>JAPQKP010000001.1:2758046-4137070 GCA_028974015.1 Penicillium cf. griseofulvum
GACCTCAGCTTTGCCGGTTGATTTGAGACCATCCCTGCGACACTGGTCATGTTCATTAGCTGTCCTCTGTCCAGAAAATTTTCATTCCCATACACTGATAATTACTTAGATACCATATATAGTGTAAGAGATTGATGTGGGGTAGTACATGGATATATTTATAATGCTCATCCATCTTGATGATGTGGAGAGGGGGAAAGGGGGAAAGTAAGAGATTTGATAGAAGGCTTGTTCAAATGACGAACACGTGCTACCCATGAAGCTATCATATAGCTTTATGAGTGTAAGAAAAAGGCATCACAAAGAGATGGCTACAGAAATAGGACGTGGAAGTCCCCCACAAAGAGTCAAACGAGAGGCAAACGAGAGCTAAGACAAAATTTCCATTCAGCGCGGCACCATATCAAGTACTAAGCTCTGCTTGCGAACCACGATTTGGTTATACAGGCAGCCACGAGATGGATTGTGATTAAAACTTACTTGTCCCGGTGTGAGGTTGACGCTGCCAAGAAGAGCCATTTGATCTGCGAATAAGGTTCTATGATAGAATACGATACTCCGTATGCAAGACTTCATTGCCTTGTTCAAACAGAATCGCGGAAACATATGGTTGTTGTACGGATTAGAGCCTGACTCCTTTCAAAACCAGCGCATAATCACAAACGGAAGAATATGTAGGCTGGTCTCTCTGCTTCAGAACCCTCCACCCCCTTATTACAATATTCCATGGCGGGCGTTATCCATGTCAGTTTCTGTTGGTTTTCAATCCGTATTAGCCGACCTAGAAGCCAAAAAAATATTCATTCAAGTCATGATACATATGCGTATCCCAAACACTGTCTGATAAATGACAATTGCCCTCGATCATATGTTTCATGCTCTCCTAAGTACAGCCTTATGTTTTCATGTGGTGTTCGGCGAACCGCGAAGCCCTAGTTCCAGCCACTTATACCAGCAAGGGAGAAAAACAATTGCAACCCCACGCAGCACTATTAAACTGCGACCATTGAAATTTTCTGAACATACCCTGCTTTTTCATTGCGTATAGTAGCTATCTAAGGTAGCAATTGTTGGCAATTATTGCCTTGGGGCTCCAGCGCGGAACTTGTAAGGAGATGCGAGGTAGAGTCCAGATTGTGACACTGTAGTTCTGAGGGGCCAAACAAAAACGTACAGTACTATAATTAAAAGGTTACCATGGAGATTAT
Organism: Penicillium cf. griseofulvum; assembly: GCA_028974015.1. NCBI lineage: Eukaryota > Fungi > Ascomycota > Eurotiomycetes > Eurotiales > Aspergillaceae > Penicillium > Penicillium cf. griseofulvum. Next base: position 2,759,255 of record JAPQKP010000001.1, read on the forward strand.
TATTGAATTTAGATCACTGAAACACAAGATGGTCTGGTGTGAGACCTAGTGAGACCTGAGAAGATGGGAAAAGGGCCAAGCTTTAGGGTATGGACGCGCTGGTGATCGGGCCGCGAAACAACTCAATTAATCCTCCGTAATTGTTTCTTCAATTTTGATTCGATGTAATTTTAGGTATGATATATCAAATTAATAGTGTCTGACTTGACAATCCCTATTTTAATTCATCCCTATTGGCTTGTCGAGTGCAAATCTCAGTGTGGTGGCTGGGGAGGCTGGGAGGCGTCGGCCCAGCACTATGACAGACAAAATCTCGCTGGGCAGCTACTGCTGGTCCTCAAAAAAATCCCTTCGCATCTCAAGGGTGAGGTCGAGGAATGCTTCTGGATTAATTACCGTTCCGCGTGGGATCAATATCCGCATTCCTGGCCCAGCATGACGGACCCGATTAGAAACTTCAGCCTGCGCAATGTTAACAGTACGTGCATATAAGAATCCCCGCCCCGCTGCCTTTTTAATTACAAAAATTGCACAGCTCTTGAAAGACTCAGGTCAACTGACTCCTATATAGCAAGTAAACCGCGACTTGTCCGAACAGAGTCTCAACAATCTGCGGCTGTATCAGACGACTATTATTCATTCTCAGATACTGCTCTCTCTAGTACCGAGAGTCTAGCAACAATTATGCGGTTCAGGACTCCAGACTCGCACGTGCCATCACCCGCCATGTCGCAAATACAGATCGCCCAAGATGTCGAGTCCCAACGCCCACCAACATCCAGCACAGTCCGATTCGCAGGAGACAGACCAACAAACATCAGTCCCACTCCCACATCTGATGCTTCACAATCAGAGGTAACTTCTCGGAGATCCCCCAATGATTATCCGGGACCAGTCCCGACCCCGGGCGTGGATGACACCCCATACGTCCGGTTTGCAATCGACCAGATCACCCAGGACAGAGCTCAAGGGCTCCAAAGAAACGACTCTATTTCCACTACAACAACAAGTGACTATCCAGCCGATAGGCTGGTATGGGACGAGGGGCTCGGTTATTTCACCCGCACACGCACCCCCATTCGACATGACACGCCGCCTGCGAGACCGCCGTATACATCTCCTTCACCACAGGCTTTACCGCAAAGGCCAGCCTCAGTGGACCCTGAATCCTTCATGGCAGTTGATGCGCCGGAGCAGAGTTTGTTGTATCCTCCTTTGGACTACTTGCCTCTTGTTTTGCGGCCGTGGGCTTTGGCATTGATGATATTTTGCTGTCTGGTCATGATGGCGGGTATAATCTTTTGCAATGTTTGGTCCCGTGGTGAGGAGGGATTATGGAACTACGCGCGTCAAGGTGGCTATAGGTATTTCGTACTTCAGTTCCTGCCACAGATTGCTGCCGCACCTATCATTATCTGGTCATTCATCGTTCAAGCTGCGGTATATCGCATAGCACCCTTTTCTATGATGTCCTCTGAGCGACAGCAAGGTCTGGTAATGCACCGACTGCCTATCCTCTCGAAAAACTTCGTTTTACCCGACTTCTCTCATTTTCGACATGGCGAAGCCTTGTTCGGAATCTCTCTGTTCACAATTTGGCTATCAAACTTCTTCGCCATTCCCCTTCTCAGCTGTCTCTTCCAGGCAAAGTACTATATCATTGATGGACAAGGTGTCTGGAGATGGGCTTCTGTTCAATCTGTGGGCTGGACATTGGTTGGATTGTATGGTGTTTTGACACTAGGCCTGGTCATGCTTTTTGTCCGTTTCGTTAGTGGCTGGTCTGGCTTGATGTGGGATCCCGTCAGCCTCGCAGATTTGATCTCGATCATTCAGCGGTCAAACATCCTCCATGACTTTGAGCACTCCGAGACGGTGCCCTCGGTGCGAGAATCGCTTGATCCCCGCATCCTTCGACTAGGCTACTGGAAACTCTCAAGCAAGACGGAGATATTCTACGGAATCGGTGAGGTAGATGCTCCTGTGCGCACCCCATCTCTCCACCAGACTAGCAAAACCCGAGAGAAGCAGCCACATGGACTTGCCAGGGTTTGTTTTGACATTGAGCACCACGGTGCATTCGCGAATGACTCAAACGATAACCACCTCTATTCGCCATCTTCCCGGTACCGCTGGACACCTTGGTTCCTGCGCAAAATCTCAGTATTTATTTGGATTGTCATCGTGTTCGCCCTCTTTATCGCTTTCGTCACCGTTAGCTTTATCAACGACGCCATCGAGGGCGGATTCCCTCCCAAGCTTCCAACGCTTCCATCAGCAAGTGCATTTTCCTCCTCCAATTTCCTATACAGCTTCCTTCCCGCCATAATTGGCAACGTCCTCTTCCTCGCCTGGCAACCGGTCGATGTATACTTCCGAGCTCTCCAACCATATGCCGAGCTCTCATCGGAGAGCGGCGCATCCGCCGAACAAAGCCTTCTCCTCTCCTACCCATCCTCCTACCCAATCCAAGTCACTTTCCAGGCCATCATCAACCGCCACTTCAAAGTGGCCTGGATTTCTCTCATGAGCCTGCTGTCCCTCGCCATCCCAATTCTCGCCGGCGGTGTCTTTATCGCCCTCTGGTACCCCTCTCACGACGACATCCGCATTTCAGCCTTTTTGCCCGCATTCTACGCTTTGATTGGCGTCTGTGGCCTATATGCCTTGTCTTTCGTGACCATTTGGCCGGGTCGTAATCGCCATCTTCCACACGATATCTCCACTTTGGCTGATCTGATGAGCTATATTTATCAGTCACCTCTTCTATCTGATAAGATCCTGCGCGAACCGAGGAGCAAGACCGACCTCGTCACTCGTCTTATTATTGCACCGCCCTCTGAGCGCCAGCTACCTTCATACGGCTTTGGCATTTATGTCGGTCGTGACGGTAAGGAGCATCTTGGTATCGATCGCTTCCACCGGCCCGGCCGCGGTGATATGCTTATCACAACTGGCAATGTGAAATGATTTTCTTGACGACCTTTTGATTGCATCTCTGATTTATTTATGATTTACATTTTTACGAGCACAGTATATTGATGATCGTTCGGAAGCGCGCTGAATTATGAACATATGAAAATGTTTTTGGAATGTTTTTGATGGATCTCGGTTTGGGTTATTGTTATTCTGACAGTTGCATTCTCGGCGTTTTTTTGCATACTCTATATACTTCCCATTCAGTATCCTGGGTCGGCGCTGTGCTTTGCTGATACATAGAAGATAATTCGTTCAATGGCAGCCTATATCAACAGTTTCCCTTTTGAATTAATCGCACAAGGACGGCATGAATGCCAATGCGTAGATAAAATGACCCTCTCGTACATCCCGCAAATCGATCTTCGCCATCCCATGCCATAGAGGCTAGTTTGAGTTCCTCAGCTTCGGTGATCCTTCTCACTATAGAAGTAAAAATGTCTCTCGAACTTCTGTACATGAGAAATGTAAGAACACTTGTCATAGACATGGCCAAAAAGTAATATCCATCTTATAATCGACCTTCCTCCATATATTACTGCAATTGCTATGTATTAGGCTTGTTCAATGAGATATCCGAGTCAGCCGATGATCTAGCCCTAAGAGCTCTGATTAACACTCGGCCTCGTATACGAGGTAGCCATTCGTTGCTTCGTATTGTCCTATACCGGGAACTTATTGCCTGTCAATTTGATAGCAAGGCTGTTTCGCAGAAAGATGAGTCCAATCTCCACCTTATTGTTGTCATGTCAAGGCAGCCTGGGAAATTCCCGGTGAGAACCGGGTCACGTGCAAGGGGATCTGCAATGTCTTCTCCGCACTGAATTGCTTCAGCACAACAGGACAATTACCCACAGATAATTACAGTGTTCTTTGGGTTATTCCCGAAGAAAACCATACCAAACCATCCGCTCCATTCGATTGTGCAACTTGCGCTCCTTCGGCGACTTTTTCCTTTTTCGGCCTATTCAGCTCTACCCTCACACTCGGATCAACAAGTACACTATCCTCGTCCTCATACACACCGCACATAACAATGGTCTCACTATTTGGCTGGGGCTCAAGCCCAAAACCCGAGTCGAGCCAGGCAACACCACAAGAAAAGCCGACACCCGTTGAATCCACAACCCCAGCACCACCAGCACAAACACAATTAGCACAGCCAGCCTCGCCTCAAACAAACACAAACCTCAAACTCCTCTTCGGAGGAATGACTTTCTTCGCGCTCTCGGTATTAGTCACACGTCGCGCTTTCCATAAGAAACGCATCGCGTGCATCCCGCCTTTCTACACAAGCTCGGTATACCACCAGCCCCACTCGAACTCCGCGGGCGATGCGTTCGAGGCTCTGAATTTGGCTACTCTGAATGTGATCTCATTTGGGCTGATGGCCGGCGGTGCGGTTGGGTATGCGTTGAATATTAATGGACTTGAGGATATGCGGAGATTCGTGCGGAATGGTTTGCAGGGTGGTAGCGATACGCCCGTGAAGAGTGATGAGGAGCTTGAGCAGGAAGTTACTCAGTGGGTTGCGAAGATCCTTGGTGATAAATTTGAGAAGCAGTTGGAAAAGGAGAAGATGAAGAGGGGCCTGGAGGATACGGTGGATCAGGAAAAAGCGAACTGAATTGAAGGGACTTGATCTTCAAAATACTTACACATACCAACTACACTCTACTCATCATTTGATACCAGCTGTACATTACAACTAGAATATAAGGACCTGTGGGATTGACGCCGAAAATGACCGCTTGTGAGGCCAGAAACGGCTGCCTTTCCACCCGTAACAACGGACGTCCAGCCGCCCCTTGACCGCCCACTGCCCTGTAACCCGGTATCAGCAGTCTTAGTGAGGATCGGCAGAAGTAGTCGAGTCAGCAGTGCCGAACCTATGTAATTCGTGCCAAATTGGACCTCGTAACCACCCTCGGTCAAGCCAGGCGGAGCAGCAAAGATACCGGCGTTGTTGATAAGAATATCGAGACGGTCGTTTGTGGACAGGTATGTTTCGGCCGCGCGTTTGGTCGAGGCGAAAGACGCAAGATCTATGTCCAGAAACACGATCTCCGCAGAAGGAATTTCTCCTTTGATATCAAGAAGGGCTTCTTCTACTTTCTTGGCGCTGCGAGCGCCCATGGATATCTAGGCCAGCTGCGCTAGGGTAGAAGGAAGCATAACAGACCCAATGGTCAGTCGATGTATTCACTGCTGCTGGGCGCCTTGGACCATCTTCATGGCGTTAAGGGAATCTCTACCAAGATGCAAGAAAGTGTCGTCTACCCCGATCTCATACCGTTCAAGCCTAGACGTGAGATATAAAGAGCTATTTGGCCCCACCCAAGGGATTTTTTATGGCATTCGTTTAGTGACTGGCATCCTATTCTGTTTTACGTAGGAAAATCCCACACTACTATATAGCATATATGAGTACATAAAGAAAGCCAACTATTAACTATACTAAAGCGTCAGAGTGCTTCGTTGTATATCTCCAAAGCCTAAAGCTTATGTGAAACTGCCTAGCCGTTTTAAAAAGTATCTGGCCCCAGGTGCTCGAGCAGACTTTCAGAAGTGAGTGGTGGGATTGTTGGACCAGCCTACCTTTACAACCGGACACCCAGTCTTGGTGAATGTTTGAATGAATAGTTTGGTGAGGTATTTATGCCATTAGTTAGGGGATAGAGGGCGTAGCATCTGTAGTCACCAGGCAACCAAGCCGCGACAGAACACGGCAGGAGTGATGAAAAGTATAGACAAGGGAATAGGTCATACAGATATGCCACCAGAACAGACTCAGACGAGAGAGTAGATTATTGAATCGAGGACCGGCATGCCACGGGCAGGACAACCAATGTCTGGAACGAGGGAAACTAGATAGGACAAGTGAACTCTTTGCGAGACTGATGTATTGCGTTGCTTGAGAACAAACTTTTTCAAAAACAGGCCATTCTCCGGAAAACACCACCTGCGTAAAGGCCAGATAATCCTGATTCAGTAGCTGCAACTGGGCATAGTTTACCGATTACAATGGAAGGACACCCGTGCCAGCAAGACTATGTACTAATACAGAAATTCATTATCATTATTCTTACATTTACTCGGCCACCCAGTTGTGGCACACAAAGTTATCATCAGATAATCCCCCCTCACTTTCACATCATATCCCCCTCACCCCACCGTAATCGTACATTCAACCGTCCTGAATTGATCAGGAACGGTCCAGATCCTCGTAGCGCTGGCGGGCGGCGTCCTTAGTTTTCTCCAGGAATTCGTCGTACCGACCCCTGGTGTTTCGACCAGCTTCCTCAGTTGCCTCGCCCAGTCGACCCCCTTGAGCACCCAGGCCCACACCCTGGGCATAGATTTCAGTAGGAATCGGCTCGGTCACGCCGGTTCCTTGAGCACCAAGGCCAGATCCTTCAGACCAGCCCATCTTGGTGAGAAGAGCAGCACCGATCGATGTTGTCTGCGCGGGTGTCTCTTCCTCCTCTGGCTCGGAGGGTCTCTGGCGGGCATTGGAATTATCACCGAACGCCTTGCGACGCTCCTTTGCTCGGTCTCGGTATTCTGGGGGCGCCTGTGCAATACCAGCTATTTTGAGCTGTTCCAGGCCCCGTTCGACCGCGTCTTTCTTAGTCAGTTCGTTTCGGTGGTGTTCACTCATGCGGTCGTGTGCGAGGAGCCTTTCGGGGGTATCCAACTTGCTGAGGCACAGGAAGCACCCGACTCGCTTTAGGTCTGCAAAGGATCGAGCTGCTGGTGGGATGGAATATTCCCGTTCAATTCTGTCACGATATTCATCCGTGCTGCCTTCATAATATGGAGTGTGCATGGGTATGACACCAAAGATAATCAAAAAGCATACGCCCCATTCCCTCGTTTTGACATCCTTCAGATTTTCCCTGTGGGTGTCACTTTCTCGCTCGTGATGTTCGAGATGTCCCGCACACGTAAAATTTTGCAAGCACAAGAGGCAGGAGAGCTGTTTGTAGTCTGCAAATGATGGGGCCGGTGCATCGGCCGTTTCAATCGCCACTTCAGTAGCCGTTTCAATCGCCGTAGTTGCTGAGCTCGAGCCCTCCGCGGGGTTTCCAGCATCATCTCTGTTGATCCCATGAAGCTCTGCGTGGCGGTTACTCCAGAATTGCAGCTGAGTTGGCATTGCAAGTTTCTTGACATTCGCACCACTGGTGGCATCGGCTTTTCTCTTTTTTCCTTTATCGGAGTCCTTCGTGCCCTTGGATTGGGCGTCCTCGTGGTTAGAAATTGTCTTGTTGACAGCGGCATCGTCTTCCGCAGTTGACAGCTTGAGTTCCGTCACGTATGCTGCGTCATCCCAGTACATCAACTGCAGCGATGGGTTGTTGGATGGGCTGAATGTGTAGTAGCTAGGTCCAGACAAGGGGTTCATGACTGGAACAAACACTCCACCGTGAATGTAAGTGACGAACACCGGCTTCGAGGAGATGGTGAATTTGTCGAAAGACTTGAGCCGCGTCATTGCAGCTTGTGCATCCTGAAACACCAAACGTTAGACATAATTAAAATATGAAAAATAAACAAAATGAGCGTACATTAACTCCCGCAAATTCTGCGAATCCGTAACGCCAGCTTGCATTGGTTACACGATCACGTACAAGGAGCACGCGACGGAGAGAGCCTTCGCGCGCTCCCAAGTTGCTGTCACCAGTCGTCGAGGCTACCTTTGATCCCTTCTTTTGGATATCAGGGGCGCTGTCATTGTTGCCAGATGGCCGGTAGAGTTTAGAAACTCCTTTTGCAAGAAGCTCCTCCGTAACAGACGCCTCCAGACCGCGGATTAGGAGGAACTGGGAAGGCTGGTTCTCAGGGGCTGCATCATTGTCACCGTCATTAGCTATCTTGGGAGCTGGAACTCCAGGGGGGCCAGTAGGCTCCATATCTGCTTGGATGGTTAGAAATGGGAAGAGGATAAAGTGAGAGATGGCGAAGGTGTACGCACTAGGTCGTGGTGTACCGCACTTGAAACAATGTGTACGTGTGGAGAAGTTGAGAACGAGACACTGCGTTTGTCAGCGCAGAACAATGGGTACCTAGGTTCCTCCCACCTGGGAAGGTCCCCTGGGGCCACCGCGTTGACTTACCTTCCTGCAGTCCCAGTCACTTGCACCTTTTGCACGACCTCGGTCTTCCCTCTCGCGACTGTAAGCAATGCGCACTTTAGTTGCACTCTCGTTGGGACCATAGAAGTATATGGAAGGGTAGTTGCGTTCGATAAATGCGCGTGATGCGTCAATCGTGGAAAATCGTAAGAAGCCCCGTTGCCGAGACACCTCTATTGAACAATATATCAGGTTAAAACGATGCACTTTCTTCCAACCCAGCTGATGATTCTACATACTTGTCTGTCGATCACGAATGACCCGAATATCTTCCAGGCCGTCGACATGATAGGCACTGAGTTCAGCTGAGATCTGTTGTATGATCGCATTGTCAGCATTCGTCCTCGGCAACGCAGATCTTGAGCCGCATGAGACCCCTCATGCAGGCATGATTTCAGTAACTTACATCCTTTTCTGTCATATTCACTGGAAGTCCATCCATCATGACCTCTCGGCTGACATTTCCCTTATTGGGCTGGCGACTTCGACTTCGATTGCCGCTTTCGCTTCGATAGCCCTCTCGGTCGCGGTCTTTGTATGTGTTTCTGCCTCTATGAGGAGACGATCGCGAATTCCGACGGCGATAATCATCTCGATCATTGCTTCGGTAGCCTTGTCCAGATTCTCGGTCTCTGGAGTACTCGAGTCTGCCATCGACTGCTAGTCTCCCATGAGGCGAGCGTGCACGACCTATATTCATGAATTCAAATTCTGAAGTTAGCCACATTGCAATACCAGGAGGACATTGTCCTGTGACAAAGATGTCTCCGGGTTTATACCCCATTGACGTGCGGGGAGAAGCTTACCTGGCGAGCGAGATCGCGATCGATCATCATACATGCGGCCATCGCGATCATTACCATTACGCGAAGGAAAGGGTCGACGAGCTGAGCCCGAAGAAAATTGATCACGATAAGGAGGCGCCATGGTTGATCATTCAAAGAGAGGCATTCAAAGAGGAGGTATTGGTGAGAAGACATCAGTAACAAACTAAGAGTCTCCGAGATCAATAGCTACGATAACGATAACGGATGGGGGACACTCGGACATTCTCTATTCCGGTGATTCTTCCGATGATCACATTTGGGGCGATTTTGTCCAGCGGTTATTCTACTTGGTATTGAGGTTATCCCGGCTCTCAATGTTATTCCGGCTCTTAAGGCTATTCCGGTAGCGTGGCTGGAGGGCCCGCGCGCTTCTCCTTACAAAGAACAATCATTCTCTATAGATTATACCACGGATTTGGACAACAAAGTGTATATGTATGAATACCGACCATTACCATTGCGTGAATTTAATGGTCGACGAGCCAAGCCAGAAGGAAGCTTATCACGATAAGTAGGCGTCGTAGTTAATTATTCAAAGAGAGGTATTAAAGAGGAGGATTGGTAAGAAGGCATCAGCAATAAACGAAGGGTCTCCGAGATCAATAACTACGATAACGATAACGGATGGGGGAAACTCGGATATTCTCTAATCCGATGGTTCTTCCGATGATTACATCTAGGGCTATTCTCTCTAAGGTGGCTATCCACTCAATATTCAGGTTATTCCGGCTCCCATTGTTATTCCGGTTCTTAAGGTTATTCCGGTAGCGTGGCCGGTAAGGCCCGCGGGATTCTTCTTACAAATGACAATCATTCTCCGTGGATTTGGACAACAAAATGTACACGTATACTTTGTATACACTCTGTACATATTGAAGTTGAACAAATGTTGAACAAGTGAACTGGAACCATTCCCTGAGCCATTTCCTCGGCCGTCAACCCAAGTTCTTAAGGAATGTGTTTCGAGCATATAAAACACTATCGGTACCGCGATTTCACAGCGGCTAACGACAATGTCCCTGCACTAGTGGAGGTTCGCTTAGTTCTGGATTCAATTCTGTTTGAATGCAACGGTATCTATTAATGGCATGTGTATCTTTGATCCATGAATTTACAAGTTGTAGATAATGGATGTGATCTACAGGTATAACTACATAACCAACATTGAATTGTGTAAACATACAGGGCAACATTGACTTCTCAACTCCGTACTACGTATTATGTCTTGAACTATATAGTACATACGGTCTTATATAAAATGATACCGACTGAAAAAGAGTACCCCAACTTAGTCCGCCAAGAACCCCTCCCGCCCAGTTGCATCATTGTTCTACCCGTTGCGGAGCACATATCATCCATGTGGAGACGATCCACAGGGCTCGTTGCTTCTGATTCAATATATCCACCCAAGCTGCATTCCAGCCACCTTGGCAAGGATCTCGGGCCGACATATCAATCGCTGACAGCACCGATGATTCTCCGCATCTGCCCCGCGGTGGGATGAGCATGAGCGATTGGCCCTGCTCCAAGTGTTCTTAAACAGTTTTCACAACATATATAGGCAGCCATACTCCAAAAAATCCTAAATTTTCTTTCTCATTTCATCCTAGAATATCCTAGACTCTCTAATTTCCATCCAACCACCATGGCTACCCCAGGAAACACAAACCACCGTGCCTGGTGGAAAGAAAGCTCTGTGTACCAGATCTGGCCTGCATCCTTCAAGGATTCAAATAACGATGGTATCGGTGATATCCCAGGCATCATCTCCGAGCTGGACTATATCAAGAACCTCGCCGTCGATATCGTCTGGCTGTGTCCATCGTACAAATCACCGCAGGTGGACATGGGCTATGATATCTCCGACTACTACAACATCGCCGATGAGTATGGCACAGTTGAAGATGTCGAGAAGTTGATTGCCGGCTGCCACCAGCGCGGTCTGAAACTCCTGATGGATCTAGTCGTCAACCACACCAGTGATCAGCATGAATGGTTCAAGCAGTCGCGTAGCTCCAAAGATAACGAGTACCGTAACTGGTATATCTGGAAGCCGGCCAAATATGATGAGCAAGGCAATCGCCACCCTCCCAACAACTGGGTTTCTCATTTCCAGGGTATGTGGTTTTTATTCTGATTGATCAAATCCATCTAATGAAGACTCCGCTCTAGGAAGCGCCTGGCAATGGGATGAGCTGACCCAAGAATACTATCTGCACCTATACGCGGTCGAGCAACCCGATCTCAACTGGGAACACCCACCCGTCCGCAAGGCTGTGCATGATATCATGCGATTCTGGCTCGACAAGGGCTGTGACGGGTTCCGTATGGATGTGATCAACTTCATTAGCAAGGAACAGAGCTTCCCTGATGCACCTATCAAGGACCCGCGCACTCCCTGGCAGTGGGGAGACAAGTGGTACGCCAATGGTCCGCGCCTGCATGAGTACCTCCAGGGTCTTGGCAAGATTCTCCAGGAGTACGATGCGTTCAGTGTGGGTGAGATGCCGTTCGTCACCGACGAGAAAGAAGTGCTCCGTGCGGTGCAGTTTGACCGCAATGAAATCAATATGATCTTCAATTTCGAACATGTCGACATTGACCATGGCAAATATGACAAGTTCGAACCTGGCAGCTGGAAGCTCACTGACTTGAAGGACTTCTTTGAGCGTTGGCAGACGTTCATGTATGACAATGATGGTTGGAATGCACTCTACTGGGAGAACCATGACCAGCCGCGTTCTATTGATCGCTATACAAATGCCAGTGAAGAGCATCGACTGGTCGCTTCCAAGATGTTGGCTACTGCCCTAGCATTGCAGGCTGGTACTCCGTTTGTCTACCAAGGACAAGAGCTGGGAACCAGGAATGTGCCCAAATCATGGGGCATTGAAGAATACAAAGACATTGATTGTTTGAACCACTGGAACAGGTAATTCTACTCTCTTGGTGAGACTTGTGGATGTTGGCTGACTATAGGAATTCAATAGAATACCAAAGGACGACACCGCTGCCCAAGCAATTGCTCTCCAAGAATATCAGAAGAAGTCACGCGACAACGGACGCACTCCGGTCCAGTGGTCTGCTGCCGAGAATGCCGGTTTCACCGGACCTGGCGTCAAGCCCTGGATGTCTATCAACACCGATTATGTGCGGGTCAATGCCGAAGCGGAAGTCAAGGATCCCAACTCAACATATCATTATTGGGCGACGGTGCTGAAACTGCGCAAGAAGTACCTTGATATCTTTGTGTATGGCAATTTCACACTTTTGGACAAACCAAGCCAAGAGGTCTTTGCGTACATTCGCCAATATGGCGACCAGAAGATCCTGGTCGTGTGTCACTGGACAGAGAAGACTCTGGAGTGGGATGCGGCCAGCAACGGTATCACTGGCGTGAAGCAAGTCTTGCTCAACACTTATGAAGGTGTTGAGTTGGCTTCTCAGCGGTTCTCCGGTGAAAAGTGGGCACTTCGGCCGTACGAGGCTGTCGTCTTGCTCCTCTGATATATATATGCGATCTATAGTTGACCACAGACCACTTCCTCCATAAATTGTACCTAGATTGATTCCTACAATGAAGAATGAATGTAACCTAAGCACATATGTAATATAATTGAGTCATTGTATCAAGATAAATCCATAGTCCTCAAAGCTATCAACTCCGCAGATCGGGGCCTCTTATCCACCGATCCCCGCAGCCGATAAGCATCGAGGGGCGCGAGGTCACAACTCCAGCATTCGAACCCAATTCCACCCTCAAAATCCTCAAACACAAAATGTCCTCCGAAACTCCGCTCCCAGCGCATCTCGACCCAAAAACTTACCCACGCACACACCACAATCCAGCCCAAAACATCCACATAACACTAACCTACGAAACCCTGGATGCAAACACCTGCCTATCGCAGACCTCCTCCCCAGCAGCAGGCGCCAACGTCCTCTTCCTCGGCACAACGCGCGATACCTTCGAAGGCCGCTCTGTCTCGCAGCTCAGTTACACGGCCTACCCGCCTCTGACGCTGAAGACGCTAGCGGGGATCGCCGAGGCTGCTGTGAAGACGCATGAGCTTGAGGGCGTGAGTATTGCGCACAGACTCGGGACTGTGCCGATCGGAGAGGCTTCTATTGCTATTTCGGTTAGTGCAGGACATCGCGGTGCGGCGTGGAGGGCGGGCGAGGAGGTGCTTGAGGCTTGTAAGGAGAAGGCGGAGATTTGGAAGAGGGAGGAGTTTGTTGATGGGGGGATGGAGTGGAGGGCTAATGCGGATCGGGATGCTGAGGGAAGGGCTCTGAGGACTGGGGCTGTTTAGGGATGTGGTTTCGGTGGTTGGTAGTTTTCTGAGTAGCGTTTGTGGGTAATGCTGATGGGATCTTATAGGTGTTACGCGAACAAGAATGGTTCCCCGGGCCTCTACATTTGATTCAATCGTATTCGGTCGGGACACGAGTATACGAACATGAGCATGAAAAAGGAGCAGTTGGAACAACTTCCGGCAAGAGTAGGGTATTCAGATATTCGAATGACTATTGTACAATTTCCATACATACACCTGGCGCAAGACACTTACTCCGTCTTGAGAGGCTTTCCCTCCCGCTTCCAGTCATTGATGTGCTCCAGGATCACCTTGGATGCAGACTCAGGGGTATCCTGGCGGCCGATACACTCAACGAAGTCATTGTCGGGGTCTATGATAAACGGTTAGCGTACTGAAACTAGATACCCAGGGTATAGCGTCTTATCAGCCCGCACTTACCCATCAGGTAGAAGTAGATACTGTGGTCCACGAGGTAGTCCTCGCCGGGCTTCACATCCTTGGGAGTACTGAAGTACACACGGTACTGCTTGCAGACATGCTTGACCTGCTCGTACGTGCCAGTCAAGCCGACGATGCCGGTGTGAAACTCCTTCAGGTACTCGCGCAACACCTCGGGCGTATCACGGACGGGATCGCAAGTGATGAAAACGGGCATGAAGAGCTTCTCGTCTCCGGTAGCCGCCTTGACCTTCTCGATGATTTCGGCCATCTTGTCCAGCTCATCGGGGCAGATATCCGGGCAGTGTGTGAAGCCGAAGTAGACCTGTAGAAACCAAGTGAAATTGTGTCAGCCAACAACCGTTCCGGTATATAAGATCTATTGATCCTCTTATGCTCCATTGTCCGGGCAACTCACGAAGCTGTATTTGCCCTTCAGGTCCTCCGCTGTAAACTCGTTCCCATCAAGATCCTTCAAGACGAACGGACCGCCAACCTTGGGTTTGCCGACTCCCTTACTCATCTCCGTCATGCGCTTGCGCTCAAGACGGGCCTTCTCAACCCGGAAGTAGAGCATCATACCGGCGCCGGTCAGCACGAAGAGCAATGCGGCCTTCCACGAGAATGGGCCGGTCGAGTTGCGCTGGCGCATCTGGCCCATTGTCTTAGGACCTGCTCGGAAGGCGGAAGTTGAGAAATTGTTCTGTGTAGAGATCATGGTGCGCATGGGTTGGTTGCATCGTGGGCGCTGTGCTTGAGTGTAGGCTCGGCATTGTGATGCGGTGTTCTTTCGGAGGAGAGGGACGATGCGTTGTGTTGGGGCGGATTCGATGGCAATATTGCGGGTGGCTCGGGTCAAGAGACCACTTGCCAATCTCATAGGAGAAGCCATTTTAATTGTTGCGAAGCTGTGGTTGGAACGGAGGGAAGGTTAATTGCCAGCTGCCAACGGGCGGAATTCGAGAATCTCCAGATCGACACCTCAATTAAGTTTAGGGTGTATGCCTTAGGCGCCACTTCTACGCGGAGTATACAGATTTGCTCTTTCCTTTCTACGGGGAGTTATTTCATGTCATTTTGTAAAACCCATTTCATTCTACAATCAATTGCAAAATTGCACTGGAAATCAAAAACAACCACTCACATATCAAGAATCCATGCCACATATTCCGCCTGGGTCGTCTCGGTGGTGTCACCGTATCCGAGTTAAACTGCATCTGACACTCCCATGCTTCAACTGACATTGTTCAGAGAGATTCTGAGGCCAGAGGCAATTTAACTGTTCATGCAAAAAGTCCGAATTGTGTAGGGGTGGACAAATAACCAAAATACGGTATGTTCTTGCTGAAGTTTCAACTAACCTCGGAAGTTATATATGGAAAGTTATTTTGCGTTGTGCTTTTCACTGTGCCCTATAATTTTCAGTTAATTATTCTAAAGGGTATTCAAGCGAATCTAAAAAATTCATTTCTGGAGACATTGAAAGAAAAAGAAAGAAAGAAAAAACGAATTGTATTAGTATTTTAATTCTAACATCATCTCGGACTAACTGGGGATTCACTAAAACAAGCCAAAAGCTAGTAGGAAACCCTAAGAAAGCTGCAAAGTCTGCAGTGCATGTATCATCGTAAACTCTAGACTCCCATCTCGCAAGAAATGGAGTCTAGCCATTCGTTTATATCACATCAAGTGCCATCTGTAGAACATTCTCTCAAACATCATTAGGGAACACATGAGGGTTCTTGAGAGTCTCGGGAGTCGAGCGAATCTTCTGGCCAATGAGATGATCAAAGGCGGGCGAGTGCTCGACACGAGGGCTCATATCCTTGAGATCCCACAAGTACCCAAGAGTCTTCAACACCGAGGTAGCACTGTATGCGGAAGACTCGCCGGTAGCGGGGTCGGTACCGTATCCCTCAACGTGACCCTTGGGAGCATAAGGAGACAGCAACCAGGTAGGGATACGACCACCGAGACGATCGAAGCTGAAGGTGTACTGGCTGCCATCATATCCCTTCTCGGTGTAGGTTTTGTCATCGGGGCGGACGGCAAGCGGGGGCGCGACGTGGTCGTAGAATCCACCCGTCTCATCGAAGGTGACGAGGAGAAGGGTCTTGTCCCATTGTGGGCCAGTGCGGACGGCATCGTAGATCTGCTTCAGGAGGACTTCGCCGTAGGAGACGTTGCCGGAGGGGTGCATGGAGTTGGAGTTCAGACCACAGCAGGACGGGTTGATGTAGGAGAGCTGGGGGAGAATGCCCAGGTAGGCATCTTGGTAGAAGTTCTCGAGGGGAACGACGTTCTTCTTGGCGTTTTTGGCGGTCCAGTCGAAGAACAGGGAATCAGGCAGGAAGGCGCCGTTGGTGCCGTCGTAGTTGAGCCATGAGATGCCCTTCTCTGAGGCAGCCTCGAAGATGCTGGTGGTCGGGATGGCGGAAACTTCGAAGTCGTTGTCGTTCTTACCATGGCCATCGGTGACACCTGCGACCGCGCAGAGACGGTTGGGGTTGGTGGGCTGATAGTTGGTTAGTTTGATTTCTTTGGCTAGTTTGTAACATGAACAGTACTTACACCAGGGACACAGGAGTGCCAGTTGTTGAAGGTGGTGAACTCATCAACCATGTCAACGATAGTGGGGATCTGTTCCTCAGAGTAGTATCCCATGACCTCGTCGACTGCTCGCTGGGCAGAGATCTTGGGGTACTTGAGCATATGGCGGTTGACAAAGCCGGACAAGTTGGCGGTCAAAGAGCCGTTGGCAATGGCTTCATTGTCAGGGCTATACTGACCGTAGAGCTCAAAGTTGGTACCAGTGACCGAGTGATCAGGGTCATTGAGAACTGAGTCGTAGTTCTTGTGCTGGCTGGGCCACTTCTTGCTCTGGGGGTTGCTGATATCTTCCAGGTTATAGAAAGGCCCATTGTTGACGACATTGTCCAAACCCTTCTTCTTCACACCACCCAGGATGTTGTCGAATCCGCGATTTTCCAGAAGGATCCAGACAACATTCTCAATCTTATCCTTCAGGTTGGCAATAGACTCCTTCGAGCCAGACTTATAGCCAAAGGGCTCGCTTGAGGGCTTGGACTTGTCTATGGCCGCGCCCAGGGTGGCGCCGGACAGACCAAGCAAGGAGATGAGTGCGGTGGTCTTCATCGTGCTAGGAAATGATGTGGTAAAGGGAGAACTGAATTGAGGATGAAGATCATTTCCTTGGCTATTGGAAGGCTTTTATATCCCTTTCCCTGCATACTATGTGCATCAGTAGTGATATTTGGTTGGGAAATATATCGGCCGAATATAAATGCCATAACAAATGAAAAGCTGCCGTCTCTGCCACATGTCCAGTTCGTGAGCTTTCCACGGCCTGTCAATGATAAGCGATCCTAGAAGGGCTAGGATGTGGAGTTGGAACTATTCGGATGCAGTCCGACGGTCAGAATCAATTCGCATTGTACAGATTGGATGCAAAGACGGAAAGATTCTCAAGGGAAGTATAGGTGGGTCTCATATACATCCACTTGTAGAACTTCCATGGTTAGCCCCGCAGGTACACCAATCAAATCATCCGCTAATGCACTTTAATATATGCCAAGTCACCAATCATACTTCATCCTTTTCGCATGCTTTGAAATGCGAATAAATATGAAGACTTTGTGGCTTGCAACACGCAGGCTTATCTTGAAGTACCTGTCGGAATAGTCGGAGTGAGAAAACCAAATCTCCTAAACGGGAAGTGAACGGGGAAATAAGACATCCATATGACACTGCACGTGGTACAACAATGATGGCATAACGGTTGAAATTGCGAAACGAAATTGTAGTGGAGAGATCTCAGATTCTAAGCGACCCTATCCTCTACCTACATGTAGGTGAAACCCCGAGTAGCGAAGTACTCCTCCAACCCCTCAACTGACGGGTCCTCAAAAATGTCTGCAATATACTGATCAGGTCGCAGCAAGTACACGGCATTCCTAATCAGCCCAGCTTTGCTGTATTGGTCGTGCCAGTGAAAGACAAAAACTTGCACACTTGTCTTCTCGGCCCACTCTTCGAATTGCGGGGACTCCCCATAGATATGGAGCTGCCAACAAATATCTCGTAGAGTGGAAAAATTGTCCACCTGGTTGATTTCAACCCACGGGAGACGATCGCCAGGCTGCACAATCCCTTTGCCAGTCTGACAAAGACTACTGCCCCGGTAGTTGCAAATAAGCTGAGAACCGCCTCGGAAAATTCTAGTCCGCGCAAAATCGAATTTCAAAACCAGTGGCACAAGATACGGGATCAGCCAACGTCGAAGAATGTATGGGAAGAATCCTTTTGATGTCAACGTCGTAAAGCCCGTGTCGGTAGACTTGACTATCATCATGGCGAAGGAGCGGCGTTCGGATTCATATGAATCCAACAGTTGGTGTTGTGCTTCTTCGGTCATGTTTGTCTGTTTGAGGACTGTCGCTAACTTCCACGCTAGGTTGATCGAATCCATAATGCCGGTGTTCATGCCCTGCCCGCCAACTGGGCTGTGGATGTGAGCTGCATCCCCAACAAGGAACACCCGATTGCTGCGGAATTTGTCGGCTACACGGTGATGGCAACGGTAGGTAGAGAACCAGTTGACCTTTGTAATGTTGATATCCATCGCTTGCATGAATTTTGGCTGAATATCTTCGAACGCGATTCGGTGCTCATTCTCTGGTGATTCACGCGTGTCGCCGTCATCGTTATCCGGGATCATGATACCAACCAATCGTGCATGGCCTGCTTCGTTGTAGGGGACTACCAGGTTGAAAGTGTCATCGGTGAACACCAGGTGCCCTTCGCCATTGAAGAACTTGTCGCTTTTGCCTTCAATATCAGCGATGTAGAACAGCGGTTTGTATGTTTCGCCCTCGAATCGGGCACCAATCCCGCGACGAACAGCCGAATGTGCTCCATCACAGCCGACTATGTATAACGCCTCATGTGTAGTTGAGATCCCATCTGTCTCGCGGAACAGGGTAGCAGTGATGCTTGATCCGTGGTCCACAAACCCTTGCAATTTTGATCCTCGTTCGACATGGATGCCGGCGTCATTCAGTCGCTTTTCTAGCATTCTTTCGTGGTCGTCTTGTGGTATACTCAGCATGAAGGGGTAAGGAGTCAACTCGCGACCGAAGTCTCCTAGCGCAATATGGGCTTTGCGCTGTGTACCAATCCAGAGATTTGTCGCCGGCAGCTTGTACCCGAGTGCGAGCAAATCTTCGGCCAATCCAAGCTGTCGATACAGCTCTACTATGCGTGCATGAACAACTATCGCTCTTGATTCTTTCGCTGGACCCTCTGCCTGGTCGAAAACGTGGACATTGATGCCTTGTTGATGAAGCCACAAAGCAAGGACAAGGCCAGTCGGGCCTGCGCCAACAATAATAACATCCGTTTTCGGTTTCATCTTTAGAACCGTCTTCCGAGTCAGGGTATGTAGGTGGAATTTATTATCAAGGGAAGAATATTGTGGGCAGAAAACGATTGCAGGTAGGAAATTGGTGATCATATATCCAAAATTTGCACCAAGCGAAACCGACTTTAAATAAAAAATTTAACCACCAGATGCCATCGCCCTGGAAAGCAAATTTACCCCAAAAAAAGCCAACGTTGATCATAATTGCTCGGTTGTTTGGTCGCCGAGCCCGAGAATTGGGGAGACCAAGACATCTATACGGCATCGGGGGCGTCACGCCCCGATCGGCGCGAGATTCTCCAACATACCCGATGTTGGGGTATCCTTGGATTCCGAACACGACAATTTATGTCACACCCCCTGACTCGCCACAAAGGGTAACATGAGAACAATTTGAGTAATTAACGGCGCAATTGACAGCGTCGGAAATAATGCTTGGCTCACGACAGATATGGTGCATCCTCTGTAAAAGATCCTTGGAAGTTGCTGAGAAGATTGTCCCATTCATTCCAATCCTTCGGGCTATCACCAAGCATTAAACCAAATGTTTCGCCCTCCAGTCCGAATTGTGAGCTAGATCGGTCGTGTCTTGGTTGGTCTTGTGGACTAGCACCACGCTCGGCAGCTGGGAAGCTCTCATCTCCCTGTTGCAGACTAGAAATTTTGGGCGCGTTGGCTAGCAAGGATGCAACGATGGTAGGACATAGCGTTGGTGTGCGATTGTTGAGGTTACACTCTTCAATGTACGCCCGCCATGACTTGGCAATTAAATTTTGAATGGCCATGTGAAGAGGCGTTGGATCATTCTTGCTCATCGCCTTGATATGCGAAGAGTATACTTTTCCAATCAATTGCCACACTTTGCTCTTCTCTTCGGAATCAGTTCGGTGTCGCATCTCCGAGAGCATGAATATTATAGCGTCCCACGGCATGTGATTCACCATGTGCCACAAGAATTTCCGTACAGCTGGATTGTTTTGGGCGTAGTCAGCATACTCTGTCATCTTAAGGGAATTATCGAAGATGATATCCTTCTCTGCTTGAGAGATGCGAGTGTTGGGATCCTGGTATTGACGGGGATGGTGTGCCATCAGCCGAGTATAGTATATAGCCGAACGCGCCATCATTGTCGTTGCCATATGTAGCGGGATGGATTTATCGCAGTGCCGGAGGAACTTCTCTTCCATGTGTGCTTCAAGTTCATCAATTGTCTTGTCCTTGTCTTTCAAGGACATCGACGATGATGATATGAAGGCCCATGGCCCAGTATTAGAACTCTCGGCCTGGTTTGACAAACGAAGGAGCCATTTTCCAAATTCACTCCGAGCCAGAACAAACATCATTTCTGTCGGACCTGGCTTTTCGCAGGCTGGCTCGGTCATGCGAGGATCGAGGTCGCTGTCATTCGCGTTCATTGGTGGTTGGACATCAACTGTGGCTGGGAGCGGCGTTGATGCTACACCACAGAACTGTGCAGACGTGGCGTCTATGATCGTGAGCTGGAACCAGATGCGACGGCGCATCTCAGTTTCGAATACTGAAAGTCGGTGAGCAGACCCGTCACGGTGAATCCCAATTCGTTGCGCAATTCTTACTGCAATGCCACATAATGTCCATATTGTATGTGGATCGGAGAACGAACGCATGCAGAGCTACCGAAACATCGTTAAAGGGGATTAGATCTCATCGAAGGGAAGGGAAACATACTAGGTATAGCATAAACGCCTGGAGAACCACCGAGCTTGATGTACGAAGAAGCGATGCATTCTTGAAAGCGAGTTGGGCTCCTCGTCTGCACTTTGATAGGAGGACATTTTTGCTTTCTCCGAGTGACTTTTCGACATCTTCTGCTTGCATGGAAACCAATGCTATGCAGTATATTGCAAACATCAATGCTTCGAACTCCCGGCTTACTTTTGACAGATCACTCATGGCTTCCAAAATTTGTTGTTGCACAGTTGGAGCATGTATAATTTTGGTGAGTGGGTTCACATTCTCGAGAAACGCCTGCCACAATTTGAAGATATTCAAAGCGTTCGGGTGGAGTTCCGTAAGAGCGTCTCTTGTTACAGATGTCGAGAGTATCACATAATCGTCGCTCACATCATAGACAAATTTATCGTTATCATTACCCAATTCGTCGCCCAGTACGTCTGCTGCATTTGGGAGCTAGTAAACATAGTTAGAACTGGCAGCACGCGCAAGCCATAAAATACTGACCTCATTGCTGACACTTGTCCAAAGATTGCTGATGTGCAAGTTAGAACTCTGGTTTTAAGCCAAATACAGCGCAACTCACTTGTCGAGATAGATGGAATTGCCACCTTTCATGATCATCCTCCCAGATCCATTTGTATATTTTCCGCGTTCTTGAGATACACTGCCATTGGTTTCTCGATCCCTTTTGCGACGAGACGGTGGCGGAGGACGGGAAATACACTCTACTTTCGCCTTTGCACAATTTGAACAGGGGATACGTGGATCTTGTCTATCGCATCTGACTTTTCGCTTGTGACAGACCATGCATGCAAACGATGTAGGTTGTTTGGTTGGCGAGTCTCTTTCTGGGCCGCCAAACAAGAAGCCATCTAGACTAGACATCTCTGTATCACACTGTTTCAAAAAAGTAATCCAGCTAGGTATAAATGACTGGCATGCTAAGTAATTTGATGGCATTGAGGAGAGGAAACGACGCGGATCGGGCGGAGCCGTAATATTGATGCCTTGAATATCAGGCACAAACTTCCTCACAATCTCCCGAGGTCGGTTGTTTCAAACTCTGTTGCTTAATTTCACGCAAGATATTCTTAGGTAAAATTGGCGAAGTCCCACATCTTCGGCCAAAGAATCTGATTGTATTTGTGCAATGCTCGATTTGGTCCCTTCGCTGCGTCTCTGCAGTCTGGGCATATAACGACAACCGGAGCTTTTCCATATCTATCATCTATTTGTCTTCTTTATGGGTTATTTCATGGCAAATATTCCCAAAATACAGCCCAAACCTTGGATATTCCAGCTGATGCATCAAATGTATGAACCATGACGCATTTTCTCCACCGAGTCCGAACAGTCCTTCGGAGAGGTAAACGAGGCTGTTCAATGTCAGCTGTGCCTAAAGCTTCGGGGTGGAAGCGCCTCCCTTCTCATGTCTTTGTTGCAATACTAGCATTATGTGATTTGAAAGATATTGGTTCTTTGACTCTTTCCTGTCGAGTACTCCACGACCGGGTTTCGAAGCTGGAATTTGCCATAGCATGGGCATATATGCAAGTCCGAAAACAGCGGCATGATCAAAGCCATTGCATTAATGACACCCTGTCACCGGGTGATGACATTGCCTTCATATCCGAGTTATTCCCTCCTCCACCTCCCGAGTACAGCTTAGGCGTGGCTCATGACAACGCAGGATATTCTCTGGGATATCTCGGTGATTTAAAACGATGCTGGAATACTTGCATTCGACTCTCCTACCACCTGGCCTATCATGTGGTTGAACATCATTTGGAGACTGATACAATTACCCAGCCTTTGTGGTCGTCTTCCAAGACAGAGAAAGAAGTTATCTTCAGTAAAGCGGTGGCTTCGCTCCAGGCAAAGCTTCTGTATCCGATGTATGGCCCCACTATGTTGTTTTTCTTTATAGCGTACTTACTCGAATATAGAGCCTATGCGGTATTCTTCTTGGAATCATCCGCATCTCCTGATTCTGACTCTGATCACTTAGGTGATCACAAAAGTATGACGGTTGCTTCTATGGAAAGACAGCAAGTAATTCTTCGAAATACGCCTTTTGACGATATGCATGTATTCCTCTCAACCCATCACTGCATGCAGCTTCTATTTTCGACGGTCCAACGCTTGATGGGCCCGGAAATTTCCCATTCTTCGGCCGAAAGCTGGGT
Source organism: Penicillium cf. griseofulvum (assembly GCA_028974015.1). Classification (NCBI taxonomy): domain Eukaryota; kingdom Fungi; phylum Ascomycota; class Eurotiomycetes; order Eurotiales; family Aspergillaceae; genus Penicillium; species Penicillium cf. griseofulvum. The sequence continues at coordinate 2,782,295 of JAPQKP010000001.1, forward strand.
TAGCCTCCTTCTCACCACTTCAACCATGGAGAGAATTGTCAGCTTCTTTATTTCCATCTCGAAGGATGACCAAATAAATCAAAAGGGGGAACATGATTTTACATGGTCTCATAGAAAGGAATTTCTGTGGGCAATGCGACGGGATTTGAAGGATTACATGGCGTCTTTCAGTGATCATGGCGAACAAACACATCTCGAACCGACGCTTAACCATGTATGGTTCCAAGCAGCGTGCAAGGAGATGGACCGACGAGGGGCTATTCCACATACTGTTGAGGATACAGAACTGCACGTTCTCCATGGGTCTGTTGTGAAATTGGAATGCGAATACTGTTATGATTGTTATGATGAATGACATTTCGGTAGAACTCTTCGGAAATATGTTTTAATTATAGGAAGAGTACCAATCAAGTTATTTTCGAATCTATCTTTCAATATAAATAGTAAACCAAATATCAAAAACCTTCGTGTATATATTGTACATGGTCCGCGCTAAACCGCTTCCGCTCGGCTCCCGGCAGTTCGGACGGGCCGAGCGCACAACCTCAGACTTCAAGCAGAGAACCCTCGTCACAAGTACCTGATTAATATGCTTTGAGTTCCGAAATTCCGTTAGATATTCCGATACCAACATGTCTGCAGTAAGTTCGTCGGAATAATAGCATTGCGAAAGGCATACGCTGTTTCTGAAACATGTCCCAAGCTAACCAGTCATCAGTGCGATCTATGTCATGCTCGGAAGGTATAATCATTTGATTCACGTTTTATCCTTTGATTCCCCGGTTCTCATCTAGAGTCATTGTAGGTGAAATGCGATCGCCAAGATCCTTGCATGAACTGCATCGACGCAGGCGCAGACTGTCTTCGCAATCGCCAAGCACGGGTTCATAGACCCCGGGTCTCTCGGTATATGAAATTCATTTTACACGTCTTCAGAATCAGCAGCTGACATTTATAAGATTAGAAACATTAACCCAAAGATTAGCGAAGCTAGAGGAGTCAAAAATCAAAGAAGCGACATTCCTTCCAACAAGTCATCACGTCGCTAGCAGCACATCTTCGTCGCCTTCAGCCAACTTCACAAGTACTAGCGAAGTACTCAATGACAAACAGAAACGACAGCGGGCATATGATCTTCATGATACAGCTCCCCTGCAGACACCACCAAGCAAGCACCACAAGTCTCATATTGTGTCACACCAAAGTGTTCACCAGGCACAATCTCCTGGCTCAACACACCATGCCAGTGAGGCAAGAGAATACATTGAGCATGAACTCCAATGTAACCCGGCTCTATCAAAGGATAGACGCACGGCACTTGAATCAGCGCGCAAGTTCGTCAGCCAGCTGTCCAATCCGACTCTACATTGGGAGGAGACTGCAGCTGTGCATGATGTGGATGTTCAAGAAAATCTACAACCTTCTACTCTCACACCCGAATTGCTCTACATGATGCTACCTGGTAAATTACCTAGAATGGAGCAGAAGTCAGCGATTCTAATTGTTTATAGGACCCGATAAGAAAACAAACTCCCAGGGAGCATTTTCCTGGCCTGATCACATCTCCGACAAAGTTCTAGAGCAAATGGGGCTTGCCATTATCGAGGGCACAGAATGCGAGCAAGTGCTCCAGCATTACCGACTTATTGTCTGGGTAAAGGCCATGGCTTTTATATCAAAAATGGCCCCTCAGATTACGAGCTCGCCCTTGAGCAATCATTTTCGGTCGCTCAAAAAGAGATATGAGGCCGCTGCTGTAGAAATTTTAAATCAAATTCCGCTGGCAGCTTCACCTAGCCTCCTTTTGCTTCAAACGATTCTCTCTGCAGTATGTTTCTTCTGTCTCTTCGTGTGGCTCCTCATATATCGACTCATTTCTGACTCGCGACAGACTGTTTTGATGCAATATTTAGGAAACATGACGCGCGGCTGGATGTTGATAGCAATAGCCTCGAGGATAATCGTCTCCTTAAATTACCACAACATCACAGATACCAGTCCAGGAAGCGACATAGAGGAAAACGTTCATGCCTGTGTGTATACATGTTATGGCTTTGACAAAATCCTCAGTCTGTTACTCCTCAGACCACCATCTCTGCCGGATCTGAAAGTCCGACCAACGCAGTTAATTCACCTTGACCCTGACCTGCCAACATCTGCCATGATATCAGGGATAGCCGAGTATTCAGAGTTGAAGAGTGCTGTACTGAAAATCTTGCTTGATACCAAGACAATAGGAGATACAGAGAAGGCCAATATACTGTCTGATCTTGTGACGCGAGCACACACAATCCACTCCAATATGCAAAAGGTGAGAGGGTGACAGAATCAAATCCTCTATTAAATACCTGCTAATTGGACTTCCAGTTTCGTCGCCGCCAAGAACAGCAATTCTCACAATCATGGAGCCATCTGCGTCGCGAATGGCTGACAATGGACTTCAACTACTACTCTGTTCTCACGACAATTATTCAAGCCCGCTCCTCGGTACTCAAGTCCCGCTTGGTTTGCGAGAACTGTCTCTACACAGCCCGGGAAGCTCTCACCACTCTCCGAGCTTTACAGGAAGCATTCTCAAACCGTAGGAATTCTATCGATGAATATCCATACTTTCTTACGTGGTATGATATAGCCATCTCAAATCCGTCACGCAATACCTTGGACAAGTAGAAACTAATGACCTTTTGAACAGGACAATGCTGCTATACCCGCTCACACCGTTTTTCGTCTTGTTTTGTAACGTGATCGCAACATCAAACGAAAGAGACTTCAATATGATCAAAAACATCACCGACGACCTACATCAATTCGCAGAGGCGAATGTCTCGATTGGCAAACTGTACAATCTATTCTCCAAATTCCTGGACCTGTGTACACCATTAGTGAAAAGGAATCCCGAATCTTCCTGTTCAGAACAGCCGCCAGCTGCACTCTCTGATGCGAACACGGCTGCAAACACTGAGGGTCAAATTACATCCTACACAGATATATATAGCCGTGCTACCGATCAAGCTCCGGTGATTCTTCGGGATGCAGACTCCACTGGAGGAGATACCACTGCACCGCCGTCTGTGGGGGGATGGAATGACAGTCTTGTGTGGGAACTGTTTGATAATCAGCCCTCGTTGGGGTGGGCGGAGTCAGAACTATGGAATGTGATGACGCAGTTTGATGCTTGAAATACATGTAGATATAATGACAATACTCGCTTCGGGATGTTTCTAAAAGTGGTCCATGGTTATCCCATGATCTCAGTTGATTGGATTCGAATAGTACAAGAGGTGTATTTACGCAGGGGACTCTCAAGGACACAGTCCCAAGCAAAAAAGAGCAAAAAGCAAAACAAGAAAAATGAAAAAACAAAGAGCGTGATGGTTTCGACATTCCAGAGTCTAGCCAGAGAGTAAAAAGAAATGGGAATGCTCAGCGAGTGCACACATGCAGAAGGGCCATGGTCTGTCGAAAAAAAAAACATGGGCCAGGTATTATAATACAGTACAAAGAAAAGAAAGGGGGATCTTAGGTCTATCACGAAATCAAGACCCAGAGAAGGAAGAAGATCTATCAACACCATTAGTTGGACATCCAAGCAAGAAATTCAGTCAACATACCATCAGAATACCAAACATTTTGGCAACTAGCCAGCGATTGCCAGACACGCGCGTCCAATACTTCATTAGTTCTCTCTGCGCCCCCTGGACATTGTCGACCACATCTTCGGTATTGGCATCTATGCGCTGAATCATTTCTGACTGTTCGCTGACCATCTGCGCCAGCTGACCAAAAATGCCACCCAATTCGCTAATAGTTCGCTCGATAGCTTCGATAGCTTCGCCTCGAGCTTGAACATATGTGTTACTCGATTCTCCTTCTTCCATAATCATCAGCTGTTGATCTGATTGGAATGACGGGCGCCCTAAGGGCGAAGGGTTCGAGGGCTCGAGGGTTAAAAGGTCAGAGGAGTTGCCTTGATATCCGGGCTGGGGTGTCCGTCGTCCGGATGTGTTATACAATGGCGAGTCTGATCGCTGTGCATCGAGGGCATTGTGTGATTTTGAAGATACCGAGGAAACGAAGTTCTCGGTTCGTGTTCGAGATGCTTGAATATTCTTCGTGCGGACTTCGAGCACCTCTTTGAAACTGGCACCTACATCGGCGAGCTTTCCCTGTAGCATGACAACAACCTGAAATAGGTAATCAGCGACTTGTCCGTGCATGACCTTTCATGTCTCACTCACATTGTCATTGTGCTCTCCTTCCTGGTCTGTCTTCGAACGATTCGATTTGGGGTGTTGCGCATGGGTGAGTGCCTGCAGCCCGGCGATGCTTTGGTTCAGGGCGGCAAGGTCTTGCTTAATCACGTATGTCAATTCGGATATTTCAACAGGTCGATCGTCGAAAAGCGTTTTCCGTTTCGCCACTATTTCCTGGTTAGAATGCTGTCATTTTGAGCAATGTGACCAAACTCACATTCAGCCAATCGCTGCAATTTTGCCATTGTTCCAGTAATCCCCCTTCCGATATCTCGCGCCCGTCGCGCGAACTCCGATCTTGCCGCCTTCGCCTCCTGTGCGGCACCCTGGGGTGACGCACTGGCTTGTCGTCTTTGCGCATCGGTCAACAGTGCCTGGCGCTGTGAACCAACTTTCGATGTCCCCAGACGCTTCTGGGCCTGGCCCAAGATAGCACTGAACTCGCTGGTCCGATCTTGTATCGACGGGCCGGTCATTTTGCGATGTGTAAGGATGGAAAGGGAGAGACGAGTAGCTATAGTCAAAGAGGAATTAAATGTAAATTAACGAAGGCCGAATTCGGTGAAAGTGCAGTGTCTATCTCCAATCGATAAGGGGGGCGAAGATGTGTCCGGTTGCAGGTAGCTCCGAAGGTACAACGTCACTTGGAAACGAAACAAAGAATATATTCCGTACACTTCAAGTAAGAAGATGTAAATATTAACTTGCAAGTTCAAGTTCAATCTACGCTTCCTCCACGTTACTAAATCGGAAACGTGTTACATAAGCCCCGCACCGCCACCTAGTTTTAGCCCTTGGGGGCCTTTAACTTCAATCAGGGGATTCTCCAGTTCATTTGTACGGAGTACTTCGTATAGCTTTCTAATATTCTCTTTGATATAGTTGGATATTCGGGTATTCGTTTGTGGATACACGTTTTTGTACACTAATTTCGCTACCTCAGAAATCCGATTATCACAACCCATTTGATCGGTGCCTTGCGCAAGTTGGGCCAAACCGCCACATTCGTCCTCCCAAATACACCATCGTTAGGGGAACAGTCTTATTCGGCTTCCTATTTAACTCTTACAACTTGCGCCTGGTATTCCGCAAACTTATCAGAGATCACCAGTCGATGCTGGTAAAGCTCGCTTCAATCCCTTGATTCTGTTCCCCTAATGGCAGACCCGACTCAAGCGCATGGTCGCGGAGCCCAAAAACTGTAAGATTATCTATCTAGATTCTGTCACATATCTAGTCGCAATACTGAGACCTGCTTTAGCCCTTCCCCGCCTAATGTTCGCAGTCCACTCTCGCCAGGCAGCGGTAGCGGAACCCCGATCTCATTCCAAACAAACGTGAATCGCTCCAAAACAAAACGCTGGGTGGAAGCGAAGCAATACTCTTATGATGGAGGTGACTGGGGTAGCGACGACGAAGAGGAAGAGGAGGAGGAGGCGCCTCCCGCAGTACCTCGGCCCCCCTATGCTACCCACAACACTGGCAGTTCGTCCGAGTTGTCCTCGAGGCGATTCGGAGCCGGCGAGTCTCGCCAGGCTGATGGCAAAACTAGGAACATTCATGGAGGAGACCAGACGGCCCTTCCCTTTGTAAGGCCGGCCGACCTCTATAAACGCATGCGCGAGGAGCAAACGACCCAGCAGTCTCCTGTCACTGGTAGCAATGATCCTAAGCCTGATTCGTTTGGAGCTCTACCTCAAACAAACCAACAGGACCCTGAATTGGGTCTCCCAGAAGTTAAGCGCATGTCTAGCTTTGGTGCTGATTTCTTGGGAGGTGCAGACTCCAACCTGTCGCAGGATAGCTCTGCATCTCAGGATCCCTCTTTGAACCACAAATCTTCGTCGGGATTCCGATCGGTAGTGAATCAGGCTTTCGATGTCCCGGAAACTCCGCAATCCACTGCTAGTTTCGCGCGGTCGAACAGTGATGGCACTTCGACGATCAGCCCTATCATGGGTTCTCGTACTATGACTGATGAAAGAACACCCACCATTATCGAGGAACCTAATGAGTCAGGCTCCCCGAAGGCAACTGCGACTGCGGCTCCTGCGCTTATCCCTGGTCATCGCCGGGACCTGAGCCTTCCTAGTCCGGACAACAGTCCTTTGAGAACGCCCCAAGTCACAGACCTGGACACCCCGACGGCGGGCCATGCAGAATTGTCCTCCATTCCTCCACTGCAAAGTTTATCACCAGAATCGTCTGATGCGGCAATCCCTCCTCAGAACCCATCAATGCAACCATACTCGCACGAGGGGCAGGATATGCCTGCTCCTCTCAAATTCGGAAGCGCATCGGGCCCCGATACATTGCATAGCGAAATCCCCACTATAATGGGAACCGAAGAATCGCCACAGAATACTGACAATGATCGCTTGAGGGAAGAAATCATCCGATCACTAAGCCGGGAAGCCACCCCATCGGAGGACCCGGAGCCCAGCAAGCAGCCAGAGTCGCAGGCACCCGCTGAGCCCGTCGTTTCTGAAAGTCACGCAGACCGGACTACCCTATCTCCTTTGCCGTCTAGAGACCCCTACGCGAACAGTCAAGTCGCGACTGGTAACTCTTCATCCACGATCGCTGATGAGCCAAAGAAACCCAAGTTAGAAAGACGGTTCTCATGGGAATCCTCCGATTCGGAAGAACCAGAGCCACCTCGAATGCCTGGCAGCTATTCATCGCCTCCTCCTCCTTTGGCCACATCGTTATCTACACAAGATCCTGAGCCTATACATGAGGCGCCCGCCCCGGTAGTGCCGGATGTCCCGCACGACTCATTTACTTCTGATGATGAAGGGTCCGATACCCAGCGTGCTGTGGCAAAACCTCGACTTTCGATAGTTCCACCTATTCCGGAAAACACTACACCACCAGAGCAAGTCATGGGACCAGGAGTTACGCCACCTACGCCACCTCCACAACCGCAAGTCTCTTCTAATGCCGGCACCTCATCCCTCGATGAGTCTCAACTTTTGGGCTTCCGTGACATTCTCGGTATCACCTCTATCAATCAGCGTATCAAGTCTTTCGAACACACCCGCGACCAGTTCGCCACGATTGACACTGGTTTGAATCATTGGCTACAGTTCACGATCCAGGAGCACCCCGAGCATGCCAGCGTGGTGAAACAGAGTCAGAGTTTCTCTCCCATCGTGCCATCGTCAGATGCTTCTCGCAGCAGATTCCCGAAATTGGGTGCTCTTGGGAGTCTCGGTTCCTTGAATGACGGTACTCCGACTAGCGCCACTCATGTTAGACGCCCATCGGGCCATCTCGGTACCGTGATGAACAAGGAGAAAGTCGGGGAGAAAGGAAAGGAGCTCCTCCACACTGCTGGAGCGTTTAGTGGCAAGGCAACTGGGGCAGCCAAGGGGCTGTTTGCTAAGGGCAGAAGCAGGTTCCGACCCAGTGGAGGGTCTGAGAAGGTAGATGCTTGATTTTTTCTTCGTCTGAGCGAGCTTACTGGGATAAGCACGGCGGAGGCCGTCGCTTTAATGTTTTCCCTTTTAATATCGCTGCATTGCTTCATTTTCTGGATACCACGATGTAAATCCGAGCACTTTTGGCATTGAGCTCTAGAATGCGACACGATTGATGCATCCGCTCTTCTACAATCTAACACCCCGTCTTTATATTTGTTTATATTCTGATGTTGGTAATACTGTAGGTTCAGTCAACCGCAAATGCTTCTCGCCGCAGCCTTCAGTTCTCCTTCCCTCCAGGGTCGGATGTGTCTGGTAACTCTTCTCTACGAAAGTCTGTCACCCTTCGCAGTCTGCCCTTCAAATCCGAGCAAACCGGGCCCAACTCGGATCCTGATCCACAAGTCAGTCTCTGTCTAGATTGTCCACGGGATGAACATAATGCAGGAAAATGTGTCGAGGCGACCAACTCGGGAAATAACTCCCTGTCGCACAACCACATTAGCACAACTGTGCAACAGAAGCAACTGCCATCTTCCAGCGGTGCCCCTCTTGAATCTGGAGTTCCCGGAAAGTCTGCCTTTGCTGGGGATTTGGAGCAGGAGATGATAACTGCCCTTGGCCTTTCGCCCACGGGTCCTCATCCTCAAAGGTCGGCAAGTACCCCGATGGTGTTGAGTGCACTTAGCCAGGTACCTAGCAGGAAACGCCAATTTACAGAGCCGCTGCCACAAAAAGAAAGCACTAGCAATCAACTCGATACTGAAGCGCCAGTGGACAAAGCCCCAGTCGCAGAAAATAAACTGCCAGTCATTCCTGATGAGCCTTTTGATGTCCCTTTCCCGGTTATAAACAGCCAGAAGCATCAGCCAAGCAAGTCTATACCGGAGATTGTGATTCCGTCAATCCGTCCTGTGTGTGATGAAAGTCCTAGGCCTCCTTCGCGTACTCCACCTCCACCTCCTCCCAAAGATAATGATAATGGACTTGTTCCTAGGCCGGATCATACGCGCCAAACCTCTGTCTCGACACTCGGAGCTGATGAGCGAGCTGGCGGTACATCTGATGACGAACTCGACAGACATCCCCCCTCTCCGTTGCAAGAAACAGCAAACGAGGTAACACCAGAACCCTGGTATAAAAACAAGGCTGAGGATCCTGTGGATGAACCCTCTGATGGCTCCCGGTCATCTCCTCCAGAGAAGAGAAAGTCATTCATACCTTTCTATCCTTTGGAATCTCCAAGCTCTGCTGAGATCCTCGAGTCTAAAAGAAAATCGATCAGTGGCCTACCTCCTCCATCTACTCCAGACGTGCATAGCCCCCTGAGAAACGAAGTCAGATACTCGCCGGGAACCCGGAGCATTATGCTGAGCTTTGGTAGCTTTGGGAAGCAGAGCGCCAACGGCAAAGGGACTCGTCCATCTACACCTGCGAATGATCTTTCGCGACCTTCGGAGTCTGGATCTCTTGCAGAGAATGGGGAGTCTACTATTGGAAAACTTAAGAACTTTGGGAGACGACGACGCGCTTCGGTTGGAGATCTCCTTTCTGGTATTCAATTGCAACAGCCTCAAGGGGCCCCGGAAGGCCAGCGGAAACGAGCACTCAGCAGGATTAGTGTATGTCCACTCTAGGCGGTTCTTTTGATTTCTTTTTCTAACTTGATTAGGGGCTATTTGGCCGACAAAGCTCTCAAGATCCTGAGCGAAAACAGGCCGACTATACAAGACCTACCTCAGAACAGCTGCAGTTCAAATATCCGCCGACACCCCCGTCGACAAATGGAAATTCACATACTAGTTTCGCTACACAGGATGAGCCACCGGCCCTCGGCAATCCATTCGAACCAACTCAGCCCCCCAAGCCTACGGCGCCTCTACCACCGAGCTACGCAAAACCTCTACCCCGCGACCATCGTCAACGTGCCAGTCTATCACTTCCACCCAGTTCGTCATCCAATTCCCTGACGACTGGCCGGTTTTACTCGCAGATTCAGTCTGGATCTATGAATGGAGCCCCAACCCCCTCTCGCCATGCTAGCACCCTCAGCCAGCCTCTCACAGGTTATTCTCGATCACCGTCTCCCATGTCATTGCACGAGAATCGAGCTCCACCTGCACTGTCCCGGGAAACCCATCAAACCCAAAATCAAGACCTGCAGCTAGGCACCCTGAGCGAGAACCATGAACAGGAGAAACATGAGGAACACAAGGATCGCATGTTTGACGAGCATCTTCAACACGAATCATATGAGACAAACAATACGAACCACCCGGGCCAGCAAGATGAATTGCAAGGCGATCGCAAACAACAAAGTCTGGCTCCTCCGCTCAGCATTCGATCCCGAAACCCAGTGGTTTCGGACTCGCCATCCCCAACCTCGGAAAACCATATAACCCGCAACAACACCGTCTCCAACGCCCCTGTGATATCCGCGCATCCTCACCGCAGTGAGGACAGGGCGCGTGTAGTCAATGACACACCTCAGCCAGTGGAACTTGCTGCCACCGCGGATGACTCTAGCGAGGAGATCGTCATGTCCCCCACGTCCTACCCCGGACAGGAATGGACGCCCATGCATTTGTAGCATGTTTGATTAGAGCGCATATTATACCCACTGTCCCTTTCGCGGTGTTCTTTGGAACCCCTGAGTTGTATTTGTATCCTTTCTTTTTGTACCCATACGTGTACCCTACTGGATATTTGCTTTCTTCATAGATCCATCTCTATCTCCGCCATCTAATATTTTAATCATATTCATTTATACCAATCTATCGATCTCTATATCCGCCTTAACACATAACACGATCTCTAATCATCCCAGAGATTGCACAGGAGTCGGATCTTCGGACTTTTTGACAGATAATAAGGACATTGGGCAAAGATAACGAATTCCCCGCATTTAAAAGGCCAGGTATAAACAGATTGATATAAAAGGACTCCATTCGGATTTACACCTCTACCTTCAACATGAACCCTAACGAGCCCCCTATTATAGATTTCTCCCGTAAGAACCCAACATCCTCTATTCTAAAATATCTAACCCTCTCAGCCTTCTATACCAACGACACAAAAGACCTCATCCACCAAATCAAACAAGCATGTGAACAATTCGGCTTCTTCCAACTAATCAACCACGCCATCCCAACCGAACTACAAACCGCAGTTTTAAAACACTCTAAGGAATTCTTCAACCTCCCCTTGGAAACAAAAGAGAAATACGACCAAGGTAATACCACCCTCACGACTCCAGTAAAAGGCATACTAAACCAAAAAGCCACCGGCGGTTTCAACCGCGGATACGAGCGACTACGTTCTCAGAACTTCGAAAAACGCACAAAAGGAGATCTCAAAGAAGGTTTCTATCTCGGCAAAGATGTCCCACTCAACGATGAATACGTCCTCCAACGACGTTTCGGCCAAGGACCGAATAAGTATCCCACCGAACTCACCGACGCGCAAGGCTTCCGCCACATCATGGACGAGTACCACGATGCCATGATCGCGCTTTCCATCGCCATCATGCAAGTCCTCGCGCGCACGCTGGGTCTAGAAGACGATGCGTTCAAAGATTTCTGCGATCATCCCGTCTCCATTCTTCGACTGCTTCACTATCCACCGCAAGAGGCTGATGCATCGGGTCTTGAGAGAGGTTAGCCGAGAACTTGATGATAATGTATCAGCCAAACTAAATCGAGTCTAGGAATCGGCGCGCATACAGATTTCGGCGCTATCACTATGCTCCTGCAGGATGATACGGGCGGCTTGCAGGTGTGGAATAACCTCACGTCCGAATGGGTCGACGTCACCCCCGTTCCTGGGGCGTATGTTGTTAATCTTGGGAACATGATGATGCGCTGGACGAATAATCGGTATTTATCGAATCTGCACCGCGTCATTAATACCAGTGGCAAAGAGCGCTTTAGTGTTCCGTTCTTCTTCTCCGGGAATCCGAACTATACGATCCGATGTCTTCCCGGCTGTGATCAAGAAGGCGCTCTATATCCCCCGATTACCGTTCATGAGTGGATGACGGGGAGGTATGCGGATACCTATGGGACTTCGGGGAAGGCTATTGGGGAGATGCGGGGGCCTGGAGAGTGATAGATGAGTGAAGCATTGAAGCAGTTGGAGAATCTCACTATCTTAATTCCCCTTAACAACACCCCAATCAACCCACTTCGTATCCCCAAAAACCTTCTGTGGAGTACTATACATCTCATACCCCTCCCATCCCAGAACAGAAGTAACTCCACCAACACGACCGGTCTCATTAACCCCAGGCCCGAAAACACGATACTCCGCCATAAGCGTGACGCCCTCCTCAAACCTCCCAACACCACCGACAACCCAGTCGATATACCCGCGCGGATCAACACTCCCGTCCTCGTACGAACGCGCGAAGATCGATCGGTGCTGGCTATTCCACGGTCGACCGAGGGCACACGCTCCCTTGATATCAGCCGCGATGGAGACGTTCGCCGCCCGCACGCTCGAGTCAACAATATAAATGCCATACTTGTTAGGCGATGTAGTGTTGGTCCCTTTCCAGGCTGTTATACCGCCGCCACAGCCGCGGAGCTGGAGGGCGCTGGATTGGATCCAGGCCGTGCCGAAGCCGTAGAGGAAATCTGTTTGGCCGGCTAGGATGCTTTTGTAGAAATAGGCGTTTCCGAGTTTGCCTATGTAGACCTGTGGGTTTGTGAGAATAGATCGAACGAGACGAAAGGCATATGGAAGAACGTACAGTATCCTGATACGAATAAAACCCACAGTAATAAAACCCCCCATTGGCACGACTAAGACTCAACGCATGTGCTGGCCCATCCGAATACTCAGCCCAAGTATTATCAAAATCCACATTATACACGCGGAAGTCTGTATTTCCGAATGGCGTATCAGGTGGCACGGGATACCCTGTTGGTCCGGAACCCGTGAGACTTGCTTCGAGGGTTGGTGCGACGACCAGGACGCTGGAAAAGACGTTGTCGATGCTGCCGGTGCTGTCTCTGTTTCCTGCGGCCCAGGTGATGCGCACGGTGTTGCGGGATGCGTCTTTGGGGGAGGTTGTTTGGCCGAGGAGGGTTATTGGGCCTGAGCGGGTTATGTTTACTTGCTCAACGTAGGTCCCTGATAGGATGAGGATTGTTTGTGGGGTTTTGTCGTCGGGGAGGGAGTTTATGGCGGACTGGATGGTTTTGTGAGTGGCGTGTTTGGAGGTTGGACTGACGATGAGGGTTCCTGGGAGACAGCTTCCGGTGGATTGGCAGATTTGTCTTGAGATGGGTTGGATGGCGGTTGTGTTGGCTGCTAGGGTGAGGAGGAGACCTAGTAGGGAAAGGATAGATGGGAGCATTGTGCTGGGTTGAATCACTTCTGGACATGGTTTTACTATTCTTTTATAGGGCCGGGAGAGGGGACTGGTAACAGCCATAGACGGAAAATTAAAAGATTCATGACCAAGACTAGTGACGAGAGAGGTTAAGATCCGGGGTGAAATTAAGATGAGTACTTTTGTATTTCACTATACTTCATGCATCATGCATAGGGAAGAGAGGGGGGTTCTCATGGGCAAAGCTTGTCTCTACGTAGTGGAATTCATCCGGGGAAAAGACTATGGGGACGGAGAAATGGCTTCCACCTGTGAGCGTTGAGACAGGATGTAGATCAAAATGGTGAGCACTAGAATATTACGTTTATAAGAAATACAAAGAACAGAAATGATTAGAATCCCTTAGATTGACTAAGTGCCACTATTAACGACATACATACACGTAGAGAATGAAAACATGACTCTAGCAACTCGAAAGCAAACCACAGCCAAGGGGTAAATGAAACACACAAAGTCTATAATACGGGTAAAAGGAGGAAGATAAAAAGATGGCCCTTTTAACTCCCACGGCATGCATGTTCAAGTAGGTGGCACGGCAAAATTTGCGGGTAATCGCAGGGAGATAAAGAAATTAGACCTCGAATCAGTAACGAGTCGCAAAAAAGCTAAACGAGCATTTACTCGTCGTCCTCGATCTCCTCGGCGCGAGCACCGAGAGTGTAACGAGTCTTGCCTTCCGAGTCGTGCTCCATTTCGATGGCGAGCTTGGAAAGGTGAGCGATCATGTTCTCGATCTTGGTATCGGCCTTGGAGCGGGTCTTGCGGCCAAGGTTGTCAAGAGCGGGGACGATGGTCAGAAGATAGTACACAACGGCGATGATGACAGTAACACCGATGGAGTAGGCCCAGATGACAACGACGGTGACAATGTCGACATCGTTGTTCTTGGAGAAGTTGGGGCCAGCGGCGTCACGGGGAGAGGTCTGCTCCCAGTCGGGTGCGAGCCAGCCGAAGACACAGAAGAGGGTGGCAAGGACATCAACGACGAAGATGGCACCAACCAACTGCCACGAGGGCCAGGTCTTTCCACCACGGGTAACGAAGATCAGCCAGTTCTCAGTAAGAGCAATCTCAAGGAAGAGGATCTCCTGGGGGGAACCGAAGTTCTGGATGATACCACCGTTCTCAAGGAAGAGAGTACCACGGATGATCCAGGTAGCGGCAGCGAGCAAGACTCCGAGAACGACGGAGATAACCCAGATCTTGGGCAACTGCCACTCGACGGGGCGGGCTTCGAAGTGAGCGTTATCGTAGGCAACAGCGATGGTGGCAAGATCAGCGAACAAGGCGATGAAGACAATGAGGGCAGAGTCGACAGTCTCGTCGATGATGATCATAGAGGTAACCAGGTAGATCTCGAGATGGAGACACAGGGCAATACGGTACTGAATGTAAGCCTTCATACGCTGGAAAATCTGGCGGGCAAGCTTGATAGCATCGACGATAGTGGAGAGACCGGGGGCGAGGAAGACAATATCGGCGGCAGCCTGGGCAGCCTCAGTGGAACCCTCGACAGCGATACCGCAATCGGCCTTCTTGAGAGAGGGAGCATCGTTGACACCGTCACCAGTCATGGCAGTCAAGTGACCACGCTGCTGGAGCATCTCGACGACCTGGTACTTGTGCTCGGGGAAGACCTCAGCGAAACCATCAGCCTTCTCGACAAGGTCGTGCTGGGCGGAACCAGCGAGACCACCGTGGATCAGACGCTCAGAGTTGTAAACCTTAGTACCGAGGGCAAGCATCTTGCAAGTCTCCTTAGCGATAGCGATAGCATCACCAGTAAGCATCTTGACGGAGAGACCGAGAACCTGGGCCTCAGCGATGGTGTGGGCGGTATCCTCACGGGGGGATCGAACATGGGGTACATGCCCAGAAGCTGCCAGGGCTCACCCTCCTTCTGGACGGCGACACCGAGGGAACGGAAACCACGACGAGCGAACTCAGTGACCTTCTCACGGTAGAGCTTGGCCTCTTCAGGGGAGCAGGAAGACATGTTGAGAATGGCCTTGGGGGCACCCTTGGCACAGATGTAACGAACACCATCGCAAGTGCAGACAGTGGTGATACGCTTGGAGACGGGATCGAAAGGAGTGTACTTCTCGGTAACCCAGTTGCGGGAGAGGATCTCGCGGGCCTTGGGGTAACGACGGAGGGTAAGCACAGTAACCTTATCGATGGGGTCCAGGTTCTTGATGTTGTGGGAAGAAGCAATAGCGGCGACGGCCATCATCCAGTTGACATCAACACCCTCAGCGACGTAGGGCTCACGGATAGAGAGCTGGTTGGCAGTGAGAGTACCGGTCTTGTCAGAGCAAAGAATATCAACACCAGCGAGGGACTCGATGGCAGTGAGCTTCTGGACAATAGCCTTCTGCTCGGCGAGGTAGGCGGCACCGACAGCGAGAGTGGTGGTGGTGACAACGGGGAGACCGACGGGAACACCGATGATGAGGAGAATCAGGGTGTAGTGGAGCAGGTTGTTGTCGCTGTCCTCGGGAGTAGCGATCTTCAAGTGACGGAAGAAACCACCGATCCAGGCGGCGAGAATCCAGAACATGACGAGAACGAGCAGAGAGGTACCGATGTTGTCCATGACAGCCTTGAAGTGACCAGAGTCCTTAGCACCCTGAACAAGGGCGGCAGTCTTACCGACGAAAGAGTGACGAGCAGTGGCAGTGACAATACCGTAGGCCTTGCCACGCTTGCAACCGGTGGTGTAGTAACAGACATCAGCCATGTACTTGTCGACAGCGAGAGATTCACCAGTGATAGCGGACTGATCACAAGCAATGAGAGAGACACCCTGGTGGGTCTCAATATCATCGTCATCATCATCACCATGCTTCTCCTTGAGGTCGTCGGAAGTAACGTTGGCGAGGTACTCCTTGTAGGTCTCGAACATCTCGGGCTTGGTGTAGTCACAGATCAGGCGGACATCGGCAGGGATAACGGTACCCTCCTCAACGATAACAATATCACCAGCAACGAGCTCACGAGCGAGGATCTCCTCCTCCTGGCCGTTACGGACAACGATAGCACGCATAGCGATATCACCCTTGAGAGAAGCAACGACATCGGCAGCCTGCTTCTCCTGGTACCAACCGACGAGAGCATTGAGCATAAGAATACCACAGATAACACCAAGATCAATCCAGTCACGCAGACCGGCAGCGAGAAGGACAGCAAGTTCCATAACTATAAAGTAGAAAAAATAACGTGTTAGTGATCAATTGGCATTCAGACGCGTCAATCAAGACGGATGTCGAAGCCACTTACCATAGAGAATAGGACCACGGAAGTAACCAATGAACTGAATGAAAAGGTTGGTCTTCTCAGTAACCAACTCGTTCCAGCCAGTCTTCTTGCGACGAGGCTCAATGTCGCTGGAGCTCAGACCAGAGCGAAGGTCGGTCTGGAGCCACTCATCGGGGGTAACGAAACCATCCTCGACACCACCGGCACCCTTGCCTCCGAACTTCCACCAGGGCTTCTTCTTCTCCTCGCCCGAGCTCAGAGCACCGGCGCTCGAGGTAGAACCACGACGGTTGTCGCGGGCAGTCGAGATGTACCGGTTCAGCGCAGAGTACTCGTCGAGGTTACCATCGTCACCAGCGTCGCGGGTGTGACGCTCACCATTTTCGACGTCAACAGCATAGGAAATTCTCCGCTCCGCCATTGTTGTTGCTTCGGCTCACACAGCCTTGGAACCCAACGATATGAGTAAAGACAACGGAATGACGGTATGACAGAGTCGGAACAGATCCTATGTAAAGAGAGGAAGTGGGAAAAACTAGACGGGCGAAGGAAGGACTGTTTTATAATGGATTACGGGGGGGTCAAAAAGAGGGAACCGGAGTGGGTAGGTGGATAATGAGGGAAATAAAAAAAAAGGAAAACTGAAATTGGAAAAATTGGGAATTAAAAAAAAAATAATTAAATGGACTTGGGGAGAATGGTATTTCCAAAAAATCCCGTGTTTGTTAATTTTGGAGGGAGGAATACTTCTGAAAATGGTTGCTGGGGGAGGTATAACACAGGTACTTTTTGACCCGCTGAATGATTCCTTTCGGATTATTTTGACTTTTTTGGTGTTTTTTCCATAACTTTTATTTTTTTTATTTCGTTTTTATTTCCCCTTTCAGTTAGTTCACTGTAATTTCTTGCTTGTTACCAGTCTTTGCCCCTTGCCCTACCAAAGGTTCCAACTGGACTTCCGGTTGTAGCCAATCATCACCAGGAAAGAAGATGTTCGGTGGGGTAACTGCTGCATCCAGACTAGCGCCAAAACAAGTAAAAAACCTGATACCAATACCACTCTCATTTGAAGGTCTCTGCTACCGGCACTGGGCTGCCGAGTTGGCCTCCACATGTATGAATTGGTACACAATTTTACGCAAGTTTCTATGCCTTAGCCGATGTGTCCCCAGTTCTGACTATGCGCGATTTTCTTTCGTCTGGGGTCATTTTGATCCTTACTGTGCCCCGAAACCCCAAGACAAGTAAAAAAAAACTAATGGAATTGGCACTGCGAGTATGTATTGTTGCAGTTAGTTTCAACGGAGAATTCACGGGCATGGCAAAAAGGAATAGACAGGAATGCCCTTGCAGGAGAATGTTCCTTTATTGAGCGACATGGTCCGAGATATACCCAAGATAGTCTATCGATACGAATACGTTTTCATGTTCATTCTCCAGCGTCAGGGTCTAGCTATCTATACTTCCGATTTTCCTCGTCTCAACCAATTCCGGCTGTTATAAGTCATAGACTAACAAAAAAGTGCCACAGTGAATATGGTGACGACAGTATCGCATGGCCGTCACACCCAACCCATTTTAAACATTGCAAGGGGTCCGGAAGCGGTTGACAGATTTTTCGTTTTTATTGATATGCCAATGTTGCTGGAAGCATGCCGAGCCAACGAAAATTACCATGTTTTTACGATTTACGTACAATTTGTGTATCATTATGTCATCAATTGACTTTTTTTTTCCTTCTCGGGCGTCTTTCAACTCTACTATCCATACGCACTCTTATCTTTATTTCCAATACCCTCGCCGAAGCTGCCTCCTTCGTACCTTACCACGGTCGATCGTTGCCCTGTCTTTCCTTGCCCCTGGCCTTATGGAGAGCGTCCCCAGAAGCGGCATTAATTCAACACTCCTCACTGGTGGGCATGACCGTGAAAGTCCCCGACCACTAATAATAATAACCGGGGCGGCTTTGATCGAATCACCGGTGCAGACGCCGGCCGATGATTTCATCGTTGTTGATCGGCGGCGCTGTTCCCAAGCACTGACTTCAATATGGTCTGTTTACATGAAGTACGGCTGGAATGCTTCATGGTATGACATATGGCAATCCTCCTACCTTGACTATGTTCTAAAAGATGGTGGAGAGGCCGAGATCGGAGGGTATTGAGGTTTATTCTGATGCTCGTAGCTTAAATTATGATAGACTATTATTACCCTCCCGGTCGGCGCATAGCTCCATTGATCGTCTGACAGTGTAAGAAAACTCTTTAGCCCAATAGGGAACAATACCAGTTCGCGATGTCAAACCCCGTACGGAGGTGAATCCTCGACAACGCATAGCAGGGGTCATCGAAAACATATCAGGATGATCCACGCCCGAACCCTTATCGCATCAAGCTTCGGGGTGCATGCAATATGTCAATTACTTTGAATGCGATTGGACAGAGAACTGCTTGCAAATCCCAATGGAGCAAAGCAGTCAATTAGTCCTACAACCACAGGCAATCAGAAATCCCTCATCGCGACGTCCTTTTGGAAGCTGCACCCCGGCTTTCCGGTGAGTACCCTTGGCAAGCTTCTTCCCCAGAAGACAAATCTCCTTAGGGCTGGGGTTTTCCCTCCATCGTGCACGAGCCGTTGGAGATGGCCAACGGCGCGGGAGATACGAGATCCTCATACGGAATACATGTATCTCAAGTCTGCGCGATCTAAACGATTTTCCCTCTCGTTCTCAGTCTACTCTGTAAAAAGTACGGAGTACGGAGTACATCGCTGATAGATGCGCTACTGGAGATCGAGCATAGAAGCTTGTGATAATCACTCAGACAACCCTGTCGGTCATCCCGTCTCTTGTATACTTCAAAGTTCCCCGGCGCTTTCCGCGGCAGGGGTGCCGTTCACATCGCGAACCAATTGCACACATCTACAACGAGATTATGGAGCGCCCGAGTCTGGCCACGATAATAGACCAAATAAACATCACCTTCCATTCTAGCACTGTACTCCGTACAGCTATCGTTTTTCTCGCAGGAGGAAAGAGGGAACAGAACACGATCCCGCTTTCTCTAGCCCGCGCTGTCGTCACTCTGGATCCCCCTGTCTCATCTCTTCCATATTTGTAGCTCTCCGTAAACACAGATAGCTCATAAGCCAACCTCTTTCGGGAAGCCGGCCGCGGGTGGAGTCTACAATCTGCAACTGACCCCTATTCGATGCAACGCCTGCGCTCCGTCCTCCTGCAGCCCCGTGCGAGAGCGAAGGAAAAAAATTCAAGAAAATAAAAATTTGCAATTGAGTTACGATCATTCCGGGGGATTCTCGCTGTTCAGCCTTCCCAAAAAAAAGGAAAAAAAATCACGTCAGCCAAGACCGGCTCTAGCGGCAGGAGTGCACGATCCTGGGGGAGACTGTCATCAGCGCCGCCGAGGTCACAATAAATCACCGTACGAAATGATGGATCAGTTCCAGATTATCGGGCGATTGTGATTTTAAAAAAATTCTGCTGGGCCCACGACGCTTCAGAATCTCCAAAACCAACGCATAAGTGGAGAGCTCTCCTTGACCCCATACATGGAAAACTGGCTTGGGGGCCATCGAAGCATCGAGAATTAGGAAATTTCTTTTGGCCTTTCTATCCCCACACTGTGAGCCGTGGATCATGCTGTGGGACATTATTATCTGTAGCAGGTAGATTATACTACATAGGGCAATATCAAAATATCATGTCAAGGCCAAGTCTACAACCCATTTTCATTTAGCAAAATTGTACGAAGTGGCCGCTGTTTATTTACTACTGATCCTTTTGAGTAAATCTCAAGAGTTCCATTAGCATTACAGACGTAATAATCGGAGATTCACGGTATCTCGTACTTGGCTGCATTTTTGGGGGGGGGGCTGGGAATATGTTTCACGATCTCCCAGCGACACAATTACCCCAAGGAGAAACCCGTCAAGTATAACTACAATCGTAGACAATTAATCTATCTACACCCGTGGGCGAATCGCCGTCGGTCGGACATGCGTAAATCGTAGCCGCCAGGGTCCCTCCACATATCCAGTACGTACAAAGTACACATAAGGATCCGACGTACCCAGAGTCGGGCGATCGCGCCGCTGATACCGTCTGGCCTAGAGTCGTTGATCTGGGGAAGCACTGGATTCAGCGTGCTGACGGGCGAAAAGCACGGGCTTTTCCGATCCCGTTAGTGCTTTGTCCTGCGTCATGCAACAAAATGCCTCAAAAAAATTCATTCGTGTTCGAATAGATAATTGCCCGATGATTACCACCGGAGCAGAGCGGGTTGGAATTTGAGGCTCCATTTACAATCGTAAAAGGACGGTGAAGCCGTTAATACCCCGATATCAAAACTGCTGTGTGCAGAGTAAACTGGAGGCTGGGTTGGTACCGAGTCGGCGATTTTCTCCATTTGGGAAAAATCTCGGAGTGGACCTTTCAGTGCGTGTACATATTTAGGGTGTTTTCTGGATGTCTTCTAGAAGCCTTCTAAAGTGACCGTACCATGGATGCAATGCAGCTTACTGCCCGCGTGAATGGGGAAGTTTTATTTTTCTATTTTTTTTCCTTTTCTTTACGTCTTTTTTTGAGTCGGATATCGGCATCACAACATGATAAGAATAACAGTATCACGTCATGACTCTTATCATGCCGCTTTCGCTATGCCATTGTTGGACTAACCCTTCCTATTCCTTTTGAAAAATACCCGAAAGCATATGAATTTTCCCATTTGGGCAAAGCTCGGCGATATTCTCCCCTGGGTCCCCCACCAATCACATTAGCTGTAGTAATAGCTGAGTCAGTTGATATCCAGTAAATTACCGGTAAATTACCCCAAGGTTGGACATGCCCTGTTGTATATAGCCCTAGAGTATGGTAAATTGTACAAGTAATGGTGAGGGCACACAACCTAATCTCCCCCTTCCCGTACAAATCCTCTAAATTCAGATCCCGAATCCACACAAATTCCATTGGCATTACTTTATCGGCGTCTACTGGCCAGGTATCGAATGACCAATATCCTAGCCTGGTCTTGGCTTTCGCCTCGCAGCCGTGTACCTACAGTAGCGCGAGTAGTGTGATGGGGCACGGCTTCCTCCAGCAATCAGATTATCTGAAATCCGTTTAGCCGACTCCCCATCTGAATCAAACCCTCACCGGTGGGCCAGAGGAGCATCAAGGCCCGCTAGATGATCGCCCTGCCAAATCGCTTGAGGTACGGACGTTACCACGTATACGTATACAATAGTACGCCCTAGCTTCTCGTACCTTATGTGTTGTGCTGTCTGTCCACGGATTTTTGCCGATCTCAGATCGTGAGGCATTTTCGGTCACTTTCTAGCTCACTTTTCACACACACCGACAAGGGTTCACGATACCCCATCCTTATTATCCTTTCCACTAAAGTGCGAGTCCGCGGAGGTCCGTCTGACAACGCTTCGATCAATTTGTCACTTCTCTCGTAATGTGCTTGGTATTGCATAATATATTGAGAAACCCCAAGTACAAAGTACCAACGTAACGGTTATTAGCTAAAATCCCAGTTCGCCAAGCTATCCCAGCTTCACCCCAGAATTTTCCCATGGAGAAACAAAGAGGGAAAACGCGGGTTGACGGGAATATACCACAAATTCCCCGTGCACGGGGGGTGGCCTCACCCCAAGGCCTAGTTAGGTATGGTGTGATATGGTTCCCGCACCTGCAGGACACTTTTAAGCCTTTTCGAGAGAGAGTTTTTTCCGTTGGATACGTCTAGATGCAACATATATCCCTCTCTTTTATATTGTCTCTAGGGTTAAGGTCGTATTGTGTACTTTCGAGAAAATAATGATTCTCTTTCATCTTACTTTTCAACCGCTAACCCCAAGAAATCAATATCCTGAAATCAGCCCCGCGTGTCTGTGCTTTCCAGACTACTGCCCGTTTAGGTTTGCCATCCCCGAGGCATAATCCCCCAAAATATTGAGGCTTCTCATCCAAGACACACTATTGGATCAGCACCTTGGGATTACATCGGTCCCCTCTCGGTCTTGGCTTGTGTATCTGACCACTCGCCGACGCAGATCGGGAATGCCGTGTCGAAACTCCGACTCGGGCGACGCGGCACGCGGGAACTCGGCACAACAGTTTCGGGTTTTCGGATTGTGTCCAGGTACCAGATGTGGTTTTCTATGGTTAAATAATAATTTGATTGTCAACTCTTGATTGTTGATTCGTGTGTGGTTCACTTGAAATCTTCCTAATTTTGCCGAGGCACCGGGTAAATTGTCCCTTTGTTCGTCCTTAATTGGGAAATTACTTCGTAGGCGCCACCAAGCAATAGCGGTAAAATTACGGAGAAACTAACATCGGCCTTATTCACACTGAACTATGTACACAGCTTTTTTCGAGTTTATGCCCATGATGTGTCGAGATCGCGATGTTACACCCTTTCTCTTGGCTGCATGCAAACCCTGTGTCGATCAGATAGTAATCACATACCGACACGCCCCGAATCCCCGAATACGCACAGTCCGCAAAAGCGAAAACGAACAATCGTCCCAGAACGACCCTCTCTACCTTCTTAGTTTCGGGGATTGACATTTTGGTCGAAATAACCGCAAATCCAAAATCCGTGTTTGAGATTGATCGAGATTCCAAGAAATATACTATAATTCGTGTCTCTCACGCACAAATCATTCGGCCCTTCCAGGATAGCAATGATGACATACATACAGTATAGCTCGTGCATACCCAAAAAAAAGCAATGAATAAACAAACACTCAGACCACCTACTCCGTATACATTAGACGACTTACGCGACAAATAAGCCATAAGACCGGATCAGCACATGCTTTAGCCTTCCCATTTAGGTCGCGATCGACAGGAGAACAAACCACAAACACCCCACACTCCGCGAACTCTCACGCAACTGGCAAGCGATATTCGGGGACCATACAAAGGGATATATTACGCCCTTGCTACTGGTTCACATATAGGGTAGTTGCACATCATTATTTACCGGCACTTCAATATTTACTAGGATTGTCCCGACTTGAGTCCAGTGTCGGGAAGAGTTTGTGCTATCTACTCCGTACTTCATATATTAGCATATATTAGGGGGAAATTAACTAGTGACATGTCGTCACTTTGTTCCCCTCTTGTGACGCAAGGCATGCACGTACATAAAGAACCTACATAACAAGTACCCTCTTCGTATGCCGTCGTAATACAACTAAGTTGGCAGAATAGTGTGCGAACGTTATGGGTAGGTATCGCGAACTACGCTGTACGCGAAAACCGTTGACAATGCACACGCTCCCGAGGCTCCCCATGCTGCAGCCGATGTACTCAATCGTATTGATATTCCTCTTGGCTGTGTTATATCGATACGAAAAACATCGCGCAGCCTACCTCTCGATTGTGCAGTCCGAATTAAACGTCACTGTATTGTGTCTCGTACTGACTGTCACTGCCACTCGGGCACCAGTGATCGGCGGTGTTCACGATGCCGCTCCTGATTTCTCCAGGATCGAATGACGCTGTGCGTGACGAACTACCGAATGCAGTACTTCGTGCTTCATATTCCGTATAGCAACTATTTTCATCTGTTACTATTGTTAGAAAGAGATTCGAGACGGCCTGCTAGGCTACGAGATATCTCTTTCTAAATATGCATCTTCATGCGTCGACAGGTCTGCATAGCCACCGTTGAAGTCCCCGATCATCCAGAACCGATTATCAATCTCTCGGTGCTTGTTACAAATCATGGGGGCGGAGTTGAAGATGCATAATATAGCTCAAACACTGTTTCAACATGACTTTGTTGCTGTGTTCCAGGTCTTACAGGTACTGTATACTTTACTGTGAGCTTGTTCGGGCACGCCAAGGAATACAGGGATGGAGTCGTGGGGGATGCTGGGGGATCGCCATGCTGCCTGGCGTGCTATTGTCTATAGATAGCATTCATCGCGCTGAGTGGTTAAATGTCCTGCCACCGGGCACAAATGTGGGATTAAACTCCATGATCGACGATAGACATGTAAAAGCCAAGATCCAACAATAGAAAGGGGACAGCAATTATGCTTGAGTTTCACTGCTCGGTTTCACTAGACCTTCTTGGCTCAACAGTCTCATTGATGGACATTGCCCAATTATGGGAATTGAGGTCAGAACGGGATGTATGATCGACTGCATCCTTGTTCTCATTGTCTTGGACTATCAATACAGAGTAGTCTGTGAATCGAAGTGATGACCTGCATACTCCGTACTCAAATACGATCTACCCCATAATGGAAGACTATATACTCCGTATGAAGTGCTCCGATAGTACCTAGGCATATATTCAGGTAATAAGAGAGATGACCAGGACCTGTCGACAAGTCTCAAAAATTCAATGCACGCAAATCATCCCGATTTCCGTCTTACCTCTTACCCCTGTCTCCTCCAATCAATCTTGGCGCCAAAAACGGAAAACAGGCACTATTTAAAGATATCCTTGGCATATGTGTCCAATATGATATGAAACGATAAAGTCATTCAATGATGTCAAGTATCTTTTATCGCAATGCTAGGAACCCCTCTCCCTTGATCTGCTGATCGCCCTCATCTTGCACCTGCCCACCGACGCCAAGCCACGCTGTGCATCCCTTCCTCCCGCATTATCGTCTTGGCGAGCATTTCACCTCTGACCAGCCCCTTTTTTTTTCTGTCAAGTCGGCGTAAGATCATGTACTCGGGCTTCAGTGAACGTGGGGCGGGGTGGAGAGGAGAGGGAGTCGACAGGCGCGAGGGTTGTTGATAATGCTTGTTGTACTTGCATCTTGGCGGGGGCAGTGTGCATGCTTGTACTACGGAGTACTCCATGCACATAAAATAGTGTGGAATCTAGGGACGTGCTGCCTATCGGGGATGTCGTTTATGGGGGGGGATCGTGGCGCTGTCAGGGGCGCATTTAGATTTGTTTATGCCGATATGCCAATGCTTACACGCTTACTCTGCTGAGGGATTTTATTCAGCCAAGACGGGGACTGACTGTTAGTCTGATATCTGCGGGATCTTGAAGGTTCGGTACTCCGTACTCCGTAAATATTTACTACCTGTGAGCTTGGCTGCAGAACAATGCACGACGGAGAGAGGCCCGCGGAGGACTAGTCCTGCTGACCTCGGCCAGGCGCCCGTAGGTGTAGTTGCTGCCCTTATGGTTACACTGTATACTATCTGTGTCCTGTGGGTGCAGTGCTTTTTGACTTATCTAGACGCGGGTGTAGAACTAAAGCTGCATGGAAATGGTTGAATATAAGTTTGTAAGATCTGATCAAGATTGAGTGTTGTATTGGAAAGAAGTTACGTCTACAACGTACTGTCCATGGTATATAGCACACATATATGTATATATTGAAAGTTTTTAGGACATGTGAGATATTATAGATCACTTGTGGCAAAATTGATCTTCGGTGTCAAATGCAATCAAAATTGTTAGCATATAGTTGCTATTGGGTATAAATATATGTTAGCCAGATTTCATGTGACTTTAGATTTCTTAATATCTTAATTGATTGAGAACATTGTGGTGGAAGTTGCAATTGCTTTTCTGAAATATATATCGCTCAAAACTACCATAGAAGTTGACACTTCAAGCAAGCTCACAAACACCAATGCCTACGCTGCTTGACTGAATGTGTCTCAGTAGTATCATCATTATTATCATTGCCACGTTTACTACGTACCTATCATAAGCCTGAAAACAGTCATCTGCATCCATCCCGCATTCCCCCGATCACAAGAAAATGCAGCAAGGAGATAGAGTGACATCAGAATTTGGAATCTGATCCAACAGAACAAGTTATGCCGAGGTGATGATGTGACAGCCCCTTGATGAGACTCGTTGCTACGGGAGCAAAAAATGCCATGCGGTTTCACATCAACGCCCTGCGCCCACACCGGGTATCAATGTTTCAGACAAAACCAATACAACAAAAATCAGAATGTGATTCTTGATCCTACGGTGCAGGGTACCAATGACCCGGGCATGTGTTTCTCAATTGCAAACTTGGCACGCCAGCCCGAACAGTGACCGGGCATGAGCACAGCGGGATCGAGTCGTTTGAGATCAGCTACAGTGTTTTGGATTTGATCCGCATCGCTTGTGGCAAGATGGAATCCACCGACAACGGCATGGACAGGTATTGTTCCACCCGTAAGCTGGACGGCGTGTTTGGTGGTGTTTACTACACCAGCGTGGCTACATCCAGTGAAAACAACAAGTCCCTTTCCTGAAGAACATGTTAGCACAATAAGCTCGTGGGTATGTTTTAGGATGCAAATACCCTTGAGATTGCAGATGAGGGAACGCTCATCAATGATGACTTCGTCGGAGAACCAGTCATTATCATCAGGGTCATATCGCACTGCATTCTTCAGACCTGTCTCGTATGGTGTCACTCGTGGAATCTCCCCAGAAATCAGAAAGAAGTCATCAAGAACGGTGTGTGGTTCGCTCCGCTTATCGACCACCGCACCTGCACTTCCAATATCCTCAAAGGTGGGATCAGCCTCGAGGGAAATGATATGCTCGGGGAGAGCAATGCCTCTGTAGACTGGTCGGTCTGGGTGCAAATCCGCGACTAGGTCCTCAGAGCGGCTCTCGGCTCGTTTGGCATCGTTTATCATGCGGATTGCTCGCAGAAGACCACCTGCGCGGATGTCAGAACAGTTGAAGAGGATATGCGTAAATGCGTCTGTTGTCGTTCAGAGTCACGAACCGGAGTGATCTCGATGCCAATGCGATAGATGAATCATTTCCACGGAGGAGAGATTTGGTCGCAGCCGTTTCACATTTCTCTCCCAAGCCTCTTCTTCAGGACCAGCATCGAAGAGAATAACGTGTTTCTTGTCGCCCTTCGTGGCAGTCTATGCATGATAGGCTTACTATTAAACCACATTCAAGAGTCCAATTGCAGAACATCGGCTTACCACCAGAATCGACAAGCCATGTGCCGCGCAACAAACATCCCCCATCCTCAATTCCTTGCAGGCTTCCCCGCGGTCTGTCAGTTTATGAGTTGAGCCCATGGCAATTGCCCCCAGATTCCCTGAGACTTGGACGGTATTCGGGGCCGGAGGAGAGAGCGGATCTAGCTCATTGTCGATGATAACAATGGCTTCGAGAGAGTCCACCTCACCGAGGTCTATGGGAGTCTCCATAGATTCGTCACTAGATTGACAATCAGAGATTTTCATAACCAGAGAAGACGAATATAAGAGATACCTGAAAGGATCATGCATTTGATATCCCTGAATATCCGCGAATATCAAAAATGATGGAAGTTCCAAGTTCTCCACAAATGCGGGGGAATCACATTCACCTCTTCCCCTGACAGATCTCAATTGTATTTCTCCATCATCTTCTCCAGAGGTCTTCCTCTGTATATATCACATCATGCGTCTTTTTCTCGACCTCTTCCTCCTTCTCGCCGTGTTCCTTTCCCCCGTGACAGCGATCGGCACATCATGCTTCAAAGTCGTCTCCGCATTGGTTAGCCGACCAAACCACCTTTTCAATAAATTCCAGAGCGAAATCTGCGACGTTGGATGCCAACCGACCGTCCCCCACTGGGATCTATGGACGCGCAACAACACCTTTGTCCCCGCCGTGCGCAGCCTGATGCAGCGCATGAACGTTCCCCACAAGGAAGAGGCTCTCTTGAAGATGGGCGATGATGTTGCGCTCAAGATCAAGGAAAGCTGTGGACCAATGCTGGGTGGTGGAGTACATATCTGCTCTGATTCGGAGACCCTGGCTGGGTTTGGCAACTGCTTCAAGCGCAATTTCCTCAAGGCTTCGATCAAACATCTTCCTGCTTTGCTCCCAATGGCTTCGGAGGAATCGTGCAAAGAGCAGCTTAAGTTCTTGGAGGGTGATGAACTGTGGGATATTACGATTCCTCAGAATATGAGGGATTATGCGAAAGTGTGTGACACTTTGGGGCCTAATGACCATGATGAATTATGAATTATATATCTGGAGCTGTAAATAGTGTAAATAGTACTGTACATATATTACTCCCATATACTGATTACACTATCAATGTATAGCTGAACTCCGACTCCGCACGGAGCTAAGGATGACAACATTGGAAGCGGAACTGCTGACTTGACATTTAACATTTAACATTTAAAATTTGACACTTCTCGCAACTCTGTCTTCATCTTCGATCAGACTGGATTTGATTGATACCGCCATGCAGTGATTCGGCATCCGCCTCTCCGTTTCATATGGCGCATGCGACATTTCTCCGCCCTCTGCGGCCCACCATCCGTCGCTCAATCTGGCGTTCACACCGATACGCCCACTCAAGCCAATTCCAACCCTTCGTGCCACCGTCACCAAGCTCCCTAGGGAAACCCACAGAAGCAAAGACCTACAAACGAACCATCAAATGGTTCCGCCGAATCCTCTATGTCTCGCTAGCAACAGGCGTCGCCTACGGCATTGATAGCCAGTTCTACGCCTCATCGCTGACCCGAACAGCCCGGACCTTTTCCCTCGGTCTCCTCGTCGCCCTTGACTACAAAATCAACTTCCGCCCACACCCGCCACTGGCTAGCTCTATTGCTGCCGTGCACGCCCGCAATGCAGAGCGCTTGTCCGATCTGTTGAGGCATAATGGCGGTCTCTACCTGAAGATTGGCCAGGCGATTGCGATGCAATCAGCCATCCTGCCCCCTGAGTTCCAGCAGATGTTCTCCCGCATGTTTGATGATGCACCTCAGAATGACTGGAAGGATATCGAGAAGGTCATCCGTGAGGATTTTGGAAAATCGCCCGAGGAGGTATTCGGTATCTCATTTACGGGTGACCCTGACAAGGGCGTGATGGAGCGCAGAGCCCGAGCCAGCGCCAGTGTTGCCCAGGTTCACTGGGCTCGTTTGCAGGATGGCAGGGAGGTGGCGATCAAGATCCAAAAGCGGGAGATCGTGCAGCAATTGGCATGGGACCTCTGGGCTTTCAAGTGAGTTTTCCGATTTCGAACCATGTGAAGGATGTTATGCTAATATTGAAACAAATAGAGTCGTGACCTTTGTCTATAGCAAGGTATTCGACATCCCTTTCTACAGTCTCGTTCCCTATATCAGTGAGAGACTATCGCTCGAAACCGACTTCGTAAATGAAGCAGATAACTCGGAAAACATGGCCAAGCTAGTGGCCGCTGAACCTCGCCTGCGCGATCGCGTGTATATTCCTCGTGTATACCGCGAACTGAGCTCGAAGCGCGTCATGACTGCCGAATGGGTAGAAGGCGTACGGCTCTGGAACAAAGACGCCATCACACGGCCCTGGCGCGGCGGCTGGGGCAAGGGGAGTCCAGGCTGTCACGGTACACCGCTTGACCAGCCGGGGACAAATTCTGCGGATCGAAACATGCGCCCGTCGAGGACCAAGCCTGAGCGCGATTACTGGCGAGGTCGCAATAACGGCGGCGGACTGGGACTGTCCCTCAAGGACGTGATGACAACTATGGTAGACCTATTCTCTGCCCAGATGTTCCTATGGGGATACGTCCACTGCGATCCGCACCCGGGCAATATCTTCATCCGCCGCAAGCCAGATGGACGGCCAGAGCTAGTTTTGATCGACCACGGCCTGTATATCCACATGGAACCCGGGTTTCGACACCAATACGCGCGGTTCTGGAAAGCCCTCCTCACCTTCGACAATCGCACGCTGGGCGAGATTGTCAAAGGATGGGGCGTGAACAACCCCGATTTCTTCGCGTCAGCAACATTGATGCGTCCCTACAGTGGCGGAGACATGTCTACGCAGCGCGGCCTCCAGGGATTGAGCAAGAGGGAGCGTGCAGAGCGACACTTCGAAATGCAGCAGAAGTTACGCAAGGCAATCCGCGATATGCTAGGTGATGAAACCAAGTGGCCACGGGAGCTGATTTTCATCGGTCGCAATCTGCGCATCGTTCAAGGAAATAACCAGTTCCTCGGCTCGCCAGTGAACCGTGTTAAGATTACTGGTATCTGGGCTTCGCGTGCTCTTATCGAGTCTCCGGATCTGCCGCTGGCCGAGAAGATCCGAAACATCGGTCGCCATTTGGTTTTCCGTATGGTGCTGTTTAGTACTGATATCTTCTTCTATTTCACCAAGGTGCGCCAGTTCTTGCATCTGGGCGGTGGTATGGAGGATGATATCGAGGCCCAGATGCAGATTATGGCGAAGGATATCGGGGTTGAGCTTAACCACGGCGTCTTTGAGGGATAGACCCGTATAGAGATGGCGAGCACGAGTTGGTTTAGAATATTTGCATTATACCATCTGGGCCTAGCTAGAAAAATCTCCCAGATAATGACACTCTCCTTATGGCACTACTTGCGTGTATCTTGACTGATATATATCCTACCCTGCCGTCCCTTCATCAAAATCCAAATATATTCCCTCACCATTCTTAGATTCTATTAAATCCCCCAATCTCCCAAGCCGAGCAAGATACGCAGCCCCAGTATCCGCCCAAACATGATACTCGCAAATCGCCAACCCCTCCTCCCCAGACCCATCAACAGCAAGCTTAATGCGATAAACGAACGTCTCATCCCACGCCTGTCGCGTGTCTTTCCAGCCGAATATAGCCGTCCCGCGCAGCGAAACGGCCATGCAGCTCTCGTCAACCACCCAGCTCTCCTCGGGCTCGAAGACCATGTTCTTGATGGAAAGGAGGGAGCCGATGAGCTCGAAGTAAGTTGCTACTCCATCTTGGCCGATGAATGGACGGCCTAGGAAGGGTGCTAGTTGCGGGAGACCGTGTTCATAAACTAGAGGGTTTGGGAATGTTGTGAAGGTTGAAAGGAGTTGGTTTGGGTTTGGGTTTGGGTTTGTAAGGGCTTCTATGAGGCGATGAATTGGTTTTAGGAGGTCTGAGCGTGTGGTCATGTTGGAATTGGGAGGTTTAGATAGAGAAGTTGGATTTGAGGAGAGAGATATATATATATAGTGACATATATATGACGTGGAGGTTTGTAGTGAAATAAGTCAACTAATCTATTAAAGAGCGTCAAGTAGCCTTTTAAATCTTACAGCTTGTCATAGGAACTCTCCAATATCTCATTTATTTTCGGCTCTCGCTTCAACTGGAATATACTATACCACTCGATACTGAATCCAAGTTGTTCTGGATCTCCTGAAGCATATCAAGAAGTCCACGCTGCTCCAAGCTCTGACAGAATGCCTTTTTTTTCGAAGAGAAATCTTCTGAGCAGGTTTGACCCGTGTCAGTGCTATAGCCCTCCGGTTCTCCGTCATTAGCTACTTCAGTCTCCTGTTATTTCTTCCAGAAAGCGTCTCTAATTCCGTCAAGGCTAAACCCGGTGTCCAAGGTAGAGTTTGCAGCCGATTTACTGTCAATTAGCGTTCTATATAGGTTAGGACTTGGAATGGGATATCTCGATTTTGGTAGATAGTTCACTGTTTTCCATTTGCCCAAACGAGCGTCGCTCAAGAGAAACAGATGTAGAAGACACAAATAAAAGGGCCACACTAGAACTCCCGCGTCGGCTTTCTTAGCTGAGCTTGAAAGAATGAAAACACGAGAAAGAGAAAAGGAAAATAGAAAGAAACACCGAGTCCCAAAGAATAATACATTTCCACCCCCCCCCCCCCCCCCCCCCCAAGCTATCCGATGCCTGAGCTCACTGTCGCCAGGACTTGCCACAGTTCAGACACGTACAGAACAGGGTCATCGGTTCATCAGCCGCACGAGTCTGAGCCTCGGTGTAGGTAACCTTGCGCTGACCACATTTGCCGCACTGTAAACTCTTACTGATACTGCGTTCTTGCTGGGCAACCATAGCCTTATCCATGTTCTCCTTCTGGATCTTGGCATCTGCCTCACGCTGCTCAACAGACCGCAGCTCATCGTGACTCATACGCACGAATTGCTCAGAGGTAATCTCTCCCTCGACAACGCGCACACGCAACTTCGGGTTGGACTTGTTCTTTAGGTTCTGGAAAAGACTGCGGATCTTCGTGCGGTACTCCTCCTTCGTCTCCGGTCCCAGGTACTTGTATGCGGAAACCTCCACTGCAATGGCACGCGCTAGAACGACCTTCACAGACTCAGACGACCCCACACACAGTCCATCGTACATCAGTCCCGTGCAGCTATCACGCACCCGGTTCCCGGTATGATTAATCTCCGCTCCGTCTGCCTTCCAGGTTCGCTTATCCGGAGGCACGGACAGCTTCGACGCCTTGTCTGAGGGTGTAGCAGCGGCTGGGGTGGACGCTCCTGTACCGTTCTGCGCTGGTCGCGGAGAGTCGCTCGAGCCCCGACTGGCTGCTGTACCACCGCCCTGCTTCTGCTTGTTCACCTCGATCCGCCACTTGGAGACGATCTCGCTGGAGAGCCGTGCGACTTCGGGAGACTTGCTTTGCTTGAACTTGTTAACGATGATTCCGATGCGCGTCTGTCGGAGGAGGTCTTCGGTTGCCCGGACCCCGGTTTGGATATCCTTCAGAAGGCCCAGAATCACAGCGGGAGACTCGTTTGATGTCGCAGCCTTGCCCAAGGCCTTGGCCTTAGCTTCGATCTCTTTGGCGTCCATCGCCATGTTGTGCGGGGTAGAGGGATAACGCGATCTGAGTGCTTGACGGAGTCAATGGAGGACCGGTTGAGAAAGTTCCACACGACCTATAAACCACAACTGTCAGTATATCATCGCAAAAGCTTGGATTGCAGGGTCTTTATAAGCCCCGGATGCCGGCGCATTCTGCAGAACCACGAACACATTTGTCCCTTTGGGATCACAAATCATGCAGCACAAATGCTTTCAGCAAACGTCACACGAAACATGGCTCGTAAAATACCCCGCGACATAGACTCATGTGGGTGAAGGTGGTGCGCTGTGATTTTGCACGTGTCCACCTCCCCCATTTGCTCGCGGAAACTAGACAAAAACAAACAAAGACGATTGGAAACAATGGTATGAGAGGTGTTATACAGATTGCGCTAGAAATAGCAATAGGTAATTGCGCAAAAACAAGAAGTAATGAGGGGTGTTTTGCGCGGGCACTCACTTGGAGATATTTCACGGTCGCGTCAACGGTGTAGTGTTCCGATATGGGAGTCGTGATTAACACAAAGAGCGGAAAGGCGACGGCAATAGAAGCGCCAGAAGCGACAGGTATGATAGCTGGGATATGTCAAAGCCGACGAGGTTAGTGGAATTTGATGAGCCGCGATGTTTGAGGTTCGCGCCAAGCCTTGCGTTCCATTTTCGGAAATTCTTTTGCTTTCTATACGCAGCTTTGTATACAGATTACACACCTCCTTGTTTACATTTCAATATTTATGATTTCGAAGTTTTTGCTTGTCCAGGTATGTATTCCATCTATATGGTTATGTATCCTCCGAACACGGGGGTCCATTGCTATGCAAACAGAATATGGATCAAAGCTGAAGGGAATTATGTGCAGCTAGGGTTTCATCATTGTAGATTGGGGGTATAACAAATGGGGGTCTTTTTGAAGGTAAAGCGTAAGCGTCGTCAGTCAGATCCTCATACCCGAAGCTTGTGAGTGGCCGTGGACACGGAAAGGGACCATGAATGGCCAAGAGGACACCAAGTAAGCCGAGGGCGCGGGTTTCTCAGCCATTGGTGATATCAACGTGGCATTGGATCCATGATACGTCCGTGATGAAAGGCAGGTACTGATGGAAGTGACAATTGTCCAACAGCTTCAGAGGTTTAGATAGCTGTCTTGCCCAGCACATCGGCCAGGGCATCGACGTCCTTGTCATCTTTCTGAGCCACCTTCTCTTCCTCGGCGCGCTCGGCATCCTTGAGATCCTTCTCAGCCTTAGCTTCCTCCTCCTCCTCTTCCTCTTCTTCACCCTCCTCATCTTCGGAATCTTCCTCCTCGAGTTCATCCAAGTCGTCAAGACCCCAAGTATCCTCGGGGTCCTCGTCAGTACCGTGCTCCTCCTGTCGAGCCTCCAAGAGCTCACGCAGGTCAATAATGTTAGGGTCCTCCTCGGAGAAAATGTTTCCGTTGAGCTCGACACGACGGAGGCTGGGAAGCGCAGTCTTGGCTGCATGAGTGAAGCTCTTAACGGCTTCCGCCTTCATCTCATTGTACTGCAGACGCAGAGTCTGGAGCTTCTGGTTCTTGTTCTCCGCCAAAGCCTGGGCAACCTTGACACCACCACGGGCAGAGAGCAGGCAATCACCGACACCAAGCTCGCGCAGAGATGGCCAGCCGGACAAGACCTTTGACAGAGCAGCAGAGCCCACATGGGTGAAAGTGTTATCCTGCAGATCCAGAACCTCCAGGGAATGCGCGTGGTAGAGACCCTCGGTCAACAAGTGGGAGATACCCTCCGATCGGATGCCGTTCTGTGTCATCTTAACCGACTTCAGACCAGCCGCGTGGGCCTTGTAGGCCCGAGCCCATGCCTCCATACTGCCGTTCTCCAAGCGGTTTCGTCCGCAAACAACGCTCTCCAGCAGTCCAACCTCCTCGCCACAGTTGCGAGCTTCCTCTTTGCGCTCAGCAAGTTTTGACAGCGCGTCGGCAACCTGGGATCCGGCAGCGGGGCCGAGTCCATTGTTGTTCAAAATGAGGTGGCGGAGGGGCACATGGCGTGAGAGGAATTCGATAAGTGGGGCCTGAGTTCTGAGACCAAAAGCATTGTCGTTAAGGTTCACGGTGTGGACTGTCGAGATCTTGAGGATGGCATTCAGGAGCGCATTCAGAGCCGTGGGGATTTCCGTCAGAAGACGACCGGTGAAGATGTCGTCAAGGTAGGCAGCTTCGAGGCACTTTTGGGTCTGCAGGACCTCGGCCAGACGCTCGGAGGCGCCAATGCCCAGGGTGTTTCCACCGAGACGGATTTCGGTGTAGTCGGTGTTGTCAATCAAGGGTTGAATGTGCACATTGATGTCCTCTGCGCTGTCGAGCTTGAGAACTTTGCCCTCGAGGGAGAAGACCTTGGGAGGGGCCATGGCGGGGTAGTTGTTTAAGTGGGATATTGAGATGAAAGAAGAAATAAAATAGGAAAAGGGTCAATGGCAGATATTATCCCAGCAATCAGAAGACCCAAGTAGACCCAAGGATAGAAAGGAAAAACCGAAACAGTCAATGTAACAGAAGAGGAGGCGACTCCGGGGAGGCAAGTTTGTTGATAACAAAAAAAAAATAACTACGGCGCAGCATAGAGACCAGTTCCGCTGCACGAGCCATTAATAATGTCCGATGGTGTCAGGTCAACTTGTAAGCACATGTCCACAACCTACTTAACACACCCTTTCTATCTTCCGTTTACTTGAAATATTCACGAAGTACATCTGCATATCCATCACAATGTCCTGGCTCTTCGGTTCCTCAAATGGTATGTACCAATCCCTCTTTCCATCTTGGGCCGACTACTTGCGCAATGCGCCAATCCTATATATCAGGGAACCTTGGAAAGACCTTGACACTCGCTTACACAATTATTTACAGAGAAAAGTGCCGCTGCCCCTGAGCAAGCGTCCGCTCAGCCCACCCAGTCTGAGAAGCCCAAGGTATGACCCGATACTGCCGAACCATCAAGCGCAAGGGACTGATTTTGCCTTCGTTCTAGCCCTGCTGTGTCTGCAAACCCGAGAAGACCGCTCGCGATGACTGCATGCTCTTCTCCAAATCCGAAAACCCCGAACAGGAGTGCAAATCCACGATCGAGCAGTACAAGACTTGCATGGCCGGATTTGGCTTCAAGGTCTAGACTCATTCTCTGACTCAATAGCCTCGGCTGTACTATCTATCACTATACAACATTGTACCATAGCATTCATTGGCGGGAGTTTCTGGTTTTATCTGTATATCGTCTGTTCTTAGGGCATGTTTGCTCAGATGTGACATATTGGAATCTAGAGTTTGACACTCCAGATGATAGGGATGAGTTTCCCAATACAACGTCTCACCTCTTAAAGAACGAATTTGAAATCGAATCAATTATATTAATAAATGATATTAATGAAATAAGCTAGCAGTTCTACTGCCTCATTTTGGATAATCACATAATATGGGGTATCACTGAAAATCATACAGCCGTCCGCCTAGGCAAACAATCACTGCTTCTTTTTCTGGCTTTCCTCCTCGGACAACTGACGACTGATTTGGCGGCATTGGGTATATAGTTTCCACATACACCACAGATAGGCAATCCCGAACCCAGCAGCTCCGATCAGGGCATTCAGTACCACCCAAAGATCTGGCTTTCCGGGAGGTGGAGGCACGAATGCCTCAAGGATATGCCAGGCAATCATGGCCAAATAAAAACTAAAGTGTAGGAGGGTTGTGAGAGTGTTGGGCTCGAAGTGGGAATTGGAGTCTTCAGGGGATGGCCGACTTCGGTAAGTCTCGAAAGAAGTAGGAGGCAAGCCGAGAAGATAGGCCCAAAGCACAGTCATGACTATGTAAGGAACGCGGAGCTCATCGCGCTTGAGAAGGGGGTACATGGTCCATGAGCCAAGAACGTTGGCCCAACCCACCCATGCGCGTGTTTCTTTGCTCAGTCCACCATTACCAGCAAGGAGTAGGGTCATTGGTAGCAGAGGCAGCAACACACTCTTTTCATGGACCTGGAAAGAGAACAAGAAAAATCCCCAGGCGACGGCAGATAGAGCAGGAAGGAGAAGCGAGGCACGGGGGTGGCGGAAGATGATAGCACAGGGAATGATAATTGACGCTAATGTGGCACCGAGTGATGCTCGTTGCAACAACGTAGCATCGAAGCGGGTGAGCTTATAGAAAGTGTGAATGGCGCACCAAGCGTTGGCAACTTTGTCTTCGAAAAGCCCACGCGCAAAGGGGAACACTCGATGAATGATCTGCGTTAGTTGGAATAATAACCCATATGTAACGGAGTTCTTGTCCAACTGGATAGAAAGTGCCTGTAACAGAGGCGGCACCGGAGAAGAAGCAAATGCCCTTTGAGCTTCGGCATTGGAGGCACCAACCATAAGAGGAGTCAACAGCAAAACAAAAGCAGCCAATGTGATGAGGGCTATGCTGAAAAGGCGGGGAATATTAATCTGAGGGAATATGCAGACACCGAGAAGGTAGGCGAACATGACTGGTGCATAGTACAACGCCATCTGTTTGAATCCCAGTGCACCAACGAAGAAAATGCAAGCCCAGAGCATACGCCCCGCTAAGATAGCGTCCAGACTCGCAACCACCAATCCAAGCATGACTGTGTTGTATTGGAAATGGCCATGGTCAATGAGGATGTTCGCTGGCTGAAGGAGGACTGCTACGAGGGCAATCGAGGCGGACCATGCATGGACACCCTGCATCCGAGTGTAGCGGCGGAGGAAATTGACCACGGCCGGGATGAACACAAAGTATTCGGATATAACGACGGTAGCGCGCATATATACTTTCAAACGGGGGTCCTCGAAGCCTCGGGAGGCGTCCAAGGCGAACCATGTTGGATCAAAGGCGGAGCCACTAGACAGGTTAGCAGGAGGCCAAGGGAATTCCACAATGAATGACAGGGAGGGAACTCTACATTTTTCCAAATAACCAGCTGTGATATGCGGTCAATGGTGGATAATCGAGACCCCAGTATTGCAGATCGTATATATACCACTTCGCCAAAGGCAAATGTGTGGTAATTTCCATCCAATGCCGTTGCGCTTCAAAATCACCGTGCATTGGGGGAACCTGAAAGCCTAGAAGGTATTAATTCTTGTATCCACCCCAAAGAGAGGCAATATCGCATACCAGAGTAACCCCATAAGCTCACAGCCCATCGGAACAGGCCAACGGCCATGAGGACAAGTGGGAGAATCAGCCATTGAGAAACACCAGCGCGAGCAGCCCACAAAAATGAGACCAGCGGGAATGCTGGGGATTGCTTCCCATCGCCTAGATCCAAGATCAGGTTATTGTTGGAGCCGGGAGAAATCGCAACCTTTCTCTTCTTGCGGGGACGGTGCGAGGATGGTGTCGGAGGGGCCATAACGGTAGAAGGCCAGAGGGAAAACTTATAGTCCCATTGACTGAGTCAAAGAAAAAAAGTCGAACAGTGTTTAAGGAGTGATAGTAGTAGAATAATGTGCCTTCATATGTTTACGTAGACAAATGCAGAAGATCCCGGCAATTGACACGCGATTGTGAGTCGTCAAAAGGCACAGGACAGGTACCCACATAGTGTTGGGACTAAGTGTATCGTCTAACCTTTCTAAGTAGGCGGAGTAGTTCTGCCAGCCTCCGAATTTTTTTTTCCAAAATTTTTCCTTATCAGAGCTGATGGTCCCCCAGCTCTTCACTTTTTTTTTTCTTCTTCTTCCCATCCTCTCTACTTCTCTTCTCTCATCCCCTTCTAAAAAAGCAGTCTGTTTCAGGTTGCTTTACTTGTATCATCTCTTGAATACTCAAGAGATCTTTATACACACTAACTAACGCAGTCGCGTGGGTTTATCTCGTAAGTTCGTTCGGATACTCTGTGGGCTTCTTATCACTCTGAGGGCTGTGGGCTTGACATACATCTATTCTGTGGGCTCTGTGGGACATCTTCCTCGTGGGTTACATATTCTAGACAGTATTGGCTGTCTGTTGCTTGTGGGCTTGAAAACTTGTCCGTCCGTGGGTAGTGGGTTAACGTCCAGCTGTGATTTAGTTCACTTCTGGCAGTTCTTCTGAGGGCTGTTGTTCCATTTTACACATCCATAACACGGGTGCTTTGAGGGATCGTGGGCTTTGCCGCACATACTACAAGAATTTCACTTGTCACTACAGTATGTGCCACCCTACCCAAGCTACAAGCCAGCCTCCCAAGCCCTCCCTATGAGTTCCCTCGATTATATCAAAGAGCAATCCGCTAACATCTCATCTCGCCTCTAGTTCACAATGTCCAAGACATCTACCAAGGTTGCCGATAAGGCCGCCAAGGCCAGCAAGGCCTTGAACAAGGTCAAGGATGCCGGTGTCACCAAGGCTTCCCAGTCCCCCGCCGCCAAGAGCAAGGCCGTTGCCAGCAAGGTCGCCGCCAAGGAGAAGGCCTCCAAGAAGAACAAGAAGAAGGAGCCTACTCCCAGCTCCTCTTCCGAGTCTGAGTCCGAGTCCGATGAGGATATGAAGGATGCTTCCTCCAGCTCCTCCGAGTCTGAGTCCGAGGATGAGAAGCCCGCCCCCAAGAAGGCCGAGAAGAAGGTTGCTGCCAAGAAGGCTGAGTCCTCCGACTCTTCCGACTCTTCCGACTCTGACTCTTCCGAGTCTGAGGAGGAGAAGCCCGCTCCCAAGAAGGCCGAGAAGAAGGTTGCTGCCAAGGCTGAGTCCTCCGACTCTTCTGACTCTGACTCTTCCGAGTCCGAGGAGGAGAAGCCCGCTCCCAAGAAGACCGAGAAGAAGGCCGAGTCTTCCGACTCTTCCGACTCTGACTCCTCTGAGTCCGAGGCCGAGGCCAAGAAGGCTTCTTCTGACTCCGAGTCTGGTTCCGACTCTGACAGCTCTGACTCTGACTCCGAGGAGACCCCTGTCTCCAAGAAGCGCAAGGCCGATGAGGAGCCTGCTGTTGATGCCAAGAAGTCCAAGACCGAGGATGTCCCCGAGGGTGCTGTTGCCAACCTCTTCATCGGTAACCTGTCATGGAACGTCGATGAGGAGTGGCTCCAGCGTGAGTTCGCTGAGTTCGGTGAGCTCAACGGTGTCCGCATTGTCACCGACCGCGAGACTGGCCGCTCCCGTGGCTTCGGCTACGTTGAGTACACCAACGCCGCCGATGCCGTCAAGGCTATGGAGGCTAAGAAGGGTACCGATCTTGATGGTCGCACCATCAACCTCGACTACGCCGCTCCCCGTCAGGCCAACCCCCCTGCCGACCGTTCCCAGGATCGTGCTCGCTCTTACGGTGACTCTACCAGCCCCGAGAGCGACACTCTCTTCGTTGGCAACCTTCCCTTCAGCGCTACTGAGGATGCTCTCCACGAGGCCTTCGGTGCTCACGGTTCCGTTCTCGGAATCCGTCTCCCCACTGAGCAGGAGACCGGCCGCCCCAAGGGCTTCGGTTACGTTCAGTTCTCTTCCATCGATGAGGCTAAGACTGCTCACGCTGCCCTCAACGGCCATGAGCTCGAGGGCCGTGCCATCCGTCTCGACTTCTCTACTCCCCGCCCTGCCGGTGGTGACCGTGGTGGCTTCGGTGGCCGTGGCCGCGGTGGCGGTGGTGGTTTCGGTGGACGCGGCGGTGGTGGTCGCGGTGGTGGCCGTGGTGGTTTCGGTGACCGTGGCGGCCGTGGTGGTGGTCGTGGTGGCTTTGGCGACCGTGGCGGCCGCGGTGGCCTCAACAAGGGCAAGGGCAGCATCCCTGAGTACAAGGGTACCAAGGTTACCTTCTGAACTTGATGTTTTCTGCATACGTTTGATTTCCGCAACATATTGGTGTCCATGGGTCTCAGGTTTGCTTTGAGAGGAAAAAAGTTCGTGTTTAATTATGTGTAATATGATCTTAGCTCAGGTATCTTCAATTTGATACATCATTTCAATTTTAATTCCGATGAAACTTTTTCATCTTGTCTTGTGTAAATATATAATCATTGGTGACTTGGGTATATTGCCGCCAGAAACCGCCTTCCCCGCAATATTCTTTGTATTGCGTACTTAGTACATTCATTGGTGGTTAGTTTGTGCTTCTTTGATCAACCTATTGATGAAAGCATGTCTCTTTGCGAGCTTCTCGAATCCCAACATTCCGGAATAAAACCACGCCACTGACGATCGAGGGGATCATCTTTCGCTCTTTGCCTTGTCACGGGCTGCAAATCACCTGTTCAGTCTGCTGATCACCTCATCATTTCGATATCTTCTCTCTGGGACCTTTCTTCATCTTTCTGTCTCTTTTGTTTTCTGTTTCCGAAAATCTCTCCAACTGATTTTCTTTTACCTACTAATTCTTGTGAGCAGAAAGGAGTATACAACGAGCAAAAAGGGGTATAAAGCCCTTGCTTTGGGCATCAGTGATCGACTCCGCATTTGATAAGATAACCCCACGTTGACCGCTCTCTTGTACTCCGCAGTGGCCTGATCCCCTCTCTTTTATATTTCTATTCACTCCCTCTCATATTTTCCTCAACTCTCTAGCTATGCAACCAAATCACTATATGTTGGGTCAGGTGCATGAGCCTAGAGCCGCAAGTCGGATGACTGATGGCCATCAGCCGCTTCAAGATAACGGTCAGCCCCAGCCATCCGGTGCGGCGCCCATGAGATCAGAGGGTGTGTAGTCCTTTTATAATCTGCCTGGTACCTCCCTTGTGAATATTCAATATACAAAATTGCTCCCACATCTTTATAATGTACTCACTACGATACTACATAGATTCTTGGATCGACGTATCCTCGCAACCGTCCTCTTCCTCCTTCTCCTCTGCTGCTACGAATGAAGATATAATCACCACCGGCTTACAGGTCGAACATGGAGAAGCGGGAGCATATCAGCGCCGCAATAGGCGCCGTCGTCTACAACACCTTGCTGCTATCACCACAGCCCAGGTGGACTATGCATCGCGGGATGCCAGCCAAACCAGTAGCAGTCAAGAGGAATATGAGGAGAGCGAAAGCGAGTCTGACCGCGTTCTCAGCAGCTCAAATGAAGATATACCCCGCCAAACGCTCCCACCTGCATTGTCTGCGCGCTCTACACAACCCTCCTCAGGTTCGGATGCTGCCTCTAGCGATGATGAAGATGATACTTCTACTGCCCTAGGGATGGGCATCAGCCCATCACCTTTCGTACCTCAACCAAACATATTCACACACCCACCAGCGACGTCGGAACCTGGATGGCCTGCACGGCGTACTCAATCTAATGTCCCATCTACCTCAACTCACCGTGCAGCCTCTCGAAGAGAATCATACCCTAGTCCACGATCATCGCGGAGAACTCAATATCAGCACAGCCCTTACAATATGATCTCTCCTTCCCATCATACCGACCATGATGCCGCCCTTCGTGCCAGCCTATCAACACTTCTTTCATGTGCCGCTGCTGCCAGAGGCCTTCCGAAGAATGATAGTCGATCATCGCCCGCCCCAGCTGCTCCCCCGGGAGGCGGGCACCCCGCTTC
Organism: Penicillium cf. griseofulvum; assembly: GCA_028974015.1. Classification (NCBI taxonomy): domain Eukaryota; kingdom Fungi; phylum Ascomycota; class Eurotiomycetes; order Eurotiales; family Aspergillaceae; genus Penicillium; species Penicillium cf. griseofulvum. The sequence continues at coordinate 2,824,736 of JAPQKP010000001.1, forward strand.
ATTCCGACTAGTAGGCCCGTCCGTTACCATGGGAGAGGAGAGCAGCGATGAGGAGACCACATCCTCGCCGCGGTATCCAGAAACCAGTCCATCTATGGGAGCACCACAGAGGCACCTAAGAGTACCGTCAGTGTCATCGGACCCAGCTGCCACCAAAACAAAGCGCCGTTCAAGTTCTCCTAAAGACCGCGGTGCTACCTCGAAGAAGAGTCGTCGCGTGAGCATGACAGATTCAGCAACGACTGTCAGCCCCACAATCATGACATGGGTTATCAGCGCCGGGGTTGTCGTTCTGTTCTCCGCAATCAGCTTTTCTGCCGGCTATATGATCGGCCGTGAGGTCGGGCGAGTTGAGATCGGAATGATGGGTGATGGTGTTCCTGGCCCTCGTCCCTCAACAGGGTGTGGGCAGGAAGCGGTCCGCGGCGGACTCCGAAAACTGCGCTGGGGATCTGCGGCTGCAGGATCTGCTACTCTTGCATCAATGTAATGTTTCACGATGAATGGCGAAGATGATATCCACGAATTATGATGTCAACAAAGGAGGATGTACCGCTCGAGCTGCGTTCGTGTTTTTCGAACGTAGACCCACATGCCCGAGCATCCTCATGTTTCTCTGTTTGATTGGTGTTCTACTGTTATCTCATTGACTGATGGTCATTGAGATTCTGTTATTATGTGTCGGGGGTATTGTTGCCTTCCGACAATAAAATTCGGCGCATCTTTATGTTTTACGCAGGTGGCTTTTGTTTTGAAGCGATGGAGTCTTGGTTCTAGTCCCTCTCGGGTCTTCTATTCCGGCTTCTTTGCGATTTTCAATCTATACCCTCTTTTTATTGCCTTATATTATATATAAAATGAATGATTCTATAAAACTGGGTTCAGTTAATACACACGGCTGCCAATCTCTTGCCTGTTTGTACATATATCCAAATGCGTTCTCTATTGTCGAATAGAGTAGAGTGGGTCTATAGTCAGCCAAGGAATTTATAATATTCTCCGAGAGATTGCGCTATACCCAATCTGGTACACGTGGACAATACTAGCCAAATTTGGTTAGACTACTTCAATCTTCAATCCTCCAAGGCTGCTTCTTTTTGGAGAACCATGAAGCTCAGGTGCCTTTTGCTGCTAATGTTGCAATTAATCGGACTTTCATATTAATTCTTTCTATGGGCTTTAAATAATCCGGGGAAATGTCAAAAGTTCCTGCGCCCGCTGGGTTTCTGCAGGTGCCGGTTGGACATGCCTTTAGCGGACGAATCCTTGGCTACTGATAACAAATCAACGATACGATAATGTGAGATTTGGCGGGGGGGCTTGATTTGGGTTATGACTGTGTTCCTACACAATTGCCTTCATACCTTTCTGTCTTTCACATCATCTGGCACCTACCTTCCCAGCTGGTATCCAACATGTTTTTCCAAAGCGCCCATGAGGAGAAAGACAAAGAGGTCTTGCTCCATTTCATCCGGCAAAACCCACTCGGGATTTTGATCACCGGCATGAACTCCTCCCAGCAAGACTTCCTACAATGCACCCATGCCCCATTTGTTGTGGATTTCCCAGAGGAATCAGGCAAGACGGATCCCTACCTCCGCGCCCACATCGCCAAGCAGAACCCGCAAGTCAAAACAATGATAGAGGCCGTGGATAACCAGCCGCCAAACGTTCTCGAACTCGACAACGACGTCCTAGTGCTCTTCAATGGCAAGCACGACCATTACGTGACTCCGAAATTCTACGTTGAGACAAAGCCGGATACAGGGAAGGTTGTGCCCACATGGAATTACTCCGCCGTCCAAGCGTATGGCAAGATGTCGCTATACTATGATGCCAAAACACCCGAGACCGGGGCGTTCCTCGCGAAGCAACTGCATGATCTTTCGCAGCATACGGAGAAGTCAATTATGGGGTACACTGGTGGCGAGAAACCCGAGCCGTGGAAGGTGTCGGATGCGCCTGAGTCATACACTGACCTCCTGAAGAAGAATATTGTTGGGATTGAGATTCGGATCACCAAGCTTCAGGGGAAGTTCAAGATGAGCCAGGAAATGCGTCCCGGGGACCGTGAGGGTGTGATTCAGGGATTCGCGAAGCTAGGTGGTGATACCGCCACGGCGATTTCGAATTTGGTGAAAGAGCGAGGTGAATTGCGTGATGCGAAGAAGCGAGACTTTTAAAGATAGAATTAAGTCTCGGCATCACTTTACTTCCATTGAAATGACTAGTCGATCGTGACGGTGTGGTAGTCGATTACCGGGAGGGATAATCCCGGCAATGAGTATAATCAAGGATTCCCTAGACTTGACGTACAAGGTGTATACTACTTGATCAATCTACTGGGAACCAATTCCCCGTTCTGTCCTTTGTACACATATGTAATGGGAGTGACAACTTCTGTTGTGTTTGTTGACCTGATATGTCCCTGTATTAATCTTCTCTTGTTTATAAATAGCGATAGAATATTTGCCGAACTCCCTGTAGATGACACAAAGTCGTGTGACGTGTCTTTCAGCCACATTGTTCATGGTCATTTCATCGAGTTCTTTTTGCTACCTACTTCTTATAAACGATCCCTTCTGACTCCAAATATACCTATACGGGCAAGATTGACGATTATCCTCTTTATTTCGTTAAACATGAGACATGATAAGGAAATCAGGACTATGTGTAGCACTCCACAGGTTGAGGAAGTCGAGTCCTCGTGATTCAAAGTCGGAATTTATTTATGTAGTTCGAGACTTAGGATTTATGCAGCTTCTTTATGCGAACTTCTATTGGCTGCAGGACCCGATCGGCGTTCGAAGTATGCATGCCCAGCTCCAAACAAAGCGCTATAGCGTGTGGACCACAGGATGCTTACCCGAGTAAGGAGTATACATTTCGGGTTCGAAAACATTTGGCCAAATAACCCATCATGGCGTTTAATCCCCCGGCGTGTAATACAGATAGTACTATCGTGGCGGGTTGGCGGGTTCGATGTCTGTTCTTGGAAGATCAACCCGCCTCACATTGGGTTGCCCTACCAAATTGGATTACGGCCGTTCATATGATCGGAGTATAGACGTGGCTATCAGTCCGATATCAAATTGTTTTAGAACATATAAAAGGATCATTATGATGACCAGGAAAAGCAACAAAGACCAACTCACTTCCCATTGAACTTGCTTATTACTTCGCCATGGCTTCAATGTTGCACTATTTTGGCTTCAGCGCCTCTACCTCCAAGGAAGAAGCCAACCCTTCTCCCATTCGTGCCTTGCCTGCATCATGGTACACTTCACCAGAGATGTACGAGTTGGAGCGCCGAGCTATATTCTCAAAGAGATGGCTTTTTATCACCCACAGCATGCGGTTGAAGAACACCGGCGACTGGCTCCGCTACGAGATAGCAGGGTTTGACTTCATAATCACCCGTGACCGACAGGGCGACATCAACGCATTCCACAACGTATGCAGACACCGTGCATACCCGGTAGTTGAGAAGGAGGGATGCGGAAATTCCCCAATCCTCGCTTGTCGATACCACGGCTGGTCTTACGGACTGAATGGCAAACTTGCCAAAGCGACGAAATACCAAGACCTGAGCAACTTTGATAAGGAGCAGAATGGTCTTTTCAGAATCCACCTCAAGGTTGACATCAATGGCTTTATCTGGGTCAATATGGATGCGAATGAAATTCCAGAAGTGCCATGGGAGGAGCATTTCCAAGACGTCGACAAGCAAGAGCGATACAAAGCATACAACTTTGATGACTATGATCTTGACCACACTTACGCGCTCGAGGGTGATTATAACTGGAAGATATTGGCTGACAATTTCAACGAATGCTACCACTGCCCAACAACACACGCCGATATTCCTGAATTTCTCAACCTTGAATCTTTCGACAGCGATCTCAAAGGAGGACACATACAACATCATTGCGAATCTACACCAGAGCAAATCGAGAAGGGTCTTTACACTGCTAGTACCTACTACTTCCCGATGTCTGCTATGGTTGTGTCGTAAGTATTTCTCATATACTTTCCCAAATAGAACATCCTCTAACATGTACAGGCCGCATTTTATCATGATCCAGAAATTCCTCCCCTCAAGCCCCAAAAGCTCAAAGATGGCCTATGAAATCTATCGAAACCGAAACTCCTCCGATACAGACTTCAAACTTATTAGCGATATGTACGCGCGTGTTATGGGAGAAGACAAAGTCCTCTGCAACAATGCACAAAAGAATCTCGACCGAAATATCTTCACTAGTGGCGTGCTTCATCCTAAGTACGAGAAGGCGCCGTTGTTCTTCCAGAGAACAGTCCGTGAGGTCATCACGGAACACTTTGAGCGTGAGAAATCTGAAGGACGGGAGATCTGGCCGGCGAAACCGAAGGTGTCATTCAACGCAGAAGTCAGTGAGAAGGATGAGCAGATTTGTGCCTCTCTAGCCTGTGGGCCCCAGAAAGAGCTTTTAGCTTGGTGATTTTTTTTGAGAAGCAGAGTTCCTAGTGCATGATTTTTGGTATGAATTACAAGTTCTTCGATTGAATTTAGCCTTATTATTTACCCTTAAACATGTTGTCGACCTCTAGGTGGGGTGATTGCGGGTTTTGAGCTGCTTGACATGGTGTATAATGAACAGGGGTAAAAAAAAAAACGATAGCATATTTAGATGGTGGCTGGAGCTCATTAAAGAACAAAAGAAAAAGGGGCAAAACTCGGTCATCTGACAAATGTGGGATTTCCCTAAACGTCTCTTCTGCCTAAGGAAGCCTAGAAAACAGCGCCAAGGAAATCATATTGGGTCTAGTACGCCGAAATCGAAGTTTTATAAGACTTTGACCAGCTCTTTTCTGGGAATTAACTACTTTACTGCAAAGAACATGGCATTCAATCTCCCCATAGAGCTACTGGCGATCATCACGTCTTTCTCGGACACGGAAACCCTCAAGGCGCTGAGACTGACAAACCACATGTTATCCGCCATTGCAACCAAGAATCTGTTCTCCATGTTCTCACTGAACACCTCGGATAAAGGCTGTGCGGATTTCGAGTCAGTCGTAGCCCATCCGCAGTTGAAAGAACATGTGCGCAAGATTCGCCTCAATACTGTCGAGGAGGACGAAGTAAGTGAAATATCAAACTGAGTTAGAGCAATATAAACTGCCGTGCACTCAATTGTTGGCTAATATGCAGAATGTTAGTACTCTGATGAAGAGCATGATGAACTTGAGCTACCTTTCAAATGGAAGGAGGTCCTGCTCACGCTTCCAAATATTCCAAATCTTGAAAGTGTCGTTCTGCGCTTTGAGAAAAACTGCTCGATGGACGATAGTTGGACTGATATACCTCAGCCAGCTGATTACCGAAAAACCATCATAGAATGGCTGGGCACGGGGCTAGTGTCTTTGAAACAACCATTGAAAGAACTGGGGATTCAGAATCAGCAGAACGTAACAACACCAAGCAAAGATCTTCAGCAAGTACTAAGCACGCTGAGTTCGCTGAGAATGAATGTTATGCATGAGCTCCAACCATCGTGTCCTGAAAATGAACTCGAGGTTCGTATTTGCTCCAATCTGTTTGAAAGATGTTTAGGTATGGCTGTTCATGCTAATTTGACCATATATCTAACAGAAGAAGGAAGTGAGAGAATTCTACGCAAATATACTGCCGTCAATGTGGCTGAAACCCACGATGGGATCACTTCGGAAGCTGTCTCTATACGCCAACTTGTACTGGGGTTTTTATCCCAAATTCAGCCTCGAAGGGATCCACTGCCCAAACTTGCAGTCGCTGACTCTGGGCAACTTCTGCTTTTTTGAAGACCAGCAGCTTGATTGGATTCTATCGCACTCATCGACGCTTCAGGAACTTTACCTTGACGATTGTCCGATTTTGTTCCAAGCGAGAATACTGAATCTCGAATGGCAGCTTGCTAAATGTCCACTGCCGAGATCCAGCATGGAGTTTCGAACTGGTGGAAAGGCCTGTAGTGATGGCTGGTACTACCATTATCCACGCCAGTGGAATCACTACTTTGCCTCATTTGAGACAGGCCTTCCGCACCTTCGGCGCTTTGCGATTGGTCACAATGAAGCATGGCGTTCAGAGGATAGGTATAGCCTACCTTTTGAGAAAGAACTTGACCTTGTGCCGGAATTGATGGAAGACCGGTATTTTTTGTTTGATGGCGGTACTGGACCCTCTCAGTTTACGGGACCAGAATATTACAATACGGACGAGGATTGGCCGCAGTGCGAGGACGAAGATCGCAACGCTTTGAAGGCATTATACCGGAAGATCAAGCAGCAGGTAGACTCCGGAAAGTTTGAGGTACGGCACGAGAATATGTGAGGAATATGATCGGAATTATTTAGCCTTGATGACTAATGGAAATCAAACCTTCTGCGTGAACATAAAACAAGCAAGCGTTTTGGGTTACTTTATGAGCTATGACCTCGAGCCGTTATATTTCCTTTTCTCAAAACACTTCTAACCTTGCAGTGGTGGCACAGTGGTCGCGCATGAGATGTATGTAATGCATGTCACCTCACATATTTGATTCTAGATATATCCTAGAGAAGTGAATATAGATACATGTAGAATCAGTTGCGCCAGATCTAGAATGGATGTTCTATATAATACACGTGACCCGGAAGTTCAGAAAAAGCAGAAGCCGAACCAATCAGAAGGCGGTGAAAGCGGGTATGTAAAAGGGGCCCCGGGGGTCCGGGGCTTACCCGCGGATAAGAGCTACCCCGGCCACCCCGCGGTGGTATAATAGGGGACAACCACTCGGCTGTTGAAGGGCTGACTGATGCCAGAATGGAACCATATTTGATTTCCGTAATCAGATCATTCGGCAGGTGGCAGCGGTATTTTTACGCATTAGGCACTGTTGCCATTTCCCCACATCCATGACCAGCCGAACGATATGCCGTCGCCCACCATATATAGACCTTTCAAGGTCGCGCTGAGTTTCTTAACTTGTTACTCACTTCAATAATGTCTTCCACACGCCAGTTCGATCCTACCTTCACCCCCTCTGTCATCAATGGCATGGGCCCCAACACCCCCGAGCGCGCTCGCGTGGTCTTGGGTTCTCTTATCAAGCACATTCACGACTTCGCTCGCGAAGTTGAGCTGACCTCCGCCGAGTGGATGCTCGGCGTTGAGTTCATCAACTCCATCGGCCAGATCAGCACTCCTATCCGTAACGAAGGCCACCGCATCTGCGATGTGATCGGCCTCGAGTCGTAAGTTTCACATCTGACATAGTTTTTATTTTCCATTTCAAAAATAAAGATAATATCTGTGAGGAAGGCAAAAGCTAACTGATTTTTATCAGTCTCGTTGATGAGATCGCCAACAAGATCGTCACCGAAGACGGTGTCTCCCCCACATCCAACGTCATTCTCGGCCCCTTCTGGTCTCCCAATGCCCCATTCCGCGCACTCGGCGACAGCATCATCCAAGACCCCAATCCGAATGGCCGTGTCACCTTTATGCACGGTGCCGTTAAGGACATGGAAACTGGCAAGCCGATCGTCGGCGCCGTCCTCGACATCTGGCAAGCCTCGGCCAACGGCCAATATGATTTCCAGGACCCAAACCAGACCGACAACAACCTCCGCGGCAAGTTCCGAACAAACGAGAAGGGTGAATTCAACTGGTACTGCTACCACCCAACTCCCTACTCCCTACCCACCGACGGCCCCGCTGGTGTCCTCCTCAAGCTCATGGATCGCTCCCCCATGCGTCCCGCCCACATCCACCTCATGATCACCCATCCCGAATACGCCACCGTCATCAACCAGATCTACCCCAGCGATGACCCCCACCTCGCGATCGACTCCGTCTTCGCTGTTAAGGATGATCTCGTCGTAGACTTCAAGCCCAAGACCGACGACCCCAAGGCCAGTCTTGACTTGGAGTACAATGTCAAGATGGCGCTCAAGAAGCACCACCCAAACCCCAACTCCGCTCCCCCTGTGTCCTCTTTCGAGCGTCACGCTAAGGCAGCCAAGGCGGCCCAGGGAAAGCTTTGAGCGGGTAGGGAAATGGTTGCACTATTGGGACGGCGTTCAACATGACTCATGTACATTTAGCATTTACTTGAATTTTCACGAGATAACCTCACGTTTACACGATTTATCCCTTCATACTTCCCCGCATTCATGTCGCGTAAAAGGCCCGTGCTACCTTAAGCTTTCAAGCTTCGCACCCTGGTCAGCCCCGCGAGATATAGTTCCCCCGCTATGCAGGCGATATGTCAATTTGTATGCAATGTACCTGCATAAAGTCTAAGATCCTGGGCCGGAATCCGGGGCATATCCTGGCCAGTAGAATTTAACGTCGACTTGGCCGCTAACCATTCGTAAATCAAGATATAGTGACTCTACACTCTTGTTACGAAATTAAAAAAATTCAAGGGTGTTATAACTGAAGTTTGCAATCTCACAATAGTACAGGTCTATAAGACTCCCGAATCAACCACATATGCTCCGCAAGTCGATACTGGTAGACGCAAAGCAAAAGATGTATTGTTTATTCTCTAGTAATAACCGACAAGGAACCATGTATACTCCTGTACATTCACCTAGAAAGTCCTCCGCGGATGGCCCGATGGATCAGGCCGCCAAGAAATATCAATTTCTTTCTCGGTTGCTTCCTGATCGACAGTGGAGGGCTGGGGCATTGCGCGGCGAAGGCGATCTTCGTTGATGACGTTGGTTTTGTCAATGGCTTCCTTGTAATCCCGGGCTGGGGTTTGTGTTAGCATGTTTGAAAAGTACGAAGGATGTGTGCTAAATGCAGCGTACTCATTCTTTCGTCGACGTCGAAGGTACCGGGCTGGAGGGGGTCTTTCATTTCTGGGGCGTCATTCTGCTCGTTCTCGGGCGCGGGGACGTTCTGACTGGCCATTTTGACAGCTGGGATTATGGAGGATTAGATATGTATCGAGTAATATACAATGATGGAGGGGTTGCGGATTTGCTACTGTTAAAGATGTGGCCATAGTTTTATGCTGGAAGGATTATATCGTCATTATGACTATCAATGACATTTTGCAGGCCGCTCAGCGTCGCCTCTCGGTAGGAAAGGTTGTCTAAGTTAGAAACTTGTTCGTTGGCTGGTATTGATATTATAATGTTGATGCTATAATGTGGTTGTGATATCAGGTTCAAAATAGGTTAAACAGACTGTCCATAGTGGGCATCTGAAGCCTTGCACAAAACAAAGGCCAATACTGTCAACCTTGCCTAAGATAGGGAGATTCAATATGAAAGTTCGCCTCGAACGTTATTGGACCAGGATTGGCCACCATTTCCCAGTGTGCCAAATACGTCTACCTGTAAGTATGCTCTGGGTATGTCTGTTTCCGAGAAGCTGGTGAAAATCGCAGAACAATCAGCTTCGACTAGGGGCTTCAAAACTCGAGAACAGTTGTTCTCTTTAGAACATGGCCCACCATGAAAAAAAGAAGCTATTGCTTAGGTTGCCACCAACGCCTCCTTTCCATTAGGCGCACTGTGCTTCGAACCAGCTCCGGTGATCGTGTGCCCTAGGAATGCCTTTGAAGTCAGCATCACCTTTTGTTCACAAAGTATATCCTGTCAGCCGAGTTGGAAAATCGGACGGTCACCTTTGGTGGCAAGTGTACTTGGCGAATGCATGCAGGCCAAAGCTCAAAGGGAAGTACGATCCAAGCCAGATGTTTAAGATATTGGACTTGTTAGAATTCTCGTCAACAATGAACAATCAGCTAGCAAAGCAACAAATGGGCTGTTTGTGGAAATTGGAGTATAGGAAAAATGGAGTTTCCTTAGGCATACCCAGCTGCCCAAGAAATTTAAATTAATAGGGCCTTCAGCAACCAAAACGAAAATCTCAAAGCGCCGGCGGAATCCCCACGCCCTTGCCCAATGGTAAATTATCAAACCTGGGGCATACTGCGAAATTTCAGCTCCCTTCGTCCAATTCGAACGAGATCGGCGTTCAGGAGAGTTTCCTTCTCGAACCCATGCATGACCTGATTTATCACTGCCGCTGCAAGCTCGTTCCGTTGTACATTCGGAAGAGGCCGTCCGAAAAGGTTCAGGATACGAAAAAGATTCGCCACCAAAGCTTGTGACCAAGTGGTGGAGTTCGCAATCACGCCGGGCTGAGCGATGCATACCTCAACTCCCTCTTTCTCTGCAGGAAACCCGAGGACCATAAGCTCTGTATTGCACTGGTTGACAAGATCATGACATCAGAGTATGATCCAGAACATATTGTAGGGGTTTCATTGCTTACCCGCATGATCTGGTAATCGGCCATGATTATTGGCCTCTCTGTTGGGTCTCGAGGTGTTCCCTGCGTGCTCAAATACATGAAGCGAAACGGTCGTGCCGGTCCAGCCTCGTACATGGCCTGAAAACCGAGCTTCGTGCAGTCCTGGCACACACGTTTGACCTCGGCAAAGTCGAAACCACCAGTGCGAAAGGGTGTGACGGCAACAGTCCTATGGGTACCCGGAAGTGTTAATGGTCAGTCGTGATAAGGATATGAGGATGTTGCTTGAGACATACCAAATACAAGCGTCGGCCCTAGCGAACTCAGCCTTCACATTGTCAGGGTATTCACCATAGTCGCGAGTGAGAACGCTTCTTAGCTTTGATGAGTCGATACCTTCGTCAAGCTGCACGGGATTGCGAGCCAAAGCAACGATCTCAGTGATTTCGTGAAGCTGTAAGCTTTGTCTAACGACCTCCGTTCCCAACAGGCCGGTCGCACCAGCTACGATGAGCTTCATCTTAGGTTCAAGGTCTGATACTGTAAAATGGGTAGTGTGCGCAGGCGGGGATGAAATGCAGGTGTTCCTTAGAAATTTAGCACTAAGTCTCGAGGAATTTGGGGACGGTCAAAGCAGATAGTGCCTTCCCCAATGGATGATCTCGCTCTTTCCCTATACTCATATCTCTCATATTAAACGACCGGGTAACCTTCACACGTCATTCCACTTATGACAGCCTTGGAGCCTTTTATAAATCCACTTGCAGACCACCCATACTCAACACCGAGAAGTGAAAAAAGACAACCTTGCAAGAAAGAATAAGGGTGCAAAATATGTGTTCAATAGGCTTCCGCATACCCCATTTTGGGTCAAGACTCTTTGTATTTCGTAGTCACATAATTTCATTCAATTCCATAACCATAAGTTGTACTTATTCAAGCCCAGCAATCCAACAAGGGATCAAGTATACCGCATGTTGATGAGGACCGACAAGTATCACACTGTCCCATCTTAAATCTGTCATTCCAAAGCCTCCACACGATAAGCTCCTCGATTTGATCAATTTCGAGGTAAAAAAAGAACACGTCCTCGAAATGTCCCACATTTGGAAAGTCGTACGAACTGAACTTTGCTTCCTTATCAGACCTTCGTTCTTGGCATCGCAAAGCTTTAGTCCCTAGCCACGACACCAGTAGTCTGCTCACCCTCCACGACCTCAGGGAGCAGCGGCTGGGACTCAACGTCATCATTGTACGCTCCCAGAAGACCATAATCAGTCGAGACAGAGGGTTTTTTCTGCTCCGCCACGGTCACAGTCGTATCCTGACTCTGGGTCGTAGGAGCATCCACAGACCGGTCACAGCATGGACAAAAGGTGCAATTACCATGCCGGGCCTTCAGCATAGGCAGGATATATTGACTGAAGGAACCTTTAACAAAGGAACGCAGATATGACAAACTAGGACGATTAGTATATGTGTGAACAGGTTGGATTCCAGTTATAAACAAACTCACCTGAGGAGAATACAAGCGAGGTTGGAGTAGACCTGGTGAATCTCATGTCGACCAACAAGGTTGATGATGATGCCAGATACCCATACTCCGAAGAAGAGCAAACTCATGAAGCCATCAACGGCGATTTCGATGGATGAACAAGCTTGAGTTCTGGATTTGCGATATCTGAAGAGCATGAATACAGGCGTGGTGCTGGAAACCGTGAACTTCGAATTGTTAGATAGTTTCATTCATCATAATGGGAGAAGAATACATGCCGATATGAGCTCCATCCATGCTTGACCACTACCGCGAGCCGTAAAGATGGCAGCGAGAGCGCAAGGCCATGAAATCAGCGAGATAATGACCTGGGTCTTGCGAGCCTTAGAGAGCGGGTGTTTGTTGGAGGAAGACATTCTTTGGCACATTTTCGCTTTGGACCTTTCTTGGTTGTACCATTTAAGAAGTAAATATGAGGTGGGAGATTTGGAAGAGGAGAAATGCCCTCATTTACTAAGCAACAAGGTTGATCGCCCCTGTGCCAAGAACGAAATGGGGGGAAATAATCCTGTTGCCTTCTATAATAATTCTGCCTTGGATAGGATGTAAATCTTTAATAGGCTGCTTTTAAAAACACGCTTGTTAGGTTACCATGGGAGACGATGTTTGGACCCGCAGAAAGGAAACCTCCAAAAGATCTTCCATCAATCATTTCTTCTGTGACGGATTACTCTGATATCCAATATCGCCAGAACTATAATTGCCAAATGGAACAATACCGCCAATTCCGAGAATTCAGCCAAAGGAAATAAAACAGGTGATCAGGCCCCTGCACCAGATCAATTTCAATGTCTCAACTTCCCATACGACTTTATACATCATATCATCATCAACCATTCCATCTCTCAGCAAATCTGTAGCTTTGAGAAACCTGCGGAGAAATACGCTGTCCCAAGACATGGCTCCTCGGGGAGGCATAGATCGCGGTAATGCTGACGGACCAGCAGCCTACACTGGAGTCAATTTTTGAATAGCAGAGTCAGGACACGACAGAACCAACGATCGGAACGATACAGGTCCTCTGAAAGATTTATGGCAACTGCTGCATTCTTTATAACAATTGCTTTGCTGCCGGTGACGTATGGTATGTTAGCTCTACCAGTAGCTGCCTGGCGCGACCAGCCAATCTGCTTCGTATCTATTTTGAATGGATTAATATATAAATCCTCTCAGTTGTTGTCTTCTGTTATGTCGGTAGGGAGTTCAGCTAGAGACTTGGGCGAAACCCGTTCCAGTTTGGTAACTCCGGACGCCCGGCCCATCCCGGCACTAACAGACTAGAACCGTGAATCATCGGAGGTTAACCCCCAGCCCTTTATTTAGTCTGTTGCCAGGACGGGCAAGCTTCAGCTCCGAATTCGGGAGAAAGGGGCCGGAAAGCTTGCAAAGCTGTATGGATTGAGTCAGTTCCCATCTTGATCGAGGGACGACTGTGTGTTCGTGGTTGTTTCAAGATACACACATGCTACGGGGCATTTTGCGCCTAGTATTTGTGACATTTTGATTAAATTATTGTTCCTCTTGGGATATGCCGTTGGTCCGAACTCAAGAAGTGCAATGGTGACTAAATCCCCTTTTTGCGAGACATTATATCGACAAAGATCCTACAGGAACCGAATCTGGCTAGTCGAGACTCCAATCATGAATGAGTAAGCATCAGATTACTCCAGGGTAGAAATGCACAATGGGGAGCAGAGCCTCGTGCCGAAGGTCACATGGAAGGAATATAGCCTTTTAACAATTCCAAATATGTACGGCCTTTTTCTCCTCGGGGGAGATAGTGAGCCTATCAACATCGGAGTTTCGCAATATTTACCCCCATAGCTGCCGTGAATAGCTGCCGTGACCCAGATAAGCACCGTCTTGTTATAGCAGCACGACAGCACGATGACGCAGGTCCGGCGGGCGGATGCGTGTAGATGCAATCCGCGAGCCTCGTCGCTTGTCTTTGGAGTTAAGTCAACCCCTGAGCAAAACGTAGTTTAAAAGTCAACTAATAGAACGATATGATATATCCATGCACTAGATTTGTAGCTACCGTATCCGGTTAGCGTAGCAGTGTATTCGACGACCTCGCGTGGCTCTCACGGGGGAATATTAACCAATAATAGATGAGGTTCATTTATACTGCGCAAAGGGAGTATGTATATCCATTTCTTATCACGATGGTCAGTCGACCAGGTTAAGTCACATCAGGGCTTTTTCCTTCAAGTCACGATTCGTTAATATTTGAGGTTACAACTATATCAAATTGTTGTCTCAGTGACCACGCGGAGCATGGACTAGGTGCCATCAGTTTACCACAAGAAACCCTTTTTCTCGTGTTCAAGCTATCACGCCATAGATGAGCAGGCCAATGGGTAAGATTTCCGGATGTTCGGCTCTACCAGGTCTATCTGTAACCCAACTCATTTTCTGGTACGTTAAGCCATGGATCTAGATTCTCATTCTGTTGATCAGTTATCTCCACCCAAGTGCTAAGTGGTGTATCATCAAAAGCATGGGTTGTATTCAAGTAAAGCCGTTATGCTTCCTCCAAACACTTATCTCAACAATGGGATACATACTATGTCTACCGAGCACAGTAGATATCGTATTAGTTCTACGTCGGAGATTGAAGAAGAGGTTCTGAGACCTGCCAATGACACAATTAATGCCCCGTACATTTTGGCTTGTCAATGCATAGATTACAACTGCTTTGTGCTACACTCTTCTCGCTCCATTAGGCCGAGAAACAGTTTTTACCTCCAGTTAGCTTGTTATAGTAGGTGTGATTTCAAATACCAATTCCAAATCATCGTCCACGTGCTGCATGTGTCGCAGTTGAGAACAATAATAGCCAGTCGGCGTGGCATAACCATATAGCAACCTGCCACACTATGAACAGTTTAACAATCCGAACCTCAAACTTGATGAGTGACTAACCAATTTGGCTAACAGACCAAACGTCAGAATGCCAGATCATCCAACCCAGTTCAAGAATCGACAAACATGGCTAACACACTGGTACACCCTACCACTATCCAGTTTATCTATACCACCCAAGTGGCGTGACAAACAGATTAACGCCGCAGCCAGCGCAGGGACGGAAGTTTATCCAAAGCTATCAAGATCTTTAGCCGTTTAACCTTGATAAAGCACCATCGTTACTTGAAAGCGTAGGAAGTCATGAGTATGGGGTCATTTAGGATGTAGCGCTGATCACACCATGCGTAGGATGTTCTCTTCGGGCTTCATCGGGGAAGAAGAGTAGACTTTCGACAAGTACAAGTTGCCGGATATGGAAGATCATGAAGCAGGCTTTCCACAAGGGAGGGTTGTCTGGCGAAAACTGCAATCAATCTATAATTACCGACGCTTGAGTGACTCAGGCTGAAGTGCATTCAGTCAATGACTATAAATACCCACTACTGATACCTGTCTCATTGACTCAGATAGTCATATTCTTCCTGGAGCCGTAGTAATATCAGAACATTGGCACTCTATTCAACTTCTCAATATGTCGGGCTCACGACAGCAGCCTGGACTGGTGAGACAATAACTACATAGCCTATAAAGTGACTCCTTGGCGCTGACAGCTTAGGCTTGCGAGGAATGTCGCAAAAAGAAACTTCGATGCGATAGGCGACAACCTCAATGTGATCAGTGTGAAGGCTCTGGTACAGCCTGCCTTGTGAACAAAGTTCGCTCGCCACGAGGCCCTAAGAAGGGTCATCTCAAGGCATTGCGCAATCGCATTGGTATGTTGAAAATATGACCTACATATCATCCCTGCTAATCTCGTCCTTAGCCACACTGGAAAGTATCATAAATTGTGATCAGGGCAGCCTCGGCCCCAAGGAGGGTTTGGACGGTAGTGAGAAATATCACTCCGACGAGACGGTTCAAATTCTCAGCCCACCCCAAGAATACATCCCCAATCCCACAAATGCGGAATGTCATGACATTGCCTACTCCATTGAGGCATCAGCAATAAACTCACCTATTACTATTACACCAATGACCCCACCTGATCAGGACAAGTCAGATATAATCGAGGCAGATTTGTACGCAAAGCCCACCCCCTGAGCCCAGACACATCTAACAGCTAGTGAAGGAATCAACTATATTTCGACAGAGTACACCCTGTCGCACCGATGCTCCATCAAGGCCGGTACTTCTCCTGGTCACAACGATTCAACAAACCAGCTTCCCATATCTGCTTGCAATTTGCAATGTGGGCGCTGGCTGCAGCCTCATCCGCCCATTTACAGCACATGAGAGAATCTCTATACACCAGTGCGCGATCCGGGATCGAGGCTCTCGACCAGGATATTGAATCGAACAGCGCTGCCTGTCTCCAGACAGCCCAAGCATGGCTTCTTCTAACTCACTACGAGTTCCGCTATTTGAGCTATCGCCGAGCATGGCTTACCGCAGGACGTGCCTTTCGCATTATCCAACTGGCAAAACTACACGAGATCGATCGCCTCAATGACGTTACGGTAAATATGGGCCACCCCGAAGCGTGGGCCGAGGCCGAGGAAAAGCGACGAACCTACTGGCTGGCATATTGTCTAGACCGGTTCCTCAATATCTCTGACGAGTGGCCTCTAAGTCTACACGAGGAAGCAGTGAGCAATTATACCATCTTTACAGAACCCACTAAGTGACACTAACATTTACCCCCCAGCTCTGCATATATCTCCCTGTCTCAGAGCCAGACTTCCAACACAGCAGACCAGTTCTTATGAACTCTTTATATGACGAGATCGAGACGTCCGGACAGAAAATGCTACCGCCTTTCGCGGAGACAATCGTCCTAATCACGCTATGCTGGCACAGCGTTGCATTCCAGCGAGCCGCCGACAAAACATCTCCGAGCGACGGCGATACCTGGAAACGCCATACACGGTTATACCAAATGGTACAACAGCGGCTGATGCTGATCTCACTACCCCCGTCCGCGCCCGAACTCCACGACCCCATGCGCCTGTTCACGAACATGCTCGCCAATGCCGCTGTGATATGGTTCTACAACATAATGGAGACGCTGCAGGTGGAAATTGATGAGGAGATTATCCTAATTCCTCTGTACTCCGCGTACGAGATAGTAGGTTTGGCGAAGCCGCTCACCCGATCGAGCTTTTTCAAGGTGAGACACCTTTTTCCCCCGTGAATGGACTGGGTTTTGTGTCTGACGGGGGTTGTACAGGCGCATGCGTTTTCGCCCATGCTACTCTATCTCTCGGCAAAGTTTCTCAAGGCACATGCTGATCAACTGAGTACATGTGTTCCGGCGTCGGAGGATAAACAGCAGAAGTTGGAGGATTTGAAAAAGGCTTTGCGGGTTTTGCAGGGTGGGAATAATTTAGCTACGGGCTATCTGGAGCTGCTTGATTCGGACTCGTTTCACAATGTGTGCAACCTGTCGACTATCCATGGATGTACTATGTCTGAAGGCACGGATCAGCAGGAGCCACCTTTCTTTTTGGATATTATGAATCTCTTTTAGCTTGCTGTGGTGATAGCTGGCAGGCTTTGGGTAACCTATTCCTTCTCCTAGGCCTTTGGCGTAAAGTTCAAGCTGTCGACATCTATCAATACACTGTCATTCATTAGAATTCCATTGTAGGGGCGGATAATGAGAGTTCATTCCCTTAACTATGATCATGACCTTGATCTGTTACTGCTTTGCACACAATTGACAATTGGATCACTAGATTGAACTTGGGAGTTAATTGGCCGTTCTTGAGTAACACTAGCTACATAGAAGCATTACCGGCTAGATATCCCGTAGGTCCCGCGTGTGCAATTTCGGACAGCTGAAAAAAGCAGCAGCACATAGAGGAATGCACAGCTGCTTGCCAGCAACACAGTTATGACGACAGTCGACACCATGGACTGCCCGAAATCAGCTTGAGACAAATTCAAAGAGAAACAACAACCTTCTGAGCAGATACTCCCCTCATGTGACAATCCATAGCACTCTGGATTTGCTCCAAACCCTTTCCCACAACACGGGGCTTAGGGGCAGCAACAAAAGTTCCACTTGCAAGAGCCTCGGGGAGATACTCACGATAGACCATAGAGCCAATCTCGGTATGGGCCGCGGAGGTACCCTGGATGAGCTTGGTTTTCACACCATAGCGTTTCGACTTGACAGAAACTTTGACGTTAGACCACATCGAGGCTGTCAAAGCACGGAACAACTGGAACTTAGTAGTTGGAATGGTTTCCGGGTACGGGAGGCCGGCTTGGGCCACAAACTTCGAGCCGTTCGTCTTCGCGAGAATTTTGATGCAAGCCTCAGTCGAGTCCTTTCCGATGGCAACAGCACCGACAACCTTCTTGTTCTTCAAAAGATAGACGATTTGCGCGATGGTGAGCTCGCTGCGGTAATCAAAGACCGCGGTTGCGCCTAGGTTGGTGACATATTCGAAGTTTTTGGGCGAGCAAGTGGTGATAACCTCGTATCCAGCCGATGCGGCAAGCTGGATGGCATTGCAACCGACGCTAGTAGACCCACCCCACACCAGGACTACCTGGGGAAGCGGGGATCTGCCTAGCGGGGCGCCAGGGCGATTGAGGAAAAGAAAGTCTGAATCGAACAGGGCGGTTGCAGCAGTTGATAGACCAAGAGGAACAACACAAGCTTCTTCGTACGAGAGCCAGTCTGGAATCACTGTGACCATGTTGGAACGGATCACGGTGTAGCGCTGGAAGGCACCCTCGGACGACTTGTTGACAGCTGGGTCCATGGAGACGGCGTGAGCAAGAACGCGGTCACCAACCTTGATGTGAGAGACCATGTCACCAACCTGAACAACTTGACCGGCACAATCATTTCCAAGCACGAAGGGGTACTTAACCCAGGGGAGTATCATGTTACCCATCAACTGCTTAGCCCATTCAACAGGATTGACAGCCACAGCAGCATTCTTAATCACGATTTGATTGGCGGAGGGAGGCGTGTATGGTGCGGCGCCGACCATGAGGGGATGAGCCGATTTGGCAATAAGCCATGCAGCCTGGTTAGGAGCCTGATCAGAGGCAAACTGGCCATAGGCAAGCTGATCAAAGGCAAGCTGGTCGGAAGCACTCAGGTTAGAGGTACCTTGGTGGAAGGCACCCCGGCCAGAAGCAAGCTGGTCAGAGGCAAGCTGGTCAGAGGCAAGCTGGTCAGAAGCAAGCTGGTCAGAGGCAAGCTGGTCAGAAGCAAGCTGGTCAGAAGCAAGCCGGTCAGAAGCAAGCTGGTCAGAAGCAAGCTGTTCAGGGATACCCTGGTGAAAGGCACCCTGGCCAGAGGCAAGCTGGTCAGAGGCACCAACCTGGTCGAAGGAAAACTGATCAGAAGCAGGCTGGCCAGGGGCAAGCTGGTTAGAGTCATCCTGAAATGCGTTCTGGTCAGAAGCAGCCTGGTTAGAAGGAGCCTGGTTAGAAGGAGCCTGGTTGGAAGAAGCCTGGTTAGAAGCCATCGTTGCGATGGGGAAGGGAACAGAAGATGGAGAGTCAAATACCGAAGCTGGAGGAAATAGCAATTCTAAGAGGGGGGTCGAAACAAGAATCCGACAATAAGACGCGTCTGGACGCGGTGGTAAATAGAGGGAGGCGAAGCAAAGAACGAAAGAACGCGAAAGTGAGAAAAAAAGGAAGGGAAGGAGCGAGTGGAAGTTAAGTTGCGAACATGGAAGTCGCACTTCCATTGTCTTGGGTCACGGGGCTGCAATGGATATCAGGGCAGATTAGGAATGCACAACTCATTGTATTCAACCAGATATCCATATGTTTGAGCATTAGTATGAATTGAAATTGTACTATTCACAGCTGTACTTTAAGGTGCCGAATACCTAAGGCATCATGTCTACCTCAATAAACAGGGCTAGGTGCCCAAGGGTGTGTACAAGGTATAAAACACAGTAAGATGAATAACACCAGGTATTTCTATCCGTCTCAGTCCATAAGGTCCTACATAGGGTTAAGTGAAAGTGTATGATGAATATTGAATTGACATATGGAATGACGGTCTCGCTATGCCACTATCCTCTAACGGTTGCCCGAGATTCGACAAAACTCGTGCTGAATTGCGCTTCATCTTCTTCCTGATCGACCACAAGAAGGTATACCTCGTTGAGAAGCATGTCAAGTTGTTCATCCAACTCCCGGGCTGTAGAAAGGTTTGGGAAGCTGCATCCAGCAGCAATCAAGTCCAGAGTGCTTTGAATGTGTGCGGCTTGCTGTGACATCCATCGACGACCAGCCTCACGCGTTGTGGTCCTCTCGCGAAGGGCCATGAGAGCTTCTAGCTCTTCATCGGTAAATGAGTGGTGGCTGGGGCAAGCCACATTCTTCTTAGTGTTAGCTCTTGTCTTTGGGATATCTCGGATTCAGTGCCAAGTGATATCACTGGTGAAATTGGTAGAGAGAAGGTTCGTCACTTTGAGATAGATTTGAGAACTAAGTAAATGCTTAGAATACGTCTTTGTCATGCTGGAAAATTTCCCAAATAAGCCAGGTTACCTCACTATTGGATTGACTGAAGTTGGGGTGGTTTATTTGTGTGTAGGAAGAAGGATGTATGAGTGAGGACAGAGTGAGAGATGGAATTCCGCCTCAGCAGCTAACTGTAAGGGAGTAGGTCTAGAGAAATTGCGGCGTATGGATGGTATCTTGCAAGAATCAGAGTGAGGGGAGAGGGAGGACAGAGTGACAGTGAGTCTTGCTAGGTAATGTACTAAGGAGACGAAGTGGGACTGCTGATACAGTCACATTCATAATTAAGCTAAAGCATCAGGCAAACTAATTAGCCTTAGTATATATTGATAACCAAACAACATTTGAAAGCAGAGTCTTTCTCTTCGTAAAATTGCTGCTGTTCCTTACTGCATTGTCATTTCTTTCTCGTTCGCTACTGACTGGATATTCCCCTTCTACGTTCTCGGCGCAATTATTCAAGGCTTCTCACCGGTGGTTGACGGCTAAATATACTGCTTTCTCATCCTCGCAGCAGTTCTTACCATTAGTGCACTGTTTTTTTTCCCGCCTCACGTTCAGTCAGGCCGGGCCCAGGTTCCAGGGTAGATTCAGACATGGCCTTGATAACTCTAGAAATCAGCATGTGCTCAATTTTACTCTTCGGGTCAAACGTTTAGTTGATGATGAAGAAACAATTTCTACCTGCGTTCGAGACAGTAGTGCACCGAGAGGTAGCAAAGCGGCAATCATCTTTTGCACAGACATCCGCACCTCCGTATGCTGTTGTAACAGTGTCTGTGAGCTCAGAAGTGATTAGCGCAATTCATAGGTATACTGGAAAGCAAGATCACCCATAATCTCTTCGCCTTGGACTACTTCGTTGGTAAAGCAGCCCGCCGATCAGTCGAGAACAGGCACGATGCATCTGCCCCAATAGACCCAATCAGAAAAGGCAACTTGCGTATATTTGTATCAATGTCGCTATATAATTTAGGCAACGGTGCGGAGTACATGAGAAACCCAGATATTTCCATATATCTATCAAATTGTCCTGTTATATCCCATCTCTGCTTCCTACATGTAGATGTCAAGAGCTGAAGGCCTTTTTACTAGCATTTACCGCTACAGAATATACCCATCGCACTCTCTGATCGACGCCTCGGGTATCTCCATGCTTCCAAAGTCACCAATTATAATGACTTAACTCCAATGTGCTATAAAACCATGTCCCTGCCAACTCTTGAAATATCACACAAAGCCAACAGGCCTTGACCAATATTGCGATTTTAACCCCAGTATATTTATTCTTTGACTCGGTCGCACACACTGAATTTATTGGCAACAAGCTTCGAATCTTTCTTCGATATTCAAGGTCGCCCAATACATATATGGCGTTAGACTTGTCCCAGGAACGGAGCTGATTTTTTGATGATGTCTGCCCTATGCCAACGATAATTTGAGGTCGATTTAAAAAGAACCTCTACGGTTGTAACATCTGGCTGCTATTTTCATCAAGTTATTTTTTCGTCTTTCTGTCATAGACCCATAGACTGGTAGTCTTGATCCAGGTATCTACACCACAATAGCCAAGACCCTTGGCAGCACCTTGCATTATATCGCCTCTTCAAAGGGAATATGCCATCCCAGCTCCGAAGAGGAAAGAGAGATACCCGAACAAAGACCATTCGGTGTCACATTTCCACTGGGGTCCCTGGGATGCAACGACTTTCTTTGTTGACGGTGGCGGAGGAGGCTCTTTGACCTGTTCTTTACAACAATTCCACACGGTGTACTCGAGAAAGAATGAAATCAAGTGACTCTTTAGAGACTCTCGGACCATTCACATTACTGTAAATAGCTTATCTGTGTTTCAAATGATTCACTGGGTGCATGAATACATGTCGCCTCCTCGATGTTGCTCTCAGGCTTGATATTTCTGGTGCTGTTCTCTGGACATAAATATGAAGCCACGCGTCCCTTGAAAGGGGACCGTTATCTCAAACAAATCTACACAAGATGCGGTCCTTCCAGGGGAGCGGTTTCCTCGCTCTGTGCTGTCTCGGCATGATTCATAGGTCGGTTGCCTGGACTACAACTACATCTAGTGTTAGTACATACTTGTCCAACATTACCTCTACCCTAAATACTAATCCAACATAGTTGAGTCCAATCCAAACGTACGCCATCAAAGAAACCTGTTTCTCCGTTCTTGTCGGCACTGAGGATACATGTGATACTCTACCTGTCAAGTGTGGTATCCCGGTCACATCGTTCACTTCCTTCAACCCGAATCTTGCCTGCTCCTCTCTGCCCAAGGGAAAGCCTGTATGCTGCGATAATGGGACACGTACCTTCCCACCGAAATCAAGAACTGGTTGGTGCTACACTCATACTGTCCGCAATGGCGATACCTGCGAGAAGATTGCCGAGGGATACAAGGTCACCAAGGCCAATATCGAGACTTGGAACACCAATACCACGGCATGGTACGGGTGCAATGATCTACAGAATGGTGGCCAGGTTTGTGTTAGCAAAGGCGACCCTCCAATGCCAGTTGCAATCCGTGACGCAGTCTGTGGTCCTCAAGTGCCTGGAACAGGTCGTCCAAAGATGTGGTTCATGATTGCCGATTTGAATCCATGCCCTGCCGGTCAATGTGTAAGTTTTATCGTTCGAGTTCAGTCCCACGGCCTAGACTGACCTTACCTATAGTGCTCTAGAAAGGGTCAATGTGGTACCGGTGAGGACTTCTGTGGTAAATCTGCACTCGCTGTGCCAGCTCCGCCTGCAGGCTGGGATGCACCTAAGCCTGTCAACAAAGCTGCCTCTATTAGTGAAGCTACATCCGGGAGAACAACACCTGAAGCTGAAGCTGCACCTACAATTGAGTCTACATCCACGAAAACCGCCGTATCCTTGGTAGCTAAATCTCTATCGAAAACAAACAAGAATCCACATTTCTTCACGGCAGATATACCTTTGAAAGACGTACCCTTGACATTCTACCACCCTCCCACGACCGCGACTGCATCTTACTCTATCGTTATACCCGACTCTGCCTTTGCAGCATGGAAGGTGATGAAACATTTCATGACCGAGGTCAACAACGCTGATGCTACTGAGGCCACGGCCACTACAAAAAGCAGTACTACTACCAAGGCCACGGCTACAACAAGCAAGACTACAGCCAAGGCTACCATCAAGGAAACCAAAACCAAAAATAACATAACAAAAACCGTAAATGGTATCGCCACCGTACCCAGCGGGTGGGAACTGAGGATGTGGGATAAAAAAGGTTGCACTGGCGACTATGTGATCCTCCAAGGTCATAACAAAGATCAGTGGGATGGTGATTGCGATCAGTTTGGCAAAGACAGTAAGCTCAAGACTAAGTTCGATGACGAATCCGTTTCTTGTCGGAAATGGACTACATCAAAATCTGGTAAATTGGATTGGACCGATTGTCATGTCAGTGGTCTGACTAAACCCCAATCCTGGAAGATGTCGAATGGTCTCTGTACTGTCTCTCCTAATAATAGGTGCGATCTTTGGAACGATATTTCCCAAACTTATGGCTGGCGAGGTCCAGGTCAATGCCAAGATCGTGGGAATATGGATCCGACATTTGGATCTTTCAGGTGTTATGTTGGATAGATGTTGGAGATGTCGGAGGTTTTGTCGATAGATAGAATGCATATGTTAATACTAGTACTCTCTAACTCTAACAACCACCAAATAAAACATATGTAGACGTATAAAAAAATCATTACTTCACTTTCCAAGGTATAAAATGATTTTCAGTAGTCTTTACAAAACTATAACAAACGGTTGATACAGGGTTGGCCATCTTGGGCAGTCTAGGCAGACGAGGGGTCTTAGAGCCTCCTTAGAGCCTCCTTAGAGCCTCAACCCTTTATCTTCAATTTTTCCTCCTCATTTCTCATTTCCCTTTCTAAGTCTCTTTTAAACCTCTTTACTCTCCCAAATATTACAGTTATGGGTCGCCAGGCCGATCCTGCGTCGTCCGCCTCAGTCCATTCTCTCGACGACGTTCCACCTCCGTACACCGACCTGGAACCCATTTTCGCCCCTGTCGAACCTGTCCAACCTGTCCAGCCTGCTCAACCGCCCACAAGCATCCGACCCCTGTTGCTAGTCAGCTCAGCCTATATTCTCCCCGGCAGCAAGAATGTCAAACCAGATGACAAGGTCTCTCTCACCATCGAACCAGCGCTCTCCAGCAACTGCAACGAGCTCTACCATGTCATCCGCCAACAAATAAAACTGCCACCACGCCCACTACTCTACATCCACGGCACTCACACCGAATCGAGCAATGACAAAAAGAGCAAGAGCAACAGCGCCAACACCGTTACAGACTTCCGCTTCAAGCTGGATCTGGCCGAGACGATGTTGAGAGGCTGGGAGGGTGAATACACAAGCACAATCTGGAGGGAAATCGAAATCCTCACAGATGAGGACCGCAAACAGGCGTATCGGGGAGGAATCTTCCGCTCGGACACGTACAAGCCGCCCAAGTCGCGTGCTGCTATCAGTCTCGGTGGGGACGACGATCCCCTCCTAGCTCGGGAAAACGACGATGATTACAACTTTCCAGACGCGAAAAACCTCAGAATGTGGTGTGAGCGATTCTGCCGCGACCCCGCTTCTTTGAAATCGTATGTTTTGCTCCCTACGCGCACAAAAAAGCCTTGCTAATAGAAACCCCTTACAGATTCACTCTACACCGCCAAGTCTCCGGCTTCGACTCCAATGCTATGGGTAACGTCCTCGCTTCCCACATCCGCGAGCTTAACTACCGCGGCTCCGTATCCTTCAACCTCTCTGTCGCTCATCGCTCTGTCACAATCTACTCTCCGCACTGGATTAATCAGCTCCGCCACAACAACTTCGTCTGGTGGGTTGTCGTCCTTCTCCAGCTCTGGATTATCACGTGGCCGGTTATCTTCTTCATGGAGAAGAGGTATGAAGTCGTCCATACGCGCTGGTTTTCGTCGCTTTTGGAGTCGTCGGACTCTCCGCTGACTAAGTGCTACGCGCTTGGTCGCGATGAGTGTTCTCTGGCGGAGTACTGGGCACCGGCTGTTAAGCAGGCAGCGTGGACACGGCGACAAGGCGAAGGTGACCTTTTGACGAGGATGGATGCGGATCGGTTGAAGGGACATACAACGTCGCAGCTGCTTGGTCTTCGTGCTGAAACTTCGGGTGCTGAGCTTGAGCGTCGACAGCGGGTTAATAGTGGTGAGGCTGGGTTGGTTGATAATCTCGTAGGTCTGGTGAGAGGGGTTGGAGGGGTTGTGGAGGATTGGAGGCTTTCCAGTGGATGGGGTGCTAACTCTTAATTCGTGGTCTGTTCTGGTTTGATTTCCCTTGGTTCTACAATGTGACCGAGAGAATGGAATCTTTCCGAAACTGGACCTCGTTTCTAGCCCTGAAGGCATACAGTGATGGATGCCTAACTAAGTTCTCTACGTAAAGTCCCCCAGGGCTAACGAAACTTCACTCACTTCTGTTGGAATTTTCTTTTTGCTTACAAGATATCCCTGTGAGCTTGATTTATCTACTTCTACTAATGGATATTACCTACATAGGGATCTATGAGTGCGTGAGCTTCCGGGACCTTTTATCTTATGCAAAGTAGGGTTTTCCAGGTGACGCGATTGACATCGAGGGCGTCGTACATCCACATAAGTTGGCTTTCGGTATCTGATACTGGCTCTGGAATCAAACGCAAACAATAAAGGCTCTCTTATATATTCCTTTCTCATGCCGTCGACAAGAGCACCAACGACATCAGAGTCAATCACAAGGCCAACCAGACCACAGTGAGCGCGCGATTATTGTCTCACGGATGTGATATCTGGAAACTTGACGTCGCTCTCAACATGTTTCTGAGCTTCACGTTGAGGGTCGACCTTCTTCATCTTGAGTTCATTGTCACAATCGGCTCTTGGCTTGAAGCTAAATTAAGCCAAATGTCAAACACTACTTTGGTCCCATAATGGAATATCATTCATCATGCACTTAGCGTCCTTTGCGTCGAGGGCTTTATCTCCCATCCATTTCCATTGTTGATCCACATGCTTTGCCTCGATTCTCTTTGTTCTATTGTTAGATCACTTACTCGATCCCCTAATCCTTTGTTCCTCAAGATTCTATTATCTACTCCGTTTCATCTTAACATAGACCAGATGCAATAACCTCTCTTACAATGACCTTTATCCCAGAACTATATAAACCTGCTCGGCTCGGTACCTAGCTATGCCAGTCAGACATCAATTCCCAAATAAGAATCAGAAACACTCAATCTTCCAATCCACGTTTATATTCATTCGATATTTAAACACCATGTCCACCCCATCCTCTTCGCCCTTGAAGAGACTCGTGCGTCGCTTCCGTCGTGGTAATACTGACGGTGCCGGGGATGGCGCCCCAGCGGCAGCGGCAAAAGGTACAGCTGCTGCTATCGCGCCTGTTGCTCCCACCACTCCGCCGCCTAAATGCACGAAGAAGCGCAAAGGCGACGCCGGCGACGACGGACTGGCCCCGGCAGCCAAACGCGCTGCACCTACACCCGATCCAAACGCCAAAGAAGAACCCGAGGCACAAAGCCCATTGTTGCCTAAGACTCCTAGAAGTTTTAGAACGGTCGCAGCTGCCATGGCTGCGGCTACAAATCCCGACCGAATTCGCATATTCGAGGATGCTCCCACAGATGAAGAGATCAAGGAGTATCAACGTCGCGGGGTTGAATATCAACACTGGATGGCCAACACTAACCCAACAGGGCCTGCACCTCCAGTGGCCCTTTCTACACTAACCATAGATGCTCTAATCCAGCCCGTCCCGCCCAATACTAGGCCACTATTTAATGTAAAGAAGTCGGGATTCGAGCCCGCGCCAGAAGAGATCAGAGAGAGTCTCAAATCGACGAATCTTCCTAGGGATTCGGAAACGTGGCGCTTTTCACATCTAACGCATTTGAACAGCAATTCGTCGTGTTACAAGCATTACATCATAAAGGGTGCTATCGTTGCTAGTGAAATTTTTAGAAGAGGTTATGGGCCGCGATGGAGTGAGATTGCCTTGTCTTTGTATAAACAGAATGCTACCGTCGATACTCTCCAACATCTTTTCTTCACGAATGTTGTGAATGACGAGACGCAACCTTTGTTGGGGAAGGTGATTTACCCAAGTCGAGATTGGAATATCGACGGTAGATTACTAACCCCAATTATCCGTACTTGGGATATGAATACTCCAGCATTCGAGCAAATCCTGGGAACACAGCTTGGGAGAATTGCTGGACTTTTGGTGCTAGGGGCTTGGCCGGTAGGTACGCATCAGATCACTAAAATTCATACTTGGTATTTGAGAACGGATTTACATATGCGGTTTGATATCGAGCCGATTGTTGCTGCTCCTCATCTGCCTGCTTCTGCAGGTCCTTCAGCTGGTGCTGCCGCTCCTCCGGCTGCTCCAACCTTTTGATTGCATTTTACGAGTTCGCTCTGACGACCAGGTATACAGATTGTATTGATGAATACATATATACTGAAGTGAGCGTTGCAGCGGACAGAAATTGGCTTTGTCTAACGAATTATATAGTTGATGTTTTGGACAAACGATAGTTTACTTTTTTACATTTATCAATAAATACGTTTACACAAAATATCCAACAGAGCATGTGTATGTAAGCTATAGATTCATAGAGCCACTCGTCCTATCAAGGCTATCCAGGGTTTGAAGAGCCATATAAATATATCCACAGGCCGGTGAGATATTTCACCAATGCGAGTCATTGCAATATATAAACCATGATTTGAAAGTTCGGTTTAGACGGGAGCGGAACGATCTCGCTTTGGAATATGACAATCGCAGAGATGGCACTGGCATGGGCAGACGGGTGGGATGCTGACGCTGATGTCTTTTAGTCGGTTTACACACTACCAGCCCTTACCTTTTTACAAAAATTACAGACCCTCCTAACGGAGGGTCCATCAAAGCAGAGGAATTCTCTGTCTTGGGCGCTTGGTGCGGTTACTATTTTCTCGTTTAATGTTATGTCGGAGATGGAAATGCTGGTTTAACATTGATTATTACCAGCAGTCAGGGTGGGAAGGTCAGATGGCTGAGTATGAAGATTTGCAATTTAGGCAGTAATTTAAATTGTGGGTTACTAGTAATACAAGAAACTAGTAATACAAGAATATGAGCAGTTCAGCTCCGTTTCATTGAACACTAGGCACAGATACCAAAAACTGCTATACACCAACTAGAAAGCATCTCGCCATCCCCCATTTGCAAAGCCTATTATCACAGGGTGAAAAATGTAGGCCAGATAAAAAAAGATACATGTCAAGGAGAATCGAAAAAGATATGATCAAGCCCCTTCATAAAGGTAGGGACATTACAGGAGGATGAAGCTGGCACCGAACAGAGTCGACAGGACAGTGACCATCCCGACGGTAACAGGGGCGAAGCTGAACTGGAAAGGCTTGAGGGAAGCGGCAGCACCCTTGGAGCTGGTGCTGGAAGCAGCAGCGCCGGTGCCGGTGGCAGCAGAGACCTCACCAGAGCCCTGGGTGGCATCGCCGGAGGACTTGGTGCCGGAGTTCTGGCTGCCCTTACCGGCGAAACCATCACCCTTGCCGGCACCCTCGGTCAGGTACTTCTTAGCGGGGGCGGGCATGGCGGGAAGGATCTCGGAGTCAACGTCCCAGTTGGGCTTCTGCATCTTGGGGCAGGTGGAGGCACCACCGGTGGAGTTGTAGCCACCATCGCCCTTGGGGTTGTCGGTACCTTCGAAGGACGTCTTGAGAGCCTTGTAATCCTTGTTGGGGACGACCTGGTCACCGTTGACCTTGACGAGGCCGTACTTGTTGTCGCTCTCGGTGTACTCGTAAACCAGACCGCCGGAGTAAACGGGGGTCATCTTCTCGGAGTAGAGGGCCTTGACCTCGTTGAACTCGCGGGTGTTGATGTTGCAGCCGTACTCGGAGAGGAAGAGGGGGAGTCCGTAACCGGTGAAGTTCTTCACCTTCTGGTCCCAGCCGGAGGTGGTGAAGGAAGAGGGGTCGCACCAGGAGTAGTCGTTGAAGGCGAAGAAGTCGGAGCGCTCGTCGTCGGTACCGCAGTTCATGTACTCAGCCATCTCGAGACGGTTGGTGTCGACATCAGCGGCGGAGTATCCAACGGGGACGGCACGGAGCTTGCGGGCGCGGAGGAAAGTGCGCATGTCACGAGTGACGGCCTTGACGTAGGGGGCGGCCTTGGAGGAGGGACCGTCGTTGATGACCTCGTTGCCGGAGAAGAAGGCAAGGGTGTTGTCGTACTTGGCGAACTTCTCCATGGTGGCGAAGATGTACTGGAGGTAAACATCGTTGTAGGAAATCTCGGGCTCATTACGGTTGAGGGAGTATTTGGGGGTGTTGACGTCGAGGACGAGGTAAATGCCAGCCTCGGCGAGGGCCGTCATACACTCGTCGTGGTCCTTGGAGTTATCGACAGAGTAGACACGGATGGTGTTCAGGCCCAATTCCTTGAAGTTCTTGATGTCGCGCTTGCAACCATCGACATCAGCGATAGGATCGCTGAGGTCGGAAGAACCACCGGGCTGGTAGTCGACACCGCGCATGTAGAAGCGCTCATCGCCCTTGAAGAAGGCGTTACCCTTAACAGTGATGGGGGTGATATCACTGGCACGGGCTTGGATGGTTGCACCGAGGACGGTTGAGGCGCCCAAGGTGATGGCCGTGGCCATGGAGGCTACTGTGGCCTTCATAATGTGCGGATTGAAAATAGAGCGAAAAATTGGGATATGAACGAGAGTGGGATAATAGAAGCGCTCAGAGGATTAAAAGAGTGAATGACAGACTGAGAAACGAAAGTGAGGTCAGAAAGAATGAAAAGGAAGAGAGAAAAGGTAAGGGATGAAAGGAGTTATGAGGCCAAGACCCGGCAAATGGGCTGTGCTACTGCCAAGGGTCCTATGTACATTGGCTCTCTGCTTTGTCCTGATCAGCAAGGGTTATATTAAGTGGGATTTTTCTGTGGAGCTGACCCTGAATAAAGGTCTTTCATAGGTTGATTGGATTATTTATTTATTTGATATCAGGACATAGGATGATGTAGATACAATTCTATGTGCATTACTATAAATATGTAAGAAGTACATACGTACTCGTGTGTACTTACAATATAGTTCTACTCCATAACTTCATCTCTCGACTCCCTACTCCGTACTCCGTCCTCCTCCATAAAACCCTGAGTGGAGAGCCCTAGCTTGGCAATGACGCATCCCATCTGGTCGATCGCACCTCAGGGGTCTTGTAATTCATCTTATAAAGATCTAAGGGGTCAATGGCCAAACTATAGGGGTTAAATGTCAAACGTGCCCAAATTCTAGAATTCAAGTCTTTTTCCATTTTATTCGCTAAAACACTCTCTCGGCGAAACCCACATAGGCGCCCATGGCCCTCATTTTCAAGTGGTCTAAACATAGAACCTTGAGACACTTACAATGGGCTGTTTGCATCTGATCTTGTTTATCTTTGCTTCAAATAGTCCGTACCCCCATACATTATCCAGAATATTATTCACACTTCAAATAGATCCAAACCCTACAAGATAGATGACATGGTCCATATTCTAAAGTTCAGAATGTCTCACTGATTCCATATATTCTTGGCTCCCACAGTTTCAGACTTTCACAAAGCCCCCCTGAACTCCCGACTATAAATACCCGGCCAAGACAAAAAAAAGTGTTCATTGGAATAGTTCGGTCTCGACCAAAATATACAATCTCATTGGCAGTTCAGATGAAACAGTTTTACCTCATCTGTATCCTGCCACGTCCCCAAACACACCACTTATTTACACAACCAATGTTATTCAGCGCGACGCTTCTTCAATTTATCCGTTCCATGCACCCAATCCAACAACCCCAACGATCCATAATTCAAATTAAACTTCTCATGATGAAGATCATGCATCTTAGCCTTCTGACAAAAGAAATCATACCCACTATGAACAGTCGCCGTGTTAATCAACTCATAGGCCAAAAACACCCAAAAAGTCACCACATGACTCCCCAGCAACTGCGGCGGCAGCGAGATAGGCAACGTATTAGCGAAGATATGCTCAATCGGATGAGCAAACTGCGCAGCCAGTGCGATGGGAGCAGTGAATCGATGATGTTTCTTATGGATCCGGATGTAGAGGGCGGGTATATGTAAGATTCGATGACTGTAGTAGAATAAAGCTTCACGCATCAACAGACTGAGGAAGACGTCGCGGAGAAGCTCGACTGGTGCTGGTAGGGAGGTCTCGATGCGATAGGTTGATTTAATGCCAGCCTTGCTGGCTGCGGATAGTAATGTCAGATGAAGGATAGATGATAGGATTTGGTTCTGGAGCACGATGAGAAAGCAGCGTGCGATCTCGCCACGGGTTGGTTGTTTGGGTGCGGGTTGGATTTTATGGCGCTGGGAGAAGGAGGGCGCTAGCACGTCCAAAAGGGTATAGCATATTGATGGTAGCCAGAAGGCGAGGAATTGGAGAAGAAGTGTGCCCACGAACTCAATTTTCTGAGGTGAGTACTTGGCCACGATGTCAGCCCAGATGGCTGGGGCTTGAGGTAGCACCTGCTCCAGGATGCTTTTTCGGGTTTCCATGGTTGCGCATGTAAGTCTTTGTTGGAGACAGGGTCTGGGTTCATGTTAAATGGGCGTTTACTTGTCTTCACACTCTTCGTGGGCCTGCCTCGGTTAGTTCCCCAGACCCTTTCCCCCGCAGCGGGCGCCGATCGTCATTCTGCTCGATGCCATGTGAGAAAGCTTAAAGATCGGGGATCTGGTCGTGATCGTCTCTTAACTAGATCGAAGGCACATGAGAAAGTTTATCTGATACACACACGACAAACTAAAAGACGCTGAAAGGGAAATGTGAGGCTGAGAGCGGCCCGAGCGTGCCAAGTAGGGAAATACGTGAATGCACATTGTAAACCAAGAGACTAACCTTACAGGTTAGTATAGAGTTCGATGCTGAGTTGAAATTAAATATAAAAGTATTCCCAGAGGTCCTCATAGGATCATCTCTAGAACACAGCACAGCCCGAGGTCTCATCGCCGAAACCAAACCTCTTCACCAAACCCACGTAAGTTCCCAAATTCCTCGAACCCACCATCGACTCGAGTATCAAGGCATGGGCCTGTGCGGCTCGCGCCTAGACATCCGGTGTAGAGCACTGAGCAGAAGGTGCAGGCCGATTGCCAACACCAAGCCTGCCTATATCGCCCGAGACCGAGTAGTATATTCTCGTCAGAGCGGATCCAGATCCATATATCTCTTGCCTAATCCTCTACATGTCTAGTATGGCATGCATCCCCGCGACAGCGACAGACGTGACTGAGATAGGTCTGGGAATTGCCGCAGAAATTGTGCCCCAAAGGGCAGTTTTTGATATGAGCGAAACCGCAAAGACACCATTCATATCCCACCTAGACTGTTGCTGGACCATGGCCCACATCGGTACTTTTTAAAGATGTTGCTCACCCTGTCGATTGATGGTGGCGGGATGTATTCATGCGTACGACGTATACATCCTGGGGGATCGAAGGCAAGGTCTCTGGGATAAGTCAGGGTTATGAAAGGAAGTACAACGGATTTTCGTTTCGGAATTTGGTGTTGGCTTGCTCGGATAGTTCCGGGGTTTGTTGTGGACTCATTCTTTTCGTGTCATCACATGCTTCTATGGGTTGTTGAGTATGTATACCAACCAGTCCGGACAGGGGAGATACAATGATGATTAACTATCTGTGCCTCGTATACGATATAATACACTTCAAGCCCGTGGCCTATATTCAGCAGGTCAATGCGGGAATTATCATTGTCAGCTTTCAAAACGACCTCGAATCTAGAACCTTGATAAAGCGTGTGATATCTGCAGCGTGACAGATTAGCTTATGTTTTTCCCACAGTACAGCAATGCATGTTTCACCCTATGTGACGTACTATAATTGTGGAGAGAACCGGTCTAACGCGGTACGGCGTAGTTCCTAAACGGTCTAGGTTAATTGATGAAGTTTACACGCCTTCAGCCCCAGAGAAACTGGTCGCCTAAGGAGTCAATATGTAAGACTACTGCCTTATCTGAGTACTTGAATACGATGTGCGTTGTCCAGTATCTATTACCGTAATCGAGGTCCTCCTATTGGCCGTGGCCTTGCATACATAGGTATGGTTGCCAATTTCATCCCATAACAAATGCAGCTTCAATTTCAACATCGACTAGAAAGTCCCTCTGCCCCACTCAGACAGGGGTCAAGTATACATGTCGAATCTGGACACAATTCGCTAACATAGATGTCGAACCATCTCTTACGAAGTGGATGTAAGATAATTTGGCTTGCAGCATTAGGCCCAGATCTCCTGTTGGTCTGTTTCATCGAGGAAAAATACACGCCACAGAATACTCCGTATGAGGCACTTTTCCTGTAAAATGACAGCTCACACACTGACAGATCAGGATCTGCATGCACCAAGGTTTATTCCGAGTTTGCGAGCTCGCTAAAATATAGACTAAACTAAAATGCTCCGTCGACTTACATATATCACACAAGGGATACTGTCGGCATTTATTCGGTGGGAGGCCAGGAAGTTACTTATAAACTGTGTGCATGGAGGCAGAGAGAAACGAAGATTTCACCTGCCATAGGTGATTTTTCATCGGGACAGGATGGTTGGTTTTTATCGGTTTTTCTTGGTCATTGCCCTGGGGGTTTTGGTTCTGGCAGCCGATTTCTCTCCATTGGATATCTTCGACATCTCCCCTGTTAAACCGTGCGGAGAACACAATACTGCTGTGCGGAAGGAATGGTTTGTGTTATTCTCTTTTCCTACAGTCAATTGGGAGCTGAAATTACGTAGGGGAGAGTTGAAGCGAGCCGAGCGCATCAACTATACCAACGCGGTATTGTGTATGCAAAGGCAGCCCCAGCATCTTCCAAGAGAAGAGTACCCGGGAGTGCAGAACCGGTTCGATGATTTTGTGGCGTAAGTACCTAGCCTCATTTATTTATGCTAGGGACTATGTATTAACCGTACAGCACCCATATCAACTACACACTCAATGTCCACCTTAGTGGTCTGTTCCTCCCGTGGCACCGTCACTTCATCTGGCTCTGGGAGAGGGCTCTGCGAGACGAGTGTGGTTACACTGGATATCTCCCGTAAGTACCATTTACCACCACGCCCAACCCATAATAACACTCCCCAGATACTGGAACTGGCCATTATGGTCCGAGAACCTCCAAGCTAGCCCACTCTTCGACTGCAGCGCCAGCTCCCTCTCCGGCGATGGTGAATATAACCCCGAAGAAGAAAGCATCTCGGGCGGCGCAATAACAATCCCACGAGGATCAGGTGGTGGCTGTGTAAGATGCGGACCTTTTAAGAACATGAAAATCCACATGGGACCATTTGACCGCAACATTGCCTCATTCACGGAACTCCCCGCCCCAGGCTTCGACTACAACCCCCGCTGCTTCAACCGAAGTTTGAACAATTTCGTCAGCAGCAATTACGATAATGAGACCATCGTCGACCGACTCCTGGCCGCGACCAATATCTCTGATTTCCAGCTCGTCATGGATTACTGGCCCGCGCGGCCGGGTGGGGTTCTGGGCGTTCATGGCGGCGGACATTTCAGCCTTGGAGCGACCCTCCAAGATCTGTTCGCGTCGCCGCAAGACCCGGCTTTTATGCTCCACCACGGTATGATCGATCGGTTGTGGAGTAATTGGCAGGCGAAGGATGAGGATAATCAGTTTGCACTTAATGGTACGAATAGGATTCTCAATCCGCCTGATGCGACGATTGTTACGCTTGGTATGGAGATGGAATTCGGTGTTCTTGATCGGTCTCGGTCGGTCGGCGAGGTTATGGATCCGACTGCATACCGGTATTGTTATTCGTATACTTGACCCCTGTGCATAAACTCCGAAGTCACACCGAATTAGGGAATATTCCCATGGTATAACAATTAATAACCAAGGAAATAGCCCTTTCCAGCCTAATGGAGTAAAAAAGAAATAATGACATGACTTACATACTATTGTTAGCGCTGAGACCAAGCCAATAATGGTGGGGCTTTTCACTTGCATCTCCATATGATACCTCGTACTATTTACAAAAGAGATCAAAAATAGTTCGGTATCCATCAAGCTTTTAAGCCGATCCGAGACATTTGATAGGTTCCGTGGGAATATTCGTTTTTGTCTTTTTTTACTAGTGCGAAAAATCAAGAAACCCAAGATATTTTCAAAAGAGGAACGGTTTGATACTTGCCACTTAGGCTCTGTGGTTCTTTCCATTTCCCTTTTCCCTTTCTTATTTACTTTTTTTTATTAATCTCACCGTTCTCACCCTGGGCAACGTTCTCACATAACCTCCTTCAACATCTTCCTTATCAACAGATCTATCTTCAGCCGCTCATCATGTTGCGTATCAACCTTCTTCAATTGCTTTTCGTCACACTGCTGGCTCTGTCTGTCTTGGCAGCAGATGTCAAGGGGACACAACGTGAGTCTCTCCAAGAAGCCCTTGCCGACATCAAGGTAGCCTCGTTCCATGATGCCCTACATACTCTCTCCGCCAAATTCCGACATGGTATCTTCCTGACTGACCTTCATGCCGCCGAAGCCCTACAAAATGAAGAGCCAGCCATTGCAAGCTTGATCAAGCTTGCAAAGCGCCAGAACAATGCCACTTCCAGTCCTGAGACAACTCCGGCCCCGCTTCCTGTTGTGACTACTTCCAGCACCGAAACAGCCACTGAGCCATCCACCACCTCGGCTGCTGAGACTAGTGTGACCAGCTCGGCCTCTATCACTGAATCAACTACCAGCGTTCAGCCAACCGATACCTCGGCCAGCTCTACTAGCTCCACCACCACCAGCTCTGCATCGGTCCCCAGCGAGACCTCCACGGCCACGACTCGGACCACTGCTAATCCAACCACTTCCACTACTCAGTCAGTCACTGCCACCACATCCTCGACTACCCAGACTACTCAATCGACGACCAGTGTTTCTTCGACCCTGACCACTACCAGGAGCACCTCGTCCACCTCCACCAGCTCAACTACCTCTGCCAGTACCACGGAGGACACTAGCGAGCAAACCAGCCTAAGCACCTCCACCTTCAAGAGCACTACCACCATGCCCGACGGTACCCTGAGCACCATCACCTCGATTACCGTCATTACCCCAGAGGCCACTGGCAAACCCACTGGTACCACCAAGCCCGGTCTGCAGACCAATGCCGCCGCCCTGGCTACCGGCATGGCTCGTGAGGTTGTCGCCATGGTTGGTGGCGCCGTCGTGGTCGCAATGGCTCTGTAATGGACCAACTCTGCTTTTATCGCCTGCTTGCATTATTATCATTTCGAACGGCGTTTTTCCATCTCGGCTCTGCATTTTCATGACTATTGTCATTGTACTATCTTTTCGCATGACCCGTGACGACCTACTCATGTCTCTCCTTATTTCTTGGGCGTTCGATGGGCATTAGTTATGCCGAATTTGGCCTTTTTAACAGCGGGTTCGAACATTTACAGCGCACTGCACACTTCATGTGATTACTTTTAGTCCATCTTTCATCTTCCCTTAGAAGATAATCAAAATCGTACTCGTTATCAAATCCATTGGTTCATTGTATACTTTCGTGTGTAAAGTAGGTTCGAGGAATGCAAGATGATCGGAATGCTGGAAGTGTAAAGATTCATGATAACCTACGTAGAGTACATAGTGCAAGGTATGCAAAAATTGGCTCAATTAAACTAATTGGCTCATTAATATAAAGATGCATTGATACATATGTAGAGGATCAAAATGCAAAAATTAGCTCAATTCTCAAACTCATTGCCTCATTGAGACGCAAATATTCATTAACTCGTATGTAGAATAGGGGCAGGGCGTCCGAGCAGTCCACGGGTGGTGTGCGTGTGTGGTCAGCGTCAAATGTTTCGGCTGATTCTGAGAAACCATCGTCACCGTCCAGCACTCAGACCTCCCTCCCATCGTTCCGTTTCAGTCCAGTACTGAACAAAACTCTCCCAAGCAGCAAAATCACCGTTGCGTAGTAGAACTGCGATATCAGGATTCAGTGGCGAATCTAGATTCGGATCCATCAACAGCTGCTGAATAGTTGTGAGTGTGCCCGAGAGACCCCCTGCCCCAGCCGGACTCCATTCTGAATCTAGGAGCGACAAACAGATCTTGCCGGTTTGGAATTCAATATTCGGATGCACGATCTTGGTCGTGAAGCGGATGTTGGGTGGTGCGTAAGGATAGTCTGGGGGAATTGTAATATTAAGGTGCCAAAGTCCACCTGCTGGCACGTTAGATCGACTGGAATGGGCCCAGCAGAAGTTTGGAATGCACTTACCCTCGTACGGTGTTCCATTTGGGCCTTTCAATACAGCTTCCCAGTGTAGCAGGTCCTCGTCATTGACGAGACGTAGGTACAAATATGTTTCATTTTCCTCCTGGCAGCTCATCAGCTCTGTCATAAGCCGCTGTCTTGTGTTAATCCGTTTGGGCGCCATGTCGAATGTGGTAGTGGAAGATTATAGTGTAGTGGTGGTGCCCTCGAGTTGGGAATGTCATCGGGACTGCGATCGCCGAGGCTGACCTCGGGAAGTTCTGCCCGGCCCACCATCCATGGATCACCATCCGGGGATTCTCACGTGAAATTGCTTTTCGACTTTCTCGCCTGGCTATTTTCTGTCTGCCGTTTAATCTCGGTGAATTCGCCATGCGCACTTCTCGCACTTCCAAAGACACCGCGACGGTTCTGCAGGCCCTCTCGCCCCCTACCCAACGAAAAACACGCAGCTCCAATGTGAGCGCCTTGAAAGGGTTCACGTACAACGCCAATGCGACTCCGACAGTCAAGATAGAGCCGGAAAATGTCTCGGTGACGTCCAGTCTGGCTGCTATCAAAAGCGACGATGAATCTTCTCTCTCCGAGCTCTCTGAGGCCGACACAGCGGATATCGAAGACCTCCTTGAACCGCCATCGAAGCGCCAAAAACGCAACGCAAGCCCTATAAACCCACGAGTCCTCAAACAGAGTACAAATTCACGCACGCCCCGAAAAGTGATAGTTAAGGATGAACTCGACCAGAAACCCACACCCGCACCCAAACAAAGACGGCTCCCTGCCCGCGAAACACGCGATATCGACGGCTCGGTCAAGGTCGAGCCCCCGTCCAACTGGGAGACGATGTACGAAACCGTGAAAAAGATGAGGGCAGCCAATCCGACTGCACCGGTAGACACAATGGGCTGCTCGGAACTATACTGGCGTGGATCATCACCAATAGACCGTCGATTCCAGACACTCATCGCGTTGATGCTCTCATCCCAGACCAAAGACACAGTAACGGCGGTAGCGATGCAACGTCTTCACACTGAGCTGGGTGATGGCACCGCCTCAGTCCAAGATGTCAAAATCAAACAGGAAGAGGATGATTCAAAACCCACCGACAGTACCCTAAACCTAACCAACATCCTAGCTGTCGACCCGACGCGACTAAACGAACTAATCCGCACGGTCGGCTTTCACAACAACAAGACAAAATACATCAAAGCCACGGCGCTGATTCTGCGAGACCAGTACGGCGGCGATATCCCCTCGACTCCAGAGGGACTCATGGGACTCCCGGGCGTTGGACCTAAAATGGCCTACCTCTGTCTGAGTGCGGCATGGGGTAAACACCTGGGGATCGGTGTTGATGTGCATGTCCACCGTATCACCAACCTCTGGGGTTGGAATAAGACCAAGACGCCCGAGGAAACGAGGAAGGCGCTGCAGTCGTGGTTGCCGCGCGATAAGTGGCATGAGATTAACAAGTTGCTTGTTGGCCTTGGGCAGACAGTTTGTTTGCCTGTCAAGCGTCGCTGTGGGGATTGTGATCTGGCTGGCACGCGACTTTGTAAGAGTGAGATTCGGGGACTTGAGCCTACGGTCCTGAAGGTTAAGAAAAGTCCTGAAGTCGATGAGCCCAAGGTTAAGATCGAGGCTCTTTGAATGGACTTCTCTGCTTGTGGATTACTGGTTCAATTTATACAGTCAGTCCTTCTCTGGGCGTGAGAGTGTAGCGCCAGCGCATTCGCTTGATACGGGTTCTATATAATGGGTCTGATATCATTGTTCTTCTTTGAAGAAACTCCACTCTCTGAAACTATGGCTTTGAATCAGGATCATCGTGTGCCATGTGGCCCAAATACTGCTAATTTTTCCATACTACCTTTTGTTGTTTGAAAGAGTTGGTCGATTTGGGCAGCATTGTTGTGTTCCTGAATCATCGTTGCCGCCGTTGTTGGCCTCTAGGCTCGATAAAGTGGCATTCTAGTGGTTAAGCGCTAGATGTATGATCTTATTTGTCGAAATCAGTACTTTCGCAGGACAGGGCACATAATATAAAAGCAACTGAAACACTGAAGCGCTGTAGTAATCTATATATTGCGGAATACAATATAGTACAAATTGACCTCTAAATATAGCCAATCAAATCCTAAGCTCGGACATAAGCGACTGAAGCTTCTTTATCGCCGGTCCCTCGAAAGCTCCACCCATGAAAGTCGATAGACACAAACCAACCAGCACCTCCATTTATCTACTCTATCTACTTGAAAACAGTTTCTCCCAAGATTCCAACTCAAACCTCTACACAACCCACGCCGCCTAAAACCCACGCCGCCTAAAACCCACGCTCAAAATGCCCCCTCCAATCCCAATCCCCCTCTTCGCCTCAACCCAACTCACCCTCCTCCACGAAGAACATGCCGCCGAAGTCGCCTCCTCAAAACTCGCTAGCACAGCCGCAACAGTCTCCCCCTCAACCCGCCGAACCCTCCAAGCAACAGGCTACGCCCTCACCGGTCTGATCCTCTCACAATGCCGAACCGGTCTCGGCGGACGCGTCGTCGGCGAGTTCGCCCCGGACCCGGCAGTCGCATCAGACGAGACTAGAGCCGCAGATGGAACGCCTCGACTTGGGTCGCATGGGATTCGCGTTGGGGATGTTGTGCGTGTTAATGATGTTGCGGGACCTGGGAAGAAGGGCGGGAAAGATAAGGAGAAAGACGAGAAGGGCGGTGTTGAGGGCGTTGTTACGCGTACTGGGGATCGCGCTGTGTGGATTGCGTTTGGGCGGCAGGGTGGGGGGACGTCTAAGGAGGACGATGAGGCTGTTGAGGAGCTTTGGGGGAAGAAGGTGTGGGCTATTAAGCTTGCTAATGATGTTACGTATAGAAGGTATGTTGGATTGATTGTTGGGATTGCTGGTTAACTGACTTCCGGGTAGGATGAGGCAGACTATGGAGAAGATGGTTAAGATGACGGAATCTGATTATTCGCATTTCGTGCGTGTTGCGTTTGGGCATACGACGCCACTACAGTTGGATACCGAGGCGTGTGGACCGGTGGAGTTCACAGATCCCACTCTTAATGATTCGCAGAAGGATGCTATTCGCTTTGCGCTGGCTTCGCGGGATATTGCTTTGATTCATGGACCGCCTGGGACGGGAAAGACACATACGCTCATTGAATTGATATTGCAATTGGTTCAGCGCAAGAAACGTGTTCTCGTCTGTGGACCGTCGAATGTTTCTGTTGATAATATTGTGGAACGTCTGGCTCCTAAAAAGGTTCCTGTTGTGCGTATCGGGCATCCGGCTCGTCTGCTTCCTTCTGTTCTTGAGTATTCTCTTGAAGTCCTTACGCAGACCTCTGATGCTGGGGGTATTGTCAAGGATATTCGGAAGGAGATTGATGAGAAACAAGCTAGTATTCGCAAGACCCGGTCTGGTCGTGAACGGCGAGGTATTTATGATGATTTGAAGCTGCTTCGGAAGGAGTTCCGACAGCGCGAGTCTAAATGTGTGGATAATCTGGTGCGCGAGAGTAGCGTGGTATTGGCTACTCTTCACGGGGCTGGAGGTCACCAATTGAAGAACCAGAAGTTCGATGTTGTTATTATCGACGAGGCGAGTCAAGCTCTCGAAGCACAATGTTGGATTTCTCTTCTGGGCGCAGAGAAGGTGGTCCTTGCTGGTGACCACCTGCAATTACCACCGACTGTTAAATCTACTGGGCTGAAGTCCAATGATGAAGCTTCCAAAGGCGAAACCACGGATACCAACACCGAGACATTGAAGGGTGTCTCTCTTGAACGCACATTATTCGATCGATTATTAGCTCTGCACGGACCAGGGATCAAACGCATGCTGACCACTCAGTATCGCATGCATGAGACCATTATGCGATTCCCCTCCGACGAACTTTATGAGGGCAAGTTGATAGCCAGTGACGCAGTCAAAGCCCGTCTACTAGTTGACCTACCCTACGAAGTCGAGGGCATAGATGACACGCAGGAACCACTAGTCTTCTGGGACACGCAAGGGGGGATTTCCCCGAAAAGATGGAGGATGAGATCAGTAAAAAGGGGGCGTTGCTTGGAGACAGCAAAAGCAACGAGATGGAGGCCATGGTCGTTGCCAGACACGTGGACAATCTGATTGATGCGGGGGTCAGGCCTGAGAGCATTGCTGTTATCACCCCTTACAACGGGCAATTGGCTCTCCTGTCACGGATGCTACGCGAGAAATACCCCGGTCTCGAACTCGGCAGCGTGGATGGATTCCAGGGCCGGGAGAAAGAAGCCGTCGTGGTGAGCCTGGTGCGCAGCAATGCGGAGCATGAAGTGGGTTTCTTGGGTGAGAAACGACGACTGAATGGTATGCCCCCCCTTTTTTTTTCCCTTTTGCTTTTCTTTCTTGCAGGCTTTGCAGGTGTTGTACGTGCAGAAAATTCAATAGATCACTCACCATGCATGTAGTTGCCATGACACGACCTAAGCGACATTTGTGTATTTGTGGTGACTCGGAGACGATCAGCCAGTAAGTGTTGCGCTCTTGAGCTTGGAGATTTAATGCTGATCGACATTAATTTCTTACAGTGGGAGTAGCTTTCTCAAGCATTGGATGGACTTTCTTGAAGAAAATGCCGACTTACGATACCCGGATGCTGGAGATTTACTATAGAGAGGCTTAACTGTAGATCTGGAAGTCCCCCAGAACAGAATAGATTAAATTTCGGGAGCCTGGGGGTCAGACCTCTAAAAACAATTCGTCTCAGACCGAAACCCTTGCACGGGACAGGGATGAAGCAGATAAGGTATTTTGAAACATCTAGACGATCCTTTCTGCAAGAGTGCAATTCCCGAAATAAAGGTCAAAGGGTTCTTCTCGGGGCGACAAAGGATCAGGCTAAAGAAAAGAACAGCTACGTGGACTAATGAAATAGTCCCAACTGCATCAGTTTTGGGCAGAGAGGAAGAAAAGAGGGCGGATATCAACATCTTGCCATGTGGCGTTTCAAGTCTCAAAAGGGTAAGGAAGTGCTCCGTATAAAAGGCATAAAATGGATATTAAAAGATTCTGTTTAGCATCCACTTTCTTTCTCTTTGAATTCGGTTGGGGCTGAACTAGTGTGGGGAGATAGCTTCTCCCTAATCTCCAACCTTTCCCCTTTCTTCTCTTTCTACCCTTTCTCTTTCTTTTCCCTTGAGACTGGACAAACGGGATCTCATTATGTTCCTGATAACGTACGTTTCGTTTGTAACTTCTGGTTCTTCAACTAACACCCGTTTGATAGCTTTAGTCTCAGCCTTTATTCAAATTCGGATTTTACATTTTGATACCCTTTATATTCAATTCCCGACACTCGCTCAACCCTTTCTTTTTTTCTTCTTACGATATACCGATATACCCATATTTCTTGTAATGATCAAAGTCGATATCTTACCTTAAATGCCAATTTCTCGATTGCGACTCCATACATCATGTCGAGACACCCCACACGATCCATCGCGAGCACCGGCAGCGAATCCGTTCGGAGTATACAACGATCCTCTCCCCGAGAAGACCGCTCCGCCTCAAACCCGACATCTTACGTGGGAGACGATGACACCGCACTACCGTCAATGGAATTTCACTCTCATTCCCAGTCTTCTATCACCCATCGCCGAACGGGGAGTACCTTGAAAACAGTCATGCGCAAGATCTTCAACCGCAAAAGGCAAAGTCAAGCCGATGGATTGGAAGAGAACCCATCCGAATCTACTTTTGCCACGCCAACGAGGAAACCAACGAAAGGAAGGTCAATGTTGTCTGTTCCGCCTCTGAATTTGAGTTCACACCGGAGTAGTCCACTTTCGGCGCAGAACCTCCAGCTCGCAGAAACACATCTGTCTCCGTTATCTCCTCTATCCTCAGCAACCTTGCGGGATTCAATGCCCGGTAGCATGCAGCCACGTCGAAGACGTGCAACTCTTCCTAGCGTGGTCTTTTCAGATGATGAATCTCGGTTTGCCGTCGCATCAACGGCAATATCTGATCCGCAAGAGGATAGGAGCTATATGCCAGAGCGAAGACACAGCTTACTCTCTCACCGGCTATCAATGAGCGCAGATGCCTTGCGCGAAATAACAGATACGCTGCCAGAGACCCTGACTTCTTGGCCACAGCGCACATCATCCGCCCCTGGGCCGGTCTCAGTTTCCCGCTCGCAGTCCCCGCCATTAGATGAAAGCTCTAATAGCGGGCAGTCGAGGAGACCCTCATCGGGAACAACGGTAACCAGTGTGACCCCAATGTCTGCCACGCCGTCTTTGATGGAAGTCGACGAACACGCAGAACAAGCCAGCCTCCCGCCGAACGTCGCAAGCCTAGTCAACACAATGCAGCAAGATGACAACGTCACCCTAGAACAGCGGTTGACCACGCTAGAAGTGAAACTGATCGACCTGGAATTCGCCATCGCCCGACTGCAAACCAATGGCCCCGAAAACCCATCGGAAAAGCCATCGCGCCCGCGATATTCCCCTTCAACAGACTCCTTCCCCACTCACATGCGTAACAAACCCACCGCATTCTTATCTACAAGCGACCGCGACGACTCCCCAAGCCCTCTCCCAACCATCTCCACCCGCCCCTCCAGCACAGCCACAATCCGCCAAGACTCAATGACCCGCACCCTCCGCCCCGCCCCGTCCGCAACATCCCTGTCCGACTACCACGGCGTCTCAATCGAGCAATACAGCACGCTAGTCACGCTCCTGCGCCGCGAACAAACCGCCCGCAGAAACCTAGAGACCCAAGTCGGTGGTCTGCGCGATGACATCCGCGATCTGCAGCGCGCAGCTCTTGAGTCCATGCAGTCAAACATGGGTACGATGCAGCCCGCATCGACAGAGTCGCGACAGCTCTTGCGATTTCGTCGCGCTCTAGACGATGATAATTCTCCGATGCTTAGGTCAGATGATAAGCACACCGGCGTTACAGACACGGACTCCGATTGGGATCGGTCGGATATCTATGCCCGTGACGATCCCTTCGGTCCTCCGAAGTGGGAACGTCAGCGCGTTACAACCGTTCCTATGATTTGATTTGTTGCCAAATATGCAACTTTCTCGTTCTTTTCTAGCGACTTTTTTTTATATACATTCTAGA
Source organism: Penicillium cf. griseofulvum (assembly GCA_028974015.1). NCBI lineage: Eukaryota > Fungi > Ascomycota > Eurotiomycetes > Eurotiales > Aspergillaceae > Penicillium > Penicillium cf. griseofulvum. The sequence goes on from JAPQKP010000001.1 coordinate 2,869,623, forward strand.
CTGTCTGGACGGATATGATGTACTTCAGGCTGATTCTTATTTTTTTTTTTTTTGCACATGTGCGCCACTTCAGACCCCCAGGGGGCATCCCCGCGACAGGATCGCGACTTGACTAAGGTCATGTTCACTCTCTCTTGTCTCATGGGACACTACAGATTACAGTTGCACACGCAAACACGATTTGTGATGATTGGCGCTATCTTGTACCAAGGTTTATGTCAATACATCTTCAAGATGGTGCTTGTAGACAGCGATATCAATACACATATACATTCTATAAATAGACATCCACATTCATGTCGGCTATTCGCACACCCCGCGCTAATAGTGCAGATCTGGTGCAGATCAGTGCAGGTCAGCCCACTTTCCCACCGCCTGTACCGCCTATCCATCTTCTTTCATATCCAAAATGTGAAGGCTTTTATTGAGGTGTGTTTTTGTCTTTGTCTTTGGATTTGCGGTTTGTGATGGTTTGCGGGTGGGTTGAATTACTTACTTTATTTAGTATATGACTGACCCTTCTCAATGGGCTATATTCGAACATCCGCATATCTTGACTTATGTTCGGTCCAGAATTGCGATTATGGGGGATGTGGCGCATGCTTTGACGCCGCATCAGGGTGCTGGTGCTGGTCAGGCTATTGAGGATGCACATGTTCTTGCGGAATTATTGGGTGATTCCCGTGTTGGATTTGTTGATGATGTTGTTGCGGCTTTTAGGGCTTATGATGATATTTGTCGACCTAGGAGTCAGAGGGTTGTTACTAGCAGCAAGGAAAATGTTGGTGTGTTTTGTCTGTGTTTTGATGGGGTTCGCGATGACCCGGTTAGGTTGAAGGAAACGCTTGACCTGCGTTTTAGGTGGCTTTGGGATTTGGATGTACATGACCAGGTCGAGTGTGCGAGAGAGAGAATGAGTAAGTATCTGGAGAAACAAGCGACTGTGGAGGATTGATTATAGAGGATTTCTCAAGATAGGTCTACGGAGATGTCTAGGTGCATGGTGAATATGTGAGAATGTAAGATGATATTCAGTTGAGTTGTGTTGATTGTAAAACAATCAAACTAGCAAACAACATAGCAAACAATCGCTCAGTCTGTAAGCAAATTTACATAGTAAGCATAGAGCTGGGATTATCTGATAGTAATATCCAATTAGACGCGAGCTTTAAGTGTATGGCACTTCAGCAACAGTTGAGACGTTTCCAATGAGCTCGGCAGAAGGAGGTCTCGAAGCGCCTCGTGCACCTACAACAGAGGAAGTGGACACAATTTTCCGGCCTTACCGTAGCGACCAGCTCCGATGGCACGCAATGACTATGTTCCATGACCATATATCTCCCGCTTTACCACGCACACACTATAGTGCCGACGAAGAAGAGAGAGCTAGACACGACAAACTACTGACTGACTTGATCGATCCCAGGGATTCAGAAGAGTGGTCGGCCGTTCTCGACAATAAGGATCTCTTTAACTTCGGCTCGGACTGGCGGCGTGTGTACGATGTTCTTCCTGAAATCGCGGGCCCACTTAATTCCTTCGTCGATGACAGGTTCAGGATTGTGCGGACCACCACAGATGAACATCTTGAAAGTTCCCGTTCTTTGTGCAAAACCCAGCTTGCCGAAGCGAAAGAAAATGACCCGGAAGTTTGGCGCGCAGACCGAATTGCATTCATTGACGGCTACATGAATGAATTACAAAACTACATCACGCAAACGTATCTCATCATTGCGGACGAGGAGGCTTTCCGATCTGGAAGCCCGCAGGTGGTCTATCTAGATGGCTTCCGAAACATCATTCGCGAAGTTTGTATCGATCCTGAGATTGACGATATCGACAATGTGATTTGTAAGTGGGTGGAAACAACGATTTGGACATGTCATCGGCGCGGAGCCCACCATGGTATACCTTACTTATCACCACAAAATTGCCTGCCAAATCAATGCCGATAAGAAGATGATTGAATGCGCGAGCTGCACAAATTTTGCCCAAAGGCCAAAATAGCATGCAAAACAAGACGGGGCTATGCTGTTCTTCACGAAAAGTGGCACCGGTGTGGGAAACTAGGGGGTATTTGCTCTCGTTCTGGTGAATGATGGGCTATTCCGTTTCTGGTTGATGACTCAGATGAATGAGAATACGAGGATTTCCTATTTTGGTTTTTAGTACTAACTATTCTTATGCTGAACCCGAGATGTGGCGCAGAAACGGACTGTTATTGGGGTAGTTGGAGGCATCTCGCGTTATCTTGCGATCTTCGGTTTAACGCCTCTAGCACGCGCTCTTGTCGTTCTTTTAAGGCGACAGAACTACAATTTCGTTTCGGACTCTACCGAATTTCATTATCTTGAGATCTTCATTACGTCAAAATGTTTACTACAGTGGAAGGCACACTACAGACTCCGGGGATAGCAGAAGTCAGTCAACCTTCACCAGCTCCAGCCTACCGGATTGAAATCTTCACACAAAGCGAGCTTATGAAGCAAACATTCCTCCCTGAGCTCTGGGACGTCATCAACGTTAGCTACCTTGATACCGGTGACAGTTCTATCGAAAAAACGGGACCTCGGATCAGAAGCAACACCCAACTTGCTGATGAACTCCAGGAAACTGGCATCACAGCCATCGCATTCGCTCAAAATTCGATCATCGGTACTGCAAGCTTGAAAGTCTGGTCGCCAGATTCCGAAGGCGCCCTGTGGAAATCACCGGGCCATTTTGAACATTTCTGTGCAGATGAGATCTTCACCGCGAACTCAACTGTGCTTGATAGCCTTCATGGTGAATCTCAAGATGTGTCTTGCAAGGGAGGGTTCGAAATTGTAGCTGTCGCGATCACGCCTGATCCTCGATATAGGAGGAAAGGCATTGCGGAAAGCTTGGTCAAGGCGTGTGAAAAGGAACTGAAGGGGGGAATGACTTCTGCAGGCCTTACTGAATCGGCTCAGCCATGCATTATGGTCAAGTGTATTCGCGAGATCCAAGGTGCTTATTGGCTGAAAAGGGGCTTCCGCGTCGTGGGTGAACAATATTGTCCTCCTTTGACCTGGAGGTACAACAAAGGTTTTGTTCTTTGGGCTATGGAGAGGGAATTACCTGTTTGAAAGTCGATACAACTCCAAATAGAGTGATAGGAATATTCCAGAATAGCTCAACTCCGTGGTCTTGCATCTCTCAGAATTCGTTTCAAAAGTACGAAAGCACCACCCCTCCAAACCGTGTGGATATAATCCGAGACGAAGGATGATTGGTACAAAGTATTTACCTCGGCTTGCTCGTCAGAATAACAGGATTGAGCTGTGTTGTACACTGCGATGTCATCCTGCGTCTCCGCATTTAGGCGACATATAACCCCCACTAAGTTTAGGCTGAGATAGTCAACCTGGACTAGAATATCATATCTTCTATAATGGCGGCGGAACAAATTTCCGATGATATTTTGGGGGGGATCAAGGGCCAGGTAGTTCTCATTACTGGTACGCATATTTGATATTTTATCATTATTCACTATGGATATTAACGAAATCAGGCGGCTCATCAGGAATCGGAAAAGCGACTGCACAGTTATGTCTCAAACACGGTGCGAATGTGATCATCGCCGACATCAACTCTTTACCGTCCGATCTTGAGACGTCAGAGAAACTCAGGTTTATAAAAACGGATGTTTGCTCATGGGAAAGCCAACGTGATGCGTTTATTCAGATCGAAGAATGGTTCGGTCGGATTGACCACGTCTTCGCCAATGCAGGCCTCGGACCAACGATCAATTTCTTGGATGAAAGCCTTGATGAAAATGGACAACTTACCCCTCCTAATCTACAGACGATCAATGTCAACCTTCTGGGTGTCATCTCCACAGTTCGTCTAGCCACATACTATATCCAGAAGCACTCGGTACATCGTGCATCTGGTGAACTGGGGAGCATCGTGGTGGCTGCTTCTGCGGCGTCGTTTCAGAACTTCAGCGCTGGTGATTACACGATCGCGAAACATGGCGTTCTGGGACTCATCCGCGGGATAGGGTATCAACTTGAGGGGAAGGTTCGACTCAATTCTGTTGCGCCTTCTTGGACGGCAACCAGCATGATTGATGCTGCTTTTATTGAGAGGCTCGGTGTTGGTGTTCAGGGGCCGGAGGCTGTGGCCCGGATTGTGTGCCTTCTTTTTAACGATCAGCAGCGGCATGGGGATGTCATATATAGCTGGGATGGGAAATATCAGGAGGTAAATAAGGCAGAAGGGGGAATGCTGGCGGCTGCAGATGGGATCCTTGTGTATTCAGCTAATGAGGAATCTGTTGTGAGGAAGCTCAGGGAAGAGAAGATGATCCCCTAGATCTAGTCCTTTCTACAACTGTGAAAGTTGGTTGGACAGGAGATTAGCTGATTTTAACAATGAATTCTGAAGCTCATTGTTTCTCACTCTCCAATAAGACTTTCATAGACCATACATAAGAACAAAAGTTTCGTAGACAACTAGCAACTAAAACACGTGCAAATCTTCCAGCATATAATAATTGAGTTGACCTCTTTTGACATCTGGAAGACTAAGTAGCTACCTCACTGCTGTTACATCCAACTCATATAGTATATAGCAAGAAGTTGTCAATATACTCACGGAGTTCTAAAGATGGGAGAAATACATATGATAATTGAAAGAGAGGTGAAGTCTGAAATTCTACTGATGTTTGCCTGTTTGCCCAGTACACCATTTAGTGTTCCTCTCACCACATATAAATACTTATCTCTCTGGGTTTTCCTTTCTTCATCTCTCACATCATCCTTATAAGTCTTTCACTGCTCATGCTAGATTCCACACCCAACCCAACGCTGGCTTTCTAGCTTCCACTCAAGACCAGGGGTCCTGTGCTTATGGGAATATAAGCAAGCATTGTGATATCACAACGGGAATCCCAGGTCTCCCCTCCATCCCTGCTGAGGTTAAGAATCACAAAAGTCGATTGATTCAGGCCACAGCTGCCTCACTCCAACGCCCCAGTAGCGAACTTCATTATTGCAAGAAACAGCGCTCGACACTATTAAAACCACGAGACTTGTCTACGCACCCCCATGCTATAATTATATATAGCCCTAGTCTTAGGGAATACTGCTAGTGTGTATGTCACTCGAACGGACAAAACAGGGAAGAGCCGGAAGATACGCAGGAATATCTTCCAATATATCAACGCCTGCTCCAACACCATTGTATCATGGAGATCTTGGAAAAAACCAAGATGGAATGAACTGTCCCCCGAACGACAAAAATTCATGAGGTGACAATCGGGGAATACACCGCGCTGGTCTTCAATTATCATCAACGCTGAGCCCACTCCGGAAGTGCAGGAGATATTGGAAGGCTGATGCCGTTCTAAACCTTCTACGGCCGGGAAACTGGAAGGAGAAAACTCCAGGTCACACCTAGGCTGAACTAGCAGTCATGACTGGAGAGTATAGGAGGTAACTTATCAATGTCAATTTATGACGTTGGAAAATATCTAACAGATTACAGAAGCCTGAGAAGAATCAATACCAAATCCTATGCTCATCACTCCAGTACCAGCGAGCATGCTAGCCGGTTCGTTATTCCTAGTTCTCGGTGTCTCGGCATGCGTTCATACTAACCCGTGTATTCTACAGATTCCTGCTATTATAGCTAGAAACCGCCTCGAATTGGCTATTCCATCTTAGACCGAGCAGGGTTGAATGATGGCGACTATAGGTGCGCTTTCCAGGGGAGCAGCACGTCATCGTCGATCGTGCGACCTAATCGCGGAATGCGATGAGGGTATGCCAGGTTCGAATGACGAGTTCTACGAGCCATTCTAGCCAGTCTGGTGTTCTCTTTACCCGATCCTTCACAAAACCTGCCAATCACGGACCCTCGGGACTGCCCTATCTTTCCAGGCGAATCAGTCCATCTTCGTCGTGTGTATGAGATCATCGCTTCGATGAGAGTGTGGCCGATGATGAAGAGGAGTTCTACAAGCAAGCTCTGGGGGCATCATGTCCCTACGATTGAGCGGGATCTACGCTAGGGGTAGATGCGCCAAAGATGGGCCATCTATGTGACAGTAGCCACAGCTCCAAATAGAGCCATGGTTGGGGTGGTAGTGTGTTTGCTTTATTTCATTTCCTTTACCTAGGGGACTACGAGCTATACCACTTTAGGACTATGTCCCACTTGGATACTGAATCAAGTCACCCTATATGGGTGTTTTTAAATGGGCCATATATGTTCATTGTTTCTTTTGCGCCGTATACTGGAGGTGTCTAAACCACTCCGAACCGTAGAACTATTAGATAAATTGCCGCGACTAAACTTACACAACTAAGCTGCTTCTAAAAAATGAGTTGGGCCTGTGGTGTCTAACCAATGCGATTACCGGAATGCGGCTGTCATTGCGGTGGCCGTTGACGCCAGTTTTGGATAGCAACCGGAAAATAGGCGACTAGCTCTCTCCCTTGTGAAACCACTAAGAACTATTCTGCATTCGCAGATGAAAAAGACACCATCGACGGAATGGTTTCTGTTTCCGCAGAATCAACTACATATGTACTATATCCTCTAATCTATGCTTATAGATAAAACCCACAGATACAGGAAAATTATATTCATCGCGCAGTGATAATAAAAAAAGGGTATTAAATATACACAAAAGTCCACAAACCACCTAACGATATCACCGCATCCCACCAGAAAAGCAGAATGTAGAAACGTAGAACGTAGAACATTAACCATGAAACCGAAAATGGTATACAAGCACTTTCTCTTAAGGTTGTTTCATCTTATCAAGATCAACGCCTGCAACCTTCAGCGCTGACTTAACATCCAACTTAATAGACAGCTTATTCGCAGCCAGCGCCGCGGCGAAGTAAGGCAGTTCCTTGCCGTGGTATTTAGTGGAGTTTCCGGAGATGTCGAAGGGTAGGATTCCATCTTTGTATGGGTTTTTCTTCGACATGAGCAGACTGATGATGTATCCTTGGTCGACTTCGCCGGTCATTGGGACCTCGTTCTTGCCAGGCTTGAGGACTAGGTTGTTTAGATAGGTTTGTCCGATTGGTTTTCCGTCTAGGGAGAGGTCGAGGGTTACATTGCCCTGTTTTTTGTTAGCTTTGTTGTGTGCTGGGATTTTGATCGGTAATTACCATTGTGATGGTCATGACGGAGGGATTGGGGATGATGGCGGTGCCGTTCATTCCGATTCCGTTCTTGGGTGGGTAAACGATGAAGAACTCGGGGACGTCGAAACCCTTTAGTCCGTTCAGACCTGTTTGAGTTAGTATATTTGCTATAATGGTATTCAAGAGGAATGTACCTTTCATAACAACGGTCTTGTTATAAGTAACCTGAGTCGTGGGAAGACCACCCTGCTTCAAATCGGGGGTTCCGTAGATATTCATTGAAATCTCCTCGTTCAACATCACGGCGGTGGTGTACTCCGTGAAGGCGTCGGCGTCGTTCAGAGCAACTGTCTGCTCGAAGTTGACCACGGCGCCATCCTTGGACTGCACGGATGGGACGGTGACGCGGATGAAAGGCTTCGCGGCGCCGGCCAGGGAGACATCAGAATCGAACTCGAAGATCTTGGGGTGATAGGGGCTGTCTGAGCCGATGACTTGGGTCTGCTCGAGTTGGAAGGATTCAGGCGTTGGGTTAGAGATGATCATCTCTTTGATCTTGAGGGTCGAGTCGTTGATTCCATCTTGTGCGATCTTGGGATAGGCGACATAGACACTAGATGCATGAGTGGAATGTTCCGTGCATAAGGCGGGTTTAAAAGACTTACACGGGCAGGAGGATAATTAGGAAAACGGCGATGAATATAATCAAGTGCACCCACCACCATTTCTTGAAATGGGCAGCCAAACGGGCACCGAAGCTCTTCTTCACTGGTGGGTTCACGTGGGATTCCACCTCTACGACTGAGGGCTTCGACATCTTGGGACTGTTTTTGTATTAGGGACTGTATGAGGGTGGAGATATGTATACATACCGAGTCGAACAAACACCTAAGGGAGAAGAGCTTGCAAGGGGAGAAACGAAAGGAGGTGGTACAAGCTCGAAAATAGCGTGGGTAGCCTGTCCTTTATAATAAAAAATTCCCTAAAGGATTTTTCTACTGTCCAAATATCATCACATGTGTTATGCAGAAAGAACTTGCCAAATGGGGATCCGAAAAAGAAAGGGGAAATCCCTCTCATTTCCTTTTTATTTTTAGTTTATAGAAATATAACGGAGTACCTCTCAGTTTAGCGTCTGGGGAATTCTGGGGTTCCGGGGAAACACGATTCACGAGTCTGGAGTGTATACTGTTTCAGGATTTATCTATCACCACATGAAAAAAAAATTGAAGCCGAAAGGAAGCCGAGGTGAATTTAAGTACAGTAAGAAGTCTAATATGCGGGATGCGTCGGGAATGTTCAAAGGATTTCCTGCCTTGTCAAATTTGGGGGACATTTTAAGAGAGGTAGTTAAATGGAGTACCGTTACACTAGCTTATCAAATGACCAGGATAGTCATTGGTTGGTATAGAGACTAGCAGGATAGTGTGCTGCCAAGGGAGGCGACCCTGGATAGAGGACTGTGCCCACGTATTGAGAGGAGTTTTATACGGAAGAACAACCCAGTCGAGAGGAATCCCCGCTAATCCCCGCTAATCCCCCGCTAAACACAAAAGGCGCCAGGGTCATTTTAGACCGGCCAAGATAGTCTAGGCATTTTAGGTCAATGCTCCGAGACAAAGCCCGGGGAACAATGCGGGGGTCAGGTGTGAGAGAAAGAGGTGATAGGTTTGAATATTCATGTCACTAGGAAATACGAGTCCAAAAGATACAGATCAACGCTTGATTCTGTCATGACTTCATGAAGGCGCCACACTGAGGCAAAAGATCAGACAAAATAGGATTGTCAAAGGGGTTCAAGTCCAAGAAATATAACCAAGAAGAGAAGTGATATGCCAGAACAAAAAAAAAAAAAAAAAAAAAAAAAAGAATTTTGGCAAATGAGAAGAAATAAAAAAAGGGTATACACGGAGAAGTGAAGGATTAAGCCTGCGAGTCACGTGACCCAGATAGTCCCATGCTCGAAAACAGCTGCCCAGGCGGCTCAGAAAGAAAATGTAAGGGAAAACTTTAAACAGGAAAGGAATGGAAAAGAGTCGAATGAAAAGAAAAAAGAAAAAGAAAGAAAAGAAGATTCAAAGATGGTCTCGGAATTGCTCCAAACAGATTGCAAAATGCAAAATAGATGGTTCTTCCACAACTCCTAGAACGCGTGCAAAATGAAAGTGAATAAAGACAGGCTATGCCTCGGGGACGGATTTCTTGCGTTGGAAGATACTGCGAGTTCGGGACTTGCTGCGCGGCTTTTTGTCCTTCTCTCCGCTGGCATTTCGGCCACGGGGGCGAGAAGGAGCGTCAGTTTCGTTGTATTTGTCCTTGTAGATCCTGCGACTAGTTAGCAAGAGGCAATGAGAATAAAATTAAGAAGAACGTACCAGCTGTTTCCAACCATACTCATACCCTTAGACTCAGCCTGGCGGTAAAAGCGTGCCGCCTTCTTCATGTCCTTTTTACAGCCAACACCCTCCGCGTAGCAGAATCCGGCTTCGGCCATAGCATCAACGTCGCCCCATTCACCAGCGATCTCAAAGCAGCGCAGGGCAAGAGACTTGTCTTGCTCGATACCCCAGCCATTCAAGTAACTGACGCCGAGTTCGTAAATGCTCAGAGCAAATTGAACCCGATAAGCTTTTTGTAATTCCTTCGCTTTCGAGGCACCAGGGGCATCCGGATTGGCCAACATTTCCAATCCAACGGAATCCACAGCTTTGCGTAACCATCGTACACCCTCCTTCTCATTAGACCGCATGCCCCAGCCGTGTCGACAGGCCAGCGCATAAAGCAGCATTCCCGTCGGATGGTCCTGTTTCGCGGCAACCCGCAGATGATACGTCGACTCGCTGAGTGATCCTCGCTCGTGGCACTCAATGCCTTTAGCGACGTGGTCGTCGGCTGTAAGACCGGAAGCCGTCACCTGAGCGGTGGCGGTTTGAGGCCGCAGGGTGCTGGCCGAATCCGCAGAAGAGACTGTCTCATCCTTCTCGCTGATCTGTCTGGTACTCTCAACAGAGGGCCGTGGTGCTGGCTCCACGGGCGAGTCGGGTACAGGTGGGGGTTGTGGGACTTGCTGAGACTTGGGGGTTTGAGGTTGGAGCTGAGATTGAGGTTCAGGCTGAGGTGGAGATTGGGGTGGAGACTGGGGTTGGAACTTCGGGCCTGGAGTTTGAGGGTTGGAAGCTGGAATTTCGTACATCGAGTGAGGCTTCGGCGACTGTGCCAATTGTCGATGGGCCGTGGGAGATGGCGTGCGTGCCATCCGCGGGGGCTCCTCTGCATTCCGGGGAGGCGTTTTCTCAAATAGGGGCTCATCCCACTCGAAATGAGGCGTTTGTAAGCCCGCAAAGACCACGGAATCCCGTGAAAGGAAACGTCCACGTGGAAGCGCATACTTGGCATACACATAAGACGAGACAGCGGACGATGGTTCCCCATCCATGTCTGCCATTGCTGCAGCATCTTCGTTCGAAAGTTGCAAGACGAGCGGAGTGGGCTTGCTACGGCGGTACATGTTATTCGATGAAGAGGCAAGACTCGATTCGGTAGGCGTTGAAGCTCCAGGAGCAGACACACTCGTACTCGAGCGACTCAGCGGTCGAGAGAAATTAAAAGAAGGACGCGGTAGATGGTTCGTTCCCGTACCGGATGTCTCGGAGCTCACGGATGGCGATCGAGGGTGTGGTCGGGCAGGGTATGTTGACATGGGAGAATATGGCAATGACACAGCACTTCCAGAGGACAGCTTGCGAGGTTTGGAGAACGTCGACCCGCCATTAGAGCTGCTGTAATCATCATCAGAACTCTCGGGGTGTGCCACTTTCGCACTGCTGGATGGGCGCGACCGCGGTGACACTGGTGGTGCCAGGGTGCGTGGGATATCCAGTCGAGAAGTAGATGAATCAATCGATGAACCATGCGGCTCAGCAACCGCCATACCAACAGACGCATCATGCGCGCCACTTGCGTGCGACGCGACGTCCTCTGGAGACTCAGCGCGCGGCATCCCATATGCCTGCGGACTAGTACTAAGCATCGTTGTGCGAGGTGTTACATTATCGTCATCCTCATAATAGCTAGCTTCAGTGCTAGCATTGGAAACGGAGCTGAACCGAGGATGTTCGGAGATAGGGCGGTATTTGGGCTCTTCATACTCTGGGAGCCCCTTCTGCGTGGGTCGACGGGTCAGTTCGGTGCGGGATTCAGTTGACGACTTGGAACGGCCAAAGCCCGGGCGGCCTTGCGAAAGTGATCGAGCTACACTCGACGGTGGCAGCCGACTCATACGGCGGTCGCCTTGTCGAGATTCATCGAGTTGTCGAGCCAGGAATCGGCTTTGAGCGGCGAATGCGTCGAGAGGGGAAAGTGCAGGAGGAACTTCGCCGTCGAAATGCGCTACCCGCGGCGATGTACCACTCCGCCCACTCCGCATGGTGTCGTGGGATATGGAGCGACATTCGCTCAGTTTCCCTCGCATAGCCATAATGAATACGTAAATATCAAATAGTTAATGAATCATTTATCCTGAGTCGGTTAGATCTTTCAAGATTTGCGCAGGCAGCATCGGAGTAGTAAGTTGTTTATGTTTCCGGATGGTTGTTGACAGGGATTAGGGCGGGGAGGCGATGAGCCAAAGGAATGACAGCCCTATAGACAAATATCCAGTTCAGAGGGAGGAGAGAAAGGAGAAAGAGAAAAAAGGTGACGATCACAATGGATGTCAAGGTAAATAGAAGCGTCCCGTGCACTAAAATAAAACACTCCACCTTGACGTTTTGACAAGGGATCGTCTCAGGGGGAGAACTGGCTCTTCAGGGGGTCGCCAAGAATAGCCATTGGGTGGCATGTTATGTATTGTTGGCTATTATTATTCTGTCGAATGTTAGTTTGTCGTCTACTATCGAATAATCTTACTGTGTACATACTCGTACTCCGTACACCTATAACATACTATTGTGTTTGACCCGCTATCTTCTAGAATCCCAACAGTTCCCCTGCCGTCTCTCCCCCACACGGGAGGTTTCATCATTTCGGATCTAAAGCACACGGACTATTGTCTGGTAGAACAACATTGGAGCCTAGGTTATGTTGTAACATTAAAAAGACAAGTTAGCTTTCCAGGTTAGCACCATTCAGATGTGAGACCATCCCCTACTTATATTGCAGTCAGAGCGGGGACCATCCGAAAAGAGACTGAAATGGTTACCAAGGGAATAGATATATAAAATAGAATATTTGTTTCAGACTGATTTTAAAATGGATCTAAAGTCACTAAATATAAGTTATGTCTTAAGAGATGAGGGCAACGCGGCCTTTTCGTTCAATTCGATTGTGGTCTGTGGTTCTATACTATCCCTATTTAGTAATAGCCTATGTTAGTCAGCATTCCCATGCCCTAAGCCTGGAAGGTTTGATCAATAAAGTATCTTTGCTTCTTTTTCTGGCTTCTTTTTCCGAGTTCAATAACATCTTCATTTGAGTTTCTTTGTTTTAATGGTATATCTTTAAAAGGTTCGAACAGTTCAACTGGAATAAGTTTGCTTATTAACCCGCGCCAGCCCTGCTACAGATCTCGCAAAGAGGTTTCAGAATGATATGAAACATCATTTTGAACGTATTCGTTGCTTATATATGGTAACACTTTAGGCAAAGACATTCACCTTTCCACTCTTGGACATACTCCTAACCTCAAAGATATATTCTGCGGTCCAGATCAGTTACGTAAACTCTTATGACCTCGGGTCTGGACAAAATCCAGCGGCTGATCAGGACTCAGGACTTGCCGGCACTAAAGTATGTCTAAGAGCTATTCGAGCTTAGCATTCTGGGCAGGCTTTAGCGACTGGGATTGCACGAGTACCCCAAAATTTGCGCTAAAAATTCCTACAATTCCGGCATTTTTGATGCAGAATAGCAAGGTCTGCTTGACAAAGGTCATGCCAAAACGTATAATATACAGTCCCCTCCTGATGAAGATAGGATCTCCGATTTTATGCACTATTCTTTTCATTGTCCAAAAGCTGGACACTGGACTGCATGGGATCTGCTCTATAAGAGGGCACGTACCTCAACCTGTAATTATTGCGCTAATCCCGATGTGTTTCAACTGAGAACTTACACCTTGGCAACACTTGGCAACGAAACGCTCTCTTGGAGTATTTTAGCTTTTATATTTCCAAAATACGGACTGCAAGCCCTAAACAGAATGATCTTCCACTGGGGCTCTTGCACCAAACATGCTTTAGCGTATGTCACTTGACGCTCTGGTGTTCTCGTGAGACACTAAACCCTTTAGCTTCATGCCGATGAGTTGGCACTCTCAACCTTCAGTCGGCTCAATCACACTTGCTATGAAATAGCCGCCCCTCTTTCTTATCAACACCGTTCCATCGTCTTCTAGGATCCTCCAACCCTCCAAAATGTCAGCTGAATCTTTGGCCACGGCAGAGCTTAAAAGAGCAAGAAAGCCCTTCATTGAGCAATCGAATGAGCTTGTCAGATAGTCAGGCCATCGATGTCAATCTTCTCCGTCTCCAGGAGCTACGTACATTATCCGTCCATATTCCTGATGGTAAATCAGATTGGATAGGGCAAACCCAAATTCTACCTTCCCTCTTTTTACCTCCCAATTTAAAGCACCTTATAGTAGAGAAGAGTTAACACGCGTCATCAGCTCACAAACACTAAGCGGAACCAAGAACGGCTTAACCATGCTGTTACCACGCAGCCCATGCCGATATCTTTCTTAGAGTCGATTTCACTTTCTCAATTGGGTCCACGTGATGATATCCTACCCAAGCTGGCGGATGTCGTGGATATTCCCGACTTCGGTCCCTTCAACTCGATAAGTTATTCAATCAAGCCATGCTTGCTCAGGCGGCTGCGCTTTTACCCAACCTTGAGCGGCTTTTCATCTCCACAAATGGACGTGCTTGGCGTTGTCTAAATTTCCATGACGTCGATAATACTGCAATTGCCGCAATACTGGCATTCAATCCCCTGGATTATCTCTATCTTCGCGGTATTCGCAGCGCCTCGTTCGTTTTTGATCACACGTTATAATTTCCAAAACGTGGGGGTACAGACTATTAGGGAAATCGGAAATGGAGAAAGGGAGATACGGCATCAGTGGCTCTTTCAAGACTCAGATGAAATATGCATCCCCGAGAGACTACAGCGGGTTCTTTCTGATGACTGGCCATCAGACCCTGGGGAGAATGGCTGGGAGTCGGTACATAGCAGCTTCTCTTTGCAGTTAAATTAGGCTTGAGCTATGTTGTGGTGGCAGCTGTCAAGCAAGTGAAAAAATGAGATACAGTACATCGATACATGTAGCAACATCTAGCCTATCTCAAGTCTACGGAGTAAACTACCAAGGTACAGCCCACCATTTAGAGTGACTCAAATGTAGTGGTCCAAATGGTGATCATAGAGACAATTTTAGATCCCGTCTTACTCTATATCATTCCGTTGGATCGATTCTAAGACTCACCCCCTGATTCTGATTCACTATCAAAATTAATTACAAGCCTTCAAACTCTTTCCAGTGTGTAGGGCCAGCACTTGTGGAGAACAAATGGATCTAAGGTGAGACTGAGAGCAAAAATTCCCACACGACTGGCTCTGGTCCTCGTAACATAGGCCGAGAGACGCAGAACGACTTGCGAGGTAACGGCATCAATCACCCCAGCTCCCGTGTGAGCATTTACATGCTAGCTCGCTGCCAGACTGACCTATTATATGTACAGCAAAGTCTCTTTTTCTTGCTCGTCTGCTTCTTTCGCTCCAATTCCCAAGTACAACAAAATCGAAACACAAAACAACATGTCTCCACTCTCACTAACGACTCTCTTCAGAATCAACCAGACTACCGATGACAAGCACCACTTCGAAACATCTTGGATCTTACCCCCAGCCATCCTCGCCAGTCTTCGCGGTCTAATCTCACTGTACATTTTCACCTCCATCTTCATCTTCTGGGGCTGGTATGGTACCCACGATGACCTCGCTTCAATTGGCCGGTCCTTCAGCTTTCACCTGGCTGACATACTGGGGCATTGGCTTCTACATGCTATTCGCTGCCATTCATACAGCCTGCTATGCACGAACCGGTCGCTCGGTTCTCCTCGGCCGTTGGCCACGGAGCTTTCGCATACTACACAGCCTATTGTATGTAACGATCACAACATTCCCGTTTCTCGTTACGGTTGTCTTCTGGGCAGTCATTTTTACTCCACCGTGGTACAAGGAGACATTCACCAGCTGGCAAAATGTATGTATCATCTTACCATTTTATCTCTACGTTCCTTTTTCGACCAATTCTACAGCAGCACTCCTCATGCAGAGGAAAGCAAAAGATGAATATAAGCAGTTCAAGCTGACAATTCCCCAGATCTCCCAACATGGCCTCAACTCTCTCTTCGCCCTACTGGAAATTATTCTTCCAGCCACACCGCCGCATCCCTTCATTGCAATCCCGTTCTTGTTCCTTATGCTCTTGCTCTTCCTCTGCGTCGCATACATCACCCACGAAACTCAAGGCTGGTACCCGTACACCTTCCTCGATGTCGGCGACCACGGACAGAAGAGCAAACTTGTGGTGGGATACTGTTTCGGCATCTTGGCAGCGGTTCTGATCTTCTTCCACGTTTCCTGGGCACTAATTCATTTGCGTTGCCGTCTCACGTACAGAAGGATTAAGCGTGCGAGACGGGATCCGCTACGCCCGCACGATGTCTTTGATGGTGTCGTTGGGACGCGTGGTGAGCAATCGAATGAGGTGAAGGGTGCGCTAGGTCTGGGCGAGTGATGGGTCGGTTTGCTTCTTCTGGGGGGGATTGCCTGGTTAGATAGGGATAGGGATGGCACTGTGTAATACCGATGATATTCTAGGTACTAAATGCTAATCTGATATTTGAGTTTATGGGTTTAAGACTATATGCTTAGGTGTGAGGATGTGAATAATAAAACAGGCGGAACAGTGCCATTAAGAGCGAAGAGTATTTCCAATGATAGTATGTACAGAAGAGAATTATTCAAAGCGAGTGCTTTTGATATATTAAATACGGCAATGCCATGAAGGAGACGTACCAAAATGGGGTGCATGAGCTTAAACTCTCTCCCAGCTGGTTTCACTGCCGCTGCCACTCGGGGTCTCCGAGTTCATCCCATTTCCACTGCGATAGCCCATCATTAGAGCCACGAGTCCACTAGGAACCCAGGCCCCGATCAGGCTGTAGGACCGAGCTCCTCGGCCCACATACATGATAGATTTCTTGGGCACTTTTCGGCCGAATATATCCCGCGAGGTTGGCTCCAAAGCATCCAAAATAGCGTAATGGAGATTACGCGCCGGAGAACCGCGTATAGTGCTGGGACCAGCAGAGGCAACTGGGCGCTGCTCAACGCTGGACAAATACTGTGAGGCGTAAAGGGCTCGCTGCTGGGTACTCCATGCGAGAACTTCTGTGCCTGCAATCTGGTTCTGACCACTTCGGTACGTAGGCCCTAGGTCGATGTTGCCTAACTGTAGCTCGACGACATCAACATTGCCATGTTCGAGGAGACGAAGTTCCTGGCGAAGTGAGGCAGCAAAGCCTGAGATTGCTCGGGCTGTGGCGACTTCGGGTCCCGCAAATGGCGCGGAAAGAGAAGATGATATGGAAGGATAGGCGAAGACAATAGTGCTACTATTGCTGCGGAGAGTCAGCAGGGGCAGGAATGCTTGCACTGTGAGGATAGGCGAGAGGAGACGGGTGTTGACCGTGTCGGCCCACGATGACGGCGGGATGGTTGCGACAGGACCTGCGCTATAGTTGGGTGATGGGACCACGATAAGGCCACTCAGTTGGCAGGTGTGCGGAGGCACTCCGGCGATAGGTGACTGCGCCTGAGTGATCAAGGAGCGAAGCTCTTGCAACGAGGGATGGATTTCAGACGGCGAAGAGGATGTCTAGTTGGAAATGTTAGTTGAGTTATACCGTACAAGGAATACAAATACAGCACTTACAGTTGTAAGGTCCAACCAGAGAGCCTTGATGTCAACCCGGTTCTCGGACTTGACGATATGCTCTTCATCCTCGGAAGAAACAGTCACATATACGATATATCCTCGACGTTCCAAATCCATGGCAATAGCCCTTGTCATCGGCTCATGTGGCGATCCGGCAACAACTATTATCGCAGAATTAGGATTCGGATCCTAATGCAGATCAAATGCAGGCATTATGACACATACCAACAATCTCTTTCCTTGCGCCATTGCTCGCTCTTTTGGCCTTTCTTCGTTTTCCGTGTAACTTTTTGTTTCCGTAATATAAGACAACACCGGTTCCGATAAATGCGAGGATGGCCGCCGACCATGCACGATTCCGAGCCACCCAACTTTGAATTCGGTCCGTTAGGCTTTGCGATGACCGCATTCTCGGGGAACGAGCCGGGCGAACAGTGGGCGGTAGCCATGACTGCTGGGCCAGCGCATCCTTGATCACACGTGCAGCATGGTCGACTTGTCGGTCGATCGAGTCGGCGACTTCGAGAGAATACCGCCTTACGTCATGGGGTATAGACGAGAGCTAGATGAGGAAGTATCAGCGCTGAAGGCGTTCGTTGTCAACTCCTATGATACTCACATAGTCAAAAAAGAACTGGTCGTCGCTTGTCATCTTGTTTATTTGAGAACAAGCCGGAAAGGAAAAGAAGACCGAAGGTTCGATAAGATGGATGCCGATAACACCGAGAAATGTTATCGAAAGGTCACATGAGCAGCGCTTTGTATAACTAAACCGTTAAGGGCCGGGAGTACGCAAAACTAGCTATGGTCTTTTACCTATTTTTTCTTATTCTTGGGTACTATTTTTCTAACCACTTCTGGTTAGAAAGTAACAAATTGGTTCCTTAATAACCCAGTTATCATATTAATCTGGGATACTGTAGCTAAATATATATATCTGGACTAACGACACAACACCACTTCAAATATACGACTAAACAAAAGTGATCTGAAGGCTCTTAGTATTATATAGGAATAGAGAAGTTCTTTAGATTCTGTCCACAACCGTTATATGTGATTGAAAAACCTTCATTTGTCAGGACTGTGGATGTAAATTTAAGACACGTGATTGAATATTTAGCCTGATGTATCAGGTGTCAAATATTTGCCTTGCTTATGCTACAAGGTCATCCATCCATGGAAACCTAAAACTTGGAATGATTCTGGAATTTCCATCGCTGGTCATGTTATTTTGACTGTTCCTGGCTACCTGCATCGCTATCCGTGTAATGCCATCATTCGGGCATGCTCGGATGTGAAATCTTCTCGTTCAGACCCTCGTCTCGGAGGAGGCTATCCCAACGAAGGCAGTAACATCTCACATATTTGCGGCATCCTGTTTTACTGTACCATCCAAATTCTTGATCAAAAAATCTCGAAAATGCGCGAGCTAGACCCTCTAATCTCAGAATACCGCCATGAAAAGAAACGCCCCCGAGAAGCAGAGGCGCTCTTGATCCTGCGCAAAGTCGCATCGTTGGTCAAACCGATCATGCGACAGCGCGCCTGGAAGGTGGGTGCGCTCTGTGAGTTTTATCCACAGCAGCGAAACCTACTGGGGCTGAATGTCAACTCGGGCCAGAAGATTTGTCTGAGATTACGGTATCCCTCTGACCAACGGCAATTTCTCCCCATTGAGCAGGTTTTGGATACTATGCTTCATGAGTGAGTGATATTACACCTTAAAAATCCTAGAATACAAATACTGACAAAGTTTAGACTCTGCCACAATGTGATTGGTCCCCACAATCAGCAATTCCACGCGTTGTGGAATCAACTTCGTGATGAGCATGAGGAACTAGCCCGAAAAGGCTACACCGGAGAGGGCTTTTTATCTCAAGGAAAGCGTCTGGGTGGTCAACGAATTCCGTTGGATGAAGCTCGACGTCAAGCTCGTGCCGCTGCTGAACAGCGAAGAGTCCTTACCAAAAACTCTGGCAAAAAGCTTGGCGGTGCCCCCGTGCTTCGAGGAACAGATATACGCAAACTGCGGGCTGACGCTGCGCAGCGGCGAATCGAAGTAACTCAGGGTTGTGCCTCTGGAACCGATCGAAGCACCGAGCTTGCGGAAGAGGCCTCGCATGGGTTCAGAACCCAGGCCGAGGAAGACGACGCAAACGAGCGCGCTATTATGGAGGCCTTTATTGAGCTGATACAGGAAGAAGAAAGGGAGAAATATGAGTCGTCGTATGTTCCACCAAGTCAAGAAAACCCGGCCGGACCTCGAACAAAATCGTCCCCGCCACCTACTGCTTCCGACATCCCGCCTGCTATCTCTGAAACTCTGCCTGCGCTTCCAAAAGAATCCCCGCCATCAGATGGCAATGAAACTGTTAATCTCACAGCCGATAACAGTTCATATGAGGCACCATGGGTCTGCCCAACATGCACACTCAAGAACCCGTCTACCTTCCTATGTTGTGATGTTTGTGCAGCAGAACGACCGCCTCCAACCAGTACGCTATCCACATCGACCTCTAGCCGAAATTCTACCCAACCGGTGCGTTCTGAGCCACGAATCTCGCAGAAAAGGCCATTACCCCTTGATCAAAATCAAGAGAAGGAAGCGAATCTAAGGAGTGCATTTGTTTTCAAGAATCGAACCCGTGCACTGGATACCCTCAAATCCTTGGACCGGGGTGCAGATAAGAAGCCTCTTGGATGGGTTTGCATCTCATGCAGTAGCTTCATGGAAACCCAGTGGTGGACATGTTCTTGCTGTGGGACAATGAAGCCATCCTCTTGATCAAACCTCGAGATGATTCACTACCACATGCCTCAAATGGGTAATTATGACCGTCATGAATTTATACCAGTATGGCAATGAGCATTGATCGAATATTAAATATTAACAAGATTTTGTACAAATTTCTATACAAATTCCGTATCCACTACACAGGGGGCAGCCCCATATAAAAGCAACACGTGATCCGAATGACTAAGAGAGCTCCACCGGGCCAAATTTTCTCACAAAACTCCCAACCGAACTCTTTCCTCTTCTCCAGCTCCACCCAACCCCAAATCCCAGCATGGATCAAGACCAATAAATGAGATTGACCTTCGATCTATGCTGGAAGAACCCACTAATAGGTATGTGGTGCTAAACTCCCATGACAGGACTACAAGTGAAGAAACAACAAGCATCGCACCAAACAGACTCTATCATGATGAGATTCGCATTAGAACCGGAATTTTAATAGGAAGAGCCGGAAGAGGTATGGCAGGGGAAATCCCTGTCGTCGATGCTTACAATGGTTCTCCTGAGTAGAGTCTTTGGATGCTTGTTGTTTCTTTTCTTGGTGCTGGTCTTGGAAAGATCGACGTGTCGTTGCTTGGAGCAAATCGCTAATGATGTCTCTTTGCAATGCAGATTTTGGATTCTTTTTCGATTATCATCGACTACTTAAGATTGGTGCATGTGGGAGGATATAATAGTTAGATCAATTAAATGAATTATAGTATTACTTTGATACACTTAGAAAATTCCGTGCACAATTATCCTAGGGAAATAATTCTATTTTACTTCAAAATTGAACTATCATACATCCCTTTATATTCTCTTTCAACTCCCAAGGATATAAAACTTTTATATGGAACACAGACAGACAAGACCTCCAATGTAACGAGGTCGAAAATGATCACAACGCCAATAGACATGCTTGTATACAACCCTAATCCTAAACTCAGGCAACACTGACAAACTGGCGCTTCTTGCCAGTGCCCTTGGAGGTCTGCTGCTCCTCCCAGGTATCCTCATCAACGTAATCCGTGGTACCCTGCTCGCGGATCTGGTTGCCAATAAACTGCAGCGCGGAAAGGTTGAAGCCCATCTCATCCTTCTGACGGGCAAGGACACGACGAAGCGATACCCGAATGCTGTCGAGCATAGGACGCATCATCTTGCTGGCAACAATCTGGCGGTGGTGGGTCTTCAGAATGAAGAACAACACGCGGCAGGTAAGGGGCACGTTCCATTCGCGATCAGCCCAGATGTTGAGGAAGGTGAAGAGAGCGGAGAGTTTGGAGAATGGCAGAACCAAGAGAGCGTCCTGAAGGGCAGCTGCGGGGATCTTCTGGACGGTGTTCAGAACGTGTTGCTCGGCAGAGACGTTGTTGAGAGCCAGGTAGACTGGGTTACGATCGGGCGCGGCGGCGTTGGGGTTGGCGGCCTTAACCTTGCGCCAGTCGCGTACGACTTCCAGATCCTCGAGGCCTAGTTCCAGAGCTTCCATAATCTTTTCTCCGGCCATAAGAGTGCCGGTAGTCTGCTTGCCAGCATCGACGGCCTCGGCCTTTTCGCCGTCTTCGCCATCCTCCTCCTGCTCGAGAGACGCGGTAAGCGTGTTGTCGTAGGCCTCTTCCATCTCCTTCTCACGTTCTTCCTCCAGGAACAACGGCTCGTCTGTTTGTTGCCAGATGCGGATGCTCTTGTCGTGACTGGCACTGACAATGAAGTCACCAGTGTGACTCATGGCAAGTGCCCAGATCTCACCGTGGTGACCAACGAGGCGCTGAATTTGCTCAAACTTGTCACCATCCCAGTATTTGATAACACGGTCCTTGCTTGCACTAAAGAAGTTGTGACCGTTTCCATCCTTGTTGTGCGGGACGAACGCCACTGCCATGATACTGTCCTCGTGGGCCAAGAAGGCCTTGTGGCAGTCACCAAAGTCCAAGCCCCAGAGGCGAACGGTCTTATCAGCCGAGCAAGTGACAATTAGTTTGCTGTCATGAGAAATATCCATGCTCAAAACAGGAAGCTTGTGTCCGTAGAGGTTGAGGAATAGCTTGAGCGAGTCAACGAAGAAGACCTTCACGGTGTTGTCTAAGAGAGAAACCGCCAGAAGTCGCGCATCAGGAGAGAAACGAAGGTTGAGGATATCGTCGTTGACTTTCAGGGTTCTTGTGTGCACCAGCTTAAGGCGGGGAGTGGTACGTTTGGTTCCAGGGATCTCTTCCTGGACCACCTGGAAATTCCAGAACTTGGCTGTCTTATCGGCGCTTCCACTGACCATGGACTTGCCGTCTGGGTGCACGTGGAGTGACCAAACAGGTCCGTCGTGGGCTTTGATAGTGTCGAGCAATGTTGAGGATGCAATGTCAAACACCTCGAGTTCTCCGTTCTTGTTACCAACAACCACAATCTTATCACCAGGAAGGAATGCAGAACACAGAGAATATCCACACTCAAGTGTTCGTAGACAACTTTCGGTGCGAACGTTCCAAATCTTGAGAGTACCGTTCGAAGCAGAGGCAAGCATTCGGTCGTCGGAGCTCAATGCAATCGACCGGATATCTGTTCGGTGACCGGGAATGTCCACTGCCAAGCTGCGAGTGTAGTCGGGATCCTCGCTGTCAGTGTTCTTCTTGTTCGCTGGCACGATGTTGTAGGCCTCAAGCTGGTTGTTTGTTGTTGCAGCCAGGAGGTTCAAGCCACTTGACTTGTTGGTCATCCAGTCAAACGAACGAACCTTTCCACCAGTTCGCACAATAACGTGTTGGACAAAGACTTCCGAGACAGGAGCGGCGGAAACATCCTCAGACTTTTCGTTATCCTCTTCCGGTGCGTTTTCCTCGGTGCGAGCCTCCTTCTCCTTTCTCCTCTTCTTCTTCCGGGCCATACTCTTTTGTACTTCCGACTGAGAGCGAATGCGCCAAACCTCGACCGACTTGTCGGAACCGTGGAATCCAACATAGTCTGAACGGGGGTGGAACCGGATACCGATTGTGCGGTCCTTGCCATGTCGGTAGAAAGTTCCTCGTTCTGTGAGAATTCGGCGACCATCAGCGCCCACCTTCTCTCTGGAGATCTCCATCATAGCCGCCTCATCAATCGACCAGACCCTAAGTTCACCATCATTGCCAGCTGTGATACATCCGCCCTGGTCAGGCGAAAGACCCAAGCTCCAGCACTCGCCATTTGATTGTGCCACATGTGTTTCAATACAGTGCTGAGAGGCCAGATCCCAGACTTTGATTAATGCATCCTTTCCGGTGGTCAGTAGGAATCCGGAGTGTTCACTCAATCCGGAAGCAGTGAGCAATTCTGGCGAGGGGAATAGGAAGTGTAGCGATGTGATCTGATCGGTGTGTCCGCGAAGTCTGAAAAGACCGGTCTCAGTGATCAAATCCCAGAGGATAATATCGGTATCTTTCGAGCCACTGGCGAGGCGCACGCCTGCGTTGTCGAAGGCCAGCTTGGTTACGGCAGACTTGTGACCGTTGAAAGAAATAATGACGGTAGCTGTGCGCGAATCCCAAAGGCGAATACTTCCATCCTCGTAGCTGAGAAGGGACATAATAGTTAGAGAAAAAAATCATCCGACTAGGTCACGCCGGAGGAGACTCACCCAACTGCGAAGATATCTTCATCTGTCATGCTCTGGGTGACCACACTGACCTGCGCTCTGCAGGCAGAATCGCGCCATCTTCCAAGTAGTTCTCCCTTCTTCACATCCCAGCACAGAACTTCCTCGCCTGCGCCGACAATGGCTCGTCCGGCGCCCGTCTGGCGTGCGATGCCGATCTGGTCATCTTTGGCCCAAACCGCATTCGAAGACGCCGAGGCGACGAGCCCGAATGTATTCGAATGCTCGAATTTACTGTATGAATATTAGCGCTCAGGTCAGAGGATCTCAAATCACCAAAAATCGCACGTACAAGTATGATTTCACCATCGTTGAGCGTGGATGGGAAAATTTTTGGAATCTCCGATTATTTGCTATCGATAGGATAAAATTAATACGGGCGGTGACAGCGACCTCTCCGGCTCCCCCCCACCGCCCATGACGATCACGGGCAACCTCACAACAGCCACCCATCTGCACTGCAAACCAGCCATTGTCTTGCCCGTCATGCTTCTCTTAGATTACCAGAATGCTTTGATCCAGTCACTCCTGTCGGAGCGTTTTTCTGGGTATGTTTTGTTCCTCCCCCCCCAGCACTGCGACCCCGCGCATTGTATACACATCACCCCGAATCAGGCATCCGGCTAACAAGCTGAACTCAGAGCGCCCCCCGTTTCCATCGACCAAGTTGTCTCCGACTTTGACGGCGTGACCTTTCACCTCTCAACCCCTGAGTCTAAGACCAAGATCCTCATCTCTATCAATGTGAAATGCTACAAGGAATTGGTTCAGTATGGAGCCCAGGAGGTGTTGGAGAGAGAATACGGTCCCTACATCGTGTCTCCAGAGCCGGGCTATGACTTCTCAGTACAAATCGACCTTGAAAATTTGCCCGCAGAGGAGGAGGCCCGGAATGATCTGATTATGAAGCTTGCCCTCCTGAAACGGAACGCAATGGCTGCTCCTTTTGAGAAAGCATTCGACGAATTCAACAAGCTTGCCGAGGAGGCTTCTAGATACACCTCAGAGTCAGCGCCACAGGGTATCCAGGAAGGCGGTGAAGTTATGGCGATTCACTACCGTGAAGAGGAGGCTATCTATATCAAAGCCAACTGGGACCGAGTCACAGTGATCTTCAGCACCGTGTTCCGCGAAGAGACGGATCGGATCTTTGGCAAGGTGTTCCTACAGGTTCGTAATTTGCCGCAATTGGTCCGTGGATTCATGAGGAACTTTTACTAACAGCCTATAGGAATTCGTCGACGCCCGGCGACGTGTCTTGACACTTCAGAATGCCCCTCAAGTTCTGTTCCGCAACGACCCTCCCCTTGAGCTAGCAAATATCCCTGGCCTGAATGCCACTGGAGGCGAAGTTAGCTATGTCACCTTTGGTATGAATCAACATAGTGGTCTCAATCTCCATTCTAGTACTGACCCAGCTTGCAGTTCTGTTCCCTCGACACCTGACCCCACAGCGTCGTTATGAAAACATTTCCCACATCCAGACATTCCGTGATTATTTCCACTACCACATCAAAGCCTCAAAGGTAGGCGGTTTCAGTCTATTTCAGATTATCACGTGTAAAGGATTTTATGACTAACCATTTAAATCGCAGGCCTACATCCACACTCGAATGAGGAAGAGAACAGCAGACTTCCTTCAGGGTACGCATTATTCAATCAAAAAAAGCATGTTTACCGCTAACTCTCAACAGTGCTCAACCGAGCTCGACCGGAGAATGAAGAGCGTGAGCGCAAGACTGCTAGTGGCCGCACGTTCCGAGTGCAGGGTTAGAGCTTCGAATTTATTTCTTTGTATGAGCCAATTCAAGTTTATTGTTTATACGTCTTTTCTTTGTTCACATGCTACATACCTAGTAGCATATTTGTAGTGTCGAATTTGTTAGTCTCAGCACTTCAACCTAGCCTCAACAACTCTGTACTCAAGCCATTCCTCTTAAGCAACCGAATGATTCATCTCAACGTCCGGCTTTCCAGACTCTATCTTGGTCTATAAACATATTTTTTTCATACTACTATCGCTCGAGGTCGAGGAAATTACTCGAGCTCGTAGTAACTTACATGAACATGTAGCATATCACTCGGGCTTCTGGCCAATTGCTCAAGGCCGTAGGCCCATTTTAGGTGAGGCTAAGTATTTTCGGTTCATTCTGCACGACCTTGGCATGTCTACATAGTTATGTGCGGATCTAGTGATGTATGAACCGTCGTTGTTTCCCAAGTTTTACATAGTATTTTCCTCTTTTTTTAACATTTTTTTGCGTCTTGCCACCTGATCGTGGGAGGATTCCCAGCCGCTTCGATATTCTTTGGAAATTTTACTTCCAAACATATCGCCATAGCAACACTTAAACGGATCCATCAATTGATCAACGCAAAAAAAGAAGAGGATCTTCCAAGCGTGTGATAGGCCGCCGCTACTATGTTTCATGTTTCAATCCATTGTTAATCTTCATAATCCTTTAGTTTTCTGGCCTGTTTGGTACTTCTCAAGTAAGCACTAAGTAGCCGAACTATACACTAAAGTCCCAGATATAGAAGGTCAGTTAGGTACTTATTCGGATATATGCGTGGTATACAAGTTTTTTATTCTTCTTTATTCTTTTTATTCTCTTTTATTTTCTCTTTTTCTTTATTTGTATTCCTTTCCCCAGCCGCTTCACGCCTAATTGGGAGTGTACCATGAATGCACCAGTTCACGACGACAGAGGTTTTTTTTATGTCTGTTTGCGCGGACCAGCCGTTTTTCCTAACTGGGAATGCCCGGACCGGGCCCATGGACTGACTTTATATGAGAGTCCGGAGAAAAGAGAGACAAATTCGAGCGGCTGGTCGCTCTTGCCTTTGCTCTCCGTAGAAGAGAATGCAATAAATAGTTGTAGACCCCCAATACTAAGTTCATTTTCTTCTCTCAATAATTTCATCTCAACTTGCAGAATACCGTGAAGCCATCTACAGTATGACTCCCAAGAGTCTGTGGGGAGCTGCTATCTCCAAACTACGAAAGACGCAACCTGGACGTGAATCAGACCTTATCCAGCCTGAGCCCACCCAAACTCAGCACGAGACCCAATCTGAGCCCACCCTACCTATTTACCCTCGTTTCAAACGTCCTGTGTCGAACAAATCCAGCGTTTATTCCGAATTCATGTTCCCACCTACTCCTCTCCCAACTGTCCCCATGGCACCCGATTCTAACCTTGACCCTCTAGCAATGGCTTCGACCATCTCCCAGGCTCGCCTGAATGCTCTACACTCAGGACAGGACTTGGATTCGTTTTTCAAACCGGCCAAGGACTGTATTGATGCTTATGCCCAGGCCAGCAAGGCCATGGTGGAGAATGCCTGTGCGCGTCACAAAGATGGAGAGGACCCTCCCTATGAAGAAATTGAACAGATAAAGGAACGTTTCTTCAGATACTGCCAGTCGATTGTGGGGGAAGCTTTGTCCCTGATCAATGGTACTGCCAACCCGTGCCGGCTCGAAGTTTCCAGCAATTCGACCATACCTTCGCTCATCTCGTCCACTTCAAACACGACGGGGTCTGAGCCGAAAGCGCCCTTCCAGTCTGGCTCATCTGCTGACAGATCAGCATTTTCTGAGGCATTGGTAAGTGACTGGCTCCACCCATTGGTTTCACTTTTGAAAGATTTGATCCTTAACTGTGATAGCTCGCATCTAGCGGCCGGCGCAGCCTCCGCCTCTACACTGTGAGCAGCGATGACTGGGTCATGGTTCCATCTATGCCAACGCCCACATCCCCAACCAGGGTTGTGATTCCCGAGAACATGGACCCTGTCGAGGAATCCATTCATTTCGGTGTCATCGTGCGCATCTTTGGCAAGTTGTATACTATGTCAAAGATGATGGAGATAATCATCTTGTACTACGGTGTTGAGGTATGACTTGAGCTCGCAACTTACTCTTTCCCCATACTTCCATCTCTTGCTGCTTGGAAATACAACTGCTAACACCGGCATTTTACTCTTAGGACGACAACTCGGAGACCGGTCTATCATGCTGGATCAAACGCAGCGAACAGAATGTGCGCACCCAGAATATGGCTGTGCTGATTGACACTGTCGAGAACCTCTATTATGCCCTCTATGCCCGTGTTACCATTGAGCTGGCCAGCATTGAGCTCTGTGGTTCTTACAGAGTCGACCTTCGTGCATTGCGAATCGAGCTTCCATTCCTGATGCCAGAGGCAGACCATCTCTACCGCATCGTTCTTGCGTTCAAGGACGTATTGAACTCTCCAGAGATCTGTGCAATTCGCCGGACAGACGTCATCGCTTACTTTCAGCAAGGATACGTCAACCAGGTTATGAAAAAGAAAAGCAAGCAAGAGCATCCCTTCTTTGACCCGCTCGGATTTCGCCCGTTTGCCATGAGAACTGTCTCTTACCGTCATGGGTCCTACTGCGAGAAATGGAAAGGAATCATTCCATTCTTCAACAGAATCCCAGCAGAGACAATGGCAACAATGTCGGAAAAGTATCTCACTATGACGCCAGTGACAATTCCCCTTGATGACATTCCACTCGTCGAGCTTCCCTGGATTTACCCGGACAACGTGGGTATGGCTGTCTGGGACACAGATATTGTGAGTGATTACCGCATGTGTGAGGCCGCCAAAAAGCTGGGCACAACCATCGGAGAAGAGCGCAAGAAGGAGCCCGCCCCTGGCCTTTACCACCTTATCAGGCAACGAAAGTGCATTTGCAAATCTATCTGTTCGTGTTCCTCGGAGTGTACCCAAGATGTTCAGCGCGGCTGTCCCTGTGCGGAGCGACATGTACGCATTATGACGACCAAGCGTGGTCTTGCCCAAAGGCGCAATGGGCCTACTTTCGCCGCTACTGCTACTACTACTGCCCGCATGTTCTTCCATGGCCTTGTTGAGCTCAAACGTGATGTTGAGCCTGCTGATATTACCAATGAACTAGACCAAGCTTTCGAATTATTCTCTCTGTTGATCTCCGCAGAACGAGACATGGCTCTCAGGGAAGAATCCCAGGCAAGCCTCTAAGATCGCAGTCCTGTCATTCCGGCTTACGACTTACGATTACAATACGACTACCCGTGGACAACTACGATTAATGATTAATGATTCGCGTTTCCCAGTTCAGTTCATGAACTGCAATCGCAATTCAAACGGATTAAGAATTCCCACAGTGGCTATTCTGTACATCTGAGTTTGATGAGCATCATCCAAAAGGAATTCAATCCAGAAAGCAAAAAAGAAAAAAAAAACGAAAAAAGGGGGAAACAAGGAAACAAAAACAACGAAAAAGCGACAACAGAAAGGAGGAAAGGTCAGTCAATCGGCAGGAGAGGTGTTCGATGAGGAGAGACCATCGAAGGGAAATAATACGAGGAACCCGGAGGTGAATAACATCATTTGACAGATAATGGAAACTGATCATGAGCCATGTCATTTATTTGATGAAGCCCACGAGAGGTCTGCATATCGGGTCTCGAAATGAAATTAATTCAGCCCCAGATGATACCTAATATTCCGTGCAGACTCGCCCCATACCCAACGATTCAACCTCATCAACAGCAGAGCATATGGCTGCACCTTCAGGAACCTCATAACAAGTGATACACTTTGGATCACCTCTACAGCCTTGACAAGAAATATTCGCCAGTATTCTGGGGCAATTTGAAGTATCCCCAGCTCTAGCCAGCTCGGCGATTAGTGCCAGACTATGATCTTCATGGTGGAGATATAGATAAGACCCCACTCTTTGGACTCCTGACGTGTGCTTTTTGTAGTCCATTTTGATATAATCTCCTTGCTGACTTGGGTATCGGTGTCTTCGGAAGCGTTCTACTTGGCATGTAGCTTTTGAACACGTTTATTTGTCTTTTTGGAATATATGTGTGAATAAAATGAAATGAATAGATGTAATTTAGGGGGAAATACCATCTTCGGCGAGATAAACAAGAGGCTCATTGGATCGATAGGGATATAGATAAGTAAACGTAGCCCTAAGAGTCGCGGGGTTTTTGTATTATCGACTCTTCTTTTTAAACAGATAAGATTTGGGCAAATCTAACAAATCCATGAAATATAAAGAAATATCCAGTTACAACAAAAGGGTAAATATCAAAAATGTCGAGATTTGAACGATTTTCATATTCTCAAAGATACTCCGTAGTGTAAGGTACAGTCGGCGGCGCAGACCAGTGATATCTTCGAGACATTTTCGGCCTTCACCGGCGAGTCGCATTTTTCTTCTCTGTGCCCTCAAGTCGTGCCATGCGTCAATAATTGTTTCCTGCTGTCTTCCTGTGTTCCATCTCTTCATTTTTCACTTTTCATGCCTTAATGCCCCAAAACTTCGAGCCCATCTTGGTGCACAGAGAGCCAAGTTAGGGATGGTGACCAAGGCAGTGTCACATTCATTATCATCATCATGGACGTCCATTAGCAAGTGGATCGCGAACATAAGCATAACCCAGGCGATCCAGAGCGCCAGCCGACAACCGAGCACGGCACGGCCATACCATGCGGCAGTCTGGCCCTCCTACGGCATCACAACTCCCGTTCCCGACCAGCCCGGTTCCCCAAAATCGCCCTTTCGATTCGAGACCGGCTACGCTTTATGTGCCAAACGACCCTCACGACCCTTCCCTCCACCTTTCCTTTCCCCGCCCTCTTCCTCATTCTCGGATCCCTTGACGACCCACGGACTTAGTCAGGATAAGAGATTATCCGTGAATGGTGAGCTAATTCGCGGCTTAAACAACGGAGACGATGCGATCATCGTTGCGGAGAACTTCATAGGCGTCGACGATGGCGTAGGCGCCTGGGCTACGAAACCCCGTGGTCATGCTGCGTGAGTGCTCTTATTTCCCTTTGTATCCTATGCGCACGATCGCTGACTTTTTTATTCCCCGCACAGACTCTGGTCTAGACTCCTATTACATTTCTGGGCCCTCGAGGTCGAAAAGAACGTCGACCACAGTATGCCCTCTCTCGACCCGGTCGGATACCTGCAGTATGCATACGAGGAGACCCTGCAGGCAACCACGTCTCCTACCGAGTGGCTCGGTACGACGACCTCGGCCACTGCCATACTACACTGGAACAAGGAACAAGACGGCACACAGAAGCCATTGCTCTATGTCACAAATCTGGGCGATTGTAAGATCCTCGTGATTCGACCAAGCGAGAATAAAGTCCTTTTCCGCACTGCGGAGCAGTGGCATTGGTTCGATTGTCCCATGCAGCTTGGCACAAACAGTATCGACACCCCCGGAAAGATGCAGTCCTATCTAAAATTGCGGTGCAGGAAGATGACGTTGTCTTGGCGCTCTCAGATGGCGTCATGGATAACCTCTGGGAACATGAGGTTCTCAAAGTCGTTATGGACAGTATTGTCACATGGGAGGGAGAGCGCGCGGAGCCGAAGAATGCTGCGAAGCACCCTCATTTATCTGATGACCGCAATGTCTATGTCGCCCGGGAGCTACTTGATGCTGCTCTAACGATTGCCCAAGATCCCTTTGCAGAGAGTCCCTTCATGGAGAAGGCTGTGGAAGAGGGTTTGGCTATTGAAGGAGGCAAAATGGACGACATTTCGGTCGTGGTCGCGTCCTGCAAGAAAAGCGACGGATGAGAGGCAGCCATTGGTTTTACAATCGGACTTTTTTTTCACTATCCACTGGATTTTGAATTCCGCGCTCGTCTCGGACGAACGCTGGCTTTCATTAATACCGAATCTCGGCACCACTCGACAGGTTCTTGTTCCCTGTCTAGCATTAACGCTAGATTCTCATCTCTACTGCCAAAAGCTTCTCCAGCCATATTGCTAGTGCGTAGCTATGAAGGCTTGCAAGTATCGGATCAGGACCCAGGCATGCATTGCAGCCAAACACGTATCCCCAGGAAATTATATCCCCCAGTCTCCTAGCGCGAGGCTTGGTTGCCCAGTCTCGCCTAGTCATCATCATACGACTATCCGTTGGCATCTTCCATCGGTTCAGACCATATGACCTGCGGGGAATGTGCATCGGTGGGTTGCGAACACACCGAAGATCCGATGCCACCCTGTCGAGCTGGTTATTCCTACTTATAACAATATCCCCTCTACTCTATGTGAGGCCCCTTTCCTTATGCATCCACCAATGAGGGATTCCATTGCTGGCACGATGTGGTTTGTATGTTTATCGTTTAATAATTATTCTCGGGTTAAATGTAATAACTAATGATATCTCTTTGACTCAATACATAGTATGCTGTGTTATTTCTCATCTTCAGTCTGCGGAGATCAGTAAATGCGAAGTATTGGGTACTTAATTTCAAGGCTATTTGCCCCACTTGGACAAAGTATTAGGTACCTTACCCTCAGCACAGACCACTGTAGCGCCGCTTCCGCCTGGCAGAATGAAAAAAGTTTCGGTCGACGTAGAAGCTAATGGCTTTTGTTGCATTCAATCCTCAAATACTTGACATTCATCATTCACAATGAGGGCCAAACGTTCAAAGAAGTATCGCAAGCTTATGCACCAATATGAGCTCACTTTCGGTTTCCGAGAGGCCTACCAGGTCCTGGGTATGTTCCGTTCAATGCAATGTTCTGATGTAAAGTACTGACTTGCGCTCGAACAGTTGACTCGAATTTCCTTCGCGCCACCGACTCTTTCAAGATGGAGCTAATTCCTGCACTTGAACGAACAGTCCAAGGCAAGGTCAAGCCTCGTAAGTCGCACCGAACACCAAAGTTCCCCTCCGCCAAGACACATCCCAACTAACCATCATGCAGTATTGACAAAGTGCTCGCTCGCCGCCATCATGGCCGCACAACCCATCAACCCCAAAACCGAAAAGCCATACCGACCTCTCTTCCTTCCCCCGCCCACAGAACTCCCGCTCCGCCACTGCTCGCACAACGCGGACTCCACGCCCATCGACGAAGTCGAATGCCTCCTCTCGCTGCTTTCACCCAACGCAGAATCAAAGAAGAACAAGGAGCACTACATTCTCGCGTGCGCGGATCCAATTTTGAGAAAGACTAGCAACAGCGAGAATCAACCACGCAGACGGAAGACAGAGGAAGATCGTAAAGAAGAGGAAGCCATGCGCCGTTCTCGCGCATTGCGCTCCGGTGCCCGCTCTATTCCCGGTGTGCCCATTATCTACGTCAAGCGCTCGGTCATGGTTCTCGAGCCTATGAGCAGCCCGTCCGAGATGGTGCGGGATGGTCATGAGCGTGGGAAGTTCCGCGCTGGATTGGATGTGGATCCTATGCTGGGCAAGCGCAAGAGGGATGGCGAGGCTGATGGCGAGAGCGCTGATGAGGAAGAACCCAAGAAGAAGCGCGGTCCTAAGGTCCAGGCGCCTAATCCTCTCAGCGTGAAAAAGCCTAAGAAGAAGGTTGATACCCCTGCACCGAAGAAGAATAAGGCTGCCCTGAAGGAAACTGTCGCGGATGCTACTGAGCAACATGATGGCGATGAGTCTGCCGCGGCCAAGCCTAAGAGGAAACGTCGTCATGCTAAGAGTGGTCCTCGTGAAGACTTCGAGGGAGCCGCCGAGCCTAACGAGGCCATGGAGGTTGACGCTTGATTGAATCTTTACGGCATAGGCGATTCATGGTGCTGGTTATCATTGCATGCATTCTCAACCTTATTTCACTCTAGGGTGCGGCGTTCAGATCGGATGGGTTATATCTAAAAGTTCAGCTGATGTACATAATAGTAATGTACATCTGATATCATTCAAGAGATCCCATAACCCTATTACATCGTAGATTAAGTGTTTGGCACTGGTGCCAGATAAAACAGGAAAATAAACAGCGAAAAGCAGTAGTTCATATATATATTTACATGTCAGATATCGTACAATTTTTCTTCCCCAGTAATGAGAGGAGATAATTTGGGCTCGGTTTGGTTGTCCTCATGCATTCTCAGACATATCACAGTTGTGTTGCAATCTCAAGGCCATGTGGAAGACTGCCCCAAATACCAAGCAGCGGTGCTTTCTTTTCAGGTATAAGTCAAATCAAAGAAATAGCCATAAAAAGCACACTCCAAACTCCAGTCCCAAACATGATGGCATATGCTCATCTCACATCAGTCTATTGCTTGGCGGCACTAGTATTAGCCTCCACGGTAGCATTCACCACAGCAGGCCCTTGGGAAAGCTCGCGCTCTTTAGCCCAGATATCCTCAACACGCCGGCGGTTGCTGCGCGCATCGTCTCGGTTGCGCTTTGCGCGCTCGTATCGCTCTGCGGAAAGGCATTTGTTCACGTCGCGCTTGATATCGTTGCAGCTTCCAATGACCTTGTGTAGGAATCCCTTGGCGTGACACTCGTCGAGGGCAGTCATGATCTCTTCGCAATCTGTGTGATATCAATCAGTGTCGCCAATAATAGGAATGGGGCGGCTAGAGGGATCCTCCGGGTATGGTGGACTCGACATACTGGCATTGTAAGAAGTGTGGAGGTGAGAATGCATGATTGCGGTGGTATTAGGCTGAAAATCAGAACAACTTGGAAGACAATTGCAAGTTCAATCGTACGATCAACGCAAAGCAAGAACATCGCGGGACCGCGAAACGTCCCGGCGGTAAGGAGATCGGCCAGATTCTGCCGGGCGGAAAGCCCCTCGAGGCACACCGATAAAAAAAAATATCGCCGATAAAAAAAAAGTGGACGGTGATCAGTTTTGTAACAACACTTTCACAATGTCTTCCATGATTACGACTACGACATGGGTGAAGCGCGGTGTCGCTGCCCAGTTCCCTACCAAATATGAGATTGACGAGGCCGAGATGGGCCGTATATCTAAGCTTGCGCGCATGCAACTCGAGGATGCGCAGGACGATATGAATGCTGCCCAGGAGGGATCTGGAAATGATGGTGATGATGCTATGGTTGATTCTGAGGAGAAGACCGCAGCTAAGGGCACCGATTCAACGTGAGTTTTTTGAGCGCAGCGAGGATCTAACTCGTGCTAATCTGATTTACAGCGATGATGATGATGTGTTGAAGGAATTCGACATGGATAACTACGACAAGGAGGAGAAGGATGAAGACGGAGAGAAGATCACCATGTTCGGCAATGTCCAATCTCTGGCCTACCACCAGCCCAACGAGGAAGACCCGTACCTTGTGATCCCCGAGGACGAGGATGATGAGGAACGCGAGGAGCTTCAGATTATGCCTAACGACAACCTGCTACTGGCCGGAAAAGTGGAGGACGAAGTTGCGCATTTGGAGGTCTACGTCTACGAAGACAAAGCCGACAACCTCTATGTGCACCACGACATCATGCTGCCCGGCATCCCGCTTTGCACAGAGTGGCTTGATATCCCCGTTGGCAAGAACCCCGAAGGTCGGACACAAGGAAACTTCGTGGCTATCGGAACCATGGAGCCCGATATCGAGATCTGGGATCTGGATGTCGTGGACTGCATGTACCCCAACGCTATTCTCGGACAGGGTGGTCAGGACGCCGATAAGATGAAGAAGAAGCAAAAGAAGAAGGCCAAGGCCAACGACGAGTACCACATCGATGCCGTCTTGGCGCTGGCCGCCAACCGTCAGCACCGCAACCTGCTTGCGTCTGCCTCAGCCGATAAGACCGTCAAGCTCTGGGATCTCAACACCGCCACCTGCGCCAAGTCCTACTCCAACCACAAGGACAAGGTGTGCTCACTAGACTGGCACCCGACCGAGTCCACCATCCTGCTTAGCGGCAGTTACGACCGCACCGTAGTGGCAGCTGATATGCGTGCGCCGGACGCCCAAGCTCGCTGGGGCGTCGACGCCGACGTCGAGTGTGTGCGTTGGGACTCACACGACACCAACTTCTTCTACGTAACCACTGACGGCGGCATGGTCTACCGCTACGATATGCGCAATGTCCCCACCACCCCGGCCGAGTCCAAGCCCGTCTGGTCTCTGCAAGCACACGATTCCTCCGTTTCATCCTTCGACATCAACCGCTACATCCCCGGCTTCCTGGTGACTGGCTCAACAGACAAGACCGTTAAGCTGTGGAGTGTCGAGAACGACAGGCCCACTCTGATTGTCACGCGCAAGCTTGAGGTCGGCAAGGTGTTCTCTACTTCCTTCGCCCCCGATCAGGAGGTCAGCTTCCGCTTGGCGGTTGCTGGTAGTAAGGGTAATGTGCAGATCTGGGATGCTTCGACTAACGGCGCTGTCCGTCGTGCGTTTGTGTCTCGTCTGCCTGATCTTGCTGGTGATGTCCAGGAGCGCACTGTTGGTATCAATCCTGATAATGATGAGTCTGATTCGGATGAGGGTGAGGATGATGATGAGGGTGAGCCTCGTGGTGGTGATGGCTGGGAGTCGATGGATGAAGACTAGATGGATACAGATACCCGTGGATCCTTCCGTTTCATATGCGCCAAAAAATAGATTTGCTGTTGGGTTTTGCATGTTAATGACCAGTCTGTTATGAAGTTTTGGAAATATGAGAACAATTCCAATTACCTTCCTGGGATCGCAGGATATTGTACATTAACAAGTACAAGTACCACACTGAGAGAATATCTAATCTATGTTCTCTACCAATGAACAGTGAATCTTGGCTGTCAACATTTTCGAGCAAAGCTACACCAATACTTACAGCCGATGCTATGCGGGTACATATGTTTCTTATATTATCCCCTAAAAAGTGCAAAAAGAAAAAGTGCGCTTTGATGGAGGCGGGGATACGATAGATTCTCACTGGCTATTACATTTGTAACCGTCAAGCCGCTAATTTTTACCACAAGGAGAATCTACTAGGAAGTCCCGATCTACGATTATGCAGTGGATAGCTACAATCTCTGCACCTGGAACACCCGGAATACTGTCTACATAGAGACTACCTTGACTTTATGTACCAATCCCTCTACCACGTGACCCTTGTCCGCTTCCAAGGTTGACATTCTTTTAGCGGACCCACATAATGCAACCTTATTCCTAAACAGACCCCGCACATTGTCCTCGTAGCATAAAGAGTGATATTTGTTCCAGGTACTAGGATCATTCACCCAATCCACATTCAAAGACACATCCACCAATCTGAACTGCACATAGCTCTTATCGGTCCACTTTTGCTTAGAATCCACCAGTGTGGCATCTCATAGATTTGCTAGATGCCTAGGTATCATTAGCATGTTACATAAAACAAATGGCGGATGTTATAGTTACACTATGCAAGAATCGTCTTCATAGATGATCTTCTGAAGCTTCGGCATATATAGGCCTTGTGGTTAGATTAATTTTGTTGCAATTCTCAGATACATACTGGTAAAATGTGTGAAACTGAGTGCGGATCAACCGACGATTATCCTTACTGAGCTGCCAGAAATGTTCCTTGGTGAGGGGTTTGCCTGGGACACTGGCCCAGACTAGATAGTCAACGAAGCCCCGTGGATAGGACTATCCGAGTTCTGTTTCCCTTGGTGGATAACGATGAGCTTAGGAGCAACTTGGGAGTCATGCTTCTGGGGAGTTTTGAAGGCTTCGATCTTGGGATGTCTAGGCGACGGGATTGCCTGGTTCGCACGGGCTTGCTGGGTGGTGAGCTCTGTCCCTAGATCCGGGAATTGAAGGTAGATTCGCATGATACCTCGCTCGGGGAGGTCTGGTCTGTGACAATAAAACTTTGCTGCAGCGAAGGAAGGCCCTAGTCCTTCCAGAACATCATACTTTGTCATATGCTGCAAGTCCTCGGACATCTTTTCGTCAATAACCCATTGCTGGACGGGGTAAGTACTGGTTGCTGGTATTTCAACTACCGAACCAGGTGAGTAAGAGTCAAAACAACTTAGTACAGCCATTCTGTGTCACGAGTATGAGGAAAAAAAAAAGAAAATAAGGGAGAGCCCTTGTGTCAGTAGTTAGCCAAGGCAGTGGTAGCCATAATCCCCACTCAGGCATTCAATTTTCTACATCGGGTTTCGGCCTTCCGGTTTCAGTCCCGAAACGCTTGAGCTTTTGACACGCACATGCTACTCTCAGCACCTTCTCATCAAAGAAAAAGGCCAAGAATCTCATATAGCCCATGTTCCCACTCGGCCATGGGTTGAGACTCCCGCCGCGCTTACAAGCAATGGCTGCGCTACTTGCGTGTGGTGAGAGTCGCGCCCTGTGGAAACGCGCTTTCTCTTATAGCCCTGGAACAATTAAGGTTTGATATCTTTTTTCCTTCGGCATTCTCTCATTCCGAAGTTCGGTGCGAATTTGTTAGCAGGTTGAGTTATAGCTAACACGAACATGCTGCGACTATTCTTAAAAGAACAGATAACCAGCGTTTCTTTCATCAACCGCCCTATCACTCCACACAATGGGAGCTTCTATCATGTCACTACCCACAGATTTAATGGACCAAATATGTCAAAGTAGGCTGAATTGTACTTACATTGACGACTTGCCACTATTTCGCCTACCGAATTTCCTATAAATTCTATCTTTCCCTTACCAACGATGGTCTACGGGAGTTCGAGTACCTGGCTGGCCACGCAGTTCTCAGCACGTATGTTAAGGTAGGTGTGTCCATTTGATCTCTGTACTACAATGCGTTGAATGTGAATTGATTATGGAAGCTAGAGGCTGTGGATTATCCCCAGCCTTTTCTATGAAAATTACCACCTGGACACTTTACGATGTTAAGCAAGTCGTTGAATCAGAGAATAGGGATGCAGCAGCCGACCACTTCAAGGTCCCTGTATCATCTCCAAAGGGGAAAGGGACCACAAAAGCACATTTTCAGGACGTACCAGAAAGCTATCTACCTTCTTTTCCGAACCTACGTGTTGTGGGACTGCGAGACTATAACGGTTACTTGAAGACTACGAAACCCACGAGGAGGATGCTAAAAACCACAAGTTTGCATAGGTAACTAGTGGATGATGGCCTTTCCCTCACATCAGCAGAAGAG
The DNA here is from genome assembly GCA_028974015.1 of Penicillium cf. griseofulvum. Taxonomy (NCBI): domain Eukaryota; kingdom Fungi; phylum Ascomycota; class Eurotiomycetes; order Eurotiales; family Aspergillaceae; genus Penicillium; species Penicillium cf. griseofulvum. Next base: position 2,908,076 of record JAPQKP010000001.1, read on the forward strand.
GAAGCCTTGTCACCAAACCCCTTCATGACTACGATATTATTCTTCAAGAAGATCCTGGAAACGGCCTTGTCCACCCTGAATAGCTTGAACCTTGAGTTCTTAACCTGAACAAGTGATCTGACAAGTGATATTATGATTGTTGAGATATCAACCCTGCAGTTTGCTAGTATATTTACTAGATTTACAGGGGTATAAATACCCTGTCTCTTCATAGATTCTCCAATACAGATCTCTCTTCCTTCATCATCTCTCTCACACTACACACTTAACAATGATCTCTCCTTCTCAAAGAAGAGAATATCAAGACAAAGGTCTGTGAATCTGTCGGGGGGGGGGGGCATGTCTACGCGACCACTCTATTTTACAATATCTTGAAATCAGTGCGTGGGATTATCAATGAGAAAGAATCGTGGTCATCGACCCCTTCCATGCACGAAGATAGAATCGCTTTGACTCCCGGTCGAGTGCCGGGTTATATGACGGAAAATTGGACGCGATTTCGTTCGGGGAGTGGATTGTCCAACTCCAGTTTTCCACGCCATCACTTCTACCACTATTCCCTTTGCAAAGATAGTATTAATGGGGTCCGAGTTATGTCTTGTATCTGGCCTGTGGTACTCATAACCGGCCTTCTCCTTTCTTTTGTTGGCGTCTTTTGTTAGCGTTCTTGAACTAATCAGCCCCATTCAAACTCTTCATGATTTGTAGCCTGATGAAATCTAAACGATTCAGTAAATGGCTTGTCTGGTCTCCCCTCGCCAGCCGATCGGCTATATGGAAGTGTTGTGCCTCTCTCTTTTGTTTTTAGAGGGGTACCTAAATTAATAACCTCGTATCGATCAATATTCCTCGCATCTAGCAGTGTGTCATATCCATTTTCTCAAATTAGTTAGATCTGACAGGCCAGCCACAGCCCGCATTGACGGGAAACATGGTGATCAGTACAAAAAAGAGCTAGAATCATGAAGCCGAGCTTGAGAGCTCGGACTTACAGTCCTAATCTGGAAAATTACATGATCTTAGTAAGAGCTAGTAAGAGCCTAGCTTCAAAAGCACGAATATATTGGTTTTCTTTTCTAGTTGTCTGTAATACAGTACGACAAGAACAGGCTATATAAGCGGCCTTGTGATGTCTTTTCAGTGGTCTTCTCAGATATCATTCGATTTGTCTTTTCAGCTTTATAAATCGGCAAAGAAAGGCGGGAAATGACTTGGTACAATGGACCTTTCTAGGTATAACCTTTGATGTATAGTGTTTAGTGTCATTTGACATCTTCTCGACGTATTCATTTGCTCCCGCACCTTATGACTCATCTCATAAGCCCGTCCCAGCCTGGGACAGTAAGACAGTGCCAAGGCAGCCACTATACTTGGCCTAAAACGGACCCCGAACTCTATCCATTGTAACTATATATAGCGAAAATTGTTTATTATTTAACACCTCCTGCTAGGTAAGCTCACTACATAAGTATCATTTTCTCAAACATGGACACTACTTTCCAAGCCGCCATCGACGCCGGCAAGATCAACGGTGCCGTAATCTGTGCCACCGATGCCGAAGGCCATTTCGTCTACAACAAGGCAATCGGAGAGCGCACGCTACTCTCCGGCGAGAAACGACCACATCAGCTGGACGACGTGCTATACATAGCCTCAGCCACCAAATTGATCACAACCATCGCCGCCCTACAATGCGTCGAAGACGGCCTACTGACTCTAGACGGCGACCTATCATCCATCGTCCCAGAGCTTAGTACTAAACATGTCCTCACCGGGTTTACCGACGACGGAAGCCCTCAGCTTGACCCACAGGGCCGCCCCATCACCCTCAAAATGCTGCTCACACACAGCTCCGGCACCTGCTACTACTTCCTGGACCCACTCATCGCCAAGTGGCGTGCACAGTTCGCCTATCCCGAGAGTGACGAGCGTCGCTCCGTCGAAGAAATGTTCAGCTACCCCCTCAGCTTTCAGCCCGGTGCCAGCTGGATGTACGGATCCGGTCTTGACTGGGCTGGCCGTGTAGTTGAGCGCGTCACGGGCTGCACGTTGATGGAATTCATGCAGAAGCGTATCTTTGACCCGCTTGGTATCGCAGATGCTCAGTTCTATCCTGTTACACGTGAGGACCTGCGAGCCCGTCTCGTAGACCTCAACCCCGATGACCCCGATGCTCTTGGGGCTGCCGTGCTTGGCGGTGGCGGCGAGATGAACTTGCGGGGTCGTGGTGACTTTGGTGGTCATGGGCTGTTCATCCCCGGCTTGGATTTTGTGAAGGTTCTGCGCTCGTTGCTGGCTAATGATGGTAAATTGCTCAATGTCGATACCGTCGACAATATGTCCCAGCAACACCTTAGCCCTGAAGCGGCGGCGGGACATCAAGCTGCGCTTGCTAGTCCTTTTGGGGCCTTTTTCCGCGTGGGTACGGAGCTGGGGGCGAAGGTTGGTCATGGGTTGGGCGGTTTGGTGACGCTTGAGGATGTTGATGGTTGGTATGGCGAGCGGACGTTGACTTGGGGCGGTGGCTTAACGCTTGCTTGGTTCATTGATCGAAAGAATAATCTATGTGGTGTCGGTGCCCTCCAGGCGAAGCTGCCGGTTGATGGAGATTTGATGGCCGAGCTAAAGCAAACCTTCCGTCGTGAGATTTACCACAAATATGCTGCGTGGAAGGGCCAGCAGTAGACATAATTGACGATGGAGAGGGAGTCTCCTTTTCTTCGTTTGGCATATAGAATATTGGAATACGGACATGTACATATCACTCTTTTCTTCAAGGATAAGATCTACAGCCTAGCTCATTCAAACGATGATGACGCTCGCCTTGGATACATCTATACTGAGATAAGTTCGATAATAGACCACGACCAAACTCAAATGGTTTCAAGAGTAATCAAGCAAATCTACATTTATATTGTACAAGTGAACCCTCAGACCAAGGCAGGTCAAAAGGAATATTAGAAGTAAAAAGGACAGAAAGGTCACCACATGAAGCGCTGAGTCTTGCCTGGCTCCTGCGGCCACTCGAAGCCCTTGTACAGGAAAACATATCCAGTGATCAAATTAATGATCAAGAACCAAACCGTCTCCACGAACTTTGGCAGGTTGATAATGAAGTCAGAGCGGCGCTTGGCCTCCTCTGTGCGGGGACGAGTCTCTCGGTCCCTGAACAGACATGGCAGAGGAGGAAGATGCACACGCCACATAACCCATGGGATAATGAAGTAGCGGGGCTCGACGAGGGGTGCTGTGATGAGTGATAGGGAAGTGGCGGCTAGCCAAACAAGGACAAAGCTAACGCGAGGTGCCTCCAGCAATTCTCTCTGCCGCGTGAAGATGTGTTGCTGAACTCTAGCCAGGATCGCAGGGTCATTCGGATCCGTAATATCTGCCGGTGGTCCATCCTTTTTGATCTCTGCTGGTGTATTCTTCTTGGTCTCTGCTGGTGGCTCAGGCTTATTGGCCTTCTTGTTGTTGGGCCGGTTGGGCTTCCTCGTCCCCTTCGGCGGCTGTTGGTGCGCGGGTGCAGGCTTGCGCGCTGAGGACGCAGTGGATTTGGGCTCTTGAGCTGCTGGAGCTGGAGCTGGAGCTGGAGCCGGAGCCGGTGGTGCAGCCGGGGGAGATTTGTGAACTCGCAGGGTTTTGGGCGGGCGTTGGATGGTGGTAAATCCAAACGCGGAGATCACCATCCATCCACAGAGAAAATAGACAGGGACTGCAGCATACTTGACTGCTGGGTGGAGCAGAAGGATGCGGAACACGTAGAACACATAGTGTCGGTTATCAGCAAGTGTAAAGGGGTGCACAATGGTGTTGAAGTGGACCACGGCAAGCATAAGCGGGATCACAATCAGGACTGCCTTGAGCTTGGGATATTTCCTCTGTTTCGGCGGGAAGCCCAGGTTCAGATATTTGGGGAGTGGCTTGAGGGCAAGAATGTTGATTAGAGGAATGACGAAAAGGGGCCATGAGAAGAAGGTGAAATACGGCCAAATGTAGAGCATCTGAGCTAGGTGGATACCCGCGGTATGGAACTCCTTGTGGCCTATTGAATAGCAGCTGTCAGTCAAAAATCGCCTTTCATGTAATAAAACAAGTCACTCTTACCTAAAACTACTCCGTTGTTCCAAAGGACAAAGGCACCAAAGGCAGCAAGGACGATGATGTGAGGAATGAGAGAAACGAGGAGAGAGAAAGGCTGCTTCAAACCGACAGTTGCAAGTGAGATAGCGGTCTTCAGATAATCTATGTCTCAGGTTAGAATGGTTCCGTGCTTGCTTCAGATATATCCAAAAGATCGATTTACCTTCCAAAGAAGCCTCCGAAACAAGAGGATCATACACCTCATTCTGCAGACCTTGCTTCACGATAGTTGACACTTCGGATGCCATGCAGGGCTTGGCAGACCTTCGAATCTTGCGGACCACCTGAAGTCCACCTAGGAAAACTGAGACCCAGAAGATATTGGTCTGACGGAAGACCAGTGCAGCCAGCGCGAAAGCCAGGAATCCCAATGTCTCCAGAAATCCATTGCTAGGCGCTCTTTTTGCACCTTTTCCTGTCTCATTTTTCTGATCTCTCTCTGAATCTCTCTTCAAGTCCCAATTGTACGCCTCCACGACGACCAGCAATGCAAGAACATCTGTGTAGTAAAGACCAGAGAAGAAGAACAGCGGGGGGAACAAGCATATGTTCAACACGGTATGAGACACGTTCGCTCCCAGCGGCCGAGTATTTTTCGTTCTCTGCAATGTATCAAGCAACTTCTGCAGTCTCCATGGGAAAACAACCGTTGTCGCACCAACGTTCGTCATGCGCAGGACATCCGGACTGAGCTTTGTCGGGGACCCGCGTAGCAGCAGTACAATAGTGAAGATGATGTATGAGCACAAATAAAGACCCGGTGGGGTAGTAAGCTTGGGATCCCATTGCGTCCAATTATGCGACCAGTATGCTTGTGCTTGTGGGACATGGAAGACTTCGTCGAGGTAGGGTTCGGGGACAGCCTTGTTGACAAGACTCACCCAGAGAGGAATCGAGACCAAGCAAAAGGGAACCAGCCATCGAGCACTCCGGCTACGATCTGACTCTGGAGGATTGACCATGCTGTTTAAATAACCATTTGCAGCATTCATGTAAAGTTGCCAGACCATTCGCAATTCTTCGGCCGCCCAGCCGGAGTTTGCGGAGCTCCCCCGATGCAAACGTTTCAAACGTTTCGAACGTTTCGAAGTTGTCATCTCGACGCGACTTGAAATTCAAGTAAAGACATTCAAAGAAAAGCCAATTGAGTATTTGAAGAGAAGAGACACGGTCAATAATTAAGAAAAGAAAAGGGAAACAAGAGAAACGCGAAGCAAACGATCAAGCTCACACGACCTATATGATCCTAAAGAAAAAACCATGAGATCGCGACTCTGACATTGAAATCACATTCAACTTCCTATTCCCATCATGGCTTTCCCTCTTCCCCGAGGCGTCACAGCATCAGAAATTGCCTTCCTGGCGGAGATGGAAACTGTGACAATCGTGCCTCGCCAACGTCTAGAAGGCCTCGAATTACTAGGAGTGAATGCGCCTCCGAATAACTTCATCTGAACACCAAGAAGCTAACTACTCCCCAGGGCCCCGTTGAGCCTCTTGTCCCACCCCGACGCGCCTCCCTCCCCCTCTGGCTCGCGCTCCTCCTCAAACGCCAACGCCGCGCAAACATCATCCCACCAACATGGTTACATCCAGAGCCATTAGCTCTCATCCTCGAATTCGAGTCCCAGCACCAAGACTACAAAAACGCTTTCTCCCCACCTCCGCCCCTGCCCGGTCAACCCAGCATTCTGGACCGTGATGCCCTACCATCTGCTCGGCCGCAGTATACCCCAGATGGCAATCGATACTATGCGGCGCCGCCTTTCCTACCCCAAAACACAGCCCAATCTGTGATGTCTTCGCAAGATCCCCCCTCACTACCGTTTCACTGGGTTGAAGTTGGGAATATGCTGCTTGAGGCCGCGAGCGATGATCTTGTGGACCCGGATCAGATACGGAGACTACTGAAGGACTTGCGTGAGGTGCGCATGGCGAAAATGAGGTCCGGTGTTGATGTGCTGGATGCTGCAGCGACCGGTGGTGGTGGTGTTGCCTTGACGGGTGTCGGTTCTATGGAGCTGGGAGAGGAGCGAGGGTTTATTACTGGTGTGGTGGATGGTCTTCGGTATGTCTGATCTCATTTTCGGACACCTGCATATCCGCGTTAAACTTCGTTACTAACTGGCTTATAGGAGAATTGGGTCCTCCAAGGAACAGGCCCGGCGTGAACAGATGGCCGAGCAGAGAGCAAATGGTGGTTACGATGATACCCAGGACAATGACGAAGAAGATTACATGGAGTTCTAAGCATTTTGGGATCTTTATTTTCCCCTGTTTTGGGTATCTTTCATTCGGAGTTATTCGGTGCATATGTGACGCAGACCAATGCTCAAAACGACTTTCATGTATATAACCTAATATACCCTTCGGATCCAATGATCAGCGGTTATAATTGAAAATGTTCCAATTTAACTAACACCATACAGCATGCGAACGCTTTAATACAAAATGATGTTGCAAAACAAAACCGAAAGAATGGAGAGGGTATATCGGCCTCAAGGAAACACTGATGCCGGGTTTTGCCAGATTTATGGACGTCAAAAACAGTGTACAGAAAAATCACATTGTCGACAGGCGAGCGGGACTATTGTCATATTATTGGACATCTCCCTGGTTCTTTTGCATCATCTTTCTCCGCGCCGCCAAAATCATATCATCCCGGCGCTTCTGCAGTATCCGCTGGCGCTCTTCCTTATTCTGAGACCAGGAGGCCTTGGTAGGTGTTTCTGGTTGTGATTCCACAGGAGGGCTCGCGGCCTTTTCATTCAGGTTATACCGAGATATCAAGTCCTGTGCGTCGGCTTTGTGTGCGGATGCGGCCGTGGCGGTCTGTGTTGGCGGGATGTTGGGAGGGGGAATTGCGACCTGAGGCTGGAATGAAGGAGGAGGCTAAGAGGATGGGTTAGTCAATGTTTTGATATATATTTGAAGCCTGCAACCAAGTCGAGTTGCCTTGGCCAAAAACAAGGCGGGGAAAATTGATGACAGCATCAGCTCAACACATACCGTTTCCAGCCCGCGTCCAGTCAGAACTCTCTCTGTCGTTGCGGCGACACTACCCCCATTACGCTGAAGATCCCACATAATATCCCGAGTGCTCAGTTGAGGGAACATCTGCGCGATCTGTTCCACCTGCGCCGGATCGACGACAATGCCACGCCCCCGGCCTCGGGTTCCTCCCGCGGAGGTTTCATCGCGGTTAAAGAACCATCGGAGCACAAAGTATGATACAACCGCTAGAGTGAGAAGCGAAGGTATGTTCAGCGAAGGTTCTTCGTCTGTCATTTTGTGTTGGCGGAGCGCAAGTTGAGTCAGATCTTCAGGGTCCCCGATTTTGGTATCAGGCTGTAACGATTCGGAGAAAGTCAAGGTTTCTGAATATTATTGAATATAAGTGATGCCCAGGTGAGATACTTCGGTATTGGGTCAATGGGGGTAATTCTCAATGAAATCGCAATGCGCGTTGGAAGGTGGCACCGGGTCAGGTCGAGAATCGGGCACGTGCCGGGTACCGGAGTTTCAGTTTGTTAACGCTGCACTATGTTGAACATCTGATAATGTACACTTATCAATGAATCAAAGCACCACAAGTTAACAACTGAATTATCTCTTTTATGAATATAGAAACACTCTATGGCCCGAGAAATGGAGCACATGATGCTTTCTTACTCTTCCTGGATTATTTATATATCGTGGGTCTAGACACTAAAATAGCTACGAAAGTGATTTCATAGTATTGAATGTAAAGCGGAGAACGATATCCAATTGAAATGGAAATAGTCTTTACCATGCATAATTCGTAAAACAGAGATCCATTCCCATCCAAAAACAAACCAAACACCAAAGGCCGGACATAATATCTCACACCCAACCGGACCAACACACCAAGGAAGAAACTATAGACAACCAAGCTCATGTGCATGCTTATTTCAAATCCGCAGGAGTCAACGCCTGAACAATACTGGTACCTTCGCTGAACCTCGTGCGGAAGATGCGGTTGGCGTTTTGGAACATGCCATCCTTCAACGAGACAACGATGAACTGTGATCCCTTGAAACGGGTCTTGATCAGTCGACCGATGTTTTGCGTGTGCGAGAGATCTAGCGCGGCGTCGACCTCGTCGAGAATGTACATTGGCGCAGGCTTGAATTGCAAGAGCGCCATGATCAATGAGAGAGCAATGAGTGAACGTTGGCCACCACTCAGTTCTGTCAAACTTTGTTTCCAGACCTTGCCCAGGGACACCTTCACTTCGAGACCATCTGTGATGTCTTTGCCCTCGGGAGGGTCAAGCTTGGCGAAACTTCCCGGTAGGAGTTCGTTGAAGATCTGTCCGAAGTCGCCGTTCACCTTGACCCACGTCTTGTGGAGAGCTTCCTTTTTGTATTCATTTAGGTTCATGATGGTCTCCTCGATCTTTCGCTTGTCACGAATGACTGTCTTCATCATGTTCTTCAGAGCAGCCTCCTTCTTCTCAACGCTGTCAATCATGTTCATGACCTTCGGGTTGATTTTCTTTTTCATCCCTTGAGATCGCTCTGTCAAGTTGCGTAGTGTAGACTTGCACTCGGCAATGTTCTGGTTCTGGAAATTGTAGGGAGTGTTGGCGCGTCCGAAATTTTCTTTCTCATCCGCAATCCACTCATGTTCCTGTTCCATGTGAGCCACGGCCTGGCTAGCAGTGTGCTGATCCTTTTGGAGTTTTTCGAGCTGATGGCCGAGCTTCTGCGCCTCTAGTCCATCCTCGGTGATCTGGGAGGATTTGCTCTTCATGGCTTGTTCTAATTCTCGCAATTCCTCGTCAAAGCCAGTCAGCTTGGCCCTCTCATCATCAAGCCGAGCCTGTGCGATGTCATGGGCATCCTAAAATTGTTAGTGACATGGTTATTGAGTAGTGTTGCGAGGGCACCGCATACCTTCAACCGCGCTTGCTCCCGTTTTTGTGATTCAATCTCTTCTACTTGGGCCTTGAGAGTGTTGTCTGACTCAACCAATTGTTCCTCGGCCGCGGACAAGTCGCTTCCAACTTGTTCAGAGTCTAGTCTGGAAGTCTGCAATTCCTTCTGCAGCTCTTTGACTGAGCAAGAATTCTTGGTGAGACTCTTCTTCAGTTTATTGAGCGTAGTCTGCAGCTCCTCCAACTTGCTATCTTTGTTGTTGCTGAATTCACTCATGTCTTTCTCAATTCGCTTGATGTCCTTGGATGCGTCGGCCTGGCGAGACTTAGCGTCGGCGATGTCTTTCTTGAGTTGTTCAATGTTTGCTCTCATTTCCTCAACGGCTTGAATGATCTACTTCAGGTTAGTTGAAAATTGCGGGGAACAGATTATAAGAGAGACATACCGAAGACGAAGAGTTGCTGTTAATTTGCTCCTCAGTAAGCTTAATCTCGTGGGTCTTGAGATCTAGGTTTTGTTTGATGGAGCGAACGGAATCAAGCTTCTTCTTTTCCCTCTTCATGTGATCTTCCAAAGTTGCGAGCTGTCGTTCTTTGCTCCGCAGCTCCTTTGTGATCTCATTGAGCTTTTGCAAAGTAACGAGAACACCGCTGGAATTGGGGGAGCTTCCACCCGAAAGCGTTCCGGACGGATCATACACATCGCCCTCCAGCGTCACACTCTTCATACGAACTGACGGATCGAATGTTACCTTCTTTGCTGTGTCGGCATCCTGGCAGATAAGGGTGTTGCCGAAGACATAGTTCATCGCCGCAAGAACTTCCTCATCGTATCCGACTAAGGATAGAGCGAGGTCAACCTTTCCAGGGGCAAGGTTCTGCGCAGCTCCGATCTTTTCTGCGGAGGCCTTGAATGCGGAAATCTTATTAAGGGGAATGATAGTCACGCGCTTACGCAGCTTGCCTTTCTGAAGCAGCTGGGTGCCGGTCTCAGCGCTGTCCACGACCACATTGTAAAGACGACCGCCGGCGCAGATCTCTAGAGCAGTCGCAGCGGGAACCTGATCCTTGTTGAGGGTGAAAAGTTGAGCAACCAAACCCTTGACCTTGGACCGGTCAAAGTTGGGATGAGGGTCTGCGTAGTTGAAATCAATGTTCGCCGCCTGCCGCTTGAGCCCATCAGCCCGTTGGCGGAGGTCGCGGATATCCCGTTGAAGCTCGGTCTGCTCCTGGTATATCTGCTCCTCCTTCCCAGGCTCAAACCCAAGCCGAGTCAGCTCGGACTCCAGCTTGTTGGCTTGCGACTTCAACCCTTCGAGATCGTGCAAAAGCCCCAAGTTTTGCTCCTTTGCCTTCTTTGCGCGAGGCTCTTCCTCTTTGATCCGCTTCTCAAGATGGTTGATCTTGAGCTTTGCTTGCTCTTGTTCTGTGGCAGCATTGCTTGCGCGATTGCGCGCATCTTGAAGTTGACCCTGATAACCACTCTCCTGTCCTTCCTTTGAGGCAACACCAGTCTGCAATGTCTGAAGTAGTTCCTCCTTTTGCTCCACTTCGAGATTTTGTGCGTCCAACTCGGCCTTGGCCGTGTCGTATTGCGCCTGTAGCTTCTCATAGATCTTGCGCTTCTCCTTCAAGACTTTCTCAAGATCAGTGACAGTTTTTTGAATAGTCTGTCGTTTCTCTTTCTCTTCATCCACGCTTGCATTCTTCAGATCAAAGACCGTAGACAGTCGGACCAACTCGTGAGAGTAATTCTTGACCTCATCTTCAAGCCCCTGGAATTTGCCGCCTTTTCGGAGTTCCTTGTCGCGAGCTGCGCGCACTCGTTTCACATCCTCCTCCAGATGAGCGATTTCGTTTTTGAGTTTGTTCGCGTTATCTTCGAGTGCTTGCGCTTTGTTACGTTTGTTTTCGCACTCTTCGCCTGCAATTCGCAATCGCTCGCCGCCACGAACATAGTCATGGGCAACAACAAGTCGGGTCAAGCGCTCGAGGTCGTTCTGCGTCTGTTGAAAGTCGAGGAAGGCTCGTTTCTCGGACCGGAGCTTCTCGAGCTTAGGTTCAATCTCTTCCTTCAACAGTTCTTCGATCTCGCGTAGCTTCAGCTCTTTCTTTCCCATTGTCCTGTTTGCCTTTTCTCTTCGATCCTCAAACATTCGTGTACCAGCTGCCTCCTCGATCATCGACAGGATTTCGACTGATTTCATGTTCAGGACTTTCGTAATGCGACCTTGCATAATAAGGAAGTTGGGGTTATTGATGTTCAGCTGGACACTCTGGAACAGGTTCTGAACAGTCTGCTGTTGCGCGCGGTGACCGTTGATCAAATATTTACTTGTGCCTCCTAACACAATCTGTCGAGTGACGGAGATATTGGCGTATTCCTCAAATCCGATCGGTGACTTCGCGGTATCCCGGTTGTCGAAAACGATTGTAACACTGGCTTTCGTGACACCGGCTTGGCCGCGTTTGTAGATGAGATCTTGGAGGTTTTGCGCGCGCACTGTGGTCATGTTGGTGATACCAAGCACGAAACAAATAGCATCGAGGATGTTGGATTTACCACTGCCGTTCAGGCCGGTGATCGAATTGAAGGCTTCGTCCCTACATTGCGCGATCAGTAAGTTAGATCACCCCCAGAATAGGTTAAAGCCATGATTTAATTCATGCTTGATGCGGGGGATTTCATACCATCCCGAGATCACCGTACGCACAGCGTACGATTTGAAGCCCTGACGACCTAGTTAGAGCAGTGAATGGCGATAGAGCAAATTTGAGACTTACATCTATGACAATTTCAGTAATCCTCATGATTGCGACTCCGAAACGGCGTTTTGCTCGTTAGCAGAGTGCATAGACCGGCCAGATGGGGAGGTGGAGGGAATTGATTGTTTTGCCGCACCGGCTGTTGATGGTTTACCCATTTGGGCCTGGCGTCGTTTTGCTGATGTCAGCGCGGGGGCTTTGCTACCACGTGATATCGAAGTATGTAAAAAGGGCACTTGGCGACTGAAGATTAAATCTCTCTGTTCGCTAGAATTTGTGTATTGACTGGTATTCAGAAGTTTGCATTTGTAGACCTGATGTGAAACCTCAATCAAGGGGTTTGCCGCTTTCACTTTGACTTTACAGATCTCCCTTTTGCTAATCCACTCAATGATCAGGGAACCTTGGGAGTTACCTACTGCTCAAGATCCGCGTTCAACCAATCATTGATAGCGTTGAACTACGGTGTAGGATGGGGCTGGTTTACTATATGCCCCTTCAAGGTACACTTTTAGAAATGACTCAAATCCACTCACGGAGACATTATCGGACACTTTCTATGCCGCACAACACTTGTAGTACCATGCCCAGGTACCACGCTAACCAAACTATGCATGGGAGCCGAGTAACTCCAAACTATTTAAAGAGCGGTTAGCCCTAGTAAGAACAGCTATCCATGATCTTGACTTTGTGTCACACCACTCGAACGTTTCTTCCAAACAGACGTCTTTGATCAACTTCGATCATCACGATACCCAACCACCGTACAGCTTTACCAACCATGGCTAACAAATTCGACCTCGAGGACTTCTTCAAGAGTGAAGCCTATGCCAACTCCTTCAAACGCGGAGAGATGATCACCCGCCCATTCGCTGAACTTCTGGTTGACCAGAGCAAGGTGATCGCCGAGTCCAAGGCCAACCCTGATCAGCCTCTAATAATCCTTGACAATGCCTGCGGCACTGGTGTCATCTCTAGCATTCTCAATGACAAGGTTGACGACACTGTCAAGGAGAAGTGGAAGTTGACCTCTGGAGACATCTCATCGGCAATGATCGAGTACACTAAGCTCCGTATGCAACAAGAGGGCTGGAAAAATACGGGGACAAAGATTCTGGATGCGCAGAAGCCTGACTTACCTAGCGCTCAATTCACTCACATATTCACTGCTTTTGGTGAGTTAGTTTCTGGATGCACTCTGGTCTGATTTCACCGTGGCTAACTACTATGCTCCTTTTATAGCCTATATGGCACTCCACCAGTCCGTCAAGGCTCTCAATGGTAACAATATCCTTGCCTACTTCCCTATTATAGTCGAGTCTAATAGAGACTACCATTAGAAACTGCCCGGATGCTGCAACCCGGCGGGATTATTGCTTTCTCAACCTGGATCGAGCGTGAGTATTGGAACGATTGGGTTATATACTAAACTTACTGACATGAAAATAGCCGGCTGGGTGGCCATCGCCCGAACAGCGATCGAAAGCATGCCAGGAAACCTATGTTTTCCTGAGACCCGAAAGCTCATGGCCGTCACGACCGAAGGGCAATGGGACTCAAAGCCTTGGATCGAGTCCCAGCTCGAGGAGCTTGGGTTTGAGGATATTGATGTGCGCCCAGCAACAATAAAATTGACCCTTACATCCCCTGTCTTCGTGGATATGAGCATGTTGATGGTTCCCATGATGGTTCACACCTTCTGGACTGAGAAGCAGCGGGAGGAAAACAAGGATAAGGTTCGTCCGGCGCTAGAGAAGTACGTCGAGGACGTTTACGGATCTGGGAACATCGATACTGAATGGGTGGCTATTCTGTCCACTGCGCGCAAGTCATGCTAGATCGATAGTTCATTCAGATGTCTTGGGGATCTAGGAGTCTACAGCAATCTATAGCATTTTACATTCTGAAAAGATCATCCAGGTCATTGATTTTCAAAGATCGTATCCTGGTTTCCCACATAGCCCGTTTAATACCCAAGAAATCAACGCGCCTTGTCCCCGAAGGTTAATGTACTATCGGCCAGCCCGGAGCAATATAACACAGACCAGTAAACCAAACGCCATAGTTGATTACTTGTATTCTGTATGCCCACACCTAGGTCGTATCAACTTCAAATCATGAGGCATGATGCACCACACCAGGTGGGCGGGCGGCGCCTCGGTTAGGATCCAACCGGTTGTCCAAGTCTTCATATCGAAGAATGAATTCACGCTGCAATCAAAGTTAGCTTGACAAGTCTCCCAAGTCCTAACATGGGATGAGAGTTACTTACTCGGACCTTCTTCCAGGCGGAGGAATCCCACAAAAGATACACACCGCGTTCCGTTACGCCACGCTCCACATCAACGGGTCCAGGATATGTCTCATCGCGAGTCAGCCAGCACCGTTCAAGCTTGTGGTACCGCCATTTGCGGCCCATCAATTCCTCGGCCACTAGTTCCTGCATGATATCCCGGGGCATGCTATAGAAGATGAAAAAGAGTGTCTCATCACTGAACCCAGGGATACGAGACTGGAGGGGTTGGATATTGGCAACATTATAACAACCCGGTAAAGAGAAGTCTTGTTCCAGAGGAACTGCTGACATTGATGACACGAACGGTGAAGCAAACGATGTGTGCAAAGGCCTATGCGGAGAATCATATTAGTATGCGTCAATAGTATGGGAATAAAGGAGCTCATACTCCGCCTGGTTCAAATCCAATCCTAGTGTCATCAAATCTTGGCCAACAGCGAGACTTGCAACATCAGGACTCTCGCTGTGAATCATGCGCAGCAGACCCGCCAACCCGAACCTATCAAGTTCACTCATCTGTGCGAGGGGCGGTTGCTCAGTACTTTGGGGTGCACTGGAAACATCCTGTCCATCGCTATTTTCTCGCTGCCTTTGCTGTAGCTGTGGATCGCTAAAGTTACGCTGGCCTGGAAGCACACCATTGTTCAAGTCCTGTGGTAAAGTTAGTGCTGTCTAAAAAAACGAGCATGATTGTAGAAACCTACTTCTTTTTCTTGTCCCAAGATGCCATTGGGCACTTGGCTGACTGGTGACCGCGACGTCCCCAGACCAGTTCCATAGCCCCCAAAACCTGCACCTTGCATCAACGAACCAGTTCGACCGAGAGGAAGCTCAGCAGCAGCGTTGCGACCCAAAGGGGGAAACTCCTCAATATTGCCTGTCTGGGGCTGGCCACCAGCACCGAGTTGGCTACTAATACCCTGGCCACCATTTCTAAAGTCGTCAAGTCGATTGGCAAACTGCGCACCAGAGGGAAACATGTCATCATGCGGTGGTTGAGATTGTTGAGGTGTGGGAAGACCCTGGGGTTGGGAGGAACGGGAGGGGGTTTGCGATGTTGGAGGGAGCTGCTGTCTTTGGACAGGTGTTTGCTGAGCAGCGCGTTGACTTGCGTTGGCCCACATTAGCTGACCAGGAGTTTGTGACTGTGATTGCTGTGATGCTCCTGATAGCGAAGGGAACTCCCTAGAATCACCGACCTCGTCAGTTCGGAGACAAAATTGGAAGACCTAGAGATACAGGAGACGACTGCAAACCATGACAAGAGAGCACTTACGAGAGATCAAGTGGTGCCGTGGATTGAGACCCTCCAAGACTTTGCGCAAAACTTCCCATGGTCCCCATTGTGCGTTGTTGATTGCCCGGTAGGCTAGATGTTCCACTAACAGGTAGATTGAAGCTCCAATTCGCACCGCCGCCTATTAACACTCATGTTAGCGTCCCTTCATGAAAAGAGTATTGTGTGTCCAGAAAGTTTAACTCGAGGCAATCGCACCCAGTTTCCCGTTTGACAATGGCGCAGAGGTTGATGATGCAGTTCGAGCTTGTGCTTGCTGTTGCGTGGGGAGTCCGGACATGCCCCTCAGCGGCTGCGGGCCAGGTCCTGACACAAGTGTGACAAGTCAGCACGATCGTCGCATCAAGGGCTGCTCAGGCCAACACCACAAGGCAGGAATGTGCGGGCATGTCCTTGCAAATGTCTCGGTCGCAAATGTAAAACTACTTGGACCAAGGGTTGCGATTGGACTCCTCGATGCTTTCGCAGTGCTGGGTAACTATCCCTACCAAGGAGGGTATATCCCAGCACAGGAGACAAGTCTGACTATATATCAAGTATTCCGCGGAGGTAGGTGGAACGATAAGAAGGCACAAGGGTTTGCGAAGGCATTGAAGGAAAATGACGAACCTGGCCTATTCATAGTCGATATTTCCGAAGAAGAAAGTAGTTTCCGATATCCCAGGATATGTCAAAAATCAGAAAAGAGGATTGGCCGAGTAATAGACCCGAGGTGAATCTGTGGAGGGGAGAGCAATCCACAAAGGCCTTGGTCACGCTTGATGCGGCACTGCTCCGCCGAGTAAGGTGAGGAAGTCGATTGGGTGGCTATGCGCGCGGGTACTGAAGAATGCACAGGCCAAGTCTGTAATTAACCGCGCTGGTGAGGCCCAAGAGGTAAACACTAAAGATATCTTCGGAGAAGATATTTGGACTATTATTTTCTTGTTGAATTGAAGATAGAATTTTAATCAAAAGAAACAACATGACTTGAAAAAAGGCGTGAAGAACCCGATAAACCCGAGGCTGGTAGAATCCATGCTGCTTGGTCTTGGATGACACGTGACCAGCCTTGCCGCCTTTGCGAAAAAGGCCATCAATCTCCGATCCCGACCGTCCTGGGGAAAGCCATCACAATCATGCAGCAGGTTCCACGCATTGCTAGCCGCCTGAGAGGGCTGGCTATGGCTGAACTGCCTCCCACTTACCTTGCACCATCACTTCAGCCCTCCGTGACGCTGTCAGCCATTCAGTCTTCGAGCTTTTCTTCCACCGCTTCCGTTGGCGCCAACCCTCGACGCGACAAGAGCAAAAACCGCGGTGTATCGGCCATCAATCGAACCGGCCCCAGAACCCCATTCACCGTGTCAAGATGGCCCTTGCCCAAACCTGTCTCACCGGAAGATATGAAGCCACGGGAAACAAACCCCAACCATGGACTCTGGGGCTTCTTTCCCCCTAACCGGGAGGCATTGCCTACCCCAGCCTACGACAACGCTCACGGTTAGTTTGATTGGTCTCCAATCTATATAATCAATGTTCTAGGAGCAATGCTGATGTTAGCAATCTAGGTCGTCCATGGGGTATCCAAGAACTCCGCGAAAAGAGTTGGGAGGACCTCCACGCTCTGTGGCATGTATGTGTCCGGGAACGAAACCGCATTATCACATCGGATTTGGAGAGAGAGAGACTCCAGGCCGGCTACGGGCAATTTGAATCTCAGGAACGGGACAAAGTGGTAAGTTTTGCTCTGGCTGTAAAAGCTGTCTTGATCATCTATATATCTTGGGGAGCTACATGGAGACTTTTTCTTTGTCACTTACATGACAACCTTCAATTGGCGATTGAATCTATCTGAATCCGACTGACTCATTTGATGTTAGATTCGAAGCACCATGAAGAACATCAAGCACGTTCTACGTGAACGCTGGTATGCTTGGGAGGACGCCTCACGAATGTACAAGCGCGGATACCGCCCTGAGAACTTTTACGGACTCGATGATGCTGAGTTCGAGCAGGAGGGCAAGGAACAATAAGCACGAGCAGAGGGTTTAAAGACACACCCTGTCGAGGGAGACTTAGACCGAGTCTCCAAGGGTCAATTTAGTATGTAACATTAGCTTTTTAAAATGATTATAGTACGCATGTCGAAGTCTAGATGGTTCATCGAACAAAAACTTCCTTTTTTAATTTATGCCTTAAGAATATTTATCAGGCGATCATATTTACCCCTGAGAAAAAAAAGAATTGAAGCATATGCATATTCAGGGGCTCATTGAAGCCAAATCGTCCGGATTCATTAATATCATGAGGTAACTCACTAGTGGCGGATCCGTCAAATAGTTCCCCTTTCTTACCGCTTCGTCCGCGGGGAGATAGTTCAACTTTCTCTTCTCTTTCTTTTGAGTCTACTTTCTATCTTTTTCTATCTCCAGTATCTTCCATATTCACTATGGACGAGATCGCCTCAGAGTACGATGTTGTGGTGCTCGGCACTGGTATGTTGCTAACCCCGCCATTTCACCCCTCTTAAGTCAATACTGACCAATTCTTTCAGGCCTGACCGAGTGTGTTTTGTCTGGGTAGGTCTTTGAGCTTGAATTTTAATGATTCCAACATTTTTCTCATCGTTCTCTACAGTGTCCTCAGTGTGAAGGGCAACAAGGTCCTTCACATCGATCGCAATGATCACTATGGAGGGTAAGTCAGGCGGAGAAGCTCGCGATGACGGCACCAAGATCAAAATAGCTTACAATGGCCACAGAGAAGCAGCATCTATCAACATCGAAGCAGTATGTGCACCGATTAATTCTCAATTTCCATTATTGACACCTTTTGCAGCTCTTCAAGAAATACGGCAACGTTCGCCCCGGCGAGGAGCCATGGAAGAAATACGGAAGGGTCAATGACTGGAACATCGACTTAGTCCCCAAGCTCCTCATGTCCAATGGGGAGTTGACCAATATTTTGGTGTCCACAGATGTTACCCGGTACCTCGAGTTCAAGCAGATTGCCGGCAGCTATGTCCAGCAAGGCAAGGGTCCTAAGGCGACCGTGGCCAAGGTGCCTTCGGATGCTGGTGAAGCTCTCCGCTCATCGCTCATGGGCTTGTTCGAAAAGCGGCGTGCCAAGAAGTTCCTCGAGTGGGTTGGTGATTTCAAGGAGGACGACCCAGCCAGTCACCAGGGTATGCATTTTCAACCTCAGTTCGGCGGGGTTCATCAGAGCGGAGAGCTAATGGAGACTAGGATTGAACATCCATACGTGCACAATGAAGGAGGTTTACGACAAGTTTGGCCTCGAAGATAACACTCGCGATTTCGTCGGTCACTCTATGGCTTTGTACCCCTCGGACGAGTATATCAACAAGAACGGTGCCGCCGTCGAAACCATTAACCGCATCCGCCTGTACGTCAACTCTATGGCACGCTACGGAAAATCGCCTTATATCTACCCTCTCTACGGTTTGGGTGAGCTGCCCCAGGGCTTCGCTCGTCTGTCTGCCATCTACGGCGGTACCTACATGTTGAACACCGACATTGACGAGGTGCTTTATGAGAATGGCAAGGTTTCCGGCATCAAGGCGACCATGAAGGACCGTGACGACCAATCCGAGGCCATGAAGTTTGAGACCAAGACCAAGAAGATCATCGCCGATCCTTCCTACTTCCCGAACAAGTCCAAGGTCACCGGATACCTGCTGAAGGCCATCTGCATTCTGAACCACCCCATTGATAAGACTGACAGCAGCGACTCTGTGCAACTGATCATTCCTCAGTCCCAGGTTGGACGCAAGCATGGTGAGTTTTATGCGGTACCGATTTATTAACGGAGCACTGACTACTCCAGACATTTACATTGCCATGGTCTCCTCCGCGCATAATGTCTGCCCCAAGGGCTACTACATCGCCATTGTGTCCACTATCGCCGAAAATGATGCCAACCACCACCTTGAGCTTGAGGCTGGCTTCGAGCGCCTGGGCAAGATTGAAGAGAAGTTCATGGGTCCCCCCATTCCTCTCTACGAGCCCACCGATGATGGCTCGGAGTCCAACATCTTCATTTCCAAGAGCTATGACTCGACATCCCACTTCGAGACTACAACCGGTAAGCTATTCCACTATTATAAACCTATTAACTATTGGCTAATTATTCCCCCCAGATGATGTCCGTGATCTGTACCGCCGTGCCACTGGCGAGGAGTTAAAGGTTGAGGGTCTCCGGGAAGACCAGCAACTAGCCACAGAGTAAAGGCATCAATACTCACCTTGCAATCGGATAATCTAGTACTGCTTAGATTGGTTGATTATATTTCTCTTGGACATTTGCGATCGTCTCTCTGTTCCTCGTGCGCCCTTCCCTATCATAACAAACGAAGCACAATATTTCTGGTCAACACTGGCATTCATTAAATGCTCTTCGCTCGTACAATAGCTAGAATTTGGAACCTCTATTGACGCGAATAAAATATATACAAATATCCAAGTAGCTGCCTCCAGAGCCCGATGTCCACCAAGAACAAAATCAAATCCTCTGCGTCACCTCCGGGTCGGTATTGGCCTTCTCATGTTCACCAACCACACAAATATCACGACTATCCGCCTTCTGGATCTCAGCGCGAAGTAATGCCAACCGCTTGCCAACATGTACAACCTCACACACGAGACGCACCTCCATCCCCGTAGGGACAGGGCGTAGATAGGTCACCTTGAGGTTGCGACTAACACCTCCGAGAGCGAACTTGCCTGGCTCGGAAACGCCCAGCAAGATAGTAGTCGACAGAACATCGATTAAAGTAGCAGCACAGCCCCCGTGGAGGTTACCCATGTAATTGCTCAGTGCAGGAGTGATCGTCAAGAGGAACGAGACTGTAGCCGGAGGACCGCGCGTTGCGGATTCGAAGCGAAGGTTACAGCCGCGGGCATCGACGTCCCAATGCTTTAGTTGAGGTAAAGGTAAGCGTTGGAATTATTATGCATAATAGCGGTGCGTAGATGGGAGATGCAGTTCATATGTTTCAATGTTGCTGCACATGGTACTTACTCCCTCGCTCCCCACGCCCATTCGTCCCGCATACTCGTAGACGAGCTGCTCGAACTCGTCCAATTCCCTGGACGGAGCGCCTATTGCGTTATCTGACATGATCTCTGAAAGGAATAATAAATGCGAAAGTCAATTGGGTTTGGAGGAAGAAGTTTTTCCTAGCAGGTGAAGGAGCTATGTACCATATGTAAGTACCGTAGAGCTCGGGATCACAGATGGACCTCGGCTGCCATGAAATCGGTCCTACAACGGATCAGATATGCTTAAACCGATACAATGCTTGGATTGAACATAACTGTGTATTTGTTTAGCTTGTATTATATGTAATGGTTTTATTGATGTTGGCAAGCTGCAGGCCACAAAAGGTGATATTTGCAATCCATCAATTCAAAGATATATTTCCAATAGGAAATATCAACAGCCAAAAGAACAATTCCAGAAATATATCAAGATTATATCAAGAAAATAATTTCCAACTCTTAAGTCAAGACTCCTTGATATCGGGAGGCACCTGACTTCGCGTCACGCGTCTCGGCCTGAGGCGAAAATCGGCCAATTTGTTGTCCGGCCGACCCTTTGAACGCAATTGAACCAGGTCTTCTGTTCGGATTTAAGACAGGTTGCGCTTGCTGGCCTTAATAAACAAATGCGCAATTGATTTTCTCACAATCGTAAGTCAATTCATTCGGGGCGAGCTCCTAGGTTCAAGCTGGTC
Organism: Penicillium cf. griseofulvum; assembly: GCA_028974015.1. NCBI lineage: Eukaryota > Fungi > Ascomycota > Eurotiomycetes > Eurotiales > Aspergillaceae > Penicillium > Penicillium cf. griseofulvum. The sequence goes on from JAPQKP010000001.1 coordinate 2,929,215, forward strand.
GGCAATAAACAGCATTGATTGAATCGGATTCTAACCGACACAGGCGCAAACACTTGAACGAACAGGACAACCACGAGGGATTGCCGCTTTGAGTCCTTTGCCCGACGAAATTCTGTCATCGTCGAATTGGAAAACTCCCCGATACCAGCGATTCCATCTCTTCAAACTACAGCCATGAAGGACGCTCGAGCATCTAAGAGGAGAAGGGTCTCCGAGGACGTTGATGGAGACATTGAGATGGGAATTGATAATCAAGACGTATTCTCCGTCCCGTCGTCTCCCAACAACAATAGAGCTTCTCCCACGCCGGTGAAAAGTGCATCACGACGTCGATCTACCCGCAGCGAAGACAAACCAGACACTGAAACGACGGGCCAAGATGGCGAGGACGAGAAAGATGAGGCTCAAACACCCGCACGTGTTGGGACACGATCAAGTGGGCGGCAGCGCAAAACACCAAAGAGGTACGAGGAAGAGGCAGTAACGCCCTCGTCGAGGAGAAAATCAGCAGCCGCTCCTTCACGAAGCGAGCGTGCCACCAGAAGCGCACAAAAGCCACGCCAATCTCTAGTGGAAGACGACGAGCCCGAATCTGAAGAAGAAGGGGAGGAAGAGGAAGAAGAGGATGACGATGATGACGATGATGAAATGGACCTCGACGAGTCGTCTCCGGAACCCTACCGTCGTAAAGTTACAAGGACCAGGTCGAAAAAAACCACCGCGAGAACGACCACGAGAACCACCGCGAGAACCGCCCCGAGAACTACCACAAGAACTACCGCGAAATCCAGATCCAGGAAAGCTGTGGCTGCAGAGCCGAAAGAAAAGTCGCCCTCGCCTGAGTATCAGGACGGCTTGGATGACCTCGTTACCATGCAACTCCAGGAAGATCTTTATCACCAGCCGGAGGCTCCTGAGACTGCGGATATCTCCGAGCCGTTGCCAGAGTATGTTGAAAGTTTCCAAGTGCTCTGTAAGACGGGCCTTGGAGACGAAGTGCGTATTCTCTCGACCATTTTGCTCGAAAAGCTGTCAGGGAGACGACAGATCCCGGTGCGAGGACTTGAACCTGAATACCAGAAAGTTCATCAGCTCATTGAACAGACGGTCTCCATCGGTGAGGGTAACTCCATGCTTCTTCTTGGATCCAGAGGATGCGGCAAGACCGCGATTGTGGAATCCATCATTTCTTCCCCTAAAAAGGAGCACAGCAATGAATTCCATGTCGTGCGTCTCAATGGATTCTTGCACACAGACGACCGTCTCGCTTTGCGAGAGATGTGGCGCCAACTTGGCCGTGAGATGCACACCGAGGAAGATGCAGCCAAGGTCAGTTCTTATGCGGATACCATGGCGACACTCTTGGCACTATTGTCGCACCCAGAGGAGCTCTTCGGGGCTTCTGGGGACCCAGGATCAAAGACCGCTGCGAAATCGATCGTGATCTTGTTGGATGAGTTCGACCTGTTCGTCACTCATCCACGACAGACTCTGTTATATAATCTGTTTGATATTGCCCAGGCTCGCAAAGCCCCCATCGCGGTCATTGGGCTCACGACAAAGGTCGACGTGGCCGAAATGCTTGAGAAGCGTGTTAAGAGTCGATTTAGTCATCGATACACTTACGTTCCTCTACCTCGATCCTTTGAGACCTTTTCAGATATCTGCCTAGGGAGCCTGGATCTCAGTGATGCCGAAATTGCTGATGTCGCAAATGAACTTGGGTCTGACCGCACTCTGGTCGAATCAAGCAAATGGAAGACTCTGCTTGAAGGATGGAAGGAATATTTGAAGGTAAGATCTATGATGTTTTTTTTTTAATCCGGTCAATTGGAGCTTTGCTAAACCTCGCTCTTGAAAATAGCATATGTGGAATGACAACGAATTCCAATTCCACCTCAAACGCATCTACAACCAAACCAAATCAGCAAAGGAGTTTTTCAACAGCGCGCTTCTCCCCATCAGCGACTTGCTACAAAGTGTATCGACCGCCGACACATCCATACCCGAAGTCCCAATCCCGAAAAGCTTTGCTTCCCAGTCCCTTGATTGCCCCGACCCAGCACCTCTCCCTTTCTCCACATCCATCACATCATCTAGTCCCTCCTCATTGCCACTGGCTTTGTTGGTAGCCGCAACCCGCTTGGCAGCCCTATTCGACCCCGGAAACGACGGATCCCAGTCACATAGCATGGGACCACTTGCGCTTTCTTTCCCCGCCGCATACGCGGAATACGTTCGACTCCTGACCTCCGCAAAAATATCTGCTTCGGTATCGGGAGCTGCTGCCACACCAGGCCGTGTCTGGGGCCGAGATGTGGCCCGGGAGTCCTGGGAAAAGCTGCTTAGCTGGGGACTTGTGACTCCTGTGGGCAGTGGGAACGGCACTGCCGACGGGCAGATGTTCCGTGTGGAAATCAGTTTCGAAGAGGTCATTGAAATGGCTGGCTCCGGAGGCGCTTTGGGCCAGTGGTGGCGCGAATAGACTCCGCAATTTGGATATATTGCGAGCCTGCATTACTGTGTTGCGTTATTTGCGCCGGCGAGAGGCATATCATTTGGCTTTCTGACTATCTAGTCTATTCTATGAGTTGGTAGTCGGAATACATACTTAATTTCCTGATTTCCGGTCCTTCTCGAGTCATTCTTGCATTGATATCGAGTTCCTCGTGTTCCGTAGTAGAAAGAAAACAAGTAAACAAGAGTCAATCAACGCAATAAGCCCCCGGCATTCTATAGAAAAGGAAACTTAATTCAGCCCTAGGGAATAGTTATATGCGCCGAACTCAAAGTATCGGATATATCAAACCGCCAGGAACCACCTTGGACTCCGTATACCGACTAAGCACCAGTTCCCTGATTTAAGTTATTGGCAAACACTAGTCCCAAAATCTTTTTCATTTAAATCTGTCGATCCTTTTCCCTCTGATCCCTGCTTTTACTGTATGCATGGTCCCCGAAGAGAGGGTGTCGGGGTGTCCCGACTAGATACTTTCAAAATAGGCCGATTCTTCAGAAAAGCAAGACAAAAGGGTTCACCTTGCATATTCCCTTATTTTTATTTTTATTTGTATTTTTTTTTTTGGGTTTCTGGCAATGGTAGTTTTCAAATCTCGCTGCCTTAAGGTAAATAGTTATATTACGTATACTTACTCCCCCTATGCAACTGCTGTGCTTCTAAATTTCCACGGCCTTTCGATGCATGTGGCTTGCCATGTGTTGAAAATGACAGGTCTGATTCTCATGACTTTACCCAAATATGGAAAGGAGGGGGGCTGGCAAGTGCGTTGAGCATATTACTCTGCATGCAGGACATCACTGGGGCACCATGTGAAATATGCAGAAAAGCAACTCACATTTAGGTTTTGTGGATTGGATCTGGATTGGAGGGTTTGAAGGGAAAAAAATGGCATTCTCATCCCTATTATTTCTGCACGTACACAAGAAGATGAAGGCAACCCCAGGCAGCAGTTAACAAAAGTTACCAAAAGTTACCTGCACTCGCATGGCTTGATGCGGAAGCACGAAGTACGAAGTTGTACCCTGTCTAGTCTTCAGACTAGCTGTTAGGGATCCAGCTCATAATGCAGTCTGCAGATCGTTTCCTGGACATGTGTTTGGTACTCCGTACATGTGGTACATGCGCAAAGCCTGGATTTCACTAGAATACCCTTGCTGAGACGGGTTTCGAGAGAAAAGAGACTTGTTTCAGAGTCCAGAAATGTAATAAAAACGGGACCATTGTGCAACAGGGCAAGGGATTGGGCCGCAGGCTTCCGGACTTGAGTGATCTGCAAGGCGTCTAGACTACCCCGCTTTGATAAAGTGTGTCCCCCCTTTCCTGTCGTTTTCGCAGTTTCACCCTGAAGTCTTGATTGCAAGATACCGGAGGGTGATCTCACGGTAATCCTTCAAATCGGAGCTATTAGGCTTTTAAGATAAAAACTATCCGGGTTTGTACGCAGGCGGATGTGGTATTTCTACTTTGTGACGATCATTCTCAATCGGACAACTTCCGTCCTCCCCCACATAGAGTACGATCAAGGATCGAGGCATGTCGAATGGGCTGATGTGGAAATAGTTCCGTAGTAAAAAGAGGTAGACTATCTTAGGGATGGTGGATAGATCCCTGCAATACCTTAAAATCTGTACAACGTATTATATACAGCTCCTCTTCCCATTGCGAGGTGCATATTTCTCAGCATGGTTATCTGCATAGTAATTTGCAGGACTGATCATACCATAGTGACCGAAGCCGGACAATATCAACTGATCCCACCCGATCAACAACTCAAGTGGATCAACGATGAAACAAAGCAGATCACCCTGCATTCGTCAGGGCCACATGGGTTTGGAAGCTCCACAGCCAAGCTTATAATGCAAGTCATTCATCAAGTTTCATGTCTTCGGCAACTACAATCCGAAATTGTCGGCCACGTAGCCTTGTGTCTTTTTATAGTCTTTTGATGGTCTTTCTGGAATTTCTTCTTAGATAATTTCCAAAGACAAGTTATTTAGAAGTCCAAGACCTAAACAAACTAGGTGTTCTTGAAAGACTTGGTACGTGAAGCGAGGGAAGGATCGGGCTTGGTGCCGAATCTTTGGATTTTCCGTGAGTTGCTTGAGGTAGAGAGCGATGCAGCATGTCGGCAGATGCGATGTGGTGATAGCAGCAAGTAACGTCGACGGCATCGAGCATATCATAAAAGGCATCGCCGCCCTTGTAATTTCATTCCCCGTGGCTAGCTGTCGAATTGGGGGATTGAGCCCTGGTAAGTATATGTGTATGAAACATCTGTTAGTACCTGTCTCTATGAAGTAGTTGAGGGAGTAAAGAATCTTACAGGGATCTCGCTGTTGAGTCAACAAGAGATCCACCCGTGTGGTATGTTCAAGGGAAATAAAGCTATAGAGGTTGCTGGTCAATTGCTGCTTTCTCTTTGGTGATAGGTAGTTCTGGAAGACCTGGGGTCTCTTCCCACACTTCGCAGAGAAGATCATCCCGGTGGCAAAGAGTATCAATGGCACATACGGCCTTGTAACTCAACGGCCCTCATTTGATGGGCAAAAAAAAAGGGGTATATGGAGAAAGGAGAAAAGAGGAAAAGTTGAGGTTTTATAGGGAAGTACCAGTGCCTTCCTAAATAGGTAGTAGCTTAGATGTAGCCCTTATATAGCGAGCATATGATAACTTGATAATGAAGTAATGTCGAACTCTGTTACGCTCATTCGCGTTCTTTTCTGATCCATTACAGATATGACAGTGAACGAGCGTGGCTTTGCCATGGCCCTGGCCTTTTCTCACAATACCATGCTAATCTCATCATCAATATCATTTTGGATGAAAAGTCCCTGCGGTCAGCTGTCCAACGAACAGATGCGTTAAATGACAAGATGTGGGCTGCGAAAAAGCTTCCAAGCGACGATACCGATAACTCAGAATTTGACAAACTCGAAGAGGAATTGGAGAAACTCAAAAAAGCACATTCCCATCAAGTGCGGGAACTATACGGATACGAGTGTTTCCTCCGTGAGAGGACCATTGAGAAAGGGCTATAATTCTGTGAAGAGCAACCCTACTTGGTATCTCCGGGAAGAGCTTGTGGAAGACTGTATTGGCAGAGGAGATTGTTGTGGCCGGGAATGTGGATGCTGTGAGAGACGTCGATTATGTGCCAAAAATGGGAAAGGTATCGGGCGTTGTACCGTTGAGTGTATGTGCGGTATACATGACCGAGGGTCAGAGTTTACCGCGGCGGAGAAGAAGGATAATGATGACAGATTCAGTCAAATACTTCGGTCTAATAATCCTTCCTATCTTTTAAGGATTGGACATGCGTACTTTTCGAAGCCTCTGGCCTGGAAACTTCAAGACCTAGTTTTGGTGATCACTCGACATTTGGTTGCTCTGCGTTTATTGTCACTTGATAGTCAAATATGCTATTTGGTTTCTTTGATGCCTATGATATATGTATCTACGGATAATGAGCGGGAATTATGAAAAAGAGTATTTTATGGATATCTTTTGTTTCTTTTAAGAAAAGACTTGACTTGACTTTATTTCCCATTGCTTGGATGTACTCCTGAAAGATAGCAAATGAGACCACGAAGCAAGTAACGTATTGGAAAGCTATGAAAAAAGGGAGAAAATGAGTCAATGCGGTTTTACGATCACAATAACCGGCCGCTTATGCCTTGTGACGTCTTTCTAGCAGTGTTTTTTCTAATAGATATTTCCCCTCTTATTAGTGTTAGCCGCGAAATATAGAATGTAGGCGGAAAGTCTAACCCGTAGATGGCTTTCCTATGTGTAACCAGTGATAACCAGTGATTTAGTTAGCCAGTCAGAAATGGCAGGAGTATCTGACAGGCTAACCAGGTAGGGTTGTAGCTGCATGTGTAAGTCGGCTGTTCTCTGTCACCGATGTTTTGCCGATCTGCCACGTGGACTTGAAGTCCCTTATCCCAGCGTGGCTCTTCTGCCGTGTGTGGTGAAGGTGGGGTTAGTGGATATATGGACATACGGAGGATGTTGTACATTAAATGGTAACACCTATCGGAGATTTTACTTTCTCGTTTTCCGGCTCATTCTTACTATACATCGTAGATCAGATACAAGAAGATCAATATGAGAGTCTTCCTTATGAAACTTTTCCTTAACTGTTTCATATACAATATTCTGCATATGTATTCTCGGTAATAAATACCTAATTAGAGATTCAAAGAATCCTTAGTGCGGTCATACCTACACAAGTTAATAAATTGACACTTGCCAAGCCTTCTTCGGGGTCATACCCCGAGATCAGATTTCAGGAACAGGAAAAAGACCACAAAGAATCAACACCAGAAACAAAGTTTTTCCAATATATTGCCCCTTATTTAATCGATGGAAAGGGGAGAAACAAGCGAAACAAGCGAAACAGGAGAAACAGGAGAAACAGGAGAAACAGGAGAAACAGGAGCATTCCAAGGTTTTTATGGTGTCCTACTGAACCATGGAACAACGTGGCTTCTAGCGTCTTCTGGAATCCTTCTAGAAGGCTTCTAGCGTTTCATAAGTTTTTGCCACCGGAGTTCGCCGTACATCCGCAGCTCGACCGCGGACTATGGACGGTATGTTCCATACTTCGTACATGATTCATGTCATATTTTGGAGATTTATCTCATAGTCTATGACGTGATCTACTAGTACCACACTATCTGTTTTCAGCAAGTGGGGTTGATCATGAATCATGAATGGGTCGTCAAATTCCTCGTATTTCTTATACAGACTGTATCATATACGCGTATAACAAACACGGGAAAAAGGGACGTTACTACAAACGGACTAAAGGACCTCGGCAGGATGTTGTGTACGGAGTACACTTTAGCCATTTCCATTTACGTGAGCAGAACAAAGTTCAACTTGACCACATGGAAGATCCTGTCTTATCTACTCACTCACCGACTCGGAATCTCTCACAATCGGGGATGTCCGAGAACAACTGATCTTCAAGTCCGAGCGAGTCAAAAGTACACGACCAAAGCCACAATTTGTCGACGGTTTCATAATTGTGAATATCAGCCCGGCTAGCATAGGAGATACATATGTACCATTTCCCCCTGCGTGCCACCGAATAGGTAACAGATCAGATGAGGCTCTGTTCGCATAGTGCTGTGTGCACGGTAGGTCCACTAGCGTTTTCACTAGTCTGGCAAGGAGGGTTTCTGTCAATCAGGCGCTTTATCAGGATTGTCATCCCAGCAAAAACGTGGCTGGGGTACGGTAGAAAGGTCGCTGCGCAAGCCACATGGCTCCTGAATACGGGGCCCGGCCTATCAAAATAGCACGTATATTGCATACGAGGTTAGCAAATTGCGGCCTACTGTAGCTAGGGGATGATCAGATCTGTGCTCAAGGTCTAAATCATTGACCTCTCCGGCATTCCACGTGGCAACCTCAGCTATACTTCCCCACATTCGTAGCTCCGGTAGCTTCGGCCTCTACAATGTGATACATCTTCTCGGGATTTCTTGGCTTGTCCAGATTTGGACTACTGCTGGGGTATCAGCAGTGAAGATCGATCCTATAATTACTACAGATTGAGTCGATTGGATTGTCTAGAACGATGTGTATCAAGGGGCTGCGGAGGCGTAGAACCGAGATTCATCTAGGCCTTCATCTACCCCCTGCCACCTGGTCCATGTCGAAACACTTCATCTAACAACCAAGGCTTACTATATGGTTAGAGTTTAGCATGGTCAGCCCGTCTAAGGAGCATCGGAGCATAGTTTGAATCCCAATTGCGCAAGCCACATTCCTACAGAAATGTAAACCTAGCTCTCGGATGTTGGTTCCCTGGATTCCATTGAGATCTGCATACAACCATGCAGTTCGGAGTATGTCTGAAGTACACCTGCTAGGTACATGCAGGGACCCTCGAACAGGTAAGGAGGTGATATGTAGGAGTAAGTTGCATATACTCGGTACTCCACACAAAGTACAAAGTATACGATATGAGAACCCTTCTATCTTTTTAGGTAAGGTATGTCCCAGAGCTACCTAACTAATATACACAAGCTTTCTATTTGCGTGGATCGACACCTAGCCTTGGCCCTGAAAGGAAGGATGCAAACTTGTCCTGAATGGGTAGGGTTGGCTCCTTGGCAGTTGATTCCTTTGGATGATTTACCAGATTCACTAGCTCTTTGAGATATTTTGAGATTGCATGACTCGTAAGGTTTGGTGTCAGAATGTCTGTCCGCATTTGGAAATTACATTTGTGTTGTATGCATCTGCGTGGTGACTTTTACCCCTGAACAATTCAAGCCTGCAGGAATCCTTTGTCGCGTGGCCACCAGGGATGTTAACATGTGGAAAAATACAATACATGTGGCATATATTACCGTAATTAATTATGTAAAGCAGATACAATACATACTTCCCATGCGAAAATCACTAGAGTCTTATTAGTCTCCAGAGTCATATCTCTCTTTCTGTTGGATGTCTGACCGCAACTTTAGACTGGTAAAAGGAAACCCTCTGCCAGCCAATCTGTTAGCGGGCCTCAATTTTGGATAGCTTCAATCCACTGCAACATGCTAGGCGGAATAAAGCGACAAGGATGGTATCCACAGTCTTCTCTTTGGGTTTAGTGTCTCGCAATAATGGATCTGATATGCAGGCACTAATTGTATTGAAAGTAATCTACTTTGTATCGTGTATACAAAGTACGAAGTTATTCAAATTGTTCGCCAACCCACTCCTCGAATTGCTCAGCTAGTTGACTCAGACAGAGTCCTTGAAACGAGCCTAATACCCGTATATCTTAATATAGAGCCGCACGGAATTAATTAGAGCCAACTCAGCTTTGCTCGTACAGGGCTGAGCCGAGATGTCGTGACCGGGAGGCCCTTTTTGGCCCCCAATTTAGTCACATGAGCTACCCCTGTTTGGACGAGAGATTGTTTCGCTTGAATCCTCTCCCCTATTTCAATATACACGTGGCACCGTTTGATCGCGTTATTGGGATCGATCCTAGTCGATAGATCTCAACAGTCCGAAGTAGATATGACGTGTCGGTTATTGGAATGTTCTTATCCGCTTCCAAGGTTTTCCGTTCTCCTGTGCTTCTGTGATATGTAGAATGGCATTCGATCTGCGCTATCTAATTTAACTTTTGTTGGCTAATCTCGTCTTGCGGGGGACCAATCTCGTATCATATGCTATGGAATCATTGGGGTATCTTGTCTCAATCTGGCTCTATTGCCGGTCTGGGCGGTTTAGTCTAAACCCTTTTTTTTCGTTTTTGAAGATATAACTACACCGTACTTAGGTTCTTCCGCGCACCGTAATGCCTGTCTAGGTAAGGTCGCCCGGCACCTAGCGGATGAAACTTGTACTGACGTCTTATAATCTTCCGCATGACCTGTTCCGGGAGACTGGGTTGGCCAGTCTCGTTAGTGAGCACTGCCTCTTGAAGTCTTGGTGACGTGTCTGATAGCTCCTAGATAGGGCATTGAAAGCATGGTTCATGCAGGTGAAATCCTTGGGGTCGCGTTGGGAGCGCTGTCTCAACTAGAATCAGGTGTAAGATGAGGCTCTCGGGTTGACCGTTAGTATAAGCCCCCCAGTTTTGGACGGAGGAGATCGAGCCAGCCGCATCTCGCTACGGATTGGTCCCCTCGTAAAACGACAGGCCATGATAACGAAATTGACAATCACGATCCCCAGAGCTTGGCGTATGCCACATTCGGGCGTCTCCAGTATGATTGGAGGTGTCAATTGTACTGTAAACGCGCTAACCCCCCCCCCCCTGTATTATCGCAAAACCTGAGACCAGGAAGGTGAACCCCTTCCAGGAATAAGGATACACGAACCGTTGAAAATTTGGTCAGCAAGGCTTAAAATTCTTGGAATTTATTAGCGATAGCGTTCCCCAGTCAGCCCCGTAATTCTAGACATTCAAGGGAAGGATTCGCGAGACTGCGCCTCCCTCTAGGCGCAAAGTAGTAAGAGGGGGAACCTCGGCGGTCAGACGCTAAGCATCTCTCCCCACGTGTGCCCACGTGGGACCACATGGGTTATGCGCACGAAACGAAAAGAAGACGCTTGGAATCGCCATGGAAGCCTGGAGAGATTAGGATTATTATTTCTTTTCTTTTTCCTTTACCGCCTTGATATTTTCGGGTTACACGCAAGGTACTCAAAAGAGAAACACCCCTCCCCCCACTATGTATCAAGTATACATTATAAGAATTATATCCTATCATCTCATCCATTTTGTGCTATAGAATATACAGTGTAGTCTCAGTACCAAGGCCTATTTACAATAAGCCAAATTAAGACGACTAAACACTTCTAGACAAGACAGAGAAGTGCGAAAATGTTCCAAGGTTCCCTGATTGCCCCACCATTAAACGATCGAAGTGGGGGTTCCTCCGATTGCGACACTTCGTACTCCGTACAGTGTATGAGAATGTTTCTGATTGTCTGGATGTGATGTAAATAGGTAATACATATAGGTAATGCCCCTCTTCGGCAGAAGTCCGGATATTCATGTGAACAACAAACAACGTTTGTGATCCACAACATATTTTCCAGCCAGGTTTGAAGTGGGCCAATATTAGGGAATAAGCACCAAAAAGCCCCGTTGTCATAGCTATAGATTGCTTTAAGGGTTTGCCACTCGATAAGGTTAATAGGACTTCCATGGTATGTAGTTGCGACTATTATGTTAACACAGCACCAACATCAATATAAATGTTGGATCTTGGGCTCTAAAGTGCAAGGATCCCCATGTGGACTCAAGCTTTACATACCTTTTTGTCAGCATACAGCTTATACATCAATAGTGAAATGCATGGCTTATATGGAAGCTGGAGAGCATTCAAGCGTCAAAGTTAGGTAAGTAGATAATATAGATTTGTAGGCGCATAACAATGAAGATTCGGATCTCCGTTAATACTCCGAATAACAGAGCCTTAGTCCCAAGTCAGTAAGGGTCGCGACTCAGGGTACAATGAAACGGCTTGGGTATTTCACTGAAATTTATACATGTATTACTGATACGGTATCACGATCTGCGGGTATATTCGGCCCTTGGAACGGCAAGAATCAATGAAATCATCAGAACAGATGATCCATTTTAATTGTTTTTCCCCCCTGGTTGACTCCATCATATTTGGAATAATCCAAGCTATGAGAATCGACTATGGAGTACGGAGTATGTGTAGTCTATGTAATCCATACATATGCTATTAAGGTATCCCTATCATATCTTTATTCATACATCTATGAAAGTATGTATTTAAATAGAAATAAGAGTATATAATACCCCCCAGAACCCACCGATCTTCATGGCCCACGTTGTTTGGATGCAGGCCAAACTCTTTCGGGGCTCACGCGTGGCTGTGGATCGTGGGCTGACAGGCCGAATGGTTCTATTTCTTTTTATTTTCTTTTTATTGAATTTCCTTTTTCTCTTTCTCTTTTCTTTTTCCTATTTGTATTTTTTTTTAAATAAATTATTTTCCCTTCCCGTCCTCTTTTCCCCCCCTTAGACCCATCTTTCTCTTACTCCTTTTCTTTTCTTATTGTTCGAAATGAAAATAATAACAGGAAATTGTAGTGTATAATTTCCTTCGTTCCCCCCTTCTTACATACCCTTTTTCTCCATTTTTACCTTTGAAGAGTTAGTCCACTCTTAGTAAAAAAATATATTTTTTTCTTTTTTTTACAAAAAAGAATTTCCCTTTTCCTTTTTTTTTTTTTTTTTGCAGAATTCCCATGTTTTTTTCCGGTATCAGGTGTTTGGCATAACCCACTTTTTTTTTTTCCCTCTGGTTCAACCCGAAAGACTCAAAACCATTCAATGCCAACCCAACCCGGGAGCCACAGCCGAGAAGATTCTCCTTCAGTTCCTTATTCTGATTTTGGCGGCTCTATCTCGCGCAATCGACGCTCTTTCGCTGCATTAGCCCAAAGGACCTCTCACGCTTTCACTAGTTTATCTGGAACTACACTACGTTCTTCAACTTCATACAGTAGTCTGTCGAAACCGAAGCTCTCCGCCCCTGTGACCCCACCATTTGACGGAGACACCTACGTGCAATTGACCGGAACTTCGCGCCCTTCTTCTCCGGCTTTGGTCGACAATCTTCCTAACTCGCTTTTAAAGCGTCGTTTGACTATTCGTCTTCCTACACCTCCCGAAACCCGCCCTTCCCCGCCCGAGCCCAAGATGCACCAGACATCGTCAAGGTTATTGCGCATGACGGAGGATGAGCGCCCCTTCACCAAGGTAGGTTTAAAATATAAACGTAAGAGACATTGGAACAATTGGGCTGATTTGCGCAGGATTTCATGGACTTGTTCTCCACATTGATGGTCAGCTTGAAGTTGGATTCGCACCGCGTTCGGTTCACAAGATATGACCACACATTCACCTCAGAAGAGGCCATAAACAACTTGGGCTCCCTCAAGTTCTCCCAGTCCAACCGTATGCCTGACCCAAAAGACCCCTCCCGCATCGTCACGACCACCACAACCACCACTTTCTCCATGGCCAAGGAAATGGCCCGATCCGTTTGTCAGCGATTTGTCGATGCGCGCTTCATTGAATCGGTCGACGGCAAAGCAGTTATGACCTTCCCGCTCAAGGGCGCCCTCTTCCAGCTCACTCCGAAGGGAATCAACATCCTGCAGCGTTTCTGCCAGCGGAATGGAATTACCGCCCGTCACGTGATGGATGTACTAGAGTCGCCGCGCAACACCATGCAGCTGGTGAACCTAGAGCGTGACACGGACAGCGATAAGCTGTCCCATGATCGTGCGACCATCGAGGTGATTTTCCGCCGCTTTGCTGGTCAGGATGGCCCGAATGTGAAGAGCAGCATTTCAACCTCCGATTCGGACTCCCTTAGTGATTACACCAACGGCCTCGTTGGTGTGAAGGTAGCTCGGGAGCGCAAGCTCCTGGATGGAAAGATTTATAGCAACACCTTCACCGGAAAGGCAGCGGTGGACTGGTTGATGGATTGTTCAACTACCATTGAGCGCCGGGAGACCTGCTTGATCTCCGAGCTGTTCCTGAAGTACGGCCTGATCACGATGATTCAAGACGATAAACAGTTCCCCGATGGCGGAACCGCTCATTTCCAGCCTTCCAAGTATGCCATTTACGGCATCACCGAGCGTGGACAGCGCGTATGTGGATGGATTGCGCGCGAGAAGACCCGCGAGGTTGCGACGACATACGACAGTCGCGGAATGCCACGCGACTCCAATAATGCCCGATTGACCCATATTCTTCAAGATCCCGCTCTGCGCTTGCTTTTCCGTGAATTTCTTCGCTACTCACTGTGCGAAGAGAACCTGTCCTTCTACCTGGATGTCTCAGAATTCACTGCCAACTATCACAAGGCCGAGAAGATGGGTACATTTAACAAGGTCGACTCGGTGCGGGAAACCTTGGCCGCAGCATATGGATTGTACAACGCGTTTTTGGCTCCCGGCTCGCCCTGTGAACTGAACATCGACCATGCGCTCCGCAACAGCCTCGCCAGTCGCATGACCAAGGCCGTGGGAGACGACGAGTCCATGTTCAAGAGTCTTCAAGAAGTGGTGCACCTGTTTGAGCTTGCTCAAACTTCCGTGTTCAAGCTGATGTCAAGCGACTCTGTCCCCAAGTTCCTACGCGACCCCAAATACTCCGTTGTTCTACAAGAACACGACGTGGACATAATGGGAGGCTCGCGTTCATACTCGCCCACACCAGTTGCTCCGCCATCAATCCCAGAACGTAGCATGAGCCGTTCTACGCGCGCCTGACAACCACCGCCCACAAGCATTGATATAGTCCGCAACCCATTCGAAGACGAGTCGTATCACTGCGATTCAGACTCCTCATGAGCCCCTTTTCGGTGCATTACGCCCCGAACTTCAACACATGCAGTACATGAATGTGCATTCGAACTCCCTCTCAAAAGGGCACAGATCGAATCTATCCCTGCAACCCCGCACTCATGCTTGTGGCCCCAATACGGAAACCCGCTCCCCTTACTTAAGGGGACATCAAATATCCGGTCGACAATAAGACCCGATTTCATCAATCTCGTCACGATCGTTTCCGACCACAAAGTTCTTTATACTCTCCTCCGCATGCAGTCCAGCACAGTTGACGTGTCTGGCTGCCATATCCATTTTTCCCTTTTAATCCACGAGATTCCCCCACTCCGAAAGACGTTATGATCGATGGCTCATGTTATAGAGAAGGCCGGAACTGGAAAATATTTTGTAATATTTGGATTGCATTGCCTTGCTTTTTTTTCCCCTATTATACTTACTCTTTCACAATCTCCTCATCTCTCCAAGGAAAGTGAAACGGACAGAAAAACAAAAAACTTTACAAACATGAAAGATTGGAGGCTGTTTCTTTTTCATTTCAGCATCTGACACGGCGTTGCATGTCCTTTTCCTATCTCTTCATACAATTTCTGCATTTTGATCTTTCATCTGAGCATGTCATATGATTCCATATCTTTTCTTTTTCCTATTGTTTTCCTTAAGTTCCTGCATCGTTCTACCCGGGCACAGCGAGTGAGTTCTGGTCTACTTGTGTATGTATTATTCTTTCATTGTGAATTGCAATGGACATGATCTTATATTCTCATACCTTCCAAGTAAATGTGCTTACGAATTCTAATATGTCCATACATATTGAATGTATTCAATGTTTTGAGATCAGTACATGCATACATATCAGACTTGATAGGAAAAAGACAACCACAACGCCTAGAACTGCGCCTTAATGCCGATGGTCATCATATTCTTGGAAAATTGAGGGTATTGAGAGAGAACAAGATGACAGGAAAGAACCGAGACAAGAAAAGAAGAAAACAAGTCTACTTAGTTCCCCAGCCACGAAGTCTCATACCCTCCTCAATGGCAGTCCAAATACCCTCAACAACCTCACGATCCCGCCAGCGTCCACCGCCGTGAACACCATTCTTCTCGTCCCAACGCTCAACAGCAAAAGTCTCAACACCACGACCCCAGCCCTTAACCTGGGCAGGGACGTCCTCGCCACGCCATCCGATATACACACCGGTAGCGTGCTTGAACAGCTCCGGCGGCGAAGACCACTTGTACGACTTGAACTGCCAGGTCTGGCCGGTAGTGAAGACAGCGACGAGTCTGTTCCAGTACTCGGGTTTGAAGTTGGTCGTGCCATCAACAAGGATGAACTTGGTTGGACGTGTTGGCTTTCCGGCGCGGGAGCTTGAGCTCGCGCTGGGGTTTGAGGCGTCGCCGTTGAGACGGAGCGGCCGCTCTAGCTTCACGAGATTGGCGTCTGTGGCGCTTGAGAGGGTTGGGTGGTCCGGTGGCACGAAGATACCTTCTTCGAGGAAGGACTTGACGTTCGACATGCGGATGAGGGATGAGGCGGAGGGTGAGATTAGGATGATTGGGTCGGGGCGGGAGTGGGAGGAGCTCGACTTGCGTGATGGAACCATCGAGAGACCGGCTGATGGTGCCGGGATAGAGCCCTTGCTGCCTGGTTTGGTGCTTGGCTGACCTGGTCGACTGCGGTTGCGGTCGAGGAATATTTCGGCGCTCTTGCGGACGTGTGAGAAGTCCTTGGGAGTCGGGGGTTAGCTTGGGTCTATCGCGTTCTGTCTAGAGTAACTCACTGTCGGCTTGATTCCACGCAGCACTGTGTTGCGGTCACCGATCTTGCGCTCGCCATTGTAGATCTCCTGTAGTCGAGGGTCAATCTGCTTTTGTGGGCGGCCAAGTTGAGTTCCAGTCTGGGCTGCTCCTGCGGCTCCACTAGGGACGGAAGCCACGCCACCAATTGCACCGGCGGCGATTCCGGCGGCATTATCGGCCTGCGCAACACCTGCAGCTGAGGCGGCTGCTTCAGCTGCGGCAGCAGCACCTTCGAGGGGTTTGATATGTTCGCTGTCGTCAGAGGCACCCTCTAGCCAGGTGAAAAGGTCGAGACGCTCGAGGAAAATAAGAATCTGGACACTTTCTTCCTTCTCACCCTCTTTCGTCTGCTGCTTTAGCGCCTCGTTGAATTCCTGCGCCTTGGCGATGTACTCGGGAATGGCGACATCTTTGTTCTGCCAGGCGAAAAGGATACTGCGCAGGTCAACAGGGGATTTGGTAGATGCCGAAATGAATCGTGTGAGGGTTGACAAAGCAATTGTCCGAGGAGCTGGTTGGGCGAAGTAGAGATGTGTGGCTTTGGCTAGGTCGTCTGTGGCAGATTGGTCGGAGAGCTCGGACGAGGTCGTCGGCGTTGGGAGATTGCCAGATGCAATCGCACGTCGCAGTGAGAGCAGAGGATCTTGGAGTGCGGCATCGGTTGCCATTGTTGTAGATAGGGCAGTGGCCCTTTGTTGCAGCAGTTATATGTAAGAAAGTTGTCGAGGCTGGGATTGAAGAACGCGCATTTGGAGTTGAAGCTCCGCAGACTGCACGTGACACGGTATCGCCAGCAATCCGTTTCAAGTCTGACCTTTTACGTCAAAAAAGAATGGTCTCAATAAAACATTTTCCAAGTAGCTGCCATTTTATTATATTCACCACCATTTGTCATTGACATCGTTTAACTATGCACCGACAACCACCGCTACCTATTCTCTGTTCATATACAACATACTTCAGCGTTGTTCCGAACAGTCAACGGAAACACCGAAGTGCTGGGCTGATGTACCGCCACATCCAGCTCCATGCACCGAAAATGGCTGTAATACCAGTGAACAGAATCAGTGTCCCATACTGTGTTTCATATCCCGTATTGCCACCACTTGAATCCCCCAAAGACCCAGACTGAAGCAACACCGTGCTCAGCGGTCCACTGATCACATTTCCAATCCCTCGTCCACCAGCAAGAAGACCAAAGATAAGTCCAGTGTCCAGGGATGGCGACGAGGAGTCGCGCTTTATCTGAGTAATAACCCCAGACCAGGTGGAGCTGAACCCACCGGCAAAGAAGCCATAGGTTATGGAGAAGATAATAAGAAGGGCAATGGCTGTCTGTGACGATTCTGAGTCTGACGATGATACCATGCCCCAGAATAAAAGGACTGATAACGCCGAGCCAACTGAGGATAGCAGCATGATGTTTGTGACAGAGAACCGGTCACAGAGTACTCCCAAGGCTATCCCACCAATGATAGATGTTGCGTTGAATAACGAGACCAGCATTGTACCGGTGTTCTGGGATAGGCCGACAGTTGTTGTCGAAAAGGAAGGGAGGAATGTTGTTGGCAAGAAGTACCCAAAACTCTGGATAATGTTCCCTATTTGCAGCATCCAGAATGTGGTTTGTTTGAGGAAGCTTAGGTCCAAGCGGCGGGCTGAAGTAGATTGCGATATTGGGATACGGGGTTTCATGAATGGCAAGGCCATGAGGGTGGTTATCAGCTAGATTGCCAAGTCAGATTTTGGTCAGCTATAGGTTAAGAACGTGAAGATCACTGGTAGCCCGATAGTTTGGTATCAATTTGAACGCAAGACACGGGGTCTTATACTTCCACAGATTCGAGGAAAGGGCTGGCTCATACCGTAACGACAGTCCAAGCCCTTAGCGTAGTACTGGAGCCGAACTTATTCAGACAAGTACTAGCAATGAAAGGCAAAGCAACTCCAACAATACTCTTTGCAGCCCACATAGTTCCAAGAGCAAGGCCCTTCCGGCGCAAGAACCACTGGTCAAGGTACAAGGAAGACGGACTGAACAAGAGCCCATTCCCAATGGCACACATGATACCCTGCGTGGTAATCAAATGCCACACCTGCACCGAGAATGAGGATAATAGAGATCCTATCACGGTGATAACCAAGCCCACGGGGGCACAATAGTATTGTAGATGCGGGTATCTCGTTAAAAGCGTGAAAGTGACAGGCGAGAGAAGATAAAGAAGTCCCTATAAATCATTAGAATAGACTACGGTCGTCGTCGTTTATCCTTTGCATACAGTTGACGTAGTTCCAACAGTCGCCAGGTCATTCTTGCTTCCCTGTAGGACGTCATGTGTTGAGTAGTACTCTTGGAAGATACCAAAGACAGTGGAGAATCCTAGATGGTCGTTAGTATTTACATGCGGGGTTGTTCAGCCACAACAGACCCCAGACTGGTATCTGGATGAAGCAGCATGAAGCCAACATCAACCATGCGGCCTTGCCTCCATCTGCTGGAGCAAGCGTGGGTTGCTCGATCTCGGATACCTCTGTGGATCTGCGAGGATGTATCTCGTTCAGTGTGAGGCTTTGATTATAATTGTTCATCTTGCACTAGGATCAATGGCACAAGCATTAGGCATGAAATTGATAGGGAATAGCAGCTAAAAGAAGAAACGAGGGGTTTGAGGGATTTCCCCTCGCGATGATTGAGTCATCTGCTATCGGCGTATCATCTCGCCTAGTCGAATTAAAGCCCGAATTTGATTGGAATAGAAAGTGTAGTGCCAGGTCAACATATGCCGATCTATACCTAACAACGTTGGAATTAAAACAGGCAAAAGTTACATTGTTCATACAAGCTATCTAGCCCCGTTTCAAAAAAAGAGGCCATACATATCCAAGATTAAACCGGACAAATCGTGAAAGATCAAGTGCTGCAATTCAGGCAGACACAATTCTCAAAGACCCTGACCCAAATGGTATTTCCCATAACCAAGAACCGATCCCACGCCATACGCCATCCAGAGTCCGAAAGCCGGAGAAAAAAAAATAGAAGAAGCCGGCACATTAGGCAAAAAAAGAAAAGAAAAGCTGAAAGTAGTCCGAACGCCTGTGCCCGCCTTGCTGTAAGGTATCGAGATGAAATCACACGAGAAAAGAAATTTTGGGTCGTAAAAAACGTTAAATCCACGGCGGAATTTTCCTTTTATCACAGGCCCACCATTACTGCATCGCGGATGGTCGCATTACGAAGAAATAGACGGGTTGTTGGTGGGTGTTGTCTCTGGTGCATCCTCCATAGAGATATCCATAGAGTCAGGCCCGTTCTTGTCGCCTTCTTCGGCTTTGTGGGGAGGATGATGATTATCACCAAACACCGTTGTGATGGCCAGAAAATGTTGGGTTCGTAGACGAGGATCGCCAGGAGGCGGACCAGGAGCTGGGGCAGGAGCCGGTTCCGAAGTTGGGGTGGTCGTCATTGTGCCACGTCGAATCAGATAATCACCAAGACTGAGTTTCTTCTTGGCAGGGGTGGCTGCGAGTGCAGAACCAGAAGATGGCGCGAGAGAAATTGGGGAAGATGTGTCATGAGAACTGGGTGATGCGAGACTTCCTGTCGACATGGAACTAGGACTAAGCGCTGACTGGATGTTCGAGGCCTTTGGTGGGGGCATGAAAACATGCAGATTGCCACGAGTGCCAACCCCAGGAATCCTAAAGCTGTGCGCTGCAATGGATGGCCAATAAGGCGGAATTGGTGACTTGAGTGGATCATTGCTAGATCCAGACGCAGAGGATTCCGGTTTGTGAGAGAGCACAGCACCACGATTATCAACGTCACCCGGGATAGGTCGCATCGGGGGGTCATAATGCATTCCTCTAATCACAATGCCATGATATTTCATTTCAGGCTGGGGATACTTGGACTGGCGGAAAGACCACCGGGGAGGCATCGCAAGGGGGCCGTGATCAGCAGGTATTCCCATTCTATCGGAATCTTCCCTGAGCAACTCGATATGAGGCCTATCGTCGATTGGGAGCGGGAACCACCCGTACCACCAGGGAAGGACCCCAGACGGCACGACACTGAAGTCGCCGGCCTCCCATGCATTTCGCTGAGCCCAGTCCTCTCCGATGTGATGTCCCGCACACCACCGAATCTTAAGCATCAGTGACGGATGGATCATATCGAGTCTGTATCCTCGCCTCAGACGTTCTGCGTGCAAGAACGAGCGCTCAACGTCATCGGCGTAAAGTTCGGTCTGAGCGTCGATATAAGCAACTTGATGCCGGGACGATTGTCCTGCCATTTCAGAGGATCGAGGGGGGCCTGGCTCGTGGTAAGGTTTGAAGTCGTCATCAGTTTGGGTTGAACTCGAGACCGTGGCAGGGGTAGATCGTGACGGAGGGCCAATAGAACGCTTTTTCCTTTTGGGATTGGCCGTTCTAAGCTGCTCCAGCTGTTGGAACTGCTTTTCGGCATCTGCTATCTTGCGTCTTTCGCGACTGGAGAGCTCTGGCAGTGTTAGCTGGGCCGTGGGGCTAAGATCGCGACTGCCAGTATGTCGACCACGCGCGGAACTAGAAGTTGATCGGGCGTCGGCTGCGGGGTCATGCTCGTCGGGAAGTTTCGTGGTCTCACTGCCGGCGCGAACGGCATCAGCGGAAAGACCCAGGGACCTTGACTTCTTGCCCTTGCCCTTCAGTCTCGCCTTGACGCGTTTGTTCCCAGGGGGCTTGGCGCGACGATCAAGTTTGTTTAGGACGCAAGTTTGAGGATTTCCACAAGCACAGCCGCCAAAGTTGGCCAGCGTCGTGCTAATGGAAATAGCAGCATCCTTCGGATCTACCACCCTGTCCTTGAACTCCTCCTTTACTGTGGCGTCGCAGGGAAAGAAAGATTCGTCAAAATGCCACATGGTAGTAATTTCGGAGCCGGGTGGAATGTCTCTTTTAGCGACGAAACAGAAATGGTATTGTCGGCCATTGGTAATGTATATCTTCAACCAAACGTTGGCATCACATGACCGTCTGACATGGCGGAGCTCGTTTCCTTCCTGACGACTGTCGATGTACAAGTCCAGCTGCCGGTTGAAGAACACGAAAGGCATGGCGTGCCCCAATTCCTCCCATCGGTTGGTGTCGAGCTTTTTATAGTCTTTGACGTGACCTAATTTGCCAAATATTTCACCGACAATGTCGTCCTTTTGAACTGGATCCTGTGTTTTCAAGATCTTGTGAGTTGGGTGCTTACCACCGATCTCAACTGTCGAGTCTGTGATAGTTTCCGTTGTCAACGAGGGCCAGCGAGACCGATCCATGGCCTCTTCGGACCGTTTGGCGAAGTCTTCAACACTGAGTCCATCGGCAACTCGCGCCAAGATCTGTGGGTCCTTCAGCCATGCAACAATTTCATTGACAAAATCCACGCCGTAGTTGAGAATACTCTTCGATTCAACAAATAGATCATCACGGTCGTAAAGAGAGAGAAATTCATCGGAATAATGAGGTATAGGAGGGCCAGGGATGCCTGTTGGGCTCGTCGCAACCGAGGTGGAGGATCGACGATTTCGCGATTCAGTCGACAGACCCGGGGGAGCCGACATACCACTTATTGAAGCGGAAGGGCGGCGAGACACCCTTGCTTTCTTGGGCGGTGGCTGCTCACGAGAACCCGAATCATGTCGTCTATGACCGAAGGTATTCACATCGGCATCATTGGACTTTCTCTTTTGTGTTTTGGGGCCAGATCGTCTTGATTTCCGGTCACCGTCCTCGCTTTTCTCCCGGATCCGCCGCACCCGCTGTCGTTCGTTGGCACGACGGTTGTCAAGGGGCCGTGGCTCGCAGTCGACACAGTTGTGCACATCTGGTACTTTTTTATCTGGATAGTAGCAGAGGATGTGTTGCCATGTCTCGCACCCTTCGCAGAAGACCGTGTTGCCATCATCTTCATCGAACGAGCAAATGCATTTGATGGTGTAAGGTTCTTCATCGGGTGCGCCGGAGTCAGAGGCGGCGTCGACGGCGGCAGAGGAGCCGCGATGGGCGTGGACCGGATAGGAATCCGTTGTGGCGTGCGTGATGGCGAGGGAGGAGGTATCTGTCATCGCCGACAGATAACCCCCTCTCAGGCGAAGACAAAATGATGTTTTCTCGACAGAGGCGTAGCCAAGCTGTCACTGTTCAAGTCGCATATCAATTTTTCTCGTGGTCGTATAGCCTTCCAATCCCGTCTCCTTGGACAGTGGACGCGTTATAAAGTTGAAGACGGTGCGGTCACAAGAAGGAAGCGAAGGGGGGGGGAGGAAGTGGGAGAATCGATAATCAAAAGAGATTAAAAGAAGTTGGCGCAAATGTTAAAAAGGAGAGAAAGGAAGGAAGAAAGGAAGAAAAGCGCGAAAAAGAGAGGGTAGGGGAAAGGAGAGGAAAAAGAGAGTGAGTTTGAGGAACTGGAGGCAGAGGAAGGAGGAGGCTACAGGCCTAAGGCAGAGAATGGGCCGTCCGGGTAGGCAGAGGGACCAAGTGTGTGGAGGGTGAAAGGGGATTAGCGCTGTTTTGAGACTTGGAACCAAAGGGCTTTGAGGAACCCGAGAACAAGGGCTCGTTTTTTTTTCCTTTGGACACTGAGCAAATTCCTGGGAATTTTTTGAATTCCAACATTACCGGTATGGTAATTTTGTATGCAAAAACCGTTTCCAGCCGGTGATATCCTAGTCCTAATGAGGACTAGCGTCATTCAATGCAGTGGAGAAAGTCACGGGAATGTCATTGGATGCCCTAGGCACCCCGTATGGGATGGTTAGCATCTAGATGAATGAGTAGGAAACTGATATGAAAAAAAGGATAGCTATACCCTCAGTTCAAAATGAATCGAGGGTCCTATTGGCCCTTCCACTGGGCTATAAGGAAAGCCAGGCATGTTCATGCAGTAAAGCGAGATAATCACTATCAAAGTGAGCAAGATCCAAAAAAATGGTATGGGTCTTGAATGTGCTGAAAAAACCCCCAGTCTGTGATTCCACTCATCCTTTATCCCTCTTAGAAAACGGGATTTCCCTGAGGGAGGACAAAGGAATTCCTACGGACTCAGCTCGGAAAGAAATCCGGGAGAATGTAAGAATGGCGATATGGGCTACCTACGAGTATTAGAAGTTGAAATGAGGGGGGTTGGAGGTTAGCGAAGTATCCAGGCAGTATAAGGGAAGTATGAAGCATAGTAAAAAGTAACATGGGGAAAAACGGGTGAAAAATGCTTAGGAGAGATCGGAGGAGAAGGAAGTTTCAAAGAGGGGCAAAGGTCATCTGCTCTTGTACGACAAGGATATATAAAACATGAAAACGGGAAAGGGAAAAGAAGGATGTTTGGAGGGTTCCGAAGTGGTAAAAGGGGGGCTTGTAGGATTCCGATACTTTTGATTTGGCGCCATTTGCCACAAAGAAAAAAATAAAATCAAATTGTCCGGTTTCGGTATTGTATTCTATTATCCCTCTCCCGGACTATATATAGTAGTTCTTCTACCTCTACGCTTCTATTTGGAAATGACATTAAACAATAAACACAATTAACTTGAAACGAACGACAACTAATTAATAATACCAGACAAGGGCAGGCATGCCCATCCAACTTCTATACCATCTCATTTGTATTCTCGCATCTCCATCGGCGTATTATCAGGTACACTCAAGCTTCGGTGAACACGGTCTGGCTGAGTCGCAACTCAATTGCCGCGGAACCCCCTGGAATTACATCGACATTCGTCTGAGGAGGGCTCGTCTTCTTTGTTCGAGTTCCTTCGCGGTCGCCATGTCTGCCTCCACTCATATCGAAGTGTCTTTCAATTTCGACAGCGGGCACAAAGTCTTGGAATCGACGGAACAAGAACAGCAGAACGAATATACCGATATTAATGTACGAGATGATCAGTCTGTCTCTTCGGGTCCCAATAAGATTTCCCTTGGGCCCTGCCCACAACCCGCCACCCAGTAGCAGTAGGGTGCTGATGACCATCCCGAAATATGTGCCAAATGGCTGTAGAAAGAAACTATACCGCCTGGCGATTCCGCTCCTTTTGAGTCGTCGATCAAAGCAACGGTAGATGATGCATGACATAAGCGATGAAATGAAACCGGCGCTCGTGATGAGTCGAAGGAGATAGGTGTTCATAATCGTACTCGACACTCTGACTGAGACAAAGGCAAGACAGGAGAATAAGGCGGATGCCACAACGGCAAAATATGGAACGTTCCAACGATTGCGGTTGGAAAATACCGAGGGCGCATGGCCGAGCTCCGACATTGCACAAAGTGTGCGAGAAGAGAGATACAAAAAGGATCGCCCAGAAGCCACCGCGGAGAGCAGGATTGCGATCGTTGTGATCGTAGGTACAATTTGAACATTTGCATTTTTGAGACCGATCAGGTAAGGAGAAACCCCGGGGCCCGTTCCGTTGTTCGTCAGACGCGTATCATTGAAAGGAGCCATGACGCCCATGGCCAAAGAGCTCAGGATATACGGGAATGCGGTTTGAGCAACGTCCGATGTGACTCTACCTGGGATGCTGGCGCTTATCATCTCTGTTTCAACAAGCGATGCTGGCACAAGTGATGTTGGCAATTCTGCTCGATGCACAATGAGCTCAGGAGCAAATGTGAAAGCAATGGAGCCATCGAGAAGGCATTGGAAGAAAGCCAAGACTCGTCCCCATAGACCTCGAGCTAGATACTCGTTCATAGCGCCTGGGTGTTTCCAGTATTTGAATCCCCATGGGGGCTGCACACCCACACCTCCAAGACCCAGAGCTAGGGAGAGGACGAAGAGGGACGCCATTGTGCCAATCTTGATGCCAGTGAACAACCGCTCGGAGCTTTTGAAGAGCCTTTCCGGCAGGAAGTTACTTCCAACAACGATGACCGTGAGGATAACCAATCTGACTGCGACTGCGGAACCCGGTTTCCATAGGCCAAGGTTGACCATCGCCGATGTGAGTTCGTATGGAACGAACAAAGCGAGGGTGTACCAGCGGAGGTATGCTGAAGCAAATGCCAGACTGCTTGACATGTATAGGTAGCCATTGGTA
Source organism: Penicillium cf. griseofulvum (assembly GCA_028974015.1). Taxonomy (NCBI): domain Eukaryota; kingdom Fungi; phylum Ascomycota; class Eurotiomycetes; order Eurotiales; family Aspergillaceae; genus Penicillium; species Penicillium cf. griseofulvum. The sequence goes on from JAPQKP010000001.1 coordinate 2,954,472, forward strand.
ACGAGTGTCCCATGATGTAATGGCATGTGAGTGGATACCTCGGCCACGCTTGTGGTCATAGCCAAGGTTAGAAAGGATAGGAGTATATATGATATGAGCAGCGCAGCAGGTCCGCCGTCCGCGAGGGCCTGACCCGCGCCGATGAACAAGCCAGTGCCAATGGTCGGACCGATAGCCATGGTGAATTAACAATGAGAACGTATAGATAATGAAGGGTTATGGGGAACGAGTGTAGAAGGTTGATAGTGGTTTCGGCTCGAGAGAAAATTGTCAAGTGACCAACTACGGCATCTCCCAACATCGCTCCTTCCTCGTGTGATGGAGATAGTTCGAGACAAAAACATCAACCTTGAATTCAACTAATTAGTGTCAGAAATATTACTAGTGAGATCATAAGAGTATGCAGAAATCAAATATAAAGGGTATCATTGATTGTGAAGGAAAAAAGGGTTGAAGAGATACAAATATCGGGCATTTCTCAAGAATTTCCAATAATATCTTCCAGTGCTTGGAAGGAGAAGTTCACTGAGAAGCCATGTCTGTTTCGGCGAACTCGAGCCATTCTCCAGACAAAGATCTTTTCCAGAACCGAACTGTCCCATCGTCTCCGGAGGAAATCAAGGAGTCACCTAGCAATGCATTAACGAAAAAGAACCTAGCGTTGTGAATAAAGCAAAGAAATACTAACCAGAGAAGGAGAATTGAACCTGCCACACATCGAGGTGTTTGGTGTCAATGCAAGCCACCTGTTTGAACGAGTGTCGATACTGTGAATCTCCGTTGGCCTGGCGATCAGTTACCGATGCAGGAACACGGCTGGCTAGTGCAGAGCCGATCCCGGACTGTGACGTCGCTCGGACTGACGATGACTGCGATTGTGGCTGCGACTGGGACTGGGACTGGGACTGGGACTGGGACTGTGAGTGCATGCGACGTTCTGTCTTTCGGCCGCTAGTCTGTAGTGCTTGGCTAGCTGGCATTGTGTACACTTCAAAGATGCGGACAAAACCATCCTTGCCGCCGCTCGCAATAAGATCATAGCCACGCACAGAACCATTGGCCCAGGAAATATCTCTCACAAGACCGCTGTGCCCAGTCAGTTCAATTGCATGGTAGAATCGTCGGTTTGCGTCAGTGCGATAGATCTTGACGGTGTCCATGGCAGCCACAATTAGCGACAGGCTCTTCCGGTCGGACTCCGGCAAGATAATGTGAGTAATGTCGGTAGGATCGTGATGAAACTGAACTTTGAAACTTGTTTCTTCCCCGCGTTCGGGGGCGGTGCATACTCGGAACTGGTCAACAGTCTGCCAATCTGCAAGGCTATCGGGGCTGACGGGTTCCATGATCATCAGGTAGCCATCGCGTGTTATTACGGCTAGCCATGACTCCAGGTCAATGTTGCGAAAGTCGAGTGATACAAATGGGTGTCTTTGTGGTGCAGTCATGCGAAAGATCGACCTGAAACGCCGTCCTGAGTTTGGTGGCTGGGTTACATCTTCTTGCCAAATTTTCAACTTCATGTCTTCTCCAACACTGCCAATATGTTGGCCCGTGAAAGGACCATTCCATGTGGCCTAAAATAGTAGTTTAGCACATGAGCCGCAATGGCGGGATTGCGCTCTAGCTTGTTTGGGGACATACATCGCGAATCTCAGCATCGTGCGCGCGCCAGGTGTCTACCAGTTGCCATTGGCCATCCTTAAGATCCCAAACTTTCATGCGGTGATCAGAAGAAGCGGTGATAATGCGATTGCCATAGAAGTTAAATCTGGTGACAGTGACAAGATCCCGATGGCCGGCGTCGAAGTCGGCAAATCCGGCCGTTATCTCGGGGCGCTCCACTGCCCCCATCGAAACGGACTGGACTATGAGATTGACGAATTAGATAGCTGGGCCAATGACGATTTGAATTTTATGCACCTGCACGCATGAGGTATGAAACAGATGGTTGACGTCGCCTTTTACCTTGTTTGGTCGCCGGCATCACGGGATACTCTCTCACCGCTAAAGTTAGCGGTCAGATAAATCTGGCAGAACACGATAAGCTTATCGAGTATTTCAAGAATGAAGACAGATTGCGTGTCGCTGAGGTGGATATTCCCTCTTGTATAGGTCAATTCCTTGTGGATCTCTCTTCGCAGCAGCGGAACATTGTTCCTGCCATCTTGATCGTATGTCCGCCATGCATACCTCAAGCACCCTCTCCCGTAAGGAGACTTGGCGTCTACTAGCTCTCGTGGGGGCTGGTTTAGCGATACTCAACGCCACGTTCCAAGGCGATGGGGCACCTTTAATAGCTTCAATTGCGCTATGTGGTATAGTGTTTGCTGTGGCTTTCAGTCTGATCAGGTGGCTCGGGCCTGTATTCCTGAAGGCAGGTCTTAAGGGCAAAGATATGGCAAAGCCTAGTCGGCCCGAAATGTATGTATATGACCCTTGAACTTGAGATCATAGCATGTACTAATATCTTTATCTAGACCTGAAACGATGGGCGCAGTCTGTGCAGTGGTATATCTGATGTCGCTCATTATGTTCATTCCGTTTGCCTTTTACAAGGATATCGTTGCAGCCACATCGGGCGGCGGAAACCGAGACGTTGTGATTGAATCGCAACATATTGAGAACGGCCGATTCCTTCATCGATTTCCGCATGGAAAGGTGAGTCTTGATTTTGCATTTACTGAGCCAGGCCTGGAGCTAACGTGCAGTTGGAATAGCTCGCCTCTTACCTTTCCGGTCTTTTGTCTCTGCAGTCCGTCGTGATTCTTGGGATCGGTGATGACTTGTTCGATATTCGCTGGAGACACAAAGTCCTGATCCCGGCTTTCTCCGCAATCCCCATGCTCATTGTGTACTTCGTTGACTTTGGCGTCACGCAAGTGGTTGTGCCGGTGCCGCTGCAACCCTACCTGGGTGATATTGTTGATCTTGGATGGCTGTACTACATGTACATGGCAGCGGTGGCAATCTTCTGTCCAAATGCGATCAACATGCTGGCGGGCATTAACGGTATCGAGGTCGCCCAGTCACTAGTAATTGCGGTCCAATTACTATTCAACGATGCGCTATACCTTGCACCTATGACACCATATCCGCACCCCGCCACCGACTCGCACTTGTTATCGATATACTTCCTGCTTCCATTTATTGGTGTATCAGCAGCCCTTCTATACCATAATTGGTATCCATCGAAGGTGTTTGTGGGCGATACGTACTGCTATTTCGCAGGAATGGTGTTTGCCGTGGTTGGTATCCTAGGGCATTTCAGCAAAACCCTGCTGCTGCTATTCGTTCCGCAGATCTTCAATTTTCTGTACTCAACCCCCCAGCTATTCAAGCTCATTCCTTGTCCTCGACATCGACTGCCAAAGTTCAGCGCTTCCACTGGGTTACTGGATGCTTCTGTCACGGAGTGGACGAGTCCCCCGTCGCCTTTGGTCGATACCGCGCTGCGCTTGTTACATACCTTGAGACTGGTGCGAATTACCCAAGATAAGAATGGTCGAATCACTGAATCGAGTAATCTCACTATCTTGAATCTTTGGCTAGTGTGGATGGGTCCAATGCGAGAAGACCAACTGGCGTGGCACATGGTTGCAGTACAAACTGCCTGTGGGATGCTCGGTCTGTTTGTACGACATCGCCTCGCATTGCTCGTGTTCCATCATGATAACCGGGAATTCGGTTTTATTGCATAGCTTTTAAAATGCCTTTGGTTGCAAGCATTCTGGGAACGGCTTATTATAGACGCATCATCTTTTTCTATGTATATATTTACAACACCGACACGGGGATGCAACCCGATTCTAAATTAAATATCCTTCGTAGACTTGCGCTAGTATTTGACCCTTCCAGGTTCCAGCCACCTACTCATCATCGGAGGGCTCGCGCAAACCGGGAGTCTCTCTGGCGATCTTTTTTATCCCCGAAGGCTTCTCCGACCTGCTTGACAATGAGCCAGGCAGGAAATATCGCGATAGCCCACAAGCCAAAGTTGAGGTATATACTACCCACTGCGGCCATGATTTTAACGCTACTCAGGCCATACTGGAGACACCTCGTTAGTATTCATGATTGCAGATAATTGAGATAACAAGAGTACGTACGCTGACACACTGAGCAGCAGATTCGGTTCCACGTAACAAGCCCGCAATCCGGATGACCTCTTCGTGATCATCCGCAAGGTTGCCCACCAGGAAAAACCTAATCGATCAGCATAATTTCAATGAACCGTCACCTCTCACGATTCAGCTTACAGATACATATAGTTGAGCTGGAAGCCAGCAATCCAGAACAGGAAGAGGGTGAATGCTCTTCCAAAACCTGGGTCAGTCCAGTCATATATCGGCTGTGTCTTGTTGAACTCGGTTGTCAGCACTGAACCCCAGATCCAGCACATGCCCTGCCACCCGACAACGAAGAAAAATGCGTATCGACTTCTCTTTTTCAGAGATATACGCTTTGTATCAAGGAAGGCTCCGAGAAGGTTGCCGATGATTAAAGCAATCACACCGGAAAGGAATGACCCGAGAGCTCTGGCCCGTACTGAGAACCACAATCCCTCGTACGAAAACATCACAGCCTCAGCATAAACAGCCTGGCATATGAAGGGAATAATGTACAGAAACTTGCGACTGATCCAAAGCTTCGACATGCTCTTCAGTTCGTATCCGATGCTGTTCGTCACCTGAAGTTGAACAGGGATACCATCTTTTCGCTGCACCTGAGACGGATTGCTCAAAAGCAGACCAGCAAATGGACCAAGAGCCTGCAGCGCAATGAAGATCAGGTACACAGTATATGAAATAGAGCCCGAGCTCGAACGATTAGCATTGATCCCCAGACTGATGGCACCGCCAAGTATCTGACCACCAACACGAAAGCTGAGCCAGAATCCTAAGAAGCGCCCTTGGTTGTATGGCTCGGGATATGAAAGCGCAATTGCTGCCTCTGCCATCCAGAAGATGCCCGCTGAGATGCCGCAAAGTGCCGCGCCTAGGATAACCAGCCATTCTTGATCAAATCGGTTGTTTGTGTACAGCCCTGCTGCATATGGTGCGAATCCCATTGTTCCCACGATGAGTGTCCATTTGATGCCAATGAATCGCACGATCACACTACCAAAGAAGCAAGAGACTACCATAAGTCCAAAGGTCAAGGCGTTCGCTGCGTTGACGAGATAGGGTTCCTCTTCGCCTCCTCCACCCAAAGAGTTCATTGCGCCCCAAATTCCGGGGGCAAGAAAGTTGCACAGACCAAGGATAAAGGCATTGTAAAACGTCGAACGGTACCATTTGACTGCCAGGGTCACAGTCAGCTTCATCGACCTTGAACAAGAACGGTATTCCATGCTCACCTTTATGCGGCCCACCAACCGGTGAGTTGAAAGAACCTGCACTGTTCACCTCATCACTTGGAAAAACGTCTTTTTCGGGGTACGTCATAATAAAATGTAAGGGATAATTGAGTAGTCAAATTATTTTGTCAGGCGTTACGGTGGTTTATAACAGTAGCGCCCGCGCGAGATCTATACCCCATGTCAAACGTTATCGGCTATACTGCCTCAAATAACCTGTCCCGCGTGATGATATCAGTAAGGAGCTTTTGCTTTGTCTTGGCTTTCTGACCCCCCTGCCTAGCTTCAAAGAGACCTAGCCTTGGGACCCCAAGTAATGTTGTCGTTCTGTGGTAGAATTACGTGCTCGCACGGAGGTTTCTGGAGGCGGCACAAATCCTTTAGGCGAATACTCCAAATTGGAAAACGGTTAGAATGCTCAGATCCAGTCAGAAAGAGGCTTGCCAATGAGGATAATTATCATCGGGATTTCGAGGATCTGCATGCATGGGAACATGGAGATATAGGAACTACGGAGTATAGACTCGTATAGATGTACTCTATATAAGAGTAGCCTTGGAGTACACTTTACATACAAGTGATATCTGGGGCTTATATTATGCCTACTAATAGTTATAAAAAGATGTGTTATGTGTTATGATTACTACAGTAAACCTAAAGGGCGCTACATATATATTTCTATATTCACGGTCTATTGATTTCAAGCCGATTAATAATTCAGATAAAACGAAGTTAGTTAACTATTTCATGCTTTATAATTACTTCCAGATCTTAGGAGCCCCAGATATTCGCGATTCAGGTCTAGGGTGTTGAAATCCTGAGGGGAGTTGCAAGTCGTCATCGCGTCCCGGGATCACATCAGTTTGTAAATAAACTTAGAACTTTGAGATCTGAGACTCAAAATCTCGAATTTGGTCTTTGAAAGAGGAGAGAATATTCGATTCATATTGAAGTATTCCGTATATATCGCTAATCAGGTCTCTGTCAGTTCCATTTGACCATTCCAGTTCTCATAGTCCCTCACCTTCAGGCAAATATAAAAGCATTGATCGACCCTCGGTCATCCAGTTCATCACGCCATTTATGCCCCGCCATGAGCAATGGATAACGGCTACGAATAGGCCTCGGAAGTACGGAAGCGCTCTCATCGCGCAAATGTGAGACGAAATTATCCCATCTTGCTAGGAAGTCCCAGAGCCAAGCGTTTAGTGGAGGTACTCCAACCCTACGTGATTATAGGAGGGATTGGGATCACTGCCCCGCGCCCTAAGATGAGGCGTGCTTTGGCTTTATCTTCTCGCCCGAGAGATCATATAATCTAATATCAAGGACAATATAGATAGAGCCTACTACTTGGATTGACGTTCTGGAATCTAACTTCAAGTCATGCCGTTACTACCCCCGAACATCATGTCCACCACCTCCACCTGCCTCCAACTCGAAGAGTTGCAGAAGACCCCGACTACTTTCCACCAAAACTTGTTTTCGGAGTCTATCTCAGATTACTCTAATGAGTCAAGATCTGAGAGTGAACCCCCATCGCCACGGTCTGAGGAGTCAAAACAAAGAGTCTTGCTTCTCAAGGGGGCCCGTGAACAGTACGCATTAGTTGATGACCATGCGATTCCTTCTGTTTTGCACGAGGGAGAGATTCTTGTCAAGGTATGACAGGCCGCGCGGACCGGATCTTGTGTAACACGATTTGTTGACGATTGAATCGCAGGTTCTTGCAATCGGCCTCAACCCTATCGACTGGAAGGGACCGTATGTATTACTCTTGTGCACCTGGAAATCAGGACTCTTACAAGGTTAAAATAATTGATGACTAACTGATGAATCGATTAGGGCATTCAACTTTGGTATCCCCAGCCTGCCATGGATCAACGGACGGGATCTGGCTGGCCTTGTACTACAAGTCCCCAAAGGGTCATCACGTCTTCGTGTAGGTGATGTTGTGCTGGTCCCATCAACAGATTACCGGGATATTAGGAAAGCAGCATTCCAAGAATACGCCATTGCCACCGACTTCAATGCTGCCCGAATTCCTTCTTCAACATCTATCCATGCTTCAGCTTCTGTCGGAGTGGCATTCGTCGCTGCTGCCTTGGCTTTGGGTGTCTCATTTGGACTAGACTTCTCCCTCATTACACAGGTCCCCGGTCCCAATTTACCCAATATCATCAAAAAGCTCGACAGAAATGATATACCCGCTGATATTCATGAAGAATGCTTCGCGTCATTATTGGACTCAGAAAAGCCACAACTTGGAGACTGGGTTGCTATCTGGGGAGGTAAGATAACTACTACCTCCGGTAGTGTGATCTGACCGCTGACATTCATACTGCAGCCTCAACAACTACTGGTCTCATAGCTCTTCAACTGGCCAAACTCGCCGGGTTACGTGTGATTTGTGTAGCCGATGCCGCACGGCATGGTGCCAAGCTTGTGCAGTCCGGTGCAGATCTGCTAGTTGATCGACATGACCCTGATCGCGCAGTGGAAATTATCCGTGGTGTCACTGGTGGCAAGCTGCGATATGCTATTGATATAGTCGGAAGAGACACAGCAACACAGCTTGAAAAGGCTCTTAATCCTGATGGCCATGCCCATCTCCTTGGATTAACCGGTCTGCCTAAAGAGAAGAACCCGGGGATACAATACCACACTGTGCCCATTAAGCTCTTTCATAGTGCTCCTGCAGTGGGTGAAGCCATGGTGTGCTGGCTGGAAGATCTTCTGCAATCGACGAATCTTAAATTACCAGAGATTGTTCATGCAGAGGGTGGCTTGGAGGGAATTAATGCGGCACTTGAGACGTTGCGGAGTGGTTCAGTGTCTGGAAAGAGGATTGTGGTCGATCTGGGCTCTTCGCCTCGGTAATCTATGAGGCTCCCCTTCATGAAATTTTGCTTTAGAGATACGGCGTTGGCGTTGTACATGACTTTGGTAGATTGTTAGACTATGTAACAAGTTCAAAATTTGACAGTTCTGTTGAGAACATATGCGTCTCTTAAAGGTATATAGGAGTATATTGAAGTTCCCCAGATGATAGGGTTTATGTACACAACTACAGCTAAGCCTCCAGCGTTGAGTCAAAGTGGCGGGCCGATCGGAGGCGGAACCTTGGAAAGCACAGCCAATCAGCGTATTTCCATTACTTTGGTCCGGAGCGGTCTACGGGCGTCCTGCGGGCTCCGTCATAAAGCCGTCAATAGCCGCTTTCCCTTTTTTGGATCATCTTACATCGACCGATATCGGCAATCCGCTGAGTCACACTTCAGCCAATAAAATTCTTAATATTCGCCGCTGACCGGCCGAGATCGGCCCTGCCCCTCGAGAAGCTTCGTAGCGACATCGCGGATGCTTCAGAGCAGAAAAATATAACAGGCATTGCCACTCCAGTTTTCCAAGTCTTGTTACTTTCAATTACATTACTCTTCCTTGGAGCTCTCACCTATTATCCCTCCTTTCTCTCATCCTCAATCCTCTATCCTCATATCCTCTCTTCCCAGCTGCTTTATATCCCCCACCATGCCTTCCGCTGAATCAAAACCTAAGACCTTGTATGACAAGGTTTTCCAAGACCACATCGTCAATGAGCAAGAAGATGGAACTTGCTTGATCTACATTGACCGACACCTTGTTCACGAGGTTACATCTCCACAAGCCTTCGAGGGCCTCAAGAACGCCAGCCGCACAGTCCGCCGGCCGGACTGCACTCTGGCTACAGTTGATCACGTATGTTGAACCCCGTATCCATTGGCAGCTCACAACTAATTGAATTGTTTCTTTCGCATAGAACATTCCCACCACTTCACGAAAGAATTTCAAAAATGCCGCGGACTTCATCAAGGAGAACGATTCACGTCTCCAATGCACAACCCTGGAAGAGAACGTCAAGGACTTTGGCCTCACCTACTTCGGTATGGGTGACAAGCGTCAGGGTATTGTCCACATTATTGGCCCGGAACAGGGTTTCACTCTGCCTGGCACCACTGTCGTCTGCGGTGACAGCCACACCTCTACACACGGTGCTTTCGGTGCCCTCGCGTTTGGTATCGGAACCAGTGAAGTCGAGCACGTCCTCGCAACCCAGACACTCATTACTCGCCGCAGTAAGAACATGCGCATCCAGGTTGATGGCGAGTTACCCGCTGGCGTCACCAGTAAGGACGTTGTTCTCCACATTATCGGTGTAATTGGCACCGCTGGTGGTAACGGCGCTGTTATTGAGTTCTGTGGATCCGTCATCCGCGGACTGAGCATGGAGGCCCGTATGTCAATGTGCAACATGTCAATTGAAGGTGGTGCGCGTGCCGGTATGATTGCACCCGACGAGATCACCTTCGAATACCTCAAGGGCCGACCTCTGGCCCCCAAGTACGGCAGCGCAGAGTGGAACAAGGCCACCAGCTACTGGTCCAGCCTGAAGTCGGACGCTGGAGCCAAGTACGATAGCGAGGTCTTCATTGATGGCAAGGATATCATTCCCACCATCTCATGGGGTACCTCCCCCAGGACGTGGTCCCTATCACTGGTGTTGTCCCTGGCCCCGATGACTTCGAGGATGAGAACCGCAAAACCTCTTGCAAGCGGGCTCTCGAGTATATGGGTCTTGTCCCTGGTACGCCCATGAAGGATGTTGTCGTTGACAAGGTCTTTATTGGATCTTGCACAAACGCCCGTATCGAGGATTTGCGTGCCGCAGCCAAGGTGGTTAATGGCCGTAAGATTGCATCCAACATCAAGCGGGCTATGATCGTCCCTGGATCTGGTCTCGTTAAGGAGCAGGCCGAGTCCGAGGGGCTCGATAAGATCTTCACTGATGCCGGGTTCGAATGGCGCGAGGCTGGCTGCTCCATGTGCCTGGGTATGAACCCAGATATCCTGTCCCCCAAGGAGCGCTGTGCTAGTACCTCCAACCGTAACTTCGAGGGTCGCCAGGGTGCCCAGGGCCGTACCCACCTCATGTCCCCCGCCATGGCTGCCGCTGCCGCCATCGTCGGCAAGCTCGCTGATGTTCGTGAGCACGTCGTAGCCAGCCCCGTCCTTGGCAAGGCCTCGCCCAAGATCGACGTACAGCAGCCCAAGTTTGAGTCCCCCGAGACCGAGGAGGAACTTGACCGTGTCCTGGATTTCCCTGCCGACAACGAGCCCCACGCCAACTCTTCAGCCCCTGCTAGTGGCGGTGGCAAGAGCAGCGGTCTTCCCCCCTTCACCACCCTTAAGGGTATCGCCGCACCATTGGATCGCGCCAACGTCGACACCGACGCTATCATCCCCAAGCAATTCCTCAAGACCATCAAGCGCACTGGTCTCGGTAGCGCGCTGTTCTATGAGCTCCGTTACACCGACGACAAGGAGAACCCCGATTTCGTCCTGAACCAGGGCATTTACCGCAACTCGAAGATCCTGGTTGTTACCGGCCCTAACTTCGGATGCGGTAGCTCCCGTGAGCACGCCCCCTGGGCTCTGCTTGATTTCGGTATCAAGTGCATCATTGCCCCTTCTTTTGCCGACATCTTCTTCAACAACACCTTCAAGAACGGCATGTTGCCCGTTGTCGTCTCCGATGAGACTGCCCTGCGGAAGATCACCGATGAGGCTCGCGCCGGCCGTGAGGTCGAGGTTGACCTTGTCAACCAGGAGATCAAGGACGCTGAGGGTAACAAGATCACTGCCTTCGAGGTCGAAGCCTTCCGCAAGCACTGTCTTGTCAACGGTCTGGATGATATTGGTCTTACTCTCCAGATGGAGTCCAAGATCCGCACTTTCGAGTCTAAGCGCACTCTTGAGACCCCCTGGTTGGATGGCAGTGCCTACCTCCGCCGTGACCGCCGTGGCGCGACTATGGTCGAGGCCGCTCCCGTTCCCAAGACCAACCGTGGTGATGTGAAGAACGAGCCTCTCGAGTGGTAAATAATGTTCTTTGTGTTTTCAAGTGCTCAAGTTGGTCATTGGCACCAATTTATTTTCCTGTCACGTTTGGATTTTGATATCATATTCCCCTACTTGCTGCGGCTACTGTGTGTTTTGTTTTGCCTTGGGCTAATCATGGGCTATTTTATAATTTGGATAGCCCACGAATTTCAACGAGAATGAATTATGATCGTGGATTTTTATTTGTAGTTCTATGTAACAAATTCTTCTTGTATTCATCGCTCTATGTATTCTATCATGTTGAACATGTACATGTATCAAGCTATAGACTATACGTATCTCCCAATGGAGAATATCTTAACCATTACTCTCTCTTGCTCGTCCCTGAACCACCATCATCCATGGCCTGCAATGCCGGTAGGCTTTCTACACCCTCGACAACCAAACGTCTGATATCTGAAGGCCCAGCAAACCGATTTGTTGCAGTAGTAAACCAAGTCACAAGGCTAAGCAACGTCAACATCCCGATAGCTGCACTGGTATAATTCATTGATTCGGAGGTGACCGGAGCATCGGAGGGAAAATTGAATGTAACAGAGGCGAATAACAGAAATAGCAGGCCAATGGCACTGAAACCGAGTGACACCGGAAGCGGCAATGAATATGGTCCGTCGAAGGAGGGAGATTGGGAACGGAAGAAATAGCCAAGTAGTCTGGAAAAAAGGACAAGACTGTAGGAAACATCTAGATTGAACCCAGATTAGCTGGTTAACACTCATCGTCACCTGGAGTCGTCAACGTACAGAACCCCGTTGTAGCTATCGAAATTACCGTTGCAAACCCCGTCTCCGTACCAAAGTAGATCGCGTTTAGGCCTAGCTGCACTCCCACAGTGAGAAGAATGGCGTAAAGAGGTATCTTCTTCTTCGGCTCGACTTGAGACCATAAGCCCGAAAATGGCAGCCCACGATCTCGCGCAAAAGCATAAACCGATCGTGATCCTTCAGCGGTAAGGCTGATAGACGACATAATGATGATGAGAGTGATCATACTCGCTAATATGCAAGTCCCGGCTTTGCTTTGGGTCGAGTCGTAGAATATCTGGATCACGGGAACTCCGGTGCTGGAATTGGCTGTTGCTTCGATATCACCCATGCAAAAGCACAGTGTCAAGAGGAAGAGTAATCCGGTTACAGCTCCCATGATGACGGACATGATAATTGCCTTCGGTGCATCTCGACTGGCGTGGGTCATCTCTTCTGTCATATGACTCGGTGCGTCGTAGCAGCACATGCCGAAAAAGCTTTGTAGAATCCCCACGATAGAGGCCATCGAAGCGCCAAACCCGGTCATATTCCGGAACTCGTGGAACACAAAGTCTGTGTCTTGCTTCTGGTGATTGGTTGCTAAGAGTGCGGTGATGATGATGATGAACGAGATGATGTTCCACACCAAGATGAAGCGGGACAGACGATGCAGAGCGTGTGGTGCGAATACATTGATAGTAAGAGAAAATATCCCCAATGCCCAGGCAATCAGGACAGTGTGCCAGCGCTCGATAACGAAGTCTGGGAAGACAAGGTTCACTTGGCCCAGGATATAATTCGATCCCAAGGAATTGCTGACTGCACCCATGGCGAGAAGTCCTAGCAAATAGATCAGCAAGTATTCACCAAGCATTGGCGGCTACGAACCGGTCAGCATAAACCACCCGGTGATATATGACAGCTGTCGGGAAACGAGAGGCGGTGCTAGCACGGCCACCCACGAGTATTGGCCTCCAGCCACTGGCCAGCGCGAACACATCTCAGCCATTGCTAGGGCAATGAGCACTGTGAACAGACAGACCCCGATCCAGCCGAATATCATGATAGGTGGGCCACCGGCCTGGATGCCAATGATGAAGACACCGCTTAAGGCTGTCCAGCTGGTTGGAATTAGACATGACTCTTGTGCTCGGCTCGAGAGAAACATCTCACCAGGTCACAATGCTGAAACTAAAGCCCACCATGTCTAACAAACTGAACGATCGTTTGAATTCTTGCTCGTATCCCATATTCTCAAGAGTGACATTCTCGTCTGTCGAGCCATCAAATACATCCTTGGTCGCCATGTTGATGAGTCGCTGGTAATTCTTTGGAGGTACCTGTATGGTTAATACCGCGAAGCAAGGGATATCTACGATGTTTCATACTTATCGATTGGATAACGACGGATAAGACGTTCAATTTCCATCGTAGACGCTGGACCAAATCCGATAAGCTTTTCTTTCCTGCCATAATAGCTCATGGTTCTGCTGTTCATGGCTGGCACTTGGGTACTATGTGTGGCTAGGATCTGGCCTGTTGTCAACTAATATCAGAGGTTATACTTAGAAAAGTCGTCTGCACAAAGCCTTTTTCCGCCTTTTTTGCCGTCTAACAAAGCATCTACACAGAATGATATCTGAGAAGACCACTGAAAAAACATCATAGGGCCGCGTACGCGGCCCAGTATTCTTGTATCATTATATTAGACGCCGAGGGCCGTTTCTGTTTGACAATCAGCCACACGAACAAAAAACAAGAAATTATATCAATGTACGCAAGGAAATTCGACAAGACCATTGCAGTACTTGAATTGCAAATCCATTACACCCACTTCCAACAAAATAGATCAACCTTTTTTCAGGGCTTCGATAATTGCTCCCTTCGGAAGAAAAGAAGAAAGCCACCACTATCTGAAAGTTAGACAGATATCGAAGGTTATTCTAGGGGAGCACATACCATATTGAGAGCTGTAATAGAAGAGCAATCCAAAACCAAGCGTTAGCTAACGCACCCACACCAGCCGTAATATCTGGAGAGATAGGCCCTGGTCCAATGTTATTCGGTGCGAAGGCTCTTGCGCAAATAGTTGCGAGCGAGCCCAAGACTTGTGACACAAGAAGTGTGAAGCAGATATGCATACGTGTCAGTGTTTGCAGCAGAATCATACCAAACCCAAGACCCTGTAATGCATCCAAGACCCCGAGCCAGAGCCAAAGACTGCGGGATATAAGAGCCCCCGAAGTATAACTTCCAGCCCAGGGGAGGAACAGGCCGGACCCCGATGTACCCCACCAGATTTGGGCCCAACGTGGAGCACCCAGACCGCATGCGAGAACTGGGAGGATCCAACTATGGGATTTGGATAGTCGAGCCAGTAGGAAGAGAACTGCGATCCAGGCAAACCCAAAGAATGCAACACAGAGAAGGAGGATTTGCCACGAGCTGGCGTGCTGGGTAATCCAGAGGACTATGATAACTATTAGTGAATCCGAGACATAGGAAGTGAGAAGATTAGTAGGAACTATCTGGCAGATAGAGACTCACAATTCCAGTTTCGACCATATGGAGCACTCAAAAAGAAGTTTTGGATGATAACGACGACCCAGTTCCAAAGCACAATCTTGCGCCGAAAGACAGATTTGTAGAATGATGGCATTTTGCCTGGCGTTTGACGATAGTAGTTTGGCAAGCCGAAAGAGACGATGAGTCCAATTGCCCACAAAAGGAGCGTGATTGGTGCACATATTGCTCTATACCAATGGTTAGCAAGTCTCCAATCTTACACATGAAGGGTTCGATGTTATACGCACGTCATCCTCCAGGTATTTGTGATGCTGCCCTGAACACCTATAATTCCCGCGTTGGTAGCTTTAGTCAAAGTCGAACCCCAATACCAAAGAGCGATGACATAGACTTGTTGTGTGCCCTGAATAAGACAAGCACGGAACACCCACTGTTTGACGGGTGCACCGCTCTCATCGCCGAAATTGAGAGCAAAGAAGATAGATCCACTCGATGATGCAGCAGCATATATACTACTTCCAACATTTTGAATCCATCCGCGAGTGTGTGAGTTGGGCTCAAAGTGTGCCAGTCCGATGACCAAAAACGCCGTTCCGTATAGGAACCATGGCACACTCAGAACGAGCACGGATTTGCAGTATCGGAAGAAAAGCCACCATAGAATAGAAGTGATGAGGTAAACAGTCGCGATTCCGTACAGTTTCGTAGCGGTCTGTCCAACCTCTCCGGTGAGAAGGGTAATCTGGTAGGAATTGGCAGCAATGATCTGGCCTAGTCCGAGGAAGAGTGAATATACCGGCCAATCTCCGATACGCATTTGCATCCATTTTTTCAGTCCGGTTGGTGGCACGTAGTCATCACCGAGAAGGAATTCATCGGGCTTGGCCTCATTTCTCTCGCGCTCGCCACTTTCATGGGATGTCTCATCGTCATTGGTTACTGATCCAGCCGGGGATGTTCCTAGTTTGCCCCGATGCACTGAGCCAGCTGGGGATCCTTGATTCAGGCCGAGACGTGCATCACGGAATTTGTTGAACCATTTCTTTTCGCTCTTCTCGAGGTATTGCTCGATGCAGAGCTGGGTGTCTGAGTTCGCCCCATTGAGTTCTTCGAGTCTTTTTTCAAAAACTCTGTAGTATTCGCCATTGCTGTCTGTGAAGAATGGGTCGACTTTTTGAAGTTTGAAGTCTTTCTTCTCTCCAACAACCGAATCGACAGATAATATTGAAGCACGCTGTCCTGGCTCCGCCCATGGGCGAGAAGGAGGAGCAAGAGTTTCATCTGTCCCGACAGTACTCGGCGCCGCTGAACTAGAGGGAGTGTTGGTGCATCGAGCCAACAAGGAGCCTTGACTCGCGCGTTGAGCCGAGAGAGCCTCTTTGGTGAGCGCTACACCCGTAGGCTGAGGAGTTTGTCCCCGTCCTGAGCCTGCTCCTTCAGGTGACATGGAATAGTCATCATCGCCGTAGCAAGTTGCCATCATTTCATCGTCACTATCTTCTTCAGCCTCTGGAGAGGCTCTACCGACACTGTCATAACTGCCTTTCCTCACCTCGCGTCGATTACGAGGCTCCGTGGTGCCAAATACTGGCGGAAGACTGACAGGCATCTGGCGGCTGAGTTCCGACCTAGGTCTCTCATCAAGTCCAGGGCTTGCGTCATGACTGTAGATTATGGAACTTCGCTGTAGCGACCCCACAGTACCCGGGCGACTGGAGGGTTGTAATGGGGGTGTTGATGCGCCCGATCTTGTTGACGCAGCCTGCGGTGTCATCATCCCATAGATGGCGTTATATGCACCGGCAGCGACAGACTGGCTCTGGGATTTGATTCGTTCCTTTTGATGGACTCGCATCGACGTGGTCTGTAAGATCTCAAGATCTTCGACCCATTGGGCGACTGGGAATCGTTGCTTGGCAGACCTTGCGCGCATCATCGCTCTCACCTCGTGCTTGGAGTTTAAAGCGTTGTCGATAGCCAATTTAAACTGTTTTAGTAGGTGGGAGGTGGTCGTTGACTCGACCGTATACCACCATCCAGGCATCTGTCCAAGTCCCCCTACTCTCGCCCCAATACCAAGGGCACCTTTCCGACCAAATTCGACCGCGACCAGACCAAAAGGCTCATCGCGTGACGGAATCAATGCAAAATCTGCGCCAGAGAAGATGAAGTGCGGCAGAACCGTGAACTTAGGTTTGGAGCACACCCGACCAGGGTATAGCTTCATCATTCGGTCCAGTTTCAACGCGGCGAACTTGCCATGTAAATCAACGAGCGGCCCGATGCAGATTAGCTGGACATTTTCTCGACTCTCCAATACGCCAGGTAAGACATCCGCGATTAGGTCAATGCCTTTTTGCATAGACCATCTTCCAACGAAGACTAACAGCTCAGCGTCGGATCTTTGCTTGAGGCCGGCCCATTCCTGAGCTTTGCGCTTTAAATCTGCTCTGCGGATCTCGAAGTCATTGTCGATATACACTTCGCTCTCCTTAGGCAAGGATTTAATCCACTCGCCTGTATCGGAGGGGTCGGGATTCGGTAGGTGTTCAACTTTTCTTAAGCCCCAAAAGATTGGATATCGAGCGTACGAGCGCTTACCGTATTTCTTTGACACGCCAACAGCACCGAAACCTTGTTGATGAAGGCGAAGGTAGCTTGCACCGGCATGAAGAAGATTGAAGATCTCGCCAAACTGAACATAACGTGTTACAATTTCCAAATCAAGGTTAAAAACAGAACAAACTTCTGTTTTCTCTTTCTGTGTCCGCATAGGCCACAGGCCTTGAAATTCGGCGTTGTGAAGTGATAAGCAAATAGGAATCGTCTCGGGCAAAAGATATAACGGAGCCACCGAGCCGTGATAGTCATTGACGTGGTACATATCAACGGGGAAACGCTTCATTGCCTGGGCAATGCATTGGTTCCACGCAGAGTAGTAGATGGCGCTGTCGAGGTCATCCATACGGGCAGGGTAGGGCTCGGTGGCGGATTGCTGGCGGAAAACGGGCGCATCCAGCAAAACATACGTGATGTTTCTCATTTGGTGGTACTGAATCTTGATTTCGTAGGAGCTCCCCAAGATCATGACAAACATTGAATCTGCTTGTTTATCGATGGGATACTTTACTCCACCGACACAGGGAATAACCCAGACAAGATCCTGGTGTCCGAGATGTTTGCCCATCAACTGTGCTATAACACCCAAGCCACCAATTTTTATCTTGATAGCCCAGTCGTCGATCTCATATTCCATGGTGGCAAGAAGGACTTTTCGTCGGCGGGTAATTCGATTACCAAACGCAGAAGTGCTTTGAAGGAAATTCGACCTGCGGCAGCGTCTGAAGGGGTTTCTAGACTGTCCATCTTCCACATGGCCGATCTTGAATTGATTGATGAAATCCATTGAGATGAGCGTCTTCTTTTCACTCACGCCGACTTGGTTGAACTTGATTCGGTAGAATGTTTTCTTGAACACATAAGCGCAGGTTGATGCTGTAACGATGGGAACAATCCAAAGGATGAAAAAGAGGGCAATTTGAACGTATTTAGATCCCATAGGAACAAGCTTAAACAGCAAATTCGAGTCATCGAGTTGTATTCTCCAAGCGACGTGCGGGTTCGGTGGATGCTGAGTGATGTTTATGGTGGTTACACTGAGCGAAGAAGGTGGTAGACGATCTAAGATAGAGTCTCCGTTGGAATCTCCGTAGATGTAGCTTTGATCCGGTTCATTATCAGGATTGATACCCCAGACATTCAGCTGACCCTGGGCAGGCCATTCAGCCAGAAAGCGGAATTTCCAAAGGCCATCGGTATCTTGTTTCACGATGTTATCCAAGCCGGCATCATACCCGTACCTGTTGAAAGGGCCGTTGAAAAAGAGATGAGGGAAGCGACGCCGGATAGCAGGACTCCAGTCGGGTCCGTCGCCCTCTTGGACGTAGTCGCTGCTCCCTGTGAGGCGACTCCAGTATTCGACCCGAACGTGTTTCCCATCCCATCTCTGTTTTTTGGTTCCAGACCAGGGCAGTTCTTCAATGCTGTGGTTTCCTCCCTCGTATGGGAGCCATTCAGTGAAAGTACTACCCCAATTGGTAGAATACCGATATTTGTCTGCTCCTGCTGCGTGTTGGCGAATCAACAGAGTCCCATTGCGCCTGTGAAGCAAGCTGCTGGAGTAATTTGCTGTGGTAAAGATCATCGGATTATCATACTGCCCGACTCGGACTAAGAAATGGTCGATGGCGTTCGTTGTTCTTCCATCAGTACTTGTGGCATTGTTTACCGTTAATTTGTGCACGCCATTGTAAACGCCGGTCAGGGTAGCTGTCCAAGACCAGGTAGACGGGATTTGACCGGTCCAAGTTGTACTCTCGGGATCAATAACCCCACAGCTCACACTATCAGGGTCGACAGAAGGCCATTTTCCGGTTTCAGTAGACGATTCAAGCGATATTGACTCAGTTACCAAAGAGCAGTTCATCTCTGTGGAGAAGAAGAGGCCGATATCCACCGACTCACTTTCATTCGGGGCGACAGCAGATAGCAACGGAGCATCGTGACCAGGTAAGAACTTAGTTATCATAGGACGAGGAGGGACGAATTTATCCTTGGGGATGTAAGCTCTAAATTCGTATGGTTGAAGCTTCATACTGTCAAGACAACCGTTGTACTGGTCGGAGCCGTTCAAAGCAAGTTTGATTGGACCCTCTTGCAATGTCAACTCATCGTGAGGATAGAACAAATTTTTTACCGTGGTGTTGATGTCAAATGGAGCAATCAATGCTGCATCTGGGTTAGAACAGTCAAACTCATAGTTCACCGTTCGGTTGTCATTCTGGTATACAAACCAGACCGTTTGGTTGCCCATTTCTCCCAGGTCCTGTAATTGGTGATATGGACTGCGCAAGACAGACCACATGCCAGTTTCTGTGGGGACTCCGTTAGAACCTGGGAGATATATGTTGTGCGTCTGGTTTGAGAGCTGCTGAATCCACCACCCGTCATTGAGAGCAGGAAAGTCCTGTCGCATTTGGTACATGTGTTTGATAATGTTCCGCACAGGATGAGCGGGATCACGGTGGTCATATGTCACTGTTTCATCGTGGCATCCTAAACGTCCCGACTTGATAGGCCACTGGAAATATTGAGTGGAATTCAACTGGAAACATCCATGATTTTTCCAAGCTGTGGCGGGAGACATTGCTTGACGGCCATATATATAGTTAGCAGCTGAAGCATCTAAAATGTAGAATGCTTGTTCCTCGCCCCATAGAAGCATCGGAATACCGGGCATGTGCAAGGTCGTGATAAAAAGAGCCAGAAGCTGCCTTTCAATGCCATGTTCAATGGCCGGCCATCGGAACACATCCTGGTTTGTCGCTCCATACATATGGCGAGGATCAAATTTGCCAGTGTTGGCATTAACCATATCATTAGTGAGGACCATTTGATACCAGGCTTCGGTCCAATTGACTGGAATGTCGTATCCAGCAGCCAGGTTACCATCCATACCTAAGAAGCGTGTGAGAGAGCGATAGACGGAGTAGTGAAATGCAGCAGCATCGGTCGCCTGCTTATTTTGGTCACGAATAAAGTAATCCGGATCAGATGAATTCGTCATTATAAATGCCTCCTCGAGCGTCTGGGACTGCATATCAGGTTGACGTCCTCGCCCGTGAAAGATAGAGCCGAGAGTGTTACCGCTTGTAATCTCGCCCGGAAGGAAAAAATTGTCCTTTCCCACCCGGCGAGCACAGTCTCGATACGCCCCAGAGATATCCCCAAGAGCATCGACAGTGGCTTGCGTGGCTTTGTCGTAGCGGAAGCCGTCAATGTCAAAAGATGCGATGATCATACACGAATGATGAATAATTCTCTCTCTGACACTAGGCACCCATTCACGCAGCCGATCTTGCACGGAAGCAAATTTAGCGAGCTCTCGTTTCCAGTCAGGATAGACACCGAAGGCCTCAATATCACCATATTGATCAAAGTCGCTGTCGTAGCACCCCACTAGCTCATAATCGACGTATTCATCAACGGGGTATCCGGTCTCATTCCAGAAGCGAGGGTACGCACAGCTCTCATTGTAAGTGTTGCCGTATCGGAAGTCGACATATTGACGGTTCGATTTCCAGGAAGCCTTATGCTCTTTGACTGAAAATGGGGTGGTTGTGTTCATGTACCCTTCAAATCCAATGAGGTCTCCCATGCTAGTGCTATTAGACGCTTGTGACGCGGCAAGAGAATATGGTTAGATTGGAAGACTTACGTTGAGACAGTGTTGTCAAATATGACATACATCCCGCGATTGTGAATTTCCGTGATAGCTGCTCTCCAAGTTTGAATTGTCCCAAAATGCTGGTCAAGTAGTGTAGTGTCAAGCGCCGAGTAGCCATCAGATCCCCATGGCTGGTTCATCAATACCAAGCCTGCAATGTAAAGTCCCTAGAAGTTCAATCGTTGGTTAACACTGGAAATGCCCCCAATGTTCTTTCATAAGACCAACCTTGATGCCCATTCCTTGTAAATAGTCCAAAGTGTCCAGCAGGCCAGCCACATCACCTCCATGTCGCATTTGGTTTGAATTAATATCATGTTCAAAGAGTGTTCCATTTACATTGTCGTTTGTTGGGTCGCCGTTAACAAATCGGTCAAGGAAAAGAGTATATACAGGAAAACGCCAATTTTCTGGAGAAGGAAAGTAGGTGTGGTCGGGCCATTCTCCCCAGTAGTCCAAGGGGTTGGTTGCTGTTTGATTCTCATTGATGTTATAAGCAGTGAGAGTCTCATCGTAGGGCCAACTGAGTCCTGGAGCTGCGAGAAGAGCAAGCACTGGGATTGTATATCTCCAATTCATGGTCGACAAACAGTGTACTAAGCCACTTCCGAGAAACTTAGATCGTAGCATGTGTCAAATATAGACGGAGAAGAGCGTTGCGAAGACCACTGATCCGACTGGAGCTTCCGAGAAACAACAACTATGTTTCACCATTCCCTATTAGCAGGTTGTTAATTTCTTCAACAAGATATGAGAAAGATGCTTTTGTACCCGACTAGTACCAATATCAAATCAGGTCTTCTCATTCAGGTATTCCGGGAAGGGAAGATACTAATAGGGCAAAATAACCCACAGTTTGCTTTCTCGGAAAGTCGCAGGGGTTATGAATGGGTGGCGTATCGATGACGAGTAAAAGGGACTAGTGTCAACGAGGAACTTCAAGCATTTTCCTCCAAGTAGAATATGACCAATAGTCCTCCAATCTATGGGAGCGCTCCTAGGTAGGAAAGGAGGGGAAAGAAAGGAGGGCAAAACTGCGGAATGGTTAATTGAAGTAAGAGAAACCTGGAAATGTTTGAGAGATAGTAGAGCACTACCAACTGTGGTAAGATCACTCAACGTGGTTCAAAGAGAGCATGATACCCCACGGCCTACTTCCCCTAGCAAAGTCTCATGATGTTCTTCCCGGTTCCTAAGACTACTTCGGCAATTCCCCTTGAAGCCCGGAATGAACGGTTAGAGCCGAAGACGCAGCTGATAGGAGACAAAGAGTTGCAAGTACACGGGGCTCTGTCCGCGCATTGATTGACATGGTGATTACCGTTTTGTGCTATTTACAGAGACCATGGGACTCAAGCGACGAAGATCTGCGTCTTACAAAGCGTCACCATCGCTCAGATTTCAAGCACTAACCATAGCTCTTTGCATGGAACGGCGGTCGTGGAATGGCCATGGCTTGACGAGGGCTAATCTAGCAATCCATGCATTGCAGGTATCACGGCAATTCGGTGAGACTACCTTATGGATGGTGTCCAAAGTAGCGGGGAGTCCGAGCAGCGCGCAGTACACATACAGTCTTATGTTGGCCCAATTGAAACTTCGACGGTAGGCAAACTAGGCTCACGTTCTTGCTAAATTACTCAAGCTGAGGTACATACCAAGTCATACATCATTGAAATTGGGGCCACCGACATGGTCTCGAACATTGCCTCCAGACTCTTTGATGTATGATAGAGGCAACAGTTGCAGCAGAAATGCTGTCTAACGGCCACCAACTCTAAAATGGTTTCTGTCCGAGTAATAACAGATTAGCTCGGTGGTGAATGCATGCAAAAGCAAGATATTTTCATTTCCTATTGGGGTAGGTGTACATTCCCAAAGTTGTTATTCAGCCTGCATGGAGATATGGAGTACATATGTATACAGAATCTGGGCCTCCCTGAACTCTGAATTTTGTACCAATCAAGATAGTCTGCTAATTTCTCCCATTGGCAATATGTTTTCCTAGACGTGAAAGATGAGTTGTTGTAACAGGCGTTCAAGACATTGCCCGTATATCCTGACCGTTCAAGCCCCAGAAACCCTACCTGCCCGTGTATTAGGCATTATATAGAGGGAAATTTGACTACATATATGCTGCATTTGTCAAATGTAACCTGACCGCTATTGCGAACACAGGATCACCGGTGGGTCTAGAATGAGGCGGCCATCAATCAAGGTTTCATAGCTTTTCGTAATAGGATGGGAGTTGAGTATATATATGTTTGATGGAGTTGATAACTGTGCGGTTCATTTTATACGCCCTAATACACCAACATTCAAGTATAAAGTCAGGCCCTTGATAATAGAACTTTGAGACAATCTAGTAGTTAATTGGCATCTGGTGAATTGGAAGGTGACATGTGATGATGGATAATAGAGACATATTGATGTTCCCAAGTAGTATCAAATAGCGCAGAAGTAACACCATGTCGCCTGTAATTGACTGTGCGAAAAGGGTCATGGGTTTATGTGTATTCGTCGAACATATCAACGAATCCTATGGCATATAATGCTATAGGGTACAGAATGGAGCAACATATGAAGCCATTGTTGAATAGAACCATTTCACTTATATACTCTAACCAATGTACTTTCTACAAATATCAAGTAAGATGCAATATGGAAATACTCCAAGACCTCTAAACTGACCTGACATGCAATGGTCTTAACTTTTCTACGGTATGAGTAATCTTCTTATTTTCTAAGCAATCTATTTTGAGTCATGTTCCAAATGTATCAATCTGTTTCAGAGGCACGATGGTTTGCCTTCAAGAGACCAACACCGCGTGACTGAGAGCTGCAAAGTTATTTTCCCTTATCTTGCTATGGTGGAACGGTCATTGAGGTGAGACTTTTCTCCATATATTCCTATAACAGCGAGGCTCTACCAGATTTTCACTATCAAGTTGCTGGTTAGTTTAGGCGTTGGCCTTGCTAGGTCTTGAATGGCTTCTGTGGAATGGAAATCGAGCCATGCTAGAAATGCATACCTCCGCAATTGAAGCCATACGGAGAAGGACAATAATTGTTTACTAATCTCTAGTGAGTTTAAAATAACTGAATAGTCTCGGTTTTACCCCGAACTCGTGCTGTTACTCTTTGTGAAACCCAGGCAGCCACTGGGATATCACCGGATGCTGCCGTATTAGGAGTATACACAGCAATGATTAGATATTTTATCCTAGGATCTGGGGGTACCTTGGGAGTTTGCATAGATAACCCTGACTATTCTCAGAGAATTCAAATAAATATAGGCATAAATTTCTCATCAATGGGGAAGTAACTTACAATCATATATGAACCCACTAGTTGACCTCCATATTGTTATAGACCGTAGCAATGTACAACAAACATTTTATTCATTGTATTTAATACCTATCGGAATGAATGTGCACTGTGTCAAAGTATGCCTAACTATGTACTAATCAAGTGATAAACTTGGTAGATACATATTACCTGAGCGCAAGATTCAATTTATACATCTCTCTACATATAGACTACCCAATTCGTTCTCAATGGCGTACTTGTATTGCTTTTTGGGTGTGCTGCGTCAAACACAACCTAGCACTGGTAGCATCTGCCGTGCTGTGTCGCTTACTTACATCCAGACGATCTATTTCTTCAAGCTCATGTGAAACATTGTCTTGCTCACAGGGGTTTCGGCGTCCAAGTGGAACCAGTCAGTTCAGGGGTGTGTTGGAATACAACATAGATAGAAAGAAGTATCCAGAGAGTAAAACATACCGCATTATCAATGTGATCAGCTATATAGTTAGCAAGACCAAAGACTGGAGTGGCATATAGAGCTCCATGTTTCCCGATTGGATATATATCAAAGTCCCTATTGAACACCTCGGATTGAGCACTGGTATCACCTGTTTGCCGGAAACTGTCGCGATGTCAAACCCAAGAGGCCAAGTCAATTCGCTTTGCTTAAATCATGTTTTGATGGGCAAATGGGGAAGCCATTTGCTAGCTAGTCTAAAGTATATGGTTGCACCAATTATCGAGGACAAGTCAAATAGTCCATATAGGAATGTGCCCGTCTCCCGATTTGGATATGGGCAATATTTAAGTAATTATATTTTCAGAGGAACTCCAACATATCCTGGTATCCTGTTGTCTTTTCTCATACATCATGCCTTAATTTAGCGATTTCACAAACCAATGTCTACTGGGCACCGTAGCGCTCACGGTAATCCTTCAAGCGCTGGATCTCACCGGCCCCAATGTTATCGCCCAACTTCTCAATCAGGTCGTGGAGACCAATGACTGACCGGATGGGGATCTTGTCACCAAGATCACGCTGGGCAACGCCAATGGCGCTCTTGGTCTCGGTATCACTGACACGTTCCTCCCGATCCAGCAGGACAACGATACCAGCGACAATACCGCCTTCCTTCTCGATGATACCGACAGCCTCACGGATTGCAGTGCCGGCAGTAATGACATCGTCCACAATGACGACCCGCTTGCCCTTTAGCGGGGCACCAACAATGTTTCCACCCTCGCCGTGTGCCTTGGCCTCCTTGCGGTTGAAGGAGTAGCTCACATTGTCCCAGGTAGTCTTGCCGGATAGAGAGTCCCGCACAGCGAGCTCGTTGGTGACCGATGCGCAAATGGGGATACCCTTGTATGCGGGTCCAAAGATAATGTCGAAGTTGGGCTGGGCAGTGCCGTCGGGGTTGGTAGTGACGAAAGGCTCAGCGGAGAGGACGCTAGCGTATGCAGCAGAGGAGGCGCGCAGCAATGGTGCAGTGTGCAGGAGGGAAGAGGTGAAGAAGTAGGGCGATTCACGGCCGGACTTCAAGACATAGGTGCCAAATGAAAGGACTTTGTTGGAGATGAGGAGGGGTAGGAGGGTGGACTTGTAGTCCTGGTCGGCAGATGGGGGAGGAACAGTCGACATTTTGGAATGCTAGAGAATTGAAGTCAAAGAGTCAAATGAATTCGAAGTCAAAAAAGTCCCAACTCGAAAGTCAAACGGTGGAAAATTTTGCCGGAACTTTATTTCCAAGGAGGGGCAGGCGGTCTGGCTTCATATTGCGCCATACCAGGTACGAGATGTTGATATTCCTTATAAAAGTCCCATTAATAGCCATTTTATGATAGAGAAAGAGCTAGAAATGAAATATTCACTTATTATTTCCTGGCTATGTAATTTTCCCTTACTTTTACCCCCTTTTCCCCCATAATTCCCCCTTAAAGTAATAAAACACGTGGCTCCGATAGCCGGCCTTCCCCGCCAAATGTTGTCCCCCCAAAGTGTTCCGTTCACCGGTATCCTCGATTCCTCTCCTTCACTCGTCTTCGAGCCTCACAATTCTTTCTTTTATTCACTTTCTATTTCTTTTTATTTGTGTTTTATCCATTTGTTCCCCAAGTACTGGACATTTAGGTGTCACAGTACACAGGGATTGTGCTCAGGGTCTCAGACAGCAGTAGTCTCATCTGCACAGGTGTCCCAGTCCCACAAACAATCTAATTAATTATTGTCCCGGTATGATTATTCAAGAGCACAAATCTTGATGGAATTGATGGCTCATTAAATCTACGTGCTATGCTTACAAAAGACTAGATTAAAACCCGACACGATGCATATCCGGGAGAAACTTGCCAAAAATGAAGCGGAGGGAAAGACAGGAATCTCCTTTGAATTCTTCCCTCCCAAAACTGCCCAGGGTGTACAAAATCTTTATGACCGAATGGACCGTATGCATGGGTTGGGTCCTTCATTCATCGACATCACCTGGGGTGCTGGCGGTCGCTTATCGGATTTGACTTGCGAGATGGTCAGCGTGGCACAATCAGTATATGGTTTGGAGACCTGCATGCACTTGACTTGCACAGATATGCCAATTGAGAAAGTTGATCAAGCGCTCCAAGCTGCCTACAAAGCTGGCTGCACCAATATTCTGGCCCTTCGAGGAGACCCACCGCGAGACAAGGAGACATGGGAGGCCGCAGAAAATGGATTCTGCTATGCGAAGGATCTGGTCAAATACATTCGGGACAAATATGGCAACCACTTCGATATTGGTGTGGGCGGCTATCCCGAGGGCGCCGACGACAACGCGGATGTGGATCAATTGATTGACCACTTGAAGGAGAAGGTTGATGCGGGCAGCTCTTTCGTGGTCACTCAGATGTTTTACGATGTGGATAACTTCATCGAATGGTTGAAAAAATGCCGAGCCAAGGGTATCACTGTCCCCATTATCCCCGGTATCATGCCCATTCAGACATACGCTTCTTTCATTCGTCGATCCAACTGGACCAAGGTTAAAGTGCCCACTCAGTGGATGGAGGCCCTTGAGCCTGTCAAGAACGACGATTCTGCGGTTCGAGATATCGGAAAGACTTTGATCGCCAATATGTGCAGACAGCTGATCGCTGCTGGTATCAAGCACCTGCATTTGTGAGTTTGCTTTACTAATACCTCATCCTAGTATCTTAGCATGTACTAAAAAATTGCCTAGCTATACCATGAACCTGGCTCAGGCCACTCAATTGGTTCTCAAAGAACTCGACCTTTCTCCGTCGGAAGAATCTCCTATTCAACGCGCGCTGCCCTGGCGGCCTTCCCTTGGCCTCGGCCGAAGGACGGAGGATGTGCGACCAGTGTTCTGGCGTAACCGGAACTCATCATACGTTGCTCGTACTCAGACATGGGACGAGTACCCTAACGGTCGCTGGACCGATTCTCGTTCACCTGCGTTCGGTGAACTTGACGCTTACGGCGTGGGCCTGAAGGGCACGAACGAGCAGAACATCAAACTTTGGGGCGAGCCAAAATCGATCAAGGATATATCGAACATCTTCGTTGACTTCTTGGCCGGCAAGCTCGACCGACTCCCGTGGAGTGACTCGCCAATCACAACCGAGGCCCACGATATTCAGGAGGACTTGCTCAAACTAAACCGGCGCGGATTCCTGACAATCAACTCTCAGCCCGCTGTCAATGGAGTCAAGTCGTCTCATCCTGTGTACGGATGGGGCCCCAAGAACGGTTTTGTCTACCAGAAAGCCTACCTTGAGCTTCTGGTCCCCTCCAACTTGATCGATGAGCTCATCACTCGCATCGAGAAGAACGATGACTTGACCTACCACGCCACCAACAGGAAGGGCGAGCTGAAGACCAACACCCGTGACAGTCCAAATGCACTGACATGGGGTATCTTCGCTGGACGAGAGATTATCCAGCCCACAATCGTCGAGACAGTCAGTTTCTTGGCCTGGAAGGATGAGGCATACCTCTTGGGCGACCACTGGTCTAAGTGTCATGACGCAGCCAGCCCTAGTCGCAAGCTGATTCAGCAGGTCATGGACGACTGGTATCTCGTCAACATCGTCGACAATGACTTCCACAGATCTAATGCTCTGTTCGAATTATTCGATGGCCTCGAGATCAAAGATCTTGACGCCGAGATCGAGATGCCCGAAAAGCCAGTGACCAACGGTCACGCCGAACAAAATGGCGTTGCTGCCAACTAAACCAGTTCCCCTCAACTCAGAACTGGTTTGCTATTTCATTCACACCCCTTGACCCCCTACCTCGGTCGTATGCCATCTTTGTAAACCTCTCACAACACCAACTCAACATACCTAATTCAACATCACTCATCTCAACGATACCACAGCCCATACAAACAACTACTCCAACACATCTCGGGCTCCCCCTGCAATGTCTTACGGCGTCACGACTGAAGACCTCTCAACGATTTCTTCCTCAGCGTTTTCATTTCAACATAATGTACCGATACCCCGTCTCTTTTAACAATGGCGCTTCGTCGATCGGATTCTCTTTTATTTTCTCGGGTCCATTCTTCTCCAGGCCCGGTGCTTCTCTTCTGGACTATGTCATATTTTCTGTTCGGTCTAGTACAGTCCAGAACAATAGTCCAGAAGAACGGAGGAATTAAAAAATGAAAGGAACACAAAAATTCAACATAATCTTGCCTTAACGGCCTATTGCGCTCTTCTCGTCTTTTGTTTGCTTTTCTTCAATTCATAGAGCTCGCAGTGGCAGTCATAACTGCCCACGGTAGCCCAACCCTGCCTTTTCTCTTTCCCTTCTCCTTCCTTTTTCTCTCTTTTCGTTTCTTCCTTTTCTTGAATGTTGCTTTATTCACAAAACGCCGGATTACACTCGGCTGCGTGAATATCTCGTTCGCATGAACCGGAAAAAAGGATTGCTCAACGCATATCCGGACATGAAAAATGGAGAAAGGAACTTTCCATGTTCAAATTCCTTATCTTTTCTCTGCTTTTGCATTGCTTTTGCAAGATTATCCCGGGGCTAGCATACAGGACCATTCAACACCAGGATGACGGAGTTGGGTCTGTTTTCGTTTTTTGTTTTTTTTTTCACAGCAGAAAGAGAGAGAGAACATCATACACAAGATTGAATTCCAGATTTAGGGGGACACCACAAAAGCATGTTATTTCATTTCTCTCTTCAACATGGGAGAGGCACATCAGTGTGCAGAGCCTTCAGCTTTTGTGTCTTGGTTTCAGGTCAAGGTCAATATCAATCTAGGTTCTTGTCTACCCTTACCTTAGGTACATTGCCATACACAAGAGTAATTATTATAGAAGAATATCCAAGTTTGGGGCGTATTTAATAATAAGCTAGAAATACAGTCGCAAGACAGTAATATGTAGGTAGGCGAGTAGGTAGACCCCAAAGCACCAGAACGGCCAACGTCCCGCTTCCAAACTCGAGATTATAGGGAAACAATCTTGTACAAGCGTACAGCGAAAGGCAAGGCTAATTTTACATTATCAGAGCACGGCCAACACATTGGAAGGCCCACGCAAATGGCCTGGCAAACCAAACAATCCAACTAGTCACGAGAACGACGTAGCCCGCAGTACGGCCTATAAGCATGGCCGCAAACCCAAGAATCAAGAGATACACAATGGCTTGAAAAAGCTCCACCATGAACCGGGTGATAGCCTGATCACTGCGACCCTTGGGCCAGGCGCCTGTGGTCTGGTAGCGAGATACCACGGTGTAGATGCATTTGAAGACACGCCAACAGTGACTTGTCATGTTCAGGGTGTGGTCGGCCACAAATTTAGCATAAGGGCTGCCTGTGCCCATTCGAAAAGCTTGGTTCACTTGGGTGACAGCAACAACAAGAATATTGAAAAGAAGCGAAAAGGCCAAAGGGCTGAGTCCCTGGCCTTCGGAATCGGTTTTCTCTTGGGAGCGCATGTCACCTAGATCGGCAGAGACGTCTGTGATATTCGACTGAAGAGACTCCTTGGGACTCGAAACCTGAAGCCCATCTAGCTCGGCGATTTCCATAACTTTACCAGAGGTACAGAGACGAGGTAGGGGTTTTACCCGCTCTTCCCTTTTTGGTGAAGTATCGGGCTTCTTTGCTTTCGGAGACTTTTCAGACGCGGCTGGTTTGGCAAACTTGGACAGTTTATCCAACTTGGACGGCTTTGCTAGCGCGGAAATCTTTTTGGCTGATGTAGTGGGCTTGTCAGGTTTCGCCGACGAACCAAATACCTCTGATAAGGTCACTCTTTTCGGTGTTGATTTGCTCGGTGTAGGTGGTTGTGAGGAGGTTTGTTTGTTTTCCTCTGGTTTCCTTTCCGGCGTGGCTATTTTGGGCGGCGAGGCAGGCCTGATTCCGGAGACAGGTGGGGTGTCTTTGGTGGACCGAAATGACAGTTCCGAGCGTGATGATTCCGAGTTGTCCCTGGATGGAAGTTTTGGTTGAGGACTTGACAACTGCTGCTGGTTCGCACGCTGGGGTGACGCGGAACCACTCCGCAGAGACTCGGCACGTGTACGGAGGGACTCAGTCCTGTTGCGCAGAATCGTAGCAATGCTATCTGTGGGCGATCTAGCTAGTCCTGCAGGCTTTGCCAGCCCGGAGGTACGGATGAAGCCACGGATAGTATTCGACGCTGTACCTGCTGCTCGTTCTTGATTCCGATCTTGCGCATGCTCTTGGTTTCGACCTTCGTCGTCTCGGTCTTTCGCCGTGACAGAGATGCTGCCAACTGGACACGTTTGCGAAGTTGTCAATGTACGTCCTGTCGGCTTGAGATGCACGTTGGGTCCTCCGGGCCGCAAGCCTGGTGGTGTGGAAATCATCTGAGCCTTTGCCCGGACGGCTTTGATAGCCTCTGCGGTGACTGCGTGACTTGTGCCACCAGGACGACGCAGCCCTTGCGGCTTTGGCGAAGGTGCTTTCTTTTCGGGAGTGGGAAGCATAGTGCGTGTGATAGTGGGTGTGATAATGAACACATCGTCGTCCCCCGGATGTTCTTCTAGGCTCCTGGACCGCTCCGGTGTATTGCTGGTAGGGTGGTAGTTCTCCTTGCTCGAGTCCTGTGACCTGGTTCGTGGGATTGGAGATGGGTTCTGGGAGCGGCTCCGATCCTGGTACATGGGTGATGGCTTCGAGCATTGGGCAAGTCTCAAATTCCGAGAAGTTTGCGGTCGCTCTTCTTGAAGGACTGTGGTCTCCTCGACTCGGTGGGTGGCTTGTCGGTCTGTCCCTTTGCTCACTTGCTTCGGCGCCTGTTGTCTGGTCTTGGAACCCACTGATAATGGGGGTGGATGCAGACTGGCATCGTCTTGAGAAGCGAACGTGAGAATTTCGTCTGGGTTCTTCTCCCCGGATATTTCCCTGCACCCTAAAAAGACCCATCCGCATTTTGGGGGTGTCGCTTCTCCTTGGCTTTTACGTGCGGTTCCTCCCAAATTGTGCTAATCCGATTATACCCGATTTCATCCGGGCTGTAGTAGTGGTTAGCTACTTGACGTTGCGGCGCAGACGCGGGCTGGGGCTGCTGGGGCTGGGGTTGTGCATGTTGCTCCAGCTGAGAATTTTGCTGGGGCTGCGGTGATGGGCGATGTTGGTCTCGTGGCAAGCTCGGCACTGGACGCCCATCATTTACCCCGTCATATGTGTTGAACCCCCTTGGGCTCTGGGTTCTTTGTTCGCTGGGGCTAAATTTGATCTCGGGAGATACGTTGCGACTAGGCAACGTCTCCGGGTCTGCCATCTGGCCACCCGCCCGGTGTACCCTTTCAATGCTTCTTTGATACTCAGCAATCTGTTGCGCTGTCATCGTCGGCGGGTTAGGATCTTTTGCAGTTGGCATATTCACGACGAATCGGTCTTCCCAGTCAGTGATAGAACTACCCTCAGCAGAACTACCCTCAGCAGATACTGGCGAGACGGAAGGGTGAGATCGAGGGCTGGAATCAGTCGTCGCATTTGTTCTCACTGGTTTCTGGGGTGTGGTTTCGGTAACATCCGTGTTGGCCCGTTGGTCACCCTGCTTCTGCCAGTTGTTCTGGCTGTCCTCAGAAAGGGTGGTGGAAGCATTTTTCCTCGACATCTGCGCGGGACTGCTTTTCGCAGTGCTTGGACTTGGGATGCCTGATGGTGCATTCACTGCCCGGGGGCTTGCCTGATTTTGGCTAGTGCTGGCGGGAAGTCTGCTGCGATGGTAGGAGATGCGTGAGGCAGCAGAGTCGGTTTTGTCGCGCTCCTTACTCCTGGCGCGTCTTGTTAATAACGGTGACTCCTCGAATTTATCCCGGATTTTCCTCCAGTATGGATTTGGATCATGGCCTTTGTCCGACGGCCTAGGCTGGTCATCGACCTGTCCCACGGAGTGGCTGGCTGGGGTGAGTTTAGGAATTCCAGTGGGACTAGGCGTTTGACCTGAATCATCGCTACGACTTCCAGAGAAAGTCCTCAGGACTGGCAGCTTGGTGGCTTTTGGCATTTGAGATATATTCGCCGATGCGGCTTTTGTAACGACATATCCTGTTGGTACTCCTTCTTGCAGGTATCGAGGTGGAGGTGTTGCCAAGAGCTGCGTAGAACGCTTGTACTCGACTCGGTACGCTTTGTAGGGGCTTTCGCGTATAGGTCGTGGTGAGAGATTCACAAGGTGTCCATCAGGCAAATCGACATGAGCTTCGTCCATGTTGGGGTGGTGCTGACAGGGATTGTGGTCGGGGTTGCCAATGCTACTGGCACAGCACAGTGATTGATTAACCTAGCCCATGCCGTATAGGAGCGATGAGAGAGTAGTTGTTCCGTGTGATGGGTCTAAGGAAAGGGCTATGTCGGTCGACCGCCGCAGAACGAAGTATATGAAAGACTAAGAGGTGCAGGCGATTCCAAGAGACTGGCTGTTGAGAGATCTTCTCAGGTGGTCGCTCACAACGCGTAAGAATAATGTGCTGTTGGTTGGAATGCCAGGTGACGATGAGGAATGCCAACCCCTGGGACGAATGCCATTTGTAATGTCCCGCCACCATTTGGAATGGCAGTTTCTTCTCGCACATTTATGAATTGCATCTGTGGAAGTTACGAGGGCTGGATGCTGAGAAAGCGCGACGCAGATATCTAGATCACACGGCGTGGACATCCATAGATGGTGGACTGATAACATCAGAACTCCGATACTATCCACCAATTGGAAATACAGCGGCCAAGCCAATCAGATCAAACACAAATACCGAGGGGTCGGGAACAAAAGAAATGCCATGGGCCCTAATTTCGGCAGCCTGTCCCGGATGAGCAGCTTGCATTGCACAGCGTGGCGAGTATACCATGAAAAATACCTTGAAACAAATGTCAAATGTAAAGCTTCATCGAGTATAGCCTCAATTAAGAATGGGATACATGTAAGAGAGGTGCTGCTATCTCGTCATTACCAGCATGCCTCGAAGGCATACTGCGCATCTGACGTATCTGGGTCGTCGACTTTTTGTTTGTTGAACTGTAATTTGGTCATTCATATTCCTCTTAAAATCTTCCCGGTTCTCGGCGAGAACTGAGGTTATCTGATCTATTGAGGGTAGCTGAGCCACCTGCGGCTATGCCTCCTGGTACACTGCTTCTCTTCAGCGGACTGGAGCTCCGCATCAAAGGAGTTGTACCACGCTCCTTGTAAACAAAGTCGCCGTTGCTTTGTAAGCGACGGTCAAATGAAGTTGTCGCAGATTTCCTCAGCGGAGAGTTTGCGTGGCTGTAAACACCAAGGCTTCCTCCATCGCCTGTTGTTGTTGCGGTAGATCGGAACTGTGGTTGTCGCATTGTTGTGCGGTTGGCACCTCGTGCCAGCGGCGAGCCATCTCGAGACATGCTCGGGGTGTTGGTCGGGGGGCCTTGGAACATGGAGGAGATCGGGGTAGATGCAGTCGACTGGCGGACCGGGGTGAAACCTTCTGGGTCGACGTGCTTGAGGTAATTGGGGTTGGGACTGGTCTTGAAACCACGGTTAATTACAACGGCGGGGCTGTAAGTCTCAACCCTGTTGCATTCTTCCTCGGTCTTTGGGTGTTCATCATACGAGAACTGCGTGCCGACATCTCTCATCACGGGGTGTGTCCGAGGTTGTACATATTTGGTGTCATATTCTTTGAACACCTCCTTGTGTATAACCTTCTGATCCTTGCCTTGCTGTGTGTAAGAAGAAGAGATGAAGGACATTTGCACAGATAGAAGAGCTGTCAAAACAATTGTCGTCACGATCGTCACGCTGGGTCGTGGATCGGAAAGCTGTGTTGGGAGGAACAGCCAGTATACTAAGACGTGCCCAGGGCTGAACAGGCAAAAGAGCCGGAGACAAAGTGCAGAAGGATCCCAAATTGCAAGCTCCCAGACATCCCGCTGTGCATCGGGGTGTGCTCTCGAGTGTGCCGATTCTGATGATAGTGCCTTGGCGATATACCGCAAGGGAGACGGCATCCTGGGGCTTGAATCAACGCGTACACGATGCGCTGAAGGTGTCGCCGGATTGTTATCAATGGAGTTCTCGAATAGGCGATAACGTCTCTTCTTTGAAAATGTGTAGAAAGCATTGGCCACGGAGGCAACAGCCATCAAATGGGCGACGAATGAGGCCTAAGCGCAACAATCACGGCCGATTAGCTATCCATCCATGAATCTCGGGGGTATGCAGGCATCATGAAGTAAAATACGGAAGGGAGAGTAACGTACAAGCCACCCACGCAGGGATGTGCCATCATCGTCGCCGAACACATCGTCGAAAGCCTTGCTACCACCGGATCGACTATTTGCTCGCGCAATAAGCAAGATGACGTTAAGCGCAATACCGATAGGCAAAGCCCAGTTTTTCTCCAGTTGGTCCCAATCACCGCCTTCAAACTCTTCAGAAAGCCAAAGCAGAAAGTCATATGGGTTCAGGTATGAGAGTATGCGCTCGGAGAGCGGGCGGCGGCGTACAAGTCGAGGCATGATGTCAGAGGATGGTCTAGTAGACAGAAGTTGTTCCTCAGCAACTTCAATCTAATCAATAATATAGCACAAGGACATCAAATGTGAGGGTTGAGTCAAAGGAGATTCCACGATTGTTTGCGGACAATAAAGCAATGGAGTAAACAAATCTGAGAAGTTGCATCAGCTTATGTAATTAGTAGCTCCCGGCGATAACCACGGCGATCAACGAACAGCTGGACCAGATCTGTCATTTACTTGATCCATCTCGAACTGCTAGTTCGACGATTGTGTGTCTCGGAAATCTCAGGTTCTTTTCTTTTTCCTCATCATGGCGGCATCGGCCGCAACATACAAGGTACTTGACATGAAATCGATGGAATGACCCCTCCGATCGCTAACTTGATGCCCCAGGACCGGCAATTCCTTGCTGTCATTGGTGATGAAGAGTAAAGGCCCTTCTTCCAATTTGTTCTTCGTCAGAAATATCGCGCTTGGCTAACCTAGCTCAACCTTATGCAGCTCCGTTACTGGTCTTTTGCTCGCAGGCATCGGGGTATGATACCGCTCACTACCCCATATACGTCACGTCTCTATGACATTTATATGGAAAATCATTCTAACCTGCTGATTCTTTTCGCAGCATGTCACCGAACCACCAGGCTCCCAGAGAAACTTCCTTGTCGTAGATTCCAAGACCGAGACCTCGGAGATCGAACGGGCCTTCCAGAGCTTCACCCAGGAGAGGAAAGATATTGCTGTGCTCTTAATTAACCAGCATGTGAGTTGCTTCTCCATATCTTGCGCTAGATACTTATAGCGCGTACATTCTATTGCCTACATATCCGCTAACAGATATGTCACTTCAGATCGCAGAGCGCATCCGCCATGTTGTCGACGCATTCGCCGATCCTTTCCCAGCTGTCCTCGAAATCCCCAGCAAAGACCACCCGTACGACCCGGAGAAGGACAGTGTCCTCAAGCGTGTCCGTCGCCTGTTTGGAGAGTAGGCTTCTTTTACATGGATTCATGTCGTTGTCATTTAGCCGGGAAATGGTGAATCGGTTTCGTCGTTCCACCTCCAGGGTCTGTACAACACCTTTGGTCCCACCATTGATGGTCTCGGCGCTTGAGCATAATTGGGGAGAAAATATGGAAATATCAGATAGGGAAGATACCCAACGCAACTAAAACGAGTTCGTGTACCCTTTACATATATTCTCTTCGCGGCTATACGAAATTTATTTCACATATATTGTGTGGTCAGCGGAGATGGCAGGATTGTATATTGTAGTCACAGCCAGATGTATCTGTCAAGTTTACAGTCGTATCTATGTAGTTATAGTTTATACAGACGATTGTAAAAAGGACAACAAATGCAAACAGCGTATAAGCGAGGAATTCCAAATGAGATCCGAAAGTACTGCAAAGTGTTATAGAACTCGAAACAACAGAATGCAAATATTGAAGTAGTCATGAGAAGGGCATGGAAAAGAGCATTGCGAATGTTTGACCTCCGAGTCAAGCATATAAGCTAATGACGTTGACAGTTCAGCAAATCGAGAGGTGCCACCTGATCAGTGGATGCAAAGCAATGTCTAAGATAGACGGGACTAGAAGTGAAACACGATGTCATCCGCCTTGAGGCAAGTGACCTGCTTCCGCTCCTGGTTGTAGACATCAGCAAGAACGGAGTATTTGCCCTGTAAAAAAGACGTTAGCTGCTTGCTTGCCTCCGAAACTGTTGTAAAGAAAACGTACCGGGGGGATCTGCTTGGGCAAGTCAACCTCCTTCTTCAAAATCATCTCGCCCTTCTCTAGGGGGCACTCTAGGTCCACATTCTTAAGCTCATCGCATAGGTCGACGGTCTGCTTGATCAAAGTGATAAGGCCCCACTTCACTTCGAGGTTCACGGTAGCGCCCTTCTCGATTCTCTCGAGCAGGGTACCTTTAGCGGAGATTGTCAAGGTCTTTCCTCTGTTACGATCAAGATGTTAGCTAGTGACATCAACTACATTGGGAGAACACTGTTCATGGACGACGTACGGTAGAGGCGGGTTGGGCGCCAGGTCCACCGACTCAATCTTGAGTTTGTAATTGTCTGGTTTGGCACAGTACTGCAATGGGTTATCACCCTTGACTGGGAACCTCTCGTTATCGTTCACCTTCAATGAAGCCTGTGTGGGATCAAAGATAGAGAATGCGGCTGCGTTTGCGAGCGGAGCGGTAAGAGCCAAGAGGCTGGCAGCTGATAAGAACCTCATGGCTGTGACGGCTGTAGTTTGAGAAAACGCAGATGGTAGATCTCTCGGGTACTGGCAGTGGAATATTGCGAAAATAGTAGATTCTAGCTCAAATAAGGTGTGGGGTTGGGATCAAGAGGCGGAGGTAGAAGTTGGAGTGAGGAGAAAGAGATGTCACTTGATGACGCCTCACACGTGATCCCAGGGCAGATCTATACCATTTGTGTCAATCCATGGTTCTACGCCTCATGTACCTGCAGGGTGTGGCTGAGGAATAGAAAATCCATTTGTGAGAAAGTTTCTTCCAGGATCAATTTATTGATCCGTCTTGTTCTGCTACTGAGATCGTTGAAGTTGTTCTACTCTCATCTCATCCTAGAGGTGGAGAGTTAATCTGACCCACTATACTCCAGTTCCTTATCAGAGATCGGCATCAACCTTGGAAATCAACAACACCTAGGCATGTTTAGTACTTTTATCCATCATCTCCTGTCTGATGCGACATGCATTCCGAGCTTCAAGAATCCCTCTGAGCTTGTTGTCGCACTTCCCGCATTACTCGATGATCCGACTTCCACATAATTGACAGCCATATGGGGTACTCGAAAATCTAACCAAACAACGATGGCTTGACAATGACGTGGAGATGTAGATGATAAACATGATAGTATATGTTCCCCAGAAGTAGTCATCTCTTGCGGTGATACCTCAGATGAGGGGGGTATATCAACATCAAGCCTTAAGCAGGCGATGTTTCACATCATCCCCATGACGTGTACTAATGCATAAGATAACAATGATACTCAGCTACGTTTGCCAAATATTAAGTTGGAGTGTCATATTGCTCACAAAGTGTCAGATGTTCTCCATTCAGGCCTTCTATATCAGAATGTGCAGTGTGGGAATAATAAGCCAGTGAAGTTGTCCAGCTGGCCGGACACTATCAATCTGTGAGTCCTGGCTCGAATTTGATCTTGACTGACTTGCCTTGTAAGGAATAATTGCAAAGTTTGACGAATCGTAAAAGTTGCATTCATGCTGAACTCGCTCTGTCCACTCCAAGGTGGTCAAATTATGAATGAATGATTTGAGTATTTCCATCAGGAGCTTCAATATGGAAACTTTCTGTGTATGAAGAACGTAGAAAGAAGTCAAGGCCGGGGAAGGGTGAGGTCTTGGGGCGTCAAGAACCCTAGGTGGCTGTCTTGTGCCGTCGCTGTGCCTCTAAAACTTGTGAGAGGCATGCTTTGCGGTCATCTCTAGAGCAAAAGAAAGGAATAAAGAAATTATATCACTCAATGTTTATGCAAAAGGAAATCTGGCTACTAGCGCTGGTCCTATTTTGTGTTATTGTCGGAATTTATTTGAAGTTAAGATCCTTCCTATTATAGGACAGGTAGTGTGGCATCTAGGAACGTTGCCAAAGTGTCTCTTAGTGGGATATACGTCCTATGTAGTCAATTGCCCCTATAACCATAGTCCGCGGTCTCGTGGTTGTTGGGCCATATATCGCTAGGCATCACATCTTGTTTCATTTGTTTGTTCCTTCCACTGTACTAGTTTGAACAGATCATGTAGCGTATGGAACCAGATTCACAGCTTTACCCAACATTATCAGCTTTGTTGTTCAATATAACATGTCAGACACGTCGTCTCCCGTCAGTATATGGTCCTACAACCCATCAGACTGAGGACTTTGGTCTTAAGTGCAATCGGCCGGCAAATATGTCTCGTCAATGGCAAGCTGATGTTGCTCTTAACTACGATACTACCCAGACTATATCAAGAAGGACGCTAACTTCCAACAA
This sequence comes from Penicillium cf. griseofulvum, assembly GCA_028974015.1. Classification (NCBI taxonomy): domain Eukaryota; kingdom Fungi; phylum Ascomycota; class Eurotiomycetes; order Eurotiales; family Aspergillaceae; genus Penicillium; species Penicillium cf. griseofulvum. The sequence goes on from JAPQKP010000001.1 coordinate 2,993,654, forward strand.
TGAGTCCCCCGAGACCCCACTATAGCTACCATGGATGCTTCGGACCCACATGCCCATGTGGGTGGGCCCACTTACTGCAACCCTATCAAGTGTAACTTGTTCACATCGACAGTGGGCGTTTATTGTCTGATTGTCTAGGTCTTTTGGGAATATGGTCTGTGGTACTCCGAATCTATGGGTGTCTTTATGCTTACTATAACAAGAGGGGTAACTATTGGCCGAATCATATAGAGGAAAGCCTCACAGTTTGGCTTTACCACTCTCAATCTGTGCCCAACTTTGCTCTTCCAACTTCTGATACTTTGTGCCGTCCAACCAGTACAGAACATCGCCGCCCCAGTCCTGGCGAGGATCCCAGCCTTTCTTCGCTAGGTCGCCTTTAGCCTGCTTGAAAGTGACCCCTGTGGCAACCCTATAGATTATAATTAGATTAGCGGCACAGACAAAGTATTGCAATTAAGGGAATGCTTACTTCTCGGTGAGTCGGACCAATCGAGGTAGAGCATATGAAGGAACACCCTTCTTCTTGAGCTGCTTGTATAGGTTCAACATGAATTCGGTTTCAACTGATGGTGACTCCAGCGTAATACCAGCAGCTCCAGCTTGGCCATCATACCTAGTAGAGACCATTAGCAATGCCACCTCACCAAGAGAAAAATAGAACAAAGCCACCACAATACATACCCGTTCAGCTTCACACCATATACCACAGCGTCATGTACGCCTTCAATCCGGCAAATATGGTCCCGAATCTCCCCCGCGCTAACGTTCTCACCCTTCCAGCGGAAAGTATCACCAACCCGATCTTGAAACCTCACCCACCCAGATTCATCTTGAACGACCAGATCACCAGTCCGCTGGAACAAGTCTCCCTTCTGGAACACATCACGCAGAAGCTTCTCTTCCGTCGCACCCTTATTACCCAGATACTCAATCACCGTACCACGATCCCGGACACGACCAATTGCCTCACCCTCCTCTCCAAGCGCAGCCTTCACACAGAACCCAGTGACAGGATCCCGGTACGGCATATCGGTATCGGTATCATACTTGACGATGAAAGTAACATCCTCCACGAACCGACGGATAGGCCCCGCAAACCCGATCTTGCCAGCACCCCAAGCTCCAACGCCAAAATTATCAAACTTAGCGATTCCCTCGGTTGAGCGGTAGAACTCGCGGATCTCAGGGACATTGAAGCGCTTACGGAACTTCTCCCAGATCTCGCCGCGCAGCCCGTTACCGCTTGCCACTATGCATTTATGATCTTGGTCGTAGGGTGATGGCGGTGTCCCGAGAAGGTACCGACATAGCTCGCCGATGTACAGGATGCGAGTTGCGCCTGAGTCATGTACCTCTTTCCAGAAGCGGGAGGCGGAGAATTTTCGTCCGAGGCATAATGTACCTCCGTTCCCGATAGCCGAGCATAAGCCGATAAAGAAGGCTGTGCCGTGGAAGAGAGGGAGGGGGAGTATACGCGGAATGGTTGATACTTTTTGGGGTTGTTGACGTCTATTGAGAGTGGGGTGGAAGTGATCATGGCGAGCAAGTTGCGGATCCCACAGGCTTTGGGTTTTCCGGTTGTTCCTGATGTGTATATTAGGACGGAGATGTCTTTCGTGGTGCGCTTGGCTGCTGCAATTCCTAGTGGGGAGAATTGCTGTAGAGTTTCCGAGGTGACGAGCTCGGCTGAGCCTATTTCGGCATCTTCGAATGACCCCATGTTGTATGTGAAGTGTGGTAGGTCGGCACAGATGTGCTGAGATATATCTGCGGTTGAGATGATTAATTTGGAGCCGGAGACGCCGAGACAATGGATGAAAGTATCGTCTGTCTCCTAGTGTCAGCGGTCTATTCTCGTAGATTAGAATTGGATGATTAACAAACCTCGCAGACTGGTATTGATCATTGCTGCCACAGCGCCCAATTTTGACAGAGCATACAGAGTCACGACCATCTCCGGTGAGTTGGTAGTAAAGACAGCCACTGTGTCACCGGTGTTGATATCACGGCTCTTCAAAAGAGCAGCCATTTTGTCGGCCACTGTATACAGGTGGATTAGCAATTGTGTGCATTATTTTCTTCCGGGGGTTTATACTCACAGTCTTTCAATTGGCTGTATGACCACGTCTTGTGCTCAAACCAGAGCGCCTCGGCGGTACCTCGTCCTTCAAGGTCCACCGCCCGCTCGAGCATCTTGTAGATGGTTGGTGAGCCATCAAGTGCAGCAATGCGGTCGGTCAACCGCGTTAGGCCGGCCTTATCGTTGGCGATTGCTCGCAAATCAGTGGAGATGGCAAGCTTCGCATTCAGATATGCACCCGCGGCTACCGACAAGGCGGATGCCACGGCCACAGCAGGCGCGCTGACTTCTGAGAAAATTTCCATTGTCACAGAGGCTAGCTTCTTTTTAGTACGGTGCTTGTTAAAATTCAAACCAGAATTTAATATCTGGACAAACAAAATAAGGGATTATTTTGTAACAGGAGTATCGTCTATTCTCTAGAAATTCTGAAGCTGTCAGAAACTGGCATGATGAAGAATATAAAGATGCTCAGGTCTTAGTGGCTTAGACGGAAGCTAGCCAGACTCGATCTGCCGTTGGCAATATACGGAATCTCCTCAACGCCCCTTTTGCATTGGCCGATGTCGCTAATTCACAGTGGAGTCTCGGAAAGTTCCCCAGGTTCCTCCAGAGCTTTCCCCATACTTGGCTGTCCCCAGGAGGTTCGACAGTTACCTTCGGTCTTCTGAGTATCCAACTCAAGGCCAAAGGTCTTGAAGACAAGTATTCTCTCGACTTCATGTTGTCGATATACTCTCGCATTGTCCTTCATCCGATGTCAATGCACATGTGGGCCCGTGAGACATGTTCAATACGATAATTTCACCAATAACAATTTTCAAATACGAGCCGAGGAAGGGAAAGTACGGTATCATACAGTGTGTGACCCGAAGGCCCGGCACTTCCAATCGGCTCGAAAATGTCAAACTCGGTTTGTTCTTGTTTGTTTTCGGTGTGGAGAAATATGGAGATGCCGCGGTTGTTTTTAACATATGTAAGATATTAAACGTTCGGCCTTCTTCCTTTTTTTGTTCATTTACATATATTCTTCTCACAATGTCTTCACCACAACAACGTCTAAGCTCCGTCGCCAACCAGCTGGCAGCTCCTGGTTCGGCCCGCCAAAAGCTTCTTGCCAAGAACCCAGATGATGTGGTATGTTGTTAATTACAGCTATAGCATCCGAAGTCTTCATTGCAATAACTAATCAATTCGCAGGTTATCACTTACCTGGCCCGCACGCCGCTCACCAAGGCTCGCAAGGGTGGATTGAAGGATACTAGCGTGGATGACCTCCTCGTGTCACTCCTCACGGTAATTTTTCCTCTATGATTAGAGAGTAAAACTCAGTAACTAATTTATCGATAAGACCGTTCGTGAGCAGTCCAAGCTGGACCCTAACCTTGTTGAAGATGTCTGTGTCGGCAACGTCCTCGCCCCCGGCTCCGCATATATCGCGCGTTCCGCCGTGTTGGCAGCAGGCTTCCCCGTAACAGCAGCTGCCTCCGTTGCCAACCGATTCTGCTCTTCCGGTCTCCTGGCCGTTCAAAACATCGCCAACCAAATCATCGCTGGATCCATCGATGTCGGAGTGGCCGTTGGAGCCGAGAGTATGACCAAGAACGCCGACGGCGGTGCCCCCGAAATGTCCGAGCAGATCACCAAGCACCCAATCGCATCCCAGAACCTCCAGCCTATGGGCCAGACCTCGGAGAATGTAGCTAACCAGTTCAACATCACTCGTGAGCAGCACGACCAGTTCGCTGCCAAGAGTTTCCAGAAGGCTGAGCGCGCCCAGAAGGCCGGCTGGCTGGACGACGAGATCGTCCCAGTCAAGACTCAAATTAAGGACCCCAAGACCGGCGAGGTTAAGGATATTGTCGTTGACCGTGACGATGGCATCCGCTACGGCACTACCGCCGAGTCTCTCGGCAAGATCCGCGCTGCTTTCCCCCAGTGGGCCCCTAGTGCTACCACCGGCGGTAACGCCAGTCAGATTACCGACGGTGCTGCTGCCCTGGTTCTCATGAAGCGTTCGCGTGCCCAGCAGCTCGGTCAGCCCATTGTTGCCAAGTTCTGTGGTGCTACCGTTGCTGGTCTGGAGCCCAGAATCATGGGCATTGGCCCATCTGTTGCAATCCCCAAGATTCTGAACAAGTTCAACTTGAGCAAGGATGACGTTGATATTTTCGAGATTAACGAGGCCTTTTCCTCAATGGTAAGTGTACTACGGATATGACTACTGTACATGACTAACGTACGACATTACAGGGTGTTTACTGTGTCAACAAGCTGGCCTTGGATGAATCCAAGGTGAACCCGCGTGGTGGTTCTATGTAAGTGATCTTCTACCCAACCTTATTGATACTGTGCTGATGTTCCAAAGTGCCTTCGGTCATCCTCTGGGCGCCACTGGTGCACGCCAGATCGTCACTGCTATGTCTGAGCTACGTCGACAGGATAAGCGAATTGCCGTCACCTCGATGTGTATTGGCACTGTAAGTTACCTCCAATCGTCATGTCTTCAATCTTATGATATACTAATTGCTTCTAATAGGGCATGGGTATGGCCGGTATCTTTGTTTCTGAGCATTAAACGTGCAGAAAAGCGTCTGCAGATAGTGACTGTGTTTATATTGTATATATTTTTTGTGCACACTGAATGCGACACTGTGATTTGATACTATATAGCACGTCGATGCGATAAATTTCCAATTACTCAAAATCGTAGTTCAAATTTGGTAGGTGCAGGTGTGCAGGTGAGACTGATGTTTTGCGATTTAACTAAGTTGATATCTGGCCCAAAAAAAGATGCTAGATGTCTAACTTGTCTTTCACCTAGATCTTGAGCTCACCTCTGAAATACTTGACGTTCTCAATTCATCCCTCGTTATCTTTTATATCTTTTCCTAATCTCCTTACTCCATTATCCTTCCTCATTATCGTTAATCTTCTAAGATTGCTAGTGTAAGCGTATGAGGAAAGTGCCACCCAAAATCTCCGACCTCGCTTTTTCTCTTCTATCACTTGTCCGCCATCTTCCCCTCTAACCCCCCTTTCTACATTCAACATGTCTACCTACTCACTAGACCTCTATTTATGGGGTTATTCCTCTTGCCTTGGAGGTCGCTACAAACACAGGAAGGGCACAAATTTTCCAATCGCCAAAATATGCGGCGTGCGCCTGTCCAAAGTCATTAAACTCACGCAAAGCGTGGCACCGCGTCAGTGTCGAATGAAAAATGATACATTTCAGTCAGGAGAGAGCGGATGCTCGGACGCACATATCAGTATCTAGGGACTGCACCAATAACACACAATTTTCTGATTGTGCAATGCAAGAGAGCTGATTGGAGGGTCAGGGATCAGTCTGGGGATGCCTAGAAGATCTCGACTCATGGGGCACTCATGGGGCATTAGTAACGTGGCCATGTTGATGAGCCTTCTCAAGCTCAGCTATTTTAGCGCCGCACACAGCACCCGGCGACCTCTATATCGCACCCAGTTGTACGGGATCATTGATATCGGAAACAGACTGTGAGCGTGTATGTACGAATCAATGACTATATTTGACTGTATTTGCCTTTTCCACGTAGTAGAAGAAAAGCATCAGGCTTTCTTCACAAATTCAATCTTCCTAGCCAACCAACAACCAATCGTAAATCCTTGAATTTCATCACTCTCGTCCCGAGAAAAGACCATAGTCCAATCTCCTGGAGCTGGTGCATCCAACCCACGTGGACAAGTCAAACCCCAGACATCTTCTCCAAGATGTTTCATTGGAGTTGCATTTCCTTTACCCAGATATCCATCAAACGCACCATATAGTATGCCGTCCCCCCCGATACAATGGAAGGTGGATTCAATCTCAACACCCTCATAAACACCTAGGAATGATTTATCTTCCAAAGCTGAGTCTTTTGAGTGAATACGTCGAGCATTGAGGGTCCGATTATCCTCCCAGCGATTGATAGTCAGTGAACTTCCATCAATCGACCCATTCATTGAACCAGTCTCCGCCTCCCCCCAAGTCCCTCCATCAAGTTTGAAACGTGCGGCAGAGTCATCGTACTTGATGTCCAGCTCTCCATCAATTGCGCCGTTGGTGGGGAGGACGGTAATCGACAGCTGGGTATCCGGATCAAGGAACACGCCGTACCAAGACATGTCCACGACGCGGGGTATCAACTCGGGCCTGGGTAGTTCCAAGAGATCTCGGAGGATATTAATGGTGGGACCGTATGCGTCGGCGTCACTGTTAAGCATAACGACGACGGACAAGCGGTCGTTTGGTGAGTGCAGCCGCTCCAGTCGATACCCTCGCAACGCTCCACCATGTCCGATAGTGTGCACCTTATTGATGTCAGTGTGACTTAGCCCATAACGGTACCTCGCAGGAGTGCCGTCTCTGAACTCCGGATTAGCGATAGCGGTATGGTACCAGCTCTGTCGATCAGCGTAGCAGCGATCGAGATACTTCTCGTAAGCGATCATATCAGTGAGCGAAGCCACTAATCCAGCATCGCCGGACCACTCTATTCTATTGACAGCGGGTGTGAAACCGTGCTGCTCGTCGCCCTCATATCCGACACACGGCGGTGGGTGATTCGCCGTGTTGGGACAAAGGAATGCCGTGCTCATACCAGCTGGACGGAGGATTCGCTTTCCGAGCAATTTGTCAAGAGACTCCCCAGTTGCTCGTTCAATCACCCGGGCAAGAATGTGGTAATTGAGATTGCAGTAGGAATATTCCGTTCCCGGCTGGAATTGGAATGACTTGGTTTGAGCCAGCATTGGACCGCTGTCTCTGGCGATCAGAAACTCGTCGTCGGGCTTGGATCCCCAGAGTGTGGTCATAGCCCAGTAGTCGCGCAGACCGGATTGCATGTCACATAGTCGCTCAATTGTGAGTTCACCTCCACGGGTGAGCTCCGGGTTTAGGAGTTCGTTGAGATGATCTGTGAGCTGCTTCCGGACATCGCCCTTTGCAGCTAATGTCGGAGTTGGATTGCGCTCCAGGTCAATCAACAACGCACACACAAACTGTTTGGTAATTGAACAGATGGGCATTTGCGTTTCAGCCGTCATAGGGATCCGTTGGTCCAGGTCAGCCAATCCCCATACATGCTGGCCGATGACCTCGCCATCTTTGACAACAGCGATGGCACCTCCTGGGCCTCGACAGCGGAGGGCGGCTCCGATCAAGACGTCTTTAACCGTTTCTTTGGTGATTGCCATACTTTCATTTTGAGGTAGTACATAAAGGGGAGTTGTACACTTCGATTTTCGACCATTATGTACCCCTCTCCCAGTTACCCCTCTTCCATCCAGTCGGTTATCGGAGATAACGGACAGTTGCTAAATATAGCAAAGCGTAAATGCATTGAGGTCAATTCGATACAAAGGTTAGCCAGTATTTCAAAAGAAGCTACAACCAAACTCCCATTATTGATCCCATAAAGCGTGCTTTGAATCCAATATACGCATACATAAATGTAGACGGGGCGCCAAGGAATGTCATAGCGCCACGCTACTTTCCAATCTTCAGCCATCAATTAACTTGGCACTACGATCGCGAATCCTCTACAAACCCTCTGGTCATGGGGTTCCGCCAAAACTACCCGCAAGGAGATAATAACCATTCCCTGCGGGCTATTTTCCTACCAACAGCCAGTCACCTACATCTAAAATGGCATTACACTCAAGCTTCACTAATATCGACAAGGCCAAATCACCGGGGACAACATTAAGCTGCACTGACCTCGAGCACGAAGCGTACTTTTTTCATCTTAAAAGCAGGTACGGAGTATAAACAGTTAGCATTGACCTGTGACAGTGGTACGATTCCGGAGTATTCCGAACTATGATGAATTTTAATCGATATGACTGGCTCTAAATAAAATATACGTACGGAATAGTCAGGGGTCATCTGCATATACTGGAATGACAATTACGCGAAGATGTCATTGAGAATAAAAAACAAATGTCAGAGACAATGTTTGGCATATACGGAGTACTCCGTAATTTAGTACTCCGTAGTACAACGTAATGATGCCCCTACGGGCCGATCGTTAATCTCTCGATTGAGCTTAAAAGGGGGTTGGCTAATAATAGACCGTATAGGGGAGAGGTTAGTAAACCCCTGATGGAACCTTCCAATGTTGGAAATGGATTGGATCATGCAATGACACCCGATTCTCCACCAGGGTGTCTCTATCATATTCCTCTATGCATAGGGTCTACCATACTCTCCAAGGGGTATCCGCACTAGGGTGGCAGGACCCACTATATATACATAAAAAATGCAACAAAATGAAAGCGACGGGTTGAAATGTGGATGGTCGAAGAAACCCTTTGTTTCCGAAGCCGGATAGAATTATCCGGGGAGATCAGGCAAATCATCCAAAGCAGCCTCGGGATCCATGGATTTATCACGCCCCACAGCTCATGCATATTTTTGGAATCAATCAATTCACGGTTCATCCAATCGGAGGGTTTAAAACAGAGTTAAAGTGGACAAGCAAACGTGTTCAGACCCACATAATCCACTGGACTACGCTGTGGCGTAATCTAGACTTGGGTTCCAAGGTTTTCATGTCCAGAGCCTTGCTTTCGGTCTTTAGAAGGCTTTAGAAGGCTTACTTCTCTTCCGTTTGCATTTTTCAATTTCACTTCTACCTTCATTTTTATTTTCATCTCTTATCAAAACTTCCCTGGCTACATTCCTTAATCCAGGTTCCTTTTCATCTCCTTCTCATAGTCACTACCAACACTCGTTAAACATTCAAAATGCGTTCCGCTCAGTTCCTTGCCCTCGCGATGGCCGTCGCCACCTCCGAGGCCGTCTCTCAGGGCTTCAACTACGGTGCCCTCAAGGTCGATGGCAGCCTTAAGACCCAAGGTGACTTCGAGACCGAGTTTTCGACTGCTAAGAATCTCGTCGGAACCGACAATGCCTTCACCAGTGCCCGTCTGTACACCATGATTCAGGGTGGCACAACCAACGGCCCCATCTCAGCCATCCCCGCTGCCATCAAGGAGAAGACCACCCTTCTCCTTGGTCTCTGGGCTTCCGGAGGTGGCATGAAGAACGAGATCGCTGCCCTCAAATCCGCCATCGCCACTTACGGCGATGCCTTCACAGACCTCGTCGTCGGTATCTCCGTTGGCAGTGAAGATCTCTACCGTAACTCCGTCATCGGTTCCAAGTCCAACGCCGGTCCTGGTGTCGAACCCGCCGAGCTTGTTGACTACATCAACCAGGTCCGATCCGCCATTTCCGGTACTTCCCTCAGCGGCGCCCCCATTGGCCACGTCGACACCTGGAACTCATGGACCAACGGCTCTAACTCTGCCGTCGTTCAAGCTGTCGATTGGCTCGGTTTCGATGGATACCCATACTACGAGAACACCGACCCCAACTCCATCGACGATGCCAAGGCCCTCTTCAACAAGGGCGTTGAAAAGACCAAGTCTATCGCCGGTGGTAAGGAGGTCTGGATCACTGAGACTGGCTGGCCCACTGCCGGTGCCACTGAGAACCTCGCTGTCGCCAACATCCCCAACGCTAAGCAGTACTGGGACGAGGTTGCCTGCCCTCTTTTGGGTGTTACCAACACCTGGTGGTACATCCTTGAAGATGCTGGTACTACCTCCCCCAGCTTCGGTGTCACTGGTTCCTCCACCGCCACTACCCCCTGTACGATCTGAGCTGCAAGGCCTCCACATCTTCCAGCTCTGCTGCCGGTGCTTCTAGCACCTCCGCCTCTAGCTCTTCCGCCACTTCTGCTACCACCACTGGCTCTGGCTCTGGCTCTGGCTCTGGTAAATCTGGCTCCGGCTCCGGTAACTCTGGCTCTGGCTCCGGTAACTCTGGCTCTGGCTCCGGTAACTCTGGCTCTGGCTCCGGTAACTCTGGCTCTGGCTCCGGTAACTCTGGCTCTGGCTCCGGTAACTCTGGCTCTGGTTCCGGCTCCGGCTCCGGCTCCTCCTCCGTCGGTCCTTCTTCCTCGGCTGTGGTCAGCGGCACCCGCCCCTCCACCAAGCCCAAGTCCAAGAGCGCCTCTGCCTCCGCCTCCGCCTCCGGTGTCCCCTCTAGCACTGGCTCTGGTTCTTCCCCTGTTGCTACCGGTGGCAGCAACCTCGGCTCCGGTAAATCTGGCTCTGGTTCCGACTCTTCTTCCTCCTCATCCCCAACCCTCCCTGACAGCTCTGCTACCCGTGTCGCCGGCTCTGCTGTCGGTGCCCTGGTTGCTGCTCTCGCCCTTGCTTTCACTTTCTAAGCATGTCAATTTTTCTTGGGCAATTCGGAGTGATTGGTAGGAATGATACTCACTCACCTTGGCTGATTTTATGTAATATTCTCTTACTTTTGTTTGTACTTTTTCAAATTAGGCTTATTAGTCTATCATATGGTTTCATTGTACGTTATATCAAAAGTAAAAGTTTGAAGTCCTTCTCGCAGCATGTTCTCGGTCCGAGTAGGGTTGTAATGATGAGTCGTTTTAGTTCTGTTCATTCTTGACATGCGATACGACATGCGATACGCGTGAACCCTTAAGAGTCGAAGATGGATACACTTGGGTCATTGATAAGAGTATGAGCCCTCAAAGATACACTGTGGTTAGTTTATATTTCAACCAGCCTTTGTTCCCCATCTTTCGATATCTTTGAAGGGCAAATATTTCTCAGTTATCTACTCACTTCATTACTCTTATTTCTCGGCGTTTCCTATAGACATAGTGATAGGGTTCCAAAGGTTGTGCACATCAGCCCAATCAGAGAACAGGGCAAGTTCAAAAGAGGAATGTGCGGCTCAAGTAGGGTCAACATTTGAAGTATATAACTATAATGTTAGAAGATATAAAATCTTAGAATTCTAACCGCAAATTGTTACCTGTATTTGCTATTTCTTGACAGGTTACAAGAAGCAACAGGTGAATAATTTACATTAATTTCGCAATATCTGTCAGAAGCCCACTAATTATCGCAGTTCATCATTGTGTTGCCTCATTGTACGGCAGTCTATTGCTGCCACTTCAGATTTTTCCCATAGATCTAACCCTTTTTAGTAGTCATTTTACGTCGTAGTAGTCTTTTGAATAGTCTCTTGTATATTTTTCACTGGATATCCTCTTTCAGGTATGTATTTCCGCATTAGGTTTTTTAAAAGCCACCAAATCCACCGAATACGGATGTTGTGAAATCCAACCATCTGATAGGACGAGATGAAGTAGTCAAGCACTAACTAAATCCAACGCGATATAGTCCAGTTTGACCAAACCAGCTTATCGTGATCGGCACTTTTATTGCAATGCAACTGGTTCTTCTGAAGGTGAGGGTTTAAGACGCGGGGCTTATCATTTAACTCGCTTTTTTCCCTTCTTTTGTCACTCTCATCTTTTCTCTTCCTCAGTCATGGACCGGGATCAACAGAAATACGACGTCCACTCCGCTGTGGAGGTGGATGGTCCCCAAGCCAAGATCGACCAGCCGACTGCACCAGATCAATTCGATGAGAGATACCGCACCACCCGGATGGAAATCTGGGCCTATTATGCGTGCGTGGATTGTTGAATCGTCCCTGTGCGGAATCTAAACACCACTATAGCTATTATATTGGAAATAATGGCTTGTCGCTGTTCAGTGGGTTCTATATTCTCAGGATCTTAACTCGCAGAAAACTGATCCGTTCTAGACTTCGCGCCAACTGCTTTTCAAAATTTGCTCTACCAAGCAGCCCCTTCGGATGGACTACTCGAATTCATAGGAAGACCACGTACAGTCAACAGCATCGTGCTCCTTTCAAATGGAATCTCCTTCGCAATCCAAGTCGTGGTATTCCTGATAATTGGCAGTTTCGCCGATTTCGGTTATTGGCGACCCAACATCTTGATCGTGCTGTCGATAATCGCCTACGCCATCGGATTTGGCTGGTTAGGTGTCCATACCTCGGACAAATGGCATGTCGCCGTCGGTCTGTATATGGTCGGTTTGATCGCCTATCAGACCACGCTCACTTTCTGGACCGCTGCATTCCCGGGCCTGGCGCGCAATTCCGTCGAAATGAAGGAAAAGGCAGACGCTTATGTGGCGGGGAGAATTACTCGTGATGAATACGACTATGCGGACACCATGATGCGCAGCAAGCTGGCCAATGTTGCTTTCTATGTTCAGTCCGTCGCGGAAATCTTTATTCTGGCGATCATTGTGGGAATCATGTTCGGGTTGAATGTCAATGATAGCGAAAGCAATAACAACTGGGGACTGAGTGTGCTGATCGCGTTTGTCTCTGGTGTGTGGTTGCTTGTATCGATTCCGTGGTTTGTTCTTGAAAAACGTCGTCCGGGTCAAGACCCTGGGAAACGGTCGATTCTTATTGCAGGCATGTGGCAGCTGTGGCATGCTATGAAACAGATCTGGCATTTGAAGCAGAGTCTTCTCTATCTGATTGGTAAGATTTTATGTCCTACTATAGTCTATTATCTAGCTGTTGGGTGCTAACTGTGTTGAAATAGGTTATTTCTTACTTGGAGACTCTCTCAACACCACTGTGACTGTTATTGCAACCTTGCAGAATAGTATAGTTGCCTATAACACCCTGGAACTGACATACCTGCTTATTGTTGGTATTGCCGCACAGGTGAGCTTCAATTTTCTGAACTATTTGCTTAGAAACTGACAGATCTCTCTTAGGCGGTTGGCATATACGCATTCTGGGCAATCCAGCAACACTTCAAGCTCGGAACCAAAACCATGTTCAACACCATCGCCGTTGGAATCATCCTACTTGATGGCTGGGGCATGATTGGTATCTGGACCAACAAGTTCGGCTTCCACAATGCATGGGAAGTCTGGGTATGTCAATCACGCTCTGCCATATGAGCAGCAATGTCTAATTGATCATATAGGTCTACCAAGCGTTCTACGGACTTTTCATCTGCCCCTGGTACAGCTACTCGCAAATCATGATTTCAGAAGTCACACCACGCGGCCACGAGTTCCTATTCTTCAGTCTCTTCAGCATCATCGGCAAGACTTCGTCTTTTATTGGTCCCCTCGTTTCAAGTGCAATCATCGATGCGAGTCCTTCGGGCAATGTCTCGATGCCATTCTACTTCTTGTTTGCACTGAGTGTTGTCAGCTTTGGGATCCTGTTCTGGGGTGTTGATTTGAAGAAGAGCCAGGAAGAACAGGAGAGGTTCTTGTTGAATAAATTGCGACAGTTGAACTCCAGTTCATCTTTGTCTTCCGATGAGAGCACTCCTGGAGCGGTCTGAACTACTGTCTTCAAATATGTCATAGGTGGTTGACTTTTTCTGGTACTTGTTTATTTAGGCACTGCGGCTTGGGGAATACTCTAAATATACATGCCGCAACTGCAACTGGTAATAATGATAGCTATGAAGTGCATATCTGCCGAACACGACTATTGATAGAAATACAAAAGTGACGAGTCATAGGTTTGAGAGAAAGATATGGGAAGCAGTCATTCAATGGGTCCACGTTACCTCAAACCCCCTCAACATCAAGCAAGGCTTTTATAGAATTTAGTTCACTCAGACTGGCGAGATTGAAAGGAAGATCATTTCTTGGTATTGAACAATATTTTTTGTGAATATACACACCAGCTTGGGGCGTACAAGGGTTGCAACGTGCAACGAAGAACTAGGAGACAAGACATTTAAACGCCAGACCTATGCACTGCCATAAGCGCCAATTCCGATACAAGATACCGATACCACAATCAAAGAGCAGATCATTCCCCATCGGAAGAAGCTTCCTTGGACTTGCTCTTCTTCTTCTTCTTCTTCTCTTTGCGCTCGGCAGCCTCGTCGGCATCGACATCCTCCTCGGCCTCTCGTTTCCGCTTGCTCTTTTCCTTCTTTTCCTTCTTCTCTTTCTTTTCTTTCTTCTCCTTCTTCTCCTTCTTCTTCAACTTTTCCTCGAGATCGGCCGGCATCGCCTCCTCGGGCGCAATGAAATCCTTCTCGCGCTCGCGCATCTTCTCGTCCCGCTTGATGCGCTGTCGCTCGACAACCTCCTCCTTGTGAACGCGCTCCTTGGCCTCCTTTGACAAAAAGTACTCTCCAGACTCGATCTGTAGATCGACCTTGCTCTTCTCCGGCGCAGGAGGGAATGGCGTGTAGACCTTCTTCTCCTTGTCGGTGACCTTGAACGGCACGTGGCGCTTGGACAGCGTGCGCTTCTTGAAGTTGGGCAGGAACCGGTCCCAGGACTCTTCCGCCAGCGTCGGGTCCTTGGCGAGCTCGCGCTTGATCATCAACTCCTTGATGTGGTAGATAGGGTGGATGTTTGCCATGCAGTCATCGATAATTCGTCGCACCTCCTTCAATCCCTTGAACGGACCCATCACAGCCACTGTGTTACCCTGCACCAGGATGTATGTGCTGGTAAGCAGCTCTAGTGCTTTAAGTGTTGAACCGTTGGGGCCAAGAATGCGCTGTCGTCGCTTCACAAATCGCTCTTTGTTCCGCACTTGGTTGCGGATCTTGATCACGTCGCATGCCACGCCGTCTTCGAGGATCTTCATCGCTTGTGTCACCGGTACGCTTCGTGCAAGCAGCTTGATCAGATCCCGGGCTTTGATGATCGCTGCTGGGTCGTAGGTCTTCCGCGTCGTCTTCACTGTCATGCTACCCTCAACCAAATCCAGTGTGCAGGCGATGCCCTGCTTCTCCAGAGCTCGTGTGATCACCGGCCATGCTTCCTTCAAGTACTGCTCACGGTATTTGGGGAAGAGTGTCATGAAGGACGACTCCTCGGCGAAACTGCCCGCGGCATTGTGTTCGGGTTTGAATTCTTCGATCTGTTGCGAGGATCAGTCAGTAAGGAATTTTCAATCGTGAGAAAATGAAAGCGGTTGTGTGTGTTGGCTTACTCTCCACTTATCGATATCATCTGTATCCCAGGCCTTCTCCTTATTGTGTGTTGAAGGCATCTTGTTGGTGGTGACTTGATCGCAAGGAAAAAGAATTGACGACTGTTCCGGAGCTCAAATGAAAATCCGCGCCAACTTTTTTTCCTCCCCGCTTTCCCCGATTGGGTAGAGCTTACTGCCTCACATTTCAGGCACCAACGCATCTAGATCTTGGGAGAGAGGGGGGGTCAATACTGCGTAACTATCTTCCTCTTGGCTAGCTCTACGCTAATATACTGCTCTGTGTATATACAATGGTCGCTAATAATAGTTGAAGTTGGGGGCCAAGTATTATCGGCATAGAACAGAGGCAGTTTGTTTTCAGGTACTCCGTACATAAAAGACAAATGAACTGGAGATTGATTATGGCAAAAGTATTCGGCAATTTTCACCTATATAAATTCATTATAGGCTTCCAAGCATCGATCTTCCATGGTTAATAAGTGCTAATCGAAGCCAAGAGCTGTCTAGTGAGTTTTTCCTCGGAGCCCCTGGAGAGCAATCACTGGGCACGATAGGTACGGCTCTCAGGGTCTGTGCCCAATTGTCGTCTCAGGGCCGCTCCCCAACACGCCCGTAAAGAGGAGTCCGAGGAAGGGAGCTTGTAGCTTATGTATTTCGAGCTCCTGTAGCTCTTTCAGCAATCGATATAGCCTAACTCCTCGGGCTAGCGTCTCTCTCACCCAGGGGCATTCCAGGAGGAACTCTAATACGACGCCGAGAGACGGTATGACCTCTTCCCGAGTAAGGGAGAAGCAAATCGACAGATCGACAAGAGGATCGCGCTAGTTAGATCCCGATCTGTAGCTCTGCTCGTGTAAATCTTAGTGATTCGGAGGTTGTGATTGGGTACCGAATCCGTACTGGAAACACAGTGCAAAGTATCACATGTGCAGGGCTCCTGCCGCATTGGGAGCACCGGGAGATCTGGCATTTCTTAATCTGTAATAGAGGTTGTAGTTGCTCATTGAGGCTTGGGGGGAGCTCGCCGCCGGTTGGGGCTATCGCTCTCCATATGAGACGAGTCTGCTCTGAAGGCGTGAAGGCGCAAGGCGCGAAGGCGCGAATCTGTCAAGTTGCCAAGTTTTCAAGCCGGTATGAACATTCTTAACAGCTGGTATTGGCGAGGACAGTTAAAGCGTACAGTTTCTGAGATCACATAGTGTAGATCATGTGTTCCTGAAAATCGGCGGTTCCCTGTCCCGTCAGTTCGGTGAGTCTCCACGGTTTCATCTTCATCTATCTTCCTCATCTTTTGTCATTTCGTGATGCTACCCAAGTGACCAGGTGAATCTTGGAGCCTGATGGAGTTGAAAACATCCTTCTCTAAAGGGCATGGTCGGATCGGAAGCCAACGGTGTCGGGTATCGTGAACTGGGCACGATCTCAACAGCTTAATCTGCACCCCCAAGCTTCCTGCTCTCAACACCCCTCTGCTTCGTTTCACTACCATTTTGTCTAGCAGTCAACTAAAATCCAACTTACTCTAGGCAGTGACAGCGATGCCTCGACCCCGAGTTTCATTCAAAGCACCTTCGCTTTCCCACCACGTTTAGTAGTAACTCAACAGCGACCCATATCGAGTGGATACGAGGCTCTTCCAAAGTCTAGACTCGACTCATTCGGGCTGTACATGGGCATTGCTGGCTTCTGCCGAAACAGTGATACGCACGGTGGGCTATGAGCATTCTCTCACCCCAATCGCCGTTGAGTCCCACCTGTTCTCTGTGCGGCCATGCGGTCCTCTTTCGATTGATCACACCAAGACTCCCAGGTCTCCAGTGGACTCCAGCAAAAATACAGCGACGGTTATCGATACGGGACCCCTTTGCATTACAGGCGGCAAAGTAAAAGAACTGGGGCAACCAAAAAAGCTCATTCGACTAACCATCTTTCCGCTAAGGCGATATGTCTATGCAAATGGGATGCAAAGTGCAGAACAAAACCTGTGCAATATGCTGGACGTGGAATTAGGGAGGGGCGGCATCGATAACTGGCCTGGCCCAGTTGTCTTGCGAGCTCCCCCCACAAGAGGTTGCCCTTATCGAGCCATCACGCCTGCCGATTTTGCCGGATCAATGCCTTCATGGCTTTCTGCCAATGCATACATATCTGTTCTGTCAGCCTTTGTTTCTCGGTTTCAGATTGGAACGATTCCTACAGTGGGAAATATGCCTTCAGTGCGGGGTCTACCGCCTCTTGTTGCGCTTGGTCCACCAAAGAATTGAAATTGTCCGGGGACATATGTAACCGTTGAGTCAATGGGTATAGTGCAAGTGATCGGAAAAGTTGCTGCATGTTTGCACGACTACATCGGCCGATATCTCGCATCCGTTGGTCTGCATTGAATCAATCAGTCTCATCCATTTTATTGTTCACCCAAAGACCGACCTGTCGACCACGCAGACAGAGGAAGAGGAATCATCTTCGTATCCACCTCAACAAACCCCGCCTCGGTCATGAGGGTTCTCAGCTTCGATCCGATCCGAAGATCTTTCCTGTCCTCCAAAGCACGCAGGTATTGTGTGCTCCACCTCCTCAAGGCGTGCTCATCAGTGATTGAGCCATTGTCAGATTGCACATTGAAGTATATTTCCACCATTTGGACCCAACCTCCTGGCTTCAGTGCCCTTGACGACCACTATGTTAGTCACGGGTTTCAGTTTGAATACTCCTGCTTCTTGGGGTGACGGCAAGGTCAACTTGCTCTGGTGGATTCGCACCTGACTATGTCGCGAAGGTAGGATGGCCATCGCGATCGGTTAATGCCGGTCGCAAGGAGCCTAGAGTGGACAAGATCGAAATGGTTTGCAGGAAAGGTGAAACGGCGGTTCAAGTCATCGACCTATTCAGCACACGTTAGCGACTGTTTTCGGGAGGTTAAACACCTGAACAGAAGGAAGTGTTGTTCAAAGTTGACGGATCACAAAAAGGTCCCAAAGCAGAAGGGATGGGCCAGAGGCGGCGTTACGGCCTTCTCGTGGTCGAAATCGCACTATCCCCATAGTGAGATGAGCCAGCTTGACTTACCTGGAGCCATAGGTTGTCAGGTATATCATCTGGACTCATGTGAGGGGCAATGTCTACGCCGATGACCTATGAACCACCGAATGTTAGGATGTTGTCGGGCGCAATCAAGGGGACATCTTACTTCGCAATGAGGATGCTGCTCAGCAACATCGACAGCCCAAGATGCGGATCCATGCCCACAGTCGAGAACTCTTTCCAGTCGACGGATCGGTGGAAAGATCAGACGATTATCGAAAATTCTTTGGAAAACTTGTTGCAGGCCCTCGAGTCGTTGTGCTTCTTCCTAGTTCAGCTGTCAGTGAGAGGACAACGATGAAATTCTGGAAATCTTACCTCATCGACCGGTCCAAAGTACGTACGATGGTCGATCGAATATTTCTGAAACTCACGACCCTGAACTGTGACCGTATCGAGATATTCACGGTCTAATTCTATCGTTTGTGAATCTGGGCTCCTGGCGGCCATCAACTGTTACCCTTGGCCCGAAAGAACAATAGGGAGAACTAACATACGCCATTGTCACCCTGAATCAAGTGGTGTTGTGAACGAAGGGGAAAATCTGAGCTGGTATATCCTGATTTGTATGGCATGGGCGGGGTTGAGTTCTCCGAGAGCAAGATCTTGCTTCAAATCACAATATCCGAAAAGGAGTGAAATTTCATGTGCTGAGAGTTTCGTGGGAGGGAGCGGGTGCCGCCTGAAGACGTCAGCGGCACCTCGGAGAAGATGGCCGCTCGCGTGAGGTTAAGTCGCCTTGGGCGTCTGCTCGCGAAGGCTGTATGGAGGGGCTACAAATTATACAAAGGACGTACTAGAATGTACGAACGGGGAAGGCCAAGCAGTCCACCCAATCGAATTTGCTCGTTCCAGGACCACACTGGATACAAGAATCGATTTGAAGACACGGGATGCTTAACGGTCGAAGATTAGCACGGATGGGGCCTGGGTGGGTGGCAACCAAATGCGATCAATGCGGGCTCTGCCAACTCCCCTCCAGATCGTTCATGTGTTTCCTTGGGGTCAATTCCGAAACCCTCCCTCACATCCTTGCTAGCGGGACTACCCAAGATGGCCTGAGACACTCCTCGCAGGAGGCTCTTGTTTCTACTCTGGAACACTGTTACCTCAGCCAGAGCTTGAAGAAAGAAAAAATGCGGGTCAGTTGAGTAGCCGAAGAGTGGTTCACGAATAATTCCGGACGATTGACACCAGAATGGGTAAGTATCAAAATAGATACTCATTTCCGCTGCTTAAAGCCAAGCTAACAAACTTTGAAATTAGGCGGTGCAGTTCAACTAATGCACAGTCCGCCGTCTCGCATAGTACCTACTTCCTTCGAGGGTCCAAGGGCGCCCGACGGTGTGGATCGAGTACGAATCCGGCCACGCTGAACCTGACTGGGTTCTTCCCCGTCAAAGAATCGCTGCAAGGCTGAACATAGTAATTTCCCGACTGTTATCATCGGTTAAAGTCTACAAGAAATTGAATCGCAACCTCTGGCTGCTCCCCATGATCCCCCGAGGGTCTAGGGGATTACCAGCGAACAATGATGTAACAAGTCCTCGGTGAAGAATGAATACCCCATCAAGGGAGTTATGCAGCATTTTGCCACGAGGTTGAGACAATGGCAAGGCAGCCGCTGTGCGACGTGGAAACCCATACAAAGAAAAGAAGAATTGAAAAATTGGTCATGATAGATAAGGGGAAAAAAAGCCGGGTTGGAATTTACTCCAACCCTTGCGTATGTATGTTGACGGGCCAAATAGCCCTGCATTACGATTCCAAAGGCATGGAAAGGGATCACCCGGTTCCCGCTGTCACTTGGACCAAAGAAAAACCAAAAAGCAACCAACCGAACAGCTCTCGGTACCAGTTTCCAATACCCTCGCCCAGAGTAAGTCGGTGTCCTCCAATGTGCATGCAGTACTATGCCAAGTGGCTTCCGGTCTCACCACAATGTCTCCAGCAGCCCTCAACTTGAGTGGGGTTGGACGGACAGGATCAGCAACATCCTCGTTGGGGCATCCATTCCCTCGGGATTTTGTGGGTTTGGGTTTTGGATTTTATTCCCCCTCTTCGCTCTCTCACCGCTTGTCTTGAGAGTTTTCTATTCCAAGCATCCGAGTGGGCATGGAGACTTCTAGTCCTCCTCCCAAAATGATACAGAAGGACCTTGCCCCTCCTTTCCAGATCCCTTGTTTGCCTCGCGGGGGTTTGCCTTGCATGGAGCGGGCAGCGGGAAAGGTATCCCGTGTGAATGTGGATATCCATTGCCTTTGGGAGAAGGTACGAAGTATGCGATATTGCAAGATGTCTATTAATGGCAGTATCCACTCCGGTCTCCAAATCCACCGAAAAATCGCCTTTAACATTATTCCCAACTCAGCTGATAGGGGCTTTTTCTCAATTCTCCGAGGGGGTGTCCCACTCTATATTTCAAATGCAAAGGATCTGATACTTAAAGTGCCAATACTCATACTCAAACTGTTGATTTAAATAAGGCAAGTTTTCCTCAAGAATATGAAGCAAAAGAAAATATATGATCCATACTGTCGGGATTTCGACAGGGCTTACCCGTCCCCAAAACCCAGCGCCATGGTTCGTATCGCGGGTAAGGGGACCACCCAACCTTTTTTTTTCCATTTGGGAACTTTTAGATCTCTTTATCTTTTATATTGAAGAGTACGGAGTACTCCGTATACGTTTACTACTTTTCAGCTCAATTCTCCATATACACACTGACTTATTTGCAATGATACATATGAAAACAAAATGTCTTATTTACGGATGGTCCACTCCCGAGGTCCCGCTATACGCGCACTATATATCTTCTTACGTAGCCAGTGTCTTAAGATATTAGCACGTCCCAACGATCGGCAAAATCCTTCGGAGTAGAAACTACACATGAAACCCACTATCGAAATATATATTACGACCCATGACAAATATGTATCTACCAGGATATCCATGAATACAGTACTATTCCTTCATGGTCTTCTCGCAGAGCATTTGCTCTAATGATTAGTTTGAGCACCTCGAATGCAGAAGCAAAGAAACCTTTCATATTTATATGTTAGCAAAGGTAGAGAGGTGGACATCAGATTTAGCCTTTTTTATTTGCACCATGTATATTGAGAAATCACAAGAGAGGGCCATCAGAGGTTAGGTTATATAAAGTCTAGAAAAAGAGAAAGATAGCAGATCACTGTTATGCTCAAGTGAGCACATGCATATATAGAGAGAAGCGAGGCGGTATTTCATACCTACAATATCCATAACAGAATGTATCCCTATTTTCTACGCTCGGATGTGGAAGTCTAAGTAGCGCACATACGCACAGAAGGTATTGTCGCTACCATTGCTCATATAAACAGCAGAAATTTCCATATATTAATCGAAGAGTGGGGTATATAAAGCTAGACATACGAGAAACTAAGCACAACGCATACACTAGAATGCATCCGCCTTGAAAACACCACCAGCACCCTTTAAGCATGTCAGTACAACAAAAACCCCTTGACCTACCGCACATCCTCCCTCCCCGTCATAAACTGGACACCCGCCGAAACGATCTGCATAACCGTCTCAATCTCCGCATCCGTCCGCGGCGCATAGATCAAAACATACTCCGCCGGAATATCAGGTCTCGTGCCCAGCGAAAGAAACGTCATCGCCAGGGTACCCGAGAAAGCATGGCGCTGTCCCCAACCAGCCTCAATAACCTTGATACCTAGAAAGCAACGTTAACAGCTGCCACACAGCAAACAAAGGAGACCCATACAATCAGCCGGTGCAAGGACAATATGAACGGAGTGATCATTTCCCGAATGAACATGCGAAATCTCACGCTTCATAGTTTCCGCAATCCCAAAGACGGGAATATGATCCGCAACAAAGAGCCCATCAGCATGTCGTTCCAGATTCGACTTCTGGAATTTAACGAGATGATGATTCCGGTGTCCGAACGCTGTAAACGCAGTTCGGAATTTCTATCACACAATCAGTGAATAGTTCTTCGTTCTCGTCTTCTCTTTCCGCCTTCTTTTTCCCAAAATCCAAGTCCAACAGTACACACCTCCATAACAGCCTCATCCGGCATCTGCGTCAACTGCCTCTGCGGTACAACATGCGGTCCAACAACGGGTCTCTCTTCCCCACGGCTCAAGTGTTCCTCGGTCAAGGATAAAAACCCTTCATTGCCCTTCCCGTGCCCCTCGGCCGCCGCAATGCGTTTCACATACTGGTCCGTGCTGAACATCTCGCGCCCGAATGGCTGGAACAGCGCGCGCACGACAACCCATCCTAACGCGTTATTCGGTACCCCGCCCGGGCCGTAGGATTTGAAGATTTTGTAGTCGCGGTACGCGGCAGGGAGGATGAGGGTTGAGACGACTAGCGCCGCGGCGCTGAGAGCCAAGGTTAGTCGGTCTTGGGGTGGGTGGAATGGGATGGAGAGGGTTGTTGGCATGTTTGTGGCGTTTGTATGATAGGGTGTTAAAAGATATTTAGAGGCCCCGGGTTAGTTTGATTATCAACTATCTGAGAGACTTGGAATTAAATAGAGGTCTTGTATGGCTGAATCCGGGAGCTGACGTGAGAAAGGGCTGACGCGATCCCGAAGAATTCGCGTTCCGGTTCTTTCTCAGTTAGGGCTATAAATATATATGTATCGTAAATCTGGTTTCATTTCGCTGTGCTACTCGTATTATCATTAATTCCGACGTCTGAAATGACTCGGTTCATGGATTTAAGTACAATAATCTGGTGGATATCCACGGCCCCACAGACGAGGCTTGTCAGAGTGTGATATAGTCCGTTTGGCCCCTATTTTGGAAGGTTCGGTGAATCGCCCAATGCGGCCTTAGACAATCCAAATTCCGAAGTTCGTGGCATGTCTCGACATTCACCGAGTTTCACGTGGCAGTGAGCAAACATCATGGGTCTGAAGCGCTTTGCTTCTTGTACCCATAGCTAGAACATCTAGCCGCATCTCCACCGTGGGTTGATTGTGTTGATAACGATATCAGTGTGGAAAAGACACAGAGCAACGGATTGCAAGCTTTCAATCCTCTTTACTCTCCTCTCGGCTAATAGAGGTCAAGGAGTGTGCAAGCTTCAGGAGCACCACACTCTCCGTTGCGGCGAAGTAGTTCAAGCTGTATAATCATGTTAGAACACATAACCAAGTGATGTGAATGTCCAATAATGTTACTCACCTATCCATCAAAATCCGGAGATGGCGCGAGAAATGGTCCTCGTATCGTTTCAGTGTGTCCTCGAGTTTTCCAATCCGAGTTGGATCATACCCTCTGGCATCTGCCCCAGGGACTTTGCCCCCAGCCAAGTCGGGATCAGCTGAAGCCAAGGCTCGTGAAAGTGATGCTGCAGTCCAAGAAGCAAACATGGTGCAGCAAGTCACCAGTTTCGAATGGATCTACATAGTTATTAGTATGAAAACCACCGCTAGATGTAGAGAAGCGTACCTTCAACAGTTTAGCCTGTGTGAGCATGCACTCCTTCAAACATGTATCCAAGAAATCCACATGATCTTGCATCAGCTCATCAACCGTCCGGTTGACCTGCTTCATATCATTTTCCTCCACCTCCGACGCATCGGCGTGGACGCTGTTGACACGATCCATCAAACCCACCCAATTGGGTTCAATGACCTCAGCCGTACAAAAGTACAACAGCTGCTGGACAAACACCAACATCTTTGCACGTAGGTTCCACGCCCGCCGTTTCCATATTTCAAGCCGTCGATCGGAGGATTTATGCCGCCAACTGGTGGTCTTATTCTGGTCTGCCCAGGACGTGACCAGCAACGTCTCAAGATGGCGTAGCGATAGAAGGTGGCGGAAAATAAGTTGGTACCGTAGAACAGTTTTGCGGCTAATGACCAGCGACAGAGGGAACGGAACCGAATAGTCCAGCTCAAGGGCATCGAATCCAAGAATATCTTTGTCCTCGTCGGCATGGGCAGCAGGGATTTGTTGCTTCTCCGCCTCTGTCCCCTCTTGATTGACTCCTGAGACATTCACGACTTGCATCAGCCATTTCGTGAGGCCGATCTTGTTCATTCGCACCTTAACATCTTCCTTGAAGGGGTCCAGTGCTGCAACACTGCCAGGCTGTCGAAGGACAATATCCAATAGTGACTGGAGCTTGCCCTCGTTGACGGCACGCGCCGGTTTTCGTAGCTCGGAAGCACCAAGTTCAAGGAAATAGGAAAAGAAATCGGAGCGATCCAGGAAGAAGTAATGTTTCAGGGAGCGGAATCGAGTGGTGAGGGAGTTTTTCGTGACAAGAAGGTTCAGCAAGGAAGCATTGGCGTAAGTGTAGGCGGAATTTACATTGTCTAGGAAGCGTGGGTCATCGAGCGTTTTGGGGACATCCTTGACCTCTTTGCTGACGTCGACACCACCACATTCGCGGACCACGTTAAGATACTTTCCAGCCAGTAGGACTTTATCCTGCACGCTCTTTAACTGAGGCGGAACCTCGTGTTCTCGAATTGTGTAACGCTTCTCCCAATATTCGTCCGTGTAGTCTTCCTCGAGTTTCTCGCGTTTGATCCACTTTTGTTCTTTGACCAGGAACTCGGCGTGGGGATCCTTGATACCGCCGTGGTGTAACCATTCATTCAACATAGTCATGTACGGCCTACTGGCGTCACGCAGTAAGGTCTGGAGCAGGGTCTTGGTAATTGGATCCCCTGAGAATGAAGCCAGACGTGCGGTCAAGAGTCCGAGAATATTGCCTCCTTTGCACATTTTCTTGCGGGCCATAGACCCTGGTACTAAGTCTCCCCCTTCTTTGAGTTGTTCGAGTATATTGTCAACATCTTCATCGAAGTCGTCAATCGACTCCTCGAGGTCTTCGTCCAGAAGGCCATTTTTGAGCAACAGTTCCTGGCCCATTGAATACAATTGAGACAGACATTGACTGGTGGGCATTGTGTGGAGATGAAGAAGGTGTAAGGTAAATGTAGGATTGTTCAGCAACTGGCCTTCCAGCTGGGCGATAAGGATCAGGTAATCTTTGAGGAGCTTTCGAATAGATGCGCACAGTGAGTGACTAACAGCACCACACTCAGCGCGGCTTTGGATTTCCACAAATGCTTCCATGGCACTGTAGTGTGTCGCCATTTTCAACATGGACTGGATGAGATCACGAAGGGTGGGATCCAGGCCCGGGGCTATCTGGAAGACTGGGCCCGTGAGGCGGTCTTTCTCGATCGATGGGTCGTATGAGCTAGCGTAGTGAACATATTGACCTTCGAATCCCATGAACACGAACAACAAGTCCTCCAAGATCGCTGCTTCCTGGGCATTGGGCGAGAGCTCTCGGAGTGGCCGAGGATGAAGGGCCTGCGGAACCGTCGAAGCTAGAGGGGGAACTGATACACGACATGCGAGAGGAGCTGTCGAGTGAGGAATCAATGATGCTTTAGGATTCCATGGAGCTGTGAAAGAAAAGTCAAGGTCAGCAAATCTGCACTCCACGACAAACTGCGACGCAGGGATCACTCACAATCAGCCGGCTCCTTCTCCCCAGTTCGGGTACTGGGGTTTGCGTCATCAAGCTGAACAAGTTTCCTAGGTCGAGTCTTATCCCAATCGCCTCTGTTGGCTGCACTAATAGATTCCTTAACAGGGTTCACAGGGTTCCTTCGCACTGCCTTTTCCCGTGATGTAATCACTATCCGTTCTGAGCGCTTCTCTGGCATGCTCTTCTGATCCCGGGATACTCTGTGTTTTTGACTCGAGGTGCTGTGGCGCAAAGGATCCTTGTTCTCAGTTTGTAGCGGCGACGGTCCGCGAGTTTCGGAATCGACGCGATTGGAGACGGCGCGGGGTCGTGGAGCGCTCATATACGCGGCGCGGTCATTGGCAGACATAATCCCGCGAGGGCGATGAGCAAATCATGCAGCATAGGAGATTTAAAGGCGCGAAATCGAAGAATTAGCAACAAAAATAACAGAACCAATGTATATGGGGAGAAGATGCAAGTATCCAAACAACTCCACTTTGGCTTGGGCATAATAATCTGCCTCAGGCATAAAGGCAGCAACCAGGCACCTCACCTCTTGCGTACGTCGAGAGCTTCCCTTCCCGAGCTTCACTCAGACACCCACCTCTGCTCCTCTTCCCTTCCCAACTGATTCTCTCCTCCATCGTGATTCTATATTGTTTCATTGATCCCTTTTTTTGACAAGTTTCCTTCATCCCATCAGATAATTCAATATGTTCATTGCACGATCAGAATATGGTAAGCTTCATCAGGGTCTCCCCTCACCGCGGAATCAACTAACAGCTTTGGATAGACCGTGGAATCAAGTACGTTCTCCGAGTTTAATCTGCGTCTTCAAATAGACCTGCAGCCTGACAATGTTTCCTCCGCAGCACCTTCTCTCCCGAAGGTCGTTTGTTCCAGGTCGAATACTCTCTTGAAGCTATCAAACTAGGCTCCACCGCCATCGGAGTATGTCATACCACACAGTTCCTCTTTGCTATACCATTCCACGGAAGGCCTCAAATCACTACATCAAGCGATCTTCGTACTGTTATCGGAGCGCAAAGCCAAGGATAACGCGAATATGGAACTGTCTTTTCTAACAGTCATCTAGGTAGCAACCTCCGAAGGTGTGATCCTCGGTGTTGAGAAGCGCGTCACATCCACATTGCTCGAAGCGTCGTCCGTTGAGAAGATCGTCGAAATTGATCAGCACATCGGCTGTGCCATGTCCGGTCTGCAGGCCGATGCCCGCAACCTGGTCGAACACGCCCGCGTCGAATGCCAAAATCACGCCTTCCACTATGCCGAGCCTCTGCGGGTCGAAAGCACGACGCAAGCAATTTGCGATTTGGCTCTTCGATTCGGTGAGAGCGGTGACGATGAGGAGAGTGTCATGAGTAGACCCTTCGGCGTTGCGCTGTTAATCGCGGGTTATGATGAGGATGGGCCCCAACTGTAAGATATGCGGTTTGCTTTTGTCTGATATATTTACTGATTCCTTTTCTTTGTTAGATACCACGCTGAACCGTCCGGTACATTCTACCGGTATGACGCCAAGGCCATCGGTTCGGGAAGCGAAGGCGCGCAGGCGGAGCTGCAGAATGAATACCATCGGTCTTTGACTCTAGCAGAGGCTGAGACTTTAGTCCTCAAGACACTGAAGCAGGTCATGGAGGAGAAGCTTGATTCCAAGAATGTCCAGCTGGCCAGTGTCACCAAGGAGAAGGGATTCCGTATCTACAACGATGAGGAAATGGGCCAGGCTGTCACACAGCTTGGTGGCAACCAATGAGTGCGATTAGTGTCAAAGATATCTCTTGAGGGGGCTCCTTGGACTTGATTTGGAGGCTAGTATCTATGTCGGGAGCAATAGAAAAATAATGACGATGCCGTCCAACGCTTATATACTGGCCTAACTACGTAGTATTTCATGTAGCTAGCGTCCATAAACATAGAGGTCATGTGTGTTAAATTTGATTATATAGGATGACATAAATAGATCCTTTGCAACGTCTAGCGGATCTTATAAACACACGGTTTCAGCACCTGGGCCTCATGCTCAGCCGACATGCCAGACTCTGAATCAGGCTTGCGGTCAACAAAGCGCTTCTTGTTGCCACCAAGGGCAGGCGCACTGAGAGCCGAAGCGTGTTTTCCCTTGGTAGGCGCACCACCCTGCTTAACAAACACCATTCTCACAAACATCTTATTGGACTTATCCACGGACTCCTGGCGAAGCATGAACCCACGAGACCGGAACACCTCCACAAATGCCGAGATATCAGTCTCGTCCTTATTGTCCGATGGTCGCACATCCTCAGCAAATATATCACCCTCATCATCAGAATCGTCGCCAGCCTTCTTCTTGGGCTTCTTCTTGTCCGCCTTGCTGCCGGGCTTCTGCGCACCGATCTGAGACTTCTTGCGATGGACCTTGCCAAATCGACTTTTGACCTCACTGACCCAGCACTCGCCCTTACCGTCGCCGCGCAAAATACGCCATGCCTCCTCGACGAACGAAACCCAGTTGGTTCCCATCAAACTCAGACAGAAAATAGCCACATCTGCCGCCCCATCTTCCAAGGGGAGATTCGAGATATCGGCTTTGGTGATCAGCGTATCGGGCGCTGCCAGATCGTAGCTGTTGAGCTTGATTTTCAGCTTCTTGGCTGAGGGCGTCAGAGCGCGTGCGAGCTGTGCATCACCACAGCCAAGATCGGCGATGGTGCATAGTCCAGTGGGACGACGGGGGAGCGGGTAGCCCTTAGCAGGGTTAAGGGGATTTCCTCGCTTCGGGAGCGGGATTGCACCGCGGTGGCGGATGGTCTTGATATAGTCGTCGACCGGGTTAGAGGGCCACGACTCCTTCACCTGTCGCGCAAATCCGGCATGGTACTCGTCGAACAGCTCCGGGTTGGTGCTGAACATCTCGAGTGCTTTCTCAGAGGGGGTGGTGTAGAGGGTTTCGTTCAGGTGGCGGAACCGAGATGAGATCAACTTCTGTCGCATTGCCTGCTGGAGAGGGGTCAGGTTCGCTGTTGGTGGGAGTGCGGGCGCAGCGGGAGCAGGAGCAGGAGCTTCTTTGGCCGGGGCAGTGGTAGCATCTGCCTCGGTCTTGTCCTCTGAGGCGTTGTCCTTGTTCTTCTTGTTCTTTCTTTGTCTCTTTTTGGGTGCTTGCTCCTCGGCTTGATCTGCGTCTGCCTCGGCGGTGGTGGCAGTTTCGCTTGTCGGCTCCTGGGTGGTGGTTGTCTCAAGTGTTTGCTTCTCCTTCTTTTCCTTCTTCTGCTTCTTCTCTGACTTTACAGGAGCCTCTGCGCCGTGCTTTCCACCCTTGGTGGTACCCTCAATGTGCCTGCGGTACATCTCATCCACATTGCCCGCGGTGACACGGTCATTTGCACGCTTGCGCTTGTTATTCTTCCCATCGGAATTGGGGGCATCCTTCTCCGGCTGGGACTCATTCTTGGGCTGCACAGCCTGAGTCTGTGGCTGCAGAGCAGAGCTTTCAACGGACCATCCTGGAACAGCGAACATGATGAATTCTGAAGGATTGGTTGTAAATGCCCAATTCCTTTGAAGTAGAAGGAACGGTCAGAAAAAAATCTCTAAGTTTCGTTATCGGTAATTTGGTAATTTTACTATCGATTACATACACATTGTTGCCTCAGGCATAAGACTGGGGTATATCTCGCGTAAACGCCTATGGCATGATCTTGTTTTGAGACACAAAGAGAACGTCGTACATAATGTTCACCGGGATACCCCTAAGCCCCTCGTAAGCCCTTGTAATTATCATACCCGAGAACATTTAATTCTGACCGTGCACTTAATAACCTTGCAAATATATAGGTGAACCCCCCTGACGAACCATCTATCGCGGGTGATCTGCGGCCCTCGGCAGCTTTTCCCTCTTAGCTTTCGTACGGAGTACTTATCTGATCATTGTGCCTTTAGCCCCACAATGTCCTCACACATGTCCACTCTGCAATCTTGAGTTATGGCTGACGACCTTCAAGATCAGCTGGACATTCCAGCGGATCTTACTGGTGGGGGTACTGCAGAAGCCTCAACTGCACGATCAGGTCCCCGCAGGCTCCCGAAGAAACGAACTAAGACTGGCTGTTTGAGTATGTTGCAGAACACTGGAGAGAGGGTTCCCCGTTGACCAAGTCTCATAGCTTGTCGAAAGCGACGAATCAAGTGCGGCGAAGAGAAACCAATATGTACCAACTGCGTGAAGTCGAAGCGACTCTGCGAGGGTTATGCCCAGCGAGTCGTGTTCAAGAACCCCATAGGCATATTTGGGTCTTTTAGTACTGGCCACGGCCAGGACCTGCAGATAGAGCAACAGCATATGAGGGTGCCGATATACAACGACTATGGCTCCCAACTTCCTCCCCAACAAGCGGCAGCCGCTGCTCAGCATCCAATGCTGGCTCCGCGACCTGTTGATCCGGCGACGATGGGATATCACTCATTCCCGTCCCGAATCCCTTCGCCCACTCAGAGCCAGCCGATTAGTGCACCTCCCTTATATTATTCAGCGGCTCAAGTGCAGCCGCCAACCCACATGTGGCAAACTCAGCCGATAGCTCAAGAGGAAAGCACGTTTATTACATCAAATGTGACCGATTCCTCACAACCACAGCAGTCAGTTCAGCTGGGACAGACGAGCACTCCACATATGCCTCATGCTATCACACAAAATGTACCTCAGGTCACCAGTCCGATCGGCCAGACAGCCGAAGAATATGCCTCCAATCTCTCACTGCTACCACCTCCTAATCCAATGCCGGGAAGCAGAGAGAGCGAAATCAACAAGATCCCTCAGGTATACATTGCTGTGATCTCTCTGCTTTTATCAGCTGGTATGCTGAATACATCTTAGATTACACATCCGCTGCCTACGATATATCATTATCAGCCACCCCCAGGTCAATTACCACAGCAATTACGATCTCATGAACAGTTTATACCCCATCAGGTACCCCATCAAACACAAGTGGTATATATGGAGGATGAAAGCGAGGATTATTACGACGTGGACTCGGATGACGAGATGGCGGATCAATCACAGGCCGAAGGCTTCAACCAGTTGAGTCTCATCATGGCCTCTGCTAACCGCGATGAGCGACAACTCCGCTCCTTCACCACCTATCTGAACGAGCCCAATGTGCTCGCCTCATACCGTCCTACACTTGGCTCTTCTCCCTTGAACAACCCAAAGACCGCCCGCATCTTTGCTCACTTCATCCATTCGACTGGTCCATCGTTGTCTATATTTGAACGACATCCTACTGACTCCTCAATTGTTCTGGGGGCGGCTGTTCCATCTGCGCAACAGGGTCTATGGGTCTATACACTTGCCCTCAAAGCTTTGGAGCATCCAGCTCTCCTCCAGGCAATACTGGCTGTCAGCAGCTTACACATTGCATATTTACAGCAAGTTCCCACGACAGTATCTTTGAAGCACTATCACTACGCCCTGAAAAGAGTTGGTTTCGCAGTCGGCCTTCCCCTCCGACGCAAGCAAATCGGTACCTTGGCTGCCACCCTTCTACTTGGCTACTATGAGGTGATATCTGCCGACCACTCGAAATGGAATAATCACTTGGGTGGGTCCACCCATCTGATCCGAGAGATCGACTTTGCCAAGACCACTAGAGACCTACGGGTCTATCGACGTAAAGCTCACGAACAGCGACTCAAGTCGGGCTGGACGAGCTCGTGGTGGGAAATGCCTGGCGATGTCTCTGAGGACGATCCCTTCTTTGAGAAAGAGGACAATCTCGATGAAGATTTTATAGGTACCATTATGGGACGAGGTGTCAACTACGACGATTTTGGATGCATCAACGAGAATAGTACGCTGCCCTCCAAAAAGCATTTCACCCGCAAGGACATTGAGGTTTTCCGGATTCAATGCGATCTGTACTGGTGGTACGCAAAGCAAGATGCACTTCAGAGTTTTATTGGCGGAAACAAACTATTGTAAGTCTACACCTACGGCTACTAGCAGGCATACGATTTACTTATCCTAAAACCAGAATGCCCTACTCTCAATGGGGTCAATGTCCGCCTCGAGCAGGCATTGGTCGTTTAGATGCCATCTACGGATCTGCAGATCACCTGTGGCTGCTGCTCGCTCGGGTCACAGATTTTGCGTTCCGTGATCGCAAGCGAAAATTGAGAACGCTGAAGACAGGCGGGGTGGACTGGAAGCCAGGCCCTGAGATGTTCCAATTTATGGGTCGTTTCGCTGGCGGCCCTCCTGGTCAAAGACCTGGACCACCTGGTGGATTCGGCCCCGGGGGTCCCCCTGGCCCTGCATCTAGCCCTCCATCTGGGAAGCCTAATATGCAGCCTGAAGGGTACCCCAGGGCCCCGTCCATGGAAGAGCCTGCTAAAGCGCCTCCTGCTTTAAGCCCTGAGCCGGCCTCGGCTGACAGTCCTCCAATGTACGGAATGATACCCCCTCAGCCGCCTGCACGTCTTCCCTCGGGATTCCAAGATAGACCGCGTGAGCCTCGTTTATCACCAGACGAGGATGACCCGGCTCACGACATGAGTTACAAGGAAGCCGAACAGGAATGGGAAGAGATCCTGGTTGCTATGGACATATTCTCCCAAGCTTTGGGTCGCGATTTCCAGCCTTTGCCAGCAGATGCCGCGCCCCAGATCTCTACACCATTCGGTCCAGCCCTCCAGTATCGTACCCATACCATCGCCGTGATTTGGGGGTTCTACTACGCCATGCGCCTTCTGCTGAATCGAATCCATCCCTCCATGCCACCAGCCATTATGATGGCAGCCGGGGTATCTGCTCCAACGACGGCTGGATTCGCACACACTATTGGGAAGATTCTGGCGGGTGTCTACTATCCGCAACGCTTTAACCTCGAAGCTGGAAGCTTAAGCCCAAATTTGGGTTCTGGATTGACTGACATGACAGTGCCGATATTCTTTGCAGCTGTACAATTTATCGATCCCACACAGCGAGCTTGGACGATTTCAAAACTTCGAGACATCTCTCGTTTGACTGGGTGGAAGACCGCGGATGCTATTGCAGGGGGCTGTGAGAAAGCATGGGTAGTCGCTGCAAAGCAAGGTCGCGGGCCACCCTATCAACGGTCATTTGAGAATGACCGAACACGGGAAGAACAAGAGCGTAAGGTAAGCGTGTTTATTGGTAATCCTTGGTCTATACCATCCACGCTAATGTATGCGCCACAGACTGAGGCTGTGCTGAAGGAAGTTGAAGATCGTCGCTTTGTGACGGTCAAGTTGGATCGGGCGCATTGGGCCATGGGAATCTTGGAAGAGGACATTGCGAATTTAGAGGTTTAGGATTGGATTAAGTATATGTACAATTCACCAGTACCTACATATCTACAAAGCACATACATGAGGCACAACATACAGTAGCATCGTACAGTGCCAATAGAAGATGTGGCGCAGGTAGGTATCCAAGTATCCCCCACATTCAATATAATCTGACCCAATGTCATCACTGATCGGCTTCTGCCTGACACTTTTTATGTCTTGATTTTTCTTTTACTTTATCTTTTCTCCCCAAGGCTGATACTCGGTGTCTTCTTTCTGTTATTTTCTCCTCATTTCTGCCTTTCGGTGTTTCATATCTCTCGTCGTCTCTCCAGTCTTGTCCGTGGTTCCTCAAAAACCCCACTCTCGGTTCGGAGTCAGCCGCTCGCGTCATCCACGGTTCACCATAACTTGTAGAATCCGGTGATACTCCCAAAATGTCGCGGTATGATGACTATCGCTCGTCAACAGGGACCCTGGATTTTCGAGATCGGTTCGATCGATCCTCACGGGGTCCCCCCGTGGCCGAACGACCCCGCCATGCCGAAGAGCGCTTTGAAGCACGCCTCCGTGACGAAGACCGATATGGACCCCCTGCGCGCGCCCCCGGGAGACACTATCAGGATGACCATTTAGATCACCAATCCCCTGCCAACTCTCTTGTGGCGCATGACCGAAGCCGGCGCCGTGATGACAGTCCCTCATTTCGACGTCCCCAACTAATTAGGCGGCAGTCGTCCTTGGATACCTTCGACCGCATACCCCGGCGTAAGATGGAACACCTTGATGCCCGAGATCGAGGGCCGCGCGCTCCCCGTGTACCTATGGTCGTTCCGCCTCGTCCTCAGTTCTCTCCGGGCCGTTATCGTGAGCGAGAAGTCTATGAGGATATTAGAATCGCCGAGCCCGACTACTATGGTGATGAAGAGTTCAGAGATATTCGTGACCGAGAAATGGTTGATCGTCGCCGCCGCTCTAGCAGTACTGTACGCAGACATCATGAGAAGCCTTACCCGCGCAAAGGCAAGACCCGTGTTCCTCGTCACCTTGCACACATTCACGCCATCATGGAACTAGGGTATCCGTTCAAGGAAGAGGTTGGTGTTTTGTTTTCCCACAGTGCTGTTTTCCGCTACTGACCTAAGTAGGGGGATTTGATTATCATTCAAAAGGCATTGTCGAAGGAACAGATCGATGAAGTGCTTAGCTTGAGCCGCGAATTCAGGCGCCCTTCGTATACGGAAAGTGAGTGGCATCCGCATCCACATTCCTCAGATCTTATGAGGAAGAGTTATACTAATCAGCGTTTTCGAACAGCCGAATACATCGGCCTGTCTCCATCTCCTCCCCCAAGGGAACGGCGACCACGCGAGCAGGTGACAGAATACCTACGCGTAGAGGCTTCCCCTCGCACTAGCCAAGCATTCATCGTGGAAGCATCACCCGCCCGACACAGATCACATTCGCGCCACCATGTGGACCAGTACGAGGAGATTGTGGAGAGGCCGCGAGTGCGAGGAGTCTCCCGGCGACGAGCTGTATCAGTCCATGATCATGGACCTAGTCTCTCTCCCGTGCAGTATATCGAGGAGCGAGAATCTGCTGCTGCTCGGGCGGGTTCAATGGTTGTTGTTCGTCCACGGGAGAGCGATCACGACGTGAACGAGTACATTCGCGAACTGGAAGAGGAGACGAGACGTCTTCGCCTGGAGAGGCAGGGTGGAATTGAGATCACTCGAGAACGCGAAACAGATATCATTGATGATAGAGGCAACCAGGCGGAGATCACTGAGACCAGGACGCAGGAGCGCTCAGGTATGACACCCTATTTTTACTATATCGTTTCGGTGATTCTGACCTACTTTAGAACCAAACTCTCGCATCATGCGTGCTATGATGGCAACTCTGACCTAACCTGATTTATGTTCTGCTTTGCTGTTATTTTTTTCTGAAGCGGAGACTTACGACGCTATGATTCCGATTCGATTCTAAGGTTCTGGGTTCTGGAAGAGCATTTCCGGATGTTTTATGTATCTTTCTTAATCAATTTGCAAATTATTCTTAGGTACAATTTTGAAGTATTAACAGTCTACACTCACACGAGGCTGCTTCTAAGACGAACCATGATTTTGACATATTGTTGGATGTTCTCTGGTCTAGAGGTAAAAAAAAAAGACTCAAAAATACAAACTCATTGTATCATGGGTGCCTGATAATCTGATATGTGGCGTAAATGAGGCGGTGCAAGGTCGAGGCTTTGTCCCGCCCGTGTAGCACATGTAATGATATCCTATCATCACCCCCATCCATTTCTCATTCTCCGTCCTTTTTCTAACTAAAAGGTTCAAAATACGCCAATCATGGATCGAATGCAGGCATTCGGAAAGAACTTCAGGTAAGTACACCGTCATAGCCCCCCTATCCCGCGGACCCGATTCCATCCCCCTCGACTTGTGATCGGTCGCTTTACTAACATCTTCTTGCCTTGTGGTTTTCTGACGGGTAGTGCGAGCTTTACGCCCTTTGCGCAGCGTACCCAGCAAATGATCAAGGAGCAGCTGGGCCAAGCCGACGACAAGACCCAGCTCCCCGATGAATACATTGAGCTCGAGAAGCGCGTCGATGCGCTCAAGCTTGTTCACCAGAAGCTGTTGCAGGTGACGTGAGTTATCCATGTTGCTTTCTGAGCTATAAATAGCTTTCCAAACAGGCGCTAACCGGTGCTGCGAACAGCTCCCAATACTCCAACGAGGCCTACGACTACCCTCCCAACATCCGCGAGTCCTTCAATGACCTGGGCCGCACTATCAACGAGAAGGTCCAGCTCCTGTCGCAGGCAGGCTCACCCGCTGAGGCACAAGCTGCCCTGACAGCTCCCCCTTCTGCAAAGCCCCAACCCAAGACCTTCAACCACGCCATCGCCCGTGCCTCCCTTGCCGGCTCCCAGACACTCGCGCAGAGCACCGAGGGCGAAGATCCACTTGCCAGTGCTTTGGAGAAGTATGCTCTGGCCGAGGAGCAGGTTGGCGAGGCTCGTCTGGCCCAGGATGCTCAGATCCAGTCCCGCTTCCTGGCTGGCTGGAACACCACCCTTAACACCAACTTGATGTTCGCTGCTAAGGCACGCAAGAATGTCGAGAATGCCCGCTTGATGCTTGACTCAATCAAGGCTAGCAAAAAGGCTGCTGCCCACGGCGACCTAGATAACCTGAGCGAGGATGCCCGCGCAGAGATTGAGCAGGCCGAGGATGAGTTTGTTGGTCAAACCGAGGAGGCTGTGAGCGTGATGAAAAACGTATGTTGTGATTGATTTTCTTTATTTGCTTGTCGGTATCTGAACTCAGTCCTCCCGTACTAACATCGCTTGCAACAGGTCCTTGATACCCCCGAGCCCCTGCGTAATCTGGCCGATCTGATCGCCGCCCAACTCGAGTTCCACAAGAAGTCATACGAGATCCTTAGTGAGCTTGCTCCGACTGTAGATGCGCTGCAGGTCGAGCAGGAGGTAAGTTCTTAGCGGTTCTCGTTTTACCTGTCCATCTCGTCTAACCTTTTTTTAGGCCAGCTACCGTAAGATCCGCGAGGGCGCATAAGCGTTGTTTTGAATGCCGTGTTTTATTTTGTTATCATTCTGCCTGGCTTCGATTTTGTCTGTTACTCTGAGCCATGGCCTTGTGTTTTGTATCTAAGCGGCTTCGATTTTGCTGAGCCAACCCAACAGATCATTCAGTCTGCATTTTTGGGCTTGAAATAGGTCCTCCTTTCTATATTCTCATAAAAGTCATATTGTAGTGGAAACGTAAGAGCAGATGCCACCTTCATTGATGTATAGATGTCATTGCACGGCATCCACCGCCCGCCAATTCTGCCTCAGGCGACAGCATCCCGCTAGCTCCAGGAGCTCCGACATCAACGGAGATACTCAAACTCGCCAGGTCGCCTTTTTGAGCTCGCAACACACCTGACAGCTGCCTATTTTCGAAGAGAACCTCCGATATTTGGTTCCTCTAATAAATACGCAAAACATCATCAACCCAATCCCAATCGTGCCACCCTCCACCAAACAATCAATTACTTGTCCGTCTACCCGCGCCGTCAAAGGATCCGGACATTCATGAACACTCGTGCGGAACATTTATACCTTCGATTAAATTATTAGCCTCTTTGTGTTGTCCTCCATAAATTGATCGCTCCTCGCCAACACAATCACCTAACACACCGAGTAATCTCCACTCTGGATTGTGCTTTACTCCAACGAAAGAAGATAATAACAGAATACCGGCAAGATGGCAAACGGGTATGTTTCCCTCTCTATCGGAGTCATGCAATAAACAGTGCATACCTATCTGGAGCCATGGGTCGATAATTACCTGGTTACGGATGTTCGCATTCTTCAATCTATCCACGCCTCAACCTCCCATGCTCTGCTCGACAAGGATACAAAGCTACAGTCGCTAACGTGAAATTCAACAGCTGGAGCCTCCTCGTTGGCCTGGTTATCATCATCGGCCTCTCGACAGCAGCGTGGTTCCTAAGCCCGAAGGGTGATAACCAAACGTGAGTTCATGCTTGGGTGCTGGGCGTCGAGTCCAGTCACCCTTTGAGATTTGCATGTACTTGACGATACTGACTTCTGTTATCCTCAGCCTCTTCCGCAGCACGCTTATCCTTACCTTCGTTTCCTGTTACTTGATGTGGGGTATGTTTCTGATCCAATCTCTCTATCCATCTATCGCCATGATATGTGAACTACATAAAATATGCTAACATACTCAATACAGCCATTGTCTTCCTCTCACAATGGCATCCACTTATCGCGCCAAAGCGGTCAGATATCAGACCTGATCGCGTACCGCACTAGAGGCGTTTCTCTTTCTGGTTTTTGTTTTCGTCAATTCTGTCAGCTGACATTTTGGGAAATTGTCTGTTGTGGGATGTTGTCTCATCTTATCTTGTCACGGGATGGTATAAGATGAATTCAAGTCTCCCATTCTCTGTGATGTGCGTGGGTTAGACAGGAATGAAGGCTGATTTTCTCTCTGTGCTTATGCTTGATAGCGGGCTGTTTGTGGAATTGGTCTACATTGCGAACTTGTGTAGGCTCACAGCTGCTTCATGTCTTTGTATAGCTCTTGTCCTAGATGGCCTTTTCTTCGCAGCGTTTCATTTGTATTTTTTCGTTTTGATTCGGTTATAGTTGCTCGGTTTCCTTTTGCATGGAATGCATTCATATCATCTTCGGTCCCTTTACTAAGCCAATACTACTAGCTACGTCCAACTATTTATGAGGATGTCGATTAGGGGATTGCGCTCAATACAAAGTGATATGTATATATATATGACAGCAACTGGGACCCTGACAGAGCTATGTCGAATTATTTTGTTGTATCAGTGCCTAAGTATACATTTCAAGCATTCCATTAACCAACTCCCACAGCACCTAGAATCACCCTCTGCACCGCCCACCGGGCGATTTGGCCCGCAACAGCAACAGCAACAGCACGTAGATACCCACAGCCAAGTAAGATATACAAAGCCTCGATATTACTCAGAAGCACCAAGTGCGTATCAACGACGCCAAGAGAAAGCAACGAAGATAACAAGTCAAAAAGCCCCGTTAGATAACTGGTCGGCGTCGAAGTTCGAAGTAAAGAAGCCGTCGCACCCAGCCACGATTCCAGGAACGAAGAAGAAAACGCCGAAGCCGAGGGTGGAGATGATATAGCTGCTTTCGCAGAGAGCAGGGAAGAGGTTTTCGTGGCTGTGGCGAGAAGACTCTCATGCACCGCGCTCGTAATCGTAACCGTCTGTGCCGGGGACCGGATTTGTGCTGATGTGTGGCTGTGCGCTGGGATGTCTGACAGGCTGCCGTTGCCGTCGGCGCCCCAGATTACTAACAGGATGGGGAAAAGCTTTGCGCAGCTGCTGACAAGCAGGGCGGTACTGATTGCTGCTGGGCTTGCAGCTGTTGGAGGGGGCAGGGGTTGAATATTCTGCATTGGTGCTGTTGATGTCCGGCGTAGCGGCGGCGCAGGTCGCGGTGGAGGTCCCATTGACGTGCTCTGCGGTGGTGATAGCTCGGTTGGGGAGGTGACCTCGCCATAGGAGCTGGAGGTCGGGGTTGGGTTTGGTAGGATTCCGGGGGGGTTGGCGGAGTTATATGTTTGTGTGCTTATTGGCACTCCGGATGGCGAGGGATGAGTTGGCGTGGGGGGTCCGGAGGGGAAAGGGGTGGTATCTCCTGTAGATTTGGTGTTGGCATTGCTGCTGTCTGGTCCGCTATATCGGCGCGACTTTGGAACCAGGATTGAAGCCAACAAGCGCACAGTTAGGTGGTGCGCGAGAGTTGCGGCTGCATTCAAGCTTAGGAAGAAGAGGTATTGGATGATGATAGGGGCCCGTGACAAGAAGGTCGTTGCGAGGGATGGGTCCTTCTCAATGCGTGCCCAGGTCAGGTAGACGTCAAAGAGAAGCAGAAGAACTCCCAGGCGGATTATGGACCGCTAAAAGGCCACATTATCAGCAAGTAGCTCACGATTCTTTAAGGTGGTACCCACATCGAATTGGTTGTCGTCTCGCCCGAGCCGATTGAAGAGAAGATGTCGGTATACCTGTTTCAAGATATGTCAGCCAGATCGCATTCGTCGAGAATACGTATAATGCTTACCTGGGGCTTAATGAGCACCAAGTCAATGAAGAGCACGACAAAGTCATATTCAACGTATTTGTCGGCAAACCGCTGGCAACGCGGGCATTGCGTTAGTCGCACGCCCTTTCCTTGTGACCGGTCATCGGCACGACTATAGGCACTGTACAGGTGAGAGACCGGATAGGAGCACTCGATGCAAATAGGCATCGTGTTACATCCATAGATCTTTAGAATATCCAAGGGTCCAGATTGTAGCTCACTTATCGCAATATGGAAGGCGGTGAACCCAAGGGACGATATCCCACCTTCTGGGCTATAATGTACGGCCTAAGGGGCTAGCTACAGTATGGAACTGAATATGGTTGGCATCCTGTTTATTAGTCAAAATACAGGGAGGGGATAAATGGAAAAGAGAGTGCAAAAATATAAAAAGTAAAAGGAAACTCCGATAGGGGGAATCGAACCCCCGGCTGCCGTGTGAGAGACGGCGATGTTAGCCACTACACCATATCGGAGGGGGACTGCGAATTACTCTCTTAGGTTTAGTCTTGACCCTTTAGGTTTAGCGCTCTGTGTCCTTATACGTCCCGTGCGTGGTTCTATATAGTCCCCTTCCCCCTCCCAAAACCTACTATCTTACATTTTCTTTTTCGCCCTCCTCCTCCCTATCCCTATAGGTGAGGCATTTTTGCTATTGATTCGGATCACTAAGCTCCTAAGCTCCGCCACCTCCTTTTCCCTATATAACTCGTTATTACCTCTTCACAACTTTCCTACGCCCCTCGCTACTTATTTAGGCTCTTACGCTACGAACCGTAGGATATAATAATCCTATATCGGTAGGATAGAGAATAACCGTATAGCTTACTATAAGATATATAGGCGGAGGTATAGCCTTTACCGATATCATATATTTTTTTTCTCTTTACTGTCACGAGCCAGGTCTTTTATGAGAAAAGAGTGCATTCCAACTAAAATATCAAAGCTAAGGGAAGAGAGGAAGAAGAAGAAAGCAAGTGCAGCTTCCTGAGGATTAAATAGCAGGAGCTGAGCAAACAAGCAAACAACCTCTTTCCCGATTAGGTTGGAAGCACTGACAAACAATCTGGGAGAAAGCAAGCAAATCGTAACACCTCGCCGGTAATAACAAATATTATGCGTAGAGTTAAATAGTCGCTCTACGCCTATCCTAGTAGCTAGAATAGATATAATATTATAGGTAATTGTCACGATATCTTCAATTGTGAGGTTATACGTGTATTGGCACCTCATGCCTATGGTTGCTGCCTTAGGTCCGCAGGCCTAGCAGAACCCCGGCGCTACGGCGGTGAAACCCCGGGCTTTCGATATCTATTCGGGGAAAGAACGCTACCAGCGTTTGAAACCGGTTTCTTGCAACCCTCAAGCCATTTCAGTTATTAAATTAGGTGCAAGTCCTGAACATTGCGCCATGAATCAACTGGCCCAGGGGGGAGATAGCCAACACAGTGACAAAATGATTGATTGGTAATGAGGCCATGTTTAGTCAAAACCCGAAAGGATGATCTATAACTGAGAGCTACGCCTCCAGGCTAGACAAGGCGCAGATGGTTTACTCAGAAGTATAAAGTAAGACCAGAATCCGAGGAAATTCAATCATCTCAACCCATTTCTCATTTAGTCATTCAATCTATTCACTTGCTTAAGTCACTATGTGTTCCTCCATGAACAACGAGAGTGAATCATTCGGTAAGACTATTTAGAAAAACCGCGTGACAGCCACGCCAACTTAGCTAGTTACTTCCTCGCAGACCAGACAAAATCTTAAGCAAAACCCCTAGTCCTCCCGATATAGGCACAGAGACCAACCCCATTGTGATTGAAGACGACAATTCTCCGTTAGGGTCGGAATTGAAACCTATTATGATCTACTTTGAGGACCACAGCTCTTCTATAAACGAGCAGCTTCAATACGACCCCGGAACCGAGCTCATAGCGACGCCGGAATCTTAATGGGAGAGAATGTTCCGCGAAAGCGATGACCTATTCGCAGACGAGGACATTGAACCCGATTATCTCCTCGCACTAGAATATCAGCAGGTTGGATTAGCTGATAAAGATGCCGCTGCAACTAGAGGAACATCTCCTGATCGTCGTTTTCGATCGTCGATAGAAACACCGGCCTACGAAGACCCATTCAACCCAAATCCTCACCCGGACCAGATAGAACTTTATGAGAGTATTAAGAATGGTAATGGTAAAATCATGTTTTTCCATGATTATCATTCACTAATCGTACATCGAGAGCAAAGAAATATGCGAGAACAAACACGCCGTGGAACCAGAGACGGAAGACTCTGTCATTCAGACAGAATCGACTGGTAGGCTTTCTTGTCAAGATTCAGCATATGCCTACAACATACCGAGATCTCCTCACTTATAAAGATCAAATGTTTCACGAGTGCT
Source organism: Penicillium cf. griseofulvum (assembly GCA_028974015.1). NCBI lineage: Eukaryota > Fungi > Ascomycota > Eurotiomycetes > Eurotiales > Aspergillaceae > Penicillium > Penicillium cf. griseofulvum. Next base: position 3,035,624 of record JAPQKP010000001.1, read on the forward strand.
TTTCAAAGATCACACTATCTACCTTGAGATATTCTTCAACGATAAACTACAGTCTTGGCTCCAAACTTTGAGAAGTAGGTATGATTGCAAACTCTTTTTTGTATGTATTCTCTGATAACCTATTGATGAATTAGATGTAAGAAGAAATAGAGGCTGCTTTAGGAAGCTTGCAGAAATAAGCTTAGAATCAATGGTTGATGGTTGATGGAGAGGGCTATATGTATATATATATATGGATGGATATATGTTACGTATACCTAGGGGGTGACCTCGGTATGATGGCAAGAACTAAGGTTGGAAGGTGGTAGAGTCTACATTGGGACTCCGGAGGTACATAATTTCTAAGCTTTTATTGGCAGGGGGAAAGTACCTAGGTAGTAAGCTTGGATGACCCCTGGTCCCACCCTTCCCCAAGTCTTCAAGTTAGTTATGCCTTTCTTTTTTCCTCTCTCTTTTTCTCCTTTCCATCTGTCTATCTTTACGATTTTCGACCTTCTATTTTTCCTTTTCAACTCAAACTATCTTCAAGGTTACATCTGAAACCCGAGAAAAGATGAGTCGTACCGCGATAACGTTGAGCCAAGCCATGAATGAACTCCGCGCTGCTAGGGGCAATATTTCATCTCCGCAGTTTGACCAACTGATACACGAGCAAGATGATAATGATGCGAGACTCCCTTCCGTTCGTCTATCATTGTTAAATGCCTCTGAAGTCGAACACATACTGTGCCTCGAGCCGGCTAAGACCAATCAGGGATTGGATTCCTTTCCTACAATCGCTCCGCCCGAGTTGTTAAGTGAGTCACAGGGATCACAGAGGGGGATCTTGCTAACTTCATAAAGTCAAAAACCTCGCAATGATCGACGGTGCTTTGAAGAACGAAAAAAACGCCGAAGCCAGTATGCGCTGGAGGATGAATAACTTCCTTCTAGTTGCATTCAGCACAGCAATGGACTCGTATTCTGAAAAGAAAAGACTTCTGGAGATCCACCGTGAGCCTAGATGGTCTTTCGGACCCGTCCGATACAAGGACCAGGCCGTTAAGCTATCAGGATACCCATCTTACGCCCTGTGGTACGGAGACGAAGACGAAGCCGCTTTGAATGTTATTGTGGCCCAGAATAAGAGGTTTAAGTGGTATGATGAGGGGATTCCGGAAGTATTAGGATACATGGGTGAGTACAATGTGCCACTGCTGGTGATGTAGTGCTCATTGACTGATTTGGTCGAAGGTTTCGTCTATCACCACCGCAAGAATGCAAACAAACCGATTTCTCCGGTCTACGGGGTTGCAACGGACTCTAAAACGTTTCACTTTGTCAGGCTGGACAATGATTCCACGGTATACTTATTCAATATGTCTCACTTGATTGAAGAGTTACATTCTAATACCTTCTAGTTTGTCACCGCAACACTGGATTCCGAGGTGGACCTAGAAAAAGTGTTCAGTCTATTGGTTCATATCTTGAAAGAAGCATTGATCGTCCAATCGACCCAACCGAAAGAGCCATCCATGCAGTCTAATCAATGTCAAGGATCTGCCGAGCCCCTCGTCCCCGTCGGGTCTTCTCTTAGACGAAAGGTTGCCAAGGAGACACAATATGAAAAGCTGAAAGTGGCTGCAGTTGCTTTGGATGAGGACCTCGATTATTATGACATAGATGAGAGGGACCTCGAAGCCGAATTTCCCGAAGATGAAACCTCTGAAGATGAGTATTCCCAAGATGAGTAATGCTTTGAAGTTCGGCTTTAAAGTTGCTTCTAAGGCTATCGTTACCTTTTTTACTATTTGCTAAACTGGGTGAGCGTACAATAACAGTACTCACATCTTGTCTGATGTTCACAACACCAAGCAATTATTTAAACAAAAAGAGGCTATTTTCTGTGTGGGGATAGAGATCGGAGGCAAGATAGGAGTAGAATCAAAATTAATAAAAACACATGAGAGACGCCAAAAGCATGCGAAACCCTCGAGTATTTCCGCCTGAGGAAGAAGTCTTTCCAAATATAAGTCCCTTTCGCTATATGTGTCGGCCGTAATATAATAAACGTTCTCCGGGTTGTTAGTTATGTGATTGGTGCCTTAGATATGCAAGTATGCGCCCCTAGAGGATCAAGGCATCTGCCATTCGGCAGTTCTGTCTGTGGGGGCCATACGAACCCATATTTAGCGCCAATAAATTGTACTTGAGCGGATCAGTCGTAGAGGCTGTTGGATCAGCGGTGCTAGAACATGCATCTGGCGTTTATTTGCAGATTGTGAGTGGCTGTACTCCTCATAAGGCGCGAGATAAAACATGAGGTGGCCAGCGAAGCTATTATTGTGGCAGGCTAGTAGCCAAATAATACTTGCAACCGACAAACTTCGTGGTGGAAAAGTGGCTAACTTTGTAAGTTGGTGGGCTGTCACTGTTACAAAGGTAACATGTGTTCTTTGTCTGGCCAAATTGACACTGCTGCATAAAGCGGAGGCACAGCAGAATTCCATGCAGTCTTGGAGGGTTGAAACCGACTCGATGTCGAGATAAGACATGCCGTGGCTCATTCCAAAGCTCATATAGAAAGTCTGGTGATCTTGTAAGCGGCTGACTCAATAAAAAGGTATTAACTAGAGACACTGTATGGGCTGACACAGATTTGACCATTGGCCTCGGGACAGGTCGTACTGCAGCGGACAGTTGTCATACTGGGCTGCTTGGTGGCCAGAGGGGCAGTCGAGAAGGCATAAAGCTGGCTTCCGTGGGCGAACGATCCGCAGTCAAGGAGATTACAGTAGAGGTGGAGGGCTCGAACGAGACACTGGAAATTGTAGCTGAAAGTAAAAAAGGTTGATGTGGGAGAGACGGAGAAATTAAACTTTGTTGGTCAACGTGTGATCATTATCAAGTTACTCTTCTACCCTCACACTATTTTTATCCTTTGTCCCCATCTCCAAGTTGCCTGCCATGGATTCATCAATGGAATATCTCACCGATCTTGAAGGAACGCAGGTCACGTTTGATGCTGTTGAGGAACCACCTTGCAACTTCCCTGCCTAGAAATGGATAAGACTTGAGAAGCTCGGCGAAGAGTCAAGTCGCCTGACAAAGGAAGACACCGCTGCGGAGCTCGGGCCTTCAGACACCTCCGGGAAATTCCTCTGCCGACCTGCCAGTGAGGAGGACGACAACAGGCGCGCATTTTTACGCATTTACTAACAGGTTCCTATAGCCGGAACTGAAACGAAGAAGGCCGCTATACGAGCTAGACAGGCTGTCGACACCCCTCCTGACCACCCAGAGCTGATCGCATTCCGGACATTCATAAAGCTAGACTGTGACGTTGTTCCTCGGCTACTAGGCTATCAACAGCGCCAGCAAGACCACGATGAGGGTGTTCCTGGAGGATACATCACGTATATTCTATGGGAAAAAGTCGCTGGCGAGTCTCTTAATTTGACCGAATTCTGGCGGCTCCCCTTTGCCGATCGCAAGGCTATCCGCGATAAGTTTCGCCAAGTCTATACGTATGAGTATCTAGTAACCACAGCGAAACATTAGGCTAACAGAGAGCAGAAGTTTTTTTACCATGCGGGTATATGCCATCAGCTCTGGGTCTGATAATTTGAAAACTGGGTGGTACTACCATATCTAGTCTGGACAGTAGGAAGATAACTTAAGGTTTGAATTTCTAGCTTGATCTGATTAAGCTTTGAAGAAGCCGAGTCTAGATCAGACCAGTAAGCCGAAGACAAAGAAACTGATCTGCCCAGATACATCTTCACTGATAGCATTTGCCGTTTCCGGCGTTCCCGCAGTATGAATGCAGAATGGTGCCGAAAAATAGCTTTTCCATTTCCTCTTGCAGTGACTACCAGGTGTGCAAGACCGATCCAGCCTGAACATTTCCACCCCATATTTGCCTTTCTAGGCTTAGGGACTCGTAAACTGCACTAGATCTTCCTGGGTAATATCTCATGATTCTATTGTTTTCTCTATATTATTTTCACCTTAACATGCGGTTTATTTTGAATTACCGCGACTCGTGACATCATGAGGAAGTAATGCGGTCATATCCCCTGTATATTTAATCCTTCGAATATTGTACAAGAAATCATCATGAACGGGCTTAAATAAATTATGAAACGTTGCGGCTACCCAATCTCAGCCTGAGTTTCCCAATTAATACAGCACTATTCGAGAAGTCATGGGTCAGACCGCTAGCAAAATCATCCCGCTAAATCCCGGCGTCGTGCTTGGCCATCCCGATGTTCAAGGGAAATGGCCTAGGGACCCTGAACAACTTGCTGTTAACGGCATTGACAGCGGTGTATTCATCAATGAACTAGCGAATATTGAACTTTTGCCGAGGAGTCTCAAATCATTGACTGACGGGGAGACGAAGTCTTTTGGTCAAAACCCCGAGAATCTACATTGGAAAGCCTACGAACAAGGGCCGTCTCCCATCCGCGAAGGAACATATCGTGGGACCAAGCTCGCACTCTCCAAAGCTTATGATCTTATAGAGCAGCGGTACGTGCACCGTATCTATTTTGATCCTCGGATATCGCTAATACGCTCAACAGTTTTATGTCCTTCATGGATGTGGCCAATTTTGAACCTTTAGTTCCATCGCCTCTGTCCAGAGAAGAGAAACAGCAATTCTTTGCTTTTACAAATGGCTCAGACGGTTATCCACCCCATCTAAACCTCGCTGGTAATCTACCAGCAGCAGAGGAGGAGAAAAACAAGACGGAGAGATCAACACTCCAGCCATCTGATATATTTAACAAGATGCGCCTGCTTCAGTTAAGCTCTCTCTTACCTAGTGTGGTGCCTAATAAATACGTCAGAGAAGCTGCCCAGGCAGCAGCATGGGCTTGGTTTGGCTCTATGGGCACACCCGATGCAGGGACCAAACTCGAAGATGTGGAGTCGTATAACAGGAAAGCTCGCGGATCTACACACCGTGAAGATATCTTTGATCTCCCAAACGTGGGTGATTTGGAAGATTGGTACAGCGATAACCGGTTTTGCCAGCAGCAGTTTACAGGGGCAAATCCTACAACTATTGAACTGGCTTCGGATAGTTGGATACATCACTTCATCCAAGCCGCAAATGCACCAGAGGATTCAGAAGCTAAGCAGAACATCATTGAACTCAAGGACAACTGCCGTGAGTCATTATACATGCAGGATTACAGCTACTTTCGCGAGGCTGCTGGGTTGGATCCGAGTGCTGTCATCAAGAGTGCGTTTGATGAGCTCGACGAGAAAGCCAAGGGCAGCAAGAGTTATCGTTATGGCTGCGCATCAGTCTGTCTTTTTTACCTTAATGACAAAGGTCAACTGTTCCCACTAGCTATTGTTGTTGACTGGCGGGGAACCGCGGACAGATCTGTGACGATCTACAACCGTGAACTCATGAAACGGAAGGATCTCCGGTCAGGAAGCGCGAGGCTTTGGCGAAAGGAGAAAATAACCGATGAAGCCCATGACTGGCCTTGGAGATATGGTGAGCTCCCCTACCGTTGAGGCCCCCTTCTTCATGCGCTGACTTATCCCTTTCAATCTAGCGAAAACCTGCGTGCAATGCAGCGACTGGCTTCGACATGAAGTTACTGTACACCTCACCAATACTCACCTAATCGAAGAGGCCACAATTGTCGCGGCTAACAGGCAACTCGACCCGAACCACCCCGTGATGAGGTTGCTCTATCCACACTGGCAGAAGACCCTGGGGATCAATGCGGCAGCCCGAAACACTCTAGTTCCTCATATAATTGTCGAGTTAATTGGGCTTGAACAAACAGAGGCCTATAGTTTTATCCGGCACGCATATAAGACATTCGACTTCAAGCAACGCTACGTGCCGGTAGATCTCAACCAACGTGGGTTCCCCCCGGAGCAACTCGACGGTTCGAAGTTTCACAACTACGCCTATGCCAGATGTATCAACAGCATGTGGCACAAGATTAGGACTTACGTCCAAGAGATGCTCAGTTTAGACTACCCACAGCCTGATGCCGATCAAAAGGTCCTTCATGACGAACGAATTCAGGCCTGGTCAGCAGAGATGCGAAGTCCCAGCGGTGCAGATCTGCCATCCTTCCCAACCATCAGCACGTTTGCGGAGCTAGTTGACTGTGTGACAATGTGCATACACATTGCTTCCCCTCAACACACGGCGGTCAACTACCTACAAAACTACTACCAGTCGTTCGTCGTCAACAAACCTCCCTGTCTCTACACCGAGCTCCCATCCTCTCTGGACGACCTTCTCGGCTACACCGAAAAACACCTTGTTGAGGCGCTGCCTATGAATCATACTCGGGATTGGCTTCTTGCGTCCCATACACCATACTTACTCAGCTATAAACCCGGCAATAAAGAAAGCCTGATTGTCTACGCTGCTTCGAAGTTTGGGGTATATCACAACAAGCCATCAGAGGAAGACCAGGTCATTGCAAAAGTCGCCGGAAAATTCTACACGGCACTTGCTGATAGCGAAGACGAGTTTAAGGGATACGGACAAGCCACGGATGATTGGCGGACCATACCGTATGAGGTGCTGAGCCCAGAGTGGAATGCCGTCTCGATTTTGATTTAGGTACCATGGTATGAATTGTATGGCCACGGTGTTGCTGCACTAACCTATACACCACTCGCGTTAAACTCAAGAGTCTCAGATACATCTCTCAAAAGTGATTTTTTTATTTATTCACCATCCCGCCATGGGCGTAATTTAAGCTCTAATCAGATATAAATATGAAAGGTGGATGCCGGGACTATTCTGACCGCTTGCTTGCTAATGATGCTAGAAGAGAAAGGGGGTTTACGGTACGAAATCGGCAATAATTCTCCCGGCTGCACTTCGTTGGCACTGTACATGCACTATTCTGCTAAAGTAAGACATAACCCCCCTACCCAAAAAAAGCCGTTCGTAGAGGTATAGAGGTAAAAGGTAGTGTGCCTTTTTCAAAGGGCATACATATAATGCTTCGAATTTCATTTTCGTTGCATAATAATATGTGCCATCCCATAAGTAGACGCCATATACGAATTAGACCCATACTGCACGTTACGAGCTCTAGAAGCAGCAATATATCAATTCTCTAATAAGCAGCCATAAGGGGCATATATCCCTTAATTCTCAATCCAACTTAAGACACTAACCACTAAGTAGTAGTACTAACGTCCGCGACGTTAAGTAAAGTGGGAAGAGGTGACGATAAGAGTACCTTAGTATACTATCTCTAACAGTGTAGTAGACCTCCGGCCTTATTGATAGCGGCCAGCGAGGTATTATTAAAGAGTGTATTCGATAGTAGATCCGTAGTATCGATATCTATAGGGCTTATAAAAGTGGTAGTTACTAAAGCTAAAGTAAGAAGAGAGAACTTTATACTAGGCGTAAAGGAACTATTCGGGTCATCGCACCCCGAGTAATAACGTGACATAACAAGCAACTAAATGTTTCCCAACCCCATCGAGTTGCGCCGCAGATCCCTCCACAGCGTTTTAAACGCCGGCCACGAGATCGATACGTATATAAGACTATTCCAGAACCCCTGCAAAGGTAGCACAAAGCTTGACGCATAGTTGAGCCAGAACGAGAAGTCGTTGGGGTGAGCAAACGCGTATACTCGGTTGGCCGTGGAGGGAACCTGTACCGGATTAGACTTGGACGCTGCATTGAATTGAATTCAGTTAAGAATGTAACAACCTACCCACGTCACAAGCAGCGCGATGAAGAAAAGAATCGCGTATTTCGTATACGCCCACGCCGCAGAGCTCGCCTCTGTCGCCTTCCGCCGCTGCGCATACGAGTCCCTGCCTTCATGTCGCGCCGATTTGAAAGATCCCTCGGTGCGGAGCGGAGTTGGGTCCGATTGAGGGCGACTCAGACGCTGAGTAGACGCGGGGCTTTCCTCTGGGTCATGCAGCATGCTGAAGGGATCGACCAGGCCGCCCTCGATCGAGACCGAGTATGGGCTAAACGAGGAGACGGTGAGGCTGCGGGTGGGGAAATCACTGGCTGACACAGGCCGGTGCACTGGCGCGATGCAGGCAAATTCACTGGTGACGTGGATACCAGAGCGTATAACGATGGGGGCATCGGGCTGCGTGTCAGAGCCGAGGGACTCGATACCGCTGAGGTCACGTAGCTCGCGGTGTTTCTGGTAGATGACGGATCCTGCGCGCAGGTAGATGGTGAAAGTGAGCAAGATGACGAACCACACAGGGCCGTAGAAGACGGCAATGCGGAGGTAGTCCCATGGCAATGCGACCCAGCACCAAAGCTATACAACGAATATTAGAATTTTCAGAAGTTTGAGGAAAAGGTACATCGTTCTATGGGTGGTCTTACAAATGCGGAGCCGTAGACCCGGCCTCGGGCATGGGTGTGGATGAAGAAGTATATGAAGGATGGGATGAAAGGTAGGCCGTAGCAACACGCGATATACACCCACTCAATCTGGCGCAGTTGCTCAGCACCATACTTGTAAAAGAAGGTTAGATAGACATTGCACGCCATGGCAAAGGTCCACAACGCGTCAGCGGGCATGAACCTATCTGCCATTAGATACGCACTGGACTATGGACACCCAATGAATCAAGCAAAAGGGGGGGGGGGGGGGGGGGGGAATCTCACCACTGGATTAGAAAAGCTTGGAGCTGGCACAAGGGGCTACCAGCCCCAGCCTGGATTCCCGATTGCGAAATCATGGTAGCTATATTAGCCATCATATTGCCCCAGGATGCATAGAAAACGAGGCGGTTGATCGGTTTCCGAAATAAACGCGAGCCGATGAAACTAGCTATGATAACAAAGGTGCCAACCAGCGAAATGGCAGAGCAGACACGCTCCGTGATTGAGATAGCGGCGAGCTGTCGCTGCGAGGGCGTGAAAGCCATGATGTCATGACCTAGACGGCGGCGGGGCGTGGTGAGAGATATTTCTAGCACTATAGTGTTCGGTCAAGATCCCATGCCCACAAATTCTATATAGAAGGAGGGGAATGAGGAAGGTATGCAGCTGTTTTTACACAGTACAAGCGGCAAGGTCAGCCCCAGACAATGCTCGCGTGGTTTCTTCCTGGGGGAGCACCCGTTGACCCGGTAGGCAGTTAGTAATACAACACAAGCTCGGTGGCGCGGTGATAGTAACAAGAACCCGTGGAAGCGGCCCCCATAACGCTGTGGCGACTCCGGATCCATGGTAGGTAAGATGCCAAGCAAAGATCGAGATACAGCCAGACAAGCCAAGCCATCACTAGAGCTATCGCCAATCAGAATACTCGTCGGCGTTAATATTCGTTATTCGTGTTCGCAATTTTTATTCGTGAATTCAAATTATGCGGCTAATTATTTGCAGCATAAGCTGCGAATACGCACACGCTTCTCGCCCTTGCATGGCTGGGGATTTTGGATCGTCTAGCATATCGGGGCGGTCCGATATCGTCGCGCCCCGCTATTTACTTCAACCAAATGGAGGTAATTTAGTACAAACACTAACTGGCATAGTATTTGATAATTCATGATGTCAAGGCCTGTGAGTGAAATTAGTTCGAACCTACTAAGTTAGGATATATTATAATTAATGGGATAAAGTGACGGTATAATACGTATGAGAACATCCCTCGATTCTGATCCCGATACCAACGCATCAAAAAGAACCAAAAAAAAAAAAAAAAAAAGCACCGAAATCGACATTCGGAAGTTTTCTAGGGAGTTGCTCGACAACATTATTTTCTGTGGCTTGGTTCTTTTCCAGCAGAACTTGCTGTTATTTTAGGCCAAGATCCTTGGGACTTGGACAATTGTCGAATCTTGCTTCAATCTTTTATTTTCAAACGATAGATGATATCAACTTATGGTGCAAGGGCATGATGCTAAGCCAGTGCTTGTTGGATCTCGGCTTCACAATCTTTCCGGTAAGAATCATGTCCTCATTTACATTCGCAGTGCTGTTCAAGTACGGGGGGAGTAAGGGACGTTGTTCAGAGAATGCGGTTAAGAGATAACAATGACAGCGAATGATGGCAAATAATTGCGGGATCAATTTAACATCTGGGAAATGCACCAGAGAAAGAGTGGTAGAAACAAACAGAAGAAGGCTTGCGAGTGAGGATGAAAGCACATAAGATCTCTGACCAACACGATGCTACGATCATACAGATTCGGATGTGTCATTTATGCGCTGTGGCTGTCTCTGCACATATGATGGTGCAGATGAAGTAGAAGTTATTTCCGAGGAACTTTAGATTAATTAGAGAAAATATATAGTACGTTTATCTCTAAATTTTTCTAAATAAACCGCAAAAGAACTTTATTCATCTAATTACATAGAACTGATTACAATAGTAGTGACTTATAGACTAATCTTTGACAACTAGAATATAAGGATCAGTATCATTGACGCCGAAGTAGGTCCTCCTACCGCTATGGTCTAGAGTACTCCGCAAGTACAGTCAAACCCCGTTGGTTGGAAATAATAGCGTTTTCTGAATAAATTCCAAGTAGGGGATTTTCCAACTAGGTCGCTTGCTTTCTTGTTCTAAACTAATGCGCTGACATATTTGGGCTGTCGCTTATTACGTCTCATTTGTTATGATTTTTCTTTCAGTCAATCACTTTGTTGACATACCTTTACAACCTAAGGCAGTCACTGATACCTTAGGAACCCTTGTACATAGTATTTCTTTTATACTTGCAAAAGGATAAGCATATCCGTAACGCCAGGCCGTTGAATCCCATAGAATCTGGCGCGTGAAACAGCCATTCAAATAAGAATACGATGTTTTGTGGGAATGGCGAAGGAATGATCTGCTCATCTGAAGGCGTCTCGGCTTCTTCAGATTTCCAGTTACTCATTATCACCGCATCATGATGATTTATATTGGTCACTGCGCCAGGCCCACCTAAATATTGGCCAGAAGAAGTACGAACACGAAGCTAACATTCGGTATTCCGGTAATCGTGACACAAGGTACTCTATAGAGTTTGTTTTTGCGTCGATAACTTCCTGAAGACCCGCAGACGGAATTCCCGGTATATCTAGATACGCAGGCTCTCGAGTATAGAGATTATGCTGTCGATTCATACCCATATTGTTTGAGTTGGCGGTGCCGAAGATCGGAGAAATTGCATGGGTCGGAGGATGGATGTCCTGTGAACGTATCTTTCGGCTTGATTGGGAAATCAGCGAATGTGTCCTGAGAAGGAGTCATATAGGCCCCACGCTCATTGAAGCCTATAGATGACACCTCTGTGCTAGATTTATTCAAGACAGGATAAAAGAGTGACATCCGATGAGCACCTTGATGAATCGAGGTGAGGAAATATATACCTCATACTGCCGAGATAGCACGTGAGTTGTGACGAACGGCCTTCATTCTCTCCTATCCAAGTCTGGACCAAATCTTTAGGCAAAGCAAGGCAATACGACGATGACGAACTTGTTCGACTACTGCGAATCAAGTATTGCACATTAGTATAGGTTGGGTAGCCACGCAGAAGTCTTATTTGGTGCAACCACGTCTTTCTTCATGATTGGTTTTCGTTTACCGCCTACATAAACACCCTTGAATATCGAAGGAGTAAGCAACTATCTATCTCCATGTACCAATTTTCTCTCGTACAGAGCTCTATCTGACCACGTTATATTTGACCACGTCACAGTGGCTATGACCTGCTTTAGTGTGTCTATCAATATATTACATATACATGAAGCATCAGAAACCAAGTAACGAAGGTGATATCCTAAAACGAAGTAAAATCTTTAATTGTCTATCCCTGATAATGATTTGTAAGATACAGGGCTGCCCCGCTCTGTATCTTTCGTTTATCTTTTACGGAATGCCGGTTACGTTGACCAATGACTATATCAAAATAACCATTGTACCATCGCTGTATAGCTTATGAACTGTCTAGAAATATTTGTAAAGTCACAAGTCGAAATGAGACACGCATGGTGTGTCGGTCCAAAATGTTTCATATATTGGGCCCCTACCTCCTCTCGTAGCTGCGCTTTTATACCTATTTAGGCCCTAAATTCTACGAAAATTTCTTGTGTTAATGCGAATGCCTTGAAGTCATAAAGTTGTGCTTTGAATCACTTTTCATTTGATTCGAACGCGAAGAGACGATGGCTGAAGAGATCGTGGCTGGATCAGCCCAGCTGTGGATGGATTACCTATCCTTCCATCCAACTTATGGAAATTTGAGAGATTTGAGGCAAAGAGTTCGTCAACATTTCTGAGTTTCCAAGTCGAAGTCTAAACTCAAGATTCAGGGATGGTCAGCTAAAAGCGGTGATAAATTTTTTGAGGACCGAAGAAAAAATGCGAGTAAACCGAATCGAAAAGGAAAAGCATCGTTTTACGAAATGACGAAGCAGGTGGGGAAAGGAATGGCATTTGAAACAAGCATATTCAAACTGGACTCTCCTTCTTCTAGCATGCTTGACCTCTGTATGGCGCCCGGTGGGTTTACTGCGACGGCCGCAACGGAACTTCCAAGACCACTTATCGATGCTGTTACCCTCCCAGTCAAAATTGGTGGTTATGAGGTTATGGCCAAGAATATTTGCCAAAATATCATATATGCGGACATCACAATGTATCCCACGGAAATGGCTTGCCAGGAAGACATTCCGACGGCACATCCTGATTCCAGCATTTTCGAACTATGTCAGCCGTTCCTTTACAACCGATACGATATAGCAATCTGCGGAGGAGCTGTAGGCAGAGATCACCCAAGAGAAAGTTACCGCAGCAACTGTGAGGCTCAGCGTTTGATGGTCTCACAGCTAGTATTCGCAATGCATCGTCTGAAGCCCGGGGGCTCCATTGTCCTGCTTCTTCACCGTGTCGAGTCTTGGGAGACAGTATGCATACTTCATGCTTTCAATCAGTTTTCCGATATTCAACTTTATAAACACCCCAAGGCACATGCTATCAAATCATCTTTCTATCTTGTTGCAAAAAAAGTGAACTTGGAGCACCATGCTGCCAGAGAATCCATGAAATATTGGAAAAATCTCTGGAAATACCTGACTTTCAAAGAATTTGAAGAAGTCCCATTTGCCCGGTCAGATCTGTATAGATCCGATGATGCGTTTGTGGAAACAATACGAGATAGTTTCGGCCCTCAATTTCTGAGACTAGCGGAACCTATCTGGAAAGTCCAGGCAGAAGCGCTTCGCAATGCCCCTTTTATGCGACATGCTTAACGCTTCAGTGTGACATGGTACCGAATGAAACAAGAATTATATGATTACAGTCTACGCAACTTAATTTGTAAAGGGAGAATCGCTCTTTAGACGGTACTATTAAATAGACCGACGAGGATATCAAACTCAGAGGGTACTTTACCAGCTCAACGTTAGGAATTAGCGATAAAGGCTAAGCATACACATTGCCTCACACCCGGCTCTAGCGATCTATGTCCCATGCAATCAGAGAATGGTTTTGTTGTAAATAGGCATCACCCCACACTGTGATTTGAAAACTTCAGTTCCCTCGTCAGCGCCAAATAAATCATATCATTAGAGTAGGTTCACTTGCGTCAGGCGTCCCAATACCCACATCCTGTAGTGCAAGCCTCTTCTCTCGTACTGATTTTTGAAATACTAGGCTGATTGGTCCAAACGCCTATTAGACGTAGGCAAGAATACCGGATTTGGGCTACTTGGACTACTTGGGCAACTTGACTATTGATTGAATACCTTGGCTTCGATAGGTAGTATCGACGGGATCTAGCTAGTGCTCAGATAAACAGCGACCCCTTGAAGGATTCGTTGACTTTTTCAAATCATATTACATGTGAACATGGATTGCGGCTTCCATATCAGCTTAGCCCAAAAATTGGCCGTTCTAGCTGGGGTGAAGTGGCATATGCTGCAATATACCGTGCATAACTCGTCCCGGAACTCCAATTAGGGAGCCTCTTGCCGTGCTTGGATATTGCCATAACTGATACAAGATAGTTTTTATTGAAGTCGATTCTTCTGCTTTTCACGAGGCATATCTAACAACCATCTTGCACACATCACCAAGGTCAACGATATCAACAACCGCATACAAATTACCATCCGTAATCGAATACACAACAGCCCGCATAGCCAAGTGTCTGGCCATTCCCATCATTCCCACTCCCCATATGTTCCAATGTCTCTATCTCAGACCTAGATGGTATTTTTGATACCGGGACCACGATCTACAGTGTACGTTCACGAATGCCCCCATGCTCGCTAGGCACCAATTATCTGCACTTGGAATATTTGACAGGCCGTGTCGGTCGAACGGAGATTGTCTTTTTCTCCTAGAGCAGTGCGATACCTACCAGAGATTGATCAAACTCGACAAATGGAGGTTTTTGGCCTATAGTGTCCGAATTTAGTCCAGGGGCTAGACATGTCCTAGAAACAGGTTTTCAGAATAAGCTGGAATATAAATAGCAGGGGTGAATCCCTTCAGGCAAATATTATCATTCAGTTCAATCTATTGTCTTAGAGGCTCAGTGGCTATGGCTCCCCAGAACATTGGCATCAAAGCTATCGAGATATACTTTCCCAGCAGGGTACGGACAACGCATACTATGATTACACCCTCATCATATGCTAACTATACCTCAGTATGTCGCCCAATCCGATCTGGAGCAATTCCTCGGTACGAGCCCAGGGAAGTACACAGTCGGACTGGGCCAGACAAATATGAGTTTCTGTGATGACCGCGAAGGCAAGTGACAGCCCTCCGTCCTTATCACCAACCACACCCAATCACTATTCCTAACAACCCCAATCAGACACCAACTCCCTTGCCCTCACAGCAGTCTCCGCCCTCCTAACCAAAAACAAAATAAATCTCTCAACAATTGGCCGCCTGGAAGTTGGCACCGAAACCCTGCTAGACAAAGCCAAGTCTACAAAAACTGTCCTAATGTCCCTTTTCATGCCTTACACTGACATAGAAGGCGTGGATACCTACAACGCCTGCTACGGTGGCACAGCAGCGCTCTTGAACGCCGTGCACTGGATCGAATCATCCGGCTGGGATGGCCGCGACGCGATCGTCGTCGCAGCCGATATCGCCATGTACGATACCCTCGCTGCACGGCCGACTGGTGGCGCGGGCTGTGTCGCTATGCTGATTGGTGCTGATGCGCCCCTTGTTTTCGAGTCAACACGAGCGTCGTTCATGCGGCATGAGTACGATTTCTACAAGCCTAATTTCGGTGCCGAATACCCCATTGTTGATGGGCGGGTTTCGGCTTCTTGTTACCTGGAAGCGTTGGGTGGGTGTTATCGTGCGTATTTGGGGAAGAAGAGGGAAGGGAAAGGGAAGGTGACGGTGAATGGAGGGTTGGGAGGACCGGCGGAAGGTCTAGCTCCAGTTACAACTCCGCTTGACGAGTTTGACTTCTTTGTCTTCCATGCGCCGTATTGCAAGCTTGTGAGCAAGGCCTATGCTCAGCTGCTGTATGACGACCTTGTCACACACCCCGAGAATCCCATAATTGGTCCTGGTGTTGTTCCTTCTACGGTTAACAAGTTTTCATTGCAAGACAAGAGCCTGGAGAAACATTTCATTGGGTTGTCTCGGGAGCGGTTCTTACAGCGCGTGCAGCCAAGTCTGACATGCCCAACGATGTGCGGGAATATGTACACTGCAAGTGTGTATTCGGGGCTGGTCAGCCTCCTCAGCAATGTTCCAAATGACGAACTTCTCGGCAAACAAATTGGTGTCTTTAGCTTTGGGGGAGGGTTGGCGAGTACGCTATTCAGTTTACGTGTTACAGGGGATGTGCAGAGTTTGGTGCAAAATCTTGATTTGGATACTCGTTTGGCTCAGAGGGAGCGAGTGTCTGCTGAATTCTACGATGAGGTATGCTTAATCCTTTCTTTTTGACAGGCTTTGGCCATTCTCACAAGTGCATGCTTAGATGTGTCAGCTTCGTGAAAAGGCGTATCAACAGCGGGATTACACGCCTGTTGGTGATGTTGATGCCCTTGCTCCAGGGACGTACTATCTCGTCCATGTGGATGAGATGTATCGACGGACGTACGCAGTGAAAGAGTGAGCTTTTTTGGGCTCAGAACTCAACGTGGTTAATTTCCCCCACCCCGGAACATCTCGATAATCCTTTCCCTCAATAATGAAGGTTTATAGAGCTATAGATAGTCTCGCCTTTAGTAGGCACTTTGTTCAATCCTAACCATTATGTCAGGCCATTGTTTCCATCTTAAGACGAGAAGTCTCCACACAACCCGTTCTGGCTGCGGTTATGCTACCGAATTAATACATTAAGCAGTGTGAACAACATTTATGACATAAACAACATCTTTATAAGATTCTAGAACATATTAATCACTTGTCTAAAGCTTCTCAAAGACCTCAACAGCAGCCTTAGCAGTAGAAGTCGCACTAGCAGGGTTCTGGCCAGTAACAAGACGACCATCAACGACATGGAAGTCATCCCAAATACCAACAGAGCGCTCATCTATCAAAAATAGGTCAGTAAACACTCAAAGATTATCCAATGTAAAGATAAAACTCACACTTAGCACCAAGACGAGCAGCAAGCTCCTCACAAAGCTCAACATTCCAACTCTTCAGATCACCAATAACACCCATAGTATTCTCAGCCTCGGTAGTAAACCCAGTAAGACGACGACCCTGAATAACAGGCTTCCCAGTCTCATGATCAAGGATATTGGCAAAGATAGCCGGACCATGACAAACAGAAGCAACAACACCACCACTGGCCCAGACCTGCTCAGCGACCTTCTGCAGCGAAGTCGCAGTCGGGTAATCGATCAGAGCGGCGTGGCCAGCGGAGGCATAGAAAACGCCATACTGCGATGCGTCTAAATCGGCTGCTTTGGGCATATTGTCTAGCTTCTTGCGGAAGTCGCTGTTGACGTCGTTCCAGATTGTCAGATCGTCGCCGTTGAGGAAGTCGGGTGATTGGGAGAGCCAGTCGGCGGTGTAGGTGCCTGTTTCGGAGGCGAGGTCGACTTCAAAGCCGGCAGCTACGAGGACGTTATAGGGGTGTAGGGCTTCGGTGATGAAGAGGCCTGTTGTTTCTTTGTGCAGAGTAGCTTTGGCCGAGGTAATGGCGATGAGGGCTTTGCGAGCGGGAGCCATTTTGAAGGTGGCTGGAATTTGAGTTGGAATTAACCTTGAGTCGTTTTGGATTGATGCTGTTAATGATAATTCTGGAACTGGCAGATCATCTGGTATTTATATCCGTCGACTTGGGGATTTGTATAGTGTCGCCCGGTCCGTGCGCATGAACTCCGCAACTCCGCCACTCCACCCTCAGCACTCCGCAACTCCGCCAATTCGTGTTGAGTGGGCTGTTTCAAGACTGAATAATTAGTGGAATGCTGGTTAACTAGTGTATGAATTCAAAGTTTAATAGAGCTCCACAATCTGCCCCCAGAACTACGTGATCACCAATCTCGAGACTCCGCAACTCCGCACCATCGATATTTATGATTTGTCCTGATAGGATTGGTCATTATGTTTTCAAGTAAAAGGTCGAATTCTCAGATTTCTGATTGGAATTAAAACAAATTGTCAGCTTCTGGCCAGAGGGCGTCCAGATTGTTCCAGAAATCCACATCAACCGCCATGTCAAACAAACTCAAATCTGGTGCAAGAACATTTGCGTATGAGCTCGAGGAAGCATCGAATGAGAGACCTTGCGGTATACTCATAGAGTCATCCATGGAGATAGTTTGAACGCCATTCAAAGGATCACACTGGGACTGGTTATGCTTTCCCAGGAAGTCAACCTTGGCGCATAGATCTCGCATAATGTTGGCCGCATTCGCCGCAACAGAGAACTTGGCACCGAAGTTATCAAACACATCTACTGCAAGGCCGATTGCATTCCTAGCTTCTGTGGCCAATAGTGCATCGGGATACACCATGACAAAGCCAATCAATGTCATAGCTGCATTCCATTGGCAGTGGAAGGCCTCATGCCACCCATCGAGGATGGAAGTTTCTACAAGAACCTGTTGCGTAATCTTCGAGAGCATGATAGCATGGGAAGCACAGCGCATAGCGATCTCCTCCGCTCGAGATCCTGGCGACGGCTTGGAAGAGAAGGAGATCAGTGGTCGGTATAGATTGACGCTGAGATGGTGGTATGAGTGTTCGAGAAGAACGCGCTGCCGCTGTAGCCAGAGTGGTGCGAACTGCTCAAATAACAGGCGTGTGCCATCCGTCGAAAGAGGCCTGCCGTTATTTTGACGCTTCAACATTAAAGATTCCGGTACCATGTTGCTCCATTCTTTCAGGATCTGGATATGTGGAAACAGAACCTCTGCGCTGGCTTCGAGGGCATGACGATTATCCCATATCATCTGGCCATTCCGCAAGTGAAGCTCCTGATCATAGAAGCTCGTGTAGGCAGCTCGTACTTTGATGTATAGCTCCATCTGGTGGAGGTTATAGCTCAGCCAGGTGGAATTGTTGCCAATAGGTGCAAAAGTGGATCCCGACATTCTTGCAGCCTCCAAGGTATCACTAGGTAGAAAAGGCATGACATGAGAATCACGCAACAAGAAAGGACGACCGAGCTTCATTCCGGCTTTGCTATCCATAAGATAGACCGCCCACCATACACGTCTCCGCATTTCGCGGTCTTGCTCAGGCATGCTCGGAGAGGGGTCCAAATGGAGTCCCAAAGCGTAAGCGGTGCGCACAGCTTGGCCAATTGAATTGTCCAACATATTGTGGAAAGACCCGCCGCACAGATAGACTGCGCAGAGTAAATGGCATTGTAGTGTTGAAAGGTGGGGACTTTCGAGCTCGTATGTGAGCAGCGTCTGCCCACGCCAAAAGTGCCATCGACCAGCAACCAAAGCATCCTTGCCTTCTACAAGAAACCCTTGGGCGTCTGAGGGCAGAGCTGAAATAGCATATTGCATACACATGGCAATGATGATATCGACGAGGGCTGATGGTTTTCGTTCTTTGCCAGCAGACACCCATAGCGACTGGTAATGCTTCTTGAACTGGGTTTCATCCAATAATGGGAATAATGAGGTGTGATATGTGTGCCAGAAGAAGTTGATAAAATACTCCTCTTGTATCGGGCTTAAATAAACACCGGCATTAGAAAGTTTCCCCGTTGAGACCAGCCTACGTACTGGGTCTATGTCGGGGCCTTCTGGTCTGTCCAGCAATTTGTTGTCGCTTGCTGAGATGGGCAACAAATTGTTGGGAGAATGTGTCTGTTGAAGGTTGAGACTTAAATACACACTGAGGCGCTGGATGAAATAATGTAGTGATGACGG
This sequence comes from Penicillium cf. griseofulvum, assembly GCA_028974015.1. Lineage (NCBI taxonomy): Eukaryota > Fungi > Ascomycota > Eurotiomycetes > Eurotiales > Aspergillaceae > Penicillium > Penicillium cf. griseofulvum. Next base: position 3,054,921 of record JAPQKP010000001.1, read on the forward strand.
GCCAAGCCATGTATCATTGGATGATCGCGCAGGGCGAAGCTGTATGCCGCCCCAGTACTTTTTCAAATCACTCGAGTCAGAAATTTCAGAGTTCCTCGAAAAGACACGAGGTGGTGATGAGGAAGACCCTGTTGGTGTGGGAAGATTATTGGTCTCATGGGATCGCTGCTCCAGTTCCGTTTCTAGCTGCTGGACTCTCTGTTTCAGCCACTCAATCTCCTCAGAGGCTTGCGTGAGCGTAGATGCTTTGGGCGCTCCACTGTTGCTGCATATTCGGTGTATTGTTGCACAGTTTGAACAAGGGACTTTATTATCGCACTTCCTGCGTCGGAGTCGGCATTCATCGCATGCCCTAGCCACCTGGACCCGCTTATGGCGCCGGGATGTCACTTGACGCCCCGGAAGCCCAGGCACCGAATTGCTCGGTCGAGTAGTCATGTGAGAGAAATCTGACTGTATCAAATGTATAGTATTTCTCCGGGTATGGAACTCTCTAATAAAACTTGCAATCTGTACGCAGGTAAATGGACTAAATGACTAAGCAATAAATGGACTTTTGTTAGTTATGCGTTTCTCAGGCCGTCGGGCCTTAGATATTCCGGGTAGATTACCCAGTATCCAGGCCGGTATTCGGCCTTGGTATTTAACAACATGTTTTGTAATTTATGTTATGTAATCGAGACTTCCTTTCCGAGACTCCCTTTCCAAGGTTAACTACTCCGTCGATAAGACTATTTTAAGCATATATAATACATCCCGCTCATATACATACACCGATACACTACTAATTCAATCTCACAAAATAGGGCAGAACTGGTGTAGCCATCTGCAAAAGTAAGATGGCTATTGTTGTTGGCCACCATGGCGAAGCGCAAACCAGCGGTAATGCGGCATCCACTGTGGAAGTGCTGGGCGATTATTTGATAGGTCAAGGCTACTAAATGAGACGTTTATTGAGAGTCAAAATGTTGCTGATTAACTAAGTTTCAATCAAGGATATTACTGAATAGAACAAAGTAGCTCCAAGTGATACTTATCCAGTTGTTACAGACATTCTAGTCGGCTCACAACTGGGCGATGAATATCATTACATTACATATATAGAGTTACGCATCAATTGAAGAGCATCAAACATAGACGCGTGTAGAAAATCCTTTACTTATAAAATATATTAGAATCAACAAAACAGTAAGTTCACCAAGTTAGTAAGAAGTAGTTTGACTGCAGTCTGAATTGAAATACTGTCCTTCGACACAACCTAGATACAGGTTGTATACGGAGTACTCCATATAGGAATAGATGATGAAGCTGTCAAGACTGCATCACTTACGTTAGTCCTAATTACGTAGGAGACTAGCATATAAGAATGACTTGGTGAAATAATGTTTGGCGTTGAAACCATCCGAAATTGATTACTGCGAATTAACTGGGATTCTAAACACTTTTGATACAATAAAATTTGAGAAACATAGGACGATTCAGTTCATTAGGGTATCTCACTATGTAAAGCGCTATATTCTTTCGCTTCAAGGCGTCACCACTATATGGTTTCATTCGCGTTCGATTCAATTAGGGTCCCGGGCTGTGCTGCTGTGGAGTATATCATCTTCCGTAAGGTATTTAATTGAAGACGCACAATAATTGTCAGCCGCGTAAGCGGTCTTGTGACGTTTTTTCAGTGGTATCTTTAGTAGTTTTCTCAGATATCATTGCGTTTATATATTCTGTCAGTTTTATAGGTTGACGGCCAAAAAGAACAAGCGGGAAAGGGCTTAATTGCAATCCCAGAACCCTGGCGTAATTCATTCATCGCCTTTGGATACTATAGAAACGCCAGGCAGTTTAGAGATGGCGCACTTGTCCCTGCAGGAGCCAGAGCTTCGGCCTCCACCAACCAAACTTTATCCCATATACCTAAAGTGAAATTAACGACCAGGAAGCAACAATAAAAAACACGCATATTCGCGTCATACTAGTGTAAAGTTACCCATCAGATGGACTTAAATTTTACAAGAGACAGCCAAGACAGCCAAGCTGCCATCTCCCAGATACTAAGGGTCCTAGCACTCCTAGCGAATCAAGATAGGCTAGATCTCGTATCCAGCAGAGTAGCCCAAAAATTAAAAGGGAGAGTGGCCCCCCGCCAGGTGGACTCTAATTTTTGGATTCCATTTCGCGCCTGCTAAAAGAGGCAGTCCCCAATCCATTTAGTTTGAGATAGCCTAAGTGACAGCCGCAATGCGCCGTGCAACGTTATTACAGCTACCGCTGTTCCTAGCAGCAAAAGCTCTAGGCAGTAAGGATGTTAATTACGACCCAGATAAGAATTACCGGCCGCGGAACGTGACGGGTTTGGATTATTACTATTATCCATGGATTGGCTCGTGCGCTCAACTCCATATCCACAGACCACACAGACTGTATACTAAGAGCCTGTTTATAGGTACTACAACGGCAGCGCCCTATTCACCATCTCCGACGTCAAGCCTCGAGACGACCGCAGTAATTCCGAGATCGAAGAGGAGGGGGAGTTGGAACTCTGCGGGCAGCTGCGGAACATCACGTACACGTGGTCGTACCCAGCAATCCTAGCGATCACAGAGACAGAGCCGGAAGATGAGCGACCGGAGAACACAAACCCAATCAATGTTTTGCTGTTTACCTCGTACTCGAACTTCACGCAGTATTTTAACGATTATATGGATTCCGGCAACATGCAGACTCGGGATACGCCCTTTGTGTTTGAGTCGATTGAGAAATGGTAAGTATATACCCTATTCTAATGCGCACTTTTCTGGCGACTGGCTAATTCGTGACAGGCGTTATGCATTCACTACGAGTAGAGACACGAAGCCAGAGTTTAACCTGACTGTCGCCGAGAGCACTAGGAATGGGTTCCCTTTTCGAGTGACAGGGGGCTCGGAGCTAGAGCAGAACCCGCTTGATAGTTTGCAGATGAATATGTCGACCTGCACCCGTACCGAGGGATGGTGGGGTGTCAGTCCCATATCACTCAACGGTGACCGTGACGACATTAGCGGCGTGACAAACCCGACCATGCAGCTGACATTTGACGACTCTTCGGCAAGTTTTAGTATTCAATCGTGGATTGTCGCGAATGCCTTTGCCGAAACGGATGAGGAGACGCCAAGAATTTCCGGTAGGTTGACGGTCGAGTTCTTGGGGAGGATTGATGCTGCGCGCTCGGATGTCTTGAACGAGGGAACTCCAGTGACATGGACACCGAGCATTGGGTTTGGGAATAATTCTCTGAGTTTGGATTATGGATCCGGTGCGCTTGCCGCCAGAGTGAACCTTCGTCAGATCTGGAGCATTCTGGGGACCGTTTTAGTATACATCTTCTTATAAATACGACATCTTTTACCCTATCTAGGCCTGCTTTGTCTTTCGATTTGTATGACTCTGCAGAGTTGGATGATGACTGTCGTAGGAGATTGCGTGGGTGTGATCAAAGCCCCCAGAGCTTAGCAGATGAAGAGGTCTTTCGAAATATACGTGTATCACGATACCTGCGAAAAAGAATATCCTTCGATAACTCTTAGTTTACGGGCAATTAGTTTAATTTATTTTGGGTTACGTTTTATTTCATGCCATCATGTGGTTGTGGGAGACTTTCATTAGAGGTAATGAGATGGTTTCCTTTAAGTCACACTGTAAATCACCTTCCGTCTGACAAAGGTGCCCCAGGATTTATCATGACTTTAAGGGCTACATTCTTCCTACCATGTTTCCTGCAGAAAGAAGCCCGTCCTCATTGTTGCCATAGGCGTAACCGAACCGAAACATCGGAATGGTGTCGGGGTCCAGAGGGTGCTCAAACGCTTTACAACGCCCGTAGTTTGTTTGCATTTCACAAAACTGATGCTCAAGGAACGTACTGGAATATTGAGACCTGAGAAGTCGTTGTTTTCGGGCCAGGATAAACACCATCACCACCAGAAATTGAGCATTTCCGCGGGTAGGCACGCCACCGATTCATGGGGATCTGATGCCAGAAGGGAGAACATTAAGTACGATTCGCCATAACCTGACTAGCCCCTAAAGATGCCATGAGCTCACGCTTGTGCATTGGTGTCACTTCCTAATCATGGTACAGTATCCTCTAGCCATGTACGCACACGTCACTGCCGCCACCAAAATTCTACGACCACGAAACCAGCAGCTTGCTCATTCATCCCTTAATTTTGCGAGCTTCAACCGATTCTCGAAGATGGAGCGCACCGCGCCTTCAGGTCACTCTAACCCGTGTTCTCACTTGCACCTACGTTATTCAACCTCTAGTACCTCGGCTCGTCTTCTCCACTCTCGCCACAATACCTTTCTCCGATTTCAAAGAGCCCGCGTTCTCCGAGCCCGTTCGAGGTCTCGTCGGTACCGAAGACTATAATGAATTCCCAGCCCTAGGCAGACTCCCAACATCTGCAACACTCAGTCTTAACCGATTATCGTGGACAGAATATACCGGATTTTCTTGCTAAGCCAAAAACTTCATTTCCACGCTCACCTGCCTCAGAACCAGCAACAAACCTAAACACGTACCCCATCCAGCCTACGGTATAATGTGGGAGGTCTACAGCATGGAGGAGTTCTAGCTCACATAAATGACGCTACGCTTGGGGAGGGCGTTAGGCACAAATGCTTCTCTTATCGCTTAGTTTCTTCCTCTCTCTCCTTCTTGAATAGCTTCCCATGGCGATAGAGTCCACTGGCTGAAAATGTTCCTAGAGCCCCATTTCCTTCGACTTTGCCTTCGTCCATTTGTCCTCTCCGGTGTCCAGTGCTATCAGTTCCTATATTAGTTCCAGGGCCATTTCAATACCTCTAAGCTCAACTGAGTACACGGTGGATATGTTGTTGTCACCTATCCGCCACCCCCTTTCGACACTAGATATATCTATCACGGCTACAACGCCGATGACCCCGGTGCATCCACTTTCACTAGTATATCCCGGGGGTACCTATGTCTCTCACCCTGTCGTACGTATCCCATGGTCTTCGATGAACACCGTTAATGGGGCAGACCATAGTACCTAAATGAAGTTATTGCTCATTTCCCACCAAACCAGTGCCACTGTAGGTATTAACCCTTCTTCCATACCTGGGTCTTCATTGGTGTCTAATGCCAAGATTGTACTTCATGACACATAAGGACCGTGCACGTTCCCGTGGACGCCATACTAAACATAGTTTAGCGTGTAACCTTAAGTGATCTATACATCTTAACGCATCCCAATGACCTTTATCTTCACAGAGCTGAAATACAGACGGGTCGATGCGTGAGAGTGGTGAAAATATTATCTAGTGGTGTAAGCCTATAGAGTGTATACACCATCCCATCTCTTTACGACTCTAGAGACTACATTAATCATAGGAAGTGGGTTAGACTTTAGTTCAAGTAGATGCAAAGGGGAAATTAAGAAATAAAGGGTGACCTGAAGGATACCCCCAGGAAACCCAGGCAAGAGATGCTCCAGACCCTTGGGGTATGAATACCCCCTCCTTCCCCCCCCCCTTATCTCTCCTTTTTTTTCTTCCCTCTTCATCTCCACACCACCTCATACAAAAACATTTCATCAAATATTTCATTTATCCTATCTCTTCCATCAAGTCTTTCATCTTCAACTGATGTCTTCCATCATCAGCTTAAGCCATATCACTCCTTCCATCTTTCTGCATCCATATCCGACGAGATGAAACCTGCTGTCACCATTCCCTTGAGACATTGACCTTTATTGTGTCAACATTCATCACATGTTTAGTCAGTTATGCCATCTACTTCCGACTTCGTTGTTCCTTCCTTACATTCATCCTTCAGACAACTCAACCATACAACAACATAACAACATAACAACATAACATGTCTGGCACCTACCATGTTCGTCGTCTATTACATGACTCCTAAGTTTGTTTGTTCTATCTTGTTTTCCCTCTTTGCTCCTTCCATTTACTTACATTCCTCCTTCAGGCAACTCAACCACATGCTCTTTCTGTCTTCCATCTTCCACTTTATAAGATCATGTCTTCACTTATTCCCGATGGTACATCTGCTTCATCTTCTCCCGTCATATGCTTGATCAACATGACATAGGGTTGACAACACCAGGCATGTTCTCTTGACCAAAAACCAAAAAGAAAAAGAAAAAGCCCAAAAAAATAGAAAAAAAAGGAGGAAGAAAAAGAAAAAGAAAAAAGAAAATGGACTTCAATCAATCATTCCACATAAGCATCCACTTCAACAATCCACTTCAACCAATCAATCCTTCAACCAACCAACCACCTACTTCGAACAACCACTTCAGCCATCCATCCAACCATCCATTTCAACCAAATCCACTCCAACCAACCACTTCAAACAACTCAATTCAACCAACCACTTCCAGTCTGACCGTGGCGGGCCTTTTGGCTTCAGGACAATCGGCAGACTTGGTCAAACAATCCACTTCAGCCAACCACTTCTAACTGTGACGACCCACGTGGCTTGCTTCCTTCCTGTTTGGGGTTATTGTCTCAAGCGAGCAGGTTGTTTGTTTGCAAGGTTTGCACTGCTGGGGTCCTCGACCTACAAATCCCAGCAGTCCACCAATGCTTTCCTTCTCTTTCTTTCCCCTCTCTGTACTTAGTATTCTCAGTTAAATGCACTCTTTTGTTGAAAGAACTGGCTCGTAATACTAATAGCCCAATTCAATCATTCATCCATTAACTATCCAAATTTGACCACCTACAATGCTTCGACCTTCAGGAGGAGGAATGAAAAGAGACGGTCTCAAATGACAACAGCTCCGCAGAGAGTCTCTCCGTAGTAATTAGTTCTGTCTAGGGATGTCTAAAAGCACCCCGAGATTGTCATCAATAGCCCGCTCAGCCACAAGATTGTGACCAGTAGAACTTTATTCGCCATACTCCCCTTATCCCCGATACCCTTACAGCTCCTTCGCCGCGCAACCTATCTATAGGCGTGAAACGGACTTCAGTTTACTTTAATGATTTATCACCCCATTTCATTTGTCTTAGTCCACAATTAGATACATGCTGTGAAAAGGTTGACGGTAAATGTTAGACTTGGTATGACATTCTCAAGGCAAAAACACAATTTTCTAATGAGCACTCGGCGAGTTGATAGCCCCAATTTGCAACATTATACCAAACAGATCAGGCAAGCCAGTTTCCTCCACAATCATACCATCTGTGAATCGATAGATGTTTATAGCTCGTGCCTGAATTTTCTTGCCGGAAGCCGGAACACCGAAGAATTCGCCTTCGTGAGTTCCACGTAGGGTAAACTGCACTACTACTTTATCGTCCTCGATAACTGTATCGTCAAGTGTCCACTGGATATCTGGATAAGCGGAGCGCATCATGCCAAGAATTTGCATGTATCCAGGCAATCCTTTCAGTGGGGTGTCCGAAAACGGAACGTGGAACACGGCTGATTCAGAAACCACCTCTTGTCCTATGGTTTCATCGCCTGAATTGATGAATTCAACGAATCGATGTATCCTCTGTAAAAGCGGGCGAGGCATGATGTTACTTGAAGGATACGTTAATTTTTCACTTACAGAATAGAGGAAAGACTTGAATTTTGACTCACATGCGGTGATTCAGTCTTGATAGAGGGGCAGGATATGATAGTTGTTTTTCTTCGCCGAATCTCTGAGACCAATTATGAAGTAAAAACCACTAAATCTCTTAATATTGGACGTATGGTTTAACCGGAATCCAAAGAATATCAATTGGAACCTAGTTTCATTGAAAGACGCCTCTCGGGAGGTTTGAACGGGCAAAGAGCGATGTAAATTTACCTCTATTGCGAAGTGATTGACTGTCGAGAGAGACTTTTGCTGTATCCTGGTAGAAGGAATCGAGGCATACTTATACTTGGACTCACGTGATTTCAATGTATGATCCTTACTCCTATAGCCTATAAATGATCCAAATTTTTCTGTTTGGTACGTTTGCATGGTTTGTCTTCTCAAGGGCTTCCAACCAATAAGCGCAATGACTCCGAACAACACGGACTCAGCTGTACCCGCACAACTTCGATCTCGACCCCGTGGTAGAAGAGGTACTTCGGTTTATAGCTTAGTATTTCTGTTTGCATTTCTCGAGTATAATAAGTATCGCCTACCTGGTTTTTAGAAGCTCATAGGAGCCGAATCTGAATACCATACTTCCAGATTGCTTGGTACAGATAGTAACAAAAATGCGGCTACTTTAAGGATTTCACAAAATTTAAGACAAGAATAGTCGGCCGCATAAGTGGCCTTGTGATATATTTTCTATTAAGATCTACTGTCACATGCTTCTCCCAGATTGTTTACTTTCTTTTTTTTTGTCTCTAAATTGCTACTAAGCCTAATTGGGAAAGAGGCTGTTTGCTCATGTGGGTTAGCTTCTGCTATTTAATCCCCAGGGATCTGCCGCTTGCTTCTTCTTCTCTCTTTAGCTTTGATATGTTAGTTGGAATGCACTCTTTCTCCAAAATATCTGGCTCGTGACATTTCAGTGGTCTTCTTAGATGTCATTCTGTCTTGTCAGTTTGATAGGTCGACGGCCACAAAAGGCGGAAAAAGGCTTAATTTGTGCAAACGACTTTTCTATGTACATAACCTTTGATTCTAAGAGAAATCTAGAGGGTGAAATAAATTTTATTATGTCCGTTACAGTAAGAAATACAATTGGTTTTGATTCGGTTCAAGGAACTAGGCTGACCCTAGCAGATACGGAGTATAGATCGTCTCTTTCCCCTGTAGATCACAGGTAATTTCCGAAATTTCCCCAGTATATGTGGGGCGAAAGGTTGACAATATATATGCGTGTAAGAAGCTAAAGCCATGTGGATAAGTAAAGTAGAATAATGTCTTATACCTATCAATTCATAGACCCACTACAAATATAACGAGTTTCATATAAACATATCTATCCCATGTGAATCTCATGTGAGACAGCTTGTACAAAAGATCATCTTGGCAGAAGACATAAAAAGGGCAATTGGCCCTCCTCTCAGTCAGTATAACCGCAGGCTCTGAATTCAATATGAAATTCAGCTCTATTCTACTATTCACGGCTGTGGCAGTTGCTAACAGCCCAGCCAAGAAGGCCAATACGATCTCAGTTACTGGCTCGCCTCCAGGGTTCGCATACGGAGTCACCGGAGGTGGAAACGCGAAACCAGTTTACCCCACCGATGTCAAGCATCTGATCCAACTTCTGGGTTCTGATGATCCACAGGTCATCATTATCGCCAAGACATACGATTTTATCGGAACCGAAGGGACAACGAAGGGAAACATTTGCAAGGCATATGGCTCCTTTGAAGATGGTTGCCAGTCCACCATCGATATCGGAAAAGGATGCGATGGTAAACCGTCCGAGCCATATGAGTGGGATACTGCCGGAGTCACTGGAATCAGTGTTCACTCAGACAAGACGATTATCGGAGTCGGAAACAATGGCGTGCTCCTCGGAAAAGGGCTGAGAATAGTCCGTGCCTCCAACATCATTGTACAGAACATCATGATTACCAATCTCAATCCAAAGCTTGTTTGGGGTGGCGATGCGATTACACTCTCTAGCACTTCACGGGTCTGGATTGACCATGTTACGGTTAGTCAACCATGACAATTGCTTTACTAAATGCTAACTGGATTGCAACTAGACTCAATATACTGGCCGCGTTCACTATGTCTTTGGCCAAGAAGCGAACTCTCACGTCACTATCTCCAACAGCTTCATGAATGGTGCGACTAATTTCTCTACTTCGTGCGACGGGCAACAATACTGGGGATTGGAACTTGTCGGAGCCGACGATCAGATTACCTTTGCAAGTACGTCTTTCCTTCCCCCCATAATTCCTTGATATCAATCTACAAAACTAGAAAATACTAATATTTATACGATAGACAACTATGTATACAGAACATCAGGCCGCAGCCCTGCACTGAGCGGCAAGACGCTCTTCCATGCTGTCAATAGCGTGTGGGAGAATAACAACGGGCACGCCATTGAGGGTACCGATGATGGCCAAGGTCTCTTCGAAGGTTGTGTCTTCAACAATGTCAGCCAGATCGTTGGGGATTATGTCGGTCAACTGTTTAGCTCGCCGAGTGCTACTGCAAACAAAGCATGCGCTGGTGCCCTTAAGAGGGACTGCGTGACGAATATTCAAACAGACAGTGGTGTTCCGTTTACGAATGCCGATACCAAATTCTTCTCCAATTTCGTCGGCCTCAACGTTGCAACTGCAAGTGCAGCTTCGAAGGCCCAGGCAAGCGTCCCAACCAATGCTGGAAACACACTTAACAATGCCTAATCGTGAGGAAGGGAAAGATTATGGAGAAGGGGAAACAGGAGATAGATCAATACTTAGAATAGAGAAATATATGCTCTAAGAATATCAGACTTCAAGCATAAAATTGAAGTACGAAAGATTTAGTCTAGAATTAAACTTGAATTTTGAATAGAATTGTGATGATATTGTATTAAGCTCTATATTAATAAGATATACTGGCAAAAAATGTGTTAGGGCGCACTGTTTAGAGAGACCGTACTCATTCGCTCTTTGATCCCGCAACTACCTCCCACCCACGCTGTCCTCCCCCATTGCCTCATCCTGAACATCATTGCAGGGGCCATGGGCTTATAAATTGTCATATATGGGCTAAATGACTTTGCTACTTGCCTTCTAGCTCTCCTGTCACATCTTCACGCTTGACATCCTTTTGCACCGGCAACTCGAGTGGAGGCAAACCGAGAGTGCGCATAGCCCGTCTTGTCCCCTCTGTCCCGTCCAACTCCGACCTGGATTGGTCTCCTTCCTCTGTCCCACCCAATTCCGGTCTGAATTCATCTGCATGCAACTGTGCTTTCTCTATAGGAGGGAGGGAAGACTGTATAGGGGCCAGCCTTTTCTGATGATTTCGTCGGCGGACAAAGAAGAAGCATAGCACCACTATGATGCCAACCACAAAAACGGGCACCACAACGGCCGGCACAATGGTGCTAATGTTCGAATTGTTTCCCGGGCTGTCTACTGCTGTCTGCGCATGGGCCGTCCGGTACACTGTCACTTGATTCCCCGAGTCGGTCATTGTCGCCGACAATGAATTGGCGGGTCTCGTGCTGGAGGGGGAATACCCAAGACTAGCAAGCTGGGTTTTTAAGGATGATTCTTGGCTGAGTAGTGCCTCGATATGGGACGTTTTATTCTCGTTTGTCGCGATATCCTCGCAGTAATCGAGTGTTTCTTTGAAAAGTGGCAATATGGTGTCCTCATAAGTTCGGTTCGAGTTTCTCCCAATGCACGACTGGCAGTCGCCGGCACTGAGCATGAAGCTCGAATTCACTGCGCAGATCTCAGGGCTTTTGCCTGAAACTTGAACCGCTCTGACAACATCGTCTGTGCGACGGTGATATGTGATTAGTTGTGTTCAGCGCACCACTGGATGGGTATGACCTACTGCACACACTATAGCATATTGCCGGGGGATTTGTGTCGTCGCGTCGGAAAAGGCCACTGATCGCTTGACTAAGCTTCTGGAAGACCATGATCACGGTTTGCACATTATAGAATGTTTGCCTAGGGCATACAACATGTTGGGTGGATGCTCAGTTTAAGAAAGGGTTGGGGAAATCATGTGATGGTACCCAGTCTCTACCGCGCTATTGATATCATGCAAGAGCCGGTATTTACAATTAGACGATACATCGTTATTGGACAACCGCGCCGAGAATAAGCGGTCTTATGCACCTCGGGGGACGTGTCACATTGCACCTTGCGACTATCCTTTCATCTCGAGGGGGCTGGAGCTCATTGACCAGCCTTACTCCGTACAAAGGAAAGAGAGGTACACCATGTGGAAGAACTGCCCATTTTTGATCATCTTGTCTCGTAAACACGCTCAAATTCCAGTAAACCCATTAAAAGTGATAGTTTCAATGGATTCGATGAAATAAGCAATTTTTAGGACTTGGCCTCGAGCATCTGAAGGAAGGTTATGGAAATGTGTACTTGTCCGCAGTACCTCTCCTCGTATTTTCTAAGCAGAGGGACACGAAGTACGGAGTATATGTCACCTCGTTCGGTGCAGTGCTTTCGCAGTATTTCATATTGATTACTGTACTCAAAACTGGTGTCAAGGGCTACTATTGGTGTTTCAACAGCTTTCCTACGATTTGGTGATAAAGATATAAATTATACCCATTTAGCCAAAGCGCAAGTGTAATATGTGACGAACATTGGAAAGCTTTGAAATGAAATGAAACGAAACATGAAGCCAGAGAAGCATAGCACATAAAAGAGAAATGTTTGCCAAAAGAAAATTGAAGGGAACAGAAACCTAAAACAGCAAGGACTTGGGATTTCAGGTCTTCTTCTTTGTCGCCTTTTTCGCTTTACCTTTTCCTTTACTTTTTGCTTTACCTTTTGGTGCAGGTTTCTCTTTATCAGCTTCTAGCTTTTGCTTGATCTTTGCTTTCTTGGGTTGCCTCATCCTATCTCTCGGGTGTGCATCCTCGTTCGAGCTGTAAGCTGATTGAAATGGAGGTGAAGGGTCATGTACCCAAACCTCAGCTTTGCAGAGAGGACCTGTTAGGGTGTAGTAGCCAACTCCGCCAACTCGATAAAAATGTGGTACCAGGAGCATGAGCACTTCACGCCCGTTAAGTCTAGCCTCACGTTCCCCGAGGAAGTGGAGACTTCCTATTTCCATCAGCAAACTGCTTAGCCTTAGCCTTTCGACGGGCGTTGTTTGTGAGCCCAAATTCACGACTGGGTTTTACAGGCTCGTCGTCATGGTCGTGTCTGAGATTGGCGAGGCGTGTTGTGTGCGTCCGCCAGCGCCGACCGAGGTCTGGATCGACTAAAAGAAAAGGTGTTAACTCTGCTCAGAACAAGAACTATAAAGCTAAGTCACCTTTCAGATACTCTTCGCATAGACCATTCAATTCAGCGCCGACTGGGGTCTCAAGGTCGTCGCTGTTTGCGAAATCACCTTCGCACTCCAAGTACCAGAAAGGATTTGACCAGAAACATCTCAGGCAATCCTTGAAAATGATAATTGAAGTCAAGCGTGCCAGGAAATTGTACCGTATGTTAGGCGGAAGCCTCGAGAGCGTTGTGTCGAAATCGTCTTGAACAATCCATCCCTTTAACCCCATAATGATCTCCCTTGTTTGCTCCTTGGATAGAACATGGCATTTGTTTCTTCTGGTCGCATGGCAAATGTAAAGTGCCCAGATATAACACTTCCATGCCAGGTCTCTGAGTTCAAATTTCCATTTCTTTGGATCAAGCTCAGGCTAGGGATCGCTAAACCCATTCAAGTACAAGTTGTCGATTTCAACAGTATTGATTCGTTCACAGCGGTCCTCAAGGGCTTCCTCCAGCTTCTCAATACGTATCTTTGCCTTTTCAAATGTGAAGGGAGGACGGAGTCCCTTGTATATCTCCCAGAAGGGTCTCAATTTCTCTCTCTCCATCTTAGCCATCTCAATTTCTTCCAGTTTTTTACGGCAGCGAGCTTCCCTGATCGCATCTTCCTCTTTAATTGTCTTATAGTCTTTACCGCCCGCGAATGCAACGGATACGATAGTATCCTCCCAATCGTCAGACGGAGATCTTTTGAGACCTGAAAAGATAGACATGGTGAAACCTCGCAATCTTTGGAGATATGAAGCAGTTGCTAGTAGGAAATAATTGAAAATGTGGAAATCAAACCTGTTTTATGATGGTCTGGTCTCTTTGAATCAAATGGGGTTGAAAGGCCAAATATGTGGGCTAAACCCAGCACTTCTTTGTTTAGGAGTATACAAGGATGGTTGGTCCAAGCCCCATATTTCTAAGAGACTTCCTTTGATGAAAAAGAACTGAAACAAAGGGCAAGGCGTCATAGGGAATTTGTTCGCCCAATTTCCAAACTGCCGTTGGATCATTAACAGTTTATGATTCCGATCGGATAACTCATGGATGTCTTAAGTATGCACCACACATGGAAAGCCACCGTTAAGAATTAAATATTCTCAACATTCAACGTCAGTATAATAGGTACGTGGTTCTCAGTTTTACATAGCTAGACAGAAGAAAAGGCAGAATAATGTAAACCATACAGGGTCTTGCTATGTAACTATGACATGAGTTCTATACAGAGTGCTTGTACTTCCAAGCCTTGGAACATCCAGAGGTATTTAATGTCCGACTCTCTTTAAATAAAGAGGCGAGCAAAAGGCTTATATTGGAACGCGTGGTCCAACACTTCTCCAGAATTCACAGCGCTCACCACGGCCACCTTCCCACTTCGATGCATCCGCCAGTCTGAACTCGTTCGTGACTCCAGGTCCTTCTCGAAGCCAGTAAGAGAGGTTTTCAGTAACTTCCACATAGACCGTTGTTCCACCGGTGGTATTCAGGTTCATTAAGACGGGAGAACTGCTATCCCACTCCGGCCAGGCAATATCTCCGTGAGCACCTTCAGGCACGGTAGCATTGTCTGCACCACCCTTTGCGTCGATGATAGAGATCACGGGACTATCGTTGATGATGAAATTGCCCCAAATCTTCTGGAAGGCATCAATCAAACCGCGAGTGGGCGTAGTCGCCCCAACAGAGAAGTATGCGCTCAAATCTGCGCCGTGGTACGAAGGGGTGATAGAGTACTGATATTTCCAACTCTCCTTGGTATCACATCCGGCAAAAGCATCTGCAAGCCAGTAAGAGGGGCAGTCGAAGGTTGATTCGGCATATATGTTGAAGACTGTCTGCTGGAGACCAGTTGCCATTTCTGATTGGTTGATAGCGGTTGGACCACGATTGCCTAGTGTATCGTATCGGGGACCAGTGTTTTCAGGAGAGCTGTCGCGGAACTGGTAGATATCCAACAGGCGGGAATAGTCTCTGCGGGAGAACGAAGGGAAAGCTGAGTGAACGTAACTCAGGAAGCCGGCAGCGGAGTTCACATATGGCGGGCTAAGCGGGACGCCCTCGTTGGCATTGTTCTGGAAGAGTTAGCTTAATGGATGTCTACATGTTGGGACAAGAATCCGGTACGATGAACTTACCCCAGATAAAACACGCTTGCCGCTCACTTCCTTCTTGAGTAACTGCTTAGAAGGCAGTTCCCGAATAAAATCGCCATCGATTACAGGTAGGAAGGCCCAAGTACCCCATTCTCCTGCAATGGAGACATTCGCACTGGCATATTGCAGAGTATTGGTGTCGGCATTGACAAGGCAGTCAAATACAGCTGCTTCAAACTTTTTACCTGACTTGTAACAGCCTGCTCGTACCGCAAAATCCTGATAGTGACTTGTCGGCACTCGACCATCGTACCCATGCAAGGGCGCACTATATGGGCTGGCAGCAATAACCTATGCAAGTTAGCCATGCTGTCTCGGATTCCATGGCGCTATAACTTTACATTATTGAATAAGTTGTCCTCACGACCACCATAAGCCAGCGTCTGTAGCATCACGCCGCCTGCTCCAGAAGATTCGCCGGCGATCGTGACGCGGGAGGCATCACCACCAAATTTCTCAATATGCTCCTGGACCCATTCGAGGGCGAAACGCATATCAAGTAGACCTGCATTAGCCTTACCGTGTTTGTGCACGGCTTCTGATGACAAGAAGCCAAATGCTCCCAGTCTATACTGAATTATAACTGAAATGAACTCATTGTTGTTCGTGTTGATCAACTCACTGGGGTCATATACGGCCCCAAAAAGCCCATATCCACCACCATCTATGAGTGCTTAGAAATGTTCTTTCGGTCAAATATTTTGATATTGAACTTGTGCAGAGACTTACGAATCCAAAGGAGGACAGGAAGGTCTTCGGCCCCGGGAGGAGCATACACATTCAAGAACAAGCAGTCCTCATTGCCCAGAGCTGAATTGAAGCCATATACTTCTGGGAGCTTCGCACCACCGGACTGTGGACACAATGGGGGCTGTTTAGTGGCAGGTTGAATAGAACTTCTGTTCACTAGAGGGCCCTGTGGCGCTTGCCATCGCAGCTTTCCAACGGGAGGGGCCGCATATCGAATCCTAACCATCGGGCAATGAGTAAGACAGAACGCTTCGTTAAGCCCAATGCGGTATGTTGCTCACCCTTTGAAGATATTGAGATCATAGGTATCATCATGGTATCCTTCATAGGTGGCATAGCCTAAATCAACCACTGGACTCGATGTTTGGGCAGGGGTAGCTAGGCCAGGAGCAATGGTGAGAGCCAGTAGAACAAGGCTGCTTATTCCTGTGAAACCCATAATAACTCTTCACAGTTGAGATGGTAGTTGGAAAGGAGGAAAGGAGATGTTCCTTGCTGTTTGAGACGAACATACCTACCTACCCCTAACGGAACTGGTAAGCGAACGGGCCAGCCGGGTATCTCCCGAAAATCCATTATTTCTCCACTATTTCAAGGGGGGGTCTATACGACTTATATTGTCCGAACTACTCCGTATATGCTATCCCGAATGGTTGTCGTTAGTGTCAAACCTAATGTATCCTGTGAAATCTTGGTTAGTGTAAGCGATTACAGATTATTTTGATTGATCAGCATCTTTTATCCGTTATCCACCTATATCGCCAGTCAAAAGTACCATCAGTGATAATATGGGGGCCGAAAATCAACCCCGGGAGCTGGGTACTAATGGAGTAGTACTCTCCGTACTCCGTAGAGTAAGCATCGATACTCATATCGCCCATGCCGCCGGAAAGTTTTCTCCCTTTTTTTTAAAAGAAAGCCACTTTTCGCTGATTCCTCTCCAATGGACCTGCCCCCTAGACCTTGACTCACCGACTTCGAACCCGACCATAATGGCGGGGGAAGTTGATTTGAGTGAGTCGCGGGTTACAACTGTGACTGTGTTATATTCAATTCCTATTCCATTTATGATTTTGTTCACCGGGCTTCGGCTTTTCGTGGTACTGCGACCTTCGTCCAAAAATCCTATAAAATTCGATGATTATATGATCATTTTTTCCACGGTCTGAGCCTCCTCCTCTCATCTTTTGCCGAGCACTTTCTAATACTACTTATATGAAGTAGGCAGTATCAGTTGGGTTATGTATAAGTGGCTTGGTTTATGGTAGGTTGTTATGCTAAGATATATGTCCTAGTATATTAAACCTTTTTATAGGCCCACCCTATGGTTTTGGTAAACATCAAGCTACTCTCACTACTCAAGAAGTCGAGGGTTTCTTTCGGGTAATTCCAAATACAACCATTATCTCAGTTCATATGCTAAACTGAATTCTTAGGGCGACTATGTGTTCAGTCATTTCTACGACTGGGCTATTGCATGCATTAAGCTTTCGATTCTTGGACTTTACTATCGCATTTTCAGCACAGCTGTCTTTCGCCGAGTTGTCATTGGCACTGCAACCTTTATCATTTGCTGGCTCGCAGCTATGGAGATCGGCCTAGGGCTAGAGTGTATCCCTATTGAGAGCATTTGGAATTCGGATATTAAGGGAAAATGTATAAACCTGGTGGCATTCTCCTACTTCACTAACATTACCAACCTGATCACCGACGTATGGGTGTTTCTTCTTCCCCTACCGATTATCTTCCGACTACAAATTAACCGAAGGCGAAAATTCGAGATTGCATGTGTTTTTGCCATTGGTCTATTGTAAGTTATATTCCCGGTTCTCTGAAAATTTCTTCTAACATGTTTAGCACATGCGGCGTTACGCTTGCTCGCTTAACCGTTGTGGTCTCACAAGGGTCCTCAGACTTCACTTGTACGTCCAAATAAAATACCATTCCATATTTGATAGCTGACAAAAGGTTTAGGGGCCGGTGTTCCGCTTGGAATTCTGTCTATATACGAGCCACTGTGTGGAATCACTTGCGCAAATCTCCCCTTTCTATACAAACTAGCAAACGGGCACTTCAAGAAATCTTCTTCTCACCGCTCACATAGTGGGGAGTCAGTCTCCGGAGCAGAATATAGAGCTAAACAAAATAGCTCAAGGACGCAAAGAGGATTATTGAGTATGCGCAGTGAAGGGGTGATGCTCTCACAGAAGGCGAATGATTCGACAACATTCATTGTGACACAATCTAATCAGAATCCTGAGATTGAGCTATCGGTGATGGAAAGGTCGTATTCTATGTCTCAATCCGATAGCCATGAAATATTAGGGAGGTAAATCGCCAATTCCTCTCACACCGCAGTCTCTCGAAGTGCGTACTTTACTTTATCTCTCTTTCTCTTTTGGCAACTGTGGGACTGAGATGAAGAGATTCTCCCCTAAAAGGCTCTCAAGTAGCTTCAGATATTGAAGGACGGGGAGCTAAGTGAGAATTTCACAAAATGCATAGTGAGGGTGGGTGATCGCCTTTTGTAAACTTCAAGATTGGAACTACGAAGCAGCCATGCATTTTCTTAACCAATTTTCGGCCATGAGAATAATTATTTGGTGGACCAGGCAGCAAGATCCCAGACAAACACGTGCTCGTATTGCGCTAAAGTTAAAACCACTCACAGGTGCACGTGCTTCGAGTTTTCCCCATAGCCCTTCGTCCAAATCTCAGAATTTAAGGCAGAAATGACCGTCGGCGTTCTCACGACCAACGCGTTTGACCACGAGGCTGGATATCGTGGTATGGTGCAACCTTGGTATATACCTAAGGTGCCCTTTCAATAAGGATATCCAGCTGCGAGACGCCTAGTTTCTGGTGATGAAATTCAAACCGAAAGTTTTGCTTAGCTCGAAAGAGGTTCGTAACATTACCGAGTATACTTATTGGGCTGAGAGTACGTGGGTCTGCTCGGTTGGTAGGTTCGAGAAGGTGGTGACAGGTTACCCACTATCCAGACTCGATAGCTTCAGAACCAAGACCATCTTGGATTTAATCAAGCTATCTTAATATTATATCTGCTAGTAGTTATTCTTCAAATTCTCGGGACTGTAGTTCAAAAGCTGTTCATCAAGGTTTCTCGGACGTGGAAAGTTCTCATTCAATATCCATACCGGCAAAAGATTTATCTTCATATATTAAACGGTGTTCCGGACAAAGCCCTGGGGGCTATCTCACTCTTTATGCCTTATCCTATTGCGGACATTAGCGGGAGGACGGGAGAAGAAAGGTGGATTGTCCTCAAGTTCATCAAATCATCACCGAATGATGGGATATCAATGGGGGTGGATGTAGCTAAGGCTTGTACAAGTGATCCACATCCCTATGTGGTACTTTCATTGGTAAAGATATCCAATATACTTTGGGAATTTAGCCATATAGTGCTGTTTGTGATTGCCTTGATGTGAGTCATAATTCAGAAGACATATGAGCTGTTTCTGCAATGAGATATGAAGATCCGTTTAGAGTATAGTTAATGGCCAATCATCAATTGCGTGCAAGGATGTAGATAAATTGTTTAAGGTGCAAGAAGGTAAAACAGGAGATAAGTCAATACAAAACAAAGCAAACTAACAGGCCAAGTTTCCTCCAGATCATTTATGCTGGCCTTCCAGTTACTGGTTCGCAATTACAACATATACTGGGATACTATATTCAGTGACTATTCTCAGCGTAAAAATAATATTACGGCGAACAACCCCAGAGAAAAGACAAATCAAAATCCGATGACCATCCAATTTGAAGCGACCCCCGTATAGAAGATTGTATTCATGTGATGTCATGATATCACCTGTGCCTTCGGTGAAAGTCTCAGGCAGGTCTCCCATTTCATAGAAAGTAGGGTTGCCTCGCGAATTCTCGTAGACTTGCCCCAACTATCCTTGTGGCTTACGATTTGCACAATATCAACTAGGAGTATGTGACTTGTAGCAGAATTTGATATATACAGGAGTGCTAGCCAAGGACAGATCCTAACTACTCTGAGATGAATTCCGATCACTCAACCCTAACCTATCTTCAATGACCTTGACTATCTCAGTCCATTCCAACATAGCACCACTTCCCACATCCCCACAAGCCAACACCTTTGACGACTGCGGTTGTAGAACCTCAAACCAGCCCGTCTCCTCTCCTGTGTCCTTGTCATTTCGAACCCCCCATTCTTCCTCTAGCACTCGGATATGCTGGGCCGTCACGGGATGCCGCCACATAGCCGTATTCATGGCCGGCGCAACTACAATCCGTTTTCGTTTCCCATCAACCTGTCCATCTGTATCCCACGCCCGACATACAGATGTCAACAGGTTATCGCTAAGTCCATTGGCGAGCTTGGCTAGAGTATTTGCGGAAAGAGGAGCAATGACAAGGATATCTGCCCAGCGTCGGAGCGATATGTGCAAGATATCAACACCGCGGCGCCAGGGTTCTGGTCCCCACTCCGCGTCATCGTCGTAGACGGCTTCCACGCCGGGAAGGGAAATGAGGGACGAGACGGGGGGCTGCTCGGCGGACTGGCCGGCTAGGAATTGCTTGGCTTTGGTGGTGAGAATTACTCTTATCGAGAGCTTGTGGATATGCGGGGAGAGGGCGCTGATAATATTGGCTATTTTGATAGTCGCGACTGAGCCAGTTGCGGCAAGGAGGAGGTGAATGCGATTGTCGCAGATCGATGTCTTTGATTCCGTGGAGTTTGTGTTTGAGACGTTATCAATGCCACCCCCGGAGTGGGTTATTTGAGACATCACTTAGAATATAAAGTTCTCGAACGTCTCAACTTACTTTCATTGGCATATATGCAGTTTCTAGCCAGTCGTGGATGAGACCGGTTCACCTTAAAGAAGCGGGGTGATAAGACCTTATCGATAAGCCTTCTATCAGGTCTCCAAATATTTGCCGTAAAGGCGTGGAAGTTGATGAATCCAAGCATGTTTTTGCTTTTCAAACTATGTTGTAGTATGGACTAACTTCTTGGCATCAAATATGACACATTGATATGATATTCCTCTTAGTGCGATTGTCATTTTTTTATTCACGTCATTTGAACCCTTACGCATCTCGAATAATATCTAAATCACGGCTTCGCAGAAAAGTAGAACTCTCGTATGCTCCCCTACGTTACAACAGCGGCAAATCGAGCAAATCAAGTGCTCTTCTTAGAATTCTCACGTTCAGCCTTGCGGAGAGCGCGCTTCCGAATGCTCTCGTGCATAGACTTGTTCTGCCCGAGAACAAGCTTGCCCATAGTCCCAGAAACAGAAGTCAAGAACCAAGCCATGATACCATGACTCCAGTAGGGCGACGAGCTGTAAGCGTAGGTAGGAGAGCCACCACTGCGACCAATCTTTGAGAGAACGGAGCGAACAAAAGCGCGCGGGGTAGGGATAGAAGCCGAGGCACGACGGATCTTGGACATGGCAGAGGTAATCAGGTAGGCTTGAACAAGTTCGACATCAATACCGTAGGGGGCCAACTCGCCGGCAAGCGCAGTAGACCAGTACTGGAGGAAAGCCTTGCTGCCGGAGTAAGTGGCAAGGAACGGGGTAGGCAGAAGACCACCGAAAGAGCCCATGGTGAGAATCAAACCGCGACGACGCTGCATCATGCCTGGAACGACAAGCTGAGTGACCCGCAGCGTGCCGGTGCAGTTGATGGTCACGATATCGGCCATCTCTGCGGCGGGGGTCTGTGCAAAGGGAACGGGGATTGAGTGGCTCAGGCCGACGTTGTTGACTAGTACGGACACGTCCAGATCGGAGACCAGTTCTCCCAGCGCCTGGTAGTCGGCGTCGGCGTTGCGCGAGAAATCCATTGCGAGAGTCTTGGTCTGCACCTGCGGGAACTGCTTGCTGATATCCTCAGATAGGGTTGCTAGCTTCGAGGCGGTGCGCGATACGAGCACGACGTTGAATTTCGACTTGGCCAGTTGCAATGCGAATTCCTTGCCCAGACCGTCTGACGCGCCTGTGACCACGGCCCAGCTACCGGGGGGACCGAACGAGCGAAGCTATTCAATCATTCTAGTCAGCTTCATATCATTAAATTGGGGAATTGGATATCGAATGTCATACCGGTTTACCCGGAAGCACGAAGAGGCTGAGAAGCACCCGCACGAACGTCCAGACCTTGCAGGCAATGACCAGCCCACCAGTCGCCAGGAGGAACAGCGCTCCATAAGTAGGCAAGCCAGGAGCAATATGGCTTGGCCATTGCGAGATACACTCAATATGCTTTGAGATATCCATAATGAGCAAAGAAAAGTGAATAACGAGATGGTGAAGAAGGGGAGGGAAAAAAGTTGAGCAAACCAATGTGAGAGACTTGTTGGGATCAACGCCAAGAGTCCAAACATCCTCGGTCTCCCTTGTCAATAATAAAAACAACCAACTCCCTTCAGACCAAAACCAACCAAGACTTGCTCAAAAATGGACCAATACCTCGCATATTTCCCCCAGACTGAGGGCTTCCTGCCCAAATGGCTTTTCTTCGTAAGTTCTGCCCGCGTACACCTCCCAATCCCATTACCACTACCACTCCCAACCCCTACCAATGCCTCCATTCCTCCAATCTAACTAACCGCCCACCTCTTTATACAGGTTTCGGTTGTTTCCGCTCTTAACAGCCTGCAAGCGTATAATGCGCCGAAATATACCTCCCAGCTCTACAGTAATGGCAAGGTCCCCGCAAGCCCGCTCTCCGGCCGCATCTTCGGAACCTGGACTTTCCTCTCTGCAGTCATTCGCATGACCGCCGCTTACAATATCACAAACTCTGTCGCCTACGACCTTGGCATGTGGACATATGGCATCGCGCTGGCGCATTTTATTGGCGAGATTATCTGCGGCGATGCCTCGCTCGAGGGCCGGTTCTTGAGCCCTTTGGTTGTTGCCTCGTCTTCGCTGGTTTGGATGTTCACCCAGCGCGCCGCCTACCTGGGTTAAGTCCCTTATTTCAGCATGCAGATTATCTGGCTTCGGTGGATGGTCCAACGCAATGCAACACATGGAACCGATGGCTATGAGGAACTGAGGGTTTCATGTTGCGCCACAGCTATGTACAACTTCTGCTTCAGCACAAAAGCTTTGGCGGGGAAATAATATATATGTATACTATAAGAGGAAATGCCTTCGACTCTGATATAACCCTATCCAGACCTCGTCCCTTTCTTTTTTGTTTTTATTATTATTTCCGACACACCTCACGAATCGATCTTCTTCCTGTACAACTCACCACCACAAGCGCGCAGCTTAGCAGCAGCTTGCTCGGGAGTTATATCACGCTGAGGCTCCGCCATAAGCTCATATCCGACCAAGAATTTGCGCACGGTAGCGCTTCGCAGCAGAGGCGGATAGAAGTGTAGGTGTAGGTAGGATGCCTCGATCTCCTCCTCGGTACCATCAAGCGGAGCCTGGTGAATACCCATACTGTAAGGGAAGTGCGTCTCGAAGAGATTATCATAGCGACGAGTAGTCTCCGCGATCGCCTCAGCAAGCAACATCTTGTCAGCCTCGGACAAATCAACCAGTGCGCGCTTGTGCGTGCGGCTGACAATCATCGTCTCGAACGGCCAAG
Organism: Penicillium cf. griseofulvum; assembly: GCA_028974015.1. Taxonomy (NCBI): domain Eukaryota; kingdom Fungi; phylum Ascomycota; class Eurotiomycetes; order Eurotiales; family Aspergillaceae; genus Penicillium; species Penicillium cf. griseofulvum. The sequence goes on from JAPQKP010000001.1 coordinate 3,078,375, forward strand.
TCGCCCACCACGGACAGACAACCAGGAACGCCTCGTTCTCAAACACAACGCGCTCCTGCTTGCGGCTCTCCAGCGCCGCATAGTCCTCCAGCATGTGGTTACCGCCGTGCTGCTGGCGGTACTTGGTAAGCTGCTCCATTTCGGCGGCGGGCTCTTCGGGCATTGAGCTGGTCGTCCAGACCTGCCCGTGGGGGTGCGGGTTCGAGCATCCCATCGCTGCGCCCTTGTTCTCGAAGATCTGCATGTACTTGTACTGCTCCTTTGGCTTGGCGGCGCTTGTTGAGTGGGATTTGGGCTGCAGGGTTGTTGCGGATGCGTTCTTCACTAGCGGGGAGGCCGGGGAAAGGTGTGCTGTGTAGATCTCTGTCCAGGCGTCGATCACGGGCACGATCTCGCGAGGCGCCAGGTCGGCGAGGGTGAGGTTGTGCGCGGATGAGAAGGTGAGCACGTAGCACTTGCCGGTTACAGGCTCGGCTTTGAGGAACCGCGATTCGAGTTCTATGGGTTGTGAGCTTGGTATGTGTGGTGCGGATGCGCCGGGCGGTTGCACGTACCATCCTGGTTCGACGGCTCATAGTGTGCTTGTTCTTCTTTCACTGCGCTATAGTCGTTCACAAACACGAAAGTGCTCTCATAATTAGGGTTGGTATCGCCCTGGGCGCGCTCGTTCCCGGGACAAAGGTAGCATTTGGGGTCGTAATTTGGCAGGGTAGTCTTGGAGGGGCTCTCTTGCGCTCCTCTAGATTGTTGTATAATTAGCTGGTTTGTTGCGCAATGTCGTTTTTTTCACGACAATACTCACTGCCAGGGACGCTTAGTCCGGTGGGGAGAGACCAGGATGGAGGAGCCACGGAGGGGGTTGAATCTCCGGTGGGAGATGTCGTCGAGTACGTTTTCCATTGCTATATATAGGAGTAATCACAGAGCAGAATAATCTGGAGGGAGGAGAAGAAAGGAAAAAGAAAAGAAAGCGAAAATAGTTGAAAGGGTTGGAATTTGGTGGGGAGGCGGGGTCCCTGGAGTAGGAATGTGTCAGGTTACAGCTGTTAAGCGACGCCAAGTGGTATAGAAGGCGGATCTCGCCTAATATAAATATTGAGGTTAATATTGCGAAGTTGTACAAACAATATACATTAGCATTCAACGTCTTGGCATCATCTCCGTCTTTTTCTCGGTGAGCCGTCCAGAATCGGGATCCCGCGGGTTTTCCGGGGAAATATGCGCCTTCGGGGGAACGGTTTAACCCGAATTCAACTGAAAGAAGTAAGTAAATTCCGTGATGCAATCAGAATCCCCGGTTGTAGTCCCCACGTGGATTTGGCACTCCAAAAGAAAGCTAAAAAAGGAAATTTATGCCCGCCTGCGGTATGACGTCGTTTATCGCTTATCGCCCAGGGTACAACCTCGAATTCTGTCTGTACAACCATCAACGCTGTGTAACTCACATAGATTTGTTATCTGTTTGTATGAACAGTATATCAACTAACATCAACTAATATCAACCGCTTCTTTTCTAGCTTGAATATCAGTTAACAATAATCATCACTATGAACCCCGCCAATTCCGTGACCTTGGACTCGCTACCAAACGAGGTACGTCCACAGAGTATACTATGGGTCAATGACTCTAAGTATGTCTAGGTTTTCGTCCAAATCCTATCAGACTTTACCACCCGGGCACTGCTCCCACTTACATCAGTCAACCACCGATTCCACGCCCTAGTGCTAAGAATTCTCCACTACCGCCTGCTCCTAAGCACACCACTCGAGGGATACAAATTACTGCTAGAATGTTTTCACCCTAGCTCAAAGCTCACAGAGCCACACGTCTTCTGCAAATACCTCGGTACAGATGGACTGAGCGAACGTCATGATGGCGCGGGTTCGTTATACGAGAATGTCGATACCGCCCACCAGCTGGGAAGAGTGACGGGGCTATATTCGCGCTTCCGTCCAGAGGTAAGCGGCAATGAAGAGGAACGAGACTCAAATGACTCCATGTTCGGTTTCTCGCCAGGTAGGATGCTTCTGTTGTCCGGAGTGGCGGGGTTCATACGGGCTGACATAAATGGAAATCGAGAGGGCAAGGGAGATGATGCAGTGATACGTGAAGTTGCTTTAGATGGATATGAGGATTTCTCACAGTTATGTGTGGTGGCCAATATAGTGCAAGTCAAGCCGGGAACGTCGTTGCTGTTGAGTGCATCGACTATTGAGGACGGGGTAGTTCGGCTATGGAGGGAGTGGTTGCGTTGTCAAAGTGGAGAGATCAATAAGACTCGGACTAACTGGGAAGAGGGCTCTGAAACGCCTCGGATGTCTTCCGATGACGATATACTATGGGTGGATATGAGCAAAACAGTTGGTCTGAAAATGCGCGTGCGGCCGAAGGCATGGGATCCGTCTTTCCCAGTGCTCGTACATCAGGATGATCGGAACGATGACTCTTGGGTTGGGTATGAGGTAATTTTGCAAGGTGAGTCATTGATCCTACGGAAAGGGCCCCCTATTGACTTGATAGAACTTCACATCCGCTCCATGCGTTTGCTGCTGGCTGTTGAGGAGTCAAAGGAAGAGCAGAAAATCCATCAAACCAACGCAATGGTTATCGGGGCTGCCCCAATCTCAGTATCTTGAGTGTGAGTGGATATATCGTTCCGCGGTAGCATATGATACAAGTGTATATGTCAAATATGTGAATATATGTACAGATATAGACTGGTCAATAAGATCTCATCTGTTACTATTTTTGGTAGTTTGACCCCCAATGCTCACGAGGTATCAGTAACTAGCCTCCCTGCCGTTTCAAATGACGGTCGAGCGGCCATTAACCAAGCCCCGAACAGGTTTTGAATGAGCAAATAAACAAAAGTCATTTATAACATGGCTTAAGGACATCTTATCCGGTGAATGAATTCTATAATGTACAAAGATGTTAATCTAGACGTATTCATATTTGCCAAGCCATCCAAGCCTTCGGGAAGCCGTATAAATGGCGTTCGGGCCGAGGTTCGAGCCAGTCAGGTTGCTCCAGGGCGCATATTTGACTCCACTGAAAATTTGTGCAAGGGGTATCTAATTGCCGTGATGGAATGTATTTCACCTTAGATACAGTGGGGGAAGATCTAATTATGCGATTATTAATGATTAGGTGCCGAAAACGCCGAGGCTTCTCTCGGCTGTTATATTTGATACTGATTTTTCTTATATTATACTATTCAAGTTCTATTCTCGTCGATCTTGCTGTTTTGGTCATATCCTCTAGATATTCCATCGCTCCACCTGATTGTATACCCCCTGGTCTGAGAGCAACATGGCAGTTTCAACCGATAGGGGCGAGGCCATACTGCCTTCCAAAATCCCTTTCTGGCGTCTGGTCTTCGACCAAACGGTCGTCACCGAGGAAGTCATACAATTTCCATACACAGGTTCAGGCACTGAAGATGACCCATATGCCGTGATCTGGATTCCTGCCGACCCACGAAACCCAATGAACTTCCACCCGATCAGAAAGTGGTCTATCACACTCCTAGTATCATTCGTGACTCTCGCTGTGTCATTAGTCTCATCTGCATTTTCAGGCGGAATGAGGCAGATCATGGAGGACTTCGGTGCCGCCCAGGAAATCGTCATTCTAGGCGTATCGCTCTTCGTGCTCGGATTCGCTATTGGGCCCTTGATCTGGGCACCCCTTAGTGAGATCTTTGGCCGGAGACATATCTTTACCATATCTTTTATGTTTCTCACTGCGTTCAATGCTGGTGCGGCCGGTGCGAAGAATATCGAGACACTCATTGTATTGCGTTTCCTCGCTGGTTCCTTTGGATCTTCGCCGTTTGGGAATGGAGGCGGCACTATTGCGGACATGTTCCCAGCGTCTCAGCGTGGTATCGCTATTAGTCTTTTCGCTGCTGCACCCTTCCTCGGACCAACTCTAGGTCCTGTTATTGGAGGCTTTCTCGCTGCTGCTGCCGGTTGGAGGTGGGTGGAGGGACTGCTTGCTGCGTTCTCGGGTGTGCTCTGGTTATGTATTATCTTCTTGTTACCAGAGACATATGCGCCTGTCCTCCTACGCCGTCGCGCAGAAAAGATGTCTGCCTTAACTGGCAAAGTCTATCGTAGTCAGTTTGACATCGACCGTGGCCCCGTTCCTATGGGTAAGACGTTGAAAACCGCGCTTTCCCGCCCATGGATCCTACTCTTCTGTGAGCCAATTGTGCTTCTTTTCTCCATCTATATGGCGATTATCTACGGCACGCTCTATATGCTCTTCGCTGCCTACCCAATCGTCTTCCAAGAAGTCCGAGGCTGGAGCGAAGGCGTTGGTGGTCTCGCCTTCCTCGGCATCCTCGTCGGTATGGTTCTCGCCGTGGTATACACATTCCCCGAGAACTTCCGCTATGCCAAAAAGTGCAGCCAGACTACCGACCGACTCGCCCCCGAGTTAAGACTTCCCCCAAGCATGGTCGGCGGCATAGCATTACCAATCGGTTTATTCTGGTTCGCCTGGACGAATTCACCTAATATCCACTGGATGGTCTCAGTAGCAGCAGGAGCGCCCTTCGGTTTCGGCATGGTTCTCGTATTCCTCAGCGTGTTCAACTACCTCATCGACTCATACACGATCTTCTCTGCGTCCGTGCTAGCCGCAAATTCCGCCCTCCGCTCACTATTCGGTATGGCCTTCCCACTTTTCACAACCTACATGTACCATAACCTGGGCATTCACTGGGCCTCCTCGATTCCAGCCTTTTTGGCACTGGCGTGTGTGCCCTTCCCGTTCATCTTCTACAAGTACGGCGCGCGCATCAGACAGCGCTGTAAATACGCTTCTGAGGCGGATGCCTTTATGCGTCGCCTTGCTGAAAAGAACAAGGCGGCCCGCCGTTTAGAGCCTGGTTTGGAGAATGATAAAAGAACAGACTCGGTGGTACAGGTATCTGATGATGAGGATTCCAGTGATACTGATACTTTGTCTACTGTTCCGTCTCGCGGTACGATCGCACGCTATGCATCCCGTGCGTCCCGTGCGTCTCGGCAATCTGGTCGCTCTATGCATCGCGTTGCTACTGCGACGCAATATGAAGAGAACCCTTATGATTTGGATCTGGTCAACACTCGACAGTCGGCTATCAGCCGCAAGGATTGAGCGGAGTCGTGGGATTGGAGTTGTAACTACCCTTTATACTCTCTTCACCGTGCGATCTTAACCCAGCACCGTATCGATGTCATTGGACCATCCCAGGATGAAACACAGAAACTGTTCTTGGTCTGGTTGACCCACAAGACCATGAAGCCCCCAGGCCGTGCCTGACGCTGGGTCTCACCGCATGAAGCACGGCCTATGGGGTCTCCGGTCTGCTTGCAAGTAGGTCTGCTTGCAAGTACACCTCAGGTAAAATCAGACTTCATTATGCCTAGGTACCCTTGAGTTCCAAATCCAGTGGTCGCTACTTACTAGCGATCATATTCTGCCATGTGTTGGACTGTTGCACGCTACAAAAGAATTAGCTATTTTATTTATACTCTAATTTTAATGCATCCATCAAACCAAGGTTGTTTAATTTCTTTTGTCAAATAAAATGTAATATACAACTTGACTAGTTGACAATTTGGGTAGAATGCCATTGGTTGGACATTAAAATGATCACTCATCAAGAGCCTCGGTCCATCTCCACCTCGGCCCCAGCATCCACACTATAAACAACTCTTTGCCTTATTTAACCACACTGACTGATAATATAGCAATTAAGTAGGGTCTCACCATTGACCCATAATTACTCGTCATGCCTGGCAAGATTGACGCCTACGTTGACTGCGGTATGCAGCCCTTGAGCTCCACCCCCTGGACCACGCCTTGGATTTCATTCACTAAGTGCCGTTTCGACAGTATCGCCATACTCATACTATGCGACCCTCTATCTACGAAAAAATCGCAAAGCTCTAGAGTCGCATGGGGTTGAGGTTGAGTATGCGCATCCCTAGTCGTTACGCAGGATGTGTGCTAACCGAACAGATTCCACCCGGTCTTCTTAGGCGGGATTAATGTCGGCTCAGGTATTCCAATATTATTCAGAATATATTATGAATTAGTTCTCAGGATCGCTCACATTTCGAACAGGGAATAAACCCCCCCTGGACACTCCCCGCCAAAGCAGCCTACTCCAAATTTGACTCGGAGCGAGCATGCAAATACTTCGGAGTCCCGCAAATCCAAACACCTGACTTTTTCCCAATCCTCTCAATCTTGGTGAGTATCGTCCTCTATGTATGTTCCAATTACCTCTCCAACACTAACCAACCAGCCTCAACGATGCATGATCTACATCAAAAGCCACTTCCCGCGCGAGAAGTACGAGATAACCTTCCTCTCGCTTTGGGAGTGGATGTTCTACAAAGGCATCGATATCAGCAAACCAGAGAATTTAGCTGAGCTGTTCCAGAGCCATGGGTACTCCGACTCGGAAGTCAAGGAGATCATGACCGCGGCATCAAACCCGGAATTCAAGCAGGCTTTGACAGCTATTACGCAGACTGCTCTTGATAAAGGCGCTTATGGCGCGCCGTGGTTTTGGGTGCGGAATGCTGAGGGCAAGGAGGAGCCGTTTTTCGGTAGTGATCGGTAAGTTTTGTATTGTCTATGCGATGAATGGATACTGATTTTATAGGTTTGCGTTTATGTGGATGTATCTCGGATTGCCATTTCAAGATGTTTCGATTGTTGAGAAGGAGAAGTCGAGGCTTTAGATTAGCCATAGTAAAGTCTTAGGCTCGTGTTTTGTGAATATCAGATCATATCAAGTTGGGTTCATTATCATCAAACTGCCGTCTTACTCTATACCTGGCTCCGGGTACCTTATGCTACAATTTTGGCCATCGGTGATGCCGTGGCTTCTTTCCAATGTCGTCCGGACTCTTACACGCAAAGTTGCTTTCTAATTCCACGACTGGCTCCAGTCAAAATGGCGTAGATCAGAGGCATCTTTTAAATGATGCAGAGTATTTGTTCCGCGCTTTGATTCCGCGATGGCTGTGGCGAGGAGTTGTAGTTTGGCGATTTCTGCTGCTTGTCATCGGGGGGGGATGGAGATGGATACTCGGAACACGAGAATGAGGATAAGGCTATTCTCTCCGTTAACTGGGGGTTTGCTTCGATCCTATGGAACATTAACATCAAAAGAAGTCGATGAAGCTAGAATGTGTAGAAATATCAATTGTATACTTCTTCCGCATCCGGCTAAGATATGAACCATTTACCCCACACTTACAAAGTCACCCGATTGTCCCGATACCTCCCCCGAACACCCTACAGTCTTACAGTCTTATATATAATCTCTGACAGAAACACTTCTACTAGCAATCATGGCCGGACCTAGAGTTGCATGGATAGGTCTCGGCAACATCGGCCGTGTAAGTTCCCCATCCTCCCCGCATTTCAACCCCAACCCCCATCTAACCCGCAACCCCAGGGCATGAGCCAAAACATCTCCCAAAAAGGCCCCCAAACGGAACCCCTCCTCCTCTATAACCGCACAACCGCACGAGCAACATCCCACGCCTCAAAACTCCCCAACACCAAAGCCGTAACAACCCTCGCAGAAGCCATAACCCAATCGGACGTGATCTTCACCTGCGTCGGCGACGACGCCGCCCTAACCTCAATCGTCGATGCAATCCTCTCAGATACCACAATCCCACAAGACCTATCTGACAAGACCTTCATCGACTGCTCAACCGTCCACCCCGATACATCGCGACGCACTGAAACAGCGTTCAACGCACGTGGAGCTGGGTTCGTCGCGTGTCCTGTATTCGGGGCACCGAATATGGCTGATGCAGGACAACTTATTGTCGTTCCAGCCGGGAAGCGCGCGGCGATTGAGAAAGTGCGGCCGTTTTTTGACGGGGTTGTGGCTAGGAAGACGATTGATCTTTCCGCGGGAAGTGGAGGTGATATTGATGTTGGACGGGCGTCTACGCTGAAAGTACTAGGTAATACATTCATTCTTAATACTGTTGGTGTTCTTGCTGAGGCGCTTGTGGCTGCTGAGGCGTCTGGGCTTGGGGTTGAGCCGTTGCAGGAATGGCTGGGGCTTTTTGCGCCGGGGCCATTTGCTAATTATGCGGAGAGGATGGTCGGTGGGGATTATTGTACCCGGGAGGAGCCGCTTTTTGCAGTTGATCTTGCTAGGAAGGATTTGGGTCATGCTTATGGGATTGCGAAGGAAGGGGGACTGCGGATGAAGAATGTCGAGGTCATGGATGGGCTTCTGGAGGTGGTTAAGGAGGAGAAGGGGGTAAAGGGAGATGTTGCTGCGGTTTATGGAGCTGTTAGAAAGGGAGCTGGGATGGGATTTGGGAATCAATGATGGGTTATTATAAATTATAGGTATAGTGAGAGGATAGAATCAATTTTATAAAAAAATAAGATTGCTATAGCAAGCCTTGCTTGTAATGCTATTAAATCATGGTCTCCCTAAGGATATGGTGGAGACTCAGCTAATAAAGGAGTGAGTTAATTATGAACACAGAATTTTGAAACAAAAGCAGCCGTAAAAGTGGTGCGCAATACGCACCATCCTTTCAGTCATCAACACATTACTCTTCGCGAATTTCCTGAGACTTGTCGTGGTGCTGGTGTTCGCTAATGCCGGCCTCGCCCTCCTTGGGACCCTGGGTGGAAGGTCCGTGCAGGTCGGCAACGATGCCCTCGGGAGGGACCCAACCAGCGGACTTCCAGGGCTTGACGTGGAGGACGTACATGGTATCGACCTCCTCGAGGGTCCGGCCCTGGGTCTCATTGACGAAGAAGAAGACAACGAGAATGGCGAGGAAGCAGCAGGCGGCAAAGACGTAACCGTAACGGAAGTCGATAGCGCTAGAAATGAAGGGGGTGAAGAAGGAAATCAGGAAGTTCCAGGTCCAGTTGGCAGCGGTTGCAACACCCATGCAGACAGCACGGTACTTGAAGGGGTACATCTCACCACAGATAGCCCAGACAATAGGACCCCAGGTGGTGGCGAAGCCGACAATGAAGAAGCAGGTGAATACAATCATGACAACACCGGCAGAGTGATTGGAGGGGTCGTCGTGCAGGATAACGTGGCCAACGGTGGCCCAGATCATGAAGCAGACGAACATCCAACCGGCACCGTACATCAGACACTTGCGACGACCGTAGTGCTCGACGATGTACAGACCGGGGAGGGTCATACCGAAGTTGACAGCGCCGAGGATGATGGAGGTGACGTAAGAGTTGTCAAGACCGATACCCTGGAAGATACTGGTTCCGTAGTAGAAGATGAAGTTGGCACCGCTCAATTGCTGCAAAGACTGCAGAGCAATGCCGAGCAAGATACGGTACAACATGCGGGGGCCAGTGAAGACCTCTTGCCAGGCAGCCTCACCGTGGGCGAGCTCCTCCTCAAGCTTCTGCTTCATATCGGCCATCTCCTGGGCAACGACACGGTGGTTGTGGGGGACACCGTAGAGCTTGCACATGACATCGTGGGCCTCTTCGATACGACCGTGGCGGTAGGCGAAACGAGGGGACTCAGGCAAGAAGAGGGTACCGACACCAAGAATCAGGGGCCAAGCGAAGCCAACGCCCATAGTGATGCGCCACGAGGAGTCGCTGTTGAGACCCTCAGTGCCGAAGTTGACAATGTAGGAGATGAAGATACCGAAGGCGACGAACAGCTGGAAAGCACTGACCATGGCACCACGGACCTGGCGAGGAGCAGACTCGGACTGGTACATGGGGACGACACTGGAAAGGGCACCGACACCCAGACCAGCAACCCAACGGCCGAGGGCAACTTGGTACCACTTGTCGGTGGTGGCAATCTGCACAATGATACCGACAATGTGGAGGAGGGCCCAGAAGGAGATTGAGAACTTGCGGCCAATGCGGTCCGCAATGGGGGCGGCCACCAGGGCACCAATCATAGTTCCGATAGAGAGCTAATAGAGTTTAGTATAGGTATGACTTGCATGTGGGAATCGAACGTACCAGGCCAACAATCAGACCATTGCGAACGTTACTGAAAGCATATTCTCCGGTGGCGGCGTTATACTCAGCGAAACGATGTTTGAAGTCGACCATGCTAGTGAAACCCGCGATTTGACCTAAGGTCGGTTAATAACGTTACATCCATAATGCTGTGTCACACTTACCAGTAGAGTATCCGAAAATGAAACCACCCATTGAGACACACAGACCAAGGATGAACGACCGCCAGGTCAGGTACTTGACGGGGCTATCATCGAGAGTGAGGTTATCTTTCTCGGCGGTAGTCGAGTCAGCACGAGCAGGAGTTGCGGCCTGGGAGGAAAAGTGAGAATCAGCCTTCCCAGGCTTGATCTTATCCATGAAGGTAGAGATACCCATGTTGAACAGATCCACTATGGGTAACAAAATAAATAGAAGGTTGGAAGAAAAAAAAGGGAAGAAGAGAAAGACGGGCGAACTAAATAGTCCCTTGGGAAGTCTTGGGGGTGGGCTCTTTCCCTTGGGGTACCGTACTAGTAAGGTACACTATGAGTGAAAAAATGGGGGCCCGGATCTAGTCCCAGGTTTTTTGTAAATGGGGATGAAATGGGGTTGTAAGGTGGTAAATTTCACTCCACATACTAAAAACAAAGTCTGTTTCTGTCTTTTTCAATCCCTAGCGTCATGTACTCCGTGTTTAAGTTCCTTTTCCTTTTGGTGGAGAAGGTGGAGGACGGGGGAAATTGTAGCACGTGAGTTGAAATCAGATATTTGCCTATTAGCTGTCTATTATCTCGTTTTCATGTACGGAGGATATATTTTGTACTGTTCCCTATACATTTGATGAAGAAGCTATGCAACGTATACTCTGTATAGTAAACAACCAAATAAACAGGAACATGTAATGCATCAAATCCAACTGATCACCCGACCTTCTTGCCACTTTCTAGAAACATTAGATATTCTGGGTCTCGGTACAAATGTACGAATGAGAATGCAGTGCCTGGATAATCGGATGCTTCTACGTAACAGTGACCATGACACCTGCAGATTTTTGGTTCTGGTTCCTGGCCACGGAGAAAATATAAGAATAAATCACTCATGTCTAATAAAGTGACGCACACGCCAAGGTGATGTCCTTCAGATTGGGTCCTGGTGCCGTATTTTGTATGGGAGTACCGGAATGTGCATGGATTGAAAACTGTGCAATTTACTCTACAACCTTGGAAAATATAGATGAAAGGCAACTGAAACCGGGTGGATTCCCAAGACAGAAGGCGAAAAATGAAAACCAGAAAAAAAACCCCCAAAAGAAATACGAAATAAAAAGCCAGAATTCTGTTTTACCGAGTGGGTCATGATGCGTGGGCTCTGGGCTCTACCCATAGGGCGCTGATCATAGTTAAAATTTAAAGCTTAAGAACATCTGATTTCAGTTTATAGCTTATTTATGGAAAACAAGCAGGAAAAAAGAAGAATTTGATATGAAGGGAGATAGTCTGATTTATATCATTGAGCAATTTCCAGTGACTCAAAACGTGCTGATAAGAAAGCTCCAAGTTGGACATGCTAAAAGAGCATAGATCCACTATCGGTGAGGATTCGGTCAACTCCTGCGCAGAGATTTCCGATCTGCTAATTTTTGGCTCCACTTTTTCTCAATCGGCACACCGAATGAATGTGCCTCCTATCCCGAGCCGATTGCCATCCCGACTTCAATCCCGAGTCGGGCTGCCGACATTAACAACAAACATCCATGGATGTATACAATAATATGTACTATATATGTACTATATATGGCTATAAACTTCAGAAATATTTACGGATACTTTATGAATTCTCAAATACTCTAGCATGCTTCCGTTTCCCTTTGAGCTTTTGCCTCCTGGCATGTTCGGCATGTCGTTCTCGGCATCCCTTGTTCGGCCTGGACCCATAAAAAAAAACCCCCCTGGTAAAAACTCTGACTGTAAGTGCCCAGCCAACCGCCAATGGATATTATTAATAGCTAGGTGTCAGACCACTAAACGAGTGAAAATAAAAACTCTGCAGACCTGATGTAGTAAGACGTTTTGAGTATCCCCGAGCTTGAACCCGACTCTAAACCTCCTCTGGTTAGCCTCCAGTTGGAAAATGGTAAATCGGGAAAATAGGTCCAATCACCATCAATTTCACCTTATTGACACCTACCTCCATAGTATGCCTGTGTGAGCTGATTTTTCCGTGCTATGCTACATTAGACTGATTTTCTCGGGCAAGCCCGGAAGACTTTGCACTCCGCATGTTGAACGTGGTGTAACCAGTCTGTCTTGGTCTTTGTGTCGGCGAAATAACAAATCGGTTTTACGCCAAGAGCTGTCTGGTTTAAGAATTCAGGGCGAATATTTAGAGTTTATGTGAGGAAACAGATCATCACTCTCTCTACAACATACAGAGTACAGAGTAGAGTTATTGAGGATATATTATTAGTGAACCATAATAAACAATTTAGCAGATCGGACTAAATTAGATAAACAAATTCACTCCTCTGGAAAAGCATAGACACCTAATCTAATCTTGTAAAACCACAGTGGTCCTACAGAGAACCATAATGACGTCTACCAAGTACACCACATGTTGCATTGGTACTTATGTGCAGCATAGGTCCTATACAAGCTCCCAGATAGACAACGCCACCATCCTCCATAAGACGGCGACTACCACATTACACCGGGTGACAATGCTTGTCTTCATGTTGTGGCTGACTTGTCGGAACGATCCAGCGAGAGAAATGGCGCTTTGCTCTTGCTCGGCATATTCCGAAGCCGACATTATTCTGCCTGTTCTCGGTTAGTAGCCGACGTCCGACCTTCGTAGTTGGCATGGTTACTAGGATCTGCCCTCTTTCGCCTTGGCTTTGTCAGAGTGTCCCTAGATCTTATGGGCCAAGCTACGCTTACAAGATACACATGTACTATTACAACCTAGATGAGAGATCCAACGTCAACCGAGCTACCATATTGTCTACATATGCACAAATCATTCCTTTATAACTCTATAGACTACATACCCTGGCTATATCCTATATATTCACCTCCTAGTAAGCAATATGTTTGCTGTATGCTTAAACTTTGATTCATATGTGCTACGTTTCGTGCTACCTTCAACCCTTTCTCAGTTCGATCGCATGGTATCAGTTGGTTATTTTTTGAAATACCACATAATTGTCAGGTTACACTTAACTGATATTCAAGGCCACAAAGGAATCATATGATTGGTGGAATACTGCTATTGAACATCAGCCCACCGGTCAGTGCACTCCGTTGTTGCACACCATCCAAACACCGGTGAGAGATTATCACAAGGATCCACCCGTCTCTACCCGCCAGGGGATCATCCATTACAACCTGGGGCATACGAGAAAGACTGATTAGTAATAAAGAGCCTGAAGATGTCTAGTCTCCGATGTGTAGTACAGATAAAACCAAATATCATCATCTGTATTGGCGGTATATGCAAGATCATCAAGTCAAGAACTTTTTCCGTCCCATTGACCAGGAGAACAAACTCCCACAAATCATTACTGTGTCAAATAAACTTGAAATCCACAGTGAACAGTCGTGGAAACCAAAAATGCGCGTCAAAGGACGAGGAAACTCGGAGGGAAAAAAAATGAAAATGAAACATAAAACGCCCAACACCATTTTGCACCCGGTATCGAAACCAATGGACAATGATTAGGAATGGGTCTCGTTTCGGCCGCATCGGGGCTTCTAACGACGATCTGTCTTGCCCATACCACGCTTTCCGGAGTACTGTAAAGAAAAGAGTTAGCGAATAATACTGGTAAAAAAGATAATGTAGAGAAACTTACCAAGTGCTTCTCGAGAGAGGCGGTGGTGTGACGATCAGCCTCACCAGCACGAGCCATGCGGTTCATCTTCTTCTGGCCCAGCTTAGCCATACGCTCAGCCTTATCACGGTTGCCGAAGCTGGTGATACCGTCGAGACGACGATCAGTCACCGGTGTGTCGCGGGCACGGCTCAAAGAGCGGAGAAGGGCCTTCTTGGGGTTCTCGTCGACATCCATAGCGTCACCGTCAGCAGTAGGGTCACGGAGAGTGCGGCCGCGAGGCTGGTTGGCGGCGCGGGCACGAGAACCAGCTGCAACATTGTCGTAACCAGCGGAATCCAGACCCCTGGTCATCTCAGACAGCTTCTTGGCCTTGGCGCTGCGGGGGATGGCGGCGCGGTTCTTGAGAGACTTGCGCATCTTGGCTTCGTTGCGCATCAGCACGCGCTTCTCGCGGATGAGATCGGCCTTCAAGCGGTTGTCGGCGTCCTCGGCATCCTCCACACTCTCGTCAGAATCGTAGTAGCCATCTGCCTCGAGCTTCTCTTCTTCCTCCTCGAGGGCGGCGAGCTTGCTCTCGATATCCGGATCCACAAAGTCGTAGATGTTCTTGCCCTTCCACACCTCGGGGATCTTGTCGTGGTTCCACTCATCGTTGCCAAGAGTGTAGTCACGCTGCATGTCGAAGTTGTAGACACCGGCACCGCCGTTCTCCTCTTCGATATCGCGCTCCAGTCTCCGGCGGTTGGGGTCGTTCTTGTCGTATTTCTTGAGGTCCTTGACGGCTTCGGGAATGAAGGTCTCGCGCAGGCCACCCATAGGCTGAGCCACGTGGATACGGGACAAAACGTCGCCGAGACGGCTGCCAGGGGTGGCAGCAGTAGAACCAGACTTGAGCTTCTGGGAGACTCGCTCAGCGAGGAGTTTGTCACAGGCGGCGTTCTTGACGGCGGTCACACCCTCGGTGGTGGTGCAGGAAACCTGCAACATCTCGACATCCTCGGCCTTGAGGATCTCCTGCAGTTGCTCCTGGTACTCAGGCTCCAGGTCCTCGGGACGGCGCACATCAATCTTGTTAACGACAATGAACACAATCTTGTTGGCAAACAAGGGCTTGATGCTGTGGAAAAGCTTGATCTGATCACCCACAGAGTATCCACACTGCTCGGAAAGATCCATGAAGTATAGGATAGCGGACCGCAAGTGGGCAACAGCGGTGATAGATTGCATTTCAATGGTGTTCATCTCCTCCAGAGGGTGGTCGAGAATTCCGGGGGTATCAATGGCCTGGAAGCGGAGGTATTTGTAATCGAAATGGCCGACGAACAAACTCTTAGTGGTGAAAGCGTAGGGCTGAACATCGACATCTGCGCGGGTGATATTGCGCAGGAAGCTCGACTTTCCGACGTTAGGGTATCCACAGATCAGGAGAGTACGAGTGTTGGGGTCGATCGAGGGCAGACGACCCAAGTGCTGGCGGACCTGCTCCAAGTAGACGAGGGGATCCTTCAGACGGCGGGTGATGGTTGCCATGCGACCGAGGGCAGCGCGCTTGAGCTGCTTACACTGGAACAGAGACTGCGCATACTTGATGAGACGGACGTAATCGCGAGAGACGGTTTCAATCAGGTGCTTAGCGGTTGAAACTTGACCAAGGGCGATACGGAAGTGGTCGGCATCGTAAAGAGTGTTCATCAAATCCTTGTCTGGTGGATATTAGATCCCACCCAAACAGCCATAACCGCCATGGGAGTAAAACTTACGGAAAGGATGGATATCCTGCAGGCGAGGGAATCCATCGAGGATGTGCTGAAACTTCTCACCGAAAGTCTCCTGTGTATATTTGACCTTTCTGGTGTAGAATCCTAATGGAAAAAAAATTTGATCAGCGATTGTGCTTTATCGATAACCGCGATAACTTTTTTCTTGTGCCACCATGTCGGATCGAGCAGAATGATTGGGAATCATACCTCTAATACGGCTGATCTTGAAACCAGCACGAATCTGTGTGGGAAGCTGTCTCTGAGTACGACTCAGGACAATATCCAGGAATTCCTGGTGTGTGGGCACAGGCGCAATCTATCAAGCGGTGAAAAACATATTAGCAATGTCCTCAGTCGAAGCACAAAAGCGCAGTCGGGGAATTAACTCACATCCTTCCACGTTGTCTTCATGATGGGCACAAGTCAGGAGTCAAATAAGTAATGACTCTTGAAGTAATGCCGTGAGTGAAGGGTGTTGATAGAGTGGGTTTTTCTCCACGAAAAAATCGTTGGCAGTCCTTTTTTTCTGCCAGGCGGAGGATAGATGCGGGGACCACTATTGGATGCACCGTGATATAGGCGAGTCACGTGATCTAATATAGAACAAAAGATCGGATAGTCCATGCAGCTTCGAGGATTCCGATGTCATTTTTGTTTATTAATCTCAATTTGCCATAATTCAACGTAATGCTCATATATATTGAATTGTCGTCAACTATGGTACACAACCTTTGTGACCGATTCGGGAAGCCCAAGCCGTTTCTGCCCAGAATTCAAAAAAGTAATCCCGCCACCCGAAGAAACTCCATTGCTTTTCTCTTGAAAGCCCGTCTAGGATAAACCCTTGAAATGAGACAAAACGTGGATGTGCGTAATAAAGACACGTTAAAACCCTTCACTGGCTTAACATGCTCCAAGCAGAAAAGATGCAAAAAACAAAAGAATAAAATAATGTACGAAAAACTTTTTACTCTTCAACAGGCTCGGGGCCAAACTCCAAGATCTAGTTGGGGTCAGTATATATTTGCTAGCAGTCAGAAAAAAAGAACATACCATATCAACCCAACCACCACCTCCGAACTGGCACTTGCTAGGGCCATGAGACTCGAAGCCAAATGACTCGTAGAAGGGAATCAAGTGATCGTGTACAATGATTGCGATGCGCTCAGCAATCTGTGCCTCTCTAATACGCTGGATATATGACTTCATCAATGTGCTTCCGACCTGCTTGCCCTGGTGTTCTGGGTCCACGGCAAGCGAATGAATGGCAATGGTGCGGCCACCTTCTTCGTGACCGACGGCCTGGCCGTCCTCAATGGACCAACGCTCGTTTTTCCAATTGACCGGGAGTCGCATCGACCGGTCTGTCACAAGAGGCTCTGAGGTGCGTGTAGCAACGATGTGTCCAACGAGGGTTGGTCGAGGTTTGGCTTCTCCATCTGCGAGCAGAGGAAGAGTGAAGAGGCCCAGACTGAGCTCGGGGCATCTGGTGAGACGGTAAACGAACTATCAAAGTTAGCAACAAAGTCTTCATCGTCCTGCCTGTTTTGGTGTGATGGATCTCTTAACAGGATCCGGGTAGCCATACCTTATCCCGAGAGCAACGCTCCGGCTCGGGGAAAGCTTCCTCTACTTTCACACAATCTTCCACATTAGATGCGGAAAGCAATTGGACGAAAGGATACAGCTCATCCAGCTTTGTGCGGCTGTGGGAGGGGGCGCGGCGGAACCAGTATGGGAAATCGTTTGCGTCGTCATCCTGATCAGTCGCAGCATAGTCCTCATCCACCTCGTCGTCGTCATCATCATCATCATCCTCGATCGGAAAGCCATTGGCTAGTGCAATTCCAGCACGGTTCATGATACGAGACAAGTCGCTGTTGTTGGGGTTTCCGAGAGACAAGTCATCCGCATTGGACAGCGGCCTCAGTCGATTGTCTTGGCCAGACATGGAATCAGAAAGGTATTCACTCTGATCAGACATTGTGAGGGATTGAGAAGTGTACTGGGGGTATCGAGGGTCAGAGCGGCTGGATTGGAAATTTCTGGGGTGAAACCAGGCTGGGGTGCCACGATCAATTGCAGGGGGGACCCGGCTTGGTGGCGTAGATGAGGGATGTGAATCTAGAACAGTGGGGATCAATCTCATGCAGGTGATTGGGACTAATATCCAGTCGGATAATGCCAATTTTAACAGTACATATATAAATTGATATATGTTCCTGGTCAAGGGAATCAAAAGTGCTTCCAACCTTCCAAGATTGGGAAATGTTGGTAATAAGAATTTGCGACACTGTGCGCAAGGAGGGACATTGGGGGATTGGATTGAAGGGGGGAGCGGGCGCACTTACTTGATTCAATATTTGATGATATTTAGGGACTCTTCAGTGGTCAGAAATGTGTTTCACACAAACTATTCTTCGACGTGGAGGAGGAGGAGGAGGAACTTTTGCAGTGGCGGGGGAGTCCAGCCGATAAAGTACAGAGACCTATCAGTACCCCATTCTCACCCGCGCTCTCCGTATGTTACGATGTATCTGCCGGTACTGTTACTTTTACCCCAAAGCGGTCTAAGAAGTGAATTTCCTCCAGGGCTGAATTCTAGAACCCTTGGAAGAACGAGCGTATGCAGCTACGCTGTCATCTTCTTGGCTTTCCCTTTAGAGTACGGCTAGAGAGGTAGAGCTTTGCTTTATGGTCTTGGATTTCTTTTGAATTTAAGTCTAGAATATTGAGTTAACAATTGTACCATATAAATTCTGAACGCAACATAGTATCATTATGTAGATTCATGCTATATTGTTCCAAGGTGTAATATGGTCTAATATAGTTCCATAATTCCTGAGAAAATGGAAGCCCTAAAACCCTTAATTTTGGCTGTAAGCTATTGATCGTGAAATGAAATATATAAACATATGTGTAGACCTAACAGTGACACCCGCCCCTCCGAGGGTTAGGGTCGCTCGTGAGCGACGACCCCGACCCTCGGATGTATAAATTTCCAGCACTAAGCCTAATCAAGGTTGATAAAACTACTTACTTATCTTAATAAAATACTAACGTAGTTCGCCATCGAGCTGCGCATACCACCGAGCTGCGCACCCAGAACATATAGTAAAAGCGACAAATTACAACATAATATTTCAACAACGGTTATTTCTATGGACTTTTCCTTATAGCTTAATGCTTTTTATATGATATCTAGCCACTTGTCAGAGTGTAGGGGAATTTAATAAATTAGTGACTGAGATATATATATTTCTGCAGTTTAGCGATGTATTTTTCGATCCTTATAACAATGCAAGTTTCTGAATTTATTCGAAATTAATACATGATAATAAAATGCTTATCAATTGCTATCGGTGAGTAATGAAATTAAATAAAAGCTTTGGTTGTTGAAATATCATATTATAATATATCGCTTTTACTATGTGTTTTAGAATACGCAGCTCGGTGGTGAAATACGTTATTATTTATATAACAAAAGTCCTTTATTGCTTAGTCAGTTAGTCCATTTACCTAGTTACGTACGGATTGCATGTTTTATTAGAAAGAGAGTTCCATACCTGGAAAATACACCATGCATTGATACAGTCAGATTTCTGTCGACACCTTAAATGCCTCTTATCAATCTCGGGATCTACAGGCGGTGAGCTATAACCGAGAATGCGTCATATTATTATCTTTTTTTTTGTTTGATTTCACTCATTGTCCTCTTTCCTCCTATATTGTATTGTTCACTGTAGATCAGTGGTGAGATTGCTGCTTCGAGGCTCTTTCATTGGCGTCAACTGCTGGGGCGAGCAATTGATCGCAAAATATACGCCCAACCATGAGCTCTCGAACGCTAAACTGGTCTCGAACGGCCAAATCCTCGTTGGTGAAGGTAACTGAACCCGATGTACCCCACTAATGCTGAGTATTTACTGATTAGAATTTGAAGCAACATCTAGTTCGTCCTAGTGACCCCATTGCGGCGCGCCCGACACAGGCGCTCAATGTCCGAACCCAGCAAATCGCCGAGTTCTCGGGCAGCAGCGAAAACCGAGATCGTCTCGGCCACCGCGCAAAAGAGAAGTTGCTCGATCGGGTAGGTGGCAGATGAATCTTTTTCTTCTTTCCGTGTCATATGCTAACCGTGTGTTCATTTTAGGAGTTCTTTCTAAGCCTTTTGAATTCTGCGTCAACGAAGCGCGAAGCCAAGTCATACCTAGCTCGGCTAAAGGCCAGCCCCGCCAAATCGAGCCAGGAATCTACTTCGGAGACCCCGAAGGAGTCCATATCAGCATCTTTGCCGTCTGGTGTCAATCTGGGCTCGTTCCATGGTGCCTCTAGGGCGGTGTATGACAGTCCCGTCTTTCGCCAGGATACAACCCCCACTCCACGCGCGCAGGATATACCCGAAAGGCTGCACTTGGCCCTGATCAAAATCGCCACGCCACAATCACTCGATGATTCCGTGGTTAATGGCGTGGCTAAGACCCTGTCGCAGCTCGTCCGCCTGGGCATGGCATGCTGCGTGGTTGTCGATCCCGGAAAGCTGGACGGCCCTGCCGGGCGACAAACAGCCATTGAGCAGGCAAACCGGATATCGGCGGCAGTCGATGAGCTACCAGACTCGAAGTCCTTTAGATTAGACTCAACTTTATCTATATCTGAGCGATCTGGTCAACTCTCGGTGCTATCGCGAAAAGTGCTCTTGAGCGCCCTTCGGGATGGTCATGTGGTACTTGTTCCCCCGATAGCCTATATGGAGGAAAACCCACGAGCTATCACAGTTTCAGCCAACGATGCTGCTATTGCGCTAACGAAAGAATTTGCGGGATTGTCTGTGAATCCAGACCCGGACGAGGATCCAGTAGTCACCGTGGAGAGAATCAATGCTCTACAAAGGGAGGTCTCACTGGACCGTGTCATTGTTCTCGATCCGCTTGGGGGAATTCCGGCTTTCAAGGGCCCTCAATCATCGCATGTTTTCATCAACATGGAACAAGAGTTTGATCAAATTAAAGATGAGCTTTCCCAGGCACGAAGCTCTGTTTCTGAAAACAACGATTCCTCAAAACAGTCAATTACCGAGGCCTCTAACCCAATATCGGATAGCAACCCGTTCTCGAAGTTTGTCGATCGTGAGCTTGTTTCACCTGCGCAACCTACTACACCCGGCAAATCACCGGGTGCTGAGGCGATGACGGAGGTGCTAGAGGGCCATCTAGAGAATCTCCGATTAGCCCAGCAAGCATTAATAATGCTACCATCAGCCTCCTCAGGAATTATCACCTCTCCACAAGAAGTCTCCCACTCAGCGCGTTCACCGCAAGAGGCTGCTTCAGACCTATCAGCCGTCGGAACCCGTCGACAGCGCAACCCATTGATCCACCACCTCCTCACCGACAAGCCTCTACTATCATCCTCTCTACCCCCAGGTCGACGCGGTGTTTCCAAAGGCAGCAAATATAGCGCATTAAGCGCGCCCGTCTCCCATACGACCTTTGTCAAACGTGGAATGCCTCTCACAATCCTCCCGAACCCTTACACAAAACCCTGGACAGCCCATATCCAACCACGACTCGGACTGCACGACCCTTCCATCGATCTACCCCGTCTAGTCACCCTAATCGAAGACTCCTTTGACCGCAAACTCGACGTCCAAAACTACCTTGATCGAGTGAATAGCCGTATCGCCGGTATCATCGTCGCTGGCGAGTATGAAGGCGGTGCAATCCTGACTTGGGAAACGCCGCCGGGCGTACCAGACGACGGAAGCGAAGCCAGTCGCGTCCGCATGGTGCCGTATCTGGATAAATTCGCAGTGCTCAAGCGTAGCCAGGGTGCCGGCGGCGTCGCGGACATTGTGTTCAACGCGATGGTGCGCACATGTTTCCCCAATGGGGTCTGCTGGCGTAGTCGCATGGACAACCCGGTCAATAAATGGTATTTCGAGCGCTCGTTGGGTACCTGGAAGTTGGCTGATAGTAACTGGACTATGTTCTGGACGACGCCTGGACTGGTGGAGGATACTCAGCGCTTCCAGGATTATGAGGCTGTTTGCCGCTCTATTCAGCCTAGTTGGGCGGATAAGAAAAGTGTCATTGATTGATGCGTACGCATACACTGCATATAGAATGGAATATGTGGCAGTTTCCAAGATTATGCCTTCCACTTTTAAGACACAAATAGCTAATCATGTAGTTTGTCAGCGGAATGCTTCTTTTTCTTCCTCGGATATTTCTACTGCCTATCCCCCGCACCATGAAACATGTCACCTGCGTCAGCCATGACCCAATTTGTTGATATGCGGTAAGTGCCGTGATGGCACGCTTCTTTATTAGCAGCGTAGGGAAAAAGACGGAAGAGGATTCCGGGTTGACTCTATTCCCCTTCAAGGGCTGGGGTCAACTTGATACGGAGATGCGTCTTCTACATCCAACCTGTCAATCCTGTGTCTACAAGATAATGAGCAACTGTGGCGAAATTCTTTTCGTGCTTAGGTTCTATCTATGCTATAGATAGTCCACTCATTTTGCAATACTTCGGAGGACTGGTCAATCTTTGCTGTGCAGCGGTATATAAGCCGCCAGTCTTTGCTTCTATAGCTTCTGGGATCCTCTGCTAGGCAGTTCAGAGACCCGCGGTCTCCATTTACTGGGAACCTCGACTTCCAGAATGATTGAATTCCAAAGACAACTACCATTGCTCGGGATGACTGTCATAGACTTAGTAAGTCGATAGTAGGAAGGTAACTTGTGATTTAAACTCGTATATCGAAGCAGTCAGAGTGAAGCACAATACTGCTTTTACAACTAGAGCGGTTTGCTTTGGCCATCTGCGGAAATTGTTTCGAGGCTTCTCGAAGCCCCTTGATAATGGGTCGCTTTGAAGGGTAAAACCTGTTACTCAGCAAGAGCTGCCCACAATATACCTCTAGGTCTGTTAAGGAGCTGGCATCAATATAGTCATGCTCACTTACAGAAAAAATCTGGTCTTCCCGAAGGAGGAATGTCCTACAGACTTCGAAAAGCCTGTCCAAATCAACCTCATCCCTTCCAAGTGTTGGTTCCAGAGGAACCAGTAGATCTCATGGATCAAGAAAGCCTTGTGGGGAGAGGGGCTTTTTCTTGTGCATGACATACCAAGGGCCAAGCTTGTTAGCAAGCTTGTTCTGATCACCGTACTCTTTCTCTTCTCCGTCCTCCCAGTCAAACTTGGTTGTATAAACATCCGACAGCTGAGTTCCGCTCCTAGTTCAATATACTATGGCAGATGAGTCCAAAGCAGAGTAGTTTTGACTTAGAGATCAAACTCACATACTCGGTACCTTGTCATCCAAGGAGCCTTGAGGCAAAGGAGTGTTGCACAAGATACGCAGTAATTTTAATAATCAGTGAGTTCTATGACTAGGCTCATCTCGAACAACCATAAAACAATTGAAAACTAGAGAGAATACGATGTTCGAAAGATATAGGTTCCAGGACCTACAAATATTCCACATAGAGCGATCATCATGACCTCAGTCTATCCGTTTGGAATACCCTTTATAGGAATATAAGGATGAAGGTTGTACTCCAAGGTCCCATGCAGCTCCTGTTCTTAGATTTAGATTCTCATAGAATGTTGTGGATATCCTGATATTCAAAATCACTTCCCCCCTAACCCATGCTACCATTGATCCTCTGAACATCCTCATTCCCCATATCGTCCACCCACTTATCCTTCCGATGATAGTATATCTCCGCTGCCAATTCCGCACAATTAAGTCGGTGTTCTTCATCGAGCGTTCCCGACTTCACAGCAACTTCCTGATCATCGCTTGATGATGTGAATGGCGTACCGCAATCAGGACAGAACTCGCGCATTACCTGTCCACCTCTGTCGCCGCGATCCAAGTACATCTTGGGTGACCCCTTGGTGTACTCTAGACTAGATTTGGGCACGATGATGTTGGCGGA
This sequence comes from Penicillium cf. griseofulvum, assembly GCA_028974015.1. Lineage (NCBI taxonomy): Eukaryota > Fungi > Ascomycota > Eurotiomycetes > Eurotiales > Aspergillaceae > Penicillium > Penicillium cf. griseofulvum. The sequence continues at coordinate 3,101,909 of JAPQKP010000001.1, forward strand.
AAAGCTAGAGCCCGTATAGCGTTTGCAGTTGGTGCAGTGACAGATGATCACCTAGCAACACTATTAGTAAATGGGATCCTCTGATTAAAAGTAGAGATAAAATCGTACCTTCGGGAATGATTCGGTGGGCAACATGATGCGGTATACTATGTTCTTGCAGAGGCAAGCGCCGGTCAGGCAATTCGGAACCATTGCGGTGGGATTATTGGGAATTTCGGTGTTAAAGATTTTGAGGAATATAAAAGGCGAAATCAGATCGTCGTGCCAGACTAGCCAGAAAGTTCTGTACTAGCACGATAACGATACTATTTTTATCCCTGCCAAGAAGAGTAACTGTGAAGTGAATCCAAAGTAGCTACGGTCTAATTGAAGATACTCTTGGACGGAGAAATGAGCGATGCGAGCTATCGAGATCATTCGTCTAAAACCATTGTCGGTTTCTACAATCTTGATTGGTGTAAGAGTCAGTAAGACAGATATCAACAAGATCATCTTGCTCATAGGATCGGCCCTCACGGTCGAGATACGGTGATTCGCCAAGTTCTACGGTATAAGAGTCGACTAACTTATCAGTTAGTGGTATATTAGTTAGAGATTTAGATATCATTGAATTTGCCATACAAATCATATTTCAGACTTCTTGTCATGCACTAAACTCGGACAGCTTCCAAGGGAAAAACACCTGGGGCCCCGATAAGGGCTTGGTAAGCAAATCTCACCTGACCTCCCGAGGTCGGGACTACCCGACCCAACTCCGTTCCAGGTCCGGGGAATTGAGATGGTGGCATCTTCAACCTGTGAAAGTTGAGATTCAATTGTGACCAGCTTGGTACATAACCAGGCCTATCATTTGATAAAGGAGTCTCTTTTTCAAGCTTCTTTAAGACACCGAAGAGTTATGCGTGCAAATAGAGGTGCCAAGGGGGCTGCGGCTCAGGACGTCATAAATTCCCTCGACTCTTATAATATCCGCGTGGTGACACCTACCTCCTGCGATAAATACCCAGGTCAGTAAATTTTCTCTTGGAATGGACATTGTAAGGTCGGGGGTGCCTTCATTTGCCCTCATACCTGTTTGTAACCCCACTGAACCACGACAGTGATCGCGTGAGACTCGAGCTGACTAAACCGCCCTTACCAGCCAAGCACCATGCGCGCAACGTCGCCCGGAAGCTTGGAGCTTCAACGGGTTTGATCTTCCTTTCCGGACAGCCGACAATTAATCTGCGCGATTCTGATCAATCGCGCCCATTCCGACAACGACGATACTTCTACTACCTAAGCGGAGTCGATGAGCCTGACTGCTCCCTGACTTACGATATTGAAAAAGATCTGTTAACTCTTTATGTCCCGGATTTTGACCTTCATCGTGCTATTTGGATGGGACCGACCCTCTCACGGGAGGATGCACAAGACCGATATGATGTAGACCATGTGCGGTATCACACCTCTCTCAAATATGAGCTGCAGGTGTGGCTGGACGGGCGAAATCAGGGCAGCGAGCTGTACCTAATCCATGACTCGGAGAAGCCCGAGCATCTACCAAAAGACCTGCCTGTGGATTTGGAACAGCTCGGGCCTGCTATGGACACAGCCCGAGGCGTCAAGGACGAATATGAAATCCGTATGATCCGCCAGGCCAACAAAGTGTCGGGGCTTGCCCATCGGAAAATCCTAGAGAGTATCAAGACTATGTCCAACGAGTCGCAGATTGAAGGATCATTTTTAAACACCTGCATCTCGAACGGCGCCCGGAACCAGGCATACCAGATTATCGCAGCATCGGGGCCCAACGCGGCTGTCCTGCACTACGATCGAAACAACGAAACTCTTGACAACAAACCCCTCGTCTGTCTCGATGCCGGCGCAGAGTGGGACTGCTATGCAAGTGACGTGACGCGGACCTTTCCGCTTACCGGCGAGTGGCCCAGCGACTACGTGCGGGATATCTATAAGCTAGTAGAGCGCATGCAAGAGGAGTGCATCCGGTTGATCCGGAAAGGAGCGCGCTATCTATCTCTCCACGATCTAGCCCACGACATCGCTATCGAGGGTCTCCTGGCTCTGGGTGTGTTCAAGAACGGCACGAATCTCGAGATCCGTCAGTCTGGCGCATCCAAAGTCTTTTTCCCTCACGGTTTGGGTCATCATGTCGGCCTTGAAGTCCACGATGTATCGGAGCGGTCTATCATGGCTCTTCATCAGGGTTTCGATCAGCTCCAATATCGCCCGATCTTGAACTCTACCTGTCTTTCGCCGTGCACTCTTTCCGCTCCGCTGCTGGAAGAGGGAATGGTTGTGACTGTTGAACCAGGGCTCTATTTCTCACCTCTGGCTATGGCTAACGCACGCCACCAGCCGTATGCCAAGTACATTAATTTCGATGTTGCGGAAAAATATGTGCATATTGGTGGAGTGCGCATTGAAGATGATATTCTCGTCACTGCTACTGGGTATGAGAATCTCACCACTGCACCAAAGGGCGAGGAAATGCTTGCCATTATTAGAGGGTCTGCATAGTGTAGACTTTAGTATGATAATAACGACATGAAGCCACTATCTATTCGTACCAGATTCTGCAACATACAAGACCAATAGCAAAGCCAGTTAGAAAGGGTCGTCTAGATACTGCAATCAAAACCGGGGATTGTAAAATTGGATCTCGGGAATCCTGCCTTTACGCCCTCACACAACTTGCCTGGCCATTCAATCTAACACTACTTTGTGCGATTCCAAGCACGCATTTCCCTGAGACTGTATCTTGTTAAGGATTAACCATCTGTAGTATCACTGAATTTCCCTGCTTTTATCGGCTCGTATCCCGGCAGATCTACAAACAGTCAATATCAAAGAGGCCTGCCGATTATATGTAAGTACTGGGGATGGATACATTTTGATATAAATTGAAAATGTGCTTGTCTATTCAAGAACTTAACATTAAAGAACGAGTCACTTCGAAGTTTTCTATAAAGGAAACGCTCACAAACCATCATCCCATAACTACAGCCGAGGCTGGAAAACAAAAAGTGAATGAGCCATCTTTGTCGCCACCATGTATATACATCCCATCCAGATTATCGGTTTCAGTTTTCAATTCGCCACTTGTTCTGTCCGTGGGGGTGTTCGTAGATTGAGCTGCTGCAGTACTCGGAGATGTTCCTTTTTCAAGGATTTGAACTCGTCGTCTAATTGATGGTGCCATGGGTATAGGACGAAGACTTGAAATGCCAGTGCTGAAGAGGCAACGCCGAAATTGATGAACGAAATCCCTCGCGTGATCCACATGACGAAGACTGACTGATCAGTATGTAGAAAATGAAGGAATAAAGGAAGGACTCACAGTAAACTGGCAGATGATTCTCTATATTATTATTAGGGAGAGGGTATAACACACCTAGGATGAATGTAAACAGAGGTGTAGAGAATATATGTAAAAGGGGAAACTCGAAGTCGAATTTGACACGGCTATAAAAAGATTCGATTCGGGCAGGAACTGCGAATCAATACCGAATCGATGTCATAGGTTCGAGAAATGTACCTCGGACCCATGAACTAGCTTATCGGTCGGAGATTGATCGTATCTGTCGGATCCGACGCGATAAGAACACTTTCCAAGGGAGGTTGTCGACATAGTAAACTTTACATTTTCTGTGCCTGAACATCCCCCTGACCAACAAGAAAGGCATAGTGATTCCATCTTCCTCGGGAATACCACATGTTCTAACTGCTTTCATAGATCACCTATCTGCCAGCCCTCAAGATACCCTCCAAGTACATCCATGGAATCCAACTACACAGAGAGTAAACCGCAGCAGTTGCTCGGTTGGGTAAGGGAGCAGAAATACAAGCTTGCTGGCGCCACTTTTGCTGCCAGCATGGTCGGTTCCTTTATTCTGGTCGGTCGCAACCCGTACCTGACGGGTAAACAAAAGCTCGTGCAGGCTCGTGTGTATGCTCAGGGTCTGACGCTGGCTGTCATTGTTTCATTGGCTGCGTTAGACATGTCAGACCGACGAAGGCCATGATGGATCTGTATCGCTCAGCGAAATGAAGCTGTCAAGTAGTTCGATGCAGAGAACTAAGGCCAGGGATTTCGAGGAGGGCCATCATTCGAGATGGGGAAAAAATAGAGATATTGATATGTATGTATATTACAGCCCAGATAGATTATAGACCGGTTGGGGTATAGATTCTTGCTAGCAATTCAAAGGATGAATACTACTTGGCGACCCCCGGCGGGAAAGGAAATCAACAAATGACCTCTGACTCGCCAAGACACCATCTACTTGTCAAGTCCATCTCCTTTCAAACATGTACATCTGTTCCATGCTAAGGAACATCAAAACATTAATAAGTACCATTAACCTTTGAACTTCACGAGAATTCGAAGGTATATATATAAGTAGCTAATTGACACCAAAGACAAAAATGGTATATTCAGCTTACCAAAATGAGATCCTCAAAGTTAAAGCAGTATAGCAGTAAGAAGAATCCAACTATTGGGACATAAGGGTATTGCTAAATGAATTAGAAAGAAAAATATACGAGAATCTTTATAAGGTAAGGTGAAGACAACTGTAAATATAACTAATGACCTACTATTCAAAATCAAGAAACCTCAGTACTAGTCTTATCCTTTTCATCATCCCGAAGACGTCAACAAAAAGCAATAAAGAACAGATAATACTGCTCTGCGTGCGAGGGAGGAACAGCGCTAAAAACACACTAAATATAATGAACGAGACCTCATACTTTGTTATTTATTCCGTCTTATTATTGATCACTTTCAGCATGTTTCCAATCTTCTACTACTATCTACCTCCTAAGTATACAAAGCAGCTCTATCCTTTACCTTTTCAGCCCATAAATCACTGGGGATGAAAAAATTGTGTAATTAGAAAGGGCGATCATTACAAAGTATCTGGCTGGGCCTCTCACAGTTCGTTAACTCAACAATTTGCTGGCTTGCAAGGTATTCCTGATGAGGAAGTTGTGAAACATTCATCTGGCGGAATGGTTAAGTACACCCAAATAATCAGGCAACCATCTTTTAAAGGGGTCTAGTGAGTCGAAGTTAGGGAGAATATGGATGTAGTTGTAGCCAGCCGGGTCAAGTGTAGGATTGAATGCACGATCTAAGATGATCTTAAAGAAATATCCCCTAATTTTGACATGAGGCCGTTGGGAAAACTAAGGCAAGCGTAAATAACATGCCGATAGTGAACACTGACAAGGTGAGAAGCTGCACCGTTCGAATGAACGTTACGTCTGGATGAATTGGCCACGAGATTTAGCCAAGAACCTCAGTTGTAGATTAATAGAAAGCCAAAAACTTAACAGTTCCTGTATGCATTCCTGGAATATGAGCATGGATGTAGTTAATGCACTTCCAGCAACCACGTTAGTCCAATCTGGAATTGAGTCAGAAAAAACGTCAACATTCTTTCTAAACTGCTTCAGATCAAAAACTACCGCATGGGAGTGAGATTCCAATCTTTGTCTTACAATAATATTGTATTTTGATTTGAGGCTGCTGTATATACATCGATGCAGCTGCCGGGTTCGGCGAACCGTGAATAAGCGATGCCGACGATGACTGGGTTTATGTCATCGAGGCCGATGTCGGAGTTGGTGGGGTCGAACACTGGAATTCACCCGCCTTTATATTCGGAAGCTGCTGACCTGGTTAATTGAGTCAATAATTTCTCTTCAGATTACTGTACAATGTCTTCCTTCAATATCGTTGTCTTTGGTGGTGACCACTGTGGTCCTGAGGTATGTCTTGGGAGCTCTTGTGGGGCAATTGAACACACTAACATATGAGGAATAGGTGACCGCTGAGGCTGTCAAGGTAACATTGCACGCTGGAATTGCACGGAATAGACATACTGATTGAATTGAAGATCCTTCGTGTCATTGAGAAGTCCCGTGGTATTACTTTTAACCTGCAGGATCACCTGCTCGGTGGTGTGAGTATACCCCACGCGACAAAAAGCCCAATAGCTAACAATTGTAGGCCTCGATCGATGCTACCGGTTCGCCCCTGACCGACGAAGCCTTGAACGCCGCCAAGAATGCCGATGCCGTTCTTCTTGGTGCCATTGGAGGTCCCGTACGTACATCTCCAACCCCTCCCCGCGTAAACACCAACAAGCCTACTCACACATTGCGTCCAACAGAAATGGGGCACTGGCGCTGTGCGCCCAGAACAGGGTATCCTCAAGCTGCGCAAGGAGATGGGCACATTCGGCAACCTGCGACCCTGCAACTTCGCGGCCCCTTCGCTGGTCGAGAGCTCCCCGCTCAAGGCCGATATCTGCCGCGGAGTCGACTTCAACATCATCCGTGAGCTGACGGGCGGTATCTACTTCGGCGAGCGCGTGGAGGACGACGGTTCCGGATACGCCATGGACACTGAGCCCTACTCTCGCCACGAGATTGAGCGCATCATCCGTCTTGCCGCCAACCTCGCTCTGCAGCACAACCCGCCCCTCCCCGTCTGGAGTTTGGACAAGGCCAATGTCCTCGCTACCAGCCGTCTGTGGCGTAAGGTAGTTACCGAGATTATGGAGAAGGAGTACCCCCAGGTCTCCATTGGTCACCACCTCATTGACTCGGCTGCTATGCTGATGATCAAGGACCCCCGTAAGCTGAACGGTATTGTTGTTACTAGCAACTTGTTCGGTGATATCATTAGCGATGAGGCTAGTGTTATCCCTGGTTCTCTGGGTCTGCTTCCCAGTGCCAGTTTGACTGGTATTCCTGATGGCAAGAGCCGTGTTAACGGTATCTACGAGCCTATTCACGGTATGTGTTCAGTCCTTTTTATTGCTTTCAGCCAGTCTTGGTCTTGGTCATGGCTAATTGGTACTCATAGGCTCTGCCCCCGATATTGCTGGCAAGGGTATTGTTAACCCCGTCGCTACTATCCTGTCTGTGGCCATGATGATGCAATACTCCTTCAACATGATCGACGTGGCTCGCGTGATTGAGCAGGCTGTGAGCAACGTCATCGAGGCTGGTGTCCGCACTGGCGACATTGGCGGCACAGCCAAGACCACCGAGGTCGGCGATGCTGTCGCTGCCGAGCTGGAGAAGCTGCTTAAGTAGATATAACGCAGCCTCTTCGATGTTTCTATATGAGATATGACTAGCATAGAGAACTAAAAATTTGAATACCCGTTTTAATATGCAACATGTATCTCACTGGCGCAAAAATAGCTAATGATGTTCACTCGCTGACCAAACCCACGCAAAAAAATATGGAACTGGGTATCATGAAAACATTGAAACTCCGATAATAAACCTTCCATTGGCATTTTGCAAGCCAATCAACGCCGGTACTTTTGTTGGTCCTTGTAAGCTCCTGCTTATCGAATAACTGGCTCACCCATCCAATCTGGCTCGTCTAGACCGGTGGCGGTAAATCCAGTATCAGCATCTTCACTTGCAGTACGTCCCCGGAGATCATGAGCTCCACGCAGGGACGGACGACGGCGGCGCGCATCAGCAGAAGCTGACGGAGCAGCTGCCATCCGACGACGACTATCATCACAAGCAAACACCTGGAACCCACGAACATGAGTATCCTTGCCGTTCTGATGATTCTCCATGATACGCATCTGGATAACCATAGCTTTGAGCACATTCCCAGAATAGGGATCATCCTCATCGTCCTGGATATCAGGTTCATCAACCTCATAGAATGGATCACATTCATCATCATGCTCGTGGTCAGGGTCATCACAGTTCCGGTACACAATTGTCCGTCGACGCATACTCGTAGATCGGCGTTTCGACTTCCCAGTCTCATTGCGCACCCACCCACCGTTTCTACCGCCAACGCCCTCCAGTGGCACGTCGACCCAGCCGCATGGACCGTCACCTTCCCAAGTAGCGAACTCGACGAGGTCGTTGCCGCCCATGCCGGCTGCGAAAACCATCTTCGTGGGCGTGTAGCTTTCGTCGAGCTCAAAATCGAGATACACGCGGATGCGCACGACAGCTACTAGTTTGAAGAAGTGGAGGGTTAAGGTATGCGGTTGTGGTCCGTCGGATTGCCAGTATTGTGCCGGGGAAGGGTTGCGGAGGGCCGCGACGCCGCAGCCTGGCTTCGAGGTGGAGACGGTCCAGGAAGCGAGCGATGAGATCTCGCGCAAGTTGGCTGGTAAGGGGGAGGGTGATTTTTCTGTAGCGCGAGAATATTAGCTTGCATTCTTGAAGCGTATACCACGAGGAAAGTATGAGAGCGGGAAAGCAGTACCTCGATCGTGCATTTCGTGGTCAGGGTCTTCTTCGTCGTCGAATTGATCCTCGACTTCTTCCTCCAGTTCCTCACCATCAATATCGGAGTCATCAAATTGTCCTTCAATCGCCTGACCATCATCGAAGGAATCGTCAAAGTCGAGTGGCCCGTCGTTCCCAAGCTCTTGCATGCTTTGCCTGCGCGGGTCGAAATCATCGTCAAAATCGTCGTCATCCATCATTTGCAGTGGTGGTTGCTCTACCCTTGGCCTTCCAAATATGGTAAAGGGATTTATGGGTGCCGCTAGATGTCCCTCCACGGCGACTTGGTCGGGAGTGAGAGCATTTGGACCAGTGGAGGGGGTTGGTGTTGATGGGTTGGGTTGGTGGGAGTGTGACGCGTTGGCGGGGTCTGGAATTGTGCTCGGAGATTTCCTGAGGCATTACCCTCTTGACTGGGTCTTATGTCGCGTGGATTTGGTTGTCTGCGCAGGTGAGGCATGGTTGTTCCATAAGTTGCAGGAGTTGATGTTCACGCGCAGATCGAGGGGAGCTCCATTTCCTTTTGCGGTTAGCGCTGTTTGGAAGCTGTGAGGTATCGCAACATTGAAGTTACGGCAAACAACGTACCAGCATATTTAATCCATCTAATCGTTTGAATAATCCTAGAAGAAGCAAAGCATACTATGTAGTAACTGTGTAACATGCTGTACCATATTATAACTAACTCCAGATGCAAATATTTGCACTTTGCATCTGGGTCTGCTTTTCTAAGCGTCTATGCATTTACAGTATATATTTACATAGTACTTTACTACTTAGCTAACCTGTGAGCTTATGTAGCAAGTCGTAAATTAATGAGAAAGTGACCATCCACTAATCGCCTCAGAGATTCTTCAATACATCTACCCTAAGTGGTGCCTTTGAGATAGTAAGAGATTTAAATAAAATCCGCACATATCGGTAGACATTAAGTGATAAGTTGGTGCAATATCTACATATGGAGACTGCATATCTACATACACAGATAACTCTCCCTTGTTCGACCACCTCTAATGCTAGTGGCCGATTCGAAGGGTTTCTCCGGCCCGGTCTTAATTGATAAAAATAGCCGCCAACTCAATTCTAAAAGGGCAAAGAAATGCAAGCATCGAACTGTACTACTTTTTTCAATGTAATATGCTGGAGTCTTACATTCAAGCTTCTGTAACTTGCTTTCTTTTGTGTTTTTCGCCCTTCTAGCTAGGGGGGATATAAAAATGAATGAAAGCCAAAAGAATGACCTGTAATGCATCTACTTTCTCTCCACTTTTTTATTTCCACCTGTACAGTGCAACCCCGACCTCTTAGGTGACATGGATCCTCTAACAAGTCTACAACTAGTCTGGCACCAATCGACAACCAGCTAGGCATCGTGATACGACACAGATTAAAAACCCAAGATAGACCCAAAGTAGTATATTATTGCTGCGGAGCGGTTCCGTTATGGCTCGCGTTATTCACAGGTGCCAAATTCCATTCCAACATGGCTCATCTACCGGTGTAGCATTTCGTAGTAAACTGACATATCTAGCAGCAGCACTCACAGCACTCGAAGCAAGCAATACCAGCGCAGCTATTGTCAATCGTTAGCAAATATTCCTTATTCCGCTTGGTTAAGGCTCCTAAGTAACCGTGGAAGACTTACATTCCGCAGCAAATATCACCACCTTCACCGCCACCGCGGAGTTCCATCTTCATAGACTCGGAGCTCTGAGGGATTAGTTAGTTGTGATTCTAGTGAATAATAATCAGAGAGCATACAGGCTGCTGGGCGGTGATGTTGTTGGAAGACATGGCTTCGGTATTGGAGGGCTGTTCCATGGTCATAGTGGCCGCATTCCAGGTAGGCTCCTGGGCTGGCTTGGGCTCGTTGGAAGACTTGAACCAGCCGAACATTTTGGCGGGATTATTTGTACTTCGGAAGAAAGAGGGAGATGGATGGAGAAGATGTACAAGAAGTGGGGGGATATGAAATATAAAGGGGAAATATAAAAGGGGAAGTAAATAAGCCGGGGTTGGCCCTTGTGTTTCTCTTGTAATGACAAGTACTCCAGTAACTACTTTTAGTACTAAGTAATATTAAAATTCTTTTTTCAGTACAGCCCAAACTATTCTGGGCAGCAGGCATCTTCACCCAGGCAGCCATATTATGGGCTTGTGGGGCTGAGGTCGGCATATGAGGTATTATCAGCTTGACTGCCCTAGACAAGGTTATGTTGGCAGAGTTAAATATAAGACATCACCTCAGTGACTTGTTTATATTGTTTTAATTTAACATATGTGTACATAGGAACACAAAAGCCAGGTGGGAAATGTTGGAAGTCCATGTGAAATTGTGTTTTGGAATGGAGAGACACCAAGCTTTTAGTCAAGCTTTGTGAGATCTTGGCACATTTTCCCTTTCAGCCCTATTTTATGACCTTGCATAGCATAGCCTTGGTATCTGGAAATAATTATAACGCTATCTTTATTTTTATATTTTTATAACTCTATCTACTATCTAGGAATTAAAATTCAATTTCAAGAAAAGCGCACTCAAAAACCGAAAATACCCGAAAGCCGAACAATCAGTCATCCTCACCTCGGAACCGAATCAGCAGTCCTATGCAAGCTGTCTGGCGCATCATACTTGTCCATATACAGCTCAACAATACGTAAAGGGGGCGGGTTATTCTCATCATAGAGATCAGCAGGGCCAAACGATGGGTCGTCGAGCAGCATATTCAGCTCAGCCCGAGTCCGAATAGCATAAGTGCGAGCAGTACCCGGAGCGGCCCCGAAAAGAGCCGGCATAAGCTTAAAGTCCCAGGGCTGGATGTCGTTATACTCGGCGTCCATGCCGTGAATGATTCGTTCTACCGTGTAGCCCTCATTGCAGACAATGAACATGATAATGCCGAGCTTGCGGCGGACCATGGTGCTCACTTCCTGTGCGGTCATTTGAAGGCTACCGTCACCAGTAAGGCAGATGGTCCGTCGGCGGCGAGTACCATTGGATTGTTTCTCGTCTTCGCGCGCGGCGATGGCAGCTCCAACTGCTGCACCGACAGCATATCCAATGGAAGACCAAAGGAACTGCACTAGTGGAACTACCCCGCGCGGGTATCGAGACCACAATGTGCCAAAAGCGGAGGTTCCGACGTCTGTAGATATGATATCGTCTTCTTCGAGCCAGGAAGCCATCCGCTGCCAGATCCAGTCTTGGGTTAATGGTTGAGACTTGTCAACAGTGTTGCCCTCGAAGTTCATAATCACATCGCGATCCACACTTTCTTTGGGTGGGCTTGAGGAGGGTGAGATGTGTCCATGTACATCGGGGGTACCACTAGACTGGCGGGGCGGCGTGGAGGCCGTGGAGACAGATCCTGACCGTTCTTTATCAAGAACATTGCTGAGCCTTTCCAGCACACCACTCATACTGAGTTCCAGACTCTGTTGAAATGGCATTTGGATTCTATGACGTTCGAATTTGATGGTCTCGATATGAGACAAATCAGGCTTGAACCCAGCTGAGTTAAAATCTGTTGGACGTGGCCCGATCGCTAGGATTAAATCAGAGGATTTGACCTGCTCCAAAACAATAGTTTCCGATGCTTTTCCTGCGTATAAGCCGCAAAAGTTTGGCAAACTCTCGTCGACTACGCCCTTGGCCATTGGCGTAGTGAAGCAAGGGAATCCTGAGCTTTGAACGAATAGCCTTGTCGAATGAAGACTGTATGACTTTCCGGCCAGACTATCAACAATGATGACCGGATTCTGAGCCGCCCGAATACGGTCGAGGATCATCCCCACAGCATGCTCTTCATTCTCCATTGTATTGGGGTTTGGTTCTTCGAAACCTAGGGGACATTCCAGCGGAGATGGATCTACCTCTGCACTGACAAGATCCGTTGGAAAGCCAATGTACACAGGCTTACTGGAACGGCAGCACTCGAGAATTGTTTCGTCGATGAGCTTAGTCGCATCTGACTTGTCTTTCAGAATGACCACGGCGCTCGAGACCTGGGCACTCATTTTGGCAAATCGCCCAAAGTCGCCATCTCCCATAGTGTGGTGCATTGGTAGTTGCTTTTCCTGTACACTTGTCGAGGGATATCCGACAATGTGGATGACTGGTACATGCTCGGCGCATGAGCCTGCTAGGGCATTGATGGCTGAAAGCTCCCCAACACCTAGTGTAGTCATGATTGCTCCTATTCCTCTGATTCGAGCATAACCATCGGCAGCATAGCCTATATGTATATAATTATGAGACTTGGATGTTTCGGTCAAGAAGGTATGCCCATGTACTTACCGCCGTTGAGTTCGTTCACATTACCGACCCAGTTGAGACCACACGGAACAATATAGTCAAGGGAGGCTAGATTAAAATCGCCGGGGACGCCAAAGATGGATCGAATTCCAAGTTGGTGAATGCGACGGAACAGATACTATAAATGAGTGCATTAGCCACCGATGAATAAGGTTGGATATAAACTTTTATACCTCAGCAAGATGCATCGTGACGTCGAAAATGTCCGAATAATATCCGCTAGTAAGTTGTTTGAAGTAAGATTTCAAGCTGTTGTAGAAGATTCAAACTGTTTTAGAAGATTCAAACTGTTGTAGAAGATTCAAACTATTGTAGAAGATAGAAATGCTTTCCAGACGTGGTCTCTTCGTGGCTTTTATCACGTCCTTGTCAACCACACCTAAATCACACTCGTAATCATGTTTCTACTTCAACATGATATCGCCCCAATTGGAATATTTCTCCATTGCTTCATATCCAATAAAAGTTCCATGCGCAAAAAAAGATTAGCCTCGATGGGGCTGTGAAGTGTTCAGCACACCCACAGCGTGCTAAAGTTTACCTACCCTATTGAGACATATGCGCAAGATTGGCACAGCTGTGCTACCCCATGGAATTGATATAGAAACCGACCTGTGGCATCATAGATCTCGATCTAGAATTTTGAGAATCCAGGATTCATAATGCTTATTATTCTCCCCATTGGGATTCGTGCTTGTATGCTCCGGTAGTATGGTGTGCCCGTGAGTGGACCCTTATCTGTTATCATGTTCAGCATGTTGCACAATCTCTCGTCATGTACATGTGATATGCTGAGTATTGCTGAGATACGCGTCCAAAGATTATACGCCACCGCCACAAGTCCTGAGGTCGCCAGTGATGTTCGTGACCGGATTAGGTACGAATCATCAACTGACAAAGCGAAGATTATGCATGAGAAAGGTCTGCAATGTGAACATGCTGTTGAAATGTGCTCTAATTGCAATATTAAGATGCGTCAACCCAATCCAAGGGATGATAAAAAGGACAGTCCCAAGAGTGCAACCTCGAATTCTGAAATTGATCATGAGTCCACCTGCCAGACTCTGGCCCAGAGAGAGAAGCCATCTTCTCTTATTTCCGTGGACTCGAATGTTATGCAACACCTTTGTGTGCTCATTGACGATTTCTCTCAGCCATACACCCCCAGTCCAACATATGACACTTGTTCTATAACATGCCTGAATCAACTTGCGGGCAGTATGTAGTTGAAAGAGATTACCTTTGCAGTCGTTTTATGGGTCTTATTCTCACTATAATGGCAATTCTAAATTACTGGCTGAATGGAATAGTAGGATGATCAGACTACGGCATTTCTACTTTAAGTCTAGGATGGAATAATAGCCGGTATTGACTCTAGGGGATTACGTGTTCTATAAATTGTCAATAGATTTGGCTTGCTGATGCAAATCTAGGTAAAAGATCATCTGTGCACATGAACAACTTTAAGCTGGGCCAAACTCCTCCAAACCACGTCCTTTATCAATCTTCACGACCAGAACACAGAGAAAAGTCAATCATCAGGAAACAACATGAAGTGCACTGACACGTACGGCGACTTCTGGAAAATGCTGCACATTTTCTGGGGCAAAGACCAAGTCGATTAATGGGAAGCCCGGTTGACGGGCCCATATGGCACAGAGCTTTGCGAGAATTTGCTTTGCTTGTGCCCCAATGCCCACAGGCTTTGGGGGGCTTGTTACTTCGCCCTCCAGCCGCTCCATCTGCGCGACGACGGTAAGGAGTTGATCACACGTTTCTACTGGCTGCCCGAGGTCACGCGACACAAGGTTCAGGTCCAGGACAAACCGAGTATTTCGCTTCATCCCCCCGCAAAATTACTCAATCTTCGTGTTTAGAACACTGATGGATCCGTGCACAAGATGAATTCTGGTGATCTGGTCATTTTCCAAACCAAGGATCCAGAAAATCTGCCATTGCCATCATGGGATCTCCTCCAAATGCAACGGATTCTCCATAGGATCGGGGCCCTCAGTGGAGCAGCCAACGTCCCTATGAAGCCGTGGAATTGCGATAGTGAGGATGAGGGTTCCGATATGGGGTTCGAGGATGTTTTCGAGCTTTACCAGGATGAAGACTTTGTTGAGCCTGATGAAGAAGATACGCAGTTGCCCACGATTCTTGGCCGTCTATCTCGTTTCCAGTCTTCCTTCGAGATCAACCAAAATGCAGATTTCCCTCGCCGACGATCTCCCTCGAGTGAGGTTTTGGTTAAGATGAATGCATTTAAAATCTAGTAGTTAGGTTAGGTACTGTTAGGCGCTGCTAACTGGTCACAGTTATGTTAGAAGGGTTCTAGGTTATACTTGCTTTATGCTTCTCTTACTTCCAACGTCAACGATTTGTTCTCTCAACCGTACTGTTGCCTAAACAGGCCTTACTGCAGGATAGGTCCTTTTGAGGTATCGAGGAACGATGCCAGGTAGAGCGCCGAGTAGATCTATACCGAGGTATTGGTCTGCTCATGAGTGTTATTAATGGTCACCACATAGCGTGGTATTTCCACTGCCCTCATAGCAAACTACCTGCATATATAGTACGTAAGCATTGGCAAAACTAATTTGGGACTTAGTGTTAGTGAGCGATAATCAAGCATTCACCATGATGTCAGTTTATGGCCATGAAGCATTCACTATGACATTGATTATGAAGACGTCAACTCCATATTATGAAGGAAATTTTCACGTTCGAATATCATTCTTTTCGTTATGGTCCATCCATTTGCTTTCCATCCATTTGCTTCTACTGAAGGTGTTCTACCTGCCCCAGTTTGTCTTTTATGCGGGGTGGAGATCCATATCACGGACAATTTGGGAATACCCTGGTCAATCGAAGGAGCCTCGAGCCTTGACAAACAATATTGGAAAAGACTCTGGAAGCCCGATCCGGGACATTCAATGATATCCTCACACGAGGTAGAAAATGCCTACATCGACAGGTTCCCTCTGCTATGGTCATGCCTATATCGAGCTCGTAAGCCCGTAACAAGTGAATTCTCATTCAATCAATTCCGGTCTTCTAATTAGCTCAGTTATCAAGGATTCCGATACTAGGTATCACTTAACCGGTATCAGTTCGATACAAGATCACCAAGGGCCGTACTATGCTGTCAATGACCCAACAAAAGCAAGAATAACTGGGAATAACAATCCCGGCAAGCATACCCAGATGTTTACCCAATTCTATGCTGCAGATATCGAGAGACAACCTAGAAGATTGAAAGGCAAGACAATCGGATTTGTGGTCCATGCCCACTGTTGGACCCTGTTCGATCGAGTCGAAGGCCTAGGGTTCAACAATACCAACCTCGCTAAACTTGTCCGAATTTGTCGAAACTACTGGCGGAAAAGCGAATGGTGGGGGATATCCGTGACATACCCACTGAGTGTCTCTCAGAGTCCACTTATCGTGCCCGCAATTCAACAAGCCATGGAATCCGCCAAGACTGATTACGATCACCCAACCTCTGGTCTCGACATTCTTCCATTAGAGCTTAGAGTTTTGATATCCGAATTTATCTGCCCCATCACAGATTATACAATGAGTGATGTTCAAAATTTGAGAAATATGCTCTTAGGGTTTGGATGGGAGTTACCTAAGTGGTTCTGGCGAGTGCGGTTAGACGAACGTTTGTTTTTTGAGTTGGGGATATATAGCGAGGACCCGTCAGCGGATTGGAAATTGCGGCTTGAACTGATGAGTCTTGTTGCAGATCGAAGTAGACTCGGTTCTAGTGGTCTAGCAAACCGTGAGCGGATTATTGGGATTATGCTTGCTCTTAAGGATGCCTACACGAAGTGATACCTAGTATAGTGAGGGGGAGGGGGAGGCCCTACTATGCACGTATGACTGAATGTCTTATCATGTAATTAGCCTTTGTTTTGCTATTAGTATGTGAATCGCTCCAAACTGAAGATTAAGCAAGTGGCAAATATTAAAATTGAGCTTCCTGGTTCCCCATTTTGCGTGCTTTGCACCATCAATTTCTCCTAGATCTGGCATGTGTGGTAGATCGATCTTTAAACCTGGAGTACATTGCCCAAGAGCGTTCTCTTCTTCCCTAGGTACTTTATCTATGCGATATTACGAGGATTGCGTAGCTTCTATCAGTTCTATGGATAACAGTATATATGTAATCCATGGATGTTATGGTTCTCTTGTTCCAAGGTTGGATATTCTTCTGTTTATCTTTAGTCTCTCCATTCACACATACCTAGGTACCTAGGTAGGTATTAACTATGTTTTACAGTAGGACTCTTTGTACAAAGCAAAAGAAGGTGGTACCAAGGCAGAGAGGGGTTGAAAATAAACCCAACGAGGCAAAGATTCAATGGGTTGCATCAATGATTATCGCGAATGTGGTCTAAAATAAGTTGGACCTCATTGTAGTTGTCCTTCAGATGCCAGGTCTTCCCCCTTTTCAATCTCCGTGGATTCGGACTCCAATTAAGAACCCATCCGCTCACATCATCGTATTTGTAAACCCTCATATGTTTCCCTACCGCAACAATCCCGTAAACGGGGCTACGGTCTGAAGGCCGGCGTCTGCCATGAGTCGACGACAAGTACCGACAGAGCTGATCTACTCCTTCCGCCCACACAGAGGGACGTGACTCGTACCCAGCTCTCTTGCACTGTACTATCAAGAACTTGTCTGCAGTAGAGGAGTTTCCTTGATAGTGGAAAGTATGCAAGTCGGAGTATCCCTTCTCTCCAGACTGGGAGGTATGTTCATCCTGCGGGCGTGTGATATAGCCCTCGGACACAGGGAATTGGAAGCTCAAAATAGCATTCCACGCACCATAAAGGGTTGATTCTGGGTCGCTTTTTTTAATTCGACTAACCTCCTGCGCTATGGCATTGATGGAGAGATACTTAGACCAGTTAGTGGGTTTCACATAATAATATTGACGGTGTATACTCACTGAAGACATGATTATAGCTTCGCTGGAGAAGGAAGAGAAAGTATTTGATCGGCAGTGGTAGATATTCTCAATATTACACGTTAAGGCATCTTTTGCCTATTTCTTGCTAACAATCTAGTATTGTTCTTAAAGGCATTGTTCCCGAAAAGCATTTCAAGGTTATTGGTGAAAAGCATTATTGTTGAATAGCATTATTCTTGAAAGCATTATTCTCGAATAGCGTATTCACGAAAAGCTCTATTCTTGGAAAACTTCATTCTTGAAAAGGGAACTTTATAAATTGTCAGGATCGATCAAATCGGGAAATGTAACGTGTAATTTCCTATTGAGAGAGACGAGGAGGGAAGAAAGAGAGAGGGAGGGAGAGATCTACCTATGTAACACTACGAGTGTGACCCCTACGAGCAATGCCCTCGACATAAATATATCAACGGACAAGGCATTTCTTACTACTGTGCGCGAAGGTAGATGCCTAGTTGCACAATAGTATCAATGGTGTATCATTCACCATTGTCCCCAGGGTTGGAAATCCCATTGCCCACTCTCGAGATTCAATGCAGACATTTTAATTGCCCTATGACTCTGTTTCGGCTATAGCTCCTGATCTCTCTTTTCTGTGGTTTACAGCAGATTAATACACTTGTTGGAAGTTAGGTGATCTGCTGCTTCTAAATCCTAGCTCTCTCCGATCTCTCCCTCTTCCTCCTTTTTTCCCTGTTCCATAGATATCAACAAACAGAGACACTTCTTTTCTTTTTGATCTGCTTCCAGAAAGTTGGTTAGTGAGGTCGATAGCTGTATAGAGGGACGAGCTTAGAGATTGGTGAGTCTTCACTCGAGTGCTAGGCAGCATACCGTAAAAGTCTCATCTTAGTGAGAAAAGGTTCAAGGGTAGAGAAGCGTCCGCTGAAAACACCACTAAAGAGGCAGCACAAGACCTCATAAACGGCCGACTATGAAGAGCACAATGGAACCTCGAGATTTTGAAAATCCCCGCATCTCCCCGCATTCTTATCTTAGAATGTTCAACCGCCTTTCTCTTCTTTTCCTTTATAGATCACGGGATCTTGAAAAGAGCAAGTTCATAGTCTCGGCCAACACTACGCCGACAGTGGGTCAACGGGGACTTTATAAAGAGGGGTTGGTCCCATAAATTCGTTCGAAACATCAACCACAACACAAAATATACAAAATGTCTATGAGCATTGAAGACTGCGCTCAAAGCCGAGAGGGCTTTCCTCGTCCATTCCCGGATACCCCTTCAAATGTTTTAGAGCAGTTCAAAATGAACGGGAAGGTGGTTGTCATTACGGGGGCTGCCGATGGACTTGGCCATGCGATAGCACAAGCCATGGCCGAAGCTGGCGCTCATGTTGCCCTGTGGTATAATTCGTAGGTTTTCTTTACTCAATGTTTTTCTTATATGTAATTGGTATTAATCAGATTAACAGAAACGACGTTGCGATCGAAAAGGCCCAGGTCCTAGCCAAGGAGCATGATGTAAAAGCTTCGGCTTACAAGGTTGACGGTAAGCAAACGGTTGATGCCCACAAATAAGGCGACAGAATTCTAAGCGTTAATCTGCAGTTTCGGAGTCCGCTCAAGTATCCGAGACGATTGCAAAGGTCGTGGCAGATTTCGGCAAGATTGATGTGTTCATTGCCAATGCCGGTTAGTTTCCTGCATGTTGACATACGGCAGACAGCTGATTTAGGGAAGGCATGGCGATCTCAAAACCTATCTTGGAACAGACTCTAGATGAGTACCGGAAGCAGATGTCCGTGAATGGTATGGATCTGTTCCTTCAACGAAACAATGGTCGTGGTATTAACCGAGAATTAGTTGACGGGATTGTGTATTGTGCTAAATATGCTGGCGAGGTATTCGCACGGCAAGGTTATGGCAATCTCATCATTACTTCGAGTATGAGTGGACACATTGTTAATGTCCCTACTGACCAGCCTGTCTACAATGCGACCAAAGCGTACGTCACTCACTTTGGAAAATCACTTGCCCGCGAGTGGCGGGATTTCGCGCGCGTCAACATCGTCTCGCCAGGTTTCTTCGATACAAAGATGGGTGCCGGCCCCTCAGCCCTCCAGGAGGCGTACCGCATGTCGTCACTTGGAAGACAAGGCCACGTGAAGGAAATCAAGGGATTGTATCTGTACCTCGCCAGTGATGCATCTACCTTTATGACTGGAAGTGATGTACTTATCGACGGGGGATATGTCTTGCCATGAAATAAGTTTTTAGGCTTAAATCAAAGCAATGGAAATTTCATATGGACACAATTTAGATGACGACATACCAGATTGGCAGGGCAATTTCAATGTCGGGCTCAAACGAGACCCTCCGCGCCCGAAGGCGTTTTTGCCCCGCTATGTTAAGGGTCTTGTTTTTTCAGGTACAATCTTGATACCTTTCAATCGAAATATATAGTATAGGGCGTAGTGGACTATATATAGTAAAGGATTGACCAATTGAACCTTAGCTGCTAGAGCATGCTTAGAAGTTAAACTGTTTCTCCAACTTGGAAAGAAATCCCCGAATTTGGTCGGGGATAGGACCGGCTATCCGAGCCAACAACGGGCCATGCCCAGGAGAACAGTGGAGTATCATGAGTCAACGACTCATAATGAGGTGCGGGATTTGCAGAGGCCGAGAGTACCGGGCATCTCAAGGTACTTTTGCCTCCAATATCGTTATGCATCTCCTCGGGCAACATCTTGGCGTGGCCATTGGAATAGGCGTCAAAATAGATAACAGGCTAATCAAACGCAGGTCGTCGTCAGCTATCATATCAAGTGATGAAGCCACTTTTCTAATACACGGCAGACGAAGGAGATAACACGGAGAAAACCTGCTTTTGGCTGATTGGCGTCATGTGATTGGCTGGTGTAGCGGCCCGGTTGGAGATTCAAATTCCCTCATTACACACAATAGTAAAGAGAGAGTGTGTGAAATTGTGTGCAGATAGAATAGAAAAGAGGATTTGAATAGAAGAAAAGAACATTGAAACTATTTGGGAAATATCAGAAGGGAAAAAGACGGAAATTACCAGAAATTACCAGAACATACAAATATGTTTTGAAATTGGGTTTCCCCACGTTCTCTATCACGGAGGTGACTTCACCTTGCGATTTCACCAGTTTTGCCCCTCCTTTCTCTCCTTCACCTTTTTTTTTTTTTGTTTTCGCTTGCTTTTGCTTCTGTTTAACATAGCGCCCATCCGGTGCAGTCAAGTCCAAAACGGCTTAACTACAGCAAACCGCACCGGCCGTTGGTGTCGGCTCAACTTTCCCCGATATCCTTCATATCGCCATGGCCGATGAACGAGATTTCGCCTCTGAGGCAGTCGCGCCTGAATCCGATGCGCTCTCTCCCACCAACCCTGCGACTCCTCCGTTTCCCCGACATACCTCAAACCCAATCGTTCTCCCCTCCCGCGAATCCCCAGGACCTGGCTTATCTGCCTCATCCACGCATCTGGGCCAAATCAATGCTGCGCGGCGTGGTGGGCCTTCACCACACCCCCACCCGTCGATGAGCTCACAAGGAACCGGTGTATTAAACCAAGACATCATGGCAAAAATGAAGGCATTCTCGTTATCCCGCCAAGGTGCTCCGGTGCCACAAGCTGCCTCTTCGTCGGGGCAGGTCCCTATGGCTCAGGGAGGCTGTGCAGGCGGCGCACTTGCTGGCAGCGTGCCTCAGGGTGCTACACGGCCCAATCCTCCAAATTGGTCATCTTCCCCTGCCGTTCCCGCCACTGGCTCTAGCCCTTTGTCGCCTCGTCCGGGAGGACTGGCAGCGAAGCGCATGAAGCCAGGTCTCAAGCTATCGGATGTCACTGGTCCGTCCACCCCTGCAGCAGGTACGGATCAGAAGCAGGGCGAACGAAATGGGGACTCTGCCTTCAGCAAATACTCTGAGTTCATCGATACAAAAGAGGGCACTCTGAACTTCAAAAACAAAGCTATCCTACACGGAGGTGGTGTCGAGTTTTCGTCAGGCCACAGCTTCAAGATCTCTCTGGATGAAGTTGATCGCTTGGACGAGTTGGGTAAGGGTAATTATGGAACGGTCTATAAGGTTCGACACACTCGCCCGCATCTACGAAAACCAGGTCTGGGGTTGAGTGGCATTGTCAGCCGACCTCCAGGCCAGGACGAAACGAGTCCGGACCCCGGGTCGAATCAACTCTCGGGCGTGGTCATGGCTATGAAGGAGATTCGCTTGGAATTGGACGAAGCCAAGTTTGCACAAATCATTATGGAGTTGGATATTCTACACCGCTGTGTCTCGCCATTCATCATCGATTTCTACGGGGCCTTTTTCCAGGAAGGCGCCGTCTATATGTGTGTTGAGTACATGGACGGCGGCTCGATCGACAGGCTCTACGAGGGTGGTCTTCCCGAGAACATTCTTCGGAAGGTAGCTTTGTCCACCATCATGGGACTGAAATCACTGAAGGAGGACCACAATATTATTCACCGCGATGTTAAGCCTACCAACATCCTTGTCAACAGCAAAGGACAGGTCAAGATCTGCGACTTTGGTGTTAGCGGGAATCTGGTCTCTAGCATTGCGAAGACCAATATCGGTTGTCAGAGCTATATGGCACCTGAACGAATCGCAGGAGGCGGAATGCAACAGTCAGGAGCGCCGAGTGCGGGTACGTACAGCGTGCAGAGCGATGTCTGGAGTTTAGGATTATCCATCATCGAATGCGCTATGGGCCGATACCCATACCCTCCAGAAACATTCAACAACATTTTCAGCCAGTTACACGTGAGTACACCGAGAACGGTTTTCTGAGTTCAACATTCTAATATACTCCATTTTAGGCCATCGTCCATGGAGATCCCCCAACCCTACCCGAGGGATTCTCCGAAGAAGCACACGCACTCGTCCGGGCCTGTCTCGACAAAAACCCGAAAAACCGACCAACTTACGACATGTTACTCCGACACCCTTGGCTATCCCCTCTCATGCAGCCACCTACCGAGTCTGCCGATGGCAACGCCCCACTACCCGAAGAGTCCGCCTCCGGTGATGCCGTTTCCGCAATCACAGAAGACAAGGAAGTGGCTGAGTGGGTGAAAAAGCAAATGCAGCTTAAGGAAGATGGCCTGCTACATGTTTTCGAGAAACCAGCACTTCACGCTGTCGCTCTGGATAAGGTCGGAACGACTCCACCCAAGTGTGACCCTCTCGCTCCGTCGCAAAATGACTGAGCTTGCTTGCCATCGGGCTATCTCAAATTTTGCATCCTCCTTTTCCCCGGAGGCACTTTCACGGCGCAGGCGCCGTTTGTCACGACATGCATCCCCATTGATTCCACCAGGTTGATATGCCAATGTTCTGGCCAAGGGTCCATCGGAGCGTGGTTAGACCGTCGGTATGGTCATTACCCGCATGTGATTTGAGACTATTTTGACAAGTCATCGATCTGGATCTACGAGCATTTGGTTTTCTGAACTGAACTGGTGATAATTTGCTGCGCCCGGCCTTTGATATCAAGTACAAGGAACATATATTCATATATGGGGGTTTGGCCCCGATTGCGATTTATGGCGAAGTCTACCTTACCCTCAGCTAGGAACAGTTTTTCAAACGCCGTAGTGCTAGGCTCGACATGTGATGTGGAGTCGCGGTGGTTTGGACAGCAATGACTTTGCTAGATCCTTATAGCATTCTGATTTTGTGATTGGCAACTCGCGTAGTCTCGTATTTTGCCAGTGTACTGGGCAATCACACCTATCAAGTAGAGGAACGACACTGTCTTCGTTTAAACTTTATCATAATTGCTACCATACTTATGCTATGCTGCATTCACTAAACATAGAGCTTACTGAACTTCAGGCCAGTCTTCCCCCTTGATGTACTCCTCCACAGTATAGACCGGGATATCCACACCAAGCTGTTATGCTTGTGAGAAAGGGTTCCAGAATTCAACAGGGAAGGACTTACACTTTGAGGATGAACAACGCTTGGATCACGACCATCGTACCCAAATTCCCCGATGTACTCAAACATATCAGCAAGTTCCTCGCCAACACATCCAGGGACGGCCTGTTCAAGAACTTCGCGGTGGACTCTTTCGAAACGACAAGCCACGCCATGGATTTTCCCCCATAGGGCCGCAAATTCGTTCCAGCTTATGAAGCTTCCATAGCCGAGCAGATTTTTACCCGGCTCAACCTGTACAAGCGCCTTGACAAATTTGCCTCCAGGGTTTAATGTTAGCCACTCAAGTTCCCTTCAAATACTCAGGACGGCATGCTTACCCGTGTCCTGACGCGCCTCCACCATGGGAACCAGGGCATCACCGTCTATAGGAACACTCAGTACAAACGTGCCGTCAGCTTGCTGCCTGTGTGTTAGCATTTTGCTTCGTTGAAGTAGACGTAAACTGCTCAAGTAATTCCACAGGGCTTTCGGTTTACCTTAGTGGGCCGGGCCATATGTAGGCCCTTCTTCCAATTGGTCACATACAGTCCAACCTGTAGGTACGAAGTCTTCTTGTTCAATGCTAGATAGGTGGCCTGCAGATAGTCGACACCCGTCCACTTCGCGTCGAAGTGTAGGTTGTGAGTATACTTTCCGTGACTCCACTTCTTGGTGTGCGAGAGAGTTGAAAACACGAATCTGTCCAAGGTCCCAATCGTAGAATTTGCGGCGTCAATGATATTGCGGGCTTGTTGCACCTCAGCCGTGTATGCGAGTTCGTTTATGGGTTGGCCAGTTGACTCTGCCAGCGCCTGTGCCTTGGGATCCCACACGACTCCCCAAAAATCGGTGACGCCAAAGATAACGTTAGACCCGGCGAACGCTGTTCTCAGCGTGGCGACGTCGTTCAAGTCGGCCTCCACAAGTTCAACCCCCTTGTCAGCCCAACTTTGGCTTGATGGCTTGCTTGGATCACGGGTGAGACCGCGGACATGCCAGCCTTGCTCCTTGATATAAATATCGGCAACGGAGCCACCCTTTCATTGATTAGTTTCCCCAGTTCTGGCAAGCCTTCACTTAGTATAGGTCTGAGCGTACCTGACTACCCGTCAACCCTACAATAGTAATAATCTTCTTCGCCATATTCGTTGATATTGGATGGGATTTGAATGAGATTTGAACGAGATTTGAACGTGAGTAAATATGAGATCGACTTGCAACTTCTTTGTTCAGCTGGTGGGGGAAACATTAAATATATAGGTTACTTAAATATTACATTAACTGCACTCTCTACCTAGTTAACCTCAGAACCACCAGCTACTTAGTAAGAATGGGAGATTCTCTCATGACGGGGACGGTGTAATAGTTACACCGCTACCGGTCTGTCGGTGTGATTACTATTCAGCATCGGACCGACTGCGGCGGTTTAAGTGGTATTCTTCAGTACGGCAAGGAGAAGGCCAGAAGTGGTTGCTTGCCCTCGTCCATCGGTGCCTAGCATGTCCGTAAGGGTTGGCGGGGCCGATGCAAGACAAAGGGTATAGGCGGCTGTGGTTGGTTGAGAATGCACAGATAATACGTCCATAATTGTATCGCTTTTACTATGTGTTCTGGGCTACGCAGCTAGTTTACCGAATACGTTATATAGTTCTCCCTTACTCCGAGATTAATAATATAAGCCAGAGCCTAAGATGACGGAGGCTCGGTTTGCGGTGATTGTGGCGGGTAAGAGAAAGGAGATATTGGAGAGGAAGAACACGGCTGTGAGTAAATTCTATTTGTTTTAGGGTTAGCTATTTGCTGGCTCGGTTCTGTTAGTATTAGAATGGTGGCAATAGTCGACTAGGAATATAAGTAGAATTGATGTCTTCAATTTTATATCTGTTGGAAAGAAAACACAAAAATTCGAAGATACAAGCCCTGTTCAGCCGGAGAGTTAATAGTCAAATCCAATACGCTGACCTAAAGATCTTTTCTCAAAATCACCTCAAGGCTCTCCCCAAACCTCATCCGCAATCTCCCTCACCAGACCCAGTTTCTTCTTCTGATGCTCAACAAGTAGAGGATAGCCACTCTCATGAGTACTAAACCCACATTGAGGACTGATACAAACCCTCTTCAGCGCCTCCTCCCTAGTCTCCCCAGACCCTTCAGCAACAAAGTCGGCAGCCAAATAAACACGCTCCTTCACAGCCTCCTTATCCTCCAAATCCCGCACCTTCGTACTGATAACCCCAACAACCACATTCTTGTTCTTCGGCAAAAAACTCAACGGCTCAAATCCTCCAGCCCGCTCAGTATCATACTCCAAATAGAAAGTATCAACATCCAAATCCTCAAACAACTTCTTCGCAATAATATCATACGGCCCCTCAGAGAAATGTCGTCCACCAATAAAGTTTCCCCGACAAAGATGAATCCCCGTATGCATATCACCAGGCAATCCAACCAGAATATCATTATAAAGCTGGATATAAGCATCCAACAAATCATCCACTGACCCTTCATTATCGGAATCTTCCGCCCACCCCTCCCGGAACAACGTAGAGCAGAAATACGCCATCCCGGGATCATCGAACTGCACGTTCCGCAGACCAGCCGCATACAGCGATGCCAGCTCGGCGCGATACACCTTTGCAACATCAGCAAAGTACTCCGCATCATTGGAATATGCCTCCGCAGTATATGCGCATCCTTGCTTGTAGCGCATGTGGAACCACGCAGGCGTGATCATCGTCAGCTTGATATTACCCCATTCACTCTGAGGCAGAGAAGCCTGTACGAGTCGCAGCTCGTGCAGGTTGGATTGGGAGGCTGAGGAGCTGTGCGATAGCTTGCTGGCTGCGATCACCGAGTCGCCTGGCATTACTTGACTGTCTTTTTCAATCAGACTTACTACATCTGGGTGGTAGAGTCTGAACATTGAGGATTCGGCGTTTTGGAGACGGATTGTTCCTGGGGATTTTTTTTTTGTTGGTGATTTTTCTTATAGATGATATAGCCGCGAACAGGTCGGTCACTTACCCTGAAACTCGTCCCACATCAAGCCCCAGAATCGGGTGCGGTTGTACTCGCCAGATGTAATGGCTTTGAATCCGAGGTCTTGTTGCATCTTGGCTACCTCACGCACGGCTGCTTGTTCAATGGAGGGTAGTCCGGCGGCTTCGGCGGTGATTCCGGTGGCTATCTGTGCGCGAACATCGAGGAGGTTGTCTGGGCGTAGTAGTGAGCCCAGGTGCTCGGCACGGAATGGTGGAGCGCTACGGAGGTTGTTTGCCATGGTGGGTAGAAGTATCCTTTCGATTCCTGGGAGATGCTTGGTACAGGAATAATTCAATTAGGGGATAGCTTTCATAAAGGGGATATCCCCACCTCAGGACTTCGCCATCTCAGGGCTTCTCCATGTGGGGATTCTTACTACGTGGGGCTGCTGAGGCTCTTACAACATAGGCTGTCATAAACACAGTCTGCTCTCTTTTCACGCTAATGATCTGAATCTACCAGGGCTGGGAAGTGATCTGTCAGCTCGATGTATAGATGCTAAATCTTCCTATATTTTATCCGAACGCTCAACCTAAACATCGGCTTACCGACGCCTGAACGCCTCAACGCCACATAAAAAAGCCCCACATACGCTATAATTTAGCAGATGATATTTCTTGCATACAACTCTATGCATATAATACAATCAAAGAAAAATAATAAAAAGTTCTGCATTCGCGCATAGCACGGGTTGAACACCGACCGTTAGAACTACACGTTGTATCCCAATAGGGTAGTAAAAGACCTTCACAGCTAAAAAGCCTCACACCCTATCTCCATGACGAAAGATCTGTAAGGGAAAAAAAAAATTGGTAGCTTCTCTTTGATTGAGCGTGTCATCCTTAGTGCAGGGGCCATGCTAATCTTCTCTGTATATTTTCATTTGACCATATGCCCCGAAGGGCGAAAAGAGATCCTTAAAGTTCGATATAACCCCTGTTTGGGGGCAGAATTGTACCGCCTACTGGTTTGGATTGGGTGTCGGTCGTTTAGTATGAATTGGATCTTGTCCAGGTGAGCGGTATTGGTAGGATGATTGGTATAGTTCAGATGTTCAGATGGGAAAGAGTGGGATATGATGAGATGAAAAGGGTCAAATTTATTATAATCTTCCTTGTATGCGGGGCTTTAGGGCTTTTGTGTGGGATTACTCATCATGATCCCAATGCGGGGTTATTTCAATCATGGACAAGTATGCGTATGCGAGGTATACGTTATTAACTACAAAATAAGTCGGTATTATTGTTAAGGGCATAATCGTGGCATATGAATCCTCACTGGCATCAGTGTCATTGCTGAAGGTTGTCGAATATCCCGACTTCTATCAGACTTTTATGCCCTAAATCCAAATCCTTCGGCACTAAGCTTACCGTTGATAATATGGAATGCTATCTCTTTGTTTCTTTACGTTGAGTTAATAATAGAGCGACCTAGTTCTTTCCTTTGGATGTGACACTGTACTTGTCAAGCAGAAAGAGGGATAGGCACTATATAGATGTGCCTGTTGACCCCTTCAGATATATTAGCCCAAGAACGAAATATTACAATCAAAAACCTGCCATAAGGTATAAATATCGGAACCTTCTAGACTATTATTCACACCAATCTTCTATTCTCGAACAACATTACAGCATTACCGCATAGTCACCAGCTCCTCGGCGCTAGTAGGGTGGATAGCAACACAGCTATCGAAGTCCTGCTTAGTAGCACCCATCTTGACAGCGACACCGAAGCCCTGAAGCATCTCCCCGACGCCAAGACCAAGGATGTGCAGACCAACAACCTTCTCCTGGGGACCGGCACAAATGAGCTTCATCTCGGTGGGGTTCTTGGCCTTCTCCTCGGGGGACAAGCCGACATCGTAGAACATGGCCGTGAACTTGGTGTGATAGATCTTGATCTTGTCCTCACCATAATGTTGGCGAGCCTCGGGCTCGGTAAGACCGATGCAGCCGATCTCAGGGTGCGAGAAGACGACTGTAGGAATGTTCTCGTAGGAGATCTTGGCATGCTTGAGCTCGGGAGGGCCGAAGAGGCGGCTGCCGAGTTGGCGGCCGGCAGCAATGGCAACTACGGAATTGTCAGTTTATTTCTTTAGATGAAAAGTGGAGATCGCGACTTACCAGGAGTCAGCTCAGCTTTACCGATAATGTCACCGAGAGCGTAGATACCCTCAACCGAGGTGTTCTGGTACTCGTCAACCACGACGTGGCCACCAGCATTCAGCTTAACACCAGGGATATCCAAGTTCAGGTCTTCGACCTCGGGGGTACGGCCCACAGCCCAGAGAAGCTCGTTTACCTCAACCTCAGAGCCATCATGGCTAATGAGCTTAAGCAGGCGATCCTTGCCCTTGCCATCGCGGATGAGTTGCACCTCCTTGAAACCGCTGTGGTTGCGGTGAATATTAACGCCGGCGGCCTCGTAGCGATTAGTCATGGTCTTCTGGATCATAGGGTCGAATTTGCGCAGGAAGGTCTCGCCGCGAATGAACATATGGGTCTCAACATCCACAGCGTTCATAACACCAGCAAGCTCAACGGCGATATAGCCAGCACCGACAACGGCGATCTTCGGGGGAAGCTCTTCCAACTCGAAGAATCCGTCGCTGGTGATACCGTGCTCGGCGCCGGGCACAGAGGGGATACTAGGTCGGCCACCGGTCGCCAACAGGATGTGGGGTGCGGTGTATCTAGCGGTGCCGGAGCCGTCGGCCAGCTTGACCTCAATTGTATGGGGCTCGGCGAAGCCAGCACGACCATGGACGAGGTCGATTCCTTCGCGACCCCAGTTGTTCTCATAGGCACCATTCAACCGCTTGATGACGGCATCGCGGGTGTTCTTGAACTGTGTGTAGTTTTTAGTAACATCATTGGGGATGTCGTAGCCGTAGTTCTTTGCAATGTGCATCGTCTCGTTGATGGTCGCAAAGTTCCATGTCATCTTCTTTGGGACACAACTAAATGATGTCAGAAAAAGTGTGCGACCGAGTATAAGAGCATTACCCCTTGTACTCACCCCACGTTGACACAGGTACCGCCAGACCGTCCGCTTTCCACGATGAGGGTCTTCTTGCCATACCAACCCGCTGCGCGGCGGGCACTTCCACTGCCACCACTACCACCGCCGAGGACGATGTAGTCATACTGCTGTGTTTCAATGGGAGGCATATTGGGCGATTGTTGATCCTTGGGAGCAGAGGAAGAAGAAAAGTGTCGGGAGATTGTAGAAAGACGAGAATTGGGAGCAATTGAGTCTGTAGGGGTAAAGCGGGGAGAGTTGATGGTCGCCAGAGTTCGATTGGTCAAACGACCAGGACGGATTTGGACAGAAGACCGGGTCAGAGATGAAGAGGCTCGAAAGCTAATCCGGGATGATTGAATGGATCGGGAGAGCATGGAGAGAGGGGAAGAGGGGAGCGAGAAATTATATACAGGCTGAGAAGGGGAAAAAACACAAGCTGGTGATATCGGCGTTTGTTAATAATGCGCCCTGTTTCTTCCGTCACCGAGGGCGATTTCTCAGCATGATTACGTGATCCCGAGGCCGATCTAGATGCCCCCGGCCCAATATAAACTTGAGGATTGTTGCATTTGGCATCTGCAATTGCTTACTGCGTTAACATGTGTAAGATTATTGAATTTATAGATGATATGTATGGGTATAGGAAATTCACGAAAGAGCGACAGGGAGTGACCGGCACTCCAGAATCAAACTCGAAGCAGCACAAAAGGAAATAATATCCATCAGACAACTCATAACTCAAAAGCCAGGTTTGAAGAACTGGAATAACTCAAGATTTGGTTGAAACCAATTAAGTAAGGCCAATGAATGTTGAAAGATGTTTCAGATCGAAAAGGGCACCAGCCCTGTCAACCTGAAGATGTTGGTCGGAGTACAGGGAAGAAAGAGGGTATCAAATTGCGATGGATGGAAAAAAAGGAAACCACTGAGTCCAAGCGTATGTATATCTTAACTCCATGTCACGGCATGCAGTCAGAGTGACACAGCAAGTCTCTTGGGCGAAGGACTGGATGGCAGATGGGGGCGTGGAAGGACGAAAGATGGCGCAATGGGAGTGTCTGAATATTTGCGCGGAGAGAGATCAACGAGGTATCTTCTGATGCCTTGCAGATCATCCCACCTACACAAGGTCATGCGATCCTGCTGGTCACATTACTTGCGATGGAGGGGCAGAGTCCAATGTTGAAGGTAGCGCGGGGACGGAATATTGACTCGTATGTTGTGTTACGAGATGAGGCAAAGTAAGAGTATTTCAAACGGAGGAGAGGCATCCCAGATTCCAGAATGCAGGACCATGGCGGGGGATCCATTCATCTTCATCTGGGTGCTGGGGCAGAACGCTATCGCGGGAGGCCTAGTGGGTATAGGCGATAACGGCAAAAGAGATGAGGCAGAAGCAGAGAGGAATGTAGACGGAGCGCTCCATATCGGCGGGGGTTTGGGAGTTGCGTTTCATGATTTTCAAAGGTGTACAATAGCACAGTGAAGTGGCGATGTGTCTTAAGATCTGAAAGTGAGGGGGTCCAAGAGTATGTGAGAGAGGGCGGTGTGCCATTATATCATTGCTTAGATAACCATGTTGGGGCCTCAACAAAACATCACCTGACTCAACGAGCCTTCCAAGGAACCGTGGACTCAAGAAAGGGAGTGCCCACCAGTTCATATTCTAAGATACGCTGGATAGGCATATCTGTTAAGTCCCGTGGGTTCTGGCAAGTGAGAGCATTCAAGAATTCCACGTGGTACCTGCATAAGCCTCGGCTCTTAAAAAGTGGACATTTATGTTGTATAAGTTCGTCATTGGGATTTTTATCTCAATATAGCCCTAACGGGCTACAATTAATGAACATAATACATATGGATAAGACAATATTTCAACTGTCCATGTGCCCCAACTTCTCATACATCCCTTGACAGTACCCATTCGTGTGAAGGGTCGCGTAATGGGCTCATGAAGGCACCTAGCTGACCTCAACAGCAATGATCTACATTACTGTCTTACCCCTAGCTATACTTACTCCCACTCTTCCCCCTATTCAGCGTGAATAATAACACTCCGAAACTTCCACAATCACGAAGAATCAAGAATGCAAGGAGATACCAACCACGCCTCCCGTCCCCCAATGAAAGCAACCATGAACATTCTTCATACCTGGCCAAATAAAACACAGCCCCGTAACCTGCCTTGCCGGCCAATGGAGCAAGGTATCTAGCCACTCGAGTTCTCCTTCGTAGTCCTGATTCATTAGACAAGATCTCGCCCTAGAATAGTCCTCTCCTGGGGTATACATGAGGCGATCTCCCCAACCACGTTCCCATTACTTCGATATCACGCCAACCGATCACCCACCAGCAACCATACCATCACCGCCATAATGCGTGTTTCGGCCTTCGCCTTCGCTGCCGTTTTGTCCCTGGTTTCGGCCAAACAGATCAACATGCACTGTAACTTCGCTGAGGACCACACCGGCATGATTCAGCAGCCCTACTGCTGCCGTGATATGGAGCCTGCACGGGGAAACTCGAAGGCAAACCAGGCATTGGATTGTAAGTATAGAAATTCAATGATAGTTGGTCACTGGATATCTATCTAACAGTCTACATTTTTCTAGGCGATCTACTGACACTGCCTCAGCTGTGTGAGGATCAGTCTCGACCGGCTTGTTGCTATACTATTGTGAGATTTGTTTCCGTCAATTTGGCTTCCGGATTTTGCTAACTTGGTTTCTTTTACTTATCCCAGGGCGCAAAGAAGATCTGCACCTCCCATGTTATCTTCCAGAATGCAGAAGATATTTAGAGCGGAGAGGGGTACGAAGACACAGTTGAATACAATCGCGTTATGACTTGACGGTATGGGAAATTAGCTCAACCTCGACCTTTTGATGTCAATAATTTCAAGTAAATAGACATCGAACATATATCACACTTCGATTCTGGTGTTTGGATGAATGATGGTGTACTACAAGACTAGGGCTAAAACACAACAAGAGGCGTAAATCAGCCAACCAGTATAAATAATTGCACGAATCAAGCAATGCTAGAAGATCGACTACCAAACTCCATATCCCCGGCGCCGAACATGCTATACACAGCCAACTTTTGATAAATGTAGGCACATCAATCGGATACTACCCCAAGCATCTCCTCGGTGTTCCTGCGAAACAGACGCTCCGCTAGCCCAGTCTTGCTCGCGCATAATTCCAAGCAACATTTAGTGAACGGATTGATATCAACACGGGAGAATCGAGTGTGCGGCCAATCAGTGGCATAGATGACCCGATTAGGTGCAACAGACAAGAATTCGCGGGCCATAGCCCGAAGATCACGCATCTGTCGGTCCTTGCTGAGTCGATACGGCGCGGAAACCTTGACGTATGTTCTCCCAGCGCGAAGCAGAGAAATCAAGGAGGAGAACCCTTGAAGGTTGTAGGGGTTGAAATCAGTACCATCATTGCCCCAAGACGCGAGCTCGGGGCTGCCAAAATGATCGACGCAGATGCGTACGTCTAGTCGTGGGAGGATAGATTCGACCAACGAGACCATCTTGAGGGGAAGATATATCTCGATGATCCAGTTGAGTGGCCGGGCAAGCTCAGCATGCTGGAGTAATGTCTCTTCTAGCTCGGTCTTATCCATCACTTTCCCTACAGACTGAAGGTTGATTCTCAATCCACGGACTCCAAGGGTATGCCATTCGTTTAAAGTCTCCGGTTTAACGGTAGCAGGGTCAACTACGACCACCCCCCGGCCGCGCGAGGGTCCAAGTCTTCGCAAGGCGTCTAATAAACATGAATTGTCCGTGCCGTAAACTGACGGTTGTACAAAGACGAGATTCTCAACGCCCAGTCCGGACTCAAAGGCGAGAGCTTCGCGTAACGTATGCGGGGTGGGTTGATATACCGCTGTTGGAGAGACAGGAAATCGCTCGGGTTCCACAACATGCATGTGACTATCCCAGGACTTCGGAGGGAGTCTCTGCTTCAGCGATATACTTGCAGACAAGGCATGCGTTGAACGCCGTTGCTCTAAACGGATGGAGTGGACATCAAACGATATCGATGGAAGCCCGCGGAGTATATTGGGTTTTGACTGAGCAGCGGTCAGCATCCCGAATAGATCATATGTAAAATAGAGACCGCGGGGGTTTCCAATAGTAAACTAGGAAGCAATAGTATAAAAGGCCAAAACGAAGCCCTAGGAAAAAGATACTCACAGAAGAGCAGCTCCAGCAAGAGGATGATACCCTGAGATAGGACCTTAGAAGTACCATGCCAGCTTCACCGCTCAACGCCCGTAGATATTGATCTCAGTTCCTGCAATGCAGGTTTTTTTAAAATAAAAGCACACATCGGCCGTGTCCGAATATCACAATATGTACGGAGTACGGAGTACGATGTACAGGCGCTGTACGACCCGCCCCAACACACACGCGCTTGTGACCAAGTGCAGGGAAAAATCAAGCTCGGAAGTTGTCCGTCAAGGACTCCCTTCCAATCCCTAAGCAGCCATATTAATTGTGGTAATAAGCCGTCGAGCGGAGCCCGAAAGTGGATAACTGCGGCGCGATCCGACATTGAAGTATGGTGTCAGTTGGAAGCCATTGCAACGGCGGAAAGCAATAAAGCAATATGCAGAATATTTCATGAATTGCAGTAATTAGAGCTCAAGTCTTCGTAAGACATGGTGGGAAAAGTATAAGGACAAGACAAAGCTCGGACGTTGACCGAACCTCTATTTAGCGCGGACGCCGAGTACCCGGTCTTCCTCCCTGTCCACTCCCTGACTTCATTTCCCCGGGACTTTATTGCTATACGCCCCCACAGCTCATTTATATTAGGGGCCATGCGATGGATCATACGATGGTTGACCAATCCCTACTACGCTATGGTCATTATTGTTATTGCCTGTGGCGGGATTCCGAAAGGTATGAACCCCCCCCCCCCCCTCTCCCCTGTGCACCTAGATCAGCTTGCCAGACAACGATCTGCGACGCTATACCTACATAGGTAGTGACATTTGCTAATTGCGCATTGTCCTCAATAGGCTACGACGAGGGTGGTTATAGTGCTAGCGTCTCCCTCCCCTCCTTTACGTCCGACTACAATCTCGCCAAACACTGGGGGTCCAACGATACCGAGCTAGCCAACCGCAAAGCCAATATCACCTCCTTCAACGTCCTAGGTGCAGCACTTGGTGCTCTAATAGCCCTCGATCTCAATGATCGACTGGGACGCTTGGTGACGTGGCGCCTAGCATGCATTGTGTGGGCAATAGGGACATTGATCCAAACATTCGCATCCGGTATATACGGACTGCTCTTGTTTAGTCGTATATGGGGCGGGTTAGGCGCGGGCGCTCTAACCGTGACCGCACCAATGTATTTAGCCGAAATAGCCCCTGCTAAGACGAGGGGTCTGGTGGTCGGGATATACATGGTAATCTTACTGGCCTTCCTGGCCATGGGTAAGCTTTGACCCACTATACATCATCCTTCATACACCCGACCCCTAATTTGACCCGCTGACGCTGTGTTTCAGGATTCTTTATCAACTATGGCGCCAGGGTCCACATGGCGATCACGCGAACTCAATACCGCCTAGTTCAGGCCGTGCCTTTAATCCCTGTCGGCATCGCATATGGTCTATCGTACCTTTGTCCCGAGACCCCACGTTATCTTGTATCGAAACAGCTTCACCACGAAGCACTAGAAGCCCTAGCACGGCTACGTGGCAGGGCGATCGATGATCCCGAAAACGCAAAGGAGTTCGCGACTATCGATGCTCGAGAGCGGGAACGAACAGACTTAGCATCTGTCTCTCATTGGACTATATTTAAAGAGACCCAGACGAACCCGAATTACCGACAGCGCTTCTGGCTGCTGATTACTATGCAAACTATTGCTCAGTGGACCGGTGGGAACGGCATCACATACTACGTAACGAGCATATTCCAGGTACGACTCCAACCATCCGCCAGATAACAAACCACTAATTCGAAAACAGTACGCCGGCGTACGCGGAGACGCAACATCCCTAGTATCCTCCGGCGCCTACGGGATAGTCAAACTAATCTTCACAATGGCCTTCACATGGGGTCTAATCGACATCCTCGGTCGACGTCGCTGCACACTCGCCGGATTAAGTATGCAGCTGGGGGCGCACATCTACATGGGTATATACATGGGTCTGCGCCCAGACTCGGCAGACAACAAAGACGCTTCCAACGCAGCCGTCGCTTCGGTCTTCGTTTACGCTGTCGGATGGTCCATCGGTCTCTGCACAGTGCCTTACCTATACGGCACGGAGATTTTCCCAACGCGCATCCGCAACCTCAGTTATGCAATTAGTATGGGACTGCACTGGTTTTTCCAGTTTGCTGTTGTGCGAGTTACACCGAATATGTTCGTCTCGCTTGATGTCTGGGGTGCGTATCTCTTCTGGGCACTTATTTGCTTTTCTGGGCTGGTTATTCTTGGCATTTGGATGCCTGAGACGAAGGGTGTGCCTATTGAGCGCATGGGGGATTTGTTTGATGGGCCGTGGTATCTGCGGTGGCGGGCGACGCCGAGGGAATGGGATGTTGCTTCAACTGATATGGCGCGGCATGAGTTGAAGGATGGTCGAGTCCTGAAGTCTGGTGGTTTTGTCTTGTGATTGTTTGTTTTCCTAGCATCCTATTGATTTACGTAGGCTTCTCATTTATTATACCCCATTTCGTTATTATTTGGCCTATGTTTGACTTTTATAGCGTTTCGATTCTGTCCATTTTCATGATTCCCATGTGTCCAGTCCGATTGTATATCAGCTAGAGCGTCTTGCTACCCCACGGTACCTCGACTTGGGGGATTT
This sequence comes from Penicillium cf. griseofulvum, assembly GCA_028974015.1. Lineage (NCBI taxonomy): Eukaryota > Fungi > Ascomycota > Eurotiomycetes > Eurotiales > Aspergillaceae > Penicillium > Penicillium cf. griseofulvum. Next base: position 3,138,343 of record JAPQKP010000001.1, read on the forward strand.
ATTGAAAGGCGACATTTGTCAATTTTTCTCTGGCGAAGCTTGTAATGTTGCCTACACAGATGTATGTACCTAGGAATGGAATACATGTAGCTATCTCATTGGCCACTGAAGTGATATTTCAACCTCAGACCTAACCTAATTCTGGCAGGCTGTATTGTATACGTATTTGGGAATCATAAGAACAAACCAACATTGAAGCCAGGCAAGCAGAGAGAGGGAAACCCCCCAACCAGGATCGAGTAACGCTAATCAACATCATTGAGAATGTCCACTCCAACTCTGCTCAAAGACAGGCGTCATATTCGTCGTAATCGGCTGCGCATACGAGAATGCCTCGTATACCTCAGGCGTGATTTCGTAAGATCCGGGCTCATCCATCGTCATGACAGCGTTTGTGATCCCGCCCAATAAATGCGTAGGCGGCATATGGGGCACTTCGCCCGAGTGCGGGATGTTGAAACCTGCTCCTGGATGGAAGGTACTATATGTTCCCATCAGAGGCGGGTTTTCAGGGCAGGTTGTTTGGACTTGGGTGGCTATCGATACTTGGGGTTGGTGGTGGTGGACTGGGGAGACGTGGCGGGGTGGGCTGCTGCCTATTGATGGGGACTGGCTGTGCTGATGATGATGGTGGTGGTGGGAATGGGAATTGGCATGAGAATGGGGATGAGGATGAGGATGAGGATGGGGATGGGGATGGGGATGGGTTTGTGGTGGTGATCGGTGATGCTGGGGGTGGTGTTCCTGTTTAGTCTTGGGAATGGGTGCGGGAATTGGTCCGTGGATGTTGATTTGGAGCTTTTGGAGCTCCAAGGATATGAGGCTGAGGGCTGTTGTGATAACGGGGTTGGCGGCTTTGACTCTCTCGAGGGCGAAAATGCAGAACTTGAGTTTGTCTAGTGTACCCGGTGCGGCGTATTTTAGGGCTTGGATCTCGAGCAGGAAAATCGATGCTGCTGTGTAGATGCTGTATGCGAGAGAGAGGACAACATGGCTGTCGCCGAATGTACGGCGGTATAGATCGAAGAGAGATAGGATTGATGTTGCTGATGCCATGCACTGTACAAGATGGGTCGAATCGTATGCCTCGGGGTTGGCTTTGGGCGGTTCTCGAGAGCAGAGGATTGGTCGGTGGAGAAGGATATTGATAGTATGATATAAACAGCTAGATATATATGAGTTAGCACCTTGTTCCAATGTATGCAGGATTAAGCACGTACTTCAAAATCACGATATGGCTCGGTGGTGAGTATGGAGGAAGGTCCACCGCCGTTAATTTCAAGTAGCACGGTAGGTCATCCCACCAGTCGCTCAGGTTCTTGGCCTGCTCCTGAATACAATCGAAGAATTCCGAGTCCGTGCTTCGGCGGATTGGGTCGTATATGTGGATCAGAATCTGGTTCAGAACTTCCGCCAGACCACACATCTTCATGAAACATGATGTTGAATGGGCCTGCGTCGGCGGATAGTGAGAACCATCAGTGAAGCTCACCCCATGAGGTATCCATATTTCGATCTCAGCGGTGTCATCGAGAATCATGCGTGGCGGGCTAACGTGAGAGTGCTGCATCGTCGGCGCCCGGCCGAAGTACAATGAAACCATCTTATCCCAGAAATAACAGCTCCAAAATAGACGGTTCCGTATTTCGATATCCTCATCACTCAGTTGAGCAGACCCTGAATATTTCCGGCTATCGATGGAGATACCCAAATCGTCCAACAGCCGGAACGCCATACCACTGTATAACCAAGCTTGCGTCCGATTTCCACGGCCGCATTCCTGCGCACTGAGAAGAAGTAATGTCTGAATGGTAGGGATACCTGCATAACCAACTTTAAGAGAGTCGAATACCCCAGTCAACGCACGATGGGAGAATTGTGCACCGCCGTCATAGGAGTCCAGAAGCGGACCAACCTGAGGCTCTGATTTGCACCAGCGTACCGAGTGCGAAAGAATGGCATTTAATAAGACGTCGGAGTAATAAGCCCCATTAATTTTCATATCACCTATTGGAGGTTAGTATTATATGTTTTAAATGGCAAGGTCGAACCGACGTGTAAATGCAGGACGGTAGACGAAATTCCACAACGGCTGGATCCAGCACCAATGCGAGTCGAGAAGATACTGAAAAGGCTCCTGGGGGAGTATTAGCATCCACATCAATCTAATCCACCAGGAAACATACCGGCATAGCAGCCATTTGCTCGAATGCCCTCTCCCGCCATGCGCTATTAACAAGCCGCTCCTTGCGACCCTCTAATTCCTCGTAATGGGAAGTCGACGCGGCTTCACTCACCACCCCACTAGGCAGCTGAAATAAACTAGTCGGCCCATGAAATGAGACGCGACCGTCATTTTCCACATTCAGACCATCAAATGCCCGACTGAGGTCTTCAGCATCGGGATCGGTCTTTATCTTCGGTCCGGTTGAGCCGGACTCAGTCGATGAGGGCGACCTTGTCTTCACCTCTTCCCCCTCACCCCGCTTCGACAAAGCATCCTCCAACTGCGCAACTCTAGCCTCCAGCTGCTTCGTATAGGATAACGTCGGAGCTCTTAGGGAAAGAAAAGGGTATCAGCGGCTACGGTAAGGGAATAGAAAAAAGAGGGGTAGACCTACAAGCTATACACACATTCCTCGTTGCGCGCGGCGCATCGCGAACACGACGGACTAGCTCCGTTACATTTAACCTGGGCTGATTTAGCTCGGAAACTTCGGATCTCGGGGTACTCGGTCATCATCCGAAGAGGATCCTCACCTTGCGTTTACGACAGGCCTCGCATGAGAAGGCACTCTTCCGGGGGAGACTCTTGGGCTCCATTCTCCAGTGGCCTTTCAAAGAAGATATATACCCCCCTCAAGATATTAAGAATAAAAGATAAAAATAGGAGAGAAGATTTTTGAAGTAATTAAGCCTTTTAAGAAAATGAGATCGCATTTGACGTCGAATCAGCTCCAGTTGGAGTAGGGCAAAGGCTGGACCTCATTGGTTGAAGATTTGGAGATTTTGGAGATCCTAAGAATCCATTTTTATAGATTATAATAGTTCGAATTCAGAATAATTCCGATGATTTTAGATGTTCAGTGAAGTGTTCGAATCCTTTCCACCTGTGGAGAGAGAGAAAGAGAGGTCAAAATAGCATTTGGGAAGAGAAATGTGACTGCCCTTTCGTTTTTAACCCCCCCCCCACATACCATTCTAGATGGTGTCAGTCAGTTTTTCAGAGACTACTGTATAGAAAAAGAAAAGAGTAAAAGGCAATTAGATGTGCTTTGCTATTTGCATGGTATTCAATATACATTCCCTTATTTGTTCCCTTTCTTGAACGACTTGCCCTTGCCCTTACCCTTGGCCTTCTTAGGATCCTTAGCAGATTCCGCATCCCCCTTACCCTTCTTCCACCCGATATTACCATCGTGTCTCATCTGGGCATCATCGAGACGCTTCTTGTCCTTGTTGCTGAGTTTGACATTGCTCTTCTTGGTATTGGGACCGTTCAACTCGACATTACCCAACTTGCGAGCAACCTTCTTGTCCTTCTCAGTCTCGAACCACGTCCGCTTCGGCCGAGACATGATCTCGTTTCCGTGCTTCATGAGGTTCTCGCCCTTGGTGAATTGCATCTCGGCTTGAGAGAACTGCTTCTCGGTCTTCTCCTCTTGCAAGATCTCAGCCACTTCATCGGCCATATCCTCGGCCTTTTGAGCCCAGCTATCTGCAACCGCTTGCTCGACTACACGACTGACGATCTTGGCGCCTTGAGCTTTGCCTGCGCGGACGGCAAGCTTGACGATCTTGCGGTCAGGCTCGGCGGCAATCGTGCACGCACGACCGGAGCGGCCGGCACGGGCTGTACGTCCAACACGATGCAGGTAGATTTCGTGGCTCTGGGGAGCTTCGTAGTTAATGACGGTCTCGACACCCTTGATATCAAGACCACGGGACGCAACGTCGGTGGCGAGAAGGAAGGCAACCTTGCCATCTCGGAAGTTTTCGACAGATTTGATACGCTATGGAAAGTTAGTGATGTAAATATAGGACATGAATTGATTGAACGTACCTGTTCTTGGCTCAGACTACCGTGTAGCTCTGCTGCCTTCAAGCCCAATAGGCCGAAAATGATACGAACGCGGTGAGCTTCCTTCTTCTGTCGGAAGAAGATAATAACGCGCTTGGTGTAGGCTTCTTTGCACAGGTACAGGAGGTAACCGAGACGCTTGTCCTCCCGTCCGGGGCGGAGACGCACGAATTCTTGGATAAGAGTGGATACAGTGTTCTTCTTGGCATCAACCATCAAGCGCATTGGGCGGTTCATGCCGACACGAATAAGCTTGTCGATTGAGTCTGTCATGGTCGCGGAGAACAACATAGTCTGGCGAGATTTGGGAATCGTGGTGAGAATCTCGTTCAACTCATCGGCGAAACCGTCCTCAAGCATACGATCGGCCTCATCAAGAACCAGAATCTCAAGGGTATCGACTGTGAAACTGGGCGAGTTGCGCATGTGGTCAATGAAACGACCAGGGGTGGCGATGATGACATCCGGGCGCTTCTTGAGCACGTTCTCCTGCTCGCGAAGACTGAAACCACCAACCAATTGACAGAATGTGACGTCTGTGAATGTGGCCAGTTTGACGGAGACGTTGTAACACTGAACAGCCAACTCACGAGTGGGCATCAGAACCACAACACGACTTGTAGGGACCTTGCGGGGACGGAAGAGGAGACGCTCGAGGATAGGAACAATGAAGGCAGCGGTCTTTCCGGAACCAGTCACGGCACTACCGACGATATCCTTGCCCAACAGAGCAACGGGAATCGCCTTGCGCTGGATAGGAGTCGGGTCTGTGAATCCAACTGCGGCGAGACCTCGAAGGATGGGGCGGGAAAGATTGAATTCTTGGAAAGTCATCTTGGCCATGCTGGCCTTGGTGTCGACCTTTTCTTCGGGGGCAAAGAACGCCTTGCGCTTCTCTGCTTCCTCCTCGTCCACCTCGCTCTCTACATCAGACTCCATGTCTGAGGCCCTGTCATCGGGGTGACCAACGGGTGTGGCCACAGAGTCGTTGTCAGATGCAGCATCGTCATCGGAATCCCCATCCTTATCCTCATTGTCCTCCTCGTCTTCGTCCCCAGATCCAGGCTCGGGACCCTCAGCATCACTCTCCTCCTCGCCGTTTGCGCCCATGCCGAAGGCGTCGTCAGCCATGAGCTCATCGTCTTCGAAGTCAACGGGCATTTCGTCGCCTGATGCATCGTCGTCTTCAGATTCACTGACACTATCTTCCTTCTCGACGGGGTTCTTCTTCTGCTTCCTAGCATCAGCCTCGGCCTTCTTGGCCTGCCTCCGCTCAATGATATCGTCAATGTCAACAGCCTTCTTGTCGCCGGAGCGCTTCTTCTCATTGTCATCAATACCCCAGCCATCGAAGCCTTCGGTGACACCTTGGTTCGCGACACCACCGACATCGAACTCGAACTCGGGGTCCAAAACACCGTCGTCTTCTGTTGCATCCGCTGCTGCAGCCTCATCATCCTCCTCCTCTTCCGACTCAGGTTCGGGTGCGGGCTCGGCGTTCTTCTTGTTCTTCTTAGCGTTTTTCAATTGCTGCTTTTCCTGTTGCTTCTGCTTCTTGTTCTTAGGCTTGACGCCTTCGACCTCGCGCTTGCGCTTTTTGTTGTCTGCTGCTGGCGCATTATCACCCTGCATCTCGTTGTCGTCATCTTCTTGTTCGAAACGGGTTTCGTTCTCGTCGTCGGAGAGCGTGAATACGAAATCATCGTCTTTGGCGGAACTCCGCTTCGCCGATTGAGGAGCCATTTTGGAGGCTGGAGCGAATTCCAGTGTATATTTGGTAGCTGGATGTCTTCCACACTCTCTCAAACAGTCTCAGTAGAAAATTCAGGACCCCTAAACACTGTGCAAGCTACTCAATCTCGCCGAGAAGAAATGGATCAACATGCAAAAAAAAGTTCCCCGGGCGGTGACAGGAAAATTTCAGATGACATAATCAATCCGCTTCAAGCCCTGATGATTGTCAAGCTCTCTTCTTTTCTATTCCAAGGTTATTATGAAGAAAGAATTAATATAATCATACATTTCAATCGGCTAGCTATCAAGGTAAGCATTCCTCATCTGCTCAATATCCCCCATAAGCCCCTGTAATACATCGACTTTTTTTTTCTGGTGAGACATCCAGGATAAACAACCTGGATACAGACCATTTGTCTGTCACATTAGTCTCATTTTGTTTTCAATTTATTATTTTTTCCTTTGTTTGATCTTTTGGTTTCCTTCAAGACCGTTGTGCTATCGATTTTCCGAATATGACCCCCTCCCATAGTTTCCACATCGTTTATTCGCAGGCTCAGAGATAGTTCAGTATGGCAGACTGGGTACCACTCCCTAGGGGCTGGGCTCGATCCTGAGGGCGGCCCTCGACCCCATCGCTCACATGTGGGCCCCGGATACGACGAGCCATGTAACTAAGGTCAAAACTAAGAATATACGTCAGTAAATACACCCCAATATGAAAGTGAAAAGACAAGGTCTACCTCTTGCCAGTCTTCACTCTCACATTCTCAAATACGCACTTGTCCTCGAAGTCAAATTCCCTCTCCAGCCACTTCTTGATCCACGCGTTCTCTTCCCGTGTCTCTGGGGGTGTTGGAATGACACAAACCATTGTTGTTAGGTGGCAACCATAGCCCGGTCCATACTGCACTGTGCCAGTTTGGTCAAACTCATAATCGGTGCTCTTTCCAGAGGCGGCATCAAAGCAAGAGAGGACCATATCAACAAGTGCCCGCCCAATGTGCTGTTTCTTGCTACCTTTTCGGACGAAGACATGAAGCTCACCCATGTTCATATCAGCCCTTTTGCCGGGCAGATGGAAATCGACATAAGCGTATCCAACCACAGGGTCAATCTGATTGCGGCACAAGGGCTCCGGCGAACGTCGGGCAGCGACGACGAAGGGGAAATGGTTTTCTCGGCAAAAGTGAAGAAGCTTCTCAAAGTCCTTCGCCTCCACAGATCCGGTGCTCAAAGCTGAGTTTTGTGCATACCAGTTCATAATTTCAAGGATTGAAGAAGCATCACACTGTTCCGCAGGACGTAAATAGATGCCCGGTGGGACAACTTTGGAATCTGGTGGTAATTCTACCCAAGCACGGTAAGCCGCAGTGCGACGCAGGTGCTCTTGTTGTTCTTGTTCCTTCTTCTTTCGTCTTTTGTTGACCTTTCCCAGGTTGTACACGTAGCCTTCTGATGTCTCATGCCAATGCAGGCGTGTCAGATTATCTTTCATGTCCCGAGGGGTAGGGATATGCTTGATGTCAGGCAGAAACATAGAAGACTGTCCATCCGGCATCGCGGTTCCGTCAAAGAAGGCAACATGATAGATGTCGACTTGACGTCCTGCTGGAAGCTGATCCCACCACCTACGAAACTGATTTCTGACAACCGCGTTGGGAAGATCAAACGACGAAATTCTGTGTTTGAGTTCGTGCCACGGATCATCTCCTTTTTGGATGTCCAAAGTGCAGTCATCAGGAAGAGATCGCTCGACCTCGTAAATAGTGCTGTGGTTCTCCGATGTGAAGGTGAGGGTGCCGTTTTTGATCATTGGGAAGATACGACGAGATTTTCCGTATGTTTTGACTTGAATCTTGTGTCGGGAATCCCAATGGCTCCGAGTCTGCACATTGTTGGACCCTTTGGCCTTCTTTACGATTTCTTCGTATGCATCATCGGGAATAAAGTCGGGTGGGTCAGATGTTGCCCATGGCTCAGGTTCCTCAACGCCTTCGACAATCCTGGGATTTGCAAGCAACTGATATACCTTGCTGCCGATATCAGCTCCAGGTCCATCCCTCGCAGCGGGCAGCATCTCAGGACAAGAGTGACTCTCGTTTTCCATGCCGAAAAGAGGCTGCTGCACGGGCTTGTTCTTTCTCCTCTGTTTGTCGAACTGTTTGGTCAAATCCCAAGTTTGTGTCCAGCTCAGATTCTCTATGCTCTGTATTAGCTTGTTCCTTTCCATCTCGTCCATGGATTCGAAAACACGAAGCATGGCTGAACTAGAGCTGTTCGGGAACACCGTTGATTTTGGCACCGTTGATTTTGGCACCGTCGATTTTGGCTTGTCGAAGTTCTTGGATGGTCTTCGGGGGATATCTTTCTTGCCACGAAATGGCACAGATTTTTCAACTTCTTCTGCCATTTTGATGTGCTGAATTAAATCAGAGTTGTTAGTAGATATTTCCTGTCAGCTGGGATTCCCAAACATCAACATCATGATGCTTCTTTGGTCTGTTCTGGGTCATCCCCTCGCTTTTCTTCACTGGAATGTGACAATGGTGAACGAGGCAGCAGTTGGGAAGACCTATGAACCCTCTGGGTAGCTCTTGCAACTGTGCCAGTTCCACACATGTGTCACTTGGAGGTGGCTTTGTGTTTGTTGCTTAGAGGATGCATATAAAGGTTTTTGACAAGCGTACCTAAAATGATTGGATGCGTTGCAATCAGTCCACTGGTGAGACTGGACCGCGAACCGCGTTCTGCGAACACGTTTACTGAAAAAATAAATCGAAATGATAAAAGCCGGGAGAGAGAAGGGTAGAGGAGGGTGGGAGAGAGGAAGAGAGATAAAGAGAGGATGATAGGGAGGAAGGGAGGAGGAGACAGAGAGGGCCATAAACGGTGGGTGGGAAACCTCGAACGTTCTGTCAAAGTCGAACTTCAGCTAACCCTCACAACTTCCTCCTATCCCATTGTACCTTTTCTTTCCTCTCACCCAGCGAACTAGCGCTTTTAGTAAGACTTCATTCAATTACTGCCTTGCAGTCACAAAAGTTGATATTTGAATATACCTAGGAAGGTCTAGGAGGTGAAGTCGATACAAATGACACAAAATTTCGACATGACGGCATGGCCTACGGTCTATTGCTTGCAGTATATATATGAAGTGTTTGTATTGGGATAGAATGATCTAACCGCTTGAACTCCAGAAATTGTAAACTTACATTGGGTATATAGCTAGCTACATACTATGTGCCTACTAGTCAATGCCTTGGTATCGAGTTTGATAGAGTTCTGGAAATTCATGCTATCAAAATATAGAGGGAAATACACCAGCATGACATTCAGATAGACATTTCTTGAATAGAAAGTCAAGCTGTAGTAACGGGGAGATATATAATATCAGACGATCCATAGATACGGCCTCCCCCCATCTTGAGACTGGCAGCATTTTTCCCTTTACATCTCCCCCAACAAAAATTTCAAGCAAGCTATTTCCGCAACCATGTTGTCCATCCTCAGAAAGGCCCGCTTAAAGGATAAAGAAATGCGTATATTGATGCTGTATGGACTCCGACCAGTCGTTCAGACCGAGATGCTAATGATTGCAGGGGTCTTGATAATGCGGGCAAGACGACCATCGTCAAGCGAATTATGAAGGAGGATGTCACAACAGTCAGCCCGACTCTAGGATTTATTATCAAAACAATTGACTTTATGGGGTAATTTTCAATACTTGTTGATATCTCGAGCTCTGCTAACTCGGCACAGATACAAACTCAACATCTGTGAGCCAACCCGGATCTCTGGGACTGCACCATACTGACAGCACAAGGGGATGTTGGAGGACAAAAAACACTTCGATCCTACTGGAAAAACTACTTTGAAAAGACCGACACACTAGTCTGGGTTGTCGATGCCACAGATCGACTCCGAGTTGACGATTGTCGACAAGAGCTCTCGGGTCTGCTTCTTGAAGAGGTACGGATGACGTCCCCACCCGCAATCCGCAAAACTTGACTAAATTCCACCAGCGCCTTACGGGAGCTAGCCTGCTGGTATTTTTGAATAAGACAGATGTGGAACATTGCATGAGCGAGCAGGAAGTTCGAGAGGTAGGTCTAAGTTCTTCTGGAATTCGGTGAGGCCGTTTGGATTTGGCTAATATTTCTGCAGCGTCTTGGCTTGGATTCAATCAAAACACACAAATGGACTATCTTGCCATGCAGTGCAATGACGGGCATGAATTTGAATGAAGGTCTAGAATGGGTAGTACAAGATGCCAAGGACCGCTTGTTCCTTTACTAGACCTTCAAAAGGAACATCGGGGGAAATTGGCCTTTGTGATATGTTTTTTTGATATCCATGCTTATATTTATATTTCAGATTGATCTACTCTTCTCAAAACTTCTGATCAAACTATGACCCCATTATATATATAAACTAACGTGCAGTCCGGTTTAAACTTAGCCTCTAAAAACAATGCCGTACTTTCCAAGGTTTATGCATACTCTTTTTTAATACTGTTTACATATTCTAAAGGGTTAAATGTTCAAAGGAACCAGGACACTTATATCCGATAGGTAGAGAGTTAAGAAAAGTTCTATGTTTCATTTTGTCTCTAGACATGTATGCAAGGCACAAATTGATATATCCAGACAGTCACATATGATCCGGTGTGCCCCCTGAAAATAAGAAAAATAAGAGAAAACCGGGAAATCCAAGAAAGCTGAAGAGCACCATGGAACGAAGGCAAACTGCGGGGCGAAACTTGTACACTCCACACATAAACAAACCTCGTTGGAATTCAAGTTTGGCCTGTATAGATGCATCTATCCATACTCCGTAGAGGGATATAATAAATAGTATAGTAAAATGTAAATTAAAAATGATCTAAGAGAAAAAAAGCCAAAGTGAGGCGTGTGAGCCAATGATTTTGTTGATCATCGCAAGTCCCGATTTTTAATTTAAACAGGGCGGAGAACACAACTCTTCTTCCTCTTCCCCCCTCATTTGTTTTCTAGGAGGCCTGCATGAATGCCAAAGTCCTAGATCATGACTGTCCCCAACGAGAGTTCCGAGGATGTCAATGATTTCCTTCAGCGCATCCGGGAACTAGGTGAGCGCCGCGACAAGGAAGATGACGAGCGCACCAAGAAACTGGAGGAAGAGATTATGCAGGGGAGGAAGGAAAGGCAAGCCCGGAGAGCTGGTACGCACTTTTCCCCTTGATGCAGCGTTCGCAGTCACAACATTTGCATGTGCTGATATCCGGGTGACTCAAAAAAAAACAGAGCGTGCACGATCACTGGCCCTTACCGACGATTCATCTACCCTCAATGTCGCGCGACTGAGCACTTCATCTACTAGTCCTCGGTCTATCGATCCCCCGGAACACCTCGAACCAACACCGCAAACACCACAAATACCAGGACCTGAGCCCCCGATGCCGAGCGCCGTGGATTTGAGTCAAGACACGGAGGTTTCTAACACCGACAAGCGGCGCGGATCGGTCCCGGATCTCGGAATGGATTCACCCTCGAGGACACGACAACCCTTATCCCGCAGCCGCGCGGGGACTCTGTCGTGGCAGCAACGCCCGTCCCCACGGGATTTCGGCATGTCACCTTCAACATCCCCAACTCGTTCCCCAACTCGCGCAAGCCACCTGAGAAATTTGTCTACGGCATCGGATGAGAATACACTATCTCGACTCCAATTTGGGTTCCCGCGGCCCTCGAAGGATGCCCCTGTGCTCCCTCCATCACCGGACCGCGGGGCTGGGTCGTTAGCATACAGTGGGAAGGAGGAACAGAAGGATAACCATACAGAGGTGGACGTGGGGCACCAAGAGCCGGAAGTGGGCGAAGAATCAAGTACTGAACTAGACAAACTGGAGGCAGTAGAAGAGAGGTCATCGTCACCTCCGAGAACTGGGTCTCGCGATAGCAACATGAGCCATCGCTTCTCTGTATCATCGGTTTCAGCCGGGTTGGGGTCGCCAGTGCACCTGTCAGAGACTACGAAGCTCGAACCTCGACAGAATGATTCCTCCTTTGAGGAATCCGTGCCGTCACCAACACAGCGGCGGATGTCACCAGAGCGAAGCCGGTCGACCTCACCCACCAAGGGCTTGGGAGGCTTTGTTCAGAGTGCTATGATGAGAAGATCAGATAGTGTGTCGAAAAGGTGGAGTGGGCAAATTCCGCAGGGACTTGGGCGGTCAAATTCCATTGTGTCAAATCGCAGCAGTGTGGCAGGTCCAAGTTTGAGTGAAATGACCCCTCCAACTCTTGGGCGAGTTGCTCGTGAACCTTCAACTCTCCTGCGACCAGGCTCCAGTCACAGTGAGGCACACACCGAGACAACCGAACGACCAACCACACCTTCTGGGCCTGATAGAGACAGTGTGAATTTTGAAAGCCCAGGAAAATCGTTCCGACCTGCTCACTCGCGTTCTGCTAGTTCTGCAACTGCAGACGGGAGTGAAAGTTCTTTCGTCTCGAAAACCATGGATCCTAGGCGCTGGAGCCCCAATAAGGCTTCTTGGTTGGAGAGTGCCCTTAACCGGCCAGAGCTACCACGACAAACAACAAGACCCCCGTCGCAGCCCAACTGGGCTAAAGATCGACAGTCGCGAGGTAGCGTGGATTTTGGACGAGTCAACAATTTCAAAGAAGTCACTCCTCTCGGTTTGATGCGAACACCCCCGCCAGGAACGCAAACTAAACTACCTGGTGTCTCTGGTCCATCACTTCCTACAAGTCCTATTAAGGATGGTGTTCCCGAATCTCCATTGGGATTCCCTCTAAAGAAAGTTGGTGTCCCTGGTCCATCGCTTCCCACAAGCCCTACGAAGGAGGCAATTCCTGAGTCTCCATCTGGATTCCCTCTGAAGAAAGTTGGTGTCTCTGGTCCATCGCTTCCCACAAGCCCTACGAAGGAGGCAATTCCTGAGTCTCCATCTGGATTCCCTTTGAAGAAAGTTGGCGTTTCTGGTCTATCGCTTCCTACGAGCCCTGCGAAGGAGGCACTTCCTGAGTCTCCATCTGGATTCCCCTTCAAAAGGCCAAGCGTCTCGGGTTCATCGCTTCACAGGAACTCTGTCTCAGAACCACCCTCAGAATTCCCCTTCAAAAGGCCTGGCACCTCTGGAGGGTCAGTCGGCGGAAGTCCTGAATCCAAGCTCAAAGAAACAGCACCCGAGTCTCCCTCGTCATTCCCCTTTAAAACGCCAAGTGTCTCGGGTTCATCACTCCACCGGAACTCTATCTCAGAGCCTCCAGTGGAATTCCCACTCAAGAGGCCGAGTGTCTCTGGTCCCTCATTTTCTGGAAGCCTTGCCAAGGAGACCGTTCCTGAGTCTCCGTCGGAGTTCTCATCGAAGAGACCCGGCATTTCCAGTCCCTCGATCCCTGGGACCCCCGAAGCCAAATTGAAGGAAATAGTTCCGGTATCTCCGTTAGTTCTCGGTAGCCCTGACGCCAGACAAACAAAAGAGGAAACCCCAGCTTCTCCATCGCATGTCGAGGAAGCTCTCAATGCCCTATCAGGCGGCTCGCCGGCAGAGGAATCTAAGTCTGTCCCCCCCCTGGAAAAGGGAATGAATCGCAAGGACTACCGGCATCTGAAGAGTCTGAAGTCACCACTGAGCCTCAAGCTACTCCCACTCGCAGGGCCCCTCCCGACTCGTTGAGCCCCAAACCAAACTTTTCTGTCTCTACTACCTCACGGGGGCCCATTTCACCCAAGGTGAAGTCACAATGTCCTGTCGTGGACTTCCGGGCAAACCTACGGAAGCGAGAAGTCGTCAAAGATAGCGGGGACAACAAAGAACCAGAATTTAAGAACGTATTTGGACGTCTCAAAAAGACTGAAACTCGCAACTATGTTGCCCCTGACGAGCTCAAGGGCAATATACTACGAGGCAAAGCTGCTTTGAACACCACCGGTGGACCAAAAAAGACCGAGCGAGTCGATGAATTTAGGAAGAGCCTTGTGTCACGCAAAGATGAGATGAAAGCTGGCGGAGGCTCCATCAGACGGAACACCGCTGGAGAGCAGGATGCACCAAAACCAGCCGAGGTCATACCAGAAGCAATTGCTATGCGTCAGAATATGACCCGGGCAAATAGCATCAAGCAGCCACTTGTGGGTGAGCCGATGTCGCCTGCTAAAAGCTTGGGCTCTCGGCTTTCACAGGATAGACCAGTATTGTCGTCCCCGAGTTCATCTTTCAAAGGCACCAGTCCATCCCGAATTTCCCAGGAACCACAACCATTGTCACCATTTACTGCCAATGATGAGCCAGGATGGCCCTTGAAGGAAACCAGTTCCTCGCGAGTATCTCAAGAATCGCAGCCAGTGTCACCGTTCCCTGCCGATGACCCCATTGATGAGGAGCCAGAGGCAACCCAGGCGGCGAACGACTACAACAAAACTTCCCAGGTGGTATCTTCAGCAAACAAGGAGGAAACACGCGAAGTCGTGGCACCAATTGAGCCCAGCGTAGTGAAGATGCAGGAGCCTTCAGTCAGGACACTCCGCCCAGTTCGTCAATGGCCACCGGCGCCAGTCGCAGAGGCTACCGTGACTCCAAGTCTGGCAGCTAAAAACAAATTGGCAGGCCGAATCAACCCTGCGCTAGCTGGTCTGCTTTCTCGTGGTGCACCTGCCGGTGATGTATCGAAGAAGCAGCTGCCAACATCTGTCACAGCGCAGAGTGACCCTGCTTCGCCGTCTGCTCCTCTCACGCACATCACAAAGGGTCGTGCCAGAGGCCCAAAGAGACGACTTCCCCAGACAATTGATGTCTCGACCCCGTCCCCTCGGGATGATACTAAGGAGGTTGGTGATATTTCATGCTCTGAAGCCACCCCATCACAAACTCCTATAATCCCTGTTGAATCCTTGGAAATCGATTCGGAGCACTTGTCGCAGCCTGATGAAGACCCAGTTCCTGACATCAAAGACTCCCGTTCAGACAGCCCAGTCACCGAGCAACTTCCGGAGGTGACCACTCCTCCCCAGGATACCCTCGAACGCGATACGCCTCAAAGCGGATTCCCGCAAGCACTTCAGACCCGTTCCCTAACAACGGATTTCACGATTTTCCCCTCCCCCAATCTTGAGGCGACACCTAGGGAACCCGAAACCCCTGGAGAGGTGAGTCCATCAAGCGCACCGCCCGTCCCACCGAAGTCCGAGTCGCCCACGTCCCCCTTGCCTGCAACACCAAAGTCACAATGGGGCCAGCAAAACCGGTTTGCGTCCTCATCGCCATCCCCTCTCCGAACAAGTCACAAAGAGAACCAGATGGATTCACGCATGAGTCAGCAGAAGAGCATCCCCCCAGTCGGTGTTACCGTCGAGTCAGCACGCAGTTCCGTCTCACGGCCCATGAGCCATCCCTCCCCGCCAGTGCCACCTAAAGACGGTAATGTTATGCTTCGCAACCCAACCGATCCGCGCAGACTTTCAAGGAAGATGTCTGCCCCATCACTGGTTGCCCAAGCTAGTGAGGCACGTGAAGTCATTGCGGGCTTCTTCAAGACATTCCCCAATGCTCGAAACCGGATGGACATTGATCCACAGCTGATACTGATGCGTAAATCGGACGATATAAAGATTAGGACTGTGAGGCTACAGATCTGGGAGCTTACAGGTGATGGGAGGCGTCAGGAACTTCCTTCCCACCAGGAGTACATCCTATACCAAGGCAGCATGTACCTCTGCGTGCACGTATTCGAGACCGGACGAAGCAGCACTTCGGAAGTATACCTCTGGCGTGGAGATGATGTCCCGGAATCATCGGTGGAGGATGAACAGCCATTCGCGCGCAAAGTCGCTCGTGATAATAGCTCCAAATTGCAAGTCATTCGACAAGGCAATGAACCCAAGCGATTCATTCAAGCGCTTGGTGGCATTATGATCACGCGTCGCGGATCCAGCTCTCGTCACAATTCATCGGCTCTCTACATGCTTTGTGGACGGAAACACCTGGGCGAGATGACCTTTGATGAGGTGGACTACTCGCTGCGCAATCTGTGCTCTGGCTTCCCATATGTAGTCTCTGCTCCCTTTGGCAAGCTCTACCTATGGAAGGGCAAAGGCAGTGGTCCCGAAGAAACCGGTGCAGCCCGACTTATCGGCATGGACTTAGGTCTGACTGGAGAGTTTGAAGAAATCACCGAGGGCGAAGAGCCCGAGGATTTCTTCGATGTCTTCGCAGGCCCCAGGGAGGCCGCGCCGCACATGTGCCAAGATCACTGGCAGCTCAAGCCGAAGTACAATCATTTCCGCACGCGCCTCCTTCGGGTCGACCACGAACCCAACCAGCCAACTCGGTTCTGGAATCTTCGCCGTCCGGGCTCAGGTTCACCAGTGGTCAAGCCCAACGATTGCATTCAGGAAATCGAGCCATTCTGCTACCGAGACATCACTGACAAGGACATTTACGTTCTGGACACCTTCTTTGAGATATACGTGTAAGTGCTGCCCTATCAAAATGTCCTTCAATCGACTGACACTAAATTCTCCGCACAGTATTATCGGCGACCAAGCCCCACAGAAGTCTGCCGAATTCGCCTCGGCAGTGGTCTTCGCGCATGAATATGGTATCCTCGCCACATCCCTGCAGGATCGACCATTCATCCCCAAAAGCTATGTAGCCCTTGGTGGCGTCTCCGACCGCTGCCAAAGCGCATTCCGTAAATGGAATCCGCGCACCCAGCATGCGCCTTTCGTGTTCTCTCTCGATGTTGTTATCGAGGCGATTCGATCACCAGAGGAGAATTAGTGAGATTTGTTTTTTTTTATCTATTTTTTGAAGGGCGTCTGCTTTGGATTTGTGCATATTTCGTTTTGTACAGTCTACAAAGCATTTCGGAGTCCTATGTACTTGTGCCATATTTGCGCGATAGAGGGAACTGGAGCATCTGGGGATGTAGATAGGTGGAATTCGCATTTGAGGGTGTATTTAGGCTTTTTTTTTTCAATTTCAAGTTTCATCAGATTATCAACCTAAGTATAAATTAATACAAGACATTCGGATATTTAGGGTAATTTAGGGTAGTATGAGCAGAAGAGGATTACGGGAACGGGGAGCGACGGAGATAAAAAAAAAAAATCATCCGATCTAAGATGTCGCCATCATTAAATTTCTCCTTTCTACTCTCCCCAATGGCAATGTAATTAGAAAAGTCATGGACCCTTCCATTCTTCGTGAGCTCTCGAAGCTCGACCCCGCGGTACCGTTCCGCTCATCGACCGATCATCTACATCATACATGGGCCAAGACATTCTTCTCGCGCCCAGAGTTGTACATCCGCCCACAAACCATTCCAGAGATCCAACAGCTGGTAACTCTCGCTCGTCGATGTCGCCGTCGCATCGTAACAGTTGGCAGCGGCCACTCGCCCTCCGATTTAACCTGCACCTCGTCCTGGCTCGTCAACCTCGACGACTTCAATCGCATCCTCCACGTTGACCCGTCCACCGGCTCCGTAACCGTCGAAGCAGGCATCCGATTGAAGGATCTGGGCGAACAACTGGCAAAACATGGCCTGACACTGGAGAATCTGGGTAGCATCGACAGCCAGTCCATAGCAGGCGTCATCGCCACTGGTACGCACGGCAGCTCCCTACGCCACGGCCTGGTATCGGAATGCATCGACTCGCTCGGTCTGGTACTCGCCAATGGTCAGCTAGTCCGCTGCAGTCCAACAAACAATCCGGACCTATTCCGCGCGGGGCTGGTATCGCTCGGAGCGCTCGGAATCGTCGTCGAAGTCACCTTCAAGGCGACGCACACGTTCGATATCGCCTGGCGCCAGGAGCGCTATTCGCTATCTCGCGTGCTGGACGAATGGTCCACCGGTCTATGGACTTCGCATGAGTTCGTGCGCGTTTGGTGGCTGCCTTATGAGAAAAGCGCTATTGTCTGGCGTGCTGATAAAACAGACCTCCCGCTGCGCGCGCCCCCGAAAAGCTTCTACGGAGACTCCCTAGGCTACCACATTTACCATAATCTCCTCGCACTGTCCTCATACTTCCCGCGCATCCTGCCGTGGGTCGAATGGTTCGTCTTTGGTATGCAGTATGGTTTCCGGGCTGGATCGACCGTTACCGAGGCTGTTGAGCCCGCCCGCGAGGGATTGTTGATGAATTGTCTGTATTCGCAGTTCGTGAATGAATGGGCGCTTCCGCTGGAAAAGGGCCCCGAGACTATCGGTCGGCTTTCGGCCTGGCTGAACGGTGACACCGAGACCGCGCGTATCCCCTTCTCACCGAAGGGTCTGTACGTGCACTGTCCGGTTGAAGTGCGAGTCTCCGATACATCGCTCAATACCAAGCCCCGTCCATTCCTCGACCCGACGTGTCGCGACGGCCCGACGCTCTACCTCAACGCAACACTTTATCGTCCATACCTCCGCGACCCGCCGTGCAGAGAACGCTACTACGAAGCCTTCGAATGGCTGATGCGGGAGATGGGCGCGAAGCCGCACTGGGCGAAGAACTTCACCACACTAAGCCCACACGAGCTGGGCGCTTCCTACGGGCCCGATATGGAGTCGTGGATGAAGGTGCGTTCAGAGGTTGATCCGGACGGGATGTTCGTCGGCGAATGGCATCGGCAACATCTGCCCCTGGGGCTCGGGCAGGAAAGTGAAACGCCTGACACCGAGAGGCTGCCTCTCCTGGAGCGCGAGCAAGCACGTCGCAGGGTGGACATGAGTGGGGTCGGGGATGGCGTTGAATGGGTAGGGGATCGCCGATGGCAGGTTCAGGTTCAGGATCAGCAACACTCGTTTGATACGCTGGATATGGAGAAGAGCGTGTACCCGTTACCGCCAGATCACTCGCCTAGTACAGCGACCAGCGAGGAGAGCTTTGATTTGCTTGCCAGGGGTGAAGCGAGCATCTTGCTCCCCGATGGACCGGGGATGTGAGATGAGCAGGTTTCGACAGCAAACAATCTCTTTTTTTGCGAGAGCCCTGATTCCGTTGCTTTTTCATCTGCTGATCTGTGTTCTGACAGGTCCACTTCAGGGCTGTGTTGGTGTTAGTGCTTATTGGCTCTAAGAGCTAATTTGATTTCCCGTATCACTTTCTCGTTTCGTTTATCGTTTCCCCTTGAAAGCAATTTAGGGTTGGATTACTCCGTACACTGGGTCGGATATCCGATGTTCAGGCTTGACGTCTTCAAGTTTAGATCGTCCTATAGTTGATTCGTCTGATATTACATATTGCATTTCCCCTGCTTTTACCCTTTTGCTTTTTTCCCCTTTTCCATTTGCCAATGCCAAGTCAGAGAAATCTTATGGCCTCGTGGTCTCTACTTGAAATTTGAATCTGTCGGTGAACGAGTGAACTGCATGTTGGATGCAGGTGCTAGTATCAAACCCTTTCCATAGTTTCAGCTTTGTATGTCTGCCTTGTTTGCTTTTGAAAATATGCATACAGCAATCAATAGTTGATTGTCCATTCGGTTCTTGTATGGCCAATTTCCATGGAATTCATATCTTTGTGGAATCGGAGAGAAAGAATCTGTGTTGTTCCCTGTTCCCTGCCCTGCCTTGTCACAGCTGAGAGACCTTGAGGTCCACGGAATAACTCGATATTGATGCATTGCACTGGTTCAGATGGATTTCATTGCATTCCACGGTCTAGACGGTGGCAAAGCCGGGATTCAGGATTCTGTTCAGAGAGGAATGAAGGACAGTCCAGTGACACACTGGATGGTATTGCAGTTGGAGCTGAGCACAGGTATACTCTACACATGGTACACGAATGGAAATGAAAAAGGATCAATGCAAAGATCTAGACAGACTGTTCGGATTAGGGCTAGAGATCTGATCATTGTGTGAGAATGCAGGCAGTACCAGGGTATAAGATTGTACGAAGAGTTAGAAAAGGAGATCCATATCAAATAACCCCGCTATCAAAAGTACATTTATCTTCTCTTTCAACCTTCTCTTTCTTTTCAACTAACCACCTGACAATTCTACCTAATTCTCTGGCATATCACATTGTACCACGTTTCGGTGCAGGTAACAAGGATGTCCTTTTCACCGACTTGATATTTTTATCTCGCACTGCAGAAATGATTGGATCTTTCACAGAGTCCTCCCAGGCACGTGTGTTTCTGACGTGCAGTGTCAGCATAAGAGGGGAAAATCGTGTGACAAGAACGTTACCTGGGCTTGATCCTCCTTTCTGCCCAAATGACTAGGATCTACACGGCTCGGACCGATTGTGATCTCTACCTGAGCTGCCTAAGTGCCTACCTGGTTACATGGAATTCTACCACATGTCCTCGAACGCTTTGAACATTCTCTCCACGTCACTACCTCTGCGGGGGGGCGGCTGAAGCTTTCATTATCATCCCCACCTGCTCGATTCCTTTCTTTTTCTGTTTTTTTACATTGATGGCCAAAGCTCTGCCCCTCTCTATTGAAATCTCTCTCTTCCTTCTTAACTCTTATATTGAAATATCTACCTCCCTTGCTTGGTTTCTGGTGGAGTTTCAAATATGATACAATCAACTATGTCGTGGCAGCCAAAGCTTCGCCCCAAGGGTTTCCCGCATAGCATTGATGACTTTGCGGCTGTGGCTTCATTGTCGGAACTGGAGCATCGGGCCCGGACTGGCGAAGACAAGCGCGACCAGCGCGTCTTCCGGGTCAAGCGTAAGCATGTTTTGAAGGCCTGTGATCGCTGTCGCGTGAAGAAGACCAAGGTATGGCAAACCGATATAGCGGGATTGCGATTTGACTAACTCAACTCAGTGTGATGGGAAACAGCCTTGCAATCGCTGCTCGGTATACAACCACCCTTGTCTATTCCGTGAAAGAAAGGCCACACAGACCAAAGTATATTCTCGAGGGTGGGTACATGCAGAATCCCAAGCACACACATATCCTCAAAGGCTCATAGACATACCACGCACAGATTCGTCGAAATGCTGGAATCCCACCATTCCCTGGTCGTAAAAGCCCTCCAGAAACTATACAAACTCTGCATCAACAATGAAGGCTTCCCAGGCGATCCCCTCGCCGAAGCCCCAGACGGACACCCCTTAACACACGCAATCCTCGACCGTCTAGGGCTAATCAAACAAGCCGAAGAAAACGCAGACGAGCCAGACGAAGACTCAGAGGATCTTCGTTACCTAAGACTGCTATCAACATCCACCGAATGCAGCGTTACAGCAGAGCCCTCCCCAGAGCCAACAACACCCCCAGAGCCATCCCCAACCCTCTCCCGCCCACCATGCCCAACCCAAACACCCATATCTGTGCCCAGCCGTACAGCCACCACAAGCTGGCAGTGGGATCTCCAGCCTGTCCACCAGACAAGCTACAGCTACCCAGATGCAGGGTACCACGGCCTAATGGCGTTACAGCAACGGTCATCCATGAGCGCGCCAGACATGGGCCCCGATATCGCGCCCCATGTTGATATGCCCTCTACGTCTTCGCATCAACCTCAACATGCGCAGCACGAGCCGTCGTTCCCGTACGTCTTGGATGGATGCTGTGATCCTGGTACCCCCCAGCAGGATGTGAAGCCCGTGCTGGCGAGGTTACCCCCTGGCCTCATGGCGGAATCTCATACCCATCCCCACCATCTAACTGGAAATCTCTCGGCGGAGATGATGGGCGAGTTCCATTTCCAGGCGCACGACTCGGCGTTTTATCCTGGGTTTACGCCTGGTTGGAATTTTTCCTCTGGGTGAATCTGGTTTCCGTATACTATAATGGATTTTTCTCGTCTTGGAGATATATGGTCTTTTTCGGGCGGGGGTTTGGTGCAAGCTGTTGAGCGGCTTCTTTCATTTCACTTCTTATCTATATTTCTTACCATTTCCCTGATACTCTTCTACCGTTTTTCTCTTTCCTTTTTCTATACCCCCCACTTCTGAATTTGAATATCTCCACCGGAGCACGGAGCAGGATATCCACGTAGGATTTAAGATTGGAAGATGTCTGGTACATTGAGTCCTAATCCTTCAACCAGTTGATTTTTACTCTTTACTTCTCGGGTTCAGCCAGGTCTTTCCTTGAATCGGCATTATCTTGGATTGGGATTTTCTTTGGATTCTGGTATCTAGTTTGAAAGATCACCCTATCAATTTAGGTACTAGTTCTTATACCTTCTTTTCATTTTTTTACTGGAGTAAGGTTTGAGGTAGAGCCTTTGTATAAAAGATCGGGACTACTTACAATTCAATATAGATTAACATGGTATTATCAAATCAGATGAATCTTATAATACATTCTACGGCTTTGACATGAAAAAGGTCATACTTCGCATGTTATATCCCAACAATACCAACGAAAAGAAACGTATTTGTACACGATAACATCCAATCCTAGCTGACCTACAATTAACAAACACACCCGAGGTCTACACAGATCTGGATCTCGCAGGTTATACAGTGGTATACATGCACGACCTGACACAGATGCATCCAGCATCAACCCAGAAAGAAGATAATGGTGGTCTGAAAGGGTTAGGAGCTGGAAGATGAAATTTGTAGCAAGTGCGTGTGTTATCTTGCCTGTTCGAGTTGGAGGCTGGGAAGGACTGGGGGGTGAGGAGGGTTGTTTGTGTACCCTGGTGTGCTTTGATGGTACTGGGATCTATGGAGATGTAGATGAGGATGTAGATGGAGGTAGTTATTGCCGATGTATACATCTGGGGGTTGGTGATATAGAACAGGAAATGGTATAAGGCTCTGCATATAAAATATGTATTATCTTGAATGATGTATCATGCTATCTTCCTGTCATTCTCGGAAATATGTTAATTCTCTAAGTCTATTACCAGGCCCCAATTGGGAAAGCGTATCTAATATCCATGGTACATAGTATACCGACACCCCATATATAAGACACCGCAGATTGCAGCTCGAGAAAGATGAATAGAGAACCTTGTGTAGCTTAGTTGTGTTCGTGGGCTTCTAGGGTCTTGTGTATAGGAAATCAGCAATCAAGTAACTAACCTAGATGAAATTCTCCTCTCGTCTTAGTCTCCTTCTGATGTACAGCTTTCTCCTATACTTGTCGGAAATCCAAAAGAAGACTAACATGATGTCATGGAAGACTAATCTTGGTTGGCAATATGTTTCTCTACACTTATGGCTTCTATTGCAGATATCCTTTGGCAGTCAAAGCCACACACAATTGCGTGTCCTTTGTCGCCTCGACTTATACTAGTTAACACCCTTCTATACCTTAGGAGTTATAGTTACAACGCATCAGCCCCCTATATTAAGGCACAGCCATGCACCGCCACGACACGTTGCTCCAATCAGGTACATATTCAAGGAAACACACCAAAATCACTGAGGTTTCAACATCTCCCCCACTTTGATAATTTGATCTCTTTTCCTACTCAGACCAAACTGTGTTCATGGTGCTATGTCTTTCCAAAATGTCCATTTCGCAAGACTCCAAGGTTTCACCGGACGCTACCAACCCAAAAGCAGGAGACTTCGACGCAACTCATGTGTTTGAAGATGTCATCCAGAACTTCCAGAATTCCCTGAGTAGCCAGGAGAAATCTATTTTCAAAGAATTCCATAACCCAAGAGACATGCTTCACGACCTACAGACGAAATGCAAAGAGGTGCGAAATGGGCGAAAGCTATCCAAGTTGTGCCACGTAATAGAACGATTTGCATCCGCATGGGAACCGTTCTTCGAGGTCACATCAATCTTTGTACAGACGCATCCTGAATTTGCAGGTATTGCCTGGGGCGCTATTCGACTTGTATTCCTGGTATGTGTCACCCTGGTTTTCCATATCATATGCTGAGTAAAGCCCAGCTAGGAACAAATTATACCGTTCATCTGGAGAAACTTGTCACGATGATTCAACGGATTGGGGAGATGCTACCCTCGTATGAAGAATATTTCAATATCTTTGTAAGGAGGAAAAAAACACTAGAAGAGGACACTGGATCGGCCATGACTCTTGAGTTGCGTCACCACCGGCTACAAAAAGCTCTCTCGTTTGTCTATGCCGATATTGTTCAGTTCTGTCAAGACGCGTGTAGTCTTTTTGGCTCCAAGCGTGGGGGTAGGGGTTTCCTAATCTTAGCTACTTGGATATATGCTCACACTTTTGCAGGAACGCGGTATAAGCCCTCACTGATTGCCGATGTGTTTTGGAAACCCTTTGATTCTCGCTTCGCTTCGCTTATAGATCGTATGCGGGCCCACCAAGAGGGGTTTAAAACAGAGATGCAATTAGAAGAATCGAAATATCTTGAGTTTATGAGCGAGAGACAGGCCCGTCAGTCAAGCTTGATGGGGAAGGCTCTTGAGCAGATTCAGGCACAAGCCGCAGAACTTCGACAATCCAATATCGACTTGGATTCAAAACTTTCCAGTCAGCTTGATCGCTTAATCCAAGAAAAGCACTCCAGCCATTACCGAAGTGGGAGGCATGACTCAGAAGAAAAGGAGGCTTTGCGTAAGTATATCCTACCGCGCAGAAGGTGCACTTATATTTACAATTTCCCAGTCGCAAAGGCAGCTCAAGTCAAGGCCTGGGTTGCCGCGCCAGATTATATGCGAGAGTACGAAAAGTCGCGCAGAATTCGTCTCCCCGAAACTGGAACATACCTTCTTGACAATCCGATTTACAAGCAGTGGAGGAATAAGACCAAGAATCATGATGTGCTAGCACCAGATATGACGGCGCCTGTTTTGCCGAACCTGCTCATAGTCAAAGGTACTCAAGCTTTTATGTCATTCACACACTATCTAACCATATCGCAAACTGCTAGGAAAACCTGGGTTTGGAAAAACCATTCTGTCATCTTTGGCGATTGAGGATCTTGAGTCCTGCGGGCCCGTTTTCTTCTACCATTTCTCCTCCGAAAAAAGAGACTCTTGCGACCCGTACCATGCTTTGCGAGCTGTACTTGTACAACTGGTTCATCATTTTCGAAGTGCGAAACATGTGATTGATCAAATTGCAGTGTTGATGGACTCAGATGGTTCCGGCCAGGCAACTGCGTCGGATGAAGAGGTATTGGCCGGTCTATCTCTCATCCTTGCCACAGTACCGCAGACGTTTACTGTATTTGATGGCATCGACGAATGCGATGATCATGAGCACTTCCTCGAACTTATTCGCGATATCTCTATACAGACATCTCACAAGGTTCTTCTTCTAGGTAGACCAAACGTGGAGGCACCGTCTAAGATGCACCACCTTTCGCTATACCTTGATCAAGCGTGGAATTTTCCTGACATCAAACTCTACCTCTATCCGAAAATCTTATCTCTCCAAGAACGCCATCAGATCCCAGATACACTCGATATTGAGGGAGTTGTGGGTGTCTTGGCACATCGTGCAGAAGGAATGTTCTTGTGGGCATGGCTCATGATTCAGTATCTGAACTGCCGGGCGTTGTCTCCAAAAGAACGCTTGGATGCGGTCTTGACCCCCAGTATTGTGGAAGGACTCGAAGATGTTTACGAGAAAATTCTCAGCGTTCTCGACCGAGGATATCGGAAAGAGAAAGGCCAAATTCTGAAGATATTCGAGATTCTTACCGCCGCTTTACGTCCTGTCTCCGTCTCAGAGCTTGAGTTTGCCATAGCCATTACTCCCGGAACTGTCACAGAGGCTTCTAGTATCATTGTTGACTTTGAGACAACCCTTCCTGTCATTAGCTGCAGCTTAGTGGAGGTTGGTTGTGATGAGAGGGTCAGATTTGCTCACTCGTCATTCCGTGACTTTATCACGAGTCACGATGAGCGGCAAAGTGATAGTCCTTTTGCTGTGAATGAGCGGAGAGCTCACCTTAGTCTCTCCACCGTCTCTTTGTCTTACATCCTACACGATCTTCCCTCTAGCTCTGTCTGTCAGGCAGCATCTTCCGCAGTTGCAGACCATGTCGCGGAAATATTCCCCTTCGCTGCCTACGCTCACCATTGGCCTCAACATGCGATTCAAGGACTTCGTGCCAAAGCTTCAAAGTCTGTCCCAACATCAGAAATTGACGCCCAAGACAATCTCTTCGGCATCCTGACAAAGTTTTTCAACCATCCACTGTCTGTCACGGCTTGGATTGAAACGTCCTGGTTGTTTCAGTCAGAGCCCTCTTTGACCGCACTGGCTGATGTCTGCTCAGAAACCATATTACCCGGACCCCAGTCATTCTTGGAGACAGGTAGTATCGCATTGACCATGCTACGTGAAGCTTCCTCCAATCTTGACGATTTGAAAGCAGAATGGAACCACCTTCTGAGAAACGATCCTCAAGCAATTTGGGGACCTAGTATCACAGCATTTTCTACATCCCCATATTGGTACCAAACTGAAGAGACGATTGTCTCGTCAATGCTGCCCATGGAAGCAACTGGTTCATATCAAAAAGGCAGCGCTCATTGGTCTATTCTAGTGCAATCCCAGCTCTCCTCCTCTGGAATCGACTTTGGTGTGGTTATTATGATTCCTTCAAGGTAAATTCAATCATTCCTAGTTCCAAACTGCTTTCCTAATCAATTCACAGAAGCTACCTTTTGGCGATCGACGCGCTTTCGGGAGAGGCAAAAAGAACGTCAAGAGGACGCGGATGGACCTTTCTCTCCACATCAGAGAGGGATAGAATTGCACGTATGTGCTGTACCGGATGGAGAGTCCGGTTACAACGAAGAAGAGTCCACGATGAGAAGATAATTATGGATATTGATGTGGAACTGCCGGAGCAGCAGATCTTCGACATGCTACAGCAATCCTTAGCCAGTGAAACACCCCATCGATTTGCGGTTCCCGTCTGTTTAAGTTGTGATTTGAATCGCTTGGTCATCCTTGATTCAATATTGTCTATTCGAAATGTGTTACCGGAAGACTCAAGTCCTCCTATTCCACAATGGAGGCTTCAATGCCTAGACCGAGGCTTTTCTATTCGAACACAACGTGAAGATTCGGTCTTGAGTATCACATTCGCGCGAAATGCGTCAGCTTTTGCATTTGTGTCTGCCTCCCGCAATCCAGGCACGATAAATTACAAGAGGATTCAGGTTTGGAGCAATGTCGCCGCGGACGATGACTGGCCTCGCTTCGAATGCAAGGGTGAGGTGCTTGCTAGTGGGATGAGGTCTCCCGGTTTCACTCCCAAAGAGCTATTTGCCTTCCATCCCTGGCTTCCATTAATTGCGTACTGTGAATGGAGGTCGATTATAATATGGAATTACAACGAAGGTATGTGTCGTTTTCAAACAAAGCCCTGCGAGCTTTTACATTTCTTTAGTGGCTTCATTTTATATGGATAGGAAATATTAACCCATCTATAGAACAAGTAAAAAGCCAAACGTTGCTTGAGAAGACCCCTGCCTCTATATCCTTCGCAGAGGATGGAGAACATGTGCAGTATGTGTTGTTTGACTATGATGTCAAACAACGTAGGGCAGCATTTCCATCCTCGGCATCATCATCATCATCATCATTATCATCAGCAGCAGCAGCAGCAGAAGCAGCAGCAGCGAGCCTTGATGCAAGAGGGAGCGACGTTGTTTCTCCCGGGGGTGTGAACATCATGACTCGAACCGAAGAATTGGGTTTCGATCTCCTTTACTACTTTGAAGACACTCCAAAATCTGCATTACTGAGACAGAACACTATTCCAACCACTATTACCAGTGATGGTGCTGTCGTCGATGGGTCGTCGGTCCTTCTTAATCTACCTCGTCTCCAGCATGAAGACCAAACCAATGTATCTCGTCTACCTTTGCAGGATGGTGACGAATGGGCCCTTATGATGTGGAATAAAAGCACACAACCTTCATATAGTATCTACGATCATCAACCCCGACATTTGCCTTCGATAATATATCGTCGGCAGCGGAGTCTATCGAGTGTTGGCGGGTATTCGCACGAGGCCAAAAGAAGACGGCTGCAGTGAGACAAATAGATAATTAATTTCTGGATCCAACTACTTTGTCGAAGTTTCTGTAGACTGGTTGCTGCGTGACAATGTTTTTAAAGCACAATTATATAATAATATTGGACTTTGCGCCTATCGGGATTAAAGTGATTCGGAAAGTGAGTCCAACATAGACGGTATGGATTACAGGTTCGAATAAATCTCTCCGAGGTCGTCCGTGGTGCGTGGCTGATTACACAGGGCCCCAAGGGCGGCATTCTCTAATGTGGAGTTCTGTACTCCGTAGGCCAGATTTCAAACAGGCTAGCAAGGTCATGCACTTCGCAAAGAGCATGCTTTTTAAAATTGCTGGTATCTTGTCGTCATCAACTGATATCTCGTACTTCTGCATAGTATTTACATGCGGATCGATTTCCTCGGGAATACGAATCCAAGCGAACATGCTTGAGCCTGATTTGACCCAGCGGTTTGTTTTTTAACAGGTTAGTGGACCTAGCATGTCAGATACTAACCAATGTGATTTTTAGTTCGACAAGATGGGAAAAGTACCATCCCAGGTAGCCGCGTGTGCTGTTCTACGGTTTTTATATCACAAAAGACAATCACACAGTCAACCATACGGAGTAATGTCTCTCGTGCCATATCTAGAGACAAATACGTCACAAACTAGGCCAAACATCTCAGGATAATTATCAATGTGGAAAGTGGAAAGTGGATACTTCATACTCCGTACGGAGTAGGGAGGAGTGGACGCCCAGTTAACGGTCTTTGACAGCTAGGGCCTCTTGGTGCCCACATTTATTCTGTGACTAGCAACCTTTGCTAACTTCGAGACTTAACAGAGACAGGCCGGTCAGAAAATAGGTGTGGGTACGGCACATAAGACCCCGGTCAACTGGAATTTGGTGGAAAGTGGCACAAGAGTCATCTTATCCTTCCAGGCTAGAATTTTTATTTTTATTCAAACCAATCTAAACCTAATTGATTAGCCACTGCATCACAACGGTGGATCTACCTCATTGTCTAGAAGAATCTGAGATCGTTGTCGAGTTGAATTATTTTCAGCCCCCGCCTCTTCCGCCTAATCGCCAAGAGATTGGCGCCGAGCCTTGGCGCCAAGAACTACTATCTCCTCCCGGTCGCGGAGTTATGCCACTTCCACGATGGCGTTTTGGTGCCATCTAATTGATTTGTCGAAGCAGTCAGGTCAATGGTTTATTCCGGCTTTTTCTCGCGTGGCGAGGCAAACTCACCGCACATTGATCTAGGCGAAGCTCGGAAGATTATTCCGCAATGCCCCAAGTCTTGGCTGCGCTTGCAGGTGCTAGATGTAGTAAGTCTCGGATGGTTGTCAAACACGAGGCGACCGACACAATATCTCGGCGCCAAGGCAATGTCCCGTTCTATTCCAATGAACTATCCAACGTGCGTAGCTGCCCAGCGATCGACCCTTGGAAGCCATAGAGCCAAGACTATAATTCTGGGCATCCATACTTTGTGTCTCACCCGAGCAGAGTCTGAGCTTTCGCTTGGAATCTAAAGAGCTTCCTCCCCCGCACAAGACCTACTTTTTATTCAAATCTCCAGCAAGTGATTGCCCCCTCCAAAAGATTCAGCTCGGTAGTTACCATATCAGGCTATCTCTTCGCCAGAGAACAATCTCCAATGCCAGATGAGAAGCATGACGTCACCCCCGACTCCGGGTCGGGTGGTAGTCCGCTCAGTCAACCAGCTCACACGCTTACTTATGAAGCTGTGGTCAAGGAACTCAACACTGGGCTGGACGAGGGTCTAACCCCCGATGAAGCGAGTCGTCGTCTGCAGCAGTATGGACCCAACAAACTGGATGAAGGTGAAGGCGTGTCGGTGATCAACATTTTGGTCCGCCAGGTCGCCAACGCAATGATGCTAGTATGTTCCCACTATCTCACTCGTCTCGATATCGCGAAATTCCTCCAAGGCTCTCTAATCTGATACAATTTGTTTCTTACAGGTGCTGATTCTAGCCATGGCTGTCAGTTTCGGAATTCAATCATGGATTGAGGGTGGAGTAATCTGTGCCGTCATTATCTTGAATATCATCGTCGGATTCTTCCAGGAATACGCTGCGGAAAAAACTATGGAATCGTTACACTCGCTATCCTCCCCGACGGGAACTGTTTCGAGAGGTGGACAGACATTCTCGGTGCCGTCGTCGGACATCGTGCCTGGTGACATGATCGAGCTTAGGACGGGCGATACTGTTCCAGCGGATATCCGGTGAGTTTCCTATCATGGTGCAAGCTACAATTTAGAAACCAAATAGGCCAATGGCAAATTTACTAACACATTTCAGCCTGGTTGAAGCAGTTAACTTCGAAACCGATGAGGCTCTCCTGACTGGCGAGTCTCTTCCTGTTCAGAAGGATTGCGACTCGACGTTCAAAGAGGATACTGGCCCTGGAGACCGCCTTAATATTGCCTACAGCTCTAGTACCGTTACTCGTGGACGTGCTCGCGGTGTGGTTGTCAGTACAGGCATGTACACTGAAATCGGATCTATTGCCCTCGCATTGCGGGGCAGCGGTAGCAAGCGTCGTCCCGTTAAGCGTGGTCCCAACGGTGAGACTAAGAAGCGTTGGTACGTCCAGGCCTGGAGTCTCACATGGGCGGATGCCGTGGGTCGGTTCCTCGGTGTTAATGTCGGAACGCCCTTGCAGAGGAAGCTTTCAAAGCTGGCTTGTTTGTTATTTGGAATTGCCGTTGTGTTCGCCATTGTTTGCATGGGTGCGAATTCATTCAGCAGCAACACTGAAGTCATCATGTACGCCGTTGCAACTGGTATCAGTATGATTCCGGCGTGTCTGGTGGTCGTGCTTACTATCACTATGGCAGTTGGCACTAAACGCATGGTCGAGCGGAACGTCATTGTTCGCAAGTTAGACTCGCTGGAGGCACTTGGTGCTGTTACAGATATTTGTTCCGATAAGACTGGTACATTGACTCAGGGAAAGATGGTTGTCCAAAAGGCATGGATTCCGTCTCGAGGGACGTACTCCGTCGGCCCATCTAACGAACCTTTCAATCCTACTGTTGGAGATGTCACATTCATCCCTGTACCTCCTTCGCAATTAGAACATGAAGAGAAGGGCACAGCTGCGGAGAACATCGAAGGCCTGGTCTCAGGAAACCGCCAGCTCGAAGACTTTCTAGACGTGGCCTCGATGGCCAATCTCTCTCACGTGTTCAAGTCCGAAGAGGGCGAATGGAACGCAAGAGGTGAACCCACGGAAATTGCCATTCATGTCTTTGCATCGAGATTCAACTGGAACCGCGACCGCTGGACTAAGGGTCAAGGTACGACCAAGGGTCAGGGTACAGTGTGGCACCAACAGGCTGAATTCCCATTCGACTCAACCGTCAAGAAGATGTCTGTGATTTTCAGCAAAATCACACCACAAGAGACCCGTACAATGGTATTCACTAAGGGTGCGGTCGAGCGTATCATAGATTCATGCTCCTCTATTATCTGGGACCAAGATTCGTCTACCCCCGTGCCAATGACCGACTCTCATCGCGAACAGATCCTCCAGAATATGGAGGAACTCGCTAAACTCGGACTTCGGGTTTTGGCTCTGGCCCACCGACCCTACACTGCCCAAACACAACTGCTCGAAGATGCCGACCTAAATCGTGAAGATATAGAGAAGGATCTGTGCTTCCTGGGACTGATCGGCTTGTATGATCCTCCGCGTCCCGAGACTGCGGGCTCAATCCAGGCCTGCTACCGCGCTGGTATAGTTGTTCACATGGTAACTGGCGATCACCCTGGCACTGCTAAAGCGATTGCTCAACAAGTTGGAATCCTTCCTGCCGATTTCAATGCAGTGGCGGCTGATGTCGCGGACGCCATGGTCATGACTGCTAGTCAATTCGATAAGCTCACTGATGAGCAGGTGGATTTGCTTCCTACCTTACCTCTGGTTATTGCACGCTGTGCCCCGCAAACTAAGGTTCGTATGATTGACGCTCTTCATCGCCGTGGTCGCTTTGCAGCTATGACTGGTGACGGAGTGAATGATTCTCCTTCGCTTAAGCATGCGGATGTTGGTATCGCTATGGGACAGGCAGGTTCAGATGTAGCCAAAGATGCATCTGATATCATCCTCACTGATGACAATTTCGCCTCAATTCTCAATGCCGTCGAAGAAGGCCGTCGTATCTTTGATAATATTCAAAAATTCGTGCTTCATCTATTGTCAGAGAACATCGCCCAAGCCTGCACTTTACTTATCGGATTAGCTTTCAAAGACGCTGATAACCAATCTGTCTTCCCTCTGTCACCGGTCGAAATTCTCTGGATTATTATGATCACCTCAGGTATGCCCGACATGGGCCTTGGAATGGAGGTGGCTGCTCCCGACATCATGAACCGTCCTCCGCAGAGTAAGCAAGGCATCTTCACCTGGGAGGTAATCATCGACATTCTGGTGTATGGTATCTGGACTGCAGCGCTCTGCCTGGCGGCATTCTCCATCCGCATGTGGGGATTCGGCGACGGCAACCTAGCCAGCGGCTGCAACAAGGCATGGTCAGAAGATATCAAAGATTGCGAGCTCGTCTTCCGAGCACGTGCCACCACGTTCGTGTGCTTGACCTGGTTTGCGTTGTTCCTGGCCTGGGAAATGGTCAACCTGCGTCGGTCGTTCTTCCGCATGCAACCAAAGTCCAAGAAATACTTTACCCAGTGGATGTACGACGTCTGGCGGAACAAGTTCCTTTTCTGGTCTGTCATGGCTGGATGGATCACCATGTTCCCTATCCTCTATATTCCCGTTTTGAATGACGTCGTCTTCAAACATAAGCCCATCACCTGGGAATGGGGCATCGTGGCGGTCGAGGCTGTTCTGTTCTTCATTGGTGTCGAAGCCTGGAAATGGGCTAAGCGAGTCTTCTTCCGTCGCAGGGCCCACAAACATCCAGTGTTGAGTACGTTAGGAGGCCAGGCGGACGTCCCGGAGCGACCCTAACGCGTGCATTCCCTGGTCCGGAATCAAGCGGGGCCAGGGAACAAACTACTTGGGAACAGAGTCACTAGGAAGGATTGGGGATGGAAGTTGTGGATATCCGGAAGAGGTGCGGAGGAGGTGCTGAAGAGGTACAGTGGAGGAACAGTGGAGGAATGGAGGAGGCATGGGGAGGCATGGAGGGAATTCAGAGGAATGGAGGAGGCATGGAGAGACATGGAGGGAATACAGGGGAGGAATGGAAGAGGTTCAGAGGAGGCTCGGGGGAGGCACAGGGGAGGCGTGGAGGAGATATGGAGGAGGCATGGAGGCACGGAGGACTTGGAATGGATTGCGGAAGTTTGGGCTTATGCATTGGCTCGGGACTGCGTTGCCCCAGGGGGTACTTTCTCGCCGAACATATACATACTCCATAGTAAGGAACATGTTCGGCAAACCAATAACAGTTCATCAAGCTCTATTACTGGGTCTTTCAACTAAAGATAGAAGCAAGTATAGAGTAGGTCATGTAATGCCTAAACCATACAAGAGTTGAATTGGCAACCCGGCATGTCAATTACTCCAAAGCCAAACAAATTAGTCAATTAAAGCCCTCGTTCAGGATGGACTATATACGGTCGACTATTCTTGTTGGTGGGGTGAAAGGTGGTGATACATTTATTCTGGACACTACTTATAAACCAATCTATTGTATCATGATAATCGGGAGGATCTAAACTCACAGTAGGTCATTACTCAGGAGAGCAATGAGTCCTAACAGCGAAGAATTACAGATATCTAAGTATGTAGCTACCCAATGAATAAGAGTTTCATTTGACAAAACCCTATAACGCCTTAATGGCAACAGTAGGTCTAAGCCCAGGGTAAGGCCAAGGTTCAGATCCAAGACCAGTGTCACACATACACATCTCACAATATGTGAGTACAATCAAATCAATCAATGCATGAAAAAGGGAATCAATCCTCGTCTTCCGTCTCTGTGTCGGTGTCGCTAGTATCAGCGGCGTCACCGTCGGTATCACTCTCGCTGGAGTCGTCAGAATCCTTATCCTTGGACTTTTTCTTAGGTGCTTGTCCTGTCTTAATCGCCTGCATTTGGCCGGCGATTGAGTCTGAAAGAAGCGTTAGTAAAAGAAACAAGTAGTACTAGCAGAGAAAAACTTACCCTCGTCTGGCTCGCTGATATCATCTTCTTCTTCCACAGCGGCTGCCTTGGCAGGATCATCAATATGCAGGGTAATTTGAGCCGTGTTATCAAGACCGAGGTAGCTATCACAGATCATGTGGAGGATAAAGGTGAAGTCGCCGACCTGCGGGGGAGCCTGGAACTGCATCTTAAGAGTTTGGACGTTGAAGGTGGGCTTGCCGGCCTCGTCGAAGATCGGCTTGTCGAATGTGGTAAATGTAAACGGCGGCACAGCCATCTTGCCCTGCTTGCCGTCTGCAAGGAAGATATTCCAGCGTGGGGAGTGGTCGCGCGCTAGGTATGGTGCGTGGGCAAGAGGCGGCTGGATAGTTTCGATCTTAGTCTCAACCTTCTTGCCATCCACCATCTTGGTGGCGCGGTTCTTGGCTGGCTTGCGACCCATCAGGGCTTCCAGGTCGTCCTCATCGGGGTCGATATCCTCCAGGTCGAGCGGGTTCACTGGCGGCACGGATGTGCTGCCTGGCGGGATGAAGCGGGCTTTGACAACCAGCTGTACCAGACTGCTGGGTGTGATCACCTTCTCTCCCATAACCTTGAAGAAGATCCGCTCGGGTTGGAGCGCGGGAAGCTGCTTGGCAACGGACACGGCGCGGGTGTATTGCTTATCAGAGAGAAGACCAGCACCGACAGTAAGACTGCGTCGTTGAGCCTCTGGCAGTTCCATGTATCTTTGAACAGTGAAATGCTCCTTGGAGTCTTCGCCCTCTACGGACTTGACAATGGCGTCGGTGAAGTTGGGAAGTTGCAACAGTGGTGATGAGCCCGGGGGCACAGCCTGGATGAGGTTCTGAGAAGTTTTGAAGGCACCGACAATCGGTCCAAGGTTACCAAATGCGAGTGAAATAGCAGTGAAAGCTTCAGTGAGAGCAAGGGCGACAGGAGCCGCTTCATATTTTTCTGCGGAGGTTTAATTAGTGGTACGTTTCAGAACATCACGGAGGAATTTTTCTTACCAGCATCCAGAGAGACATCGCCAAGATCAATTCGGCCAAGATAAGCCCACAGCAAAGCCAAGGCCTTCCGACGAGATGAGCTATCCAACTGCTTCAGCGCCTCACGGTCCTTGGCCGTAAGGAACGTGTTATCATCTGCTAGCACCCGCTTCTCGAGCTTGGCCAGACCAGACTCGGCTCGAGCACCCTTGAGCATATCATTGAATTCCTCACCGGATGACAAAGCGCTGATAATTCCACCTTCGGTAATATCTTCCTTGTACTCACGGAAAATGTTTCCGGCGCTAGCAACAAGAACACGCTCCTTTGTGTAGCGTTGGGATCCATACCACCACTTGCCGACGATATAAGGCAGAAGAACACCCAAAAGGGCGCCATAAACCATTAAAACATATTTACCATTGCCGTCCATAACAATGAACTTGGGAAGGGCGATACCGATGCTGAAACTCTGCTTGCCATCGGGATGGCCAAATTGGAGGTAGTTGTTTCGCACCTCCTCGTCAGTGAGAGCTTTATAGGCCTTGGTAAGCTCCACGAAGCGCTCATTGAGCGTTTCCATGGTCTCGTTCTTGGAGGGGTCGGGGCGGATTTTATCGGGGTGGTAGATCAAAGACATGCGCTTGTAATGTCTGGAGATAGCCTTCTCATCTGCGCTCTGTTTTCCGAGAAATTTATTCAGTTAAAATCCTCTGAGTGTATTGGGCGAGAACGCGCCGAGCTGGATAACTTACCCTCGAGACACCCAAAATATCATAAGGGTCGTATGCCTTCACCGTCGTCTTAGCGGTGACGGCGATTAAGTAGACCATCCATGCCATGACGGCATATCCGACGATGACTGTGATAATGCGCTTAATTCGGCGCTCTTTGCGCAGGCGCTTGCGCTTCTGTGCGTCGATGAGGTCCGCATCTTTAGGTTTGTAATCGGATTTGATGCGGGGAGCGGTATTCTCAAGCTCTGTAGATCACATAAAGCGGTTAGATCATAGGAGGTACATCCGGTATAGTCTTGCCAAATCTCACCTTTGCTAGGTCGCAGGAGGTTGTAGGTGAGAGGGAGAGTGACCAGACCGGTCAAGGTGAGGATGAAGAAGGGGAAGAATTGTCCCTGAAAGCGAAAGTTAGCATCGGTGTATGTTTATCGGATCAAGTCCCATCTTTACCTGCTCATCATAGGTGTAGTCTGACGACATCCTGCGGCAGGTTTATGGTACAGACAGCGGTGGCCGCTGGCCGCGGAATTTAAAGATCGTGTTGCACAGGGCTGTTGACAGTAGCCAATTTGAACGGTCAAGTGAACGCGTTTGGGCTGTAGAAATGAAATAAGAACTTAATTAGAGCCCAAAAGCCTGGCTCACAAGAAACAAAGGAGTGATGAAGGGAGAGTCAATATCGCACTTCCTGATCTGGTGATGACCGTGTCCTCAAGCAGGGACCACTTACCGCCTTCCTGAAGTGGGACTTAATACGTGGCAGTTTCTCTTGAGTGGCACAGGCGGTGAAACACGATCATAAGGTACGGAGTATACGGGGTACTATTACTACATTGTAAGGACCTCTGGAGTAGGCATGTCATTTTATCTTATTCATGGAAGCTTTATATGGCCTTTTTGTCAAGATTAAAATAGGATTATAAATTTTTGTGGTATGCGCTCAAGGCTGCATATATATTGATTAAATACACTCTATAAGAGCTACAGTCGTAATATCCAATCGAACCCACATGCTGCAGCCTTATCCATTTCCTTCAGTTTTAGGAGTATAGACAGAACAGATCCATCGCACACAATTCTCCCCTCATAACAAAGATAACCAAGACCTTCCCAGTTCGCCCAGAAAAGGAGTTCAAGCATCAACAACACGAGGTCGGACGCAAACTCAACCAATCAAGACAAAGCATGGATAGAAAGTATCAGTCAGAAAATGCCCATGACTCATTTTCTCATATGTGCGATAGTATCAGTGGACCAGAATCCACACGGCCCGGGTCAAGAGGGACCAATCCAATACCTCGTGAGAGGCATCTTCATTGCTGCAAGTCGGGGACCCGGGGGAATCCATGTGATCTGGCGTTCTTGTCACTGTGGTATGGTGTGGGGTGGGCGCATTTACAGCGGGCGACAGAAGACGCAGGGCGTCACGTTGTCGGTTTATTTTCGATGGCGTTTTTGTTTTATTTGTCGAATGCGGTTCCATAAACATCGCAAATTCGTAAAATCATTTTGGTGTTTTGTCGTTTTTTATTGACTAGGAAAAAAAAAGGAGGGTGAAACAAACCGTCCGGTGAAGTCTCCAGACGGAATCTTCAATCTCCAAGGGCATGGCCACTCGTTCTGAAAGAGATGTCAGAATTGATGTTTTTCGGATGAATCGGAATCGAGACTGGTACTCACGAGTCGATGTAGTCGAGTCCGCCGAAGTACTCAAGCATTCGGTAGCAGAGGCTCACGTCGTCGCCCGGCTCTCCACCGAATAGACGACACTGCGCTTCTTCCAATCCGCCTGATTCCAGCCGTGAGGGACGTTCACGGATCTGCCAGGCTGTATTCCCATATTGCCATAATGGGGCGAGGGGGGCTGCCGGAGATCCACATGAAATGTATGCGTCAGGAGAGTTGTCGGCAAACACAAGAGTGCAAAAGCTATTCTGAGGTGTTTGAATAGATGTCAATGGCAAGATCGGACGAGGGACAGTAGTGCGATTGCTAGAACGACGAGTGCGGCGTCTGTTATGCCTCTGGCCCATTCTCAAAGATTCGAAAAGGGAAACAACTTTTATAGAGGGGAGAGACCATCACCTCCGAAAGGATGAGATGAGGTACTGAGAGAAAAAAAAACCGGCATGCAAAAGGTCCTTTATAGACTAAGTGAGTCACTTAAAGGAGAAAATCCTTGGACCCACCTAGTGGGACCATCCCGAGAGATGTGATCACCTTATGGCTTAAAAAAATGGCGCCAGCTCTCACAAGGTCCTACGCTATTTTTTTATTGGATCATTGCGAAAAGGCGTGATATATCTCGTCAAATGACAGCTGTATGTACTCATTCGAGGAATGTGAGTAATTATTTGACTTTAGGCGTATATTTTCGTGATATCTCATAAGGAAATTGCGAAAAAATGAAACAAAGGGAAAAAAAATTGAAACACCAAATGACGACAGGATCCATAATGCTGTGTTAGCAAGTTCTAAGCCCAATGCCGTATTTCCTGAATATTGCCGTGCGGACCGAATGGCGATCGCATCAGGCAACAAGGGAGTTTCCCGATTTTACCCTAAATGATCCTAAACCGCCCTAGCCCACCCTATAAAAGCACCCTAAATCTTCGAGTCATGCAGGGTCCCGGAGCCTTCGTCAGTCTCCGGACGATTTAGGCAATTTGGGTCGCAAGGGATTGAATTTTTACATTATTACATTTTTACATTTTTACGCTTTGCATAGGACAACACGTGTACAACGTGGAAAATTTTTCGGATGTTTGGGTATAATAGTCGGAGATCAGATATAAATTACCATCTAAGATATCCTTGGATATCCTTGGATATATCATATTTTGGTATTCTAAGTCGCCATAACTGGTGGGATAATATAGATATCATATTAGAAATGAATCGTGATATAATAGAGATATCATGGATTATCTCATTTTTGCCTCCTACAAGGGTTATATATAGGAGCGTTAATTTATCTCTTCTATGAAATATATACTTCTGAAATTTATTATATTCTTAATATAATTACAACCCTATCTATCTTTCCTAAATAGTAATACTATATAAAATTTACCTTCCCCCAAAAATATTATAGTCTATTACTCACAAGATGCCTACAAGGCAGAATAAAGAACTGAGTCATTTAGGGATATCATTTTTTTTTCCCGCGGGTATTCGGGAAACGGAAAGAAATTCTTTGGCTCAGATTTAAATAATTAAATGCCTGATCTGTGAGGACACTAAATATAACGTCTCCTTTGTCCAAGACAAACAGAACAAACAGAACAAACACTAAACAAATGCAAACATCTTGATTTCTAGACTCTCCCTTGCAGCAGACTCGGTATATTCCGGATCAACAAATGCACTATGCGGTACTGTAAAGCCTCCCTCATCCACTTTGGAGCTATCGAACTGAGTGAAGACAAGAGGTTCATTGGGTTGTTGATTGCTGAGATAACACCATCTCTGAGTCGGACTAAACGCATATCGTCCGAGTTCATTCCACCCACTTGACAGCTTCAAACGAGTAGGGATACCCTCGTCTTGAATACCAATGGAACTCCAGTCACAAACTGCGAGGGGGTCTCTCTGGATAGTTTTCAACGGCCGCCACACATTGATAATCAGGACACGGCCAGCAAGGAGACGGCTGCGCTCCTGCTCATCGGGAACAAGCGTCTGCAGGTAGTGGAGTGCACCCGTAGGCGTGAAATCTGAGTGCACGCTGTGTGCCGGCGCGCAGTTGTCAGCGAGTAAGGATGTGTCTGCTGCGAGACATCGAACCCGATGTACAAATGTGACTGTTCTTGTAGCACCAGTTCTGTGACATCGTTCAGCTGCTCTAATCACGAGACACCTGTTGATTCTGGGATCGGTACTGACATTTTGCGAACTAACTCTTCGGTCTTCGGGATGATCGTGTCCTTAACATGCTCTTTGTCTGACACCTTGTCAAGATCGGGCATTTCGTGCGACAGGTATATGAATCCGTTCTTGTCGAGTGTGTAGGATGATTCATGTCCTCGGATATCCTGCACCAACACCCGATGCGTCTCATTTGATACGTGCGTTTTCTTGATGTCGTCCTCCGGTTTACCCTTGGTAGAGTCGGCTTGGACACTATTGTCGACATTCGGGCGTGTCCAGAAGTGGAGGTTTGTGTCGACATGCTTAGCTGTGTATTCCGTGTAGTCTTCCATAATGGATGAATATCGAAAGCGAGAATTGATATATTTGTCCACAGAGAGCAATGCTCGGGTCCATAGTTGGGGGGGCGCAGGCTTATAAGTACCTGCGTCGTGGAGAGGGCCAAACCGCCAATTAAGATAGTCCGGGGATTTTAGATCCGATTAATGTGGATAACGGAGGATATATGCACATTAGCACCGTGTACTGTTCATAATTAGGGGTTGAGAGGGGCTTTATGCTCGCTTCCAAGTCAATCGACGCTCAATCGAGGCATGCATACGAGTACGAATCCGAGTTAGAGATCGGCCCATGGCTTTGTCGTTTTTGTACAACATTCGTTCTGACGGTAATTGTCATGTCATAACTCTTGGAACGTCAATATATATAGTCATCGATATCTGTGGTAAGTATTTCACAAGCACGAGACCTCTAGTGGGCCCATAAAATATGTTTTAACATGGTAAAGTTAGGCCAGTCGAAATCTGGCGAGTAATTTTAGAACATGATGTATATACAAGTCCCAGATAATGATAGAAAGAAAAAGAAAACAGTCGAGTCGTGCAACTCGAATGAATTAGTTGGATTGCTCGGCCTTGATCTATAATCGTTGTTCTTTCCCGATGCGTAGCTTGATCATAACTGCGTCTGGAACTTCTTCACAGCAACATAAACAGAGTCATATCTTGATGTGCCTGGTATGGTTGAGATAATTGTATGCCTGCTCTTGCTAGTTCTCAATAATTGCTTTTTAATATCTCATTCAGTATTGTATTTTCATACAATATAACATGATAACTATAGAGTGGTAACCACCTCCCTGCCATTGTGGGGCAAAGTGCTCCTTTAGGTAGTCAACGATAGCCGTGGAATCTTGTTTCCGATACTTGATATCACCGATTTTGTTGACCTTTACCCAATGGAGACTCGTCCCTTTGATTTCAGCTATTGCAATTTTTCAAGTACTTAGTTGGTTCTAAGAACCTCACATCGTACCTATATACTTGATTTCCTCTGCCACTTCTTGGCGTTACCTTTCCGTTTTAGTGCTCAGACCTCGCCGCTTTTTGCTCACTGGGCATCACCTAGTGCTCCACATATTTCACCTTTTCCACCAACCACATCCACCCCGCGCTTACCTCTATCCAGTTCAAATAGCAATTCACAGCTTGGGTAAAGGTCAACAAGAAATCGGTGATATCAAGTATGGGAAACAAGATTCCACGGCTATCATTGACTAGGTCTTCCACCTAGTCATAAGTAGAGTCAAATACAAGAGCGATGCATTAAATGATGTATAACGGCGTTAATGATGAACCGGCAAAGGCAATGAGTAAAAAGAAGACAAGATTGAGGAACCAGGCCGTAGACACAGAGCCTGAAAAGCGAGGAGAAAGAAATAAAAAAGGTAAATGGAAAGGAAGAAGAGTGAAGGGAAGAGGAAGGGAAAAGTAAGAGAACAAATGGCAAGAGAAAAAAGAAGAACACAACCCGCGTGTGTACTGTACTGTACAGGGTCCCAGAATCCGGACCATGCCTGGCCACCAAAAGCCATCATCCCTGTCCAAGACGCGTATGAATAGGATCCAACTACCAGATCAACCACTCCCCTAGGGAGGAAGGGACAGCTCCTAGCGCTGTCTGCTTGCGTATCCCCGAAAACACAGACCATAGCTCCAAAGACATGCATGACAAGTAGGAAGGAACCGGAAATTTCGACTGGCTACCGTGTAGCTTTGATGCCGTAGTTCTAATCTTTTACTTCTTGCGGTTGGACCGGCGGGCAGCGAGATCGCCCTCGGCAAGCCACTTGCTGGCATTCACCATCTGGACGATGTTGACGAACTGTTTGAAGGCCATGATGGGGAACGAGATGCCGGTGATAATCCACGGCCAGGTGCTCTCGAGCTTATTCGCACGCGCCATCTCAAGAGCACCGGCGCTCCAGGGGCTCGCGAAGAGGCTGGCTGGCTCGGGGTGGGCGGGGTTTCCGGGCTGGGTGGAGGACAGCTGAGAGTCGGAGATGGGCTGCAGGAGCGAGGGGGATAGGGTCGGCGAGGAGAAAGACAAGAGGTACAGGCCGATGAAGAAGGCTTCATTGGCGGTACAGCAGATGAACAGAACGAGCTAATAAAATAATGTGGATAAGCTTGGGGGTATGCAAAATCAGTTCATTGCGGAGGAGTCTTACCTTGCTGGTGTAGTACTGGTACATAATCCAGCTACGGCTAGGGTCGACCTTCTTATGGCTCTGGCTGGATCCGCCCATGCTTAGTGTGGCGTACATGTGCATGTAGTGACTGGCCATGTCCAAACTAATGAGGCCCTGGAAGAGGATGGCCCATCGGGGCCAGGCGGAGCTCAGGAAGACTAGAAGACACGCGGTGGTGCATCTGTCGGTCACCATGTCCAGCACTGCACCGAAGGTGGTAGATTGGTGGAAGTGTCGTGCTGCATAACCGTCCAGGCCGTCCAGCAGACAGGACACTGTGTAGAGAAAGGAGCAGGTCCGCGGATGGAGGGGCATGTAGTATAGGGAGGCGAAGGTCAAGAAGACTCTGGAATACCCTGATAACGTGTTAGATGTTGAACTATATTGCAACTCGAAGCCTCAAGCTACACCAGCGGGGCATCCTACCGATAAGATTCGGAATGAAAAGGAAGATGTTTTCCTTCTCTTCCTTGCTCTCTTCCCGTGCGGCGGATCTAGCCCTCTTCTTAGAGGAGGCACGCTTTGAAGGTGTTGACACGGAGCCATTGCCAAGTGAATCTTCGCTCTCCTCAGCAGCGAGGGTAGCCTTTTGTCGTCGTGTTCTTGCGCTCATTGTGAAAGGGGGTGTGACTGCGAAATGTTCTCGTGTAGGTAAGGAGGGACGTATGGATAGTGGACAGTCTAGGCACTGTCAGCTTTGGGCGGGTTGTACAAATGCAGTAGAGGCCTCGGGAGAGAAAACACACGGTGTCAGATAAGAATAAAGGAATTCCCCTCGGGATAAGGATAGGAGATGCCCAGGGAACAAGGAGAAATTTCAACGATAGGAGATAAGCACGCTTTGTTGACACGCACTTGAAACCCTTGAGGAATAAAATGAGAGGAAACAAAAGGAAGGGAGGGAAAAGGAAGAAAGAGAAATTGTGGAATGTCCTGCGGATTACGCGGAACCTTGGGACTCCATTGAGCTTTCCCCACGCGGTCCACCTGGAGATGATCGTGATATTTGGAACTGGACTTGAACTTGAAACGTCAAAATTGGTACTTGTACTCTTACATTGTAACATCTTTAGCTATTATAATTTTGGAAGTTTGTATAATCTTGTATCGCGTTGGTGCCTATAGACACCATGGATTATATACGACCAGTCTAGAGGCCGAAAAAAAAATATGTACAGAACATAACTCCCAAATATACAAGAGAACCATTCACGTCCGTGACCTGCGCGGATCAGTGGCATCCTGTCGACGCCACTCGCGGGATTCCTTAGTACCCATACTACCAACGCCGCCCTCGAGACGGCGCTCCCAACCACCAAGGCGAATAACAAGACAAGTAGCATTGTCACCTTCCCTAGTGACCTCGGTCGAGAAATTGACCACATCACGCGCCCCCTGCTCCGGCGTCTTAGATTCCTTAACGATATCAACGACCTCCTGGTCAAGCAGTGTCCCGCTGATACCATCGGATACCATAACCAAGAACGAGAACTCGGCCGGGCCAATCTCTATACGCTTAAGCTCGGGCTCAGCAGAGACTCCAATGCGCTTGGACTGGACATCGCCGAAAGCACGCGTGTTGGCTAGCCCGCTCATGCGTTCTTCGCCAAAGGAGTCTGTTACAAAAGTTGTGGCGTACCGTCGAAGTCGGGTTGCCTCGATCGGGGAGGAGGGGTGGTGGTTTGATGTGATGGGGATGGCTTCGCCAGTTTCTGTTGAGCAGAGAAGCATGCGCGTGTCGCCGACATGAGCAACTAGAAGGCTTGACGGGGCGACAGGGTGCCAGAAGGGGGTGGGAGTCGGGGTCGAGATCATAGCAACACTTCCGGTGCTGCCGCCCTTGAACCGAGCGCTTCCGCCGATCTGGGGAGATCGGGTCATGCTAGGCCTGTAGAAGATTTCATCATCGTTTAGAGGTCTCTCCGCTCGGACAGGATCGTCGTCTCGCTTGGCTGCTTGAGCGTTGACAAAGTCTAGATCCGCACGCAAGAAGGCGTACTCCACGACTTCCTCAATGGAAATGTGGTTTTCAATACTCGGGTCGGTGGCCTCGGTACCATTGTAGGCGAAATGCGGCGGTTTGAATCTTTTGAAGTAGCCACCAACTACCCGTCTCCAGGTCTGCACAAGGTATTTCTCTAGGTCTCCGATTCTGCGTCGATCACCCTCTTGCATCACAGGTAGTTCGCTAGTGGCGGGTGGCACTTCGGCACCAGGTCGTAGACTAGACCGTAGTTCGATATCAAATGCCACATTCTGGATATACTCGTGCAGATAGTCCCTCAAGAAGGAACTACACTCGGATCCGCCATGGCCATCAAAGACACCGAAATAAAAGACTTGTGGGTCCCCACTAGCTGTTTCCGCGCCGCGCGACTCCCGTGGTTGGGCCAAAGGATCTTGT
This sequence comes from Penicillium cf. griseofulvum, assembly GCA_028974015.1. Lineage (NCBI taxonomy): Eukaryota > Fungi > Ascomycota > Eurotiomycetes > Eurotiales > Aspergillaceae > Penicillium > Penicillium cf. griseofulvum. Next base: position 3,182,745 of record JAPQKP010000001.1, read on the forward strand.
TTATTGGATCGTCTAATCGTTAGCGAAGTTGGAGGTCGCTTCGCAAAGGCGGGGATGTCAATGACGCCGGCTTGGTATGTGTCTTCATTTGAGGGGCGGGTTCCGCGGGAAGTGACGGCGCCGAAATGGTGCTTCGCGTTGCGGAGTGGAATCCGGACGACTGTTGTCTCACGGTTTATTAAAGCTTGGAAGGCAGCTGGCGATTGTGGAGTATCTCCGGTGTGAGGTATAGAGGCGGAGCGAGGAAGCTTATGAAATGACGACGGACCACGGGGGTCCGGATGAAGCGAGGACGATGGTAGGTGGGTGACAAAGTAATCGCGGAACTGTGGCTGCTTCTTAGCTGTCAACTGGCCGGGCAGCACAGACTCGGTACTGTAGCATCGCGCTCGATGAAGGAGAGCGAAGCCTAAGTTGTGTTAGCTTCAAGGATCTTCACAGCAGATAAGCTCTCACGTACTGTAACAGTCTGCCGAGGTCCAGACCCGGCCTGTTACTCGCCTCGCTGAAAGGAGAGTCATTGGTCCATCGAAGTAAAGTCAAGTACGTAGCAGGGAAGAAAAGTGTTGAAAGAACTGTGGGGAGAATACATCTGGCCCGAGCGTCGGCAGATAAGAAGACTCGGACCGGCACATTCGTTCCGCCGGATAGCTCTAGTGCAATTACGTACATATGTATTTAGGTAATTGTAGAGTGGACATCTAAGTATTTACCGATTAAAGCTATATACGCATGTTACCCACAGGAATTTGGTCTTTAGACAATTCCTGTGAATATCGAAGATCTTTGTAAAAGAGAGGATGAAAAGATCTATACAAAGAAGTGGATATCTTTCTTCTTGAGCTCCACTTAAGACTAGACTACGGAGTACGAATACGAGGACTACAGGGTTAAACCTTCAATATTTGACTCCATTGACATCCTTGGGAACTAAACAAACAGGGCAACAAGATGCTAACGCACGCTGCTAAAAACGATCATATCGGTAGCAAGGTCCACTTCTACCCACAAAAGTGGAAAAAGGGACAAATGGCACACGGGAGTGGCCGAACAATGAAAAAAAAACACGCTGAAAGAGTGGCACCTACCGGGTAGTAGAGCCATCCACAAGTCCAGGAAAGACGTCAGGGGGATCTGCCTTCAAAGAATGTGCCAGGTTAATATCGATTGTCGAAAATTGGATGTACTCGGGATGAGCATCTAGATAGCCTTAGTCCGGGAGAAAAGACTGCTGTAGACGGCGTCCACAACGGGTTGGGCGGTGATCTGTCGTCCGCCAAAGTATCGGCCATTGAGGCCCTTGATAGCATTCTCGCCACCTTGAACGCGATCGAACTTCAGGTAGATATCTCCCTGGGAACTGACATCTAGTGAAATGTGAACAACGTGGCCGTATTTCTCCTCACACTCCGAGCGGACGTCCTCCTCCAGTTCCTTGATCCAGGATTCACCGGTCTCCCTGTAAATAAGTTAGTATCTATTCTCTGATGATGAAGTCAAGGAAACTTACTCGGCGGGGTCAAACATGTTGCGAAGCAAAACACAACGGCTAGCCATGTTGACATTGATGGGAAGCGGCTTAGTCTCGGTTTTGGGTCGGAGGAACTTCTGACGGTCGTCGGCAGGCTGGGGGTCATCTGTTCGTGCAAGCTTCCGCATCAACGCATCCCTAGAGTAGTTGTTGAAGTTGACACCAGCAACATCCGTGTCATCAAGTGCACTAGCACCAGCACCACCCTTCTCGGCTTTGGCACGGTCAAAGTTATTGGAACCTCCGGCTTGAACACCACGGCCTCCCTGGCCGGAGAATGAAGATCCCTGGAAGGTTGTGGGCGAAGCACCTGAGGGGCGATTGGCGTGCGTGTCAGGGGTGAACTTATCATTGCCGAGACCAACCCGAATAGCTCGTCCAGCAAGTTCAAACCCGTTCATTTTTTCCAAAGCGTCCCGAGCTTGTTCGGGGTTGGCGAATCTGGTTAAGTCGGTTAGTGGAAGTGCTAAGAACACGGGGGGATGGAGGGACAACGTACTGAACGAAAGCATAACCCTTGCTTCTGCCGGTTTCATCCTTTTGCAACTGAACAAATTCGAGCTCGCCGAATGGTTCGAAGACATTGGTGAGATCGTCTTCAGTAATGCTGAAATGGACGTTACCAACATAGAGTCTGTGGAATGGAGCGGTGTGCTGGTTGCCTGCAGTAGCCTCGGGATTGCGAGCTTGGCGGTTCTTTTCCGCTTCAGTCAGTTGCGCAATGATGGGGATTCCTAAGAGCATCTGGCCGGTGAGTCGGATGGCAGCGGTGACAGATTCCTCATTTTTAAACTCGACGTAACCGACACTATACAGATATTAGCAAGTAATTGTATGAGGTAATCATATGAAAACATACCCTTTAGAGCGTCCGCTAACACGATCCTTGACGATTTGAGCGTCTTTAACGGGGCCAGCCTTTGCAAAGAATTTAAACAGATCTTGGGTTCTCAGACGAGCAGCAAGTTGCTGCACAAAGATAGTGCGCCTGTCACGTTCATCCTCAGTAAGTTCGGGAGATTTGCGACCACCAAGAGATCCACGACGGGCATCACCATGAGATCCACGACGGGCATCATTGTCACGGCGGGGGCGTCTTTCTTCCTCGCGCTGGCGGCGATTGGGCCTGTAGTGACGGTCATCATAGGGCGAACGGGAACGGGAACGAGCGCGACCTCCACCACGATAGAAGTCACCGCTGGAACGGTAACCGTCACGGTCACGGCGAGGGCGGCGCCGCTCAGATTCGCGACTAATGCTCCTCTTTCGGCTTCTAAGGCTTCCGTTAGCACTGGCAGCGTCGCTCTTCATGACTTCATCGCCTTCCAGGTCTCGATCGGGGCGGCGGTCACGGCTGTGGTCGCGACGACGGCGTCTGTCGCGGGAACGATCATGGGGCTCGCTGGTGTCCGCGCGCGAGTGGTCGTCACGGGCTTCCGAAGTGGTTGGGGCCGGGGCGGCCGCAGTAGACTCAAGCAGAGCCTCTACGTCAATTCCAGACATTTTGGGAGGTGGCCTGTCGTTTATCGGGGTAGAAATGATCGGGGTAGGGAGATGGTCACTTTGTAGGGGTCAGATGGCGAAAAGAGACGCAGAGTTGGCTTTCGAACCCTTATGATGCGATAATTCACGGAATGTTCCGTCGGTTTCTGGCGCGTTATGATTCCTTCTTCCAAAGCCACGAACGCGGCAAATTCTCGAAGGATTTGTTGAAGCACTTGAGTTATATAGTAAGTATTAAAAATAACCTGGTTTGTCCTATGGCCTGGCCCTGGGCGGTGAGTCGAGAGTATCACGTGTGAGAAGGTTGCAAAGATTTCCAGTCGCCTTATATCTAAGGCGTATAATTATTCGGCCTGAGGCCAACAACCTCGAAGCCAACTGGCAACCAACCTTAATTGATATCCTTTTCTACGGTTTATACATGCAGATACATATAATAAAAAATGAGTATTCTTGAGAGTCGTCCTTTTTGACCGTCCGTCCAATGCTCTAGAGTGTTGCTGTTGCTGTTTCTTTCAGATGATCTGCCCTATATGACAAATGGTCACTTATTTAGGTACATGTAGGTATCCATGGATGCCTACATATGAGTGAGTAATAAAAGTTCACCTATGTAACTGTGGGAACGAATGCATGTAGCAGACATAGAATACGATAGAGATATAGATATTATTTTCTTGCATTATAATTAACGGCCATATACACTGATAAGTGATGTCTAAAAGAAAGGAATCAACTCCGCCTTGCATATAGCACCATCACAAGAGATGACATGGCGGAGTCTATTGTACAAGAAGCAGACCAAAGGACCAACCAGAAACTCCAGGAGCCAATGTTCTTGAAGAGTACCGAAGAGTAGTGACTCGATCGTACTCGGCGTTAAAATCGTGACAGCACTAAACCAATGCTTGGGTTCATTGGGCTCACTGAGCCTTGGTGCCCTTCAGGGGTGGGCACACCAGCTCGGTGCCGAAGACTCGATCCCAGAATCGACTGGTCACACCAAAGCCATTCTCGAAATCGGCGAAATGGTGCTGGAGGTGGTACTTCTTGAGATCCTTGTAGTATGAAGGGAGGCTGGATTGATATTAGTGTGGATTCCATTTTATCAGAATTAAGAGCTCAACTTACTTGCGGTGGTGCAGGAAGTAATGGGTGAGATCATAGCAGATATACCCGAAAACACCGCCACAGAATACCGACGTAGCCGCGTACCAGTTGTAACAGAAGACAGCATGTGCCAGCTTCCAGAAAGGAGCAGCTAGAAGCACAAACAGTGTCGGTGGCATAACAAGACGATACTTGTCCATCGGAAGATAGTGGTGGATACCATGGAGCAGGAAGTGCAGGGTCAGACCGACACGGTTGTCCGGAAGCCAGTGGTCAATGTGGAAGAGGAATCGGTGCATCAAATACTCGATCAGACTCCAGAGGCACACGCCGCCAAAGAAGTAAGAGGCAGCTGCGGTGGGGCTCCCCAGGCCAGCAGCTCCGACCGTAATTCCATAGCCAACCAGTGGCAACCAAATAATTGGCACCACGTACCACGCGGTTTTGCTGAGAGGCTCGAGGAAGTTGCCGAACAGAGGGGCAGACTCTCCTCCCCGGTAGTGACGAGGCCGGTGAATCTGCTCCAAGTAGAACTCCTTGGAGAAGTTGCTGTTCCACAGCTGCATCAAAAGCGGCTTGTTCAAGTCTAGGAACTTATGGGTCTTGTAGTCCTGGCTATAGTCGGTGTCCATCGACAGGTCCTCCTCCCGCGACATTCCGGTGGTTGTGTAAACGGGGCCAGACTCGGTTTCAGTCACGGTTTCGATGATGGTTGTCGTTGTAGTTTTGCCACCCATCGGGACATCAGAGACAAAGCCAATATGACACTCGTCCAAAATTTCATAGGCAGCATCGCTGTGTTCGTGGGATATCTCATCCTTCAGAATATCCTTCACATCCTGGCCGGCATACTCCAAGATCAGATCACCGCCACCGGGGTGCGCGTCGAGGAAATCGGTGACATCGTAAACGTTAGCACCTAAGGTGATGTAGCATGACTTGGCGGTATTGCGAGATTTAACTTCGGCGGAGGTAAACGTCGGCAGTACTCTCCCAGGCATGTTGGGCGGAGTCGAGAATCAAAGGGGAAATAGGGAAAGGATGAGAAATGAAAATCCGGTGAGATGGCAATAATAAGAATTAATCAGGGGAGGCGTGGCGTGACACCAAAATTGAACCAGGGATCCGCCCGCTCCGGTGCCTTGGAAAATTTCGAATTATTGGCCTACAATTGGATCAGGCCACTTTAAACGGGATCCACATCTCGGGTTTGAATTGAATAGCCTATGCATGTGGTTGACAAGGTACACTCATTGAACTTGAGGCAACAATTATGTACGTTATGCATTATAACTCCATATTTCACTGATGTTCATCGGTGGGTCTTTTCTATAGCCGCATTGATGACTGACCTCGGGAGGAAATTGCGGTCCGGGCTTAGTTCAACTGCGAAGCCGTTAAGCTCCATTATACTTTGTTCTCTAGTAATCTCCCAGTGTCCTGTTTAGCTTGATTTTCAGTTTCCATACTCAGGGAGCGTTTATGGAGTAGTCGACAGCAGATCGACATGATAGTTACATACAAAAAGCAGTGTATTGTTGCGACATCGAAAGAAATATTAGAAGATACAATGTATGGAGTACTCCGTCCAGAGTTCTTTATCAAATCAAAATCTGTCGCAGGATGCAATTGAAAATCAGATACATTGAAACCAAAGCATTTTGATCTATCATATAGTGAAGAAAACAATAGCAACAATAAGCGAGTGAGACTTGAATAGTCTTCAATTAAAAATTTTGAAAGCTTTTTATTACCTTTATTCAAAAGCCTGTGGGTGGAGCAAGTTGGATACTACTAGTCGACTCAAAAAAGACAAAGGGAGGGAGTATGCACCTCGGTAAAAAAAAAAAAAAAAGGCTTTGTGCTAGAACTTTGGTACGTTAAACGAGATGCCTGAAAACTTTAAACTGCATCTCCGTTCTCCTAATAGCCTGGTGTTGGTGAGGCGACCCCTCAATCGAAATGAGATGTTTTAACTTGATTCAGAATGCCGTTGCAGTGCAGAAATCTAAAGGACTTTAACCTAGAGTCATTTATATAAGAAATAAAAGTGTAAGAAGATGTGATATGTAAGATTGCTAAGTTTGCTAAAGATAGAGAGCACCACCTGCTCAGAATCTACCTAATATAACTTTATGGAAGCTAGCAGGCCACACGAGGGCTCAAAAGCTTAAAAGTCTAGCCTCCATGAGATGTTGAAGGTCATGTTGGTGTGCGGGAAAGGGAAATGTTAGGACTATCAAGGATCCCCGTCAATGGATGTATCACGTTATATGTACTTGTAACCTGTCAGGTACGAAGTAGATACATGCAATCCGAAGAATAAACATCCTGATGTAGTCCCGAGGTCAAATATAGTGAGGGCCCTCACACACAGGCTATTCTGAGATAGGAATAGATAGTTCAACTAGACCAATACAGGCTAGACCTATCATGTGAAACTGCCAAAAAGCTCAATAATCTGCTAGCTCCTTCGACGGGTTTCTTAGCAATCCTCTCTGATTTGGGGCCCTTATTTATCAGACTGGTTTCTTGTTTGCCACCCGGTCGATCGGTTTAATATAAATACGAAAATCCGCAGTTAAACCCCATATTGACTCCATTATGGAGATGAGCCCCATAATCCCTGGCTCTGACAGGACCAAGTCTGATCCTTCGGGTGAACACGAAACCCGAGATCCTCCAGAGGGAAAGATCTGTTAAGCTAAAGGCCACCCTAGCATTTGCCCAAAGTACCATATACTAGCACATCCTACGGAACCCTCCGTACACACTCCCGTACTTATATTCATGTAGGACGATCTTTGTATGCGCCCGGCTCTCGGTGTATGTCCCCACTGAGAGATTAGTGTTATCCTACGCGGCACGCGGGGCTATGGCCGGAAAGAGTCCCTGCAACGATATTGTGGGTTTTATCGGCATCTGCGTGGTCAATTCCAATTTGAAGCAGGGATTAGACACCACACTAGTTAGTAGTGGATATTTCAGCCCCTCTTCCTTCCCACAATCTTTAACTTTCCATTTCTCTGCCTTTTTGTACTTGTATTATTCTCTTTTCCATTATACGAATGCATCCTTCCTCGCTCACTCCCCCTCTTCCACAGTCCACAATGTCGATTACAGCAGACTGGTCCCCCGAGAACCCCGTTCTAGCCTACGTGCAGGCATTGATAGATACCAAAAAGACTCTTCCTTATGGGCAGCCCGTGGTCGCCCATGCCTCCGTCAATCACACTGACTCGGCTTCAATCCTGCGGCTGGCCGCAGATATCGGTCCACACATCGCCATACTACAAATTTCAGCCGATGCTATCGACGATTGGTCCAGCGATACCATCGATCAGCTCCAGCATTTGTCCAGGAAACATAGATTTCTACTATGGGAAGGAAGCAAGGTTTTGAACCCTATGATAAATTTCATGGGGAGAGCGGATGCGCCATTGGAAACAAGGCAGACATTGGCAGACTTGATCAAGAAGTCATACACCAGCGGCCCTTTGAGGACGGCAACATGGTCCAATCTGGCCACCTCTTGGGCCCCCGCAGCTCCAGTCGACCAACAAGAAAATGATATATTGATCCCAACCTTGAGATTGGCAGCCCGCGAGGCAGTCACAACAACCGCAAAGATAATCCAGACTGAGATCTCCGCTGAGACAAATAACCACTTGTCGGGCGAGGAAGTGGAAATTGTTCTCCCCTCCGAGAAAACAAGCAATGGTTGGAAAGAATTCTGTTTTAATACTACCGGATCAGTATTACGGAAATCGTCAACCATCTCAGTCACCACCGAGTCTGTGATTCCGCAAGCACACGTTCACGCAGATGACGGTGTCCCAACCGCCCCGCTATTGGCCCGCAGCATTGTACTCTGTCTACCTAGCACCATTGGAAACGCATTTACCCCTGAATTCCGCCAAAGTACGATAGTCGCCGCATGTGCCAACTCTGACTTTGTCATCGGAGTCGCAACGAGCGAACCCTTTTACTTGAATTACCGAGGAAATGATATCTTTGATTTGGCATTATTCGACGGCAACGGAAATCCCCAACTAGGCCTCAGCGCTGCCAAAATCGCTGCTTTACCTCACCTCAATGAACAGCAAAAAGCACTAGGTGTATTCTCCCTTGTATCACCTAGTCTTAGCCTTGGTTTTGAGTATGATCCTACCGTCAAGGCTGACGGAAGTGGACCATCTGACCCCGGCTCTGAAACTCCATACGTTGCACAACACCTATACCATGTTGTCAGGCAAGCGGTAACCATTCGGGAAAAGGCCCGACAAGAGCAAGAAGCCAACGGTTGTGGAAAGCAACCGGTGGGCCCCAGAATCATACATCTCCCAATGGTTGTTGTTGCATGATGTCCCACAATAGCGTTTGCTATTCCGTATACTCGCTGGCTGGCCGTTGGCGAGTTTTGATGGCCTCATCTTAGCAACTTTGGACTTGAGCATGCTGTACGCCCATCACTTGTTCGCGAATAGTTTCTTCTGTCGGCATTTGCAACACAAGGTCTTATACATATACCAATGAATTTGACGAACAAATAAATCGCTGGTCGAACTTGTCCACAGACTCTATCTAGAAAGCCGAGGTATAATCATCTAAAAAATCCCCCCATTGTAAAGAAACATCCATATGGGTTGCTCCTGAATTACCTGGTTAGGCTAATCACGTGCCAATCTTAGTCATCTTGTGGGAATGAGATCGCCTCCGAACGTGGACACGGATATCAACAGTGAAAGTGCTTTCAGCTGTACAGCTATCCCGCTCTATATCTTCTTGGTGCCTCTATACCTTAAGATTTGTCTTTATCTTTATAAATCTGATCATGGGATCAGATTAATGTTTGATTAAAAATCGATCTCATTGACATCACACCAATCGTCATCTTCATGATGAACTCCCTTTGAGACTGGAGAGTACTTTACTATGACAGTACATATGACAACTTTTGGATAGAATCTCCGTGATTATTTTACTTCCGATGCGTTATCTTCACAGCCACAGTTTTACGCTATATCATAATCACAGAGAGCTTCGGGGAACTCGACATGAACCCAACCAAAACCCCAGGCCATCACAATGGGCTTACTGGTCAAAATGACCCCCAAGAGGGCAACGAGGAATCATCAATTAGAGTTATTTCTGCAAATGGGGACCTGATTCTCGAGTACATCGCTCCCGGTGACTCTTCATCGTCACCCACCAAGTGCAAATGGCGGGTGGCAAGCGACCTTCTTACCAGTCACAGTCCATATTTCCAAGCCCTACTAGACCCCACCAAGTTCTCTGAGGGAAGGCAATTCAGTGCCCAAAAGCAAGCCTGGAATGAAACCCAAATACCAGACTCAGTCTCACAGCATGCGCTACCGACAGTCAGGCTTCCCGGCGTCCAATCTACCAGCATGTGCGGAGAAGATGCCATTGAGTTATTTTTGAAGATAATATGTCTGGATTCTTTCGATGAAGCTGAAAGAGTTGTGTTTGAAAATGACTTGAAGACCCAGTCTACATCGCTTGTTGCGAGAACGATTGATCTTGCCGATTCATTGAATTCTCCTCGTGTTGTCCAGGATGTTCTGCAGAAGATTGGATATTTATATGGCAAGACAAAGCCTGCACTCCTTACCAGGTTTAATTCAACTTTGTTGTCAATGAAGGAAGACCGCATTCGACAGATCATCTTCATATCCATCTTCCTCAATGATTCAAGGCTCACTAGAATCATGGCCCATGCCTTGCTGGTTGTAGGTTCCAGATTCTGGATAAACGGGCTAGATGGCCCCGAGGAAGAATCTTTACGCTGGAGATATCTACCAAATGGATTAGAAGGTGGGTTTCCGGAGAGTCAATCCCAATTAGTTCCAGTTAGCTAAATCATCTTTCTGCAGAGGAAATCTATCGTCGACGTCAATATGTTTTGAACACCATCACCGACCTACAGGCTCATTTTCTCCGAGTCTATGGAGGTCTGGAGGAAACCGACATCGCAAGGTCCGCAGCCAACAGCAGAACATTGGGCGCAGCTTTCACCGCATCTGCACATGCGCTTCTTCAATCTCGTCAATTCCAATGCCGAGGCGGATTCAACAACGCTAGCCAATGCGACCTCTTCCAACTCGGCCAGATGATCCGATTTTTCTCAATACGCGCCAGAACAATCTTTCTAGGATCGACATTGATAGACCCGGATTTTGACTCAACTCCCAACGATGACGATCACATAGCTGGTGAAACCAGGAACGATCAACCACCAGGCCCACCGTCTGATATTACAGCCATCATCGCCTCTATCAAACAGTATCCTGATTATGCAATCGACGAAGCCCACTCCGGGTGCGGCGTGCGCCGTCGAATCATGCCTGCCTTGGAGTGCATCGAGAAATTCGTCTGGGATGACCGCGGTCTTCTTGGTATCACCCCAGTCTCGGATACTGCAGTTTCAGACCCATCTCGACCCTCGAAATGGACGCCGTGGGCAGACTTCATGCGAAAGAAACACGCGGTCGATATTTCTTTTGCGAGAGTCACGGCCGTGTACTACCCTTCAGCACCGTCGAAAAACCAAGTCACCCGTTCCACGCCACAAGAAGAACTTGCACGGTTATTGTTTACTGCTGCTCGGAGGGATTGGAGTGCGGCAGGCTCAGGCTGATTTTCTAACTACCATATATTAACCATTAAACTTTCTATACCGCAATCCATGCATTCTAGGCACTCCAGGGTGGCCCCTGTACGAGCCTGGGTCGATTTACAACATCATCATATAGTCTACTATATTATGATTTCTACACTTAAGAGAAATGAAGCTTGTCATTCCCAAACTCTAGAAGTTTATTGCGATTTTAGATTGTGTCCTGATCATAAGCGAGTCAACCCCGAACTATCACCTACACTGGAACCAGTCATCAAGTGGAGAGTATGTAACCGGGCCTTCCTTACCAATTGACAGAAAAACTGCCCGAGATGGCTTCATATATCATCAATATATAGCCCTAGGTAAAGTATCTCTTCTGTGGCGACTACCCCCTATATTGACAGGGAGTAGACAAAAACAAGAGATCACATGCCTAGTTGCCAATTTCAGTTGATATCCAACTTGCAGGTACTCACGTCACAATGATTGAAGAACTATGATCAAGTCCGCCCCCCCACCCCTAGCGGCGAGTCCGAATATACGACAGAATGATCCAAGCGAATGAGAAGAAGAGAATTAGTTTCCGACCGGTCTAGACTTCGTATTTAATATCCAGGGGTGCATGCCGGCTGGCTCCATCAGACTTTGGGAAGTACATGGGTCTTGATGATGTGGTTCTGGGACAAGCTTGATATTGGAGGTTCTATGGATACAAAGGAGTGTATGTGAACCTTCAATAGATGATAGACGATACTTGGATTATGGTGATTATGGTGATCGAGATATATTACTCCGTAGTGTACATATTACTATCAGATGCCAGTAGACATGTTTAAACCCTAAATTAAGATAATATATAACCAGTTACCACAAGACAATAAACTCGTATCGAATTGCGACTTATAGGTGTGGGGAAGTTTAGAGAAACAAGAATCACTTTTCTCTATAGTGTCTATATGAAGACAGGTGTGGAATATTCTTTCTTTCGATGGCATGTAAATGAAGCGACAGAAGAAAAGAACCCGAATTCAGATATTTGCGGAGATATTTGCCAATTTGATTCTGCGTCCATTTTGATTTGCTTTTTTTCGTTTGATCCATTCCACCTACACGGATGCCAGTTTTTAGCACACCGGATCACCCCAGAAGTACCCCATATCAAGTTCCATATTTGGCCCAGATGGGAAGAAAGAGCCCGTGAGCTGACCAGTAGCTGGGTCGTAGGGAAAACATTCGTCGTACGAGCTGCGACCCGAGAGATCCTTCTCTTGCTTGATGAACTGATCGAGTAGATCCGGCGCCTCGAGACCGTAGGGTTCCTGCATACCGAGAGGAGTAGGGTTGGCTTGATTCATCGGTGAGCAGGCAATTGAGTCCAGCTCGGCGGAGATAGCGTCAACCGCCACTACTGCAGGCATAGTTGCGGACGGGTCAAATGCCACATCATCCGCTGCTGGCTCTTCTGGCACTGCGGCAGTGTCTGTGGTATCAGGGACATCGAAGAGGGAGTCCGACTCTTCGGTGGTAGGGAAATCGTTTACGTTGATTCCAATATGTGGTGCTAAGCGGCGGAGGAATCCGTCGCACAGCTTCCAGGCTCTTTCTGACGCCATGTTGGTTTTTGATAGCGTCGACAGCCAGTCTAAGGCCTTCTTTGCAGCTTTGGAGACCATCGTTGCTTTCTCGGGGACGTGCTGGGCCCGGAATGCCAGCTCGAGGAGGAGAACAGTGACTGCCTGCATCAGATAATGTAATGTGCACCACCAAGGCGACATGCGGTATAGCAAGACTGCGTCTGGTGTATCTGGGAATAGCGTGAGCATGTGGCATGCAGCCTCGACGCATTCCGCCGCGGTCTTGTTACAGAACTCGTAAGTCTTGTCTTCATCGGAAGGGGATTGATTCAAGCGACAGAGGCACGGCCGAGTGATTCCAATTTTGGTGCTGTAGAACAGAAAGGCGAGGCCCATTCTCTGGCCAATGGGACATTGGGATGTCTGTGTCGAGGTAAAATCGTATGCAGCAGGGAGATTCATGAACCATGAATCAATTTCAAGCATCAGGCTCTTGATAGTAAACTCAGTGCTTGCCCATGGGGACTGTAGGGCTTCCGGGCTGTAGAGTTTCACTGTCATCCGCTTGGAAACGCTGGTCAAGGAGGCCAGCTGCAGAAAGTAAAGTGAGGTGCAAGGTGGCAGACTCTTGAGATACTCTACTCGGCTCATTTTTGTCTCGCCCTCAGCAGGCAAATCGTTCGAATCAGAGTCGGCCGTTGACTCTAGGTCGTCTGCGTTGTTGTTGGCGGGAATCCGCTCGGAACCACTAGACGTACGGAGTACAGCTGTGCCTATCAGCCGAGCCACCTCGTCCTTTTGGAAATCACTTTCATCAAAAGGAACAGGCATCGGCGTAGTGCAAGAGCTGTCAATGATACATGAGGGACGCCCAGTCATGATAGTAAGTAGATGATCCAGTGTATACAACGACCACCACACTCGATAGCGTATCTCTTTCGAAGTATCGGATATGCTCGCACCCACGTTGCGCAAATGCAATCCAAGAGCCAGCGCTCCTCGAACTGCACTTCCGGAAAGTTTCCAGGCCCTGCATCAACCAACGTCGTAAGTATATAATTGCAGGATACTTGCAGGCTGTCGACTTACCGATTGATATGTCCTGACGCAATCAGATAGAATGAAGTAAGTCCCTCGACTTGCAACTGCTGTAGGTCAGGGTGATGGAGAATCTGATCTTCCAAGCTCAAGGCTCGCGCCCTTGAAAAGTACATCTGATGGTCATCATCTTCTTCATTCCAGTCGGAGTTCGTCAAGTGCCCATATTTAGCCGCGATGGCAAAGATCAGGTTGAGAATAGCGAGCCACTTGTTTCCTGGCTTGAGAGATGGTTGACTGAAAAAGACCTGGAATTGGGGAACAAAAGTTGAAACCCCAATTATTGGGAAGGAGGGATGCACCGAAGTCAGATAAGCATTGAGCATTTTGCCTGCCATCTCCCGTGATGGAACTCCATACATATCACTTTGATCTGCGGTTGGAATGTCCAGGTCATCAAGGTAATAGTTGGAAGCCACTACCCATGGCTCGCTTGGATTTTCCAGCCGAGGCGTCAGAGTTGGAGACGGCAGACCGTTATCTTCATCTATGTTGGGAATAGTTGCAGGCCAGGCCTCACATTCACTGTTGACCTCTTTGCTAAGCCTTTGGAGCCAAGTAATCTCGGAGCTTTTCCCAATGAAACCCGTTGCTCGTGCAGTTTCGTCCCTGTTGAAGTCCTCTTCCGTCTGGTCGCCGGACTCCAGGGGACTAACGGATGATGCTCGGGAGGGTGGTGGCTCAGAACCCGCATGCCATGAAATTCTTCGTTCTCCAGCTGCTGCAAGGCATGTTTCTGGGTTGAATGCCAAGTCCGGGGCCGATTCCTGATTGATTTATATTAGATAACATAGTTCTCGTATGTGGATCAAACTCCATACCGCTGTCAAGGCAATATTCACGAGTTGCTCATCGGAGACACCAAGCCGATTGCTCAGCTTGCTAATGACATCTTCGTATGCCTGCACCTTTGCGGACAGGCTTGCCAACTGTCTTTTTAGTTTATCGTAGACGTCAGCTCTTGCAATAATGCCGGCGTGCTTTTATATTGGTTTTACATACCGTTTAGATTTCTCTCTCTTCCCATCCGTATAGCAACAGATGATCCCAGCCTCTCGACAATTGCGGCATCCGGATTTGTCTCCGGTGCATTTCGTCTTCCGCTGTCTGCAAGACTCGCATGCTCGACGAACATGGCGACGATGAAACCTACCAGGAGAAGTGAAAGCAGATTCGGCTCCGTCCGCTAGTCGCGGTATGGCCATTTTCTTGGTGCCCACTTCAGATTCACCTGGTTGAAGATGAGGGATTGGGTTATCCTATGCTTTATCAGATAACCCTTCTTGGCTTGGAGTGATCATGATTTCACACTTACCACACCGAACAACTGATTACACGTGTCTGCATCAGCACACGATAATTTGAAGAGGCTCTGTTGATCATTCCACGAGGGGAATGGGATATTACTCATGGTGAGCCAGAAAAATGATCACTTGAAGCTGTTTTCCACTAAATGTTAGTGGGTTTTATAACTACATATTCATTCATTAAATGTTTACTTACTTGAATGAATTGAGTTTGGGAAATGTATAGGTCCCAAAGAGCTTTTGATGTATATTGAAATGACAATATCAGCAATTGCTTATTACCGTGGCATCTGTCAAGCCAAATAGTCAATATAAAATGGTGTGAGACAAGAAGGAGGTCATTGGATTTTATAAAACACCCCAGAATTTGACCCATGAGAAGCATAGATCGGGGAAGGATGGAGGAAAAGAGGTTCGGGTTTCGGGCACCGTTGGGAATCGTGAGCTGGTCAAGCTAGATACTCTGTGATGACATCGAATGCTCGTTTAGGGTAATGAGTAAACGCGCACCATTAGCCACTCGTTGGGCAAACCAGGAATAGTTGTGTACGGGTTTGCCTCAGTCTCCTTGTAGGGCATGGGGCGAAAGTTCAACGTTTTCATGACCAAAATAACTTCTTTTGGTTATCACGCTATTTGCCATCAACCAAACAGCTGTGGACTTACGTTAGATTACTCTGGACTCCAGAGAGCCTAAGGTATTGGCTTAACCATCAGCTTGCTTTCCCCGGTGATCCATCTTAGCTTTCGGTTGTTGGTACCGGCTGGCTCTGGACTCCGATGCGGGTGACCAAGGGTCGTGGATATAGGATTCAAGAAGAGGATGTCCAGATATAAACTTCGACTCATGCAGTCCACCTTCAGCCCTATGGCTGTTATTGAAACTCTGAATTGTGTGTTTCAAGTAGTCTATGAACAACACTGAACTTCCGCAGTCTTGAAGCACCTTCAGAAAAGAATATACCTCGGGTCAGTAGCAAATAGCTCTGGAGTGTCCAGTGGCCCAGACCCGGGACTTCGAAGTCAATCTGACGTTAGACCTGTGGCGGACACCAACTTTACAGTGGTTCGTCCCTGGTTGGCATTCAGGCCAGGACCACCTCTGAAAGAGGATGATCCCTAAGGAAAAGCTTGACGGCAATTCTCACCAACCTCTCCCGTGATGTTTTGAGTTAATTTGCGACCCCATAATCCTGACGTTCCATTACGTTCGGATGATTAACCTTTTAGGCCTTGAATGGCCTTGTTTGTCAGGTTTCCATAACTTAGAATATGTTTACTATATACTATTGTAAAAGAAGTAAAAAAGGAATCAAATAAGGCATTGGCTTAACACGATCTTGGCAATTAAAGAACACCACAATCCGAACATCATTAGGAACTCTATACAGTAGTCCAAGCCCATTTTTTACTCAATGAGGAAGTTCTCCGCAACACTTCGAATATCCTTCGAGAATGCAACACCCTCACCCTCCATCTCCAGCAGGGAAACACTGTTGATGTCGACGTCCACGAAAGGCTTAGTCTTTGTGAAGCGCACACTCATCGGGAAGAACTCATTCTCATCAGCATCAATCGCCTCGAACTCAAAGCTGCCAGAGGCGTTCGACTCATCAACAGTGCCCAAGTTCCAGTCCAGACTGTCACCGGAGACCTCGTAGACCGCATCAAAGCTAGATACAGCAGGCTCTGTCGTACCATATGGAATAGTGACAACAACATCGCGGAGACTGTCTTCACCGGTGAGCTCATACTCCACAGTCACAGTGGTGGAGTCAGAACCCTTGTTTACCCAAACGGTAAATGTGATGGGGAGAATATCGACATTGTCAGCCGAGCTGGCAACACGCCACCGGAGGACGCCGATGGAGTTATTGGCAGGGAAACGCTTAGTAGTGTCCTTCAATTGGATCACGGAAGAGTTGGTGAAGAGGGCTTTGTCGACATTGGGGTGGGTGCGGAACTGTGCGCCATGTGTGGGAACAGCCTGGCAGTCGAGTCGGAGTTTGGTGAGTGAGGGATCGGTGATACGGAGCTGCATATCACCCTTAACCTCGAAAGATTTCAAGGCTCCCTCCCGAGTAAGTGTGGCTGAGATGGTCTCGGCGATAGTAAGTTGGATGGGCTCTCGGTCTGCACTGAGAGACTCGCGGGCTGAGGGAATGTCGTGCACCGGAGTCGAAGCTTGTGGGGCCACCAGTGGGCTCTCCTCTTCGATTTCAGGGCCCATATCACCCCGGACTTTCTCGTAGATATCTGTTGCCTTTGATTTCTTGCCCAGCTGCATGCCCTTGCCGCGAGTGGGAATGGGCCTAGTTATCACGCAGTTAGTAGCAGTCTCGCAACGGTTAAACCAGGAATTAACAAAACGTACTTGGCAAAGGACTGTTTCTTCTCGGCCTCGTATGAATCATAAGTGTCAGGCACAGAGGGGCGCGCTGGGGGTGTGTAGACGGGGTAGGATGGAGTTCTTGCGGCCGCGGCACGACCTGTACGAGCAACCTCTTTGCGTTGCATTTCCAGCTGCTTCGCCTTCCTCTTGCGCTCCTCGGTGGCCTCCAGCTCTTTGTTCTATCAATGTATGTCAGCCAAGAACCAATCCCGCTGGAAATTTCACAACATACTCGCTCAATGATCTCCTGGATTCTCTCCTCATGACTCTCCATTTCCAAGAAGGTCTTGATCTGAGAGAGCGAGAGATTCTCCCGGTATCCCATAGTCACCAATTCATCGAATGCACTCAGGAGCTCAAAGGCATTGCGAAGAATCTCCCGCTCGTCTAGGCTCTTGCAGATGCTAGTGGTGACTTGCGCAAACAGATGGAGACTGTCGATGTCTTGGAGAATGTTCGATTGACGGTTGGTGATCAGCACGATATACATCTCGTCTAATGGCTGGTACACGAAGCGCACGTTGTCTTGCTCAACGGTGGTATGCTGGGTTCCGGAGTCCGCCAGCTTGGGGAAGGAGGCGAGAAGGGCTTCAATTCGGGACCGAGAGATCTCCCGGAACTGGCGCGAGAGGACCGCTTTACCTCCGCGGGTGCATATCGACGCTGCGAGAACGACCTGTGGTGTGTTGATTAGTGTAATTCCCCCGCGAACTGGATTGAAAAAAGGGTTACCATGGTGAGACAATAGCACAAAAGAGGCACACAAATGGCAATAAAAGAGTGATTAAAGAACAGAGTATAGCAAGAGGATAGAGAAGCGTAGGGTTGACTAGAAGCGTACGCCCTGTTGATGGTTGGAAGCGGTAGGGAGCTACTCTGTTCACTTCGGCGGCAGTTGGCCCGTGCATTCCTTTCGCTTAGTCGTCGACCAGACACTTTCTCTTCACTTCATCTTTTTCCCACGCGTTGAATACACCCCACCAACACTGAGTTCATCGTTTCTCTGCTCTTACCATAGGCTTTTGCTCTGGGTATCGCCGAGGAACTTCTTTTCTTTCATTTTTAACCTACTTTCAACCGCTTTTATGGAACGTCATTGCTGAACTTTCCAATACTACGTACGACCTCCAGAAGCCCATCTTTCCCCGTTTTCTTGCTATGACAGCAGCTCCCTTGATCGCATACTCCATGATGGAAATCCCAGGTACGGGTGATTCTATGGAAATGGCCTCGCCCTATCAGGGGCAGGCTGACGATTTCGACATCGACATCGACCTCATGGAGGACAATGTCTCAAACATGGACAGTGATATGATGGGTGCAGATGAATTCACAACTACTTCTCAGCCTAACCAACTCAATAATGACGCGATCTACGATGCCGACATGGCTGATGAGCCCTCCGAAGGGTCGATGATCGACGCTGACAACTACGTCGATGAAGACAACGATATTGACGTGCAGTTTGAGGAAGAGCCATACGAAGAAGAAATGATTGAGACTGATCAGGCCGAAGACATCAATATCACCGCCCCCGCCATTCATCTTGAACCCGTGGGCAGCAATGAAGACGCTGCCAGTCCCATTAAGGAGGATGCCACCATCACACCTATGGAACCCCCCGAAGCAGCACCTCAAGGCTCAAGTGGCCCTGTCGAACTTGCCCCCGTTGAAGATGAGGCCCAGGCCTCCGTAGTTGAGGGCCCAAACACTCAGGCTCAGTTTAGCACGGCTGCTGATGACCTTGCCGAGGAACCATCCGAAAACGTCATCAGTCCCGAAACCGGCGATCATCATGGCAAAGCAGATGTCGGCGAAGAGGCTAATAAGATATCACAATATTCTGCGTCAGAGACTGAGGTATCGCAATCTCGCAATGAAGACCTAGAGACTAGTCAAACCAAACCTTCCGACGAAGATTCCCACGTTGATACCGCTGCGCACCCAGAGGTGCAGCCTGTGTCTGAGGGAGATCACCAAGTTGCAGAGGAGAATGAAGCTGTTCAACAGGTCACATACGTAGACGAACCTCTTCATCCAGTGAAGATTCTTTACCAGAATTGCGAAATCGCCCTGTTCCCTCCCCTCGAAGGAGACTTGGCGGATACATTCTTTATTGAAGATGAAGGTTTAGCTTACGACAACATTGGTCAAATATTCAAGGCCCTGCGTCAGGTGCTTCAACGAACTATGACAGGGAATGAGGTCTTGGTCATCGATATTGACACCCTCGGTATCCAAATGACAGAGGTAAGTACTTCTCAATGATCCCCTATCGGCAAACGTACTGACTCATCCTATCAGGACTCATTCCATACATCTCAAGTAACCTTGCATCAGATCCTAGATCTTTACCTTAGACTTTGCCGTAACGAGGGCACTACCGAGCCCGATGCCCTTTACCTTACACTGAGCACCAAGCGTGCGTTCCCAGCTGAGATCGCAGATCTCAATGACGCTGCAATTGACGGCAAGACCCTTTCCGAACTTCATGCTGAAATTCATTCATGGGACGAATATGATGAAGCCGAGCCAGGTTCTGAGGAGGATCTTGACGCCCATGGGGTTGAGGAACATGAAGACGAAGTCTACTACACCACCGAGGCCCAAAAAGAGCTATCAACCACAGAAGTGCAAACAGTTCCAGGGCCTGGAGAAGAGCAGGCGCTAGACAGTGAACAGTCTCAGGTCCAGCCCGAAGTCGTCTCTGTTACTCAACCAGAGATTGTGCAGACGCAGGATGAGAACGGATCTGTCTCCAGTGAGCGGGGTGCCAAGATTGCGCCTGAGTCTGAGCCTCATCCAGCCCAGCTTGAGAGCAAAGAGCAAGATCAGTTTGATGTGTCTCACCATCTCGAAACAGACCAAGATCAAGCATACGATCATGATCATGACGATACGAACGAAGAGCACTATGATTCTGAGGGCCGGCAGAGTGATTCTACCGCCACTGTAGCTGCAGTACCTGGCGCAAGCGAGGTCAAGGAGCATATCCCACATGTCCTTCCCGACGTTGCTGCGGAGGCCGGTACAGATCAAAACGACGAGGAGGACTATTATGGAGAGGACCATGAGGATGATGATCTCGGACCTGAGGAATATTACGAGCACGAAGACATCGGCTCGGTCGATGATTCAGAGGCTTTCCAAAAAGATATCACCGGCAGTGAAAATGCCGATGTTGACGCTCAAGAACCAGCTGATCAGGCGTCTGTCCTTGATGAAGAGGACGACAGAGATGAGTTAGATGCCCCGCCGACAGACGAAGTTGTCTCGGAAATTCTTTTGCAGAATGACACCAACCGCCCTTCGCATAACCAGCCGACGCCACCACTTGGCAGCGGCTTGCCTGATGGCTCTGACAAAAAGGAGAAGACACTAGAGCCTGCAGATGATTTACTTGGAATCACTGTAGACCTGGTGCAGACTCCTCCGAGGGATACAGAGAACGATACCCTTGATCACTTCGAGGGCATAGACTACGACGAGCCTGAGGATGAACTGGATGCTCATGTTTCAGCTGATGATGGTGCGGATGGTCAAGATTTCGACGAAAACCATTTTGGCGACTATGACACCCATTTCGAAGAATCGGAGGCTGTAGAGTTGGTTGGAACAGACCCCTCCTTGACGGACCCCCAAACCGACCAGAACTCTGCCAAACGATCTCGCGAAGATGAAGACGACTGGGACCTGGTGGAAACCACCGCTGATACCAAACGTCGCCGCTCTTCGTAAACCACCTACCTTTTTTTTTTTCTTTCCTCCTGAAGCCATTGCTACAATCTCTTTATTCGTCATGCCTGGTGTCCAGCAAGCCTGACCTTTGATGGCTCGTTCCGCGCCACCCGTTACCCTCCATACTAATAACCATACTTGCCAGCAACGACCTCGACCGATGGACGCAGTGTCTCGTTCGACTACTAACAAGAAACAGGTATGTTCGACCCCTTCCCCCAGCACGCCTTCAGCTTCCTTGGGGTATGCGCTTTCTCTTTTTTTCCATCTGGATCAACCCCCAGGTGCAACACATTCAATTACCCATCTATTCTTGCGTTTTCCTTTTTTTTGTTTGACTCTTTCCCATTGCGATGCAAGATACCACTGCCGGTTTTCGGCTAAAAATCTTTGATCGGTGTTGACGCCTGGTGTTTTTCCAATGCATTTCCGGGGCGTATCGGCGCGATGGGTTAGGCCACGTGTTTGTAGTATTTTAATGAATCCTTACTTGACATCTGTATTCTAAGTTATTTCCCTCTCTCTGATTCCCAACTATAAACCAAGTAAGAAGAATCGGTATAATCTAATCTCATACCCTTTGTACCCCTGTCGCCCCAGATTTGACGGGCTAGTTTCGCTTAGATTATGGGGTCCAAAGGGGAAACATTCCGGGGATAGCGGATCGGTATATTGTGGAATATGTTTTGCATGTCCAATGTGTACAAAAATGTAGTCCATAGACAATGTTTATACTCATCCACAAGTCATGTCATGCAGTGGACCCAAATTGATGTCTCTGGACTAAGTATAGAACTTCCGCATTCGGAGGAAGCTGAAACGCCGATCTTGACCTCATTTTCAGGGTTTTTGACTTTGATTATAATAAGAGTTCAATATGTATATAACTGTAGACAGTGACATGATAATAGTATGTTAGGATGTAAATACTTCCAATGAGGCCACCTATTCTATTTCGAACATATTTCTAACATTTCGTAACTATTCTAACAATTCTAGCATATTTCCTATAATTTCTTATATAAATTAAGAGAGGAAATTAAAATTAAAAATTACCTAAAAAGCACCTCGGCCCTTGAAAGTTCCAAGCCTCCCAAGCCCAAGCCGTTGTTCTCTTACGCGTCCCCCGATCGGGCTTGAAACGGAACCCCACCGCACGCATCTGGCCTTTGGCTTCTTACCCTCATCCTCCTTACTCATCAGATATCTCGGGCTGGCTCGTCTTTCTGTCTTGTCCTCATTCGCTCCCTTTCCCCCTAGTCCTGGCCTATTACCTTGATCCCCCTCCCCTTCGCTCATCCCATTCCCCCGATCTATCGCCGACACTGGAGGTCTTTCGAACAGTAGGAGCACTCGGCTCCTAACAGAGGAATCACGTCAACATGGTTCCAGATAAGTATGACTCTCCCAAGGGCCCCCCCGCAAGTTGGCCAGCTCTAACATGGTTGCGCGCTGCGCCCATATAGATATGTCGGGCTTATTTTAGCCATTGTGTCCACCATGGCCATCGGTACGAGTTTTGTTATCACCAAAAAGGTTGGTGTGCCACGAATCCTAGGGAAACGAGCGATTGGATTCTGGGCGCCGAATAAACACCGCGGCGATTTGGTCTAAAACAATCATCGGAGCGGAATCGCTAATGCGTCTGAATACAGGGCTTGATGCAAGCCTCCGAACGACATGGGTTTGAGGGCGAAGGGTTCTCATACTTAAAGAGTCCCGTGTGGTGGGGTGGTATAGTGACACGTACGGAAATCAACTGCCAGATTTGACATTTGGGAGATGCTAACCGGTTCATAGTGGCTCTTGGTGAAGTCGCGAACTTTGCTGCCTACGCATTTGCGCCTGCCATCCTGGTTACACCCCTGGGTGCGCTGAGTGTTCTGATTGGGTAGGGATATTTCCTCAGCGGCGTGCATAATCTCATAACTGACATGATACAGTGCGGTCCTGAGTTCGTACTTCCTCAACGAGATACTTGGTGTATTAGGAAAACTGGGCTGTGCGCTGTGCTTGCTAGGATCGGTCGTCATCGTTCTCCATGCGCCTCCAGACAAGCAGGTGGAGACAGTAGATGAGATTCTGGGATATGCAGTTCAGCCAGGTATGAAGACTTGATCGGTGTCGGCCAGGCAACGCTGACTTGACCAGGGTTCCTTTTCTACTGCATAGCAGTTGCGGTCTTCTCGACTCTGATGATCTACCGGGTTGCGCCAATCTATGGCAAGAAGAACCCGCTCATCTACATCTCGATTTGCTCCACTGTTGGATCGGTTTCTGTCATGTCCGTCAAGGCCTTTGGTATTGCATTGAAGTTGACCATTAAAGGCAACAACCAATTCGTCCACGCATCCACCTACGTCTTTGCCATCGTGACCTTATTCTGCATTCTGACGCAGATGAACTACTTCAACAAGGCATTGAACTCTTTCTCGACTTCGATGTGAGTGTAGACATCAATCAATATGAAGATGCGAAGCTAACATGATTCTTTCAATAGCGTGAACCCGCTTTACTATGTCACCTTTACAACCGCGACCCTCTGTGCCTCGTTCATCCTTTTCAAGGGATTCAACACCACCGACGCTGTCAACACCATATCTCTACTTTGTGGATTCCTCATCATCTTCACCGGCGTGTACCTCCTGAACCTCTCGCGACATGACCCCGATGGACATACCATGGTAAATTCAAAGCTGGACGATGATGGAGTGCCAACAGACGGTCTGGCGAGCTTCCAGACTCGACGCTCAATGCAGTCTCGCCGAAGCTCCTCGAGTGCATATTTCAATGGAAACAGCGACCGCGAAGGCCTCATCCACGCATACGATGCGGAGCACGGGATTGGTCTGAACACCTTGGCCGAAGCAAGTGAGGGAGAGCCAGGTCCGACTTTCCCGACCGAAACACAGACTGCAATACACACCAAGCGGAACAGTCAGATCTGATCGGTGGCTCAAGGTCTACTTCCAATCCTCGCCTTATAAGGTCTTTGAAATGATTCTCCTTCTTCTCTACTCGACTGGCAAGCTTCCCTTCTATAGGCTTGATCTCCACTTGTATTTTTACTGTTCCCCGAAAATGCCATTGCATTAAAACTCGGGCGAACTCATCAGGCACTGGGCATGTCTGTATGAACGACTGAATATGACTCTGGGTTTCTCTGGATGGTTGCGATTTGTCTTTACTGATTTTTCTTTCTTTTCTTTTTTTTTTTGTGATCTGGGCAAGATACTTGTATATAGTTTAAGTTAGGATTTTCTGCGGAAATAGACGTATCTGGGTGGGGCTGGGCCGATGATGTATTTGCAGGTCAGCTGTTTATGGACCAAGCCCATCCGAGATTCTTGCTTTCAATTCTAACATCTTTAAATTATCTATTGTTTAATGCCTGTTGGCTACCTTCCCAAGGGGCCTATAGACGAGGGTGTGGTTTTGTCTTAAGCGGGGAACTTGCGCGATGCCCACTTTATTGCGCAAATTGGCCATCGTTGCCGCAGTCGACGGCTTAGTCCTACATGCTCAATCCAACGGACCACGACATAACGCCGGTAGCAATAATGAAGCATCATCCATTCGCATCGACTATAAGACCAACAAAATCACTGCGTTGCCCACTTCTACCTCGCAGCCCCTCGACGGAAAGGACGCCCTAGAAGCCTACGGTCTCGTAGGTATGTTGACGAGCGAAGTGGAAGCTGAAAGAATAAAAGAGACTAACATCGGGACATTGCTGCTGCAGGTCTATTATCTGTCGCTTCATACTCATTTCTCGTCTCTATCACACAGCGCGAGCAAGTCGCACAGATCCAAGGCCGCCCCATCTACGCCGTAACCAACGTCGCAATCATTCCCGTCTCATCCCAACTAGATGCTTCCCGAGCAATCACACAAGCCAAAAAAGAATCCTCGCAGGAACAAATTACCATCGAATCATCCTCCGACGAAGATGATCTCCCCGATAACGAAATCGACAGAGCCGAGGCGGAGGCGGAGATCGGCAGTCTGCCCGCATCACCTACTCGCGATACATCTCATGCCCGCGGCACCAGCTTCGGCAGTATTGCAGAAGACGTCATCGTGAAGAAAGTCCGCTTCGGCAGATTTGCAGCCAATTGGTTATCGCGCAAAAACCTGGGCTTGCCTAGGCCCGGAGCTCTAGAACAGGATGTGACAGAAGCTCCCTTTGACGAAGCGACCAGCACTTCGGGTGATGCAGGTGAGGCAGAACATAAAGCCGTGGGTGAACCTTTAGCTGAAGAGGCTGAGGCTCGGAGCGAGCCTTCTCGGCCCAGTCAGGCTGCGGATTTGTTGCCAAAACTGCTTCGCTATACGAAACTCTTGTTTGCATCACATAACTTTTTCTTTGCATATGATTATGACCTTACGCGCTCTTTGCATATGCAGGAAGCTCGGAAAGATCAGCTTCCCCTCCACAAAGTTGTGGATCCATTGGTATGCGCGAACTGAGGGTAGTATGATGTTTTCTGTGAAGATTGCTTGCTGACTCGTTGGCAGTATTTTTGGAACAGACATTTGATGGATACATTCATCGATCATGGGGCTCATGGCTTTGTTCTGCCGCTGATTCAAGGCTTTGTTGGTCAACGAGAATTCACAATCGCTGGCGCTGAAAGAAACCAATCTTCGAAGGACTCAGTGGAACTCGCGGAAGGACGAATCCTCGGTGAAAAAAACGAGGCTGAAGCTGTTGAGACTGACGCAAGCAAACGTGATTATCTTTTGACTCTCATTTCTCGACGCTCTGTCAACCGACCAGGTCTTCGTTACCTGCGCCGTGGTGTCGATGATGAGGGCAACACAGCCAACACAGTCGAAACCGAGCAGATTCTCTCGGTCCCAGATTGGGCTCCGTCTCATCCTGCCTACTCATATTTGCAAGTCCGGGGTTCCATTCCTCTTTATTTCTCTCAGTCGCCATATGCCTTGAAGCCAGTCCCAGTACTCCATCACTCTGCGGACACAAATCTTCTTGCCTTCGGTAGACACTTTCGAGAGTTCAGTCGGCGGTACGGAACTGTTCAGGCCGTCTCTCTTATTGACAAGCTGGCAGGTGAATTAAAGCTAGGAGAGCAATATGAACGATATACCCAATCCTTCAATGCCGCCGGTGGGATCGATGGTAAGTCATTGCACCTTGAATGGTTTGACTTCCATCGCGAGTGCCGGGGCATGAAGTTTGAAAATGTATCTCGCCTGGTCGACCGACTGAAAGATACATTGAATGAGTTCTGCTACACCATTGTCGCAGACCATGATGTCCTGCAGACCCAAAAGGGCATCATCAGAACCAATTGCATGGACTGTCTCGACCGCACTGGTGTTGCCCAGTGTGCATTCGGCCAATGGGCCCTCGAGCGTCAACTGGAACATGAAGGCATTGACATTGATCTTGGTGGTGACTCTTCCACCCAATGGTTCAATACATTGTGGGCGGACAACGGCGATGCCATCTCCAAGCAGTATTCATCAACCGCAGCCCTGAAGGGGGACTACACCCGTACCCGCAAGCGAGACTATAGAGGCGCCCTTAACGACTTCGGACTGACACTCTCACGCTACTACAACAATATCGTAAATGATTTCTTCTCTCAAGCCTGTATCGACTACCTCCTAGGCAACGTCTCAACCCAGGTCTTCGATGAGTTCGCCATCCAGCTTCAGACCACCGATCCAGGAATCTCAGTCCAAAAGCTCCGCCAGAACGCCATTGACACGAGCTGCAATATCGTTATCAGTAGCCCCTCTGAAGAATTCCTAGGCGGCTGGACTATGCTGTCGCCCCGCCAACCCAACACTCTTCGCACCCTGCCCTTTGAGGAAACCGTTCTCCTCCTAACGGACGCTGCAGTGTACAGCTGTCGCTTCGACTGGGAGACCGACAAAGTTCTGTCCTTTGAACGCATCGACCTCCGCTCCATCTTGCGCATCCATTACGGTACATACATCACATCCATATTGACAGATAGCCAAGCCGACGAGGCAACCAACGTCGGACTCGTCATAGTCTACCGCGACGGTGACACACACACCCTTCGCGTGAATACCCGATCCTTGCAGAGCGATGTCGATCTCAGCACGCTCGAAACTACCGCCAGCGCCAACAGTGAATGGGACCTTGTTTCCTGGCTACGAGGTAGCAAGCGTGCGACGACGCGGTTTGTCGCATTCAAGGGTATCCCGTTATCGAACTCGGTGGCTAGTCCGCGGCTTGGGAGTGCTAGGACTGTTCGGGAGATGGACCGCATTCGCTCGATCTGTTTAGATATCGAGCGCGCGATGCTTGCCGGTCAGGGTCGTAATGTTGAGGCCGTCTCTGTGGTTGAGCAGTCTGATATTGTCTCTTTGGCGGATGCTAAGAAGAGGACTGGATGGTTGGAATATCTTGTTTATGATCTGAAGAAGATGGTTTGGGCGTGATTGTATCTGTGATATTGAGACTTATGCATCTTCCGTTTATATTCACTCTCATGTTACTTGTGCGATCACTGATAACTATACTGCCCTTTTTACGTATATTCTCTCAATGTTGATATCATGTGGGTATTGCGTGTGCTGAGTGTGTTTTATAATCATCACTAATCTTGAAATACGACCTAGGATTCACATGTCAATAGAATAGATAAATGGGAATGCTTTTTAGAGGATTCCAGAGTGTAGGATACTTATAAGTGATATTCAACCAGAAGAAAAGTCACTCATGTATCTTAGGCATATTTTCGCGGTGGTTCCCCGCGGTTTCTTACCATCGTGACTTTTCTCAGTTTCAACTTGAACTTCAATCCCAACTTCATCGAACCTACAGTACCATCCTCTTAGTCTTATATTTTGCAAATAGACATTAATTATCTCAAATGCGAAACGTCTTTTCTCATATTCTTCGAATACAAGTGGCTGACCGCCTACCATCTTCAGCATACTCTTTTTTTCTGCCCGCACATACACCCCTCAGTCTGAGATCGTCAACTTTAATTTATTCCGACCTTATTCATGCAAAATTCCTTTGGTCAATTACTTCCCGTCTCATTTCTGGATCTGCTTTAGCGGATCGGAGATTTAGTCCTTTCTTTTGATCTGGGGAAACGAAGGGGGCCCGTTCCCACATTTTCGGCGGGGCTCCTGTGCTACTCGCACTTTCGACTAACCTCTTGTCGCATCGAGTCTTCACCACAAGATGAATTGGCAACCTCAGCAAGAGCCATTGAGGCAGTTGGCTCGCTACCTTCGCGACTCGCTCAATGGATCTAACCTTCCAGCTCGAGCAGAGGCTGAACAGGTAATTCCTTTCCCTCTTTTTTTTGTCCTATTGAGCTTCCTCTCAACTGCGGTCGCCGCAATGCACCCCATGGAAACTAACCTTGGATTTTATTCTTGTTAATAGATGCTCGCGCAAGCGACCGCTTCCCCTGATTATGTCAATTACATCACCTACATCTTTTCCAATCCGCAAGCTGCTCCCCTGGCAGCGATTAACGAGAATGAATACCCTACTGTTCGATTTGCCGCCGCCGTAAACGTCAAGACGAAGATTGCCCTTGCTTACAGCACGATCTCCCCTGAAAGCTTGGCCTTCATCAAGTCCGCGTCTCTGGTTACACTACGCGACACTGATCGTAATGTCTCAAGGGCTGCCGGTAACATTATCACCGCAATGGTGCTTCACGGAGGCCTCTTGTCCTGGCCTGAGATTGTCAATGAGCTATTGACTACTGTCGCTAACGCCAACGGGGATGTGCCCATGTCGGCCCGGGAAGCTGCAATGGATACATTGTGCAAGGTCTGTGAGGATAACCGCAAGGTTCTGGATCGCGACTATCAGGGCCAACGTCCCCTGGATATCATCATCCCCAGCCTGCTGCAATTCATTACGATTGAAAACCCGCGCATTCGAATTGCTTCTCTCAACGCCATCCATGTTTTCTTGCCATTCAAGCCCCAGGCATTGGTGGCCTCGCTCGACCAATTTCTTTCGCAGTTGTTCAGAATTGCCGGTGATGAAAACACCAGAGTCCGGCAAATGGTGTGCCAGTCGTTCTCCCAACTCGTGGAGACTGCGCCGCAAAAGTTGGCCCCTCATATGGAAGGATTGGTCAACTACATCATCATGCAGCAGCAATCCCAGGACGACCCAGAGCTTGCACTTGACGCTGCGGAGTTTTGGATCGGTGCTGGAGAGCAAGAGTTATTGCAGGCCGAATTGGCTCCGTACATGCCCAAGATCATCCCGGTTCTCCTGCAAAACATGATCTACGACGAGGAGGAAGTGGCTCGACTGATGGAAGAGCAAGATGATGCCGACGCTGAGGACCGCGCTGAGGACCTAAAGCCACAGTTTGCCAAATCAAAGGCTGATCGTCTGAACATGTCCAAGTCAGGTGAACCGGAATCCTCCAATAGCCTCGAACAACAGATAGAGGAGGTTGATGATGACTTGAGCGAAGGTGAAATTGAGGACTCAGAATTCGGAGATGACCCCTCGGGTAACTGGACTTTGCGCAAGTGCTCTGCTGCTGCGCTTGATGTTTTCTCCACCGTTTACCACCGTCCTGTTTTTGAAATCCTTCTGCCGTATCTGATGGAAACCCTGCGCCATGAGCAGTGGCCAAACCGAGAGGCTGCTGTTCTTACACTAGGTGCAGTGGCGGATGGCTGTATGGATGCCATTACTCCCCATCTTCCAGAGTTAATCCCTTACTTGATCTCACTCCTCAATGATGACCAGCCTGTTGTTCGACAAATTACTTGCTGGTGCTTGGCCCGTTACTCCGGTTGGGCAGCCCACCTCCGCGACCCAGCTCAGAAAGCCCAGTTCTTTGAGCCCATGATGGAAGGCATCCTCCATCGCATGTTGGATAACAACAAAAAGGTTCAAGAAGCTGCCGCGTCAGCGTTCGCTAGCCTGGAGGAGAAGTCAGAGGATAATCTGGCGCCCTACTGTGAGCCCATCTTGCGCCAGTTTGTGGCATGCTTCAATAAGTACAAGGACAGAAACATGTACATCCTTTATGATTGCGTGCAGACGCTCGCCGAATGTGTTATGAGCGAACTGGCCAGGCCGCATCTAATTGAGATCTTGATGCCTGCCCTCATCGGCCGCTATAACTATATTTCTGATGATTCCCGAGAGCTCTTCCCGTTGCTTGAATGTCTCGGATACATCTCTGCAGCCTATGGTGATTCCTTTGCCCAGTTCGCGCCGCCTCTCTTCGGTCGCTGCATCAAGATTATCTACGGAAACTTGCAAGCTTCTATGCAACCAACACATGACGCTGTTGACGAGCCGGACAAGGACTTCCTTGTTACTAGCATTGATCTTCTTAGCGCAATCATTCAGGCCATCGACCCACAAAAGAGCGGCGAGCTCGTGGGTACTTCACAGCCATCGTTTTTCGAGCTCCTTCGCTACTGTATGGAGGATGAAAATTACGAAGTTCGTCAATCAACGTATGCTTTGCTGGGAGACTGCGCCATCAGCATCTTCCCTCACTTGGAGCCCTTCCTTCCCACCCTTGTCCCGGTTTTGATTAAGCAACTTGATTTGGACCTGATTCGCGATGACGATCGTCATACCGGATTTAGTGTTTTGAACAACGCCTGTTGGTCGTGCGGCGAAATCGCCGTCCACGAGAATGCCGCCCTTGCGCCCTATGCGGAGCAACTGTATCAAGGGCTCTTTACGATTATCACTAACGAGGAAATCATCGATTCGGTGAACGAAAATGCCGCCATGGCGTTGGGACGATTGGGATTCTGCTGCGCAGACCAGATTGCGCCCCATTTAAGCGAGTGTTCCGGTCCTTTCCTGAAGTCAATGGACAAGATTGATTTCACGCGCGAAAAGGCATCCGCCTTCCTCGGATTCAACCAAATCGTGATGAAGAACCCACATGCCATGGAGTCGAGCCTGCTCGACTACTTCCAGGCAATTGCTTCGTTCCCCGCTCGCTCGCTGGCACAGGAAGAGTACCGGGATATCCAGGCATCCTTCCAGCAGGTAAGATCATTTGCCCTTAGTTTTTAGTTACATTCTATTAACCATGTATAAATATAGGTCCTCCAGGGATATAAGGCCTTGATCCCTGACTTCAGCAACTTCCTTGGCCAGCTACCCCCGGCTGTGGCCCAGACACTGCGCACCGTGTACCAGGTCTAAGTAGAGAACTTGGGTGATCTCTGCTTGGATCTCTGTTACTGGGACGTCAGGTGACGTCTACTCCTGTCTCAAATCGGGCCAGGATTGGGTTGGAGGGGAGGGAGGCCTGAGGGATCAGTACATAGGGGTCAGCCGGAATTTCACGTTAATAGAAAGAGGAGGAAGAAAAAGGGGGGGAGAGCAAAATCATGGGAAGGAGCATCTGCGATTTAGCTGTTTTATCATGATTGCAACATGGGCATGATCCTTGATGATTTCTATTTCGTTTGACTTTGCACTTTCTTCTTATTTTGCATTGTGCATAATCATCAAGTCAGGGCTGGCTTATAGGTTTTTTTTTTGTCTTCTCAGCGCTGGTTTTCGGGGGTTTTTGCGTGGCATATTCATATCCCCTTTAGATAGATACCTAGATAGATAGATCTTCCTTAATGAAGATCTTAAAACAATATTTCACAAAGTCTGGAGTGTAGTTTTAGTCTGTGTTTCAACAGGTGAGTATCCATTAATATGTCTTTTTAGACTAACTCCCTTTTTAATCGTTTCGGATGCTTGGTGTTTGAGTTATCGTTTGGCTTAGTATGAAGATACATCTCTAATCTTGTTCTTTTCCCACTGGGTTGTGCTTGGGTGTTTGGTTAATTATAGTATCTTCGCCATATCCGCTGGGTTCTAAACAACCCAATCTCCAAAACTTTCTACTTCTACGATCCTGCCTCTATGACCAAAGTTGAATGAGTAGACTACGGGGTAGTATATGCCACACCTATTTCGTTCATCTCTCACATCCATGCCTGACACAACCTACCCAAGCACTAACCCCAGTAACGCAAGAGCACATACCTTGAAAGACCGACTCGACAGACCATTCACCATCAACCAATGAAGAAAAAGCAAAAGATTAAGATCAGCAGGGCCTTAGCAATCTCCGACCTACAGACTTATTTTTGGATCGACGATGCAGACACTATACGTAGTCACCTGCCCTTAATAACCATGCATACATATCACATCTACTCTTTCAATCACATCCCTACATAGTAAATGCCTTCGTTCACCCAGTGCTAAAAGGTAATAAATAAAAAGATAAGTATGTCCCGACTCTCGCCTAATAACTAACTGGGTATCCCCCCAAACACCATCCCCCCACCGATTGGCCGCTCAGACAAAAACCGCCCGAAATACCAAGACGCGAGCCTTTCCTTTAACTACTATTTTTCACGAACCCGGACGCCAGTATCCATTCGAACCCCACTCTATATCCTTTGATCAAAATGCCATGTGTCGATGACAGACGTTGCAGTAATGTGTCTAATAGCGTACCGGGCGTGTGGTTCTGCATGGTGCGCGCCATCGGAGGCCCCGACACGTCGGCTATCTCAGTTTGGTCTATGCCTTTTGCAGCTTGCAGAGAGACCGGGGTTATTAGGGACTTTACAGGTTCCCGCTTGGCTGTTTCGGTGGAGATTCCCGAGTTCCGGGTGATTGCTCTATCCTAAACGGGCGATAACTCACGAATTGGGCGTTGTTAAATTGGATCTAGCTTGTGGTTTGATGTTTTTAGGGTTTATTTTCAGCCTCAGCTGTAATATTCTGTATATTTTTACAAGTCTAGGTTGGGTCTTTTGGGATAGACTTTGGCTGAGATTTTTGTGGATGCTGTGAAACTTTCGGGAAATCGGTTATTTAGTATGAAACACGCTGGATACAGACTAGAAACACTCCAGGAAACACAGCTTGCCGTCCTCATTTTTGATGCAAGTGGCTAGGTTCACGGTGCTTTCTTGGGTGCCGCCATCGCCGGCGTCGACTTGGGCGTATAGCATGGGATCGTTGTTGGGGCCTTCGAGCTGGAAGGAAACGTCCTGTGATTTCTTGGAGAACTCGTGATCGCCCCAGGCTAATTGTCCTGTATGATAATATTAGTTTCTGATTTTATATGAATAGAGTGGTCTGATCCCGGTGCTGGGAAGTACACTAAGCTATTGAGAATTGCAGACAGAACCGAGAATCGGGTTGTCCTTACCATTCCTCACACCGAGGAGTTCATCCAGATCTATCTCTGAATATCTAGTTTGACCGGAAGGTCGCTCACAATAAGCAGTGAGGAGGTGCTTATCTTTGAGCTTGATCCCCGCGGATGATTTTTGGAAGCCCATCTTGGCGGTTAAAGTGGAATATTTAAACGCAGATCAGCCTCGGGAGGCAGAATGAACCAATGATAAATATATATATGGATGTGATATATGCAATATGCTTGTTGTCTGTTGCCCAGATCTCCAAGAACAGTCAGGTGCAGTGCGGCATTATGAGAAAGAGAAGAAAAGAAGTAGAAAATCGAAAGTGAGTCTTTTGAAATGTGCAGTATGGAGTTTGCCTCTCATGACATCGATATAGTGTCGATGTCTACTGTGGCGGGTGGTATCATAGTTTTCTCATTATGATATCTCAGGGGTTGTATATCCCACTACGCGGAGAAGGGTATATTCCCCCTGGAATAGAGTAGGAAGGTCATGATGATCGCTACACGTATCAAATGTCGGGCATTAGCTTCGGGCAATAAGTATAATAACAGACGATGTGGCTTGGAAAACAGAGTTAACGCTAAGGAGTCTATTCAGGAAGGATGATATAGCTCAAGGGCCCTGTATTATTTCCCAAGAGAATAGACTTTCTATCGAGGGCTTAGAAAAGTTTAGAGCATGTCAGAGTATATCTCCATAGATCCTTGTCCAATATTGTCGATGATCTACAAACATCACAGTCCCCACAAATGAGTCCAGGATAACCCAAGTCTTGGCATAATAGAGTTGGTTAGCGTGCAATTCCATGGGCTGTGTCTTCACTCTTATAAAGGGACTATATTACGTGGGTACACTATAGCAGTTGCAAGATCTAGTAAACTTAATGCTACAAGTGGGATAGCACTATCTCCAAACACAAAAAGACTAGACGGCAAAAATAAAAATAAAGTTACTTTTGGCCCCCAACTGCCCGGTTTGGCCTGATGTTGCGAACAAGCGAGAATCAGAGCTGATTGGATTATAGAAAAGCCCGAACAATTCCGTCCCGCATTCCCCCTTTTAAAGCCTATAATTATATAAAAATGTCAAACATGTCAAACATGGATGATGTAATGCCACGTGTGAGAATATGCAGTGCAGCGTCGTACAAAGATCAAAATGGCACACACCGACTTTAGACTGGTTCCACGTCTAGAAACGTCGTTTCAGGTATCACATTATAATTTCAGATGACTTTGCCTGAAAGTACCCTTCGCCTAACATTCCTGGGATTCAGCTGGACCCTGCAGGAATAGGAACCTATTCCAGAGTACTCCCTACCCTGAATCGTTGGATTTACATAGAAACTATTACTTGTCACTTTCTAATCCCTGTTACGCCTAAACATTAGACCAATGGTTCAATTCCCATTTTGGGTTTATTGACACATTCAGGCTCCCCAGACATGGTTTCCCTACGTTCCAGCCCAGTGGTAAACTTTACCGGAGAAAGGGATAGGGTAAGTCCGCGGACAACGCATAGGTCACTGTAGGGTGTTGGGATAAGGGATGCGCAAAAGTGAAAAAAAAAAGTGAAATTGAGTGGATGCGGTGATCCCGAGAGATTGGTCTTACACACACCCCCCTGGTTGCGAACTAAACGTTCACACGTTGCCTCCAATCCCCAGGTTCCAAGGGGGCGTAAGACTTTTTTTTTTCTCTTTTTTTTCCTTCCTTAAGATTGTATGTTATATGCAGTTCCTAGAATTCGGTTGCGATTACCAAGTTCAGCGTTTAATGTCCCATCTGACTCACAGGCGGGTAGAAACGGCCGACTTCCGCCTGTCAGGCTAAGCTTGGATATTAGCGAGAGAAGAGCCAGTCGCAATGCGTCTTTGATGGCGTCTAGGATAGCAGTTTTTTTTCCCAACATGGCTAACGGTCCATGACGGCGACCCACAAAATCCAGGGTCCTTTAGATCGAAAGGCTGAGGACGATCGATTCTCTCTTATTGTACCATCATTTATGAAGTCTGGGGTCCCCCTGCATAATCTTGGCTGGAATTACTCTACGGGGGATGAGACCCGAAGAGAAAAAGCAAAGAGAATGAATACACATCATCCCCTTTGGTTTGCCTTGTGTTGCCTTGGTGGTAAGCATAGAGTACTGTGTACTCTGTACTTTTAGTACTCCGTACATGGAACTGGATGGAATTAGGGCTAGATTAAAAGTAGATTAAAAGCCAGTCTAGTTCAATTTAAAAGATGATATGTTCCAATCTTCCAATAATATTCATATCTTTCATATATTTCATATTTTATAAAAAGATGGGCTCACATGCCTAACCTCTAAAGGGTATATAAGCTTCCCCATGTGGTCCCCGACGCCTGAAGTGACCGAGTGCTATATTAGACCATTCTCTTTCTTTTTCATTTTTTCATTTTTTTTTTTCTATTTCTTTAATTATGTATTATCTCTCTTTCCCTTGGCTTACTGCCCCCTGTACCCAGAGGCTCAAAATCTCGATCGTCACTGGAAAATTAAAAAAGCACCTTTGAATAATACAGAAAATGGAGAAATTTAAAGATATCTTGCGCCTGACTCTAGAACTTGTAGTATTACCCCCCTCTCTTCCCCCCCTTTTATCTCTCTCTCCCTCTTCACAGATCTTTAGGGCTCGTATTCTCCACGTGCTTAATTCAACACTTCTATCTCAACGGCCCCCAAAGTTATTTTTGGGAAATTCCTTTCCTCTATAACTACAGGGCATACTTGCCCTTCCCCATCTCCTTCACAACATTCACCTGTGGAGTCCTTGACTCCAATCCCCAATTTCCCCTCAAGATGGTCGGTCCAGGCGGCGGTCCACCACGCAAGAGCCACACCAAATCCCGTACTGGTTGCAAAACATGCAAGAGAAGACACATTCGATGTGATGAGACCTTCCCACAATGGTATGTTTTTTAACTATTAGTATACCTCCCCTTACTGATTTCCATATAGCCGCAATTGTACAAAGCACAACTGCCGCTGTGATTACCAAGATGCGGCTGCCAATCCGCGTGGTAGTCCCCCCGCACGCCGGGGTCCTGACCTTCTCATTTCACCAGACATCGAAATGGAAGTGGATAGTTGGCATCGCACGGGCGTGCCTCCATATCCGGAGCTCTTGCAGTGTCCACGATCAGGGTGGTCTGGCTTGTCGCGGACTGATTTGCGCTTGATTCACCATATCATTGGGATTTCTATCGACTTGCATCGTCGGGGATTGAGTGGCTGCACTGTATGGGCCCAGAAAATGCCCAA
This sequence comes from Penicillium cf. griseofulvum, assembly GCA_028974015.1. NCBI lineage: Eukaryota > Fungi > Ascomycota > Eurotiomycetes > Eurotiales > Aspergillaceae > Penicillium > Penicillium cf. griseofulvum. The sequence continues at coordinate 3,219,121 of JAPQKP010000001.1, forward strand.
GTGAGTACTCTCTAGACTTGTGGGGGTTGGAATTTAATTAACGAACATTCTATAGTTTCCTGGCTATTGCGCTGGGCAGCGACTTTGTGATGAGCTCTATCTTGAGCTTTTCGGCCTTTCATCTGGCTTTTGTTACGCGGGACCAGGAGACTAGGCAACTGGCTTTCCATCATAAAGTTACAGCTCTCCAGGGACTGCAGACCGCTCTGGGGTCCTTTTCGAAGGAGAACTGCAATGCCATTCTAGCAGCTTCTGTGCTTTTATCATGGCAAGCATCAGAACAGTGAGTGCTATAGATCAGCTCCTTGATAATTTCCCCGGCTAACACCACAACAGTCAAAGTTGGGTGTCTTTGCAACATGGTATCTCCAGTGTCCTAGAATCTATGCATCCATATTGGAAGCAAGAGTCGGATCTGGCACAGTTTATAGAAAACCAACGAGCACTGAGCACGGCAGATCTTTCAATGGCCGGTGTCTACCAACCCCTCGACGAAGACATGGTACATCTGGATCAAACCATCCAGGCTCTACGAATGACGCAGAAACGCATTTCCCACAATCTCGAGCACTCTCAACGCCTAGGAGAACTCATCGAATTCACCCAGCAATTCCGCGATGATTTCCCCAACCAAACGACTGAACAATCATTCGAAAGCATCCAAACCCTCCGCCGCTGGCTCTTCTGGCTCCCATCATCCATGCTCCGAAGCAGCGAATCCGACATCGGCGCCCTCCCAATCCTAGCCCAATTCTTCGCCGTCGGTATCTCTCTCGACCGCTTCTTCCCAGAGTTAGGCGGTGCATACTTAGGTGCCCTATCTATCAGTCCTATCGAAGAGATGTACCGCATAATAGCCACCCATAATGCTGCAAACCCTTTCAACATCGACCTCCGTCTACCTATGGAGCTCATGGATCTGCCACGCGGAATTGTCGCCCGTTATCGCAGCCGTCTCTCCCTCCCCTGGTCCCCACGTTCTTCAGTCGACCACTACTCCCCTGGCCACTACTCACCTGGCCCACCAAGTCCTTTCCATCACGCAATTCAGGAGTACCCCCTTGTCGCCTCTTCCTCGCCTGCTTCCGCCTCCCCTTCTTACACTTCAACTTCTTACGCTTCGCCTACTTACGCCACTTATACCCCACCCCTGCATTCCCCGCCTGCCGTCACTATTGACAACTCTACCTTCCCCATCCCAGACGGCTATGTCTCCGCCACATCCTCGCATCCCCTATACCCACCCTCTCCACAGCTCCTTGATACCCACGACGTACACCTCGGCCTCTCGGATATGGGTCATAGCCATGCCAATTCGCATCATACTCCCATTCCCCACTCGGCATCATATACCCCGCCATATGGCGGTGAGGTGCTGTGTGCTGATTTGCCACGCACAGAAGGCACACTCGGTCTCAATATGGAGGTCTATCCGCAGACACATCCGTTTGAAGTTCCCGGCTTGGCTGCTCCCACTTCACTTTGGACTTGATTGTTTTTCGAGATGAAGCTATCTATACCAGAAAAGAAACAAAAATATGAGAAATTTTGGGGCTACCACCCTGAACAGGGTTGGTCAGTCGGTTCTGGCTATTGGGTACCAGGAGAGAAATTGGAAGACATAGTCTCTCTCATTTTCTGAAAATATGGAGGCTACGGAGTTATGTTCTACTGGGAATTGGATCTGGAGAACATTTTTTTTGATTATACGCGAGTGTTTCGATTTCATCCACTCGACTCTTTCTTTTATATATTCGGTTGTTTTATTGAGCATGAGCGTTGGTGCGCGATCTTGCCGATTCAATGCTCGGCTTGGATTTATGTTTGTCGCAAGCTGGAATGGACTTTCAAACTGATATTCTGATATTGATATATATACCCTGACTTTATCGAATCTTCTGTTAAAACCAACTTGAAGTGTCTGTATATCCGTCCAGTAGTGTATTCCTTAACTACTATAACCTCTGAACTATAGCCATCTCGGCACACCCCCAGACACAATGGACAAAACCCATTCACCTCGGTAACATCCATCATCCATATCTAAAGATAGCAACCCCCTCTTCATAACCGAATATTCCCGTACCTTACGATCGACAGGTACATATCCAACCCCCCCCCAAAAGCAGCCACCGGTAACTGTCACAGACCGCATCCTAAGAATAGAAGCCAAATGCACGGGACACATATTAAAGGAATTTAACCTACAGATCCATCCCTCTGATTGGCAATTGCTACCCCGCCAACCACCTTCTCCATCCCTCGTATTCGGCCGCTCGCTTGGCTTCCCACGATCCGTCCAAATGGGGCAGCAAGCCCCCGAGCTAGCACCGATTCGGTCGCGGGAGATATACCATCTCGTATATCGAGTCTAATGTATAAGCGCAAGATTGGGGGCTAGGTCGGAGGTCGATTCAAACATAGTTAGTACTCCGTATTCTTCAACGCATGGAATATATGACATCTGCAAGTTGCAGCCCTATATGTCTGTCTATTTTTGGCTTAATATGAACGACGTTTCTTCGCTGGGTTGAATTGACTTCGTATTTTGCGGTTGGATCTTCACGCGGGAATTGGTGATCGTCGCCCCTCGTGTTTTTCTATATTTATCTTCGCTTTATTTCCGAATTGCAGAACCCGTCTAGCTTTGGCTTCTTTACACTAGTCGTGATAATCCATGGCTGTCGGAGAGTGTATAGAATGGGAATATGGAGTTCGCGTCTTCGATGGCACTCTTGCTCTTAGTCCCTTGGTCCTTGCACAGATGGGAAATCCCGTAAGTCTGTGTGTAGTCCGGATTAGGAGATTTTGATGTATCGAGTGATGGGCTCGCTTGAACTATTTTTGGGTTGAGAATCGGGGATGTCCCGTCTGTTCACTTCGTTTCCTTTCCGCTCGTTGACTCCCCCGGAAGAGTAGATTTTACTGCTGGTTCAGCTTTTTATTTCCCCGGTCTAAGATGGTCGGTCAATTTGGTTGGTTTAGATATATTCTTTCTTCAAATTTGAGGAAGAAGAATTACTACTAATCACTCCGATTGATATCCATGAATGTTGTATATTGCTTTTTCTGGCCTTTTACGTCTAGGGTGCATCTTTGCTGTAAGTGAGATCTTGAGACTCATGAGAACTTCATTAATTTCACCTGGATTTCAACATAACCACAGTTCTATAGTTGCTTCTTGCGTGCTATGTCCTGCTAGAAAATTCTTCCGCTCATACTTGAAAGTGGACATACACGTGACTTGAGGCTATAGTTTTCACGTGACAATGACATAACCGCATTCCCGTTTGGGGAAGAAAGCAACCACGATATCGACAACACAACAACTCCCATTCAATTGCCCCCAGCATCCATCACAGACAGTCAAAATGGCTGATGCAGGTGGCTGGAGCACCATCGAGTCAGACGAGGTACCATCCCCTGCATAATCTATCTACACAGCATACTAACCCAATCCAGGGTCTCTTCACCTCTCTAATCGAGACACTCGGAGTAAAAGACACTCAATTCGAAGAACTCATCTCTCTAGATGCAGACACAATACGGTCACTAGGGTAAGTCTCCGAAATCCGCAACAAAATCCAAACCCTCATCCGGACCAAAACTAACATTCCTAGATCCGTCTACGGCGTAATCTTCCTCTTCAAATGGACCCGTGAAACAACCACCGCCCACACCTCAGCCCCCCTGGACGGAACCTACGACCAAACAGCCCCAGACAACCTCTTCTTCGCAGCGCAAACCATCCAAAATGCCTGCGGCACGCAAGCCATCCTCTCCGTAATCCTAAACCACGACAACCCGCCCGCCCCAACACCCCCCATCCCGCTCGGCGACGAGCTACGCTCCTTCAAAGATTTCACAACGGGGTTCCCGCCCGAGCTGCGCGGCGAAGCGCTCTCGAACTCGGAAGCCATTCGAAGCGCGCACAACAGCTTTGCGCGGGCGAGTCCGTTTTCGGATGAGACGGCGCGGCCGCAGGATGATGAGAAGGGGGCGGACGTTTACCATTTCATTGCATATACGCCTGTGAATGGGACGTTGTACGAGCTGGATGGACTGCAGCCGTATCCTATTAGTCATGGGGAGTGTGGGATGGGGGAGTTTCCCGAGAAGGTTATTGAGGTTTTGCAGAGGCGGATTGCGAGGTATCCCCCTGAGGAAACGCATTTTAATCTCATGGCTGTTGTGAGGGATCCTAGGGGGCGGGCGAGGGAGATTGGGGATGCGGAGACGCTTGAGAGGGAGGAGAGGAAGAGGGCTGCGTGGCAGTGGGAGAATACGCTTCGACGCCATAATTTTGTTGGGTTTATTGGGGAGGTTATGAAGGGGGTTGTTGGGAGTAAGGAGAAGGATGGGGGTTATGAGGAGTGGGTTGAGGGTGCGAAGAGGGAGACGAGGAAGAAGCTTGAGATGCGTCGGTAGAGGGGATATCTGTGGGGATCTTTTTCTATTTCTGATTTTTCTACAATGGCATTTCAGATACCCTTTGTAAGATGATATGAAATAAAGACAAGATATGGTATTCGATGATGATGTTGAAACCCCAACGCTATAGTATAGAAGATACATGTAGGTGTGATAAATCACCGATTTGACGCAGTATGTACTGGCGTCCACATTGTAAATCATGATAATGTGTATGAACAAGTCTCCGTGGAGATTATCGTTAATTATCCTCCAATTCTTAGTATGCGACAAGTCGTGACTTGACATGCTCCAATAGAGGTGCAGGCAGTTCCTCTGGTTTGATGAGATTCAGTGACAAGACATCACCCCAGAAGAACATGACTCGGTCCTGGGCGTAAGCCAGGTAGTCAAAGTCCCCTTCATCTTCTTCCTCGACATCCGCATGCGCAGGCGGCGTCACAGTGTCGCCATTTCGTGTAGCGAGCATCTCGGCAATACCTTCTTCCATACCAGGCACCTTAGCCTGGACGATACCCCAAGCCACCCACTGTGCCGAGCTCATCGCCCGCCACATCCGGGTCTGCTGCATGAGGTATTGCACCTCTGCGTCAAGTTCCGCCTCTTTGGACTGCTCATTTTGCGAAAGCCGAGAGCTGGGTCTATCTGACACGTCGTCTAAGTCCAATGGTGCAATCACAGCAGAAGCGCGGGCACGAATGGTCGGCGAGGCCAGAGGTGAAATAGCTCCGCTGGTGTTGAAAGGTCGGTGGGTAAGGTAGGTTGACACGAAATGGTATTGCTGTTCCGGTGTCGGGTAGGTGCGGTTGTTGCAAGCCCATGGGCGCTCTTCGTCGTGGTAGTTGTAGCACCACTCGCTCTGTTGCAGTTAGCATCCGTTTGGGTTGGCACGAGATTAGTGGACTTACAAAGTGGTTCGCGAACTCGAAGCCACGTGTATTGGCAGAAGAGTACTCAAAGTCGATGACGATTAGCTGCTTGTGTTCATTTGCAGGCAAAAGCAGTGGTGACTCCGTGGCCGGCTCCATGCGAAGTAGATTGCCATATTGAGTCTACACAACACGTCAATATCATAAGGAAGGTGGAAGGGATGGAAACCTACATCATTGTGCGCAAATACAAGCTGTCGTTTGATCTCAGCACTTCCACCAGAGCTGGCAACCAGCCACTGTCGGTACTTTTCGACGGCTTTGCGGAACACGTTCCATTTTACGCCGCAGACATAGCCGCGACGACGCCATGGTTCCAGTGCAGCTTTGGCCTCATTTTGAGGGGATTCGATTTCCTTGTCCAGCCAGGTCATCACTTGCTCGCAACGATCCACCCACTTCTCCCAGTTCTTGAAAATCATGGGTCCGCCTTCGCGTTCCTCTTCAAGAAGTTCAACGCCATCATGTAATTCTCTCATCCGCTTGGCAACCTGCTTTGCTGTATCGGGCATCCGCAGCTCCTTGGGAGTGAGTGGGCGAGCCTCAAAGTACTCTTCGAACCGGCCATTTTGGAAAGTTCCCAGAATGCGGGGGCCAATATTCTTCTTGCCGAGGCGGCGGAGAATTTGCAGCTCATTCTCTCGGTCGATTAGATGATCAACTTGAGGACCGTAGATACGCAAAAGAAGCTTCCTGTTAATCTAATCAGCGGGGTCTCCACAGTAAGGACGGCAATTTGTTGCTTACGGCGGGGGCTTCCTTGAAACCAGGCTGTTGCTATCGGTCTTCGGAGGAGGCAGATTCTTCGGTGGTCCAACTACATACACCGCGTTTGTGAGAGCACCGCTGAGTCGGACCACTTCGATCTCTGCTGCCAAATCCGCGGGAACCCTGCGCCAGCCCTTAAGCTGGAGAGTGTGTACAAGACGTACGATCTCGGTCTTGAAAATCAACCAAGCCTCCGCATCCTTTGCTTGTTTCACACTCGCGCTGGAATCGGCAATCTCTTCTACTGCAGCGCCACCGGTGTAGGCAAGCGTCTTTGTATTGTCAAGGACAGCTTCCACGCTTGGCGGGGCCCCCTCGACATCGGTGAGTTCAGACTCGGATGCCGAGCCTCTTCGTAGGCCTCTGAGGCGGTGTCGAGATTGCCGTTTGACAGGTTGTCTGTGGGGCAAACCCATTGCACTGCTGGGTCGGGTAGTCGCATATTGGAGGAGAATCTTTTCCAGTTTATCAAGGGAAAAGGTGTTCTCCGAGGAATTCGAGCTGCGTCTTTCTAAAGAATCATCTTCTGTAGCCGACTCGTTTTGGTTTGTCGCATGGGAGAGTGCTTCGGTTTTGCGTGCTTTACGATTCTGCCGTCTGACTTTCTCATGGTGAAGCCATTCGTATACTTGGTGGAATAGAACCTGTTGGGGATCTTCCTCGGGTCTGGTGGAATGCTCTTGACCTCCGTTATGCTTGCAGCACAAGTGATCGTCCAGGGAAGGCATGGTGAATGATGGTTGTGCAATGGGCTTTGGGGACTGATCCCGATACTATTTCAGATGTGTTTTGTTCGGCGGGAAGCCGAGAACAGTTCCACTTGCAAGGCCTTAGTCAAAGAGCTGATATCCAAGTCCGTTGCTGTATATGAATCTGCTGGGAATTAGTACGGTTGGGATTAAGAAATGATTCGAAGGGGCGAGAGGTCGCCTCATGGGAATTACAAGGGGGCAACGTGTATATGAACATAGCGATACAGTTGATTCCCTAACTACACGAGAGTGGCACAACATGCTGGAAAGGAGAGCCTACCTCTGAAAGTGGTAATGTCACGGGTAAGCCAAGACAAGGAGGCTCAAGGTGAGCACGCGACCAGTTGCAGAAGCAAGTTTTAGTCAAAATGAGCCCAGAGGGAATGATCTCTCAAGGTAAAAAGGGGAAATCAAGGTGGGGGAAAATAATTGGACCCCTTAAAATCCAGGAAATCACCACGGGACAAGCGAACGGAAACGTCTTGGAATTTAGCGGAATACTACCCACGGACGAAATCTGGGGAAATCAGTGCTAAAAACCAGAGTAAGAGCAGAGCACCGAAAATAATGTGTTTTTGAATATCTGAGCTCTGGTGGGGGAATATGTTCGAAAAAAAAGTGGCGAAAAAAAAAGGGAGCTTATCAGCTCAGGTGACTCCATGGCTGTTTCGGGTACCTGGCTAAGTTAATCGGGCTAACGTCGTTTCTAGTTCCTTTCTCACAACACTTCCACCTAGGGCAGTCCTTGAGAAAGGTTCACATGGCATCGGAATATCCGGGAATCGCTCGCACCACTCAGTAACGGTGCGGAATATCCAGTGGCGTTTATGGGGGGATTCGGGGTAGCTCCTCGTTATCGGAACCGGTTGCAGAGGAAACATCGTGTTAGGAAACCGCCTAGGTGATATAGGTCAACGATATAGGTACATGGCGCTCATGGGTTTCAATTTGTCGCATGTGGGAGATGAACTGGCGCCAAAAGGGTTTGAACGTCCCTGGAGTATGTCGGGGTTTGGAGTGTGTAGCATGGGAATACTGGAGGTCTGTCATTTCAAGTCTGGCCTTTTAAAAGCATCAGAGATCTGTTGGAAAGATCAATGTGGGCAAACAGAAGGTGGGAGGTTCAGATGTAGGGAGGAGAGAGGGGAAGCTTAGTAAATTACCGCATCAGGTGGTCTACGGTATTGCTCCTCAGGTGCGTCACGCATTATATCTTTACATTTGTAGCGGGAAATCAATTACTTTGAGAATCCAGATGGTTGTGATAGTTTCACCTGATTTACATATATATTTACAAGTGCAGCTAAGACCGAACCGAATCCGGATCTCGCTACTGCCACACGTTTAGTGTTTGCAAGAGATAGTAAGAGATGATATATTTTGAATCCAAACCCAGAAATTTATATGGAGATAAGCTGGAGAAGAATAAAAGATGATGAACAGGTCAGCTATCCCTTCTTAATACTAGTCCCAAAACGGTGAGAGATGGGCAACTACCCCTTGCCTCGTCTTGTTCATATCAACTTTAGCTTAAAAAATAATTCATCAACCGAGCTGGAGAAATATAGTGCTTTGCACATTTGCTGGGGACTGGTACCTTTACGGAGTAAGTTGACAACTGCCAGTCTAGGCAGTCTTGATAGTACGGAGTACGGAGTACTTGCAACCCCAACTGCGCATCTATCACAATTAAGCGAGGATCTACCTAGTCGGAACTAAAATCCCATCACGATGTCTACAGGTATTTACTCTAAAGCTTCTGTTCTGTTCGCCATTATTGGCTGATATCAACAATGGCCTGGACTCTCGTTGCCACGATAATCCCACTTCTTCTTTTCTATCTTTGGAAAAAGGCCATATATTACCGAACAAAACAATATGCTTTGTTTCCTCAGCTTCCGCCATCGCTACTATGGGGTCATTTGTCCACGCTCGGCAAACTCTCGAAGACAAATCGGCCAAATATACACATCGGTCAGGTGAGGCACATTCAGGCTTGGAATATAAAACTGACTACCTGATAGACGAACACTTGAGAACCATATACAACCGTCTCGGCAAGCCCGCACTATTTGTGGTCGATTTACGACCACTCACCCCTCCCATGTGCGTGATCTGCGATCATGATGTTGCAGAGCAAGTATCCCAAAGCTCGAAGCTGTTTCAATACAGCCTCCCCAAGTCAGACATCTCCCGCTGGTACACCGACATTATAGGCTCACTCTCGATTGTTCTTGCACGGGTAGGTTGGATAGATCAAGGTGCATATATATTATACTAACTGGAGCTTAGGACGAAGAATGGAAAAGCCTTCGCAAACAGTTCAATCCGGGCTTTGCCCATAAGCATCTCATCAGTCTGATGCCATGTATTTTGGAAAAGACACAGATTTTCTTAACAAAACTCGATAATTATGCCAGCACTGGCGAGGAGTTCCAGCTGGATGAACTATGTACAAATTTGACATTTGACATTATCGGTGCGGTCACCATGGATATTGATCTGGATGCTCAACTTGGAGAAGAGAACCAAAGTGCAATCGTTCGACTCTTCCGAAAATTAGGCACAACCTATCGTGATAGCAACAGCGTGTGGAAATTCTTACTTCCCCTCCAGAGAAAGTTAATTTCTCACCAACTTGGTGCGCGCATCAAAGAGCGTATCAAGGAAAAGTTTGGCGGGCAGTCAACTTCACAAAGGCCGTCTCGCAGTGTGCTTGCTCTCAGTCTAGCCAGCACACATGAATTAACGCCCAAAGTTCTAGACCGGACTTGCGATCAACTCAAGTCTTTCCTATTTGCTGGCCATGACACAACAAGCATCTTGCTACAATGGACGTTCTACGAATTATCCCGGACCCCGCATGTTTTGCGCAGTGTTTGCAGGGAACTGGATGAGATCTTTGGTCCTGACTCGCACCCAACCCATGTCCGAGAACAAATCTTAGAGCACGGAGAGAATGTTCTCCAAAGAATGACATATACCTCTGCCGTTATCAAGGAAATTCTTCGTCTGTACCCACCAGCTGGAACATCGCGGGTTTCCGCCCCAAACACTGGGTTTAACGTTCGGCTACCGAATGGTCAAGACATCTGCCTGGATGGGTTGATGCTCTACAACTGCGAGAGTATCATACACCGTGACCAAGCCGTGTATGGTGACAAAAGCGATCAATTTATTCCCCAACGCTGGTTAGAAACTGGTTCCACCATACCGGCGAGTGCCTGGCGTGCTTTTGAGCGTGGACCTCGCAACTGTATAGGACAAGAGCTGGCGAACATCGAAGCACTTGTGATTCTTGCATGTGCGACCCGGCGATATGGTTGGGAGAAGGTAGGACTTGGGGCAGCCAAGCGGGATGAGTCAGGTGCGCCAATTGAAAAAGAAAACGGACAATACGAAGCACAGTCAGAGCTGTATAATGTAAGTATACCCGCAGGACTGGAAGTGATATACGTTACTAACATAGTTCAGACACTGGAGATTACTGCCAAGCCAGTCGATGGGATGAGGATGCGAGTGAAAATAGCAGGAGCATAGAATCCAATAGGTCAGAGCTGAAATAGATTACAAAGCGGAACGTCCAAAAAAAGTTCTCATACGCTCGTTGGCAGCACCCTAGAGAACTAATGGGGTCATTATGAGACATTTGATGCTGCCAAGCGTTTCTGTGCATGTGCCAGGCCAACTGAGCTAGAGTACTCCGTATTTGAGGAACATGGAGAAAAAAAGGCAAATCGAAAAGTAAATGCATTAGGCTGAAAAGGTAAATCAATAGCCAGGGCTGTCAGGACGTCAGGCGACTATCTATCCTGCCTCTTGCATGGCAATTATTGTTCAGGCGTCTTTACCCCCGAGGCATCCAATAACTACGGAGAACTCCGTATGTGCAGTATGGATTAAGCAAGCTCAATAGTGAAGATATGCAGCTAATAGTATGAAAACCTATAGATAGATGTTGTCTCAACCACAAAGCAAGGGGTAATTGTAGAAAAAGAATACGAACATCCCCCAGTCAAATAAACTATAAACCAAGAAACAATAGTCTACTTTGTATAAAGAGAGGCTTAGCTGAGCACAGAAATATACGCCACTCTGTACTCCAAACAATAGAAACTGCAACGTCTGACCCCAGATCAAGATCGGCACAGCCGATCCCTCCTTACGCCAAGCAATCCAAATTTCAATCTGAATCGATGTGGAGAGACCAAGTGAAACACAATCACTCAGAGTCTCGCAGACCGGAGTTTTAGAGCCCGAAGCTATAATTAGGGGTGTCTATTTGTCCGCACTATACCGCAGGCAACATATATTCCCTCCCTCATTGTACATATAAAACCCCCGTTCTCGCAACTTATTACCATTGAATATATTCCATCTACAATTATCTCTCCTTTATCATCCAATCGCCAAATCCAAAATGAAGTTCACTACAGCAATCATCGCCTCCCTGGTGGGAACCAGCACCGCCTTATTCGACAAGAACCAGCGTATGAAATTCTATACTCATCCGCAATGCCCGAACTAATATAATTCAATGATATAGCCTGGGGTAAACGTGACTACTCCTGTGTAAACGTCTACCAAGGCATCCCCGATAACTCAACCGTCTCGGCCGGCCAAACCGTGCGCGTCCGTTTCGACCGCAAGCCCACAGGACGCTGCCAGGATCCGTTGAGCCAGTACCCCGGTGACGACTACAGCGTGTGGCTTTACAACAACCCTGTCCGCAAGATGGATACCATCTCATTCGATCAGTCTATCAAGATTACGGATGGGATTAAGGAGAAGGCGGGTCTTGTTGATGTTACTATTCCCAAGGATTTGCCCAAAGTCAAAGATGGTTCGGTTTGGTATTTGAGGGTTGGAACTACGCTTTCAACAGCGCCGCAGGTATGTTTCTTTTTTTTCGATTTTGCTTTTTGGGTGGGATTATGTGCTTTCGGGCGGTGTTTATCTTGGTTTTTATTGGATTTCAGGGGCTAATTAATATCATGCAGATGCCTTCCTTATTCAACGCTGCTGGGCCATTTACGGTTATTCGTGCATAGATGATTTGGGGTCAACTTAGAGGCTTGGGTGGGATGGGATACGGTCTTATGCACATCATTAGAGCCAAGTCACTACCATATCTTTGTCAAGCATGACAGCACAGATAAACTGGAGCATATGTGTATTGAGTTGGGGTTCAAGCACCTGGCTGATCAGAACACCCAAGTCTTGTTGTACTATAAATAACTCGTTCTCAGGCACCTGCCTCGGGATAACCTGCACAATTCTATAACTCATGTTGTGATCACCTGGCGTGACCCCATTTGTCAGGACTTCCAGTAGCTAGCTCCTCTTCCTCTCTCTCCTTCTTTTCCTCAACGAATTAACCATATTGATCTCTCTTCTCCATCTCCAAGACATCAACATCTAATCACGGTAGGAGACACTGAAGACCTTGTAGCCACTGATAGGTTTAGCCTGGCTACCTTCAGCATTCAAGTGTCCCTGCTTGTCAATATCAATGTACCGCCTTTGCTTCACATACTGCATGGTGTAGCCAAGGCCATTCCCTAGGAAGGTGAATTGCACTTGAGCTGCATCTGCACTCTGACTTTTGGGAAGCAAGGCACCGCCGGGACCAACCCATCGGCCATCCAGCGCGCTGGAGATTGTAAATGTATGACTTTCCATATCATTATTGTAGTGAATTACCCAACGCTGGGATTTATCGTCATGCCGAGGGCTTGCAGGGCTGGACACAAGACTGTTGCCCCTGGCCGGATTCGTGATGGCTGCTCCATATTTCTCAAAGACTAGGTATCGGCCTTCGGTGAGGTAGCCAACCACTTCTTTATACCCCTCTTCGAACCATAGGGTATTGACATCCGTTGCGTTGCTTTGTTCTCCATATGGAACATCAGGTCGTGTCTGCTTGTGACGTGACAGGCAGTTAGATGTACCGGTATACTCGCCCTTTCCGTTGGTATCAATAGACCCAGCATCCGGGAGAATGGGGAGAGAGTAGTCTGGATGGTCAAAATCGAGTGCGTTGACCAGATTAGACATGTGCTTGCGTCGCCATGAAACCATCTGGTCGGTTGTTATATTTTTGTGTCCACGCGCAGTCAACCATTCCTCAACGAAGAGAATTTGAGAGTTATGATCTGCCCGCTCAGTGAACACGCGGTTTCCTCGGGTCCAGGGTGAGATCATATAGAATGGTACTCGGAAGCCAGGCCCTACAAAGATATCCGAGAACAGGCCCAGGGGGTCCTGCATCCATTCTCCCGGGGTGCCTTTAGGGGAATGGAAGGGGGTGACATGGTCACCAAAGCCACCAGTCTCATCGTAGCTGATCATCAGAAGCGTCGAATTATACTTCGGGCTACTCGTGACGGCGTCAACGATCTTTTTCTGGAGCCAGGCTCCATCCTTTGGCATGTATGGTGGGTGCTCAGATAGCTCGGACGGGCCAACAATGAAACTGACCTCGGGCAATGTGCCGTTGGCGGCAGCCTGATAGAAGGAATTGAGGCCAACAAATGACATCCCCTTTCTGGCCATAGGACTATTTTTTGAGGCCTTTTGAAATTGCTCGAACCAGGCGAGAGGGTTATCATCGAAGTTGTTTGTATCTTGGAAGAGTTGCCAAGAGACTCCTGCCTCTTCGTAAAAGTCATAGACGGTCTTCCATTTGAGTGGGTAGCAGTTGATGCCATGGTCATCACAGCCTGAATTATTCTGGTAAGATCATCAAACAGCCAAAAAAAGATTGCCTAAGGGATTAGGAACAGAAGATAAAGCCGAGACATACCTGGTACCTCATTGTTGTCGATATATACACCTCCCTGGTCCTTGCTCTGGGGACTACCAGGAACGTTGATGGAGCCACTGACCAAAGTAACCCGATTAGGACTTGTGGCAGTGATTTGGCCTTCCTGTTTGCGAATCAGTTTTCAATTTCTTCAGAATCGAATCTTAGCCACATACCTGGTACATATCTCCCGATGTCCAACCTTCAGCAATAGCAAATTGAACCGGAATATCTTGTCGTTTCAAGTAGCCCCAGCTCCAGGGGGTATTTTTAGTCACCCAGTGGTTGTTCAGCCCGTTGTTTAGAGATTGCTGGTTCTCCTGGTAGCCGTTGCTACCCGCAACCATGCATTGAATCGCATCGTGCCAGTCGCCACCTTGGTATCCAAGATACCAGGGCAACAAGGTCTTGGTCTTACTGGACTGGGCTGGCTCGACAAGTCTGACAAGGAACATTAGAACAACCCCTCCCCTTCCCTTAGAGCTCTGCTGCCCAGCACTTACTGATGCCAGACCGAGTTTCCGTCGGAGTTAACTTGGACATTGGGATCATTGAAGCCCCGTACTCCAGGCATAGTGCCAAAATACTGCAATTTGATGAGCATGGTAGAAATCTTTCATAGCTCAGGCAAAGCATACTGTGTCCCACGAGCGATTCTCCTGCATGAAGATGACAACATGCTCAATATCGCCTAAAGATCCACCAGCGACAAGCACGGTTTCCGTAATTATCGCGATAGCGATACACACCAGCAACTTGAAAGCCATGATTTTGGTATTTGCAACAGGGATGAGGGGAAAGACTTCTGCTGAGAGAAGAGCCACCACTTATGTACTCTCAGCGAGACATGCAGAGAGCCGAGATAATCAAGAGCAGGGTATCTAGGTAGTATCAAGTACACGTATCTCGCGAATTTTGAGACATCGTTACATGCAGGTGTTCCCTCATGGCAGCTCCAGCTTGTCCAAGGAAAGAACGAGCCAGAATGTGGATCGGAACACCTGGGCACAGGGATAGGCTGACATTCTCAGGAATTCATGCAGATCAACAATGGAATTATGCAAGTCCATATGAGTTGAGGTATTGCGAAAGAGAAGGTCCAATCAGACATACAGATGTACCTGTATGTACCAGATTTTAGGCCGCGGATACAGATTTCCCGATCGGGGTGCCGCTGCTTTATGAGGGCGCTCAGGCGTCCTGCTCACTGAGTATTTCACAGTACAGGGTGATTGCTTAGTGAGCGCTCAGGGAATGCTTAGTAATGTCCAAATATTGCTCAGTCAGCACTCAGGTCTTGCTCACTGAGTACAGACATCCTCATCTTGCCGCCCGAAATAAAGGTCGAATCTGTCACGGGACAAGTGGATCACTTTTCACCTATCTATTCCGTGATGCTAGCGCCAGCAACTAAAAACCCTTTAAACAATCCATCCTTTTTGTCGATTGCCCCTGCATCAGGAAGTGTATTTTCCAAGATAGCCGCCAGAAGACGACGACGCACTAAATAGATGGCTAAGATGATTTCCTCGAGGTAGCTAATATCCAGTCGAGCTATAAATACAGCGATGCTCCCCCGGGAATAGTCGATTATAAAAAACCTACAATTCACTGTCTCTTTCTCGTTCACTTTATACTCCGTCCCAGCGTATATAGCGTCCCTTTCCAATCCTAGATCATAGGCATAAAACGCCAGACTTGCGATTTAGCAAAGGAACGGCGCCGCGCGAGACGCAAAGAAACTGGATTCCAACCTGAAGCCTACCGAGAGGATGGTGCTACACGTAGTAAGTATAAACATACCGAGGAGTCCAATACCATTTACCTGCAGTACGTCGAACTCTGGATCGAGTGAGTGGCCTCGCAACGCTTTTCACCAATTTCCTTCTTTGTTGACTTTTTAGGTTTTTGATTGAAAGTAGACGAGTATCTGATGGTTATAAGCTAGAATGGAAGCCCGGTGCCCGAAATTACTTAAATCAAAGAATTTATTCGGTGGTATATACATTTCACTTAAGGGCGCCTCGACCTAGATAGAAGGCCTACAGTGGTCACTACTATAGTATACACTGAGAGATTTTTCGGTGGCTTGAGACAGCTATAGGAAATATAATTGCTAAAGCGGATCGTTCGGAGATTTACAGGGTTAGTATAGTCCGTTTTACGAAGGCTCTAGGTGTTCAGGCTAACCCTAGGGAACAGCCTCCCAGCAACCACAATGATTTATCTATCTGGCAGTCAAATCAGATTGGACCCGCGAAAACCTTCATTAAACCAAAGTTGCTGCTGCCCTGCATCGGGCCTCCGTCTATTCTAAAGGAGGCCAAAGAAGAACCTTCGGGCGAGGTACGGCGGCCCATGCTCCAGAGCATGATGTCGACTACAGACAATTCCCGACGCAATAAGGTCTTGCGTTTTCCAGAGCAACTGGGCTCGTGATACATTCAAGTGGAGGGTCTTCTGTATGCTTGTATTCGATTTTTTCGTTCTCGAATACTGGTCGAAAGGAAAGGTTTCGGTAAAGCTTTAATTGCATTTCGTCAAGACGGAGGCCTGGGTGATCTGGGCTGGTGAAAATCCAGCAATTGTTCCCAACAAAGTCCCTGCCTACAATAACTATGCTTGGTGACCCTGGAACCTTCCTACTGCCCTCTCTACAATGCAGGTGTTGTTTATGATTGTTCAACTTATGTGTCATGTATATAGTAAACTGACGCGACAAAGTAATTATCGACACATTCAATGAATTCCCATTATAAGGAACTACATAATATACGTCAGCCACCCATCAAAAATCCCTGAATTTCCTCTCCCAGTCGCTTGGCGTGTTCGCTTTGCATCATAGAGAAATGATTAGCCCCATAAATCCGGGTCAATGCTATGTTCGTCACGGGCAAGAGAGAGTCCCAACCCGCCGGGCCGAAATCCTCTCTTTCCACCGTAAGGAATTTTAAACCTTCCGGATCATCGATTCTTGCTTCAAACTTTGGCTCAAGATGTTTGTCGATGGCGTCACAGGCCCAGATGATTTGCGTTTTCGGAGCATCAATACTAGGTACGAATGGTATGGCGTGGTAGTTATGAAGGCTGTTGATACAGGCTTCAAAGTGTGGAATGAGCCATTTGGGCACTTCCTTCTTCACCCCGTTGACATTGCCGAGCAACCCAATCTGGTCGCAATATTCGAAGTATCGACGTGGTAAGTGATCAAGACCTCTAGGGACGGGACAGTCAATGAGAATCAAATCGGTAACAGTCTCGCCGACGGAAGTAAGTTGCTGGGCGACATGATATGCGAAGATACCACCGACGGACCATCCACCTAGGGCATAAGGGCCATGAGGCTGACGTTTGCGAATCTCGCGGATGTACAGCTCAGAGACCACCCCAATGCCGCAATTGTAGAGCTCAGGGGCTTTCATAAAGGGGCAGTTTACTCCGACGACGGCTACCGAGGGATGGATCCGCGGAATAGCTGCATAGGATGAGCATGAACCGGAACCATCGGGTAACAAGAAGAGAGTCTTAGCCGTTGATGACAGGGTGGGATTCCCTTGCAGCAGAAGAGAAGTCGCGGACAATAATGATGGAGACTGTTGGCCACGCTCCGGGGTTGTCGCAGCAGAAGCCTCTTTGGCCGAGCAAGATTCGCTCTTCACAGATAATTCTTCACAGCTCGGAGTATCCGATTCTGACTTAACGGTGTCGATAACCATCGAGTTTAAGATTGCATCATTGCCACTAAGAGATTTGGTTCCATCAGAAGACCCTGCATGTGAATCCTGCTTCCAGAATGTTTCGAGTGCCCCCATGGTTGGATAGTCCATGAAGATTGATGATTCATGAGCTAGTCCAAGTTCTTCTCGGAATCTGCTCGCACAAAGCAGTGAAAGAAGCGAATCAAGGCCTAGGTCTGCAAATACAGCCCCTGGAGCGAGTTCTGCGATGGGGACGCCGCTCTCTTCCGAGATAATTTGAAGAGCCGCTGACCAAGAATCTGTCTGATCCCCACCATCAGCGACAACCGAGGCGCTAATATCAGAAGTGACAGTCCCGGTGGGCGCAGTATCTAAATAGGAAGATGATTGAGTTCGGGTATGCAAAGTTCCCCCGGCTGGACTGCCTGTCTTGGTGTCATCGCGCATGCGGACAATATAGTCCATGAGTCTCCGAGGAACACCCTGAGCCTTGACTCCCTTGTAACGCGCAACCAATTCGTTGTTTTCAAAGACGAATACACTGCCATGATACATACCATCGTCACTGGGCCCTGTCATTTGAACATAGGCTTGATAGGTAGCAGTCATTGGCATTGGTTTATAGAAGTGCAAAGATGACCATCCGTGGTTGACAAAGACCTCCTTGGTGAGATCAGCCTCATCGTTCGCGTTCATTATAAAGAGAGCAGGTTGTCCAAGATTGTCGATCAGGTGCGGATTGACATAGTAAGTCCCGTTCGGGTTGTGAGTGTTCCCAAATTGGACAGTTGCCACAGCTTCGCGATTGCGGCTGTCCAGCAAGACGGATGACACTCCCATGAACTGGGAATCATACTGTGCGAGGGACGATACCAATTGGTAGCCCGTCTTCCCAGTAAGCTTCTGAACTCGCTCGTCGGTGTGAAGCCTATCAGAGACCGACTTCATTCGCTCCAGTACGGGCGCGGCCTGGTTTTGGGCCTCTGTATGTGCCTGCGTTGCATTGGGGAAAGTCATGCCGGCTTCAGCATGTCTCGTAATTTTCCTTCCCTCAGGAGTCACGCTCCAGAATTCCACCGCTGCCTTGAATGTCTTCCGATTAAGCGAAACATGGCAGCGAAGCAACTGTGGACGTGTACCCTTTGTCTTTGTGACAAAAGGTCGCTGAACATCCATATGCTGAAGATCCACCAGACTTGCCTCCAGCTCCGGTTGCTGTTTGCGAAGATAGTCACCAAGAACCAGAGCCATTTCAGCATAAATGGATGGTGTCACCAGAGGAACATTGTTAACGCAATGTCCACGGACAAAGCAATCCATATCTTCGCGGAGAACATCTGTCTCACCGACAACGACCACGTCGTTACCGTCATCTTTCTCTTCCACCAATTTGTGAACACATGTCGTCGATAGCCCTTGAGCGGCTGGAAGGTATCGGGGTTCACCCTTGTGGAGAGTCCAATCATTGACGTACTGTATCCAGTAGTTCTTCAAGTCCCAGTTATACGACGGAAGGCGAAGGACAGAGACAGCGTGGGCAAAATCACGATGGTATTCACCCCAGCGGATGTCAATGCCAGACTCATATAGAGCAGCTAAGCTAGCCGATACAGTCTTCCATGTATCCTTGTTTCGCTGCAACGTTGGCAAAGTCGTCGTTTTGGGTCCGAGATTGGTTCGAAGAAGTCCCGAAACAATTGGGTGGGCACCAATCTCAATCCAGATGGTGCTTTCATTGATTGTACTCTTCATTGATTGATCAAGCCCAGCAGCAAAATTAACTGTCTCCCTACAGTGGAGGGCGAGGTACCCCGCTCCAAACGATTCCTTCGAAGTGAGGACCTCACCAAGCAAGGGTGATATGACGGGAACCTTGGGTTCATTGAATTTCACTGCCCGTATGGTGCCTTGGAACATGTCGAGAATGGGCTGCATCTGGGATGAGTGGAAGGCAAATGGAACTTGGAGTTTTGTTTTTCTTAATCCAGCATTCTCAGGCGCATTCAGACATTGTAGCACCTGCTCAATCTGACCGGTTGTACCACTCAAGACAGTTTCAGAGGGCGAGTTAATGCAGGCGATCTCGTATTCAAGACCTTCGCAAATAATGTTGATATTTCTGACGGAAGTGCTGACCGCTAACATGGCGTGTGTGTTGGACGGGATGTGGTCCTCTATCAATTGTGCTCTTGTACCGACCAGGAAAATGGTATCAGCTTCAGATAGCACGCCAGCAATGTTTAAAGCAGCATATTCTCCGAGGCTGAGGCCAACCACTGCTCTGGGCTGGACTCCCCAAGACTGCCACAGCTTCGCCATAGCCATCTGTATGCATGTGGTTGCCACCTGGACAACCACTGGTGACAGTTGGGTGATGTCCCCCTCGGCTTGATGAACTAACGGCATAATTGAAGGGAATCCTAGTGCCTGTGAGAGGGCATCGAATCGATGCAGATCAGCGCAAAAGTGTCTGAATTGAAGCAAATCTCGTCCCATTCCAAGATACTGCGATCCTTGTCCCGTGAACGCAAACGCTACAGGTTGCAAGGCCCGCGCCTTGCGTTGAATATTAGGCGACGTCAATTTGCTTTCTAATGAGGCGGAAATATCCTCTAGTTGCGACCCGGCTACCATGACACGGAAGGGATTGTGCATACGGCGAGCGGTTGTTGTGTAGGATAGGCTTGCGAGAGAGGGTTTCTTGTCTTTGAGATATAACAGGAGAGAGTTGATATTCGCGAGAAGAGCAGTGCTGGACTTGGCGCTTATCGCCACAAGATGCGTAGACCGGGGATCAATGGTGGTCGAGGCCTGCTTATTCAAGGAGATCGGGCTGTCTTCAATCAGCACAGCACTGTTGCCCCCTGCGGCGGAGAAATTGTTGATCATGACCCGTCGCACCCCTCCCTCTGGGCGTGTCCAAGGAGTAGGGCTTTTGGCGATGTGGATGTTTCGCTGTTCCATATCGGTAGGGAACCCGCTATTGATCTGTTTGAAAAGTCAATTTACCTAAAATCGCGGTATATCGCGGGTTTAATGGGCATAGTTTGCTCACTTTCTTCTTGATTCCGCAGTGGGGAGGGATCTCATTTCTTTCCATCATCATAATAGATTTGATCAAGGCAATAACCCCAGATACTGATTCTCCGTGGCCAACATTTGCCTTCACCGAGCCTAGAAACAGCTTTTGCTCCTTGGTACGGGCTTTGGCCTCTGGCGGTGCAAAGACAGAGAGCACGGATTTCATCTCCCGTGCGTCACCTATGAGAGGACGATAAGCATATGAATAAACCAAAATGAAAGTAACCGAATACTGAAATACTCACCGGCCTGTGTTCCCGTTCCATGCATCTCAATGTAACTGACGCTGTACGGATCCACTGCGGCAGAACTGAGCACCTTCTCAAAGATAGCCTTTTGGGCCCCAATGTGTGGACGGGTGATGCTCTCGGCCTCTGCAGAATGATTGGTATAAGCTCCGCGAATGATTGCGCAGATGGGATCATTGTCGGCTTTGGCATCTTCAAGTCGCTTGATGATCAAAGTGCAGACACCTTCGCCTCTGCAATAGCCATCCGCATCGTCATCGAAAGTCTTGCAGTTTCCGGTTCTGGACAGGAAATGGCCGCGGTCCAGACCAGCCGAGATGTCTGTTAGGTTAACCTTTTAGTATAGATGGTTCGATTTGACTTGTTTCCACCTACCAGGATTGGTCAACACATTTGTTCCCCCACAGAATGCGGTATCAATATCCCCCTTTAGCAAAGAGTTGCAAGCAAGGTGGAGACTAGCCAGGCTGGATGAACAAGCTGTGTCAATGCTGTAGCTGGGGCCACCAAATTTGTAGAAGAAATTCTGTCTTCCTGGGATGAAGGCGCGACAGGATCCCGGAATATAGCTAAGTAAGTAAGTTGTTGACTTAGCTTTCTTCGATGATGAAAACAAAATTAAAGCAGGCATATTTTGATACTTCGGGAACATACTAGGTATCCACATCCTGGGAGCTATTAATCTCTCCCCAATCATTGCTGGTTGTACCATAAAACACTCCGACCCTTTCGGACTGAGTTGAGGGTGTCGAATCTGGAACAAACCCAGCAGATTCCATTGCCTCACACGCAGTCATAAGCGACAGACGTTGAGCTGGGTCCATTTGGGGCGCCTCACGAGGACTAATCATGAAAAAATTCGCATCGAATAATCCGGGTTGCTGTAACCAGCAGCCGTAAGGAGTGCCCATCGTGTTTTTCTTCTTCAAAGTAGGGTCCACATGCGTTCGCACATCCCAGCGATTGCTGGGCGTGGTGCTTACAACGTCCCGGCCATCGTGCAGGAGCTCCCAAAATTCATCGTTGTCCTTCGCATCTGGGAATCGTCCAGAATATCCAATGATGGCCAATCTAGAATCGCTGAGCTTTCCTGTGACCCCGTCATCTGGAACAGTACTGCTAAAGCTCATCATTGGGTCCACCGTTACCTCAATCTGACCCTGCTTTTGGATTCCGGAAGCAAGACTTGGACCAATTATGGTGGCAATCGGTAAAAGGCGACCACCTTGTTTCGCATTGCCAAGTGTTTGAGCCAGGGAAGCAACTATACGGTCCAAACGAAGTGGTTCTCGCAAGATTCCAGTGATCGAATTCTCAAGTGCCTCGCCAAAGTTAACGGCTGTGATCTCCTCGCCGTTAACACTCGAAATCATGTGGGAGTGACGTTCGAGTGAGGCAAATCTACTCTGTAGCGTCGGTCCCAGAATCACGTCAACATCTCGATTTTGATAGAGTGCGGGGGAATGGTATGGTGCGTAAATAGGGAGCTTGATAGATCTTTTCCCAGGAAGATACTTCGCACTCGTCAAGTCAAGCAGGATCTCTGGGGGCCCGCTCAATGTCAAGCTTGCATTGGCGTAAGTGCTGATGTAAACCGCAGACGTAGCTGGGAGGCCCTGTACAACCAAGCGTTAACAGCGATGATGCTGGCATTCGTCAAAATCTATATTAATTGGTTTATCATACCTTCTCTTCATTGTAATTCTGCAAAGCCAACGTTGCAATATCACTCTCCAAGCCGGGTATCGAGGCCGCCCATGATGCAGCAGGGCCTTTCTCTAATTGAGGAGCGACCCTGTCAAGCACCTCTGAAACACAGAGACCTGTACGAAAGGCAACCAAGACCGTGTGTGCGGCAAGGGGAATGAGGTCTGTAACCGTTTCGCAGCAGCTCACTGCAGCTGCACTGAGCAATCCAGTACAGAGACCCACTACCCAAGTGTTCTGGGAGTCAGGATACGATATCCCTGGGGCCGTCAAGTGACTGTTGGATTTTTTCATCTCCGATTAGGACAAGTTCTCTTACAATGTTCATTGTACACAAAGATTGGACTTACTTGATGAAACAAGCTAGCTGGTAGGTAGAGGCCAGTGCTATCTCTAGGGCCGGAGGGATGCATGGTAATCTCTGGGTCCCTGCGAGAAGCTCTTGGAAGGTGATAAACCTGGGAAATCTGGTACGTGCATGCACCGGAAGCGTTCCGATCTCCTCTCGTAGACTGAAGGTGACTCGTTCGAAGAATGTTGTGAGAAGAGGGTTGCTCTTGATAGCCACCAGAGAGGCTAGACCGCTCACATAGTCGCATGTAAGATCTCCGAAGACAATAACTTGGTTCTGTTCCGGCATGATTGATGATTTCCACTGTACTGTTTGTCTTTCCCGGTGCATGGGAGACTGACTCCAGGGACTCTTTATAGCTTCCAAGTTCACTCATAACATTAAATTTTCCTATTCATAGTCCCGATTGTTGGACTCAGTGACCGGGGGGCCAAAATGATAAGATTCCTTCTCCTTGGCGCGGATACCTCGGCATGGCCCCTAGCCAGGTCTCTGAACACCTCGGGGGGTTATAACATTACGCATATTTGTATCCATGAGAATTTGTACCGAACATTAAACACTTGACACCTCGAATTCCTTACTGAGTCGTTGTGACTCCCCAACATCGCGCGCACCCTAGGACTCAGAGACCCGCTCGCCGTTTCACTAATCAACAGTGTTATTTGCAATCTGGATATATAAGAGTCCGATAATTTTACAAGTTTGGATCGAACAACTTACAATTTACCTTTCAAAAACATGACAACTACTATTGCCGGTCTGTTGGAGCGAAACAAGTATGTTCCGGCTCTTTTGGCTTTTGCCATTGGGTTTCAACTAAGTTAAATGTTATACAGAGCTATCAATCATACACCTCTCCCTTCTATCGCAGAGAGAAAGGGACATGGTGGAGCTCCACCTCGCACTGTAATCGGTAAACATAACCTAGGGCTGCCATTATCGAAGTTTATTGACATCTATTTCCATGCTAGTTACCTGTTGTGACCCCCGATGCGTTCCCGAGGAATTTTTTAATCTAAAAGCCGGAGGTACGCGAAATCATTCAGGCCAAAGGAGCAACCAAAAGGCAGTTCATTCACATATTTCCAGAGGTTGTTGTCCACCGGAATGCTGGAGGAAACATCCGCCATGCCCTCCGAGATATCCTAATTCTGGATGCACTAGTCAAGCTTGATGAAATTGCCATTGTCCACCATACCGACTGCGGCACTCTGCGCTTTACGGACGAGCAGCTGCGAACTGCCTTGAAGAAACAAACCAAGGAGACACACTGGGCCAAGATTGAGACGATGGAATTTGGCGCGGCTTCGGGGTAAGCTGATCCCTTTGGCCCTTTGGAGTAAGCCATTTGAGTAAAAAGGAAAGATGGGCTGACGTAGATTGGGAACACTGCAGGATTGAAGAGAATCTGAAAGGAGACCTTGAGTGGGTTCACGGAAACCCCCTGCTGAGGGAGGCGCTAAAGGAAGGTACTCAGGGCTTCATCTTTGACCTTAAGAGTGGAAAGGTGGAGAAAGTCGTAATATAGCTTGTCAATGTACCAAGCACTATTGTCGGTCAAATTCTTGAGCCTTTTTGAATCATGCATTCGTACCTCTGCCGGCACGAAGTGTCAATTATACTCCTGGTTAAACGTGAGATCATTAAATTATTCATCTCTTCATGCAGATATTTAATCCACCCTGTATCACAAATGATTGGAAAGTGACAAGTTATGTGAATAACAAAGGTGAAACAAATGAATAAAAAAGGTTGAGCTCCTCCGGAGTGGTCACATACCCGAACTCCAACAATATCTTACAGATCTGTGCTTAATTTGGCGAGGAACAGGTCCAACAGCTTCAGGTGATGAGTATTCTATTAGATCCTGGTGCTTCTCGGGGCCTGAGCTAGAGGTCTCAGTTAATCTTGGAAGTCTGAAGTGGCCGTTCGGCTGTTGAACGAACTGCCGCACGGGAGTATATTTCTTGGACTTTCACATCCACCCAGAGCATTCATCAAAACCATTTGCCCCTAAATATTACCCAAGCTAAGGTCTCAGTTGGAAGTCACCAGATCCAAAAGAAATTCAAAAACAAAACAAAGAGGCTGCTTCGTTATCGCCTGGAATTATCCTACGGAAATACAAAATGTCGACGGATGGTACCCTTACAGAAACACATGATGCCTTCCAGATGAATGCTACAAATAGCCCAGACTCGGAAAAAAAAGTTCAAAGAAAAGTTATCCCGGAATGGAAAAAGAGCAAGGCCCCTGATGGTGGACTGGCTGCTTGGTCTGTGGTCCTAGGATCATGGTGTGTGCTGTTCTGCACCTTTGGATGGATTAACAGTACGAACAAACCCCTACCACCGAGAAGTTTAAATGCCCTTTGTACCATATTGACAAAGACAGGTGTTGGAGTTTTCCAAAATTACTACGAGTCGACTCTACTGAGCCAGCATTCGGCTAGCACAATTGCTTGGATCCCATCCTTGCAGATATTCTTCATGTACGCCATGGTAGGGTCTTCCGATGCATTATCCTCCCTTGTACTCAGTTTGCTAATCTATTCATTCTCAACTAGGGCCCTGTGTCCGGCCATTTGTACGACAACTATGGACCCCGTTATTCAGTCCTATTCGGATCGCTTCTTCACGTTTTCGGTCTGATGATGTGTTCTATCTCGACGAAATACTATCAAATATTGCTCTCACAAGGCGTATGTAGCGCTATTGGAGTCTCAATTATCTTCCAACCCGGTAAGCAAGAGCTTCCAGTGGTATGTCGACTCAAATGATAGTAGCTGATACTTGCCGACTATTCTAGCGACCAGTGTCATTCCAGGTTGGTTTGACAAGAAACGTGGCACAGCTTACGGCCTGATGTCCACCGGGTCTAGTGTTGGGGGCGTAATTTTTCCAATCATGATACAACGGTTGATTCCGGAAGTGGGATTTGCGTGGGCGATGCGTGCTGGAGCTTTTGTGATCTTGTTTCTCCTTACCATCGCTAACTTGACGATCCGATCCCGTTTACCTCCATCACCACGGCCTGTGTCACGGGCTGCATTAACACAACCATTGAAAGAGACGAAGATGCTGCTTGTTATCGTAGGGTTTACTCTGCTGACCTTTGGAGTTTATATCCCCATTGATTACCTGGTCGTTGAGGGACTCGCGAGTGGCATCAGTACCAACCTTTCTCAGTACTTGCTGGCGATACTGAATGCTGGAAGGTACGCATAAAACTAGCTCTGTTCTCCCTTGTTGATATTCACTAATTCGTGTTACTGAAGCTTCTTCGGCCGCCTTGGGGCTGGTATGACTGCTGACCGAATTGGGACATACAATGTGTTCGCCGTGGTATGCTATCTAGCTGGGATATTCATTCTTGCCATTTGGATCCCTGCCACCAGCGCCGCGGGGACTATTGTATTCGCCGTTCTTTTTGGATGTTGCTCAGGCGCATATGTCTCGCTAGCAGCAGCGCTTGTGGTCAAGATATCACCCTTGCCGCAGATCGGGTACCGAGTAGGCTTGATTTTCCTCTTCGCTTCCGTAGGCGGATTAACAACCAATCCTATTGCTGGTGCTATTCTATCTCATGACAATGGGTCCTATCTTGGAATGAAAGTGTTTGCTGGGGTTCTTCTGCTGGCTGGGACAACCTGTGTTTTCGGGACTCGATTGCTGCACACCGGACTCAAGTTGGTTGCGAAATTCTGAGTTGATTTGGCCAGGCTGATGCCATTTATAGTGACAGAAATCCACTATTTGACAATTTGTGCGGACATCATCTAAAGCGGTCTATGTGTTTTCCGAGTTGTTGAATACTCGGTTCCCAGCCATAAGATAAACCTGTAAACCAGGCTTAGCCAACCAAGACTTTTCGTTATTAGTACCTAATTAACATAATATATATAACTATGAATGCCGACTCTAGATAGCAAGTACCAAAGAACAGATTGAGACCTGGTCTCTCATTGTTTAAATGAAAATCCATACTATATCCTTATTAAGAAGGCAATACTATGTAACTCTGCTATATTTTCACATCCTTGGCCCGTAAGTGCAAAGGCGTACAGCGGCCAAAATTCAGAAACCCGATTTTTAGCGTTTCTGCCTAGTTATACCTACGGGTTCCAATCTGGAAAGCAGATCGAATCTAAATTCCAATCCATAGCATCTTCGAACCCCAGAATGCTGCTAGGGATCGCTTCCCCCCGAAGATCATCCCCCCGAGGTCCTGTGATTTCGGCAACCGTTAAATTTGTTGGGACGCGCGCGGAAGTAAATGGACTCGAGAAAGAACATCGTATGTTGAGTGCTTTTTCTCGGAGCTTTCGTAATACGTTCCATTTCAGACCAGGACTCGGCCTGCTGGGATCCTCCACCAAATTGAACGACTTGTCAACCACCTGCCACGCTCGATCAGCGCAGTGGACTTCAGGCCGAACACAAAGATGCCACAGTGCATATGTCAAGAGATGATATTGCGTAAATGTTGAGAAGAGCCAATGGAAGTTACTGAGAAGTTCATCCGTTTTTAGTTCGTTGCCAATCTCAATCGTGTCACACGCCAGCAAAAGCGTCTGTTCAGTGGCTCGTGATGCTGACTCCTCCGCACTGAGTCCTCGAAGGTATTGCTGGCGAACGAAGATACTGAGCTTTCCCATAAGTACCTGGCCCAACAATAGTGCTGATTTTTGAATGGGAATGTTAGGATCACAATGCTGCAAATAGCGATCTTTTATGCGTGCCGTGATGGTTCTTAAAAGCTGCTCTAAGCTAGTCATTTTGTCGTCCCCATTGAGCACAGCCACGGAAAGTCGAGAAACTTGTTGAATTGCTTGATTCATCTCGGCAGCGACCAGGAACATGGTCATCTCTGTCCACTGCGGCTTTGAAGTCGGCGCCGCTTCCATGTTGGGGGAAATATCTCGGTCGTCTATGTTGAGGGGAAGCTTCGTATTAGAGAAGCCACCAAACCCATTAGTCGAGAGAGCATGGTCTTCAGCAACTCGCGCATCGCATCCAATAATCTGATACCATAACCGACGACGAATCTCGCATTCTAGTGGTGGGAGATTAAAACGTTCTCCATCGCGGTGTAGACCCATCCATTGTGCTGTTCGGAGAAGTATACCGTTCAACGTCCATCCAGATCTACCACAATTGTGATTCCGATAACAAAGCTGACACCGAGTAGTTAGCACTCATACCAAATGCGAGCCAAGTGCTCTCAAGGGGGCGGCTAGATTTACCAAATAAATCGATATTGCTTGCAGCGAGACAATGGTGGGGGAATCCAGGAAGGCAGCCGATTGCAAGGAGACCTCCAAGCCTCGTTGAAATCTTTTGAGAACAGACTGCCGGTCCTCGCCAAAAATAATATGAGAGTCTGCCTGGCGCAGGCTTGTAACCGCTGCAAAGTATATGGAGAACAGAAGAGCATTGAGGTCTTTCGAAGCAGCTTTCGGGTTATTGATGGCAGCAAATACAACAGGTTGCGTTGTCGGAATGTGAAGTACTTTGAGAAGAACGTCCACGTTGTTCAAGAAGACCTGCCAGAGGTGTTTTGCTTGCCCTCGAGATGGGAAGAGAGAAATGGCGTCGGCAGCCAACTGGGGGTTGGAGATGAGGCCATCAAAGCCAATCATTGGGCTTGCCTCACTGTTGTTAGTGCTTGCCGGTGTGTTAATAGCGGATTGAAGCTCGCTCTCCTGCTTGCAGTAATTGTAAGTCCATGTTTCTGGCGAGTAATTAATGTTGTGATCCGCTGACCTTCTCCAGGACGCGCGAGAAGAACAATTCGTTAACGTATCGAGTAGATGTGCCGTCTTTCACCAAAAAGCCTTCTGTCGGCGCAGTATGATCGCCGGCTAAAACAGACGTATTGATATCTGTACCATGTGGCTGTGACGAGAGAGAGGATGATCTGCTAGTTATATCGGGGGAGTCTCTGTTGTTGATCGCAGTGATAGCTCGTTCCGGCATCCCCGGGCGGGTTCTCCTGGTAGATGAATTTTTCGAGCGACGTTTAGTTCGTCCTGGGCCTGGATATTGGCAAGGAACATTTATTCGAAGGCAGGTCGAACAGGGCATGGCCCGGTCACAACGAACCTTGCGCTCATGGCAGCGTAGACATGATCGCTCCACGTTATAGCGCCTTACAACGAGTTGCTGGGGCGATCGGTCGCCAGTTTTCTGTGCTGACCGCTCCATGATCAAACAAATTAGTTGATCGTGCTACCCGTTCAGCTGACTGATCGGGGTGTCTTTTGGTAAAGTGTTTCAGTGTCGGGGATTCGATGTGCCCAGCTGTTCAATGACCGAAACGGCCGTGCATGTATCGACGATCAAAAATCCGGCTCTAAAGCCAACGAAACACGTGATAAAAGGCCGATTGGACAAATATTGCAATTCCTTGAGTGGAAAAGTACCAAGGAATCATCTGCGTAAATATTCTAAGGCAATCCTCAACCCATGTGGCGCTGGCTATATCCTGATTAAGCCGAACCACCGAACCACCGAACTACCGAACAATCAAGTGAGCCATGTATCATGATATATGACCCGGAAGCCAAAAAGAGGAGCTCAATGGGAAATCAATGTATGATTCCATCTAACGCAGTAGTAAAAAGATTCAACGAGTTCAACCGGAAATCCCATCAACCATGACACGCCCATAAAAATCTGTTTTGGCCGGAGTAAGTAAGCTCTCTGTTCCTATCTGCTCTCTCAAGTTCTTATGTTACCTTGAAAATACTAGACTAGCGGTAACCTTGGACTTGCATCGTTAGAAACCGCTTCTAGATCACCGTTTTAACCCGTCAGGGTAGCAACCACACACTCCCGCCAGCGGCACCGGTTTGTCGTGCAGACTACAACTCCCCAACCTCGCTTGTATCCGCCCTCCGAGTGTAAGATGCGGTTGTTTCCCCCTTGCCCGCCCTTGCTCTTGACCAGCAGCGCAAGCTCCTCGAAGCCGTAGCTGCTGTAGGTGTCCGATGCTTCATTCCCTCCAAATTCGACTTGGACACAACTAATCCAAAATGCGCGTCACTGCCTATGTTTGAAGGAAAGCTCTCGACGCAAAGACTGTTGGAAGATAAAGTACGTGACTCCGGTTTGAGCTACACAGGCATCACTACTAGCCCATTTCTTGACTGGGGGCTCACCAAGGGCTTCATGGACATGATGCAAAATCGCGTCCATCGTTACGATGGAGTCTTCAGCACTACGTTATTACCTAGGGTCGGGCGCGCTGTGTGTGCCATCTTAGGACAACCCATGGAAACAGAGAGGCGTATTATCAAGGTGCACGACATTGCAACTACGCAGAATACGTTATTCGTAATGGCGAAGAAGGCAGCTGGGCGGGTTGGTTGGATGGTAGAAAGCTCTCGGCTCACTACGATGCTCCAAAGGTCATGAGTCACTTTGAGCAAACGGACAATCAACTCGAGAAATGGGCACCAGGGGAGTTGGGAGGGTGGGGGGCGGTTGTCGTACCCACCAGTCCCCCGAGACCCCTGGGCCCCGAGGTATTCGACCCAATTCCCGAATAATCCCTGCAACCACCTCGGTCACTCCTCTGGATCAATTGCCGATCGATTTCGTACTGCACAAATGTAGGGCTTGACCTCTTACTCTCCAGGTCCTTGTACTTCAAATTATATTTGATGGAACTCCCTCCTATTGCGTAGGCTTTCTAAGAACCAGAACTTGCGTCTAGCACTGCGAACGAAGTTATTTCATTACATTCCACGCTTCTTTGAATCTTTATTTTCTCTTCACCTTAAATATGACCACGGCTAAATGCTCAGAATACACGGTATCAATCTCCCGGGGTTGTATTTCCAATATCAACATATAAATTGACGAATGATCAAAACTAGCGCGAAGAGGGCAGCGAAGTGAAACTTCTGCACTATATTTTTGGACAGCCCAACATCGACCAGATCCGCGGTCATCCCGACAAAGTCCTGAATCTCATTGAAGAGTTTGGCCAGCAATATTGGTTCGCCAATGTCGGCCATCCCAAAGGCGATATCGTCATCAGCCTCATCGAAGAACTTCGACCTCGAAAGATGATTGAGCTCGGGGGCTACGTGGGCTATTCCGCCATCCTCTTCGGGGACGCCGTGCGCCGTCACGGGGGACAGCGATACATCAGTCTCGAGTTGAACCCTGAGTTTGCTGCTGTAGCTAATATGCTCATTGAGCTGGCCGGCCTGCGGGATTTTGTGCACACGATCGTTGGCCGTAGCGATGAGTCACTGCAAAGGCTCTACATGAGTGGAGAAGTCGAGCACGTGGAGCTCATGTTCATCGATCACTATAAGCCTGCCTACACTACCGATGTACAACTTTGTGAAGAGCTAGGCATGATCTTGCCAGGCTCCGTCCTCGTCGCTGATAACGTGGTGATCCCTGGGAACCCGCCTTATTTGAAGTATGTACGAAGTACTGCGGAAGAAAAGCGGCAAGTGGCACGATCTATGGAATTAGGAAGAACCTTCAACACGGAAGGGTTTTCAGAGCGGACCATCTCCAAATATTTGGGCGCGGATTCTGCACCCAAGTTCGATGTGGTTGGAAATCCCAACTTGGTGTACCATAGTGTTCTGAACCAACCTGAAGGAGACCCGGTATGATTGTCTTTGATGCTTTGTGTTCTCCATATTTTCCTGTTTTGCTCACATGTGTCCATTCTTTAGGATGCCCTTGAGATCACCAAGTGCGTGAGAATTGAAGAAGTTGCTTGATGCGCACTGGCCATGACGCATCTTTCTAGGCTTCTTTACAGCACTAGGATTTTCTTACTTGGTTTTGTTAGGAATGTAACTAGATATAATGATATCTGCAGGAAAATAGTACATGTTGAATAATATACTATAAAATAATATATTAAGCAGCATTTTAAAAATGAATCTTTCGCAAGATATAGAAATGTAATTGTAAAACTGTCTAATCTTCTTTATGCCTAGGCATGAAGCTATATTTTTGGCTTTATTTCCACCCCTATATATTCTATCTGCTTCTCACTAACTAATGTAAATTTATAATAAGAAGTAAGAGATGAAATCAAGAAGAAGAAGAAGCGCAAAGAGCGGTGTCAGTACTGAGTACTGGATTATTTTCTAAGATTCCATTGACTGAATATAGCCCGAATTGCAATGCTATCCTGCAATGCAGGATACTCGAGGGTGTATGGCAGAATATATGATAGAGGCGTCAAATTGCATCGACGCCGCTAATCCCGTTTCTGTAGGAGTTCTGCAACACTTAGCGTATACAGGAAATCAATTCGGGTTTAGCTTTGAAAACGACCTAGATGCATGTTAATTATGGAGAATTAACTTGGGTTTTCAACATCTTATATAGTTATCTAGAAGACGGAAGGAGGCGTTCGCACTAGACCTTTAATCCCCCCCCCCGGGAAGCATCTTCACTAAGTCTCTAAGAGGGGCCCCTTGTCTTCTATCCAACACATGTTGAAGGCCATGGAGGGAGTATAATATCTAGCATAATTTTGGACTTGAATATGCCCACATAAATGCGGCATCAAATTTGAAATACGTTCTTCCATGCCTCCAAGCTTATGTATATCACTTGTTCTTCCAGACCAGGTACTTCTCCACGTGCATTGATACCTTCAGCGGTGGGTGGTTAGTGTTTGCCGTTGTCGACCTAGTTGGGTTTAGTAACTGAGGATCCATAGAGGAATCATAAGTTCCTCTGCCCCCCTTCTTCCTATCCCTTCTTTTCCACATCCCTCTCTCCTCTAGGCCTAAGGGTTCTTACCTTTACTGTCTTTTTCGTCCTACCTAGTTACGACAGCATATATCCTACTCACTGTCAACGCCCCTTTGCAGCGTGATTTATCTACTTCTAGCGATTGTCTTAACATAATATTCTTGTTCTCGAAAGTTTCGTCCCTGTTCCGCAAGCCAAACTTTCCAAACATCTTAAAAAAGGTTCATTGCAGAGAAATGAGTGAGTCCCTCGAATCTAGGCCCGTCTAGTCAATCCGACAAGCATGGCTGAAGTCATCTCCTCCAGGAACAGTTTCCACTTTCGCTTCCAAAACATCATATATAGGTATGTCTTGCAGAACCTTGACAATATGATGTATGGTTGGGAGGCATTGCACATCACCGGTAGTGAAACCAAACGATCCCTGGTAGGAATGCCGCTTTTTGGGGTCATCAAGCAATTGAACCACTAGATTTGAAGCATCTTCAGCTTGATGATCTTCATTTCCTTCAGGCAGCGGTGACTTATCATAGGGCTCAAGCACAGCATACTCCGCATCAGCCATTCCGGGTTTCCCAACAGCCGGAACATAGCGATAAGTCAACAATCCCAAATCAGGGTTGTGCTTAGCTGGAGCTTCCCGATAGAGTGCATCAGAACCCTTCTCATCACTGATCCCATTTCGATGCAACTGAGCCCAGCAAAGCCTCCCAAAGGCTGTACCACGCCATCTCAGTTCGACTGTTTTGGAACTGCCATCATCGACTGTCTCAATATCGCAGCCCAAGACAGGAGCACCGAACTCATCGCGCCGAGAGACAATCGCATCAGCCAGGTTCTCAAACAAAATAGGAACGAATGTCCCAGGAACCACCTCTCCATTGGGAGAGTTGTATTGAGTCCCATGGATATACAGTCCGACACGGTCATATCCTGATCCGCCTAGCCAAATCAAATTTTGGAACGAGGTGTGGATAAACGAGGCCTGTACCACTGTGTCAGGCAGAACAAATGAGAAAGACTCAGTCGGTAGAAGCCCTTCTAGATACGTCTTGGACGTGGCGAAACGAATAGACCGGACGATCTTCTGGGGTTGAGTACCAGGAATACTTCCATCGCTAGAATGGTAGGGTGTAGGCGATGGTCCAAATGAGATAGGCTGACGCCAATGCGATATCTTCTTGAAGGACTTCGCCTTTTGCAGAGCGTGACTAGAGTGATGAAATTCGTCATGGCTGAAGCTGTAGTTGTCGAATTCGTGGGCTTTGGCAGCATTTCAATGAGTGATGAACACGAAGTGGAGATTCAGCCTGAGTTGTATGTTTTGACTTACGAGAAAATCCCATTTTTCTTTGAACTTCCATCGGTTGACTGTTTACGCGAGAGGCTACCTGAATCCGCGTAGCTCGCTCTTTCCGGCACTTATGGTAGAGTGCAAGTCTCTCGGGAATTTCGTCCACAGTCGTACCGTATGGGAGCAGTACTCCGAGGGACACAGCATCTTCAATTGCTTGGGCAGCACCTTCTCCTCGGTGGGGTAGAAAAGGGTGGGCAGCGTCTCTTGAACGTTACTGGTTAGCAAATAGAACAAAGAATATCTCGATTTTCAGCGGTTCTTTGCCTACCCAAGTAGAGCTAGTTTTCCATTAACCCATGTTGGTAATTCGGGCAAATCGAGCAATGGCCAAATTCTGGTTTCATCCTCAGGGGCTTTTTCCAAGATTGCCTTGACTGGTAGTGCAAACTCGCTCGCAATCAGCAACATCAATTGCTTCTCTGAACCTTTTCCCTGTGCTGGAAGTTATTAGCTAATGTAAATAGCCCGAAACAACAAAAGAAGTATGAAAAGGAAAAGGAAAACGGCCCAGTTTCTTTCTTCTGCCCGGCTTGCTTAATAAAGTCGACAAAATAAACAACGACATGACATACCTCGATGTGATTTGGATTCATGGGTTGGATGCAGATAGATACAATTTGTCGCTTTGTTACCTGCACAAGGATAGCACACGAGGCGTCTGACTCCGGTCCCCATAATTACAGTCAGACTACCATCAGACTTGATCATTGATCTTGTGAGAGGATCGTCCTGGAGAGTCTGGGTCGGGATGAGGAATCGAAAAGCGCTAATTCCACTATCAAAAGGGACATAGCCTGGTCCTCCCTCGAGGGCCTTGCGACATTGGGACTGTCTCTTATATCAGTCTTTTTCCTTTTCTTGATATAGACGGGAGGAAAAATGATACTGACATGAACTCCATCCGCTCCCAGAATCAAATCCCCAGATACTCGTTCGCCATTGGCAAGGACAACCTCGCTTTGATCCGGATCCACTGACGCAACTTTTCTTTCCAGTTGGAGAGTGCATGGCTTCCCAGGACCCTCGGTCGAAACCACCTTCTCCCACAAGGCGGTGTGCAAGTGTGCCCGATGTACAAGGCGTCTCAGCTGTGATAATAATCCTCCATGGTTAGGATGTTGTGTTCTTGTTTCTGACAAAATGACCAAGGATGAAAAAGACCAGATCACTCACATGCTGCCATCTGCCACTCTCTGCATGGTAATCCAATGAGATGATCTTTTGGCCAACAGCACCATCCCAGATCGTGCACCCGGTGCATTCAATTGCGCCAATACGATCATTCTTCCCCAGGTCAATCCCTAGTCTTTTCAAGACACCATCGCAATAAGGCGGAATGTTGATGGCTGCTCCAACCTCGTTGCTGAAGCTCGATGACTCTAGAAGAGTAACTTGATGTCCTTGCTGTCTCAACGCCAGTGCTGCAGTCTATTTCCAAACAATTGTCGGATTATATGTCAGTTCCAGAATCCTTGGGCATACAAATGAGTAGAAGAAGGGAGGAGGAAATATACCAAGCCACCAATCCCGGCTCCCACGATGACTACTTTCAGCTGTGCCATGGCCGAGCTGTTGATTTCGGGATGATTCGCAGTCACTGTCATTTTCTGACTTCAATATGTGCCCGGGTAATGTAGTTGTTTGTACGCAGGGCGTCATAATATATACTGTAGATATACCTTGGACATATTTATATGCGATGGCGACTTTTTATCGAATAATCTTCAATCCGTGCACCTTAGTTGAAGATTTGGCACCGTAGGGCCTATTTCGGTTTCCTCGGTAGAACTATGTAGTCCAAACATCTGATCTCGGTCTTTCGGCCGTCCGGGGACAAGTAGGAGGGTTGGGGCGAAATAGAGCGGCATGCACTGAAACCACCCTAGACCCAACCGAGGGGCCCGAAGCTCATTTCTGTATTCATATTCTTCCAGGGTTATTTGATACATTCCCTATCATTTGCTGATCATATTTGATGAATACCAATTTATTGGGCGAACTACATACATGTACGGAGTACTGAAAGATACTTTGGTGGCCGGATAGCTTGTTAACTATGTAGTTGATTGGTCGAAATCTAAGCACGAACCTTCTATATACCTATCCATATATGCATCAATCAACATGGCATCCCATTTCCAAGTGACAATATTAGATGGGTGGTCTGGTGATACAATAATCCTTGATCAAGGTAATCAAAACATCCAATTCCGCCGAAAGGAACTGCTGAACAGCCGATGTTGGTGATGATCTTCTGTGAGAGCCCAATTCTTGTGATCCATCATATTGTGCATGGTAAAAGGGACGTGCCTTCGCAAGATCAAACACCAGGCTCAGCTTTTGCACTTCACAAAGCAGAAACTGTGCCTTCATACGCTGCTCGGAAGAGAAGTCCAGGGCAAGATCCCAAAATCGGATGGGAGTAGCAGAGCATGGCCTAAGAAAAGAGCCGAGAACGGAATGTGATAAATCTGCGCTTTGTGATGGACACGGTTCCCGTGTAAAAGCGACAAACGCTGAATGATACCCGGCTAACACTTTGGAGAACAGGGCCATAACCATGAAAAGTACGGTGGGGTCCCTAGTGCAGGTTCCACTGCCACACCTCAAAATGCGTTCCAAGTGCTGCATAGTGACACGATTAACCTTCACAATGTGATCGCCGGGTGTGAGACCGGGGTTTATAGCGCTTTCTTGGCATTCAAGCTCGCTACTGAACATATTCTGGAGTGCAGTAATGGCCATAGTTGGGCATGAACACGTAAGACCCTTTCCTCTAGATGAAGAGTCGGACACCTCGGACAGAGAAGTGTCTGATCCCCCAAATGCCCTCAGATTGCTAGTGTCATCTGCTTGTATGTGGATAGGTCCTAGTTGATCGATATCCATGCACTGTGCATACCAATCTTCCAGGGTATCGGTTTCATTGCCCCCAGGCAGGTCCTCTTTGTCAACCCCGGCCAACAACCCTGCATAATCAGGGACAACGTCATGAATCTCGAGATTGCAAATCTCTGTGCTTTGTACTGTGTCTTTCCTTGCCTGTTCCTGGTTTCTGGAGCGTAGATCCGATGGAGTAGGGCCAGTATTTGCTTCGATCGTTTTGTTCGATAACGGTTGGTGTTGTGTAGATGATTTCCCCTTCCACCGATACGGACTATAGACACAGATTGCTTGAATCGCTTCGCATCGTTCACATTGTGGTTTTCGTTTGTCGCATCGGACCTTGAGCATCATGCATCGATCGCAAGTCGATCGTAGTTTCGGTACTTCATTCTGCCACCTGACAGCTGATCGGCCACTATTGTGGGCCATTTGTGGATAAGAGGACTTGGCGGACAACGTAATAAGGAATATTCAACGAAGTTGATTTGATTTGCCAAGGAAAGTCAATCTGGGGATTTCCCTCTTGGTATAAATTCTAAAGAAAACCCCTCAAGCGCTGTAATCAACCCCTCTCCGCTCCGGTCCCCTACAGATCGTGGTTCTTTTGTCTTCCGCAAATTACATAGCTTTCGTTCTTGATAAGCCCTTAAGACCACCTCACCTATCAAGATAAATTATGATTATCTAACCTTATGATAATTATTTTAACAGCATACTAGTTTCTTTGTTTAGTACTATGCTTATGGTACTACTAGGTACCTACGTAGCTAGTAAGTTGATGCATGTGATGTTGCATCACTCAGTCGGGGATATCCGGAGAATTATCAATCCTTGCCAGTCCAAGGGTTCGTGCGCGAGAGAAGGCGATCTGACGGTGGGAGGATGACAAAGGTAATAAGGCGAGCTCTTTCTAGGTATCACCGGGTTATGTTGTGAGCGGTGGTTATAGTTGGAGGTAAAGAACGGGACCAATTGTCATTGTTGAACTTGCAGCACCGATCTATTGAACAATAACTCAACAAAAGTAAACGAGTGTTGGCTCATAAAAGGCACATAGTGTATTCCACACATTTTTGGATCCTACTGGAGCTTTTTCTAGGTATAATATGTTCAAAGGCTAAGGAAACATCCTGTTTGATAGGGAAGGTGTAGCCCAATATTAATATTCTTTAACTGCACTTGACTAATCTCAAAGAGGGACCTGCGGAGTAAAAGAAAGCGCAAAGCTAGTCTCCTTACAAGGAACCTGGTATTTCTTCAGGGTAGCGGGACCACACCGCGCAGTTCCCAATCCTGCGTGTGCAGCATCTAACCGAAGGAAGACGTCTTCCCTCTTCTTCAAGTCTGTCGGATGAGCCGCATTGGCGATATCTTCTGCACTGTAATGCAGTGCCGCAAAATCAAACTCATCCCCTGTCTTCCCGGCCTCATCCACTCGCGTCACCACGAAGCCGACACCCTGGCTGTTCATGAGCTGAAGCCAGCGTGTGCCCGCACGATTTCCATTCTCCCGTGAATACTCGTAAGATGTGAAGAGACTATCTGGAGTCCGGCTATATAAGCCGAGCTTTTGGGAGTTGCGCTTATCAGCATAGGATTCATCAGGTCCACAGCCAAACCAATTCACCGCTGCAAAATCGGAGGGTAGCTGCATATCAAGACCTATCCGAGGTAGTATGGTCGGCTGATAGCCGCGAGGATGAACATTGTGAGAAATTACAACTGTACCATCTCCATGAATTGATACCCTACGCCGTCTTCGTGAGGAATTTGTAGGCTTCTTTTTACAGATGGCCCTACCAACACTAAACCTTTCCAGACCTTGGATTCGTACGGCTGTTCTAACGCAGGCGGCTATCACTTTTTACTTACCACTGCATCACCTGCTGGTCCGTACAGTATGCTGTAACTGTCAGCAAAGACAACCGACTGTTGGGCCTGGCGAAAGATCAAGCCAGGGCCGCGAGCCACCAGGAAGCTATCCCACAAGTACAGGTCGCCCGAGTGAAGTCAACCACACTGAAAATTGCACAGTCTCAAGCAGCCGCCAGCAAAGGCTTGCCAGAGGACGTCGGGAGACACGCCATACGAGTGGATGTAGCACTCCCAGGGAAACACCCCCGGCTGCTGTATGATCGATTATCATGGAAAGAAGCGAGCGTGCTGGCCCAAGTCCGGACCCATTCACATTGTGGTGGCGCGAAAGGTCTAGAGCTCCTAGGAAGTCCCCTCGGACTTCAGCTAGGATGGGGTATTTTCTGAGTTTGAATATATTTAGCAATTAGGGGTCGC
This sequence comes from Penicillium cf. griseofulvum, assembly GCA_028974015.1. Classification (NCBI taxonomy): domain Eukaryota; kingdom Fungi; phylum Ascomycota; class Eurotiomycetes; order Eurotiales; family Aspergillaceae; genus Penicillium; species Penicillium cf. griseofulvum. The sequence goes on from JAPQKP010000001.1 coordinate 3,258,173, forward strand.
GAATTTCTTTATAGGCGGCTAGATCATCCAGTAGGCATGATCGATGGGTTTAGAATATTTTTGCGGATATCCATCGCTAGAGCTGAAGTCGTATTCCTAGGAGCAAGCGGCAAGCAGCAAGAGCGATAATCTGTTGTTATTCAAGCGAAACAAAATCGGAACAAAAAGTGAATTTACAGACTATCCAATTGGGGTTTTCTGAGATATTCCTAGATATTGTAGAACCAAAAATTGAGTGTTGGATATTTCCCGCAACTGTATAGAGACGGTATCGTGGATGCAAGGGCTTGGCGAGTTGAATAGTGGCATAGCCGCAGAATAGTAAACCTAATAAATGTGGCCCAACTACCAATTTACCCCCCAGCGGGAGACGAAATTAACCAGGATCGACCGCCACATTGTTAACGCCAGCCTTTCGTTGAGGGGACAACGGTCAAGAGCGCTGGGTGAACGACTACATTAGGATAGGGCTAGCGTGGTACATTTTATTAAGGTGAGCTACTGACTTAGCTGCTCTCCAACTTTGCTCAAGTCACGCTCAGTGAGTGAGTTCATCTGGCTTGTGTAATGATCCGGTGATGCTCAGTAAGCGAGTTCGATGATTATGTAGTAATCAGGGGCGTGCTGAGTTTTACTCAGTGATAAAAAGCGGCTAGGGGTGAGCACTAAAACGGAAAGGGAAAGCTATCTCGCGCGACCTAAAATCCGGTGTATACTCCGTATGTCTCGACGTGAAATTCTGTTCCACGGTTGGGTCGACGCTAAATAGGAATAGACTTTCGGCAGGAACGGCCTTGGTATACTTTGGGATTAGTCCAGTGCTACTGGGGACTCTTATACGTCTTATACATGTTTCACTTATGGGATGTCCATTTAATTTACACAAATTATATTATCTTCGCTCTGATTGCCCAAGAGGGGCACGTGTGATGGATGTCTTTCTGTAAGGTCGCGTTGTAAGCAAGGGTGGGTGGCAGGAGGTCATAGCGCAAAATGCTCTCTCCCGAGGTCCTCCTCACTACGTTGTTTATATATCTGATAAACCATGCGGAGGCAGTACAGGCCCGCATAATTGTTCCCAGTCTAGAACAACTGACCCCTCAACCAATGTCGGAATTATCACAACGGCCATGGCCGATCGTGGGTTGCTCATTGGCTGCTTGTTTGTTGATTGGTTTGGTATACTTTCTCCAGTCAACTTCCATTGCTCTCGTGCCATTGATTTTGCCTGGGCGGCCTTACCAGAGTATTCAAAAATCTGAGGACATCACTGCTCGACCGCGGATAGAGCTTCATCCAGAGGATCATGCGTACCGATCGCCAGCGACCCAATATTTGGACTGGCGTGTGACCTCGGATTTTCGCAGACCAGATGGTGTCTTGAAGCGGGTATATCTCATAAACCGTCAGTAGAAAGAACTCACTGGTATCACAGTTGTCGATCTGACCGGAGGATATTGAACTAGGCTTATTCCCTGGACCGACGGTGGAGGCCCGCTCTGGTGACACCTTGATTATTACTGTTACCAATGCCTTGCCAGATGAGTCAATTGCTCTTCATTGGCACGGCCTTCATGTGGCTAGTAAGCAACCGGCTTTGTCGGAGCTTAATTAAAAGCATCGAGGCTAATTTTATATAGATGCCATGGATGGTGCAGTGGGAATTTCACAATGTCTTGTCCCTCCTGGGGGACATTTCGTTTATAATCTGACAATTACAGCCGATCAGAGTGGTACTTTCTGGTACCATGCCCATTCGGGGGTCTCGCGGGCGGATGGCCTTTACGGTGGGTTGGTCGTCCATGCACCAGCTTCCAAACCGAACGCCCGAGGGTTAACATCCCGGAGGGGCGATACACTCCACCGTTACACCTATGACAGAGAACTTTTGCTTCTCATCGGGGACTGGTACCATCGCCCCGCGGGTGATGTTCTAGAATGGTATATGGACCCAGGAAATTTCGGAAATGAGGTGAGTGCCGAAGTCTGGCCCTGAACTTTGGACAATGCTATCTAACACTGGTATTAGCCTGTTCCTGATTCCATGCTCATTAATGGAGTAGGTTATTTTGACTGCATAATGGCTGTGCCTGCTAGGCCGGTGGACTGCATTGATCAGCAGGCGAATTCTTCATTTATCGGCTTCGAGTCTGACATCACATATCGAATTCGCATGGTCAACACTGGGTAACTATTTAACAGTACTATCAGAGCCAACGTTATTAACTAACCAGTTGATAGAGCTCTGGCCGGGGTGAGTCTCGTTTTCGACAACCACAACCTGGACCTGCTTCAGGTGGATAGTGTCGATGTGGCACATTCTGAAGAAACAAGTATAAATTCCATCGGTATACTCTTCCCCGGGCAACGCATGGATTTCGTTCTTCGGCCATTATTACAAATGTCTGAAAAGCAGTCACACATGAGGGTTCAGTTGAATCAAGAGTACGATCAGACTCGCCGAGCACCACACCAGCTATCGGATGGTTGCTAACGTCTCACTAGTTCCTTCAAATACGCCAACCCAGCATTGACGCCTGAGCAAACATTCCCCATCAACTACCATTCCGATGGTGTCCAGAAATCTCCACTTAAGGTCCACCATCTCAACATCGAGGAAGCACCTTCTGCGCCTTCTATCCTCCGCTCCATTCCCCCCACGGCGCAACAAACACATGTGGTCTACACCAAAATCCAAAAATTGGCACGATATTCCAACAAGCCATTCGGTTACTTCAACCAAACTACCTGGAAGCCCCAGCAAGATCCACCTTATCCATTAGCCTCTATACCACGAGCTAAATGGGACGCAAACCAATTCGCAATAGCCACAGGGCCAGAGCCTGCATGGGTAGACCTGATAATCAACAATCTAGATGAAGGATCCCACCCCTTCCACATGGTAAAAATCCCCCCCACCCTGTGTGGCGCCGACAATCCACTAATTAATATCCACTCCAGCACGGCCATCACTTCTACATACTCGCAGTTCACCAGGCCGAATTTGGCTGGGGCTCCTACAATCCTTTCGTCGACAAAATCCCACCACACCTAGAAGCTGACTCAGATGCGCTGAAGACTGACACAGATGACGCCCAGAATCCCAACACTGGTCATAATTCCGATCTGTACGACATATCGCGTGCTGCTCTACGTGACACAGTCCAGATTCCAAGTCGCGGCTATGCTGTTCTCCGTTTCCGGGCGGATAACCCAGGCGTTTGGCTTTTTCATTGTCATATACTTTGGCATTCTGCGACGGGTATGGCCATGATGATTGATGTGCAAGGCGATCCGACGGGATTGGCTGCGCACACTGGCGACGGAGAATTATGTCCTCGTTTTTGAAATGAATGGACTATCTTTAGCCTTACGGTTAGCCAGTCTTGCTAGCACTTACACTGCAGACGCTAGCTTATCTGTTATAGTGTGATGGAGCGACAAGCCTTCCCGGATGGAAAGTGAATAACTATGCATGCTCCTAATGTCTTTATTCGAATTTTGTGGAATTCCTCCAAACAAAATCACTAACCCTAAGTGAATACCATCCAAGGCTGAGCGGCGATCCTCAGGGGCAACGGGAAGGAGATGTACCCACATTCTATTATTAGAAACAAGCCGACCAGCCGGATAATTCCAACGAGAAAGAGGTCAATATCGCAGCCGGTTAAATGAGATTGACGAGCCCTAGAGCCTCAAATTGCGGCTTTTGGCTCGATAGTGCCGGTCCTGAGATTACCAACCGCATTCTCATCTAAGCTCCCAGCGCCCCTTTGGAAGGGCTCACGTGCGACAAATGTTACAAAGTTTTCAATACCTAGCAGTTTCATTCAACATACGGAGTACTCCGTACATCTTGAGATGATTGATCATGTTGATCCCTAATCATCCATGTCCAGAACGAAGCCCTTTCAGTAACGTCATGCACCCGAGGTCAACAAAAGTTCCAAATCACAAGCTAGTACTAATTAGGACAATGTTCTGATTAGCTGACGGTGGAGCTGAAGGTTATTGCACTCAGCCCTTCGTTTTCGCTCAATACCCCAAAAGGAGATTTTCTCCCTTTTTTTCCCTCTTCTATATCCGGGGAAATACTCTGCTTTACAATTGGCTGTAGTGCTCATTCAAGATGCAGCTGGTTCCCTGGGTTCGGTTTTGGCTGCAGTCACTGCAACTTTACATCGTGACGACGGCTGAAGCCATTCGCTCAGGGACATGGAGGGAACAACAATACCAGCTCCTTCAAGGGGCTCGACAAAAATCTCAGTACTATTATTCCCGAAATATGAAGAGAACTTATATCATTCCTGGGGCGATAACAGTTTTGTTAGCCCTTTGGTATATTTTCTCACAGCCACTGCTTTACATGACTCCCCACGACGAACGCGCTTGTCAGCATCCAGTCGCTCGGCTTTTTTATGGTGCCAATCAGGCTTTTAATGAAACATTGGGGCGCCAGTCAAAGTCATTGGATGAAGCAGTGACGGAATATCGACGACGATATAAGATGCCCCCACCTCCCCACTTTGATGAATGGTATGCGTTTGCAATGTCGCGAAACACAGTCTTGATCGATGAATTCGATACCATATATCATACTTTGCTGCCTTTCTGGGGACTTACACCAGCTACGATTCGTTCGCGTGTGAGAGAGGACCTTGGGTATGATAATCTCGTCATGGGAATTGCCATTCGCGACGGCAAAGCTATCCATTTGGGCAATGGCCAAGGGAATTGGCAAAAAAATGCAACGATGGAGATTCTTGAAAAGTTCTCCCAATGGTTACCGGACATGAATCTGGAATTCAATGTACATGACGAGCCACGCGTGGTAGTTGCGCATGGGGAATTGCACAAGCTGATTACTGAAGGCTATGCAGCTCACGCTCGGCTGTCTGGTAACTCATCATTGTTGAATTTATTTTCGCCGGGTGATGTGGATGACCCCGTCCCACCAGTGGCGGTCTCTACAACCAGATTTAACGACCTCGGGCTCCAAGATACATGGTTTTACTCACGGATTTCATGTCCACTAGACACACCTGCCAGGGTGCTGGATGGTAACGCGCCAGACAATTCAAGTGCTTACGCAATGGGTCCTTTGGGCTTTGTGTTCAACCAGACTGCGGCTACTGATATCTGCAACAGTCCGTCACTGCGACATCGGCTGGGACTTTTTAATCATCCAAACGCTTTCAAATTGACAAACGAGCTGGTCCCGATATTTTCCACATCCCATCCGTCTTCATTCCAGGATATTGCAGTCCCCTCGCCATGGTATTACGAAGAAATCTCAAAATTCGATGCTGAAACCTCGGTTAAATGGGAGGATAAGAAACACCAGCTATACTGGCGCGGAAAATCCAACGGGGGACATAGTCGGAATGGCTCCTGGCGTAACCTGCATCGTCAGCGTATCATAGGGAACTTGACCCATCCACAATCACCCCAATATCTCATGCAGCCAAAGAGTGATTCAACCTGTATTGCGGGCCACGGTGACGGCTGGGATGTCCGAATAGCAAATCGATCACAGATCGAGGGCTACTTCAATGCCCATTTCACGGAGATCGTAGATTGCGATGAGGACTGTGAGGAAGAGAAAGCGTTTTTCGACGATATCGTGCAACCAGATCCTCCGAGCGAGGCCTGGAAATACCGGTATCTGTTAGATATGGATGGCCATGCCTACAGTGGGAGGTTTTACGCCTTCATGCGCAGCAAGAGTGTTCCATTTAAATTGACTTCCTTTCGGGAGTGGCATGAGGGTGTCTTGGTCCCATGGGTCCACTACGTACCGATCAACCAAGACGGGAATGAGATTCCTGAGTTGATACGGTTTTTCGAGGAAGATCCTGCGGGTCAGGAAATTGCTCGATCTATCGGGGAAGAAGGTCAATCTTGGGCGGCTAGGACGATCAGAAATGAGGATATGGACGTTTACATGTTTCGACTTCTCTTGGAGTAAGTTTGATGGAGCATCTGTTCGATTTTGACTCTGCTAACGTGAACTTGCAGATATGCCCGCGTGCAAGATAGCCAGAGGGAGAATCTGGGATTTATATTGTAGAAGTCTGGAGGAAGATCAATTCTATCTATCACAATCAGGTTTCATAAAAAGGAACTCCGCGAAAGCAGCTGAGGGCACTCGAACCAATCCGACTCATAGGCATAATAGTGCCATGCCACTATCCATCTGTATATCCTCACGAGGAAATCACGAATCTAGATGTAGTTTAGTTCTTCAAATATCTGTCAGGTACGTAAATCCGCATTGCAGATACCAGCTTGGTATCTTATACTATCCACAGTGCGCACGTGTGCTAGCTTATTTTTTGGGATATAGCGGATTTTGCCGCTCTAGCATTGACTTCTTATCATTGAATTACTGTACTGATCGTTTTAGTTGCTCATTAACTTGTCATCGTTCTACCTCCGACATAGTTGTGCTCCTGTTTCCGTTTTCTTTACAAAAATTGATCTGTTTTCTAGACATCGCATTATAGGGGTTTGATTATACCGACAGTAAATCCCCTACCTTCCTTATAGGAATCGAAGGGTCAAAAGTCGACTCAGGAGCTGTATCATTACCTGACTACCCAAACCCTCCCTTAACCAGCTAAATCCAGCAATCCTCTTTAATCACACCCTATCCACCGTCGAAAACACCAAATCCTGTCCATCCAACATAAACCTCCGTAAGAAATCCAAAGAAACCCAACAATACTTCTGCGGCGCACCCTTCAAAACCCCCTCAACAAGGGCCATCTCCAAACTAACAGATATCTTTAACTTCCACAGCATGAGAATCTCATACCCGTACTCGGATCTTTTCAATCCGCCATTGAACTCCGCATTACCGATACCGCCGTCGTCAGGGACTTCTCCTGGGACTTTACCCGGAGAGATACGGGCAACGTATTCAATTCGTTTGATAGGGCTGGTGGTATAGAACCAGATGTGCGTGATAGTTGGTGGTAGGAGATAGCTGCGGTATTCGTGGTTTTTGGATCCTGAGGCTGTGTTTTTGATGTGCTCTGGTTTTATGCTCATGAAGATGTGTGATGTTGATTTTTCCATTTTGATGGGTTGGGGTTGAATTTCTTTTGAGGATGATGGATGTGGGAGTGGACTGTGTTGATTGCGGGGTGTTTTCTCCTGCAGGTCTATAAAATAGGTGTAGATGTAGTCAGCTGTATGAAATTATTACTCTTAGTTGGGTGTATCAAATCAAATCAAATCAAATCAAAGTTCAATTAGCCTGTTGCAGTCTAACTAGTTGCGTATGACTATGCAGGCGCTTCATCCATCTGAAGCAAGAACTCGAAGCCAAACGCCGAGTGGGATCTCTCCCAGGGTATACAGATGCCAATTGTAAAGAGTGGAATCAGCCCATTCCTGTACCCCGTAAACCCATAAATCCAAGCCCATCCGATCCCATACATAAGAAATTAACATATAATGATTCTTGTAGAGTGCGCCCTCCACCTTCCATCTCCCACTTCTCTCTCTCATCTCTCTCTCTCTCTGTACACCCCCCTGCCTCAGTTGCATTTGATGGTAACGGTATCGTGGCCAGTTGGTTGGCATGTTTGTCGACTTTGGCTGAGTTTCTCGTTCCACAGCATCATTCATCGTCATTGGCTGATACCCATCGTCTTCCACACCTAGGTCCATTGCCGCGAGGCCTGTCGGTTCGTCGTCGTCGTTTTCCTCCTCAATTCCAACGTGTTGAAACTGCTAGAGGAGACCTGTTCGGTGCATAAAGTTGACCACGTAGCGGGTGGCCTGCGGGTTTGACATGATCTTGTCGTAATCCATTTCCTTGATCCCAACTGTCAACAGCTGCTCCTACAATTCCGTACGCGGGATAATATATCGCGGGCACTGCATAAGGATATGCTTGGGTGTCTGTGAGCCTTCGTCACAACTACGCCGGTCTGTCTCCGCTGCCTTGATTTTGAACAAAAAGTGTCGAAGCCCGATCCTCATTGTACGCATCTGGATCAGAATTGCACATTGTGGCTTCGACAAACCTTCGTACAGCCGAAGCGTCTTCTTATTCGGCGCCTGTACCAAGCGCTTTGTGGGTGCGGAAGTCGTCTCCCGCTCCCACTGCTTCTCCCACCGGTCTCTGATTCGCTGGCGTTAGTCGGGGGTAAGCCAGGCAAAGACTAGAATAAATGATATACAATTTTATAGTGATAGGAGTCACAGTAGGGTTCATAGGTTGAGAAAGTACAGTATGTGTACAAGGAGTAATGCCAATAGGTAACGCCAATCCCCCAAACAGAGAAGGTAATGGGTAATTACAAGAATGTTCAAAGAGTGCGAATTTAGAATCTCAGGAATAAACAAGAGGGAAAGACCAGCTTCGCCGTTCAGCTTCACACATTGGAAGAGGCCCACTCGACGACCTCCAGAGCGCACATGACAAGCACGAGGGTCGAGGGGAGGATCCTGAAAAAAGACATGTTAGCAATGATCAATGCTTGGGATCAACAACCAGGGGTGTCTGTTCCCTGTAATAGAGGATAAGGACTTACCAGACAACATAACTCTGGAACAAGAGTTTCGACATAGCACTAACATAGACATTATTGATCTGACAGATCTGCGCCAGCTGCAATGCGGACGGCGCACCCGTAAGCAGGAAGCAGACAATAATGAAAATAGGATCATCGAGAATACTAATTGGCACAAACTTGGCCATGACCGCCAAAATCGGCGCCATGATGAGAGTCGGAAGAAGCATGCGCGCAAGCAGCGAAGCGATGATAAGCTTGCGTTCGTCGCGGGGATGCTCCAAATCCGCCATCGCCTCTTCAGGAATTGTATTGCGCGCGAGATTTGCGCCGAGCACGACCAGGATCAATGGCACAGCGACCTGTCCGTTCTGTTCGATCGCGCGGGTGACCGAGTTGCGCACGAAGGTGCCATCGTCGAAAAAGAGGCGCTGGAGTGCTGGGACTGAGGCGACGATGATTGAGACCAGCATTGCCCACAGTGGCGGATTCATGAAGTCCCATAAGCCACCGAGGAAGCGACGCAGTCCGCGCGTGGTCGATGCGAGACCCTTTTGGACCTTTGGTGGGAGGCGCGCGTGGAGGGCGTTAGTTTTCTTCTCTCGCCACTGGCTCAGGCGGTCCCGCGATCTGCGCAGAGATGCTTTGCAGCGCCGGAAACGCGTTTCTTCGGCTTCGTGAGCTTCCCGCGCGGTGAATTCGACATTCGGGAATTGGAGGATGTCGCCTTGGGAACTTTGGCGGGGGAGGAAGGGGCCAGTGGGTGGCGGTCCAATTACTGACGGTGCGTCGTCCGAGTCGGGATCATCCGAGTGGGCAGAGGAGAGCTTCGAGTAGGAATAAGCTCGCGTTGACACGGGTGTTTGGTCGCCGGATTGGAACCGGCGGTCGGTGTGTGTTGCATGGTGCTCATGGTGTAGATCATCTGAGCTGCGTGTTCTGACTAGCGGTTCGTCCGGGTCTGTCTGGTCCGGGTTGTCGCTATACCGCGCCTGGCCCTGTTCGATGACTGACTGGTCACGCTCCGCCTCCTCAAGGTATCGGTCCTTAGGCGCTAAGAGAATGTGGTATCCCCAACTCCAGCGCACGAGTTGACCTAGCTGCTGGAAGATAAGCAGGTATAGAATTCCACGCGCGGCGACTTCGTCATCGTTGTCGGTTGGGATCCGGTCCCAGTGAAGGCCTTTAAGGGTCTGCGAGAGCGATATCACGAGGGAGATCGGGAGAGAGTTTGAATTGCCGAAGACCTGCAAAGAAGGGGTGATTAGAGTTAGACAGTTAATTCTCTCAAACCACAGGACCCATCACATACCGCCATGGCAGCTACAAAGTTCGACTGCCGCTTCTTGAAGCGACAACATTTTGCGACAACGAAGGAACAGAAGTATGAGACGAAGGTCTGGACAATAAAAATGACCGGGATGATAGCGAGGTCCGTCAGCTTCTCGGCGGTTAATTGGGAGCCCAATTTGGTAAAAACTGTTGATAGGAGTTAGCTATGTCAGAGATCTATCTCCCAGAGAGCACAGAGAGATCCATACTGAGACAGGGGGTGAACAGAGTCACATTGAGGTTTGCCACCAGCTTCTGAGCATCTGCATCAAACATGCCCTGACGGGCGGCAATGTAACCAGGCAAACTGACGCATACGACCTCCAGCACTGCTGAAAAGACGAGCAGCACTAATTGAAAGAATGGGGGGTGGCTCTCATGGGCGCCTATGAAGAAGCGGTTGACGCCCATTGGGGCTTGGGCAATAGCATTGACATTTTGAAATGATCGGGGCACGTTAAAGATGGCCATCAGTATTCAAGAAAAGATTGATGGAAATCCCAGGAACAGGAAGTGAAGTTGTAAAGAAAATAAGCTTGGGAATTCGCATTCCTTGATTTTGCTATGAGATCTTGGCAGTTTCGCCCACGTTGATAGCTCTTTGGTGGACATTTCTTGCCTTCAGCGCTTATCTCTCCCATATTAGGAAATGAATGGCGCAATTGTAATTTAAACATTTCTTTTTCATGTAATGTATTTCAATTAGTACCCTAATTTATACCATACATTGTATTACCGTACAGAAGAGCTGAAGATCTTAAGGCTTAGCTGAAGATCACTAATGACGCATTTGGGGGGCGATAACAATGCCAAGAGCTTCCTAATCCGGATTTGAGAAAATATCAACTTCATTTTGATCGACATGTTAAATGTGATTATAAAAAACTGTCCTAGAGAGGACTGGTATAATACATGAACCTACAAAAGCAGGCCAAGAAATCCAAAAACCAGTGGCCGTGTACTAGTGGCTGTGTACTAGTGGCTGTGTACTAGGCTGTGCGGTGCGACTTTACGCCTCACCCACAAAGCCCAACTTCTCGCCTACTTTGATGCGCTGGCCCTTCTCAATACTCCAAGTCCACCCATCACTGGGGGTTTCTTCCGGCCAGCCGACATCAATGGGCTTGCGAGTTCCAAGAGGAGCTTCAAACACAAGTACGATCGAACTGCCAAGCTGGAATCCACCCATCTCCTCTCCACGCTGCAGTGGATGTCCATTAAGTGTTCGGCTGGCGTGGCGGTAAGTCGCCTCGACAAAGCCGGGATACTGCTCACCGCGCTTAGCAGCCAAGGCGGCAGCCATGTCCGCAGCGGTATCAGTCAACAGGCTGTTTGTGCGCAGCTCCGAGTCAAAGTTGATCTTAATGGAGCCTACGTTGGTAGCTCCGACCGGTGTGTAACTGAAGAAACCCCACCGCCATCGGCCGAGTAGTGCAACTCGTTCGTTGAGAGTGAATAGACCGGGTAGATGCCTCTGCAGATATGGTGAGACCGAGTATAACTCGCCAGCAAAGTGGCGGCGACTCTCGACTACCCAGGGAGCAGGGGAGTGGAAGCGGTGGTAGTCACCGGGTGCTAGGTATATCACAACGTAGAACAAGGCATGGTTGGCTGCTGTCTTGGGCGCGTACCATGGTGTTCCATCACCACGAGCCAAGTCCTCTTGCACTTGGATTTCTGATGTTGGCTTAGATGCGGTTGAAGCATCCAATGAAGCACGTCGCTTGGAAGCACCAGGTTCGCCCGAAAGAAGGCTTGGGAGAGTGTAGGAAATCCCATTCATGCGGGCAAACTCTTCATGGGCAGTCATGTTCTCGACATCCTTTTGGGTTTCTTTCCCGCCCTTGTCCGTGAGTCGCTTGGTGTGGTCGGCGTGCGCAGGCGTGGCTGATCCTAGGAGAGCGTCCAGACTGTATGTCATTCCCTTGACTTGCTCAACCTCACCCCGCTCAATCGTTCCAAATTGCAAGATTCGACCGTCGGAGGGGGCTAGAAGAGCACGAGGGTCGGGATCCAATGGTCGAACGCCAGGCTTCAGTTTACGGTAGAAGAATGCTGCCAAATTCGGGTAGGTGTGCAGGTCGGGCTCGGCAACCTCCTCAAGGTTGACGCCAAAGGCCCAAGAATATAGTTTGAATCCAGGAACGCGGAGGTAGTAAGGAAGTTCGATTTCGTTGAACCGACCCCACAAACGCGACATGGCCTTCAGGGGTAGAGTAGACATGATCTGAACATGCCATGGGCCCGATAGGCTGATTCTCGGACGACGAGGTGGCCGTTTTCCTTCGTCCCATTCATCGTTGGCCGCCTCGCGAGCCAGCCGATCCTGTTCCGCGCGGTGTGACTTGTAGAAAGACAGCAGCCCTAGCAAACCAATTCCGAGTCCGACTGGGATGGGATACCATTCGACTTTGGTATTGCGTAGGGCAAAACCTAGCCTTGAGCCAAATCCTCCCTTGTTTTCAGGGTTATTGTCCTTCTGATATTGTTTCCATGATTTAGACGAAAAATGCCGGAGACTGGCTTTATGACGGGCCGTGGCCCGGAACGAAAGAAACTCCATCGACGCAACCCCAGTTCGAGGGGTAGCGGGAGCACAGTGAAGGAGAGGCGAGGAAGTAAAAAGGCGCTTGGCCATAATGTTTTAATCCATCAGCCTGGAGCGCTAAAATCAAGCCCCTAAGCTAAGAGCGTTTTTTTCCGAAATGGGGAAATTGGCTCGTGCCGATTGACCGCCCGGCAGAATTGCACCGTAGATATGCTGGAGGTACATTGGACCAACTGTCTTTCTCTCTATATCCAAATACATTTCATTATAAGCATTTGTGCGATTCTGACTCTTCGCATTTACACTCGGCATCATTCCCATTTTCTTCCTAGCTGCTATATAGAGTCCCACGACATTACAACATCAACATCGCTTATCGATTGATGCCAGATATCAGCAACTAGATCAGCTCCATATGCGCTTTTAGCTTGCGAACAACTACACGTTTGAAGCAATGGCGACAGGATCACCATCCCAGCCCATGGCGGGGGAAAACGCATCGGGCACAATCACGGTTCATGTACTCTGCCAGTCTCTACCCCCTCCAAGCCGGTTTACACTTGACAACGTTCCACTCTCCACCACAATCGCACAGCTCAAGCACCGGATTGAGCAGTCCTTTCCGAATAATCCCCGAGCATCGCACCAAAGGCTCATATACCGAGGGAAACCCCTAACTGTCGATGAGGCAACACTCAGCACAGTAGTCTCATCCATGGAGGTATGTAACTTGTTCTTAACCTGTGCCATATCACCTTTTGTCCTAACTAGATGGGGTTTCCTTTGCAGGAAGGCACTCATAGTATGCACCTTGTGCTACCACCTGAGCCAACACACACAAAAGCACCTTCCGTCTCTGCCATGTCGCAAGCTTCGCCTTTCACGGATTCTGTTCAAGCTTCCACTTCCTCTTCCACCTGGTTGAATCCTGATACTTCGACAACTGCGACTAGTACATCCGCGTACTCTAGCATTCCCAGGACAACGGGCGCCACTCCCGTTTCCCCACGCGTCACATTCAACCAATATGTTAACACCTCATTTAACCAATCCTCACCAACTACAAATGCACCCGAAGCCGATGGTGCAGAACTCTCTCGGCGTATTCACACTTTACGAGATCACATTCTGGAGATTGAGGGACAACTGAACCGAGGTGTGATGCCATCCATGGATAATATCATTCGTACACGGAACGAGCTTCTTGAAATTCAAGATAGACGACCCGCTAGACATCTTCCTATACCTGGTGTCGCGGATCTTGTTGCCCGTATTCTTGATGCTCAACAACGTGCACGCCTAATTGAATACATCCAGCCACAGAATTCGCAGACAGGCACTAGTCAGAATTATGCCCCCGCCAATTCCCCAGCCAGGTACCAAGCAAGCCAACAAACAAGCCACCAGGCAAGCGCGACTCAGTTCTTCATGCTGGCCTCACCAATGGGAGAGGACCATAGTAGTTTCATCATACAAAGAGACCTCGGATCCCAACTCGCAGCACAGCCGGCGGTTTCGCCTAATACAGCCCCCGCTAACGAATCTAGCGCACATCAAGCACCTCCAGCATACCAAGTGCCTCAGCCGTATCAAGCGCCCCAAGCACCCAACCAAAATGCAGCGGTAGTCCAGAACGCCCTCCGTCAAGCAATTCTCAACCAACAGCGCCGAGGCAACAACGTCGAGCACGCTGGCCTGGCACGACACATCCGCCGTATTTGGCTGTTCACTCGTCTGTGGCTCTTCTGTTACCTCACCAGCGCACCTGGTACCTGGAGGCGTTACATATTCGTCAGCATTGCCTTACTGGTGACATTCTTTTCCGAGACCAATATCCCGCGACAGTTTGCGACTCTGGTCATCAGTCCTATCCAACGCCATCTCGAGGGCCTCACTCACGCCGGTGGACCGGCCGATCGAGCCACTCAAACTGGAGCCAATGACGCTGCTGCGGAGTTCAATATTTGGGACCAGATACGCCATGTGGAGCGGGCCCTTGTTTTTCTTTTTGCGAGTCTAGTTCCCGGTCTTGGTGAAGGGCATGTCCGCGCTCGCGCTGCGGCAGATCAAGCTTTCTTGGCCGAGCAGGAGCGTCAGGCACGGGAACGTCAGGAGCAAGAGCAGGAGCAGATACGGGAGCGGGAGCGCCAGGAACAGGAACAGGCTCAAACTGGCGTGGTGGAGGGCGCTGGGAACGAAGGTGCTGAACAGGAGGTCCCCGCGGCGCATGCACAATCTGGACAGGATCCAGCAGGGAACTGATCTATACCAGAAGTTACATCTGCTTTCATATATATATCTTTACAAGAATGGTCGGCCGGATAAGCAGCCTTGTGATGTCATTTCTGTAGTCTTTTCAATGGTCTCTTTAGTGGTCTTCTCAGATATCATTCTGTTTAGATGTGCCATCGTTATAGGTCGACGGCAATGGAAAGGCGGAAAAAGGCTTGCGTGCAGACGGCTTTTCTAAGTATGATCTTTGATTAGCAGTAGCATCTTGAATCTTGTTTCTACAATTGGACTCAGCTTGGATCAAAATGATATGCGCAACAACGCACTCCACGAAATCAATCCTTTGAGGTGATCAAAAGGAGCTTTTGTAAAGTCGGTTGCGCATACTTTTCGAGCTAGATGCTACTATTGAGATTCAGTCGGCCACTACTCCGAGCATTTGTCCATTACGCCAGAAAGGCATCGCCAACTCAGTTATGAAACTCAGTTCAACGGTAGTGGTATATATATTATAGGTGTCCCACCCATGTGGGATCACACTATATCATAAATATTCCTAGGCTGTTATCACCAGATTTGTTCATATGTCTATGTTTAATGTATGAACGTTCATTGTTTACCGCGAGCAAAAGCTCGTTGAGAACGAGAGGCACTCTGTGAGGCACCAGCTAGGCATTGCAGTGATAGATAGACAATGACAGCTTAACCTGTGATAGTTGAACAGGTTTGTAGTCGGGTGTCGAGGTCACTAGTAATTGATGATCTCAGAAAGGCCCAATCGTGTCCCCGATCTATTGATAACAAGCCATTGCCCTAGGATAAGTGCACAACTCATTAGCTCACAACTTCGTGACACCTACATTCGCAGGTGTCTCAGAAGGCGAAGCCATGGGACCCGTATTAAAGGATTCTTCGCCATCAAAGTGCCTGTAGTCTATATCAATATCTTCTCTCGCCACCGAAAAAGAACGGAATCCACTCACCATCCACGCTCAGCACCACCACTCAAAAAGCTACAATCCCCGTTCGCAACACAATCCCATCCACCCCCAACACCATGTCCATTCTGCCACTGCGGCAGAGACGACGCACGAAGCAGCGTCGTACCCTCAGCAAGCTGCTTCTCTGCATTTTCTTGCTGGGCATCGCTCTGTCCAGAACAAGCAGAAGAAGCTCTCCTCTTAAATGTACTCAATCCAGCTGTGAAAACATTAAAGTCCTCTTCGGAGCTATCGTCCGGCATGTGCCCTGTCAGAGCCCGTCCCATGGCAATGAGCGGCGCAGCATGTGCGCAGATCAGGACAGACTTGCTAGTTCTTTGAGCTAGTGGTAGCTCTGCTTCCAAGGCGGAGACTTCTGCGTCGATGTCCGCGATTATGCCTTCCAGGGCTGTTGCTATGCGGTTGTGGAGCTGCTTGATTGTCTCGCCGCGCCTCGAGGGGATGAGGAGGGGTTTGTAGGTTTGACTGGCGTCTGAGATGAGGGTTGGGAAGTGGGTGGACATTATTTGGGGTGTTGGATGGGCTGGATGGTCAAAGAAATCTGTTGCGCCGAACCATTCTCTAGATTCCAGTTAGTATATATGGTAATAAAGTGTTTGTAAAGTGCCTTTATTAGGTTGATTGGGCAAAGTGCAAGGGAGTATGAGTATAAAGAGAGCGTATAGCACATACCCTAACCCGTTCTCAATTCGTACATCCAGCTCCGCATGCCGATCAATTGATCCACTCTGGCCATCTTTCTGACCTTTCACGGATTCAGCTGATATTCTCTTGAGCTCTTCGACAGACGGCTGGATTGTTTGAAGGCAGCGGTAGAAGGGGCTCGAGTAGACACGGAATGGCTTCGGGTGGAATTGCGGGGCTGAAAGGTGTTCGGCCAACTCATGCGACTGATGAACGCCGTGCGAGGTCAGGGCAGGGTCTGCTGGGTTTCCTGTCGGCGTGGGGAATTGAGCCCTGTATGTACCGGTGCGAAAGTCAATGGTCCAGCTGAGGCGGTGCTGCAATATGACGTCAGGACTAGGGGTTCACAACAATGACTATACCAGAGTACATACCCCATGACGAGTCAAATATATCGTGTCCAAAGGCATGGTGTACGAATGAGTTGATCAACTATGTACCGGCCATGCCATTGTTGCGGGGGGACGGCAAAATACATGTGTATCCGAAAGCGGTAAATATATACCTCGGCCTAGGTTTTACAATAAGCAGACTACGATATAAGCAGAAAAGGGGGAGGATGGCTAAAACATTGCAGACCAGAATCATCTAGCATTGATATACGAGCGAACCATGTACTCTGCAAACCATCAAAAGTGCGGAACAGTGGATATTTTGTTCACAGCTACAAATTCCAGATTACATTTCAGGGTCCAGCCCAGTAACACCAACGCCATGCGTAACCAGTCAAAGCAAGAACTTTTCTCAATTCTTTTTTAGAACGATTCCATCTAGTAGAAGAAACCGAGGAGCTTGCCAGCAACGTGCTTGCGGCGAGCCTCCTCGTGGTCCATGATACCGGCGGAGGTGGTCAGGACAACGTAACCGAACTGACGGGAAGGAAGGAGCTGGGTAGCCCACTTCTCGAGGTCACGGAGCTGGACGGGGTAGCGGGGGTTGATGACACCACACTTGTTGAGACTGTAGATATGAACGTTAGCTTCATGTTCCACTGAGACTGGTGGTTGTAATTGTGAATACGTACCGGCCGTTAAGCTGGATGACAATCTTGCCGGAGCGGTGGTCATCGACCTCCTCGAACTCGCCAATGTAACCTGAGAAAGAAAGAGTCAGTATGTTGTGAAGATTTAAAAGTCGTCAAATACAGAAAATGCCATGATAGCGCTTTGGAAACGTGTAAGATCTTCGCAAATTAATATATCGGACACTTAAAAGGCAGACGTCGTAGGTTGATTGAGACCGGCCGCCTAGTTATCAGCCCGAATGGGTGGGACAAATATTCTCTCAAAACAGGAAGTGGAAAAAGCAAATGGAAAAGAAAACGCAAGATAAAAGAAATGAAAAGACGAAAAGAAAATTTCAAATGTCACATACCGTGCTTCTGCATGACAGCAAGGAACTTGACGATGACCTTGGAGGAAGGACGGATGAGGACCTGGCGCTTGCCAGCCTTCTCGGCGTTGTTCATGGCGTTAAGCGCATCGTTGAGGACGGAGGTCTTGACCATTTTGGCGGTTTAGTTCGAGATTCTCAAATCGTAACGTTTAAAAGTAAAGATTATGAGGTATCTGTTCGACGAGGCGGTACAAGTCAGCCACCACTAGTCTTCGAGCGCAAAGAGTGCCCCTTTTTTGCATTGCAAGGAGTTCTTCAGCCCGTGCCGAGTTGGGAGATGCGTATCATCTTGGCTTCCTGGATCGCGATTCCTGAGAATTATCTATAATTCACGTATGGAAGCAATCTAGACAAGATGATTGCATCCCCAGACTAGCTGAGAGGCTGTTGTTGGGGGAGGGAATAACACATACCTCGAGAGATGGTCGTCGATGGATGAAGCGGAAGAAAACGACGATCGGTGAAAGATTGGTTTTCGGGTGGTGCGCGGGTAGGGTTGGGTGGTGTGTTAGCCCTTATCGACGCAGGCACGTGATGATAGTAATTGACCATGTTGGTGCCTCAGGTTTCAAAGGTAGGAAGGCATCACTATTTTCTCCATAGTATCTACATAATGTAGCTGGAACTCCGGGGCTGTACCTACACTAAGCATAGCAGTAAATAACAAGAGCTCAAAAAATCAAACGAAAATCGCAATTGAGGTACCAACAATAATCATACAAACATCTTTACTTTTACTACTACTAACTCATCAGCACATCATTCACTAATTCCATCCGAGGGCAAGGTTCAGATGGTTGGTTCTATACATGATTTTCCAGCGTGATAGCATGGTTGCGGGCAAATATCGGCGTATACGAAGAAGGGAGACGAAATCAGGGACAGCTTTTTCATGACAATGACTCTTTTCTGGAGGGAATGACATGAGGGGAAAGGGATACATGAATGGGGAGTACAGTAGGGGGGAGGGGATACATGAATTCTTGGGCTACATGAGTCGCAATGCTATAGGATGCGAGGGAGGGGGTCTTGTCTAATTAAAAACAACATAGAAGGGCGATTGGGAAAGGTGAAAAGGGTTGTATCAAGAAGAAAAAGGAAACTCAGACAGGGCCATACAAGAAATTGGGAAGGGTAACTGGGGCTCATTCGAATGTGTCATCAGGGAATTGAGCATCAGCAAAGGGGTTTGGGGAACGGAGTTCGTGACCAAAGGGTAGGGTAGTGATAGGAGGGGAGTCCTGTGCTGGGGAATAAAGGGGAGAGGAATTTGAGGCTATCAGCCAAGCGCTCTGGTTCGACAACGTCGAGAACAGGACAGCCACCCTGCACACATCAGGAGCACCAATTGGGTGTGGGCTCAAGCAGCCCTGGGATCTGTGGCAATGAGGCCAACAGGCCCGATGTGAGTGGCCTATGCTTTGGGTGACGGAATCGGACTATAAGCACTGGTGATCAATCGGTCGAGATATGGTGACGACTTTACGCCATACCAGCACCCAAGTTAATCTGGCGCTTGACCTGCTCACGGGTCCAGCGGGCAGTCTCAATTGTGCGCTCGCTGTACTGTCTGGTTGTGCGAGTCTCCCTCACGAGAGCGGTAACCCAGTCGTTGCGGAAGTAGGCAGCGAGTTCGCCGTTGGGGAACGCATCAGCAAGATCACTAGTGAATAGTTAGCATAGGCAATAATCGAGACTATAAGCTGCAGAGACATACCCAATAACACCCATAGCAGATCGCATCAGACCTTCGCTGCGGTTGCTCTCCTGGGAGATAATGTGAAGAAGCTGGAAAATAGACTCGATGAAAGGCTGGAGTTGGGTGACTGTGACCTAATTAGCATGCTGACATCGTATCTGTGTGGAGAGTCAAGAGTAACGTACTGGAAGGAGTGCCCTTGTAGGACAGAAGAATGCCACCCCAAGCATCCATGATGCCTTCACGGAGAGAAACAATGTAATCAACCATGTCGTATGGCAGGTCTGAGCTGGTGGTCACGCTGGAGGCTTGCTGGAGAACCTGGCCAACGACTGCCAAGTACGTATCGAAGTTAGTTCCGATGGCCTGGGCGATATCGCCGAAGGTCTCAAGAATGGCAGGCTTGAGCTGGTTGGTGGAAGTCTGTTTTGATGAATTAGCATTGGACGTCAACGTATATTTGAGCTAAACAATCTCACCTGGAGGGTCTTGAGCAGGAGGTTCATGAAGGTGTCGCAGTAAGGCTGGACCTTCTCATTCAAGGCACGAGCAATGTCACTGACCAAGCCGATGGCCATGGAGCAGAGACCGGGCTCTTCCTGGTTGCCGAGAGCGTTGTACAGGAATGGGCTGAACGACTCCATGTACTTGATGAAATCATCCTCAAGGGCACCGGCAATAGCACCAACAGTGGCAAAGATGACATCCGGCACACTCGACTTAGCGCCAAGGGTAGTCAGGACCTGGAGCAGCACGCTCATAATACGGTCAGCCTGAGGCTTGATCTCGCCCTCGAAGCGCTGGACGATGGCCAGAATGACACTGATCAAGCTAGTCTGCATCTCCTCGAGGAGAATACGGTCCTCTGCGCTAACAACCTGCTGCTGCATGGGGACAGTGTGCTCAAGACGCTGGATGATAACATCCGAGAGAGTTGCGACCATGGGCAGGCTGTCATTAGCAGAGTTCATAACAAAGGAGTTGAGAACTTCGTATCCAGCGGTACGGAGCTGGTTATCGGCGTCTTGACTGTACGGGCGTTAGATCAAAGGAATCAAAAGCATATCACTCAGGGAACATACCGCTCGGTCACGGTCAGCAGGGACTTCACACTGTCCTCAAAGTGCTTCGACAGAGGGTTGGTCTGCGAGCCATCGTCACCAGCGAATCGGTCTGCGACGTTCATAAGAGCCCAGCAGCAGGAGCTGGCAATCTTGGGGGAGTTGGCGAGGCCGTTGAAGAGGCATGAAATAAGCGGCTGAAGGTGGACCTCGGGGTCGAGAACCTCGGGGCAGCAGTCACACACGCGACCCAGGGCATAGGCAGTGGAGTCACGGACAGAGACGGAGCTATCCTCCATCATGCCAAGTAAAACAGACAAGGCTTGCTTGATCAGGGGCTCCAGAACACTGGGTTCGGGGCCTTCCATAATAGCGCCGAAAGCAGCAACGGCGGCATCACGACGGTGCCAGTCCTCGTTGCGGATGTTCTCCTCGACAAAAGTCACGACGGGCTGAATGACATCACCCTGCACACACTGGGCGTAAAGCTGCATAGCCTGGTAGGCAGCACGGGACACGTTGTACTCATCATCACCAGCATCCTCGTCCTGGCGGCACATAGATTGCAGCAAGACGGGAACAACCTCGCGGGTAGCGACGCGAGCAAATCCAAAGAAGGGACGAGCTTCAACACCCTCTTGCTGAGCCTGTAAAAACATAACATCAGTATATGGTCAAAAGTCACTCGGTCTCGTGCGCTTGATACATACCTCAGCGTTGTCATCCTCGATGGCAATCTCCTCCTCGCAGACAGTGCACCAGAACTCAATAGCCAACTTGGCGACTTCCTCCTCCTCGCTCTTCATGCCCATGATGCTCAGGCCAAACAGAGCCTTCTCCATGTAGAAGCGCATCTTTTCGTAGTAGGATCCCATAATGCGGTTCAAGCAGCCGAATGCAGCAGCCTGCACACGGACCTCATCGGCCTGAGTGGCCTCGCAGACGACCTGCATAATGTAGTTGCGCTCTCCCTCATTGTCCATGTTGGTTCGCACGAAATCGACGGCATCACTGAGAGCGGCGATAGCAGCGTAACGGACATCCATGTTCGGCTCCTCGCGCCGAGCACCCTGGACGACGGCAGTAAGGATGGCATTGGAGTGTTGTGTCAAGCTGGCGCGGAGTTCGGGGTCTTGCGACTCGCAAATGTAACCGATGGCAGTGAGGGATGACTGCTTCAGTGCGTCGTTTCCACTGGCGACATTTTGGACAAGAATTCCCATCAACTCGGGCCACTCACCACGAGGCAACTCGATAGCGGCGATCGAAACAATCAGTGTGGCGGCGGCATTTCCAGCGCGAGCATCTGGTGACTGCAGGGTCTTGAGCGCAAGCTCTTTGACCTGTTTTTTGGTCTCGGGATTAATGCTCTGAGCCCATCGGAGCTGCACCTCGCGCAACTTGGCTTGATCCCGGAAAGTGAAAGCGTTCTTCAAAGCGATACCGGCAGCGACACGGATGTGAGCAGGGCTGCTCTCGTTGGCGAGTTCCTGGCCGAGGGTGATGAGGTAGGCAGCCTACCGGGGTGACAGAAGTATCAGCATTCGAGTCCTGGGAAATATTTTATGACTCGTGGCAGCACGAAGGGGGGTAAGGAAAGACACATACGAAGTCAACCTCCGCGGCGTGGGCGAGTTGCTGTTCGGCATTGCTACGCTCGGCCGCATCTGGCGCGAGGGTACTCTGCAACACCTGACGGGCGTCCATGATGTGCAAAGAAATGAAGGATGTGGGGGGGGGGGAGAGAAAAAGAAGGAAAAAAGAGGTGGATAAAAGATTAGAAAAAAGACTTTAAAACCCCTCTGGACCCGGATCAATCAAAGGGTTCGACACTCGTTGATCACCACAATAGAAGCAGTGGTGGAAAGAGGATTTCCTGTGGAAGAGTGGGAAGAAGGGACGGGTGTTTTTGTGGATATGACGAGGCGGCATGCACTAGGTCTTTCCGCGACAAAGAGACACAGAGAGGAAAAGGTGCCTTGAGTGCACGCCCAAATTTCAACACGAAATAATTGAGTGGGAAAGTCTGAAGAAGATGTGAATAGCTGTAGAAGTGCAAGATATGTGAAGAGACTAAAACAAAGATTCGAAGCAAGAAAGACCACAATGAGTTGAGGTTCTACGGGGGTTGCCTTCTGATTGGCTCAAGTGCGGGGGTTAGTCAGGCACACGTGATCCCTTCTGCCTCAGGCCCTACAGCTCCCTTGCTCGGCCAAGGAGCGAAGACTTTGTTCACTTTGGCTATAAATAAAGTGTGGATCTGAGAAGATTCTACTATTTTGGCAAGTTCAATTTTCGAAAATTGTAGCTCGGGGACTATTTCCCGAGGTCAAATGTCGAGTCTTTGGAATCTCCATCGGATTTCCGACTACTCTGTGGAAGGGTCTCAACTGTCACAGCTACGCAAGAAAGGATTCTAACTTATGTTCTGTAATTTTGTGTGAGTTATCTCGTTAGTTTGATGGGTCTTCTAATTATTCATGGATTATCCAAGGCATCTGCTGGGCTAATCTCACTCGTCCGTGAATTCGTTTGCAAGAATTTGCTATTGAAATTGGTGAAGGGACAAGTATGTAGCTTGTACAACTACATGTAAGCATGGACTTCTCGACATATCAAAAAGCGAAATATACCGCCAAAACAGTAAAAATGACAGCCGTATCATAAACCTACACATCGTGATTGGTAACACTGTGGGGCAATATATATAACGGATGTAGCTCAATTTCTATATTAGCGTGGCTAGAATTAGATTTATCATGGAGCAAGCGTGGTAGTGAAAGTATCCCGTGTCTCTATTTTAAATGCTTACCCATTTTCATCAAGACCGAATTGAATGTGGAACAACTGCGTCAAAGTAGAAAGCGAAATGCGAAGACTCATCATCGCTAAGTTCTTCCCGGGACAAGTATAGGGTCCTAGAGAAACGAGTTAGAGGGTCAACTGTGAATCTTGTGTTGGGCAGTATTTATCAAGTACAAATGGGAAGAAGGGCGCCCCCTCGGAGCACATTTCTCTTCTCTCGGTCCATCGCTCTGGTACAAATTGTTTGGCATCGGTGTGGTATCTTTCGTCCGTCTGAATCAGTTGCATTGGAACGAAAACATTAACATCCCCGGGGATATACACCTCATCAACCTGGATTCCCTCGGCCGGGATAATGTGGTAACCACCCGTCATTATCGCAGGTCGCAGGCGAAGTGTTTCGTGGATGATATCGTCGAGGTAAGTGACAGACTTAACCTTCTCGTATGACCAATATTTTGATCTTCCTGGAATGGCTTCATCTAGATGGTGCTGTAGCTTCGATAGTATTGCGGGATTCTTGGCTAGATAGTAGAACGTAGATGCTAAAGTAGTAGCTGTAGTTTCACTGCCGGTAACTATAACTACTCGTGAATCTTTAGGAAGGGTAGCCTCAGTCGGAGTTGCAGATATGTCCCTCTCGACATAAACTTTCAATAATTATGAGACGATATCTTGTGGGCTCTTGTTTATATCCCAATTCTGTATTGTGGTTATGTGTGCAAATTTGAACTTCCGTACCTTTTGCTTTTGCTCAATTTCATCTCCACACCACCGAAAAAAAACTAGAATATCCAGATGACGCTCCTGGGATACGGCCGGCAAGGTTCAAAAGCCAAGGAGCATGACCCAGTGCCCCGAGAATAGCCATATGGTCATGAAGCCTTTGATCGCCGGATGCTCGATGCCTGTAACCAGGTTGTTAAACTCTTTTCCAAACCCAATATTTCCCATGATATCGGAACTGAGAAACATGAACCAGGCACTAGCATCGATAGATTGGCCTAGGCTGCTTTTAATATAAGAAGCAAACTGGTCTACCTTGGCCTGAACACGTGGCTCATAAGTCGCAAGAGCTAAAGATAGTTAATAGTGTTATAAATAGAAAGGACTCAAGATCCAAGACAGCCCTACCCACCTTTGATGCTGAAACTACGGTCCCATGCCTTGCGGCGCTTCCGGTGATCCATTATGTCGCGTGTGTGATGGACCGAACAAAATCTAGACTGCGTCGATACTTGAGCATAATATGTTGACTTCAAGCACTTGAACTGGGAACCGAATATCAACGGTACAGCAGATTTGCGAACAGTACAGATTTCCCGCGGTCCTACAGAAGATCAAGTTTTAAATCAGCCTTGTTTCATGCACCCACTATCATGTCAGACCGACCAGTTCGAATAAAATCGCCGTAGGTGTCGTGCAGCTTCTCAATTTCCACGTTATATTGGACGTTTCTGCCTGCAAGGTAGGCATCTTAAAAGCGGGACAGTTTAGAAAGCACAGGGCCTGGGAAAGGATGAAGACGGTGGAAGAATAACCGATAAACTCCAATACTCGACGTAAGGCCCCCATTAAATGAGAGAACAATCCAACCCACGCGTATGAGTACTTGAGGCAGCGCAAACTTTGTGACAGAGATGTATGCGAGCGTGATCAGAAACGGGGTCACGAGATACAGACCAACAAGTCCATAGAGATATTCCTCTACGGGCAAAGTGCGGAAAATTGACACATGAGATAACACTCCAAGACCCGCCACAGAAAGCCCAAGTCTGAGAAAATCAGCGCTTAATACTCGATCGAGTGCCTCCACGGAGAACAGCGATGAGTCCACGCAGGTATTCCTCGTATTTTACTTTCGCCTCTCTCCGAAACGAGGCTTCCAGTTTGCGATAGACGGAACAATGGCGATGTGTGGTTGAGTGGTTGCTGACAGATTTGCAAGCTCGCCCCCTTGCAGCTATGTTCCACCCTGAAGCCTATCCAAATGCGAAGTATCTCAGTCAATATATAGTGCAAATGGTTCCAACGGCACTAGTACGTGATCATCTTCCTATCCAACTTCATGCACAAGGAAAAAATACTAATTCAACAATCAATTTATAGAATGCATTTTCCGATATCATTACTTTCATACTTCCTATCCCCACTGTGCTCAACCTCCAAATGAGCACCAGGCGAAAGGTAGCTGTTCTTGGGATTATTTGCTTCGGATTTCTGTCCGTTATCACGGCATTGTGTCGCTTTGACGTTCAAAGGTAGCTTATCTCCGATCCCGTTACCTCCTACGTGATGGGCCGTATGATCATTGTTGCAGGTATCGAAATCTAAATCGCCGTCATTGCCGTTATACCTACCTGCACTCGGGTGTCTTTTCACAAAATTGGTGGGAACTCCCATGACCCTACAAGTTATGATCCAAGAGGTGCTCACGAATTATCGAGCTTGAAGGGTGGATCCAATAAGTCGCTCGTTCCACGCAAATCGCATGACGGTTTCGGCGCAACCTTGACTGGTTCGTAGGAAGACCTTATGCGACAGCACGGTGCTGAATATATTAAAGATACCCGAGTGGTGACCAATGTTGGTATTACATCGTATAAAGCTGCAGGTAACAATTTCCCGGTGGATATTGGCTTTCCTGCGGCGCCTAAGAACACTCAAATTCACTTATAAAAACATGATAGAAGCTGTAGTAATACTATAGGTACCTAAATATATAGTAGGTTATCTCACTAATTTGTAGCTAGCCTCAAGACAGCCCTGGAGTAACAGTGATTTGTCATTGGTCTAGGATAAAAGAAGAAACAAAAAATTCGACACCCTTGAATCACCCATGTACTATTGACTGGTCCCTTATTCCTCCAGAAGACCCTTCAACGCCTCAGCAACTGTAATCTTGGGTGGAGCGAGCTCCAATACCGCCTTGCTCGTGGTTGAAGCTGTGCATTTTCCTTCCCACGCTGACTCCACGGCATGTTTGATAGAAAGGATCACATTCTTTGATTGACCAGTTGGCGCAAATTTGTGCTCGTAAACCGAGTCAAGGAATGACAAGTCTTGATAGCTGACATGCTCTACCTGCGTACCAATGTACTGCTCGACTAAATCCACGATTTGATCCCCAGTAATATCCTCCGGTCCATTGAGAACATATTTGGCCTTGTTGTGCACAACGATATCTTCTTGGGACAAGAGACGAGCCGCAAAGAGTCCAACCTCCGAGGCATCGATCACACCGACAGGCGCATCTTTCGATGCCATCAATCTGAGAGTTCCCTGTTTTCCAGTCTTGCGGTACTCTTTGATGAGTTCCACAGCACTCGAAAGGGCGAAAGACGTAAAGAGGTTGGGTTGGAGTGAGGTCCACTGCAAGTTGCTGAATTCGGGCGAGCTTAGGAGAGCCTCGATTGCCCAATGTGAACGTGGATAGTAAGCGAGACAATCCGGACGGACGTTTGCAGCAGTGGTCGAGATTCGGACAACATATTTGACTCCGGCGTTCAAGGCAGCAACGTGGAATGTAGACTCTTCGGCAAACTGATTTGGTTCATTGTGTGATGCAATAAATGCTCTGGTTACTTGATGTTCACGGAGCCAGTCGGGGGTGATTTCAACCCAGTTTTGCTCTATCACTTCAACTCGAGGCAGTTTGGCAAGCCTTTGTGCCACTGGACTCTTTAACGAACGAGTAAGAGCGATGATACGGTACTCAGACAAAGTATCGCTTGATTGAAGCAACTTTGGCAGGGTTTCGACAACAGCCTGGCCAGTGTTGCCTGTGGCACCGACGATGAGAATGGTGGGAGTCATGTTGAATCGAGAAAGATATCCAGATAAGATGAGATGTGATTGCTAACGAGGCACATGCAGTAAATTTATACCCATTCCCAGCATTGGCAATTAATAATATATCAAAAATTAAGAGTAGATTACCTAAGGAAGACGCAATTGGAAATGAGGTAAAAATGGTTGTAGCAGTGGTATCCCACCAAGTGGCAAGTGGGAGACCGGTGGGAAGCCGGTGGGAGGCCGCACGGGATAAATACCTCAGCCAATAGCCGTCCCGAGGGAATGACCTCGGGATATTAACACGTCATTTTTCACATCCAGTTTTTGACCTTATGGCAAGCCTAACAAACCAACTAGATTTCCTATCTCCATCCAATTCCAATGCCTTCAAGTGTCACTTTCCTGGCTGCAACGCCAGCTACCGGCGCAAGGAGCACTTACACCGCCACGAAGGAAAACACGTTCAACAGGCTTTTCCATGTTCCAAATGTGGTCGAGAATTTGGCCGAAGGTATCTAGCTTCATATACTCATTCCCGCAAACACCTGTTCTAACCTCAAAATCAGTGACACACTTCGACGCCATGTCCGTCAGCGTCATGGAATAGTTGAACCTCTCAAGCGTGCACAGCGAGCTTGTGAGAGCTGCCATGCAGGAAAATCTCGATGCGAAGGAGGCGTGCCCTGTGATGAGTGTACACGTCGTAAGATTCAGTGCTCTTTCGACGACGCTGCTGGTACGGCGGAACCCCAATCTCCCAGATCCGCAACACATCGCACATCGAGCGTGGAACATGATCAGCCTCGGTTACAGAATACAGAGAAGACAGAGCAGTACATCCGCCTTTACTTTCAAATTTTTCATCCATCCTGGCCATTCATCCACAAAGGAACATTCGATATGCGTCGTGAAACGCCCTTCTTGGTTCAGTCAATGGTTGTTATAGGCATGTGGGCTACTAGAGAAGAATCTGCGCAGTTAGCAGCAGTGGAGCTACATGGCAAGCTTGACTTGGCTCTTCGAGATCAAAAGGTTCGTGCTACCAATTCCCCCATAATATGCCAGCTTTACTAAGGCTTGGTAGGAAAAATGGGATGCCTCTGAGTCAACTGCAGCTTGCAGTACCTGTGTCTGGCCAATAGCAATGTACCAGGCTATCCTATTACACATCATCTTCTCTTCTATTATTAGCAGCCAGGCTACTATCGACTTCGACTTGAAAATCTCTCTTCCCCCAGCTGATATGAGATTACTCGAAGCTCTTGTCCGAAGTTGTCGAAGGCTAGGCATGTTCTATTATCCGAACATTCTTGCCAAGTATGAAGAAGCGGACTTGGATTCGTTTGTTTGGATTTGTATTGAGGAAATCAAAAGATTCAATGTAGCCTTGTACAAGGTTTGCGGGAAGGCACGCAACTCTAGTATAAGAGACGGAAGCCACGTTGGTACTGATTCAGTATGGTCTTCGCTAACTGCAGGTGAGCTTCAGTTCCCCGTGCCGAACAACTGCTCTTTGTGGCATGCTGTTAGCCGAGATGAATGGACGGCTTTTGCCAAGAACGAGAAGCTGGTTTCTTTAGATGATACCTGCCAGGAGAAATGGATATCGAATTTTGCAGAGGTATTAGAAGTTTTTGTATTATAGAGTTTAATGATTTGTGCTTTGGATAGAGAGTTAGGCGTTAGGCATCCTTAAGCCTTTTATTCTGCGGTGCATCTGATAATCAAGGGAATCAATCTTCTTCTTGTTGTTGTATTGATTAACGTCTGGGCGGGAGATGAGCGTAGCCTGTCTCCCTGTGACCTCCCATAGGGTATAGAGACGTGCCGAGCTATAGACCTATGCACATGTTTTTATGTGCTGTCACAGAAGGCATTTCTAAATATAAAGTGAAGGAGAAAAAGCAGAACAAGAAGGACGGGTGACTAAGCAAAAGGAAAGTGACCGAAAAGAAGACAGACTGATCAGACTGCCCCAGCCTGTTTCAGTCGCTCGACCACCTCGGTGTAACCTCCCATTGCTGCTAGTTGAAGTACAGTATATCTATCACCAGAAATAGGAGTATTAACATCGGCTTTAGCTTCTAGCAGTCGCTCAACCACCTCGAGGTAACCTCCAACTGCTGCCGCTTGAAGAGCCCTTCGTCCAGTCAAGCCAATAGAAGCAGCGTTGACAATAGCTTCTTCTTCTAGCAGTCGCTCGACAACCTCCAGGTGACCTCCAGCTGCTGCGGCCTCGAGTGCTGTATATCCACCAGGAGAGGCAGCATTGACATCGGCTTTTGCTTCTAGCAGTATCTCCACCACTTCAACATGACCTCCTTCTGCTGCCGCTTGAAGTGCCGCTCGTCCAGTCAAGCCACTAGCAGCAGCATTGACATTAGCTTTTGCTTCTAGCAGTCGTTCCACAACCTCGAGGTGACCTCCTTCCGCTGCTGCTTGAAGCGCTGTGCTTCCTTCCCTATTAATTGGAGTATTAACCTTAGCATCTGCCATCAATAGTCGCTCAACCACTGCAAGATGACCCCCGCCTGCTGCTGCTTGGATTGCTGTGCGTCCTTCCATCGAAGTTATAGAATTGACCTTAGCTTTTGCCTCCAATAGGCGCTCAACTACCGCGAGGTGACCACCACCTGCTGCTGCTTGGAGAGCTGTTTGTTATTTTCCTTCAACGGGAGTATTAACCTCGGCATTCGCTGCCAATAATCGTTCAACCACCTCGAGGTGACCTCTTTCTGCCGCGCCTTGAAGCGCTGTTCGGTTATCTACCAGAGCATTCACAATCACCCCCGCTCGGAATAAAGCATCGACTGAAGCAATATCTCCCTCTCTCGCGGCATTGAACAATGCGTATTTTCTTATTTCGAGGGAATTGTCGATTTGTTGAATGATCAACTCAGTGAAGCGGCCCCGATCTTGAATTCTGGAGTTTTTAAGGATTTCGAGTTTGGCCTTTTCAGTCAAAATGTCCGACTGGTTCCGCGCGTAGTATAAAAACAACGTGAAATGACCATGAGCTAAAAGCCACTGTATCGCTCTTGGTATATCGTTTCTTTCATCGTCAGTCTGATCTGTTGACTCCCATGGTCTGTGTGCAAGAATGACATCACCGTCTACACAACGGCTAAAGAATTTCCACATCTGATAATCTAATTCAGGGTCCAGGTCTGTCACATGGTGAATCCAACAAGAGCGGGCATAGCCGAGAAACTGGAAGTCCCGGTTCAGGAGGTCCATATCAAGACGCGAAGGCTCTAGATCCTTGAACAGTTTTCGAGATTTTCTCTCTAACTCCCGAGCGCTGAGATGCTGCAAGTGCTGACGATGGGAAAGTAACTTCATTGCCATTCTACTGGTATCATTTCGCGAACGGTATATCGGGGTGATGCCAAGCTGAATAGGGGTTATTGGAGTATTCGACCCCTCGGTGACCTTGGCTACCTGACGTCTGAAGGTAGTGAAGTCGAGATAGGTCATGCAAAGTAAGCCGAGATGCCGATTAAGTCTCTCCATATCGAATTCATTTGATAACCAATGCTTGATGCTGAAGAGGTGTTGTTTCACACTATGATGAACATAGTGTACAGTGCTGTCCTCTTCATCCACGGATACTAAGCCACAGCAATTACGCATGACCTTATTCATGTCATTGGGAAACTTCTGGCTGTCAAGAGACGTTTGTCCAGGGCTTAGGCTCAAGGCCTCCTGGTACTCCATGACTGTCAAAGATCGCTTTACCACGCCACAAAATTGGAGAGTTGCAATCGCATCTTTTGCTGTTGTTCCACTCCGAACTCGATGTAGCTTTCGATCAAATATTTCGGACAGCCCACGCGGTAGATGGTTTAGTACCGCTAAGATGTCATTGTCACTCCCCTGTGCGCATAGCTCTTCTATCAAAAGACGCGTCCAGAGGAACCTGTTCAAATTAAAGTATTAGCGGTTATTCATAATTCCATCAAATCCTCCTGACTTACATTCCATTAGATCCATCATGAAGCGCGTTGGATATTTTCATGATGAGTTTCGGATCCCCCAGCTTCAACTGTTCCTCATCTAGGCAACGACCTAGGGTCGTCGCAATGTATTGGTCTATGTCGGACTCAACTTTTCTCTCAGTCATAGCGATTCTGCAGTTAGGTTGGATAATTCTGAACAACTGCCGTTCAAGCCCAGGGCGACCCGTGCAAAGGAGTTTGAAACCCTTAGCTCTACCACAGAGTTTCGCTATGCCCCGCGCAACCTGTTGAATCTCGCTGCCATCACATTCATCGAGGCCATCGAGGATGATATAATATTTCTTGTCATCTTTGAGGTGAGCCAATAAGAACTCAATAGTCTCAGCCGTGTTAAGATCCCGGCTACCCTCATATAAGCGTTGTAGACTGTCGTTTTCCGCAACCTCAATCTCTGCATCCAACAATTGACGAGCAAGACTTCCAAAAATGTTTCTCGCTGACAGAGATACTTCATAGTCGGGGGAACAGAAGTAGTAAGATATAATATCGCCAGGCTTGCGGGACGCATGTAGATGGGCAACCACATTTGACATAAGCACCGTCTTACCCACACCCATAGTACCAGAGCACCAGAGAATATCAGTATCCCAACGGTATTTCCAGTGAAGAAAGAGCGGTTCCTTCCGTAGCCACTCAGCTGTAGAAGGAACGCGTTGCCGTGAAGCTTGCTTCCAAGGCTTATCGTAGTCGATGCTAGAAAGACTATCTCTGATTCTAGATTTCAATTCCGCAGCTTGTCTTTTCACACTATCGATGCGCGACTGTTCCGCCTTAGCATATTCACTTCTAGACTCTTTATGAAATTTCAAAGTGTGCCGACGGAATGCAGAGTTGCCGCGGCTCTCGCGCTCAAGAAGACCTTTAGCATCCGCATTAGCCTTCTTCGAGGCAAACGACAGCTGTAGCTGTATGTCCTTCACGGCTTCGTCAAGCTGATCCAGAAAACGTTTGAATTCAGCCTCGAAAGGATTCAAGATAGACGATAACATTTGCGTAACAGGCGTCCGTTTTGAGATTTCAATGATCTTGATGCATATCTGGATAATGACGGCATAATAATCGCATAAACTACGTTTGAGACCGACGCAGCCGGGGTAAAGATGACCAAATTGCTGATATGTCGGACATGACTTGCCGATAGCCATGATCATACTCGTGACTTTGTCAAAGTAAGATGCGATATTGCTTGCCGTCAAAATCGCCGTCTTGATGCCTCCCCAAACTAGAGCAGCGATTTGAGGGTTGGAGCTGACAAATGTATCCACGATGGTGCTAAACTGTTGTGTCGCCTGTAGAAAGGTGTGCAATCTTGGCGCTACACATCTTCTTGCCGTGCTGTTTTTGTTGGAATCGATCTCTGCGACGAATGCGATAACGCTCGCTGCATCTGGCTTCGTAGTGCTTGCCTGATACTGTTGCTTTTGGTCGTCTGTCAGAATACCCTCGAATTGCACCAAAGCTTGCCTGAGAGATATTGTGGGGTCCGGCCCCTGTATTTTATTTGAATGATATGAGATTGCAGAAGACATTGGGGGTTGTATGCATCCGGTTTAAGGAGATCTGGAATTGCCTCTGATAAATATAGGTGATAGACAAGGTTAAGTTCAATTGAACAAAGGAATATCCCATGTGACGAGGGGAGTGGCTGTGTTAGCCACACTGCCCTGTCAAGACAGCCCGGGCGAGAAGTGTGTCTCGGGCATATTCACACTAGTCGTAATTATTGTATTCGTTTCAAGTGTATACATAATGGTAAAGTAGGCGGTAGCTACTGAACTCGCTTATAGGTCTGATAGGCCTGATATGATATGTGCTAATGAAGGTCTCGAGCGTATGGTCGTCTCGTGTAAGGCTCTTTCTGCCCATTATCTCCGCCAGCCAGAATGTAATTGGAATGATGCAGAGTAGAAGAAGAGTCGAAATTCATGTCACAATGCAATTCCTAGTTCTCATTATTCTCTTCATCACTATCAAAGACTTCCTCGTCATCATCATCATCATCCTCCTCCTCCTCATCCCCATCCTGATAATCCTCATCTTCTTCCTCATCTTCTTCATCTTCCATGGCAGCATCCAAGTCCAGAACCTCATACCGCATAGCATCCCCATACAGAACACAAATAGCGCGCCGTCCCTTCCGTCCATTAACATCAACATGCACAGGTCGCGCCTTTGGGCCATGCAGAGCAAATCGATGTATAAGGACGCCCGCATGAGGGGATTCGGGCGAGAGATCTAGTGTGGTAGACGATGTAGTAGGCTTGGGAGCGGATGATGTGCTATCACACTCAACGTAGTCCAGGACCAGAGATAGTTGGTCGGCTGTCTCGCTTTGGGATTGTGTTGAGGCGGGCTGGAAGGGGAAGTTGAGGAGATGGGAGGATCCTTCTATTCGGATAGATTGTTAGATTGTGGATGTAGAAGCTAGAATAGGACTGCAATATTTCAATGTGAGTAACTTACTGCTGTCGCGCCAAAGAACCATGAGTGTGTCGTCATTGACGAATTGGAGTTGGCGGGCTTCGCCGTTTTGGAGGTCGAGTATTGCGAGAGATGTATTTCTTGTTGAGCTGACGCCGCCGACTGAGTTGAGGACGACGCGGTAGAGATAGACTAGTTTCGAGGGTATAAGTGACTGGAAGTTGAAGAGTGGTTTTATACGAACCTTGGTGTTTTGAGGTGACTGATCGGGTAGCGACGTATATCGAGCAAGGATGGTCTTCCATGGCATCCTGTGGCGCAAGTTAGCTGGAGCAAGGAAGCCATCAGTGTCAGACTCACCTCGTAGCAGAAAGTTAAATCGGTAACCTCTTGATCGCAGTCAGAGTGAAGCGTCAAAGGTGAGCGATGGAGAATTCCCCTGCGTTGAGTCAAGGCGATATCGCCAAAGACCTTCTCAAACTGGATGCCTAGACGCCTCGTCAAGTCATTGAGCTTCGGCGTCTCGACCGATGTACCATCACCACCTTTGTCTCGGGACTCGCGTTGCTGCTGAAGCAGTGACTTGTACGTGTCGAAGAACGAGCGGTCGTGGCCACCTGGAAGCCACTTATCAGTGGGAGGGGCAGGGGGCTGAACAACTCCGATCATAGGAAGTTGGCGGATGAAGTTCCGTAGAGCACTCTTGGTCAGTGCGCCTTTGATATACTTCACAGTAGGAGGGACATCGAACAAGTCTCTCTTCTCCTGCATCTCTTCTAGTGTTTGCGACAAGGGATCGCTATTAAGAACGTGGATTTCTTGGCGAAGCCATCTGGAGAAAGCAGCGAATTGACCCAGTTCCTCGTTGGCATGAGTGAGAACACGGTGCGCAAGAAGATGGAGACAATCAAGTGTCTCCACAATGGCATTGAGTTTGGTCGTGTCCAGCCCAAGGACATCACTTAGCTTATGGAATTTAGACAATCCAACCAATCGACTTAGAAGCACTTGACTGCGTTCCAAGGCCGGGAGGAGACATTCGTGTGTCAGTCGCCGGATATTCTCATAGCCGCCCGAGACAGCCTTATCCCATCTCTTGTGGCCCTAGATCGTTCATTAGCAAACTATCTTACAAACCACAAGGCTCACATACTCTGTCTCCAACAATATCTATGAGGAACTCTTTCATCGGCTCAAAGCAATGACCAGTGACTACTAGGTGATAGATAGCGGTGATAAAATCACACTGGCATTTCTCCCGCAAGTCCTCATTGACACTGCGCAAGAACCGCGCAGGAAGTTCCTGGGCATTTTTCCACTCAAGCTCAATCTGCCGCTGCACCTGGCCAATATAACGCAGCAAATTCTGAAGCTGAGTAGTCTTCGATGCAAGAAGAGACAGATACCTCCCAGACTTCGTAATAAAGCGAAGGTCCATAGTAACAAGCTCAAGCGGACCACGAGTGTCTCCCTTGACCGGCGATACCAGCAGAGCATGTGTAGAGCTCAAAGGATGCGAAGCATGCTGCAAGATACGACACGAGTCAGAGATACCCGTGGAGCTTCCCACAGGGAAAGAGCCAATCTCAAAGCAATCAAATATACGCAGGTGGACAGTTCCATCGTCGAACCCGACAGAGAGCACATCGACCGAGTCATTGGTATCCCTCGAAGAATGGAAGATGGCGTCGAGGGACGCCCGCGAGCTAAAGACATCGTCTTCGCCTCCTGTTGCAGGCAGAGTGCTCAGCTTTGGTAATGAGCTCTCAATGTCCAGCAAGGCAAGTTCCCTGGGTAAGTCTGCTTTAAGCATCGCAGTGGCCTTAGAGGGATAAACCCCCGGGGCTAAAAGATCATCCACAGACACCTGGCCCGCGGACTCGTCCAAATGCCGCTGTGCGGCTTTGCTATCAGTGAAATTGACGCCCCACCCAACGCATGTTGCCTTAGGTGTCGCTTTCTCAGTGGGATTGGAGTGTTCCTCTTTCTGCTGGTAGGTCTGGTAGTGGTGCACCGTCTTCCCAGTGTACGAACTGATGATGCGGAGCGAGCCATCTCCACACGCGACAGCGAGGAGGCGACCTGGTGTAACGTTAGTAAATGATCGGTGGTATCAACAAGCAAGGTCGGTAAGATCTGATTATAGAAAAATACACATAACAAAGCCCGGCGACAAGGAAATTAAAACCCACCATTCCCCTTCCACGCCACCCCTCTAATCTCGCCATCCTCTTCATCCTCGCCTAGGTACGGATCTCCACCAAAAGAACCCCCGAACACTCGCTGTCCATTAAGTCGGAATACGCGCAGCTCCTCATCCTCGGTCGCCAGCGCTATCAAGTCCATCGTGGGACAGTACGCCACGGCCTGCGCCTTGCATTTTGCTGGTAGGGACTTCTCCCCGACAGGGGTCAGTTGGGGGCCCTCGGCTGCCATTATGGGTGTTTCTTTCTCAAGATAAGTAGCACATTCAGCCCATTCTTATTTGGGAACATCAAAGGATCAAGAATTGAGGCGTGGCGCTGTTCTTTTTCGACTGAAGCTGTTGATCGCGGGTGGTGGATACAGAGGGATTCTTGGCGCGTTTGGTGTTCCAATCCGTTGATATGGGATTCCCCAATTTCACTCTGGTGTTTACACTGGCTTCTACTATCTACTTATGGTTGGGTTTATACATTGGAAACTATTTTCTTTGAATGTATATTCTTTAATTTTATCTCTTTTGAGAGCTAAATGATATGTGCGGAGTACGGAGCCTCCAATACCAACGACCAGCGCCAGTAATATAATAGAAATATGAATAATAATACGAGACGGAAGTCTCTGAGGTGGAGTCTCCCATCAAAATGGAGCCCCATCCATGTCAGCTTGGATCAAATTCTTCAGATAGCTGAGCTCGTCCATCAACTCCTGCATGGTAGCATTCCCTTGGAATGAAGCATTGCTGCGGCGGGAGCGAATGCGCTCAAGGGAAGTCTCGCTCACTTTTCGCTCTGCGATAGAGAGATTTTGCTCCATATCAGAGCCCCTGGGGACTTCAGGGAGCAGAATCGGGGAGCCATTGGGGCTGCGCGACAACGCGAGGGCCTCCATGGATTCAAGGGCGCCGAATAGAGCAGCGTGGCGCTTGGGATTGCTTTCCACTTCATCTATGCTCTCGATGCCCAGACCGGAACAGTTGAGGCCGGGTGTGGACAGGGAGACGGTGAGTTCAGGGAGACCGACGCTCCAGGGAGGGAGTTCTCCGAATGCTGAGTTCGGAGACGAGGGTTTAGAGTAGACAGTGAGGTGGGGGGTGTTTGGGTCGGTATTGGTTGCGCCATCGCCAGACTGCGAGAGGTCTGGTGTTCTCCATCTTTCATCGGCCAACTCGTCCCGGTGCTGGTTTGATGCGGATGCCATCGATTCGCGCGGATTGTAGTCGGTCTCCGTGTCCGTGCTCCATTCAGAGAACCGGCTGCATTCAGGCACCACGGAGTTGGTAGAGTCGATTGTTGTTGCTGTCATGCTGGAGAAGTAACTGCGCGGGATCTCAGCATCCATCGCCTTGTCTCTCTCGTCGATGGCGCGAACTGCTTCATCCATGACTGATGATGGTGTGTTTGGGAGTGTAGGGAGCCTCTTTTCTTTGGTGAACCCGGCAGTCGGTGTGGGCAAATCACCAGAGCTAATGATATCTTTCAGAGCTTCACTGATCGCACGGTTTTCGTCAAATAGCGCGGTATTTCCGTTTGCGCTGCGAGAAGGACTGCGTTTGCGGGGCTCCGGACGCGTCTGCACTGTGAGAAGACGGCCCGGCGCCGTCTCCCCAGCACTTGTTTTCATTGCGCGACGACTTTGAATGGTGGATGGAGCAAGTTTGTCAGAAGAGCTCGTGGATGGGATCGCAATTCCAGCGTTGACCTTGATTCCAGGGATATTGCGACGGGTTTCAATCTCTTTCTGCTGCGGTACCATCTTGGGAGCATTCACTGGCTGCATTGGCTCGAGCTTTCTATCCGCTTCAGCGGGCTGCCTTAAAGCAGCCAGAAGAGCTCGAGCCCTCGGAGGAGACATAGAACGTGAATCTTTCTTGTGGCCCTTGCGACCGGTACTCCATGGCTGAGACGCACTCCGATAAATTCCAGTCATCGGGGATCTACTCGAGGAGTGTGCGGGGCTCGGCTCACGGTGGGCTGGTGCAGCTGTCTGAAGACGCACAGGCTGAGGCTGGGGCGGCGGCTTCCGCGGGTTCATAAACTTGTCTTCGGGGTTCATAGTCCGAAGATATTCGGATTTTTGGGAACTGCCACTCGCCGAGCGTCCATGCGCGCAGCTGTCGGGTAAAATGATTGGGACATTCAACACATTCATGGGCTGTCCTGGAAGAAGCGGGCACATTGTGGTCGTTGGCTCTGCCTCGTTGTAATACTCTATATCATCATCGAGCAAGTACTATGTTCCTCGTTAGCTCTTTCATTTCATATGCGTGAATATAAGCCTCACATAATACCAGTATGTACCACCCATCTTAAGACCTCCTGTTCGCCATTGGGTCTTATCCGGTCCATCGCCTATCATGTCGGTAAAGGTATGGCATCCTTTCCAGTGTCCCGGTCCGACTCGCTTGTCTTTTTCCATCACATATTGCTTCGAGAAATTATCCCATGATCCGAGCAGCTTGACCGATCGGATCTCCGGTTTGGTAATCCTGAATTGCGGTTAGCGCATGGCGATATCAATTGCACTCGACACACTCACAGTAGGAAAGTCATGAGGGTAGTCGAGATCATCGCAAAGTAAGACAGCAAGAAGAATAGGAGTAAACGAGAGGTAATAGCACAGATAAAAGCAATAAATCAGAGAAAGAAAATGCACAACAATGCAAAATAAGGACCAAGGAAATGCTAAAAGACAGAATCCCAGTAGAATACACGCAAAGGCAAGGCAACAAAAGGACAGTCTATAATCAAAAGAAAATAGGCCGAAAGCCCAAGCTCATATAACAAAACCAGGCTCACAGGCACTAGGCCCAACACAAAGCCAACTCCGCAAAGGCGGTTCTATAATTACAACCAGTTGGAAGTTGTGCCTGTTTCACGTTCGAGTGACAGGTCTAAGAATAAACGGTTTCAGGTGTGTTCGGGGGGCAACGCCGTATAAAATCACCACAAGTCCATGGCCTAGACACACCCAGAACCAAAATGAACAATTAGAGACGGCGGAATGCTTCAGGAACCGCGACGTAATTTCCCCGACGCAGTGCAAAGTGACAAGGTTGGCCAATGAGGGGGGCGGAATAAGGAAGCGCCGACCACTCGGGTTGGTGATGTTCCTGCGTAGGGGCAGCGCTAAGAGGAGCTGCAGTGTGATATCTTTGAAACAGGGGAAAGAAGGCGAAAGGTTGAAACGAAGAGAAAACGGTTGCAGAAAGCTTCGGAGACTAGAGAAGAAAATCAAGAGAGGGAGGCAAATAGGTTTTGTGGACGATCGGCGCGGGGATAAATTGACGATCCAAATTGAGTGGAGTTAGGAGAGTTTTAATAAGTTGAAAGTATAACAAGAACAGGGAGAAAAACAAGGTGATTTCATATTCCCCATTGGATTTGGTGGCTTACGATCGCGATGCCCGCAGTTCGTCGATCTCTATGCAACGGAGGACTCCGTTCGCACTGTTAGCTTGAGGTTAGTGAGATTAGATTAATTTATTTTGATTAATTAACTTTCGATTGAATTCGTTTTTGCTTTAGGCTTACATTTCCATCTGGCTAATATATCCGAAGTGCCAGTAAATAGAGTAAATAGAAGACTATTATTATAATAAAGTCCAGCTACAGGAGTTCCATACAGGAAGTAAGGACGAAAGGCAATAAAAACGTGATTGAAGCGCTTAACAAAACAGGGGAATTCCCCACCAGGGCGGGTTCTATTAATTCTCAGTTTCAGATATTCAATAATATGCAAGCCTAAATCGAACCAAATTCCTAAACAAAAAACAATCTATACCTTCTTCCTATCCAACCTCTTATTAACAGCCCCAAGCACCGCCTTTAAAATCCCATCCCCCTCCAACCTCTCCCCATTCCGATTCTTCCAAGAAACAGTATCAACAATATCCCTCAAATGTAAATCATTACACCGCCGCCCGAGATCCTCATCCAATTCCTCCAAATACTTCTGAGCCATCTTATCATTCCCAATTTGAAAGAACTGAATCCCAACCTGCCACGGAATAGCACAACAAGGCCCATCCAACTTCCTAGCCGTCTGAATAATAACACTCTCCGCATCATCCGTGAACTCCCCGTCAGTAATTGTGATGATATTAATCGGTGTAACCGACTCTGTCATCCCACGGTCCCAGCCAAAAGCATGATTCTGCGCTCGCTTCGCTGTCTCCGTCTCTTCCACCAGATCCACGTACGGGCCCAGGATATCACGTAGTCGACTCCCGGCTGCTGTTCCACCAGCGGGTCTGACAGAGGCGAAGATCTCG
The DNA here is from genome assembly GCA_028974015.1 of Penicillium cf. griseofulvum. Classification (NCBI taxonomy): domain Eukaryota; kingdom Fungi; phylum Ascomycota; class Eurotiomycetes; order Eurotiales; family Aspergillaceae; genus Penicillium; species Penicillium cf. griseofulvum. Next base: position 3,298,165 of record JAPQKP010000001.1, read on the forward strand.
CTTACGCGTTGCGCAGTTCGGATGTTGTAGTATCCGCCACCGAACTGTGGACATTTGGAGGTGGAGGTGTTGTAGTTGGAACTGTAGCTGGAGTTGGTGTTGGGCTTTGATCGGTGGTTGATGAAGTAGATGTCGATTCCCTCTTTGTCATATGCTGTGCAGACTGGAGCGATCGCTGCGATGGCTTCTCTGGCTTCTTGCCAGCTTTTGCCTCGCATGCTTGTGCTGTCGTCGACTAGGAAGATCGTGTGGAATTGGCTGAGGAAGGCGAACAGGGAATCGGAATCCGATTCTATCTCTTCCGGGGCGCTGACTTTGATTGTGGGGAGTTCTGCGTACGGTGGTGGGAGGTCTGATGATAGCTCTCTTGGGGAATTTGATGTATTGGAGCTACGTGTGCGGCCTCGGGTCCATGATGGATAATGGGTTGGTGAGGTTGTGGTTTTTGTGGTCGCTACTTTGCGCTCTCTGCGTTCTTGTCGATAGCTGGATGAGAGGCTGTGCCATATAGACGTCTTTTCGGAAGCACCCATGGCGGAAGAGTGTATATGGTTTAGATGAAGTGTAGATGAGGGAATATAGATTTGAGTATCTTAGAGTCTGCTCAGTTCCTTAAATGGTATGTTCCAAACAAAGGATTTGATTCAGGAAACACCTTCTTTATATCTACTCTGCACATGCCTGACATCAATCAGGGGCTCGGCTGTGGAACCTATACAAAGAATGGATATAGGGCAGGCCAAGGCACACTTGGGCAGTTAATGACCGACAAAGTTTTACCCTAACACATTGGTCAACAGAACGGTTTCAATCTAGAAGTCAGCCCGAAGGGTAAGGCATAAAGGTACTTCGGAAATTACAAGGCAGATTGCTTAACTTGTAGCCCTATCATAACTGACAGGGATAAGCAACCTGGGAGTGTTACTCATTCACATATACTCCGTATAGCCACAGCCCTAGAGATCCGGGCAACAGTTAGGTAAAGGAGTCAGCGGGTGCGTTCAAATTTATCCAATCATAGAATGCATTTCCTGTCGGTTTTAAAGCGCACAGACAAGGTCCCTTTTCACTGGTGGCGGAGCGAACACCACACAGCCCCACATACGGCATGGAGCCCAGGGCGCAGCGTAGTCATCGCACGAGGATGAAATGAGGATCCATTGTTAATGTTCTTTCTAGAATCCTATTGGGAAGTTATGACTATGAAAGAGGCTCTAATACTTCTTTTGATTGTTTATTGGAGACACTGTGATTCATAATGATAATCAAAACACGAGGCGCCCTAATCTCCCCGCCTATAACACAAAAAAAAAATAAACAAATCATTAGACATGTATTAACGCTGTTGGAGCAGGGTAATAAATATGATGGAGAATAATAAAGAAAAAAACAATTATACCAGTCGCTTTATACCCCGAGGCAAGTATCTCCTTTGTGAGCCAATTGAACTGGATATCACCTTGTCAGATCACACCCAACTGTACACTTCAATGCTCTTCCTCAGTGACAGAATGTAAAACACCAGGATCAGCAGCGACAATATCCGCCACTGCAAGCGCCTGGTCGATACCCATCGTGTTCCCAATCATTTCCAAACACTTGATCACCCAACGACGCAACCCATGTCCAGGGTTCTCAACCACTCCAGCCACAAACAAATGCCAGAGGAGCACAAGACCCCCAATGTAACTTTCAGGCGGTTGGAGATTAGGCTCCCTCTGTGTCTGGTGGGCGTTCAAGTGAAACGGCACACTGCGACAGATCTCCACGGCCAACCGCCGGATCGTTGATCGTAGCGTCCTGCAGTGTAGACGGAATTCTTCGGACAACGAGGCCAGGGAGGAACTGTCGGATATTTGCCGGACACGTGAGAGGATGATTTCGCTGACAATAATCCGGGCGCTGCGGTATTGGTTCCACGAATTACAGACCCACTGGGTGGGATACACGTGGTACTGGTCGTCATAGGGTGATATGCCTCGGAATTGCTTTTGGAAGGCAAAGTCGAAGGGGGATCTTGTATGGGTGGTATAGGTGAATTCCCGTGGAAGAGCTGCCAGCCAGGCGATTAAATCTGCTTCGATGGCGGACGCTGCTGATACGATTTCCTGGTCATCTTTGTATATATTGGTGCTGATGTCTGCGCGAAGGTTCGATAGTTTGGCAATTATCATTGTTAGACGATTACCGTGAGCTTCTGCTGGCTGCTGGAGAAACATTGCGAGTTTGGTGCATTCGAGCAGTGACTCGGGCACTCGTGCGTCTCGTTGTAGACAACTGATAATCTGTTGAGGGGTTAGCTTGAGATCGAAGGGGCGATTAATGACACTCACAATCTGATACCGAAGGTGTAAAAACAAGAGGAGACCGGCATTAGTCTTGAGTTGCTCGGTCCCCCGAATATTGAGCAGGGCTGTTGCCCCATTGATATGGTTGGTCCAACTTTCAATATCCTTCGGGGCTCTCGACGTAACCACCTATAAAGAGGGTGTCAACAACAACCATCTGCGGGTCGAGAATACAAAATATCTTACTTCATATATGGCGAGCAGGATGACGGCGCCTAGTGTTTGATTGGTTTTCGCCTCCTCTATGTCGGCTAGAGCGGCGTTAAGCAATCTCAAAGCAGTTCCATACTCCCTCAGGGCTACATCTCTAAGGGATGGTAACCGTCTTACTCGCGAGAGCATAGCTGTGGCAGAAGCAACCACGCTTGCCTGCATGGCTCTCTGACTCGCGGAGCCCCCGGGATGCATCAAAAAATGGGATATCGTCTCACTAGTCCAGAAACTGCCGGGGAGGGCATTGGATCGCAGGAAATAACAGATTGCTTCATACTTGGCGGTTTCGAGTTCATATGACGGCTGGACCTCCAATGGGAAATTTCCGAGCTGTCGCATAAGATAGGCATGCTGTGGATCGGAGTTGAAATCAAAGTCCGGATCCACTGTCGTACTGAGCTCAGACCGCACTGGATTCCTTTCTGGGATTGCAGTGCGAGGCGATCGCTCCGCTTGTTTATTCTTACATGTTGCCGCAGTCGCCTTTCGGGCTACCGATTTGCTTTCATCGCGGAACATTAGCGACAGTTGATCTCGATATCCGGGGCAGTCTCGCTTGGCTCTGGTGCATTGCGAACAGGCCGGTTGGGCTTGATCACACCGAATCTTCCTCGACCTGCACTCGCCACATCCCTTGCTTGGTTTACCACAGTATACCATATTCTGCTGATAAGTATTATGCGTTATCCACAGGTACAGAGTAGAAAAATTGGATGTCATTAGGCGGATGTTGCTCAGCCCCATCTTGACCGCGCTTAACCGCTTCGGGTATGCTTTGCGACCCCAAACTACTGTTGATCTTATATATTTATAATATGGGTGCTAGGGAGCTACATGATATAACATCTGATAAGGTCAGTGAACGAAAGGCCTGAGGTATACTCCCTGCAGAAACTAAACTCACCATGGGCTTGTGACATAATATGTATCCCGGCCCCTGCATGAAATATACCCCACCAGAATGTCAAAGATCCAAACAGGATTCTCGACTACTGTTATTAGTCTTTTGATTCAACTAAAAGTCTCCACATAGAAAAAACCTATGAACTGGTTGGCCTGAGGTATATAGACCCACGAACATGGCCAAGATGAGGTATGGGACCTGTTCTTGGCAGTGGAATTGTTATTGAGTCCTCTATAAATAGTACGAGTATGATATGTTGTTGTGTAACAGAAATGCATCCAACTTGTAGAATTTACTCCGTACAGACTCATTATGTACTCATTTTAGTTGAGAGACATTATGCTGAATGCAAGTTCGAACATCTAAGTACAAGCTAGTCACGCAAATAGATCAGTCGTTAAATACTGCGATAATACAATGCTAATGGTATTGAGGCAGCGAGTGGGAACATAATCTATATTCACTTGATCGAGACAGCTTTTATCGAGATCACACTAGTTATTGCTGTCCGTTACTCTTCGTCTTCTAATTTTCACGCCAATTCCAAAGAAACAAGCCCCTAAAAACTTTTGCATTGAACTCTCTTTTGTTGTATTAAGTATCGAAAGCTCAAGATGCATCCATAGCGCCTTGTGGCTGTTACTCTACTCGCCTCAGTTGAGACTCAAATCTCAGCATCGACCTGGTTCACACGCTTCCTCTTCCCCATAGAGTGTCCGCCAGAGTCCGAATCCTGCTGCACAAATGTACTGGTTCCATCATCATGCCATTCGCTAAATTCCCACTGGATTGAAGTCGATTGATCATCACTGACTCCCATACCACGCCGAGAACGCATCAAACGACCGAGGCGGCTCCCTTCTACCATCTCTTCGAACCAAGGGATTCCCCCTGTTCTACCATATTGTAGACTCCTTGAGATATTTGGAGATTCATTAGATGACGAAACAATAACCGAAGATGAATCGGTCTCAGAGGCTGGTGCTAGATCAGATGAGGTCGAGACACCGGCACGGGGGGCTTCTTCATCAAAGTCTTCAGGGAGTAATTTTAAATCATCCAATACGCGTTGGTCATCTGCTCGCAGACTGCCAATCGCGACTGACATAAAGTTAGATTCTTCGGTGGGCTCCTCCGTCCAGAATGTCAAGGGTGTACCGCAGTAGCCACAAAAGACACGCTGGGTCTGGGGTGCATGGCGTGGCGAAAAAATGCGGCGAATGGAAGTGTGGGATTCATCAGGGAAGAAGGACTGAGTGTGGGATTGATACCAGCCAAGAGGCACTCGTAGCCATGCTGAAAGAGGTGTGCCATGAAATCGACCTAGGATTCGATATTAGCCGGGAGATCGACAAGCCTAGCTTGGATTTACTCACGACTGTCTCGACTGCTGTCGAAGTACACTTGGGCATGATCTTGCACATCGTTCGGAATATTGATTTGGTATTCATTTCGACCGCAAGAGCATGAGCCGCGAAGCGGCTCGAAGTCCATGGTGGCACAAGACTTCCGCGGCGTTAGTGACTTAGTAAGGGTGGGCTAGATGGTTATAGATGAGAAATGAGCGACCAGACAACCGTTTCGTCTTGTAGAAATTTCTAATTGCAGCGAAAATGACCCTTGATAAGAAAAAGGAGTAGGGATTAAGTTACAAGTAGTGAGAATAAAATTCACATTGAAATAATGAAAAAAGCAAGATGTGTTCATTAGACCCTCTCTATGACGTTTAGAGGTCGCCAAGGCCCGTTCCCGGCCTCTAGTTTACTCCGCATTGGGCTTGGGCCTTATCGCTTCCTATCGGTTTCCCGTTTCTTCCTCCTTCCATATTCTCCCATTGTTTACTTCCGATCACCTCCCTCATATATGCCTTGCCTCGACAAAGGCCCGGAGCAACAGCAACAGCGATAGCGATCCAACCCATCCAATCCAAAACGCGAGCCTCGAACCCTGTATACCCTCGGCGCATCTACCCCACGCCCTCAGTTCCTCTCAAAATCCTCCAGTCATTAAGTGCCACGATGAATCCAGACTATGACCATGATCGGTCGTCCTCGACGCCGAATGGGACATCCAAACAGGGATCTGCCCAGGACAAGGACAAGCCTCGCCTTACCGATCAAGAAAAAAGAGCAATCACATTGCCTCAGAGCAAAAGCGACGCGCAGCCATTCGTGAAGGCTTCGACCGCTTGACAGAACTGGTGCCTGGTCTGGAGGGCCAGGGGCGGAGTGAGAGCATCGTTTTACAAAAGACTGTGGACTTTATTCACGTGAAACTGCAAGAACGCCACGATCTTATCGCAGAGATCGAAAGCAAAGGCGGCCGCGTGGACGACTCATTCCGCCCAACATGATCATATTTCCCTCAGCATCTCACTGCGCTTTCGATCGGTAACCTGAGACCCCTGTTCCTATCCGCTGGTCGATATGTGGGATCTGGGGTCACAGGCATGTGCCGAGGTCCGAGCGGTTTTCCTCGAATCTTGGACCACATGGACTTATACCCACACTACGAATCTCTTTTTTTGTCTATCCATTCAAACCCTATTTACGAACGAGATCTTGGAAATGATCAAGAGCGGGGCTTCCTCGTTACCTGACAGATCTGGTCTTCGCATATGATTTGATGTCAATCACACATCCTCCACCGCATTCAGTGGGCTTAACGACTGCCAAAACTGTGCCACGCCATTTGTAATTCTTGTCTTTGTACTTGTTCTGACTATTGTACATTGAAGCTTTCTTTTTCTGGTTTGTTTCTGCTCTTGGGTACCAGAATGTATATGGTCACGGCTGTTGCTGCAAAGCAACTGGGGCGTTTTTCTTTCAGAATGGCTAGCCTGAAATCGAGTTCTTTTCAGCTCTTAATGAGCACACATATCGACCTCCTTATTTCCAACCAAAGTCGAAATTTTTTGACCGAGCCGTACTTTGGACTCATCACGTGGATAGGGTTACGGAGAATAATTGTAGTGCGGTTTCTTGGGTTGCCAACCAGATATAAAAGGAGCATATCCTACAGGTTCAGAAAATGAGACGAAGTAATTGACCAATGCATCGGTGACAATGGTCTCTCAATATAGACTAACGGGTACTGCACATGTATTTAAGGGGTCGTCCCGGCCATAACATCGATTGATGTATAGAGTTTCGGCTTACCGCCTGGTATCTGCCGGAGAAACCGAGCCATTTCAAGGTGAAGCAACACCGACTCAACATTTTACACAAATCCGTAACATACAGGATCTTGTGGACAGCCGGGATCCCAATTGAATAATCCTACACATACTTGCAAGGTCAATCAACTTCACACAACGACCATTTGCATCGACAAGAAAACGGAAAGCGTACCTGATTCCCCGCATCACATTTCTGCCCGCAGCATCCACGACATCCAAAGCACCACCAGCCAACATGACAGACTCCAAAGAAGCCCTCCTGTCCCACGCGGAAGAATTTGACACTCCCGAATCCGACCCACCCCCAGCCTACGACAAACCCATGCCAAAAGCCACCCGCGGAGCACCACTCCCACGCCCACCACCCCTCAACCTCCCCGTCCTAAACAGCCTCCGCAGCCAGCGCGTAGTCCTAGCTTCACAATCACCGCGCCGCAAACAAATAATTTCCTTCCTGGGTCTCTCAAACCTAGAAATCATCCCCTCAAACGCCATCGAAGACCTACCCAAAAGTCTCGGCCCATTCGAGTACGTTCTCGCAACAGCAACGAAAAAAGCCCAAGCAGTCTACGAGCAAGAAATCAACAACGAGGCCAAGGGTGAGCCAGCCCTAATCCTAGCCGCAGACACGGTCGTCGTCGACCCGTCTACCGGCATCATCCTCGAGAAGCCCCGCTCAGAAGCACACCACCTCGCCATGCTGCGCTCGCTGCGTGATGCTGGAACCCACAAGGTCTACACTGCGCTCGTGGCTATGGCGCCGTTGGCTAGTGCGCGCGACCCTGGGTATGCGATTGAGAGTACGGTTGAGGAGACTTCTGTTCGGTTTGATGGGGATGTTACCGATGAGTTGATTATGGCTTATGTGCGCACGCGCGAGGGCGCGGATAAGGCTGGTGGTTATGGGTTGCAGGGGCTTGGGTCTATCCTCGTTGAGAAGATTGATGGGAGTTATGATAATGTGATTGGGTTGCCGCTTAAGGCGACGCTCAAGATTATTGAGACTGTTATGCGGAGCGCAGATGATGATGAGGGGTTGCTTGAGGATGACGAGGAGGAAGATGAATGAGGGGATCGCTGGTATGAGGTTTTAGGATCTCTTGTTTGTTGTTAGCCTTGTCTGTTTACGTCTTTGCATTATCATTCCAAGGGAATTAGAAATTAAAGGACTAGGATTCATTTGTAAGTCTTATCGGGTAGAAACACTATGTACATAATGTATGCCTATATTGGATAGGTGCCTACTTGCTAACAATATACCGCTTTTTTCTTGCATATAGCAGAGTGCATAATGAATCTGGCTATAGATCTACGTAGAACACAGAAAGAAACAAAAAGGACCGAGGGTGTCTTCTCGTACAAGGGTTATATTCCGTTCTTTTTTCTATAGCTCAGAAACAACCCCAAGCAACAGGAATCCGGCACCGATCAATAAATTCGGGCTGAGAGACAAAAGAAAAATAATCAACAACATATACAGAGGCGGAACGGAACGCCTGGATAGACCAGAACCAAATCGGTAATCGGGGAGAAAAAAAGGAAATAGAAAGACAATCTGTCTGAAAAAAAGAACCGCAACAACACTCTATGCTGTCCAGATACGACGCAGAGCCTCGGTCACACCAACATCGTTCGTCTCGAACTCGTACAGACCAACAGCGGTGGTGAGGGTGAACGCGCGCAGGAGCCAGTTGCAGGTGGTGCGGAACTTGGGCACACGGGAAGGAGGGAAGTAATCGACAATGGCGGCCCTGGCAGAGATACGTTAGATTGCGATTTTCTGGATTGCAGATCTGGGGAAGATCGGAGGGGAATGGCGGGATAACGCGGGGAGGCTCTTACTGGAATCCGATGTGCGAGTGGGCGACAATCAGAGAGCACAGGATGGCGTCCATAACGGGGTTGAGGGAGCCGGCGGCGAAGGGAGCGACAGTGAGAGGGACCAGGCCGACGCAGACGAGTCTGGGATAGATGTTAGTCGGGGTTTTCTTTTTCATTGCGCATGTCGGGGTGGTCGGAAGGAGTTGCATAGGTTAACATTGGAGTGCGCGAGAGGGAGCACAAACCTCTCAAAAGTCCAGTGGTAGCTGCCCTCGGAGGGGTGGGGTTCGGGAATGGGAGCAGGGTCGTTCACTATCGGGACAGGTTAATATCGAAGTCTCCTCGGGCGGTATTGCGATTCGATGGGGAAGCATTGTTGAAGCGCTGAGAGCAACGGAGAGTGTATATCTCCACATATTGCAGGCGGGTTTACACTCAATGCTATCCAAAGCGAAGGGAAGCTCGGGATAGGAAAGGCGCGGAAATCACATACTAGTTCCCTGAACAGTCTCTGTGTCGCGAAAAGCACGTTAGCAGCTGTTCATAAATAACACCCAATAGATATCTCCATTGGCAATATATCAGTAAGCCTCGTGGCAGGGTCTCTACTTACGAGGCAACGGGGGCAGGATCTGCTTCTTAGCGGAGGCATGGAAAGCGACGACCTGCGACACGCCAACATTCTTCTGGAGGAAGGGCCGGGGGCCGAGAGTCTGTCGCAGCAGAGATGAGCGCGCGAATGAAGCCATTGTGAGTGGAGAGTATGGTCGTGAAGAAGCAGAAACACCGTTTGAATACAAGCGGATGAAGTTGGAGACCTCGGGAGTCCGTCTCGGTATGTCATCCTTTTACGAGCCAGTTGATTGGTCGATGGCTGTCCGCCCAGCCGAAATTGGCCGATGCTCTCTGGTGAGAAACATTTAGCCCTGCAATTATTTTCTTGTCTACAATGGATGTTGCATACATGGAGTTGTTGCTTACATGTTAATGTTGGTTCTATTTGTATGTCCATATTCTATTATACGCAACTTTTATTTCATTTGCACTACTAATTCTCAGAGATATCCATGTTATTTATATCCATCTTATTTATAGATTAAAGAGTCCTAACCGAGGTATGAAATACCTCCTATGTTTAAACAAAAAAAAAACAATGCTGCAGACATCCCGTTATTTCATCAGACTCATAAAGCACTTAGAACTTGAGGACAGCCTTGCCCAGGTTCTTGCCGTGGAAGATGCCAACCAGGCCATCGGCAGCGTTGTCAATGCCCACAGTCTCATGGATGAGCACCTTGAATGAGCCATCCTTGATCCACTTCTGCACATTCTCCTGGTGCTCCTTGGTGTAAATATCACCCATGCCCTTATCACCAACGATGAAGCCGCGCATAGTGATACGCTTGATGAGGACATTGTGGATGTTCGTGATGGGGTAGGGAGCAGAGTTGTACTGGGAGATCAGACCGCAGACGACGATACGACCGAAGTTGTTCATAGCATCGAGGGCAGCCTCGAGTTGCTCTCCACCAACGTTCTCGTAGTAAATGTCAATGCCTTCGGGAGCGAGACGGGCAAGGGCAGCAGCGGGCTTCTCAGTCTTGTAGTTGAAGCCGCCATCGAAGCCGAGAGTCTTGGTGATATACTCGAGCTTCTCGTCCGAGCCGACGGATCCAATTACGCGCAGACCTTCGTGCTTGGCGAGCTGGCCGACCAGCTGACCGACGGCTCCACTGGCAGCGGAGACGAAGATGGTCTCGCCCTTCTTGGGCTTGCCGATCTCATACAGAGAGGAGTATGCGGTCAAACCGGGCATGCCCAGGGGACCGAGGAAGACACGGATGTCCTCAAGGCCGAGGGGGTTATCCAGCTTTCGAATGCGGACCAGCTCCTGCTCGCCGAGGGCGACGTATTCCTGAATAGGAACGTGGCCAATGACCAGGTCACCTTCCTTGTAGGTGGCGTTGTTGGAGCGCAAGACCTTGGCGATGGTGCTGCTGTCAATGGGCTTGTTGAGGGCGAAGGCGGGGGCGTATGACTCGACGGAAGCATCGCGCATGCGGCCGCGCATGTAGGGGTCGAAGCTAGTGTAGAGGGATTGCAGGACGACACCGTTGTCGGGAGTGGCAACGTTGGCATCATAATCGGCAGTCTCGACAGCCACGTGCTCCCCGGGAAGAGGGAATCCCTGGGGAATTTTCTTAAAAGTGAGAGCCTTGTTGACAGACATTGTGTATGTATAGAGTATGCAAAATAAAGATGGGAAATATGAATTTACTGTGAAGTGGGAGCTCTTTATATATGTATGACGATTGAGCTCTTCAAGCGGGGCTGTACCGAGGATCCAATCCCTCTTTTTTTTTATTACCAACCCATTTCGGAGAAGCTACTCGAGATGGTGATGCTCCTGTCGATAGACTCCACTTTCTGCCGGTTTTTCTATATGCATAATTTGTATGCTCCTAGCGCATATTCAAGAGTTGTACTATGAACATATAATGGTGGCAATGGGTCCGGTTTTTTTTAAAACAGTGGGGAACGGATGAATAGAAGACAAACTCGGCCGACGGAGACAGCCATATTGGGTAGGAAAACCGTGACCCTCGGCATACCAAGGGGAAATAATTGTTGATTATTATCCAAGCCGAAGAAGCGATGATTGTTAAGCAAAGCTATTCGTCATTTTCGGATAAGACTGGTATAGAGGTAGTGTATTTTAACTGTAAGCTGACCTATGAATTACTATATCCGGTTTAGCTTTTAAGTGTTCCCTGCTTAGCGCCCCGATACCCTGTAAACCTTGTCAACCTTCTCTCTCTCGCCCCATAAAAGACATGACCTCGCCCCTTGAACCTCTTTTGAATTTATTACGAATACGGAATACAGAGTAGAGAGGATGGATATAATGTAAAACGGCCGGGTCATACACGGGGCAGATCTGGCATACATCGCGACTTGGTCCAAACGGAAACGTTGCCGATGTGCCCAAAGGGTTATTCGGACAATTCATGGGGATGCGCATTATAATCGCATGACATGTCACACAGTCACGAGTATCATGTGATATCATGCATGAAAGACGGTTGGCCCCTGAATAATAATTATCTGGGGTAAAAAAAGAGATTTGGTGTTTGACGCGATGTCCAAACGACGTCTTCTTCGACAAGAAGTCACATACCAACCAGCTTGACTATTATACCAAACAGGTTCCAAATGCTGTTAATCATCTCGGAGACTGTGCTTACCAGCCCTCCACGTTAACTGCCATGCGAACAGTTTTTCAATTGATTTACATCCCGAGTTTTTAGAGAGGTCCATTTGTTCTTTGTTTCACCGATCTCCACCAAAGCAAGATCTTTGTCGATGAACAATGGCACATGAAATGTCTCGTGGATCTTGAATGGGCCTGCTCACGGTCGAAATGATTATATCTCCCTTCTGGCTTACAGACAAGGGCGTGGATGAGATCGTTCCTGCGGAATACGATATCTTCCGTCGAAACTTCATGGAGGCTTTAGTCACTGAGGAGGAACTGCCTCAGCAGAAGGATCATGATGGATCTACACCGTTTTGTCTCTCAGAGATTATGAATCGTGCATGCCAATCGGGTGCATTCTGGTACATAATGTGGATGTTCTCCATCTTCAACCACCATATCAAGCCTTTATTTTGTGAGGAAAAGTATGATGAAGAGTTTGGTGTCGTCATGCCTTTCTTCTCCGAAAAGAATGTGGGAAGTATAGCAGGTCGCAAGCTTGCGGACAGAGAGAAAATATGACAAAGACCTTCGGTGCGCCTTTGAACACCGAACCGACTACTTGTCTGAATGATTTTGTTTCTCTTTCCCTTCCTCTTTCGAAGATTGCTCCTGGATTGCGTCGCCTGAATCTCTCATGGCTCTTTCCTTGTGATTATCCTGCCTATTCTTTCGTGCTGTCCCTCCCGACCAGCTGAGCTGCTGAAACGTTTTAGGGCTGCCCCCGATACCATATTCCACCTCCTCAACCGATGTCCTCAACAGACGTCCTCAACAGCGGGTTTCTCTGAGGAAGACTGCTCGGCTATCTCCGGTGGTGTGGGGCAACAGTGTGGATCTATTATGCTGGTCAGTACATGTAGCTTGGGGGAAGGGTGTGTTGTTTTTACTACCCTAACTATTATATACGACCTGTAGGTACCTTTAAACCTGCTCCCTACGTGTATAGTAGGTACTTTGGAATAGGAGAGCTGCAATATGTTGTATTCGATACAGGTGAAGAGATTGTTGGGGTATTACGAATACTGCATTGCATGTAACCAGCGTCAATTTCATACCTAGTTGTAAACACCATCATTATTTTGCTGAGACACCCGCTTAGGGAAATTATGTATTAAGTACATGAGTATATAGTCATCGCCAGAATATGTATCAGCAATCTGAACCGAAAATGCGCGAAATTGAATACACCTAACCATGCCCAGGGATAATCTAAGCCTTGCCAGCGAGTGCACCAGCAGCCTTATCAATGAAGTAGTGCTTGCCCTTGATCATCTTGACCATGAAGCTGAACGGCACAAATCCAAAGATCTGACCAGTACCACCAGCTTCACCAACAGGCACGACCATCATAATGCTATCGCCCTGGTCGTAGGTCTTGATGGCAGCGCCGCCTACGATCGCGGCTTTGAGGTTGGCCGCGGCCACCTGCGCTTGCTCCACAGCCTTGAAACTGAGACGCATTGAGTTGTTGGTAATATCGCCAGCAGCAAAGATAGGCAGAGCCGACCCATCAGTCGACTGAACACGCATTTCTTTATTCACTGTCACCCAGCCGTCCTTGTCCAGGAATTGAGCTGGGATAAAGCTGTTGTTTGGGTTCGCACCGGTAGTGGGGATATACAGGTCAGCCGAAATCTTGTCTCCGCCTTCCAGAGAAACCGTCCAGTTGGAACCATCGTCGGCTGGAGTCTCGATGCCAATAACTCGCTTCGAGGTCACAATCTTGACATTCTTTTGCTGTAACATCTTGCGTGCGGCAGAGCTGGCGGATGACTTAAGCATCGGGAGCACGCGATCTGTTGCTGAGATAAGCGTGATCGAGACCTTGCCGGCATTACCACTTTGTTCTACTGCTTCAGCAAGCTCACCAGCCAGCTCAACACCGATGGGGCCTGCACCGCCGATCACGATCTCCTTCGCGCCAGCAATGTGTCCCTGTGCTGCTTCGATCAGCTCCTCTATGTCATTGTGGCCCGACGGCTTGAATGGGATAGATGTGCCGGTGAGCGAGCCGGTGGTGGCAGATGTAGTGCTTCCTGATGCGATAACGAGGTAATCATATGAGATAGTCTTGGGCTCGCCCTCGTTGGGTGTCACAGAGACCGACTTAGCAGCGGGGTCGATAGCAGTTGCGACTCCAGGAAGGAACTCAAACGCATCGGGCCGGTAGCCTGCAAAAGCATCCTTGATTGGGAGCAAATACTGCTCGGGGCGGAAGGCCTTAGGTTTGGCGAGGATGCGTGGGGCTGCAATATTCCAGAAGTAGCTGGTTGAGGGGTTGATCAGCACAACCTTTGCATCAGGTACATCACGAAGCACAGAGTGAGCAATATGAAGGCCTGCAAATGAGCCTCCAATGACGACTATGTCAATAGGTGCCATGATGTAGAGCCAGTAGAGTGGACAGGGATGAGTTTCTTGTTTTGTTTTGGGAGCAGGGGTGGGAAGTTTTTATATGTGACTGATTAGATCTCTTATCCACCCGCCTTATGCACTTGATTTCTTACTGCCATTCCCTTCCCGTCTTAGTGCTCAGACCTAGCCGCTTTTTGCTCTCAGGGTAAAATTGAGCACGCCCCTGAACAGTGGACCCTGCTCACAAATCATTATATAAGCTGATTTAGCATCATCTGTAATTAAATGAGCAATCTTCAGGGCTGCTGGTGATCATCATATTCGCGATCTGATTTACTCACAGAGTACGATCACAGTGGATGTTTGAACGAACCGAGTACAACATAAGCCACATCAATAAAATGCATACGGAGTAGTGCTGCCCATACCATGTCTCCTTGCATCAGGCCTACAGCTGAGCCTTCACATCCAAACCCATACAGGACTTAATATAGTTTAATGCAGGCCAAGTAATTGCTCTGGGAACTGCTGGTCGAATGGCTTCATGACCAGGCCTCCTGACGAGGCTCTCTTGGCGCTAGTGGAGTTTGATGCCATTAGGGCATTGTTGGGACCGGAGTAAGAGTTTCGGAAGCGTTAAACAGCGTGGCAGAGGAGTGGTTTCTAAACTAAGTAGACTAAAATAAAACTTTCATGGGCTCAATATGTCTCTAGGGACGTGCTTAAGCTAGTGGGTTCGACACTGCGTTCCACCATTTTTGGCGTCGGATCTATACTACCAGTGTCTAAAGGATTGACCTAGCTAAGCAGTATCTGTTCAGCAACATACTCGAACAATCGAATTCTATACTAACTATCCTTAAAAGGAGGCATTCATCATAACTGACCTGTCTAAGGTCATGCACGTTCATCTACACTACATATTCACCCATCTATGCACGCTACATCACTACGGTGTGAGAGTGGAAGGTTTATTATTTAGAGAGGATATACCCATGGATTGCGGCCCATATAGTACGATTGACGATGTTATTCCAGAGTTGCCACTCTACAGTTTAGAAATAAACTAGGAGACTTGACCTCGGAATCGGAGTAATAGTTGGACCTCACCTCATTACACTCCCCAACTGTGACTAGGCAATGGCAATGGGGTTGCAGAACAGAGTTGGGCATCCACAATCATGGAAAACAGACCATTTTGGGGCCCTCTCATATCTTCATGAATCATGGAGGCGAAAGCACTTTCTAACACCCGATGATCCAAGGAAGTCACACGATTATGCAGCGCCTCGTCAATCTAATACCCAGCCAAAGGAGAGACCGTTCTTCTTGGTTATAAAATGGAGTTATTCGGTTTAAAACCATGGCGCTGCTCCTTCTGTGTGGTCGTCTCAAATTGCATGGTCAGGATTCAGACGATCTCACCGTGATCTCGTGTGCTGTTGACGCGATAGAAGAGATACTTGCTTCACCGAGGTACCCGCGAAGGGTTCTCAATCTTGCTATACACAACCGCCTCCATATATGATCAAGACATCGGCAACCGTACCCATAAACGACCAGGGAGAACTACCCTGCATGATGAGTGTCCATAGTTTTATGACTTCGGTAGCCAGTTCGTCTGGTGTTGAGAGCACTGCGGCTGTTAATAGAGACAAGTGCCTCTTGTACAATTTCACGAATCCATTTCACAAGAATATTTTGATGTTCTGGTATATAAATTAGCTTTCAAGATCGTGGCATTTCCGGGGATATCTAAAGATGAACAGCAAGTATCCAAGAGTCGATCAACAGTGCGGTTGTAATGACGGAACAAAGCAAAACTCAAGGATGCACGTACCGGACACGGAATGCTTCTGAGTCATGTCACCGACTTCGCGTAGCCATTGGCTCAGGAAGACTGCACATTCAAGGCCGCATAAAGCATCTTCGATGCTCCAGACAAATGATTGGCTATGCTGGACATATCGTACTCCGAGCTTGACGAGGGTACTTAGAACACGCGTCGCATGAATTGCTGCTAGAAACAAATGCCAGTCATGCCTGAGAGGCGGCGAATTGCGGAGAGCTGAAGCAATTTTAACGGGATCCAAGGTCGTTAGAACCTGTGAGCATCTTGTGTCGACACAATTGCGGATATAAGCAAGACTCAGCAATGCACTTGACGTAAAAGGCAATGGTCCATTAGGGTCTAATGGCTCCAGGTTGGACTCAGGAGTAGTCTGCCATGATTCTGTCCAACGGCGAAGCGCAGCTCTGGCAAGAGAAAATCAGATCAAAATAAATTCTTCACCCTGCGCTGAGTATCCAAAGACCATCACAGGGACGATTCACTTACTCGAAAAGTGTCCGACTACTCGAAGATGAAAGTGACCCTCCACTAAAAGGGAGAATCTGCTGGGTCCAAATAATGGACTGTATCAAACCATGTAGTAGGACATAGTTGGCAACAGGCGATGTAAAGGAGGTATGGCCACGAGTTCCCGAAGTTGGTGATAAAAGATCCTGGAGAGCAACGTGGAAATACTC
Organism: Penicillium cf. griseofulvum; assembly: GCA_028974015.1. Lineage (NCBI taxonomy): Eukaryota > Fungi > Ascomycota > Eurotiomycetes > Eurotiales > Aspergillaceae > Penicillium > Penicillium cf. griseofulvum. Next base: position 3,314,772 of record JAPQKP010000001.1, read on the forward strand.
TTGTTCATTGGGAGTGTTCTGACGTAACATTTCCCAGGTTGTTGCGTCTGCGGCAGTCCATTCTGGACATGAGCAAGGAAGGCGTAGACGGATTTCTTTGCTCAGCAGACCGGGTGGTAGATTGTAGGCGATGCTTTGGGTGTTAAGAAAGCAAAACGCAAGTAGCTTTGTCCGCCTGTCGGATTCTTGCTGAGCCCATGTCTCCCAGTCAAGATCACCATCCTGGATGAGAGTGTCATCTAAGCCACTCAACCTCACGGAGCTGGCGAGTAGGCTCTGTAACATAAAGTATTCATTTTTCAGCTCCATGTCCTTTTGCCAGGATGCCATTGCGAGCAGACAGAGTAGACCGCGAATCTCTTGGATGTTATTCCTTCCAGATGTCAAACTGGTAGAATTCGCCGACCTTCCAAATTCATTGTTTTCTCTGTGACGCTGCTTTTCTAGGAAAATCATTTTTGCGACATAGAATAGATTATATGCTGTTTTCATCTCATAACGGTGCCCTGCACCAATAGCAGCCATGGCAAGGAAAATCCCCGGGTGACATGCTTCAATTTTGAACGATGGGGGGTGTGTGAATGGCATTCGAGGATAAAAGCCGGTAAAATATCCCGCCAAGAAACGGGTCAGAGAATCGGACGATGGAAGGTCGAAATCAGGCATCAGAACCCCCATACTCCTCAACGAGCCTAGAAGGTTGATTCTCTGAGATTCGGTGACTACTGGGAGTGAAACGTGAGAGATAACCTGTCCACCTATTTGATGATTAAGAACGAAGAGAAACATAATTCAAATCGGACACTCACCTGAAGACAACGCGGGGATTGGAAAACTCGCAGATAACATGTTCGAAACCACTTGTGTAGCTGTCTGGTCATCATAGCTACGAGGTTCAACACACATGTCGCTTCTTGGGCGTGTATGTCCACAACGGCCTGACGCTACTTGCAGCAAATGGTCAGCATAACAATCATAGTAGGGATTTGGAAGTTATTATAGAACGTACCGCTATCGTAATCAGAGGTCTCAGTTTCAATCAATTCATTTTCCAGCGCCTTTGATCGCCTGCTATAAAGCCGTTAGTATATATTGTCACGGAACTGATGCAGTCAATCATTGATAGCACACCTGGTCAATAATAGCTGTGGAGATGTCTCTTGGGAGTCTGGGCATTGAGAGCTAACTGACAGACGTTCTGCTGTTTCTCGACTCGCCGGGCTAGGATAATTGAATATGCTATGGTCTTGGGAGTGGCCTGTCAAGCCATCGTTGGATACTGGCAGCTGCACATGATGTTCCAAATCAGCGTGCGAGGCACGTTCATGGCGCCTGAGAAGATCTTTTCTAGAAAAAAGGGCACCGCATCGGCAACTAAATGGCTTTTCATTGGTATCTAGGTCCGTGTCAATATTGTATCTGGGATCTGGGCATTGTTTACGAACGTATTCGCGTGTGACGCTGTAGATGTTCCAGGCGGCGAAACCCACGGTGGCAAAACTTGCAGTTGAGTGCTGGTTTATCTAGTGATAGAGAAGGATTGTTTGGATTCATGATGGCAGTTTCTATTGGGCTGGAGATGACAAGAGAGCGATGTCGAATACTAAGGTCGAATACATGGTTGAGACAAGGTAAAATACCCATAAGGTCATGTGACCAGTGGTACCAACCATTACAAAAGTGCATGTCACAGTTAGTCAATAAGGTCCACTCAGGTTGTTTTAATTTCGGAATGCGGTTTAGTACCACTGATGTTACCTATACATTGTTGTACCGCCAGATTACCGTCAAGTGAGAATTAGTGGTGGATTTCTGACCACAAGTTCAGATTAATGCATTTATCCGAGCCAGGTAATCGTCACGAGAACTTACATAATTCTAAACGCACGCACCTTGATTGATAAGCCGACTAACTAAGCGACTCATAGTATCGTTGTATTGAAATATTGGATTTTCATCACATACGCTTTGTCCATATTCGATGCGTTGAGTTTTGTTTGGCCAATTCGCCGAAAAAGCGTCGAACATTCATGTTTAGTCCTGTCATTTTCCAGCATCTCGACGTGAGGCAGCTTGGTGAGCTGTTGTGGTGCTGGATTGTCGAAGGAACGAGTGAGGCCGAGAGCACAGTAGCTGGTGTTGTTGGGCTCAAGTAGCCGAGAGAGGTTGCCGATAATGCTCTTGCTAGTGTTACCGGTCGCACCAATAATCGTAGGAGTCATGGCATATTTTGTTGATGTGACGAGTAAATAGGCATTGAAGGTCTAGTGTCCCCAAGGAGATGAATGTGTGAACTAGACCAGGAGGTACAGATAATTGAGTTGACATACATATCAGCGACTAAGGGACGTGACAGCCGCCTTATATACTAACCCCGATCAACCTGATTACAGGGTTACAAAGCAACTAAATATTCAATGCATACTTTCCTGATTGTCACAAGGTGCAGACTAGGAAATAAGCAAAGATTACCTAAAGCCTTCAACTATGTCCGGCTCGTAATTGTAAGCTAAGTAGTGCATCTTTCGAGACGGGTGTCTGGGCCTCCAAGTTTGGAAAAACTTTATTCTCCAAACCCATGTCCACCGATCTTTCTCCTTCCACCTTCTGGAGAACATGTACCAACTATTTAGTTAGGTTTAATAGAAGAACATTTGCCCGTCTTTGTGGCAAATGATCTATTATGAATTTCTATATTAGTTGGATAAAATTAGAGGAATGACCATATGATGTCGAATACCTAGTTCTTCCTCATTGCAACAATGGATCTCTTTTTGGAATTTCCTCAAGTTTTACATCATATCCTTAGTACTACTATTCAACCTACCATGGCTATGCTAGAGAAGCCTCAGGCTTAACCACAATCAAGTCATCGAAGCATTCAACTCTCTCACCAGTGGTCAGCACATCGACAGGGCGCGCATTGAGGTGACCAAGAATACTCTTGTTGGTGTCTTTTTTTAGTATCTTGCCGGTTGGAGCTTTCGAAATAAATATACGCACAAAGGGGAGATCAAGAATACTAGACTTGGTCAATCTCATAGATTCTTGAAGTGCTGACCGTCCGTCTATCTCCTCTCATGTCTGCTCTTATTCTCATGTCTTATTTACAAGGATGATCCTGCCTAGGTGAATGGCACGGCTGAAGAGGCCATATTTATGACCTCTCATATAGCCGACATATTCTTAATCGTCTTAACTACCGAAAGTAGAATCCGACTAAGACATATCGGAAAATAGCATCATGAGTTGTAAAGCCTTAAATTGACAGATTGGGTAAGAGAGCTTGGACATGGGTCATCTTCCGAGAAAGATCATGCATGTCAAACGATAGCCTCCTGACTTAGTAGCCGATCCTGAAACTTAAAGACTCATGCGATGATAAGAGGTATGTACCTTCGCTGACAGTTGAAAGTGGTTACCCACCCGTCTTAATCTGTTCTTGTCTTGCTATTCCCCCAACTAAACTCCACCTTCTCTCCAATGGCTTCACAAATCACTCGGAAATTGCGCATAGTGACTCATTGCGCCGTGAAGTCTAGAACAAGAGAACGCAACGTATAAAGCTGCGCTTGAAAACTTCAACCCATTGCAAGACATGGATACCGATCTTGAAAACTTCAACCCATTGCAAGATATGGATGCCGATATTGAAAACTTCAACCCCTTGCAAGACATTGAAGGTTTTCAAAATCTTAATCATTTTCTGTTTCCCGGTGTGCACTCAGACCCTGATGCTGACGAAACACTTCCGGACCATGCCCAGTCTACGCGGATGGCGTCTATTCCCAGTTAACATGGCTAGGTGGATATTCAACAAAAAAGGTCATGGGTCATTTCTCTCCTCTTCAACCGTATGTGCTTATTGGTTTCTTGAAATTTCAGTTTGAATAATTTCCACAACATACTAATACAAGTATATATCTCCATTTGATACACATGTATCATTTGCTATTTTTATTCCTGCTTATCTACCTCAAACGCGACGAAAACGACATCAATTTCCTCGCCAGAGAGCTTCGGAGTATTTTCGATGTAGCAACAGTTATCCGGCGGTATTTGTTCCCCCGGGGGATAGAGAGTTGGGGTTCCATTTATTGGGATAATTAAAAGTTGTTTCGTAGGATAGTCCGGGTTCTGTATATTCGCCCCTCGGGAGAAATGGCGCACGGTGCAACCAACCACCTAGAAAAGTTCATTAGCAGCTTATAGGTTGACAGATAGTGGCGCACTCACTTTCGAGCCTTTGGGCTGGAAGTGCGTTTGCATCGATTTGACATATTTCAAAAACTCGTCTCCTTCGTACCGCCAACTCGCTATCGTTTTGTTCGAATGTATCGCGATGCCTTTCGCGATAAGCTCCCGTATAGTATCAACAACTTGCTTAGATATATCTGAAATAGGTTCGAGACGCATATTGGATGAAGGGGATAAGCAGCGTCTACCATCTACTGATTGATATTCTTAATAGTTCAAGAGCGGGGGGTAAAGGTAGGGGAAGGACTCAAAATGCAGATCGGCCTAAGATTGGGTGTCCAACCACGTGACCTGTCACGACTAATAACCTCGGAAATAACTTTTTGTTCTTACGACTCTACCTCGAGAATCAAGAAGATTAGAATCAATTGCTATAGAAATTACTCTGTATTTAGAATAATAAAATATAGCATAGCCTTTTCTCGGGACTACATATACAAACGTTTATTTACTATATAACAACCCTATTGACGCTGCTCTGCTGCCCGAACCCTCTCTATATTTATATCACTAGAAATAGCTATCGGCTTGCTAAGAAACCATCATGGGTTGTATTCCAACTTTCTCGCTACAAAGACTGCTTCCCAGCTAGATTGATTATTTTCTCTTTATTTAAGACGATTCCCCGTCCGTCAGGGGAAACCAAGAAGAGCAGAGCGCAGAAGGCAGAAATATAGAAGCTGTAAGCCCTAATTCTAGATATTACCTACTACTATTTCACGGTAGTACTCCCTACTCAAAATATATATCAATCTGCTCCTTCGCATATACTAAGCACGCTTTTCTTTAGATATCACTAGTCAGCCCGCTCCTACCACGTCGGCTCGATCTTGGATAAGTGATACCAATATTCTTCCAGACCCCTTCTCTACTCCAAGTCACCTTCAGATCCCTAAAGAGGTAATCAGGAAGTCGCTGCCTATTGGATATTTCAATCATATAGAACCATATAAGTAAGCGTTGAGTAACTTAGAAGGGGTTTATGGAAATGCTGACAATGTAGATCCAATTTAAGGCCCAACTATAGGACCGGTTTTGGATTTTCAGCTTCTCGGTGAAATCGCTGAATTCAAGAGACACGGTTATATATATAGTGTATCAGTTATAATAACAGTCTATAGATTTGTTATAAGAGTACCTTGGCTTCCCAGTATATCAACCGCCTACAATCCAAAACAAGGGACTTTTTATCTGCTTTTAAGTATAGACGACGACTCAATTTCTAAGCTTCTGATCTACGCCGTATTAGCCTGGTTTACTTTGATCGTTTTCTCTATTTTTCGAATTCGGCTTTGGCATATATTAAAGTATTACTGGACTAGCCGTGGCCCAAATGTATGTCTGATAATAAGACTTGCAAATTATGTTACCTATAGAAACTAATCATATCATAGGACTAAGATGTTATCTCCATCAACTATTATTTTGATATATAGAACTATGTAAGTTCTACCCCCCCCCCCCCCCCCCCCCCCCGGGTAAGAAGTCTGTCAATGTGACTCCGCCAAGAAGAGGCTAACTTTTGCTAGCCCAATTTGCAAGTTGTTTAGTAGGGGATCTACAGTATTCAGATAAGATAAAACGTCAAAATTACTAGTTCAAACGGATCGGTAGGATCTATATTGATAGACTTCTTACGGTAGGAGTGGAGTGTCCTATCTTATTTCTTGTCTCCTCCTATTAATCAAGAAGTATAGTTGTACTAGACCAATTGAATATAATGTACAAACAAATCGAGCTTTCCGGATTCGGCAGCACTTAATTTACGGAGATGCCTTAGAAAAATATATAGTCTCGCATATCAGCACTAACTCCTCGAGTCCATTGTTTTACTACCCTATATATCCGACTTCTATGGTTACAACTCGTGCTATGAAGAGGTCTACCTCTACCATACAAGGAGACCCTGATGTTACTCTTGTATAAATGTCTCCTATAATCGACACGTTTGATTAATTCTTGCTGACATTGTTCTCAAGCCTACCAACTACGCACACCGGGTCCCTCTAACGATTGGAGATACAAACCGGGTTCTATTTTACTATAAATCTACTCTCGACTACTTCCGGCAGCGTAATTGCTCCGTGATTATCAGAGCAGCTATAAAGATTATTGAGCCGCAGAAGCGTGTCGACCACCCGTATACCGGTAGGAATGCGACTAGGCCTGATTGGTGGCCCTGGGATATTACGCATAAGCACCCTGAACATATGAGGAAAGAAGGTATGTTTTCCTACATAAGTATTTTCTAGTCAGTAAAATTGTTAGATTGTGTCAGGCCTCTGTTATATACGGTGAACGTTGCGAGGCTAAAACCGCGAAGCAGAGTACATGTCATATTATACAAATAAAGCGATGGTCTAACTACCAATAACACCGTTTCGTGGGCAATCCAGTACCCCTGACTACCATTACAATTGAGCTCCTGTGTTAGTTCATTTCTCCTGAACCCTCACTATTATCTTGCCTCCGCCCGACCCTTCTCTCAACTTCTCAATCGCCTTGTCCGCCTCCTCAAACCCAAATGTTGAATCAATGACCGTCTTCACCTTTCCCTCAACCAACCAATCCCGAACCTGCTCCAGATCGGCTTTCCTGTTATCCGTCATGTACGGTATAAACTTGTGCTTCCCGCCGCCTAGGAACGCCGGCAGCACCAAACTCTTAAACAGGCTGACAAAGCTGCTCCTGCTGATGGCACCGCCCACGAAGATAAACTTTGCGTCCTTCTGCAGGAAGGTGTGCGAGGAGGCGTAGAGGTTGGGTGGTGAGTTACCAACGTTGTCGACGCACAGGGCGAATACTTGGCCATCTTTCCGCAGCTCAGTGAGCACGTCGCAGTTCTTATAGTCGATGACTTCGTCAGCGCCGAGGGACTTGCATTGCTCTGCTTTGGCAGTTGAGCAGGTTACCGTGACGTGGCAACCGAGGGCTTTGGCAACTTGGATACCGAAGAGGCCTACGCCGCCGGAGCCGCCGTTCAGGAAGACTTTGTCCCCAGGCTTGACGTAGGGGGATATGGTCTGGTATGCTGTGAGCCCTGCCGTAGGTGCGCCGGCAGCTTGGTCCAGATCGAAGGACTTAGGGAGAGAAGTATAACCGTCGTGATCCACGATGATGTACTCCGCTAGAGATCCTCCGCGTTTGGTAGGTGTTGCGCGCGCGATGACTATGTCTCCCTTTTTCACGTCTGTGACGCCCTCGGCTACATCGACGATGCGGCCCGCAAGGTCCATGCCTGGGGTCTTGGGGAAGGACGTAATCACTCGGGACATGAACCCAACTTCGCACATTTTATAGTCTGCTGGATTGAGGCCTGCGCGAGAGACGGCAATAAGGACTTGGCCGCGCTGGAGAGGTTCCGAAAGGGAGGCGATCGAGTTGAGGGTGAGGGTTTTGAGGAAGGGGCCTGGGGCAGAGGCTTGCCAGGCGCGCATTTCGGTTGCCATTGTGGAGGATATTAATGAAGGATGTTAATGATGGAATAGCGTTTGCGTATTTGAAGCTGTGCTTGAGTTGCAATATGGAGCACGTCAAGAGTTGTGACCAGTTCAAATGGAGGCGCCAATTACTGCGCGGCAGAACGGACCAGGGAGATCAGCAAATATTGAATAAAAGATAGACTGGCCTCAGTCCTCATTTATGTATTATCGAGAGAGATTCTAGGTGATCATGGAACTAATGTCATGGAAGTTCAAATAAAGCAAGAGAATAAAATTGGTAACTTTTGCTGACATAACTGAATAAAGCTTAATAATAGCTTAATAATAACTAGCTGAAGAATAGTTAGCTGAACAATAGTCGCCATGCCTTCCGTGGTATTGAGATATACTTTTCCCGGACACAACTCTATTCATACATTCGTGCGAATCTAGGAACCAATTAAGTTCACGGGTATCTCCAAAGCGGGGCTTTCTCCATAGCTGTGGGCCCCAAACTCTAATCTCCAACCCCCACTCCCGAACTTGCTTTCAACCGTCACGCTGTTTGGGGAAAAGGCTCCGCCTCGTCTAATTGTAAGCATCATGTAATTTCAGTTAGTATAACTAGACGAGGATGGCTAAACGAAGATTATTAATTATTTGCTACCTAGAAATACTCCGTAGACCCATTCGGTGACTGTTTTCTCGGAAAAGGAGATTAGACTTTTGAGATCCACACCATGGAGAAAAGATCCGCTTTGGGGATGTCAATGACTTAATATTTCTAAATGCACGAATTATCTAGCAGCGGTTCGATTACAGATCGCCGTGTAAAACAATTCATCGGTAATGTTATAAACCTAGCACTTAGCACAATATCGAACTCTTCATTCTCGACTCTCAAGATCCTTCGAGCCAATTTCACCAACAATCATTTCTTTACCATGTCGCAGACTGTGATCCGCATCGAAGGGGAGCGAACTTCGGTCCGAAACCTGAAAGCTTTCAAGGAGGCCATCCCAGAGCCTTCAAAGCATGAAGTTTTGATCAAGGTTCACAGCGTTTCCTTGAACTACCGGGATATTGGGGTGGCTACGTCGTTGTACCCATTTCCCGTAAAGGACAACGTCGTCCCCTGCTCTGATGCTGCCGGTGTTGTGGTTAAGGTCGGTGAAGGTGTTAGCAAGCTTGCAGTTGGAGATCATGTTGTAGGAACATTTGATCCAACCAACCTCTTCGGCCAGCAAGTGGATTGGCTAAATGGCCAGGGAGGCCCTGTTGATGGCGTTCTCCGTGAATACGTTTCTCTTCCGGCCTCTGCTACTGTGAAGGTTCCGAAGGAATCCCCTCAAAGCTTCTCCGAGTGGTCGACTTTGGTCTGTACTGGTGTCACTGCCTGGAATGCCCTTTACGGATCCGTCCCTCTTAAACCGGGCCAGATTGTGCTCTGTCAAGGTATGAGGTTCCTAATCCACCGATATGATTTCCTGCACTAACCTAATATACAGGGACTGGAGGTGTTTCCATCACTGGAATAATTCTGGCCAAGGCTGCTGGTGCAACCACGATCGTGACATCATCCAGTGATGAGAAGCTTGAACTGGTGAAGTCGAAGTTTGGGGCTGATTATGGTATCAACTATAAGAAGCACCCGGAATAGTCCAAGGAGGTCATGAGGCTGACCGAAGGAGAAGGTGTGGACTTTGTTTTTGAGAACGGTGGCTCTGGAACTATCGCGGAGAGCATCAATTCGATCAAAATGGGTGGAAATGTGTCTGTGATCGGCTTCCTTTCTCAAGCGGAACAATCCAAGATGCCTGATGTTGCAGGTATGGCACTTGCCAAGGCCGCCACTGTTCGGGGTATTACTGTTGGTTCCACTCAGCTCCTTCAAGATCTCGTCCGATTTGTCGCTCGTAAAGGACTGCGTTTACCTGTTGAAAAAGAATTCGCTTTTACACAGGAGGATGTTGTGAAGGCCTATGAATACGTGATGTCGGGATCTCACATTGGCAAAGTTTGTATTAAAGTGGCTGAATGATTGCAATTACGAGTGCGTTGTTTTTCTTTGACCAGAAGCTAGATCCACCAGATTCAGTTCTATTTCAATCCACTACTCCTTTCGTTTCTAATTAACTGATTGTGCTTTGGCCTGGTTCGTAAACGAGATTCAAGTGCTGTAGTCTCGCGTGATCTAACTTTCTGTGAGAGAACTTGCCTCCAAGTTCCGGCTTGGTTGGAAAATCAATTATCCTGTTTTTACCTCGCGCTGGTTGGAATTTGCGCCTATCAAAAATCATGCTTGAGAGCTGGATGGATCGGCCGCTAAATTAAATTGGCTGGATTATTACGATCCATTAAGGCGGATGATTCATGGATGTAAAGCTCAATTACCGTCAAAGACACATGCCATGCGCAAGCAGAATGATAACTTTTGGATGCATGTAACAAGAAAAAGAAATTATATGAAGTGGGAAAGCTGCCACTGATGTTTGATGGGGCTTTCGAAAACGTAGTACTTGTCTCTAGATCCCACAGTATATTGGGGGTGGTAGAGCAGTGCGGTGGTAGAGCCAAAAAAGGAATTGATATCAAAATGATCTTCAGATTCTATAACAAGTTCGTCGACATGATCGGCTCCAAGGTATTGATTTCTTTAACGCCGTGGCGCAAGTCACCGTACGTCAAACACAATCCCCTAACACAAAACTCCAACTCAGAGCCGCATACTTGAATCTTTACATTGATCAGCTTTATACCCGCAAGTCTGTAAATTCCGTACTCATTGAAGCTATAGGAGGGACAGTCTCGGATTTTACATAACTGTACGTCCTACCAATTGTACTGCCGACGTCACCGCAGACCAACAATCTGCTGTATTATTACATTTGTGGTACTTGACCGTTTGGGAGACCAGTTCTCTGTGAGAGTACTAGATACTGTCTCAGCTTAGGCTTTTTAAATGGAGACTATGACAAGGATAACCGCGAGGAGCATGACTAGCAGGTCCAGCGCCAGCTTGAGGCCCTATAGTATATACAACAGCATGTAGACGGGCTTCTGTGTGACGTCGGGCTTGACAAGGCATTGCTGGTGGAACTGCGCTTGTCACTGCAAACTCTGAATCACCGAAGTCCGCTGACGGTTTCTTGGAAGCTAGAAAATAGGAGTAGCTTGGCTTCGATATCTAAAAGGCGAACCTAGCGGGAGGTCTAGAGGTAGCCGTGTTGGAGGACCTAGATTACGAATATGTTGAATGGGAGTGTGATATTGATGTATTTACCGACTACGTAAAAGATGACTAGGCTAACGATACAGAGACTAAGGGCTATATTAATGCTATTAGTAATAGGACTAGACTGCGGCATATTCTCTCCATAGGATAACCCATTTCTATATGTCAAAGTCTAAGGTTGAAGACGTGTAGTCTGAGATACGCTTAATGACTGGAAACAGGGATAATTTAGATAGTCTATTATACTTTATTCAAGTTTCAAGATAATTAGACGTATTTAGAGACCTCAACGCAGGTCGAGAAAATAATTTGAACCCAAGGGGGCCCCCACCTTTAAGTCACCATAGTAAAGAAGTAACCCCAACCTCAACCCAGCCCTAGGTTCACCCACCCACGTAGGATAGGGACTATGTTGAAAGTACGACATAGCCCTAAGGTCTCAAAAGAACAAAGCTCCCAGCGGGTAGTTTCAGGCTGCATGTTCCGTGTGAAAATTTGGAGTCATGAGAACTTCGGGACCCAATGAGCGGTGGCAATCCTGGTTCTCTTGCCCCAAGCCCACACTGGAATAGTGAAAAAGGAGAATACACCCATGAGAGCTCCAAATACTCCAAATGGAATGGCTGGTCCGGCACTTGTGACCCATTCACCGGCGAAAAAGGTCCAAGAAAAGCTGACGATAGACCTCATGCAAGTAACTGCGACGAAGCAATCAGCTGCAAGTGGGCCATAGGCGTCTATGAGCTACCATATGAGTTGATGGATGAGTATCTGGTCAAGCAAGCATGGGCAATTAGATGAGCACTTACATAATTGAACCCGATTGAGGGCGCTTGCATCAGGCCGAAACTGAGCATGCCAATACCAAACTGCATCCCCACCCACATATGCGGCGGGCCAAGGCTCTGTGCACAGAAGCCGAATGTCCAAAGTCCTGTCGTAGCTAATAACAAGCCTGGAATCGCGATAAGTAAGCGCCTCTCCGGCTCGACGAACGAATCGCCCTGCAATACACTTTTGGTAACGATGATACGGTCGGCCGTCACATTCGTCATAATAAGCCCTAACACGGCACCGACAATACCCCCAGTCATGATAAGGCCGGAATCCTTGCCCCAGAGGTATGGCGGCTCGGCAATAAGAGATGGCCCAATTGTTGTGATGGTGACCACGCCTCCTACCAGCCCGGCGTACCAAAACATAACGAGCCAAACCCCCGGCAAACGAAGCGTTTTCCAAGGTGCTAGGAATTTTTGAATGACATCGCCTTCAAATCTACGCAATCTGAGCATAGAGACAAAGTCTGTCTCCTGGTCTAACTTATTGCTGAGGGATGTTGTAGCCGCATTTTCGGCAAACTGGACGTTCGGCTTTCCTTCGGTGTTTCCAGAATCCTCAAATTGTGTAGAGCACTGCGCTTGACTTCTGTCGAACAAAGTCTCAGGCACAAGTGCAGCAGTGCCAAGTAGTAAGGTGGCAGCCAAGATCACATTTACCCAATGTATCCATGCAAGACCTTTGTTACCGGCAACATATCCTCCTGACATACCTCCAATAATAGGCCCAAGGCAGATACAAGCTGTGTAACACCCCTTGATAAGTTACGAGTTAGACTTGGCGTATATGAAGCCTGGTGATTCGACATACCATAGCTCGACCACGCTGGTGAGTTAAGAAAATCTCTCCGACCACATTTGGTGCGACTGAAGTTGACCATATCGGATTAGTGATATATGAAAAGACAGGATAGTTAAGGAACCTATTACTTGTGTCTGCCGGTGCCACTGCGATGCCCATGAATATACGGGCAGCTAGCAGGCTTCCAAAACTCTTAGCAAGCCCAGCCCACATTGAGCAGAGTACCAGCAGTAAAAGGTTCCCCAATATGATCGGCCTCCGACCAAAGATATTAGCCAAAGGGACCCACCAGATATTGGCTGCGCCCATCATTAGGACATTCACCTGACTTGTCATGAGTAACCTAGAATCGAAATGTGGTTTCCATCGAAGCTCTTACCGCCGTCAGATGAGTCAGTTTCCCGATTGAAACAGGAGGGTCAAAGGCTAGCGGCGTCGCATAGAGAGGGAACGCGCTCGCGATAGATGCTGAAGCAAAATTTCCAACGGCCGCATATAGTGACATACAAGTCAGAACGGCAACTTTGCGCCAGATTGCCCAGTTGAGCGGGTCCGCCGGGCTCGAGCTGGGTTGAGGAATCAGCACCAATTCATGGCCACGAGCCGACTCCCCCTGCTCAGCGGCGTGCAAGCCTCGTGCTTTGGGCAGAATAAAGTCAGAACGTCTGGGAACAAATATTCCCAGTCATGTCACAAACAGATATCTTTCGGAAATACTTACCTGACAGAAGGACTGTGCCGGGTGGATTAGCGGCTCTCACTTGCTCGGACGACAAGGAGAACGCGTGTCTGAATCCTGACATGCCTAAGTCTTTGGTAGCTAAAGCCTATTTGTCTTTTTATCCTATTTCCTGTTCAGGCCAAAATGGGTTGGCGGCTTATATAGACATCGGCAGCGGAGAATAGAGGGTCGTTTTATTCCACATTAGTATGGGGAAGAATCAAATCTCCGCACTCGAAGACTTTAGCTACATGTGATAACCCGGAATCGTACTGGGCTGGACCCTTGAATCAGGCTAACGAAGCTAAGTGTTGAGGAGTAGTTCGGGATGTGGAGAGGTCTTGGGTCCCGGCAAGCTCGCGCGTCTCATCTTCCCCCACAAAATGCCCCCGGATTTTGGTCGCCCCGGGTTTGATCAGATCCTTGCGATACCGAATACCGTGTAGAAAGAATTACAGTTACAGTTGGTCCGCAGGAGGCTAAAACCTACCTATAAACACCCTATATCGTCTGCTCCTGTGGCATCAACATGGTCCCTTGAGAAATTTTTTTAAAGGAATGCAAGGGAGGACTCGACTCGGGATGAGAAAAGTTTCGCGAGGCCGCGTCCGAACCGATGGACAACCCGGGGACCCCGGGCTAAGCCAGATTTAGCCACATGAAGCCGTTTGGTTTGATATGTCAAGTTAGGAAACAAACGTTGTCCCTGATTGCAACTTTTGTCTCCCAGTTACCCAAAAGTTTTGCTGTGTCTAGTACATCCAGTAAACGCCATTTCCACAATGGCGAAGCCGTTCGCAGCAATTAGATCAGCAGCCCTAGGTGGTGGCTGAACTCACAACCCTATCTACTGAAAGGATCAGTTAAGGAATCTCCACAGCGCGTTCGCGGGTAACGCCGTACAGATCCAAGATGCAATAATAAACGACACTAAACACCAACCTACAGAGGTCAGAGCCGAATATTGGCTTGCTCTGCAGACTATTGCTGATGCTTACACCTCCATTGACCCATAGAAAGACCTGGAATAAGAGTACTGTTCTGGTGCCGAGAAAGACCTCGACAATATCCTCTAGGTCACCACCATTTTCCTGTCCGTCTCAAAGACCAAAACCGCTCCCACCACAGAACTCACCAAGTCATTTGGCGCCGACACCCCACGCGAGGAGATCCTCTGGGAAAGCCTACGCAAGGGTGAAATGCAAGTGGGCATACGTCAACACAACGACATCCTCGAGCGAGTGGAAAAAGAAGTATTGGGCATAGTGTCCGAGCGACTCGTGGACCCGACAACTAAGAGGATACTGTCCGATTTGCTAATAGAACAAAACCCTCGTTGCAGAAGACCGTCTGTACCAATATTTTAAAAGCCAAAACGTTGGAGATGAGCATATCGACCGGGGACATGCGCGATAAGGCCAATCTGGGCATGTGGTCAAAGTTTTGTCAATAAGTCGGGTCTATAACAACGCTATCCACAAGCCAAACAAAGCCATATGGTTAAATCCAAAGCTTCTAAGGAAAGAAAGCGAAACTCAATGCCGGAAGGCCGATTTTCTCCTACAGACCTAGAAGAGAACACCTCGAAAGAAATTCGGTTCTATCGTTATCCCCCGCCACATCACGGGGATGAGTATAGACTGCCAAGCACCTTCATTTTTTTTTGCTCACCATGACATTAAAGTGACTTCATCAAGGAGCAATCGGAGCGAAGTTGCTATCCGTGCTAGATTGGGTTCTGAGATGACAAATGATATGATGGAGATGAATAACCCGAAACCCGTTTTTGATTGCGCCGAAGGGTCGCTGCTGCACCATCAAGCTGTTGAGATAATCATCAAATAGATCTTTGCCAGCCTCAGAAATCGAAGTACTGTATTCATCTCGAGTGGGTACATATCAAGCAGCTACTTTCATCTTCGCCGAGTTCTCAAGCTCGGCCATTAGTTGAATCAGCCTCTCCGTAAGATGTGGAACAGGCAATCCTAAAAAGTTTGCTCGTACAACCCCCATAACAGCCTCCATAACCTTATCTGGTTGTGATAGCGGTACGATGATTACCACATCATCTTCACCGGGTACCTTTGAACACCATCTATACACGGTTGACCTTGCCCGAAGCCTTTGAACCTTTGTAAGGCAATGCCGTCCGTGTCATCCACACACACATTCTGACTGAGCGCTTTGGACATCCCTGAAGACTGGTTGGAGAGCAGTCCATAGATCCAGAATGCTAAACTAGCGTGGTAAAGCATAATTGCTAGATGGCTACGTATAACCCCTTTCGGCAATTGCTTGGCAATTCGAACAATCTGGGCTGCGTGACAAATCGTGTGCCTCGCTGCTTCACTCTTGACCCAGTCGCGGATCATTGGGTAGACAGCACGGGCGCGTTCCGGGCCCGCAAAGATCTGGATATCCTCAAATGGCATTTGTAGATGCAACAGGGTTAACTCCAGCCGCATCGGTATTTCTGGATCCGCCAATTCATGAGACGGCAAGCTTAGTTTGAGATGACCTAGCAATTTTAGAAGCTCGTCCTTCCTCATCTCTGTAATAAGCACGTTCCATCGGCGCGGTCGTGATCTCTGCAGAGAGGAGAGCTGGAGATACTCCCAGCACATGGCCCACGTGCATGCAAGCACAGCATGAATCGCAACGTATATATCCAGCGAACCCGCACGATTATTGAGTATGCTGGGATCGTCGATAATATCTGCAACGTAAAGGAGCTCGCTCGGGTCTTGTACGGTGATGAACGAGCTCCACTGTTCGGGGGATGCCGCTGTCCAGAGATCTGTATTTTCCGGCAGTGGTAGGAGAACTTCTGCATAGGAGATTGATGGGCTGACCAGAAGGGCCATGGAGGAGTTTGCGTCGTGAGAGAGCATTCTGAAGACGAGCCGCTTGAAAGACTCATCTTCCACCCACTTAAGCCATTCGTCTCGCGGAGCTATGGCCTGAGTATCTCCAGAGTTTGTGTCGGGATACGCTGACCGTTTGAACTTTCCATCGCGTCGCATCATAGTAAGCACGGGATGGAAGAAGCTCTCAGCGATCTCGACCTTCCGAGGAAGTCCGCTCCATATACCCATCTCAAGAGTAATTAGAAAAGCCTGAGAGAGCTCAAGATCTCGGACGAGCGTGTTATCACGTTCCCACTGCAGGATTAATCAGTCAACTAAAAACATACACGATTCGATACAAAACGTACGCGCTTCGATACTGCGATCCGTAAACATTCTTGCATAGCATAGCCAAGTTTAGATAGTGCAGGGTCAGATGTCAACACTGCTCCACATGCCGCCATGGCAGCTACAAGCTCTGGTCGTTTCTCGTTGGGATCGAATGAAGCAGCATGCAGAAATGATATTGCATGCGTCACAGATGAGGTCAAGTAGTACTGTAACAGGGTATCCAGTAGCTCAGCAGAGGGAAAAGATGCGACTGCCTTTGACAAATTATCCGAATGGCAGCTGTTAATAACCATCATTAGGATCCTGTCTCGGGCAGGACCCCCTAGCTGTGCACACGTGATCCTTGTGTCTAGGTCCAGTGCAACTCCAGACTCTGGGGAAGGATAGGCGGAGTTGGCTGCGGGAAGAGAAAGATTATGCTCCTCGGCTCCAGAATGATCCTTTGCATTAGGGCGAAACTTCCAATGAGAATTTTGGAAAGCCTCAGTGCACATAGCGGCGGGCTGGCCAGGGTCCGTGTGCGACGCAGCGTGGGGTGTCTGCGTGCCTCTGGGGGTTGGATGTATACTGCTAACTTCGAATGGGATGCTGTTGTTATAGGCATCTAGGAACCTCAGATCCATGTCGTCAAGCTCATTGTAAGTGTTCATGTCAATGCTATTTGTGCTAGTGGAAACCCAGTGTCCTGACAAGAGATTGAGATCTGGGAACTGGAAGGAGAGACGATTGGCGTCGGCACCGATGGATGAATCTTCATACTATTAGCCCAATAGGCATTGTGTCCTAAAATTAGACAGACTCACCAAGGTTATGCAGCAGGTTATGTGTAGTCTGAGGCGTAAGAATATCCAACCCAGGCTGGTGACCCATGACTACCGAGGTAGAGGCTGTTCCCATGGTAGCCGTATCGACGAAATTATCCATAACAAACGAACCGTCATCTTGAGCGAATATAGTCTTATCGGGTTGTTGACCAGCTTCTGGCGACGGAAAGTCTGTGTCTAGTTCCATGGAGTCGTTCCACTTGCACTCGATGCCTTTCCCTTGGCACCGCTGGCATGGCTTTTCCTCGCTACAACGGAGATGATTGGAAGAGCATTCTTTACACGCCTTTGTTACTCTTCCAGGTATATACTGGGGGTGTTCGATGGAGCCTCCTGTGGCGTCCCCGGCATGGGAGCCGTGTCCGGCAACGTGTCTCTTGAGCAGGTCCCTTTGAGTAGACTTAGTCAGCGAGTAGTGAGTTACACTGATAAGCCTGGGTGTACCTACGGTCTTGTGAAGGCTTTTGGGCAGACATGGCACTTGTAAGGCTTGGTCTGGGTGTCTAGGGAAGATGGCTACGTAAACAACATTTCATCCGAGCCACGCCAAGTCCACGCGACAAGAGCCAGCGGGAAGAACATACGGGATCGCACGTGACGAGCTAGGTGATCCAGGCGCTTGTAGTTCTTCTTACAAGAGCCGCACTGGAACATGCCAGATTGCACCGTTGCCATATCAGTAGTTTGAAACCCACCCGAGGCAGAGCAGAGGATAGTTCAAGCGATGGGTCGCTGGTGATTGAGGGCTCGGGACGTGGAGAAAAGGGAGAAAGAGAAAACTGGGGAAATGCTAACCGGGTCGGCTGGGCCATGGTCCGGATTTTATTGCGGTAGCTTGGCTTATTTAGTTGCGGGGGTGGCGTCTGGGGCTTGTGAGAGAGACAAGTTGGGGTCGGGACATTCTCCCCACATGCCCGATGGGTTAGGGCTAGGTATTGCCTGTCTATAAGGCAAATCTATACTAACTTCGTCCAGTGAAAGCGAGAGTTTCCCACTTATTCTAGCTACCATTAGTTAGCTGGGACCTCAGCATTTATAATCTAATTTCTTTTTCATATCCGAGCCCCCTATATAGAGATATAGGCTCTTAAAATTCCATAACATTTATCGAAGCGGGGGGGGGGACTAGGCAGGGCCCACAACAAGAGACATTTTTGTCTTGAGTCGGACGCGATCGAGAGTATATATCCTGAGATATATAAAAGTATATTATTAAAAATTAGACCTATATATTCAATTCAGTCCTATTGACCCCGACGGGTTAGACGAGGGTGTCCTAATGGAAAAAAAGATAGACTGGGAAGCCGCGTCTTTGATGTTGAAATATTTTGGCATCTGAAAAGCTGACTGGAGATAAACTTATAGTCTCTCTAATTTAGCGACTTATTTCATGGTCCATTGAGAGGTATCTACTCAATCGGTGCAGCTCCCGATACGTCCGGTACCCCGTCCCCTTCCACCAATTTTGCCTCCACGATCTCGAGTACGGGGACTTCTGCGAGCCGTGAAATGACGTGGTGGAGCGTCGGTAGTTGCTGCCAATCCAAACCATCGATATCTATGGTTGCCTTATTGGTCGTGTAAACCCTTTGTGGTCGTGGAGGCGGCACACCCTTGGAGGGGTCGAAGACGGTATATTCTTCCGCTGCAATATTCTTGTTCACCCGGCCACTCTTGGGTAGGTACTTGTAGGCCAGAATTCCTGCATCGGCCTCTCCACTTAATGAACTCGTAGTAGTTGATGGGTCCACTTCTACCAGGTCTTCTAGTAAGAAGTTACCCCAGAGGGCCCCTTCCCACCCGGTGCGGATGCGGTAAGAGCTGGAACGACGGTATACATCGATGGAGGTATAAAGTTTGGGCATTCCGAGTTCCTCTCGGCCTGAAATGATGGGGTCCGCCAAGGACTCAAAAAGGATAGGAAGGTAGGTACCTTTAATTACCGAGCCATCGTCCTTAACATACTCAACCCCGTGTATGTACAAGCCAATATGCTTGTATCCTGTCCCACCCAACCATTCCATCTTGTCCAGCGTTGTCTGTGAGAAGGAGGCATATGCAACGCTATCTGGAGATGTGAACCGCCATCCTTTGCGACCAGGCGGGAACAGATTCTGCAGGACGGTTCGCGAGGTCTTGAACTTTATTGACACCGTTGTAAACGTCGAATTTGTGCCGTCTCGTGGTAAACCAAGATGAGTCTGTCGCGGTCCGGGCATTGGGCCAAAAGCGATGGGCATGCGCCAGTAGGGGTTGGGAATATGATTCCACGTCCACTCACGAAGACGTTGGGTCGAATTATCCCACTCGTCATGCCCAAAGTTAAAATTGGTGAAGCTGTATACTGTAATCAAATGGTAAGGTTGGGGTCACTGTACAGTTACTCGCATTTGGGTGGCTTACTATCCAGCTGCTTGTCGTCTGTACGATCTTCGCCAATGGCACGCGAGAAACCTTGGATGCGAGTGGCTCGCTCGTGCCGGATATCATGGTAGAGCCTGAGTCGTTCGGGCACCTCGGTGGTTGAGATCCCTGGAGATAGGACTACCGCTAATGAGATGGCATCTTCGATCGCGACTGCGCCGCCCTGGCCCTGGTGCGGCAGGAAAGGATGGGCCGCATCTCCCAGCAGAGCGAGACGGTGGTGATGCCATTGGGGGACGATGTCCATGTCCAGGAGCTTCCACACCTTGACACTGTGGGGGTCGGCCTTGCCTAGGAGTCGAAGAATGGTCGGGTCGAACCCGTTGAAAATCTGCAACGTCTTCTCTAGGTTGCCCTGTTGGCTCCAAGAGTTATCGCTATCGACCGCGGACTTGTTTTCCGGGTGGATCAGTACGAAGTTCAGGACGGTGTTGTGGGAAGTAGGGTACATGATAATTCGCGAATCGTTGCCACACCAAATGCTGAGCTCGCCAGGGTGCTGGACCAGCTTGGCCGTGATCGGATCACTCATAGCTGCCTCCTTGGAGACCAGGAAACGAAATGCGCTTTTTCCCCGGCACTCTGCCTTAAGCTGGCCCCCAGGCACGGCATGCCGGGTGACCGAGTGCACCCCGTCAGCACCCAACACCACATCGCCATGGAACTGGCTGCCATCCTCTAGCGTGATACTTGCTGTCTCAGCGACAACCTGAGCAACACGAGAAGCTGCTCGAAGAGGAATTGCATTGCAGGTTTTCGTGGCAGTCGTAGCGATTCTTTTCAAGTTGCGGTGGAGATCAACTCGGTGCGCGAGAAGCCAGGGATGTTGCCACCTCTTATTCGCTTCCATGAGATTCATCTCTCGCTGTAGTTCTCCTGTTGCGCTATACTCTGTGAGCTAGATAAATCTGTTAATAACGAGTCCACGGCGTTCCATTGGCAAGACAGGACCTTACTCGTTCCATGAGGTTGGCGCCAAACTGTTCTGCAAAAATTCCCAGACGTCTGAGGAGGCCATTTGCGTTAGGGGCTAGGTGAATAGCTGCCCCGGTCTCAGTGGCCAGATGCGATTGCTCAAATATTTGAATGTCATGGCCGTGGTTGCGCAGTGCAATGGCTGCGGTCAATCCACCTATACCAGCACCAACTATCAAGATCTTTAGGGGTCTGGCCTCATTAGAAGCATGAGAGGTGGTACCCTCTGTGGCCGTCATTCTGTAAGGACAACCCAGGCAGGGCAGGCGATTGATTGGCGAGGAGATGTTCAACAATGCAAAATAGATACTAGAGAGCAGCTCCTTGGCCAAATAAATGTAAGTCCCATACTTATGGTCTTGTATGACCCGCCGACGCCACATTCCTCCGTCGTGGAGTCCCGATGTAATTCGAGCCCGATATGTCAGGCTATCGGGACCACATCGGCTAAGGTCTCCAGAGGTTATACCTCGCTCAGAACCCCGAACTCTACGGTAATTGCTACCTCGGGTAATTTAAATACAGTATTCATTTCACTGGCTTCTGCGGGTGGCAGGCTGATAAAATACTAGATAGATCTTCACTGTAATTAACTATGGTGTTGGCTTGCAGCCGTATATCTAGTAGCAAGCCCCGGGCTTCTTTCTGACATGGCCCAACAATTCCCCTGGGGAATCCTACAACTGCTGCCCCCTACTATAGCTGAGAACGAGTTCTAAAAAAGGTGTGACAATTGTCCACGAATATAATTCCGACAACGTACCCTCAACGGGATTCCAGCTGCAGCTGACAGTGGCCTAGGCAGTGGTTCCCAGCATGTATCTGTATCGAACAGAGAGTTTCGGTAAATAGGCCGATCAGCATCAACACTGCTACAGATGCAGACTACGGCAGTTTCATATTCTGCAGACAAGAATCATCACGTCCAAGAACTGAACCCGGGTGGAGTATTGGAAATCTGATCCGCCATCCCGAAGTGGTCCCGACGCCGGTCCACGGGGGAGACCACATGTATGAGTGCGAAATATAACTGAATAGAAGAGATTGTCTGAAATAAAGTAATAACTTTTCGCTGTTAGTTTTTTCAATCTTTCGTTCACGCCAACAAAACTCTGTCACAATGCCTAATGCCATTCGCGATATCCAGGAGGTGGACACTATCTCGTTTCCATACATCTTCGAGCAAAATGTCACCGTCCAACTCAAGGCAACCGGTGGCCTCATCCGCTGCAACCTATATCGACCAAAGACGGAAGCGCCCGTTCCAGTAATTGTGACATATGGACCTTATGGCAAGGACATTCACTACGAGATGTAACCGGCCAGAACTCTTCCCAGAAGCTACTCATATATCGGCCATACTTGCTGACGACCTTGACTAGATTTCATGCTTCATCCTTTGCGGAAGTCAACTCGGAGCACCACTCGGCGCATTCGGCGTGGGAGACACCTGACCCCGGATTCTGGACCCGCCATGGGTATGCCGTTGTGCGCGCCGACGAGCGAGGCCTTGGACAGTCGCCAGGCGTGCTGGATACCATGTCCCGCGGCACAAGTGAAGCTTTCTTTGACGTGGTCGAATGGGCGGCCGAGCAGGCGTGGTCCTCGGGAAAAGTTGGTCTGCTGGGCATTAGGTGAGATTTCTCGGGTTCAAAACTTTGTATGGTTCTGACCCCTAGGCAGCTACTATGGAGGGAGCCAGTGGCGTGTCGCTGCTCGGCAGCCCAAGGGCCTTGCGGCGATAATTCCCTGGGAAGGGATGTCAGATTACTACCGCGATCGCTGTCGTCAAGGTGGCATTCTATCTAATGGTTTCATCAAATTTTGGTGGGATCGTCAAGTCATCACCAATCAGTATGGCATCCCGGGGCGTTCCGCACGTAACTGGGGACCCGATACCATTGAGGGCGATTTGTCAGAAGAGGAATTGGCTGCCAACCGCCGCGACCAAACGCAAGACAACGTGGCTCACAGTTTCCGCGATGACGTCTACTACGCATCCAAAGAGTATAATATGGGTGATATCCAAGTGCCCGTGCTCAGCGTTGCCAACTGGGGCGGAATCTGTCTACATCTGCGCGGCAATGTGGAGGGCTGGACGTGGGCAGGGTCTCCCCTGAAATACTTGCGATTCATTACAGGTCGGCACGATTTGCCCTTCTACTACCACGACGAGGTGGAGGTCCAACGCAGTTTTCTGGATGCTTTCCTCAAAGGTGAAGATCGTGAGGGCTGGAGTGTTCCTGGCAAGCTGCCACCTGTTAGCCTTATTCTGCGCAAGGGGGACGTTGGATTCAACGATGCGAAGGCCGAAAAAGCATACACCCGGCGTAGTGAGCACGAGTGGCCCATTGCCCGGACGCGATACACCCCTTTCTTCCTTCACCCCGACGGAAGGTTAGTTGGTGATGAGACCGCAATTAAGAGCTTGTCTGTGACAAAGGTCTCTTACCCTGCTTTAGGCACTCTCGACAACCCGCAGCTGCTGCGGTTTGAGACTGAATCTTTTACGCAAGAGACAGAGATTACCGGTCACGTTGTAGCACATCTGAATGTTTCGGTGACCCCGAACTCAGACAGTGAGATCATCCCTTCCGATATTGATCTCTTCGTCACCCTGCGACATATATCTCCAGCGGGCAAGGAGGTCTCTTATACGGGCACGGCCGGCGACCCTGTGCCTCTGACCAAGGGCTGGCTGCGTGTTAGCTTGCGGAAGACTGATCCTAATCACTACAAGCACCGCACATGGCTGCCACACCGAAACTACGTGAGCACGGGTGTGGAGCCAGTCATTGCGGGCGATATCTACGCTGTGGATGTGGAAATCTGGCCAACAAATGTCGTAGTGGAACAGGGAGGCAAAATCATCCTGGAAGTCGCCTCGGGTGATACGCAAGGATGCGGCATCTTCAAGCATGACTCCCCAATCGATCGGCAAGTATCCCATCAACCGAGAACGGAAACATTTCAGCTGACTATTGGTAATAGGCCGAAGGAGAAATTCCATGGGAACAATCACATCCATTTCGGACCTCAGTTTCAAAACTACGTCTCCTTGCCTATCATTCCGCCGAAGGATGGTGAAAACTGATTTGGCTTCAAACATTGAATGTTTAGAGATGTTTATATATAGCTTGTTAAAACCCATGTTCAAGACAGAGAATCAATTTTCCGATGATATAACTTAAATTAAAACTCGCCGCCCACCTTGTATGTAAACAAATTCTCTGCAAGTCGCCCCCCAGTGGCTTTCCACAAGCGATTTGCAATCTTCGGAATTAGCAAGCTCATACTCCTCAGCCGTGTGCAGAACACCTACCACATTTATTTCCAGCCCAGTAAACATCATGCTTATGAATACCTGTTCTCCAAGACTTGTGTACACCCTTCGCTGGCTTTGATCGAGATGCTGATTGATCGGCCGATGCCAGGGAATACGGCGATAGTCATTTGGCCATCCGGGAGGGTTATGAGTTTGTGTCGCTGCAGTTATGGCTCTAGTCTCCATCTGCTGCGAAGGAAAGTTCGAATTTGAGGCAGCCACGTTGGAGTGGTATATGTCGTAGTCTGCTGGATATCCCTGCACCCGAAGTTGGGTAGTGCGAATTCTGGTGGCCGTAGCGGTAGTGGAGGTTGACACAGACAAAGACATGTCGAAGTACCTGTTTGTCACCCTAGGGGAAGCAACTTCGAGAAAAAGCGATATAAATGGTCAGGCGGAGACAAGCCCTAGCATCGGGAATGTGGCCCACCTCCTCCCGAGGGAACATCAGATCTCCACGCGAGCTCAGATGGGGAGAAGTATTGAAAATCATATCTTTACCCAGGACTTATTTCTCAGGTCCGTTCTATCATTCGACATGGCTGCCTCCCTCCAAGCTGTCCGCGAGGCTGCCCTCGATGGCCGCATGCACAACATAATCACGCGTCGAGCCCAGCTCGAGGCTCTTCAGCAAACACTGCTTGACAAAGTCGATGCCATTCAGGACGCCATCTGCACTGACACTGGCTATGTTGCTAATGAGGCTGCGGCAGAGTATCTACTCACACTGAACACCCTAAAAGAGTACCATCAGTCTCTGGACATCGACCGCGCAAGCCTGGATGAGTATGCCATTACAAGAGGGGAAGACGCTGTCAGCCGAAGGGACAATTTGGGGATTGTATACATTGTTCCGACGAGATACACAGTCTTCTACTCCGTCCTCGTCGCCGTCGCTGGTGGGCTTACTGCTGGTAATTGCATCGTGATTGAAGTACGGCACGCTCTCATAACAACAAGCTAGCACTGGCTGACTATCGCATCTAAAAAGTTTCCCAACACTCTTAGAGCTCTTCCTGCATTGATCAAGAAGCTCCTGGAATCGTCGCTCGATCGCAGTACCATCGCATTCGTCTCAACTCCAGCAACGGACGAAGACCTCGGAACACACCATATACGGCTTCATCAGGAAGATCGCCTACCCGGTAAGGTGGTGGCTGTCGTTGATCGAACAGCAAACATCAATCAAGTAGCCGAAGCACTCGTAACTGCCTGCTTTAGCTTCGGTGGCCGGTCACCCTACACGCCTGACATAGTCTTTGTCAATGAATACATCAAGGAGCCATTTTTGATGGCCTTGGTTCAGACTAGTGTATCTTTTGCATCGAACGCGAGTGTAATGCAAGGAGATGAGGGGATGTTGGAAAAAAAGACCCAGGAGGGAGGGGGGCTACGGGTCGTATCGTCCCTAGGCAGAGGCAAAATTGTGGAAGCAGGCCGACTGTATGGTTTCCATGACACTTCGCAACATTGGCGACTCTTGCTAATAAAGAACGGGCTCCAGAGATCTCAAGGCGCTGCCGGACAACCCTACTGGTGCCCAGTTGTTAGTGCACACCGCACGCTCGTTGGATCATGCCATCGATATGTCCAATATGTAAGTGGAAAACATGTCATAAAAACCAGACACTGACTGATCCACTAGGGTTGGAAACCTCCGGGCAGCATACGTCTTCGCTGACAACATGTCTGCCAAATATTTGACGCAGTTCATTAACGCGCGCGTCTCGTTCGTCAACCACATCCCTGCAACGATCTTGGGTAAGAGTCACATTTAAACAACACTTCAACAGCTGCATAGCTAACGTAATCCTATGTTCCTTAGTGGGACCCTCTGCGCCTGAACAAGTGGCCTTTGACCGATCAGTGCGATATCCCACCACGGTCTTCTCCATTCCTCGCCCAACTTATATCAGCCCTACCCCGCTGTCGCAGTCAGTCACAGATATTCTCCGAGCCAAATCAGCCGCGGACTTGCGTAGTAAACTGGTCTTGCACACGAGTGAACTGGGTCTCTCAACTCAGCGGCCCTTGGGCGGAGGCGTAGGGTTCTTCGAGCAAGGCATTCTGACAGGGCTGGGTTTGTTCTCAATCTCGATGCTCGTGGGGGTAAGTGCTCTGGGCTATTGGGCGTGGTCTATGGTGGCAAAGCATGGATCTCGCATTTAATCCTTCAAAGTAGTAGTCGTTGTTTCTTATGGAAAATAATATTTATTGTGATAGTGGTACATATTCAATGATTCCTCTGGGACCATGCGGTCACCTCCAGTAGCTTCTGCACAGTATGCGCGATGTTCTTCACCAAAGGGGGCTCACGGGCATCGGGGCCGCTATGATTATGGTGCATCAGCCGAAGGGCCAGGGCTAGGATTGTCGTCGGGTCACTCAAGTCTACGGCATTAACTTCAGGAGATTCCCCATGCAACATTGGCTGACCTCGCCCAAAGGAAATAAACCTCTGCACATGCTCGGTTTCCGGGGTGTCAAGCCAAACGGACACCTGCGCAGTGGCTGCGTCGGTGATGCTCGCTACGCCCATACCATATGCCCACAGCGCCAGGGTTGAATGATATAGGGCAACAGCTGTGAAATCGCGCAAACACTGCGGCGCCAGTGCCCGAAGTTCACGGATGACTTGGGCTGAATGCCACACAGCCTGGCGGCCTTCCTTGCTCGCTGACCATGCCTCGATTATCGGAGGAATCCGGTCTGCTAGTTCAGACTGTTCAAGTGTCGCCGCGAGAAGCTGAATCTCTTCTAGGGACATGTGCATATGCATCAGCGTAGTGTGCCAGTACAAGGCGTTCTCGTTCTTGTATCCAATTCCAAAATAGTTTAGCATCTCAGTGAGATGCTGATATCGTGATGCCAGGAGCAAGTCGCCAGACCAGGATCGGGAAGGAGCAAGTACGGTGTTACCGTGGCTGCTCCTACTACTTCTAGTAAGCAAACTCATCTGTCGGTACTCCCAAATTAGACCCCATATAGCGTGCAGTACTGCAGAGCAGGACAGCTTCATGTCTATTACATGGCGGTGGCTCTCAAGTAGGTCCATGTTCAACACACATTCTGTGAGGGGCGTTGGGGTTGGAAAGGATTGCCCAGTCTGCTGGGCGCGGAATAGTTCTTTCCACTGTTTTGCATCAGGGGCGTTCCATAGATCTGAACAAGCAGGGAGAGAAATTGATAACTCGGCGTAGGACATGAGAGGGCTAGTCAGAAGCACCATGGAACACTGCGCATCGTGTTGCCATAGGTGATAGACTAAACGCTTGATAGACTCCTCTCGGACCCAGAATCTCCATTTGTCCTCCAGGGCCTTGCCTGTGTCGACAGGATTCACGGTGATTGTCGGATACCCGGCGGCATCAAACCGGCCTCGGCGTCGCAGCATGGTAATTAATGGGTACCGGAAGCTCTCGGAGATTTCCATCTTTCGACTGTTGGCACTCCATAAACTATTCTCGAGGCATAGGAGAAACGCCTGATGCAGCTCAAGATCCCGGATAAGAGTGTTGTCGGACTCGAAAACGGTTGAAAGTCGATGTCGGACAACCTCTTGCATTGCAAATCCGAGCTTTTGCAACGCCGAATCAGGAGTAAGAATTGCACCGGCCGCAGCCATGGCAAGCAAGAGTTCCGAGCGAGCCTGCTTGGGTATTAATGTGCTTCTGTGGATCCAAGCGCTTGCGCTAGAGAAGGGCACAGTAAAAAAATATCGGATGAGACGATCCAGCAGCTCGGGAGAAGGGAACGAGGCCGCATTCAGTGAAAAGGGCTGTGGCATCTGGCTCAGCACAATGCTCAAGATTTTGTCTCGAGACGCCAAGTCGAGGCAATTATCAGGACCAGGTCCCATCTCTAGGTTCCGGAGACTCTTTAGAGGGGTATCCGGCCCGGCCTGGCCGCTGAGGAGCAAGTTCCCGTGCTCTGCATATCCGTGATCTTGAGGCACAGGCACAAACCGCCATCGCAGGCGCTGCACGGACCGGTCATCTCCCGCTGCATGATCTACCTCGGACGCTTCGTTCTCCACAGCCTGCGCTGTGGGCGCAAGCGTGGAAGCCGTGGCCGCTTCATACTCGAAAGGAGCGCGCGCGTTGTAGGACTCGAGGAAACTTAGGTCGACCATACTAAGATCGAGATTGGTCTCTAAACCAAATGCGACAAGGCCGCCCCGGTTAAGCGGGGGGAGATCAGGCAATGAGCCCTCCTGAGTTGGGGGAAGTACGGCGGAATATGCTCCCAAAAATTCATCAGACCTCCCCAAGTCTGCTTCTACATGGATCGGCGGGCCTGCTGCCAGCTGGGCCAGATTGCCCGGATCCACTGATTCTATTTGATTGCTAAAACCCGATGATGAGTAATGCGAACCGGCAACTCGTGGCTGTTGTGACTGTGGCTTCTGTGGCTGTTGGAATGATGA
Source organism: Penicillium cf. griseofulvum (assembly GCA_028974015.1). Lineage (NCBI taxonomy): Eukaryota > Fungi > Ascomycota > Eurotiomycetes > Eurotiales > Aspergillaceae > Penicillium > Penicillium cf. griseofulvum. The sequence continues at coordinate 3,343,216 of JAPQKP010000001.1, forward strand.
CATTTGTGAATTCCCGTCATTACCTGACGTATTTACTTCTAGCCGAGTCATCGGAGTCGGCGGAGTGCCCTCCACAGACCTGGTGGGCAAGCTGCAGCGGATCCCCTTCCGTTGACATCGACGGCAAGGTTTTTCATCATTGCAGCGGAGGTGATTCTCGGCACAGGCCTTGCAAGCCTGCGACGCGCGGATCGGCACACTATTACCCTCGGTACGTCGTCGCTTTGTGGAAGCGGTCTCTCTGTGGGGATCATGAAGAGCCGAGTGACGGGACAATAGATCACTGTGTACTCCGTACGTCAGTGTGTTGGCAGGCCTTGTCTAACCGAGGGGGTGGGCCTCACGCGCGACCGAACCGCTTGTTGCACACAGAGCAACGGTATGGCCTCTCCCGAGTGTCTTCATGGACGCGATCATGTTAGACAGCGCCTCGGATAGGAGGGCCCAAAAGATGAACATACGGGAGCGGACGTGGCGGCCGAGATGGTCAATCCGTGTGAAGGATTGTGAACAGGTTCCACATTGAAACAGATTGGTGGACATGGAGGTCGGGAGAGTGCGTGGAGAAGCCATCAATAATCAGACCACCAATATCATATAACCCTATCAAGCTGAAAGGGAGAAGTACAGAGTCCTTAGTTAAGGATGCGGGGATGTGGTCCCGAGCGAGTTTCGGCACCTTCGTTTGGGATGTGGGGAATATACCCAGAGATGCGAAATATGACTGTAAAATAGACGGTTAGAAAGATGTTGGAAAAGAGGTTAGAAAAGAGGCCACACCTACGCTACACCCTAACCAAACATCATCGGATATCATAATCGCCGGTATCAAATCACAGCGCTATGGGTGCGTACATTCCTAACCGATTCTGCCCGAACTCGCTGTCTGATCTCATTCTTCAGTGCTCACACCAGTGCATTTCTTCTCCCACGGCTCGACAATGATGCTGGGGGAGGAATCTGAGTCTGCTGACTACTGGAAAAAATGTGGTGACGAGGCCCTAGCCCATGGCATTAAGGGTGTAATCATGATGGTATGCCACCAGCGCCCCAGTGAGACGATGTACTGATGCCGGAAAAGGGTGCCCACTGGGGCTGCTCAGGAAAAAACCGTCTCGAAGTTGCGATGAATTCCCATCCTACCAAGTCTCCTGTGGCATATATGCACCCCTCGAAGTACGTTGACTACGAGCTTGTGCCGGATCTCGACAGTGGGCGCAAGTGCATCGATCTTCTATCCGACGAGGGCTTTGACGTACATGCCAACGAGAGCTTAGAATGGATCCACGATACTTATCTGATTCTGATTCGCATGTTTCCTGGTCGCTGCCCTCCTACAACCATTATATCCACCAATGTGCAATATGATCCACACTTCCACATGCGTGCGGGTGCAGCTCTACGGCCACTCCGCGAGCAGAACTACCTAATCATTGGGACCGGTGGTGCGGTGCATAACCTGTATCGCAATGTCTGGGGGCCTATGTTGCGTTATAGTGACAATTTCGCCCAGGAAACGCCACCTGAGAAATGGGCTCTAGATTTCCGCCAGGCAGTAGAAGATGCCCTGGCAAACAATAGCGGACCTGTTTTGCGTCGGGCCATGACTCGGCTCATGAAGCATCCTCATTTCCGAGACGCCCATGCCACAGATGACCACTACATGGCTGCCGTATTCGTGGCTGGAGCAGCTGGCAGCGAAGCCGACTTGGGAACAACCGGAAGATTGATGGCAGAGACATGGGAGTTGACAAACATGTGTAATTCTCAATTTACCATCGGGCACTGGCCCCAAGCACCACAGATAGCCACTTAATGGACGTACTCAGGGCATCCCTGCCGTATCTAAACAAGCGTTCAACGCATCATTGTGTAGATATGAACGTCGAGTAATAGGGGGTGGCAACCCAGTACATTGAAAGAAGCAGAAGCTCGTCGTGTAGAGAGATATTGAAAAACAATCTAAGGCAATATAGATCTATCTGCCCTCCCACTACCCCTCTTACTGTTAGTTCTATGGCAAAATAATATAAAAATCCTCCCGTGTCCTCCACTTGTGTACCTCGGGTCACCTCTCGCTCTTTCTCCCGCATTCTCCCTTTTGTCAGTCCGGGACCATCATCTCTCACTAACCTAGTGTGGCGTTTCCGAAGAGATCTGTGCCGATCCAGAACTATCCTTTATATGACTAGAGCGCAGCTCAGTATTGGAGAGCATCTGTCGGTAGGATCACAGATCGCGTTTCGAAGTACCCTTTGGGAGGAGAGTATTAAGTTTCCTTTTATATGAGTTATTGTAGCAAAAAGGATCATAGTAAAGAGAGGGTTTTTCATCGTTTGTAAAGAAAGCATCTCTCAGAAAGGAAGGTCAATACTATATAAGCTTTACTTGTTCAGTAAGTCTATCTATTCCGATACCTTGACCCCCTGCATACCACCATAGTCTTCTCCTAGCTGCTTCTCTCCCACATGTGGTGCTGTCGAGGGCAGAAGAACATAAAGCATTCTAGCCCACTCCGTATCACTAGTGTTCCTCCACGCATGCATAGTGGCCCTTTGCACAGCAACATCGCCCCTCTTCAAGACCCTGGTTTCTCCTGAATCCAAAACAAGTTCCACCTCGCCTTCCAGAACGACGCCATAGTCAAGGCTGAGGGTACGGTGCATAGGAGACAACTTTCCAGAAGGCATGTCCACGTAACGCAGGACGCTACCCGTTGAGACAGTCAGTCCGGGAGGACTGGCGAGAAACTCCTGGTAAGACTTCACGTCGGCCTCATCAGTGAGTTTTGCTGGGAACTCTTTGGTGACATAGCCCAATGCAAACTGGGCGGCCTTGTCCGGGAGCTCATAGAAGGGGGCGTCTGGCTTGATTCTCGTGTCAATGATAGCTTGGCCCTCATTGTTGTGGGAGGTGATGTAGCGTTGTGGTCGCCTGAGGTTGCCGTTGAGCGCCATGGTGGAAGCATATGTAAGACAAATAAGTGGTATACTGCGAAATGACTGCTTTTAGTCACTAACTGAGTCGAAAACTTGACTTTATATCGGTATTGCCATTTACAGGACGCTATCCCGCTGTCATTTGCCGATCGGGATGTGGAGAGCCTCATACTGCTCCAACCCGCCCAACTTCTCGGTTATGTCCGACCCGCCACTTGGCCGCTCTTATCGTCATCTCCACTGCTGCCGACATCTGTAGTAAGCAAAATTGGGGTACATAGGGTACTTAAACGTCGTGAAAGTCTTTCGAGGGGTCGAACATACCTTGAACCCTGGTAGTGCTGTTCTAAACCATCTGAACTATCATATTGAGATCCTGAATATCAAGTTTCGAGTCTCAAGTCTGACATCGTAATGATGGCTACTGCAAACTACAGTCATCACTTTTCCCATAGGAACATTCCTTTCGGCATTGCATCGTCTCAGACCCATGAGAAACCACAAGCTGTCTCTAGGTTGGGAAACACAATATTGTTTCTGCATGACTTACACGTTCAAGGACTGTTCAAGGATACTAAGGACCTTCCAGAGAATATTTTCAATCAGCCAACTTTGAACAGGTTTGCAGCTCTCTCGAAGAGTGAGCATCAATATGTACGGAAAAAGATTCAAGAGGTGTTTCACCACCACGGCCTTGATGGATTTCCTTCTGCCAGTGAAGAAGTCGCAGATGCCATTACGATGCACTTACCCATGGTGATCAGGGATTTTACAGGTACTTTTTGCATTGCATTTGATAGGTGTATTTGCTAACATTTTAGACTTTTCATGCTCGCTTCACCATGTCATTAATGCAGGACACATAGTGGCTGGAAATGCAAAGCCACCTCCCAGCTTTTTCAAGTTTCCTGTCGGATATCAAGGTCGCACGAGCTCTATTGTTGTTTCAGGAACTGATATTGAGCGCCCGTATGGGCACTTTCTCAACCCTAAAGTCATAGATCCCCAAAGGGAGGAAACAATCATCTTTGGGCCCTCGCAGAAGGTTGATTACGAAGTCGAGCTGGCAGCAGTAATTGGGAAGCCATTGCCGATGAAGAAAAGGCTCCATGCGGAAGATGCCGACGATCATATCTTTGGATTCGTGATTCTCAATGACTGGAGCTGTGAGTGTTTAAGCCCGACAGGCTTCTAGTTTTGACGTAAAAATATCAACTAACCTCTGTAGCTCGTGATATTCAAGGCTTTGAGATGAGCCCACTGGGTCCTTTCAATGGCAAAAGCCTGGGCACTTCCATTTCCCCGTGGATCATCACTCCCGACGCCTTAGAGCCTTTCAAAACCAGTATAGCTCCTCAACAAGCCTCAGGGCCTACATATCTTCAACAGTCCAAGCCATCAACTTACGATATCCTCATGAACGTTGAGATCCTCACAAATTCAGACAAGACCACTGTTGGAGTTTGCCCCGTACAGTCCCTGTACTGGACCCCACAGCAAATGATCGCGCATTCGGTTAGCTCGGGCAGTGCGCTTCGAACTGGAGATCTTTTGGCGACAGGCACAGTTAGCGGTGAACATAATCTGAGCCGGGGCTGTTTGCTTGAGACAACGGAAGGAGGCACAAAACCAGTGACGTTGAGTGATGGTTCAAAGCGTGGGTATCTTGAGGATGGTGATGTTGTGCGAATCACGGCAATGGCGGGAGCACCAAGATTAGGTGTTGGCTTTGGTGAATGCATTGGTCGCTTAACACCAGCCCGGCCTTTTTAAGTGGAAAAGCACAAGCGATGTAGACTTACGAGATAGTCGCTTTCCAGAAATTATTTTGATTGCAACTATAATTCAGATAGATTCTTAATTGTAAGATGATATAGCTCAAAATCGTCACAAAGTTAGATATACTAAGAGCTCTTCGGTCACATAGGAGTAAGTTTGTAGAGCCTCATAACGTACCAAACCGACCACCCCCCAAACACATAGCAAATGCGATAAATTACAACTTGATATCTCAACAACAGTAGTCTTTATAGAGATTTCCTTTTAGTGTAATCCTTTTTAGGTAATTTCTAGCCTCTCTAGCGAGTTTGGGAAATATACATAACTTTGTGATTGCGATATATATATTTCTGGCTTTTAGCACTATAATTGTCAATACCGTAGTAATGCACCTCTTCCATTTTCTTGATATTGATATATAGTATTTAAAATTATCAATAGCTATCGACAGGTAATGGAATCCAGTAAAAACGTAGTTGTTGAGATATAAATGTAGAGTATATCGCATTTTATCGCATTTACTATGTGTTTGGGGGGTGGCAGGTTCGATAGTGAACTACGTTATGACTCTTCCAGTCGTCACAGAACACGTACTCGATTCTGGTTCTGCGAATTATGAGTAAGGGTCACGGATATTTCTAGTTTTCATTTATACTGAAGAAGAAATAAGGTACGATATGACTATCGTATTTCTGAATCAAGTTCGAGAGATAATTAAAAGAAAGAGAGAGGTTGCTGGGGCATGGATGGAGTACATAAAGAAGAATATGGCCATTTGTACGTGACTTGTAGGTTATTCCCACACGGTTACCACGTAAACAGCTCGCGATGACCATCCTCTCTGTACGCCTTCCTACCAACATTGTCCAGCTGGATTCATGGCTTGCTCACATCAATGGGTTGAATTGATCGCAACAAAGTTCACTCGACCTTATTCAAAATGTGATAGGTCTGACATCCATATTAAGAGAGAAAATTCATCATTCTTGGCCTTTTTAAACCCATGTTCGAGTATGAGAACAGGTGAGATCCGATATGGTTTAGTTTGATTGGCTGGTTTGGGGAGATTTTGGCAGATTTGCCATGTTTGCCGTGTTTGCCGTGTTTGCCACAATTGTTTACAATTTTCCCCTATCTCGGGATGTTATCTATCGATAAGAATCATGTGACCCTGTAATTATTTTTGCGCTTCTCCTTGGGACACCCCAAGTACAATTTGCAGTTTTATCATCCCCCATCCCATTTTCCCATAGCATTATATCATGATGCTTGGTACAGTTCGCCGATTCGGCGTTTCCCACGCGCTGCGCGCTACTACGCCTCGCTCAATCTCAGCGCGGTTCGCTACACAGCTGCCGAAATGGCAAGCTCCTTCTACTCTTTCATCTGCTGTTGCAACCAGATCGCTTCATTCCTCTTTCCCGAGGATGTCTGCGGCTACTGCGGAGGCAGTTGTCGAAGAGATCGAGCCCTCCAAGCCTGCAATAATCACAGAGTTTTCCGACCTGGCGTCGGGGAATCTCATTCACAACTCGATTATTAAAAACATCATTCAACCTGACCGGATGAACCTTAAGACTATGACTGAGGTGCAGTCTCTTACTCTCCACGAGATTGTCAAGGGCGATGATATGTAAGTTTCATCAACAGATTTGCCTTCACATTGATTGGTCGGCTAACACGCGAAACTTTTTTCAGCCTCGCCCAGGCCAAAACAGGAACCGGAAAGACGCTTGCTTTCCTTGTCCCCACTCTGCAGAACATTTTGAACGACCCTAGTGTCGATTTGTCCAGGGTTGGCCGCCGCTCGGCCAGAACTGGCCCTTCGGAAATCCGTGCTCTTATCATCTCCCCTACCCGTGAACTTGCGGAACAGATTGCAGTTGAGGCTAGAAAGGTTGCATTTGGCACTGGTCTTATTGTCCAAACCGCTGTTGGCGGCACCCAGAAGCGTGCCGGTCTTGCCAAGATCCAACAGGAGGGCTGCCATCTGCTTATCGGCACCCCGGGCCGTCTCAAGGACATCCTCTCGGACCCTTGGACTGGTGTCTCTGCCCCTAAGCTGAACACTCTGATTCTCGATGAGGCAGACCGTCTTTTGGACCAGGGTTTCGCTCCTGATGTTGAAGAGATCCAGACCTTGCTTCCCAGCCCCACACAGGTGGACCGCCAGACTCTCATGTTCTCGGCCACCGTTCCCAGAGAAGTTATGCAGATGGTTCGCCAGACCCTGAAGCCTAACTTCAAGCACGTCAATACCGTTCGTGAAGATGAAGTTCCCACCCACGTCAGGGTGCCCCAGAAGCTTGTCTATACCCGCGGTCTTGAGAACAACTTGCCCGCTCTTCTCGAGCTCGCTCAGAACTGGCAAGCGCGCCGTGATAACGGCGAGGAGCTGCGTCCTTTCAAGGCGATCGCCTACTTCAACTCCACTGCTGAGACCAAGGTTTCCGCCGATGCTTTCAACGCCATTGCTCGCTCTCCGGAGTTCCGCAAGTCTGGTATGAGCAACATGAGAATGCTCGAGATTAACTCCCGTCTCTCGCAGGCGCTCCGCACTCGCGCGGCAGATAACTTCCGCAAGGCTCGCGAGGGTATCTTGTTCTCTTCAGACGTGACTGCTCGTGGTATGGATTTCCCCGATGTCACCCACGTCATTCAAGTTGGTGTTCCTCGTGACCGCGAGACCTACATCCACCGTCTCGGTCGCACAGCTCGTGCCGGCAAGGAAGGTGAAGGCTGGTTGTTCATGCACAGAGCCGAACAAGATGTCTACCGGAAGCGCCTGGGTCGTCTCCCATTGAAGGTGCACGAAGGCTTGGAATCTGCCGATGCAGATCTTTCCCAGACCTTCTCCAACGACACATCAGTTGGCCAGATCATCAACAAGATTAACGAGGGTCTCGCACAGTGTGACGGTGCTACCAAGGTCAAGTCCTACATGGGCCAACTTGGTACAACCACTGGCAACTTCAACAGCAAGAGAGAGGCTATTCAGGCACTCAACCAGATGTTCACCATTGGATACAACATGCAGACCCTCCCTGAACTCAGCCCCAGATTGATGCAGCAAATGGGCCTCAACAAGGTTGACGGTGTCAGCGCGGGTGACGGCTCCCGCCAGCGCCGCGAGGGCGGATTCTCTCGTGGTGGTGACCGTGGTGGCCGTGGTGGCTTCTCTCGCGGTGGTGACCGTGGCGGTTTCTCCCGTGGCGGTGATCGTGGTGAGCGTGGTGGTTTCTCCCCTCGTGGTGGTGACCGCGGCTTCTCTCGCGGCGGTGACCGTGGCGGTTTCTCCCGTGGCGGTGATCGTGGCGACCGTGGCGAGCGTGGTGAGCGTGGTGGTTTCTCCCGTGGTGACCGCGGCTCATCGCGTCCTCCTCGCCGTTCCTTCGACGGTGAAGACTCTTTCCGTTTCTAAATTTGAGTTGGATCCGAGATCAACTCTTGCCAGCCGCGCTGGCATTCATAATTGGTCTGGTATTTTGCATGGATAGCAAGGTTGCTGTCGGGTGATACCAGACCATCCAAAAGTGAAAAGAAGAAGCAACCATTCTGGCATTGGGCGGCGTTCTCCCATCTCTTTTTTCGATCTTTGTGTACTATACACTCCCTGGGTGCTCTGTGTTTCTAATTTAGACTTCTCTCCTCCTTGTCTTATACTCCAGTTGTTCTGCGGGATTATTTTCTGGATATGAAGGTTCCTGACCTTCACCTTTGATTTCATGTATACTATCTTCTAGTCTGTCATTCTATCCAGGACTCAATTTTAATTGACACAACATCTACCGAAACAACAGGCAAAAGACTTAGCCCCCTCTAACCAAATCCATTTTCGAGACATCTAAATCGTTGAATATGGAACAAAAAGGAAACTTTATATCGCACATCCCAAGTATATCGCAATATGAACGAAACAGTCACTTACTCGTGAGAAAAAAAAAAGCCGAACCTAAAAGAAACAAAAGAGATGCACTTAATCACGAGCGATCATGTGTTCTCTGGCAGGACCAGTACCGATCCACTTAATAGGAACACCACCAATCTCACGCTCAATGAACTCAATATAAGCACGAGCATTAGGAGGCAGATCCTCGTAACGCTGGATACCCATAGTGTTCGACTTCCACCCAGGCAGAGTAACATACTCGACCTGAATCTTCTCGACGACATTAGGATCCGCAGGGAAAGTGCCCGTAGTGCGCTTTCCATCCGGCAAGATATAAGCAACACCAACCTTGATCTCATCAAAGTCGTCAAGGATATCAAGCTTAGTCAAGTTCAGCGCGGTGTAGTGGTTGATAGCGTGGGAGTAGCGGCACAGGACAAGATCCAACCATCCACAGCGACGACGACGACCAGTAGTCACACCGAACTCACGTCCAACCTTCTGCAGCTTCTCGCCATCTTCGTTGAGCTGCTCGCTAGGGAAAGGTCCAGAGCCAACACGGGTGGTGTAAGCCTTCACCACGCCGATAACGGACTTGATGCTGGCAGGGTTCAGGGCAAGTGCTTGCACGGCTCCGCCCAGACCGGTCGATGAAGAGGTCACGTAGGGGTATGTGCCGTGGTCGAGGTCGAGCATGAGGGCGTTGGCGCCTTCGACCAGTGTGTTAGGCGAGTTCTTGTGCTCCTGCAGGAACTCGAGCTGATCGACGATGTAGGGCTTGAGTTTGGTGCGGTATTCCTATGGATTGTCAGCAGTGCTTTTGTGATATTGATTGACAAAAACTAGGATTTGTCCATTTCTGTCGCGCCATAACTTTTTCTTGCCATGGGAAGAAAATGGCCGGGTTTCATCTGTACCTTGAACCGTGCAAGCTCCTCCTCAACATCGTATGCCAGATCTCCGAACCGTGTGCGGTAGGAGGTGTCCAAAGTGCGCAGCTTGCGCTCGAAGGTGGCCTCGTCCAGGATCTCGCCGACGCGAATACCGCGGCGTGCGGCCTTGTCGCTGTAGCAGGGACCGATGCCCTTGCCGGTGGTGCCGACCTTGCGGCCGCCGAGACCCTTCTCCTCGAGACCGTCGACGACGGAGTGCAGGTCGAGACAGACGTGTGCGCGGTCAGAGACGAAGATGCGCTGGGCGGCGCCCTTCAGGCCCTTGGCCTCGATATCAGACAGTTCCTTGAAGAAACTTGGGACGTGGAAGACGGTGCCGGCGCCAATCAGGTTGATACATTTTGGCGAGACGAGACCGGAGGGAAGGATGTGGAAGTCGTAAGTGACATTGTCGTGGACAATGGTGTGGCCGGCATCTGGAAAAGACGGTTTGGTCAGTCATTGTCTGGCTTTTGGGCCTATTTGAAATGTTCAAGGGATTATAAATGGAATTCAACGTACTGTGTCCGCCAGCTGCACGGCAGCAAAGTGTCGCATCCTGCGACAGCATGTCTGTGATCTTCCCCTTTCCTGTTCATTCGTTAGCATGTCCAGTGTTTGGGGGGGTTCGTTCCTACCTTCATCTCCCCATTGACTGCCTAGAACGATTGAAACCATGATTGCACGCTTGACAATGTCAACAAATTCCACGATCAATTGGATGGTGGGGTAAGTTCGAAGGTAAAAGAGAATATGTCTGGAGCCGACAGCGGGGCCAAGATCAGGTTTGCCGGTGTGACTTTTTTGGGCAAAATTGATCCAACAATTTGTTCCTAGTGATTATACTAAGGATTTCTAGGTTTATTATACTAAATTGCGCTATTTCCTTTTAATAAATTTCATCTCCCAGTGAGTCAGACCAATTTTCCGCAAATTCCCGCTATCACAGATCCGGCGGGGTGGTGGGGCTTGTTGCAGCCTTGCAGCCTTTCTGCCGTGGTGCCTTAATTTATATTGGTGCCTCAGGCTGCCAGGGTTAGGGCAAGGGCTCCTATATAATCTTTGATGTCTCTTGGCTACATACATGTACTCATATTGTATCTACTCGTCCATACAGCTTCCATATACTTAAAGAGGGCATTTGCACTCCGCCCATCTAGCCTCTGGTCTTACTAACTAAGAATGTATTGGTCTTTTATAACTCGCCCATCTCCGGCTCTTATATCATTCAGCCTCTAGTAACAAGGCTGACCTTGTCCTCAGGTAAATGACCAGCAACCAGACATTTAGAGATTCATCTACTTTTAGGATTAGCCTAATCCCCTCAGTAATTGAAAAGAAAGAGAGCAAATATCTAGACAGTTAGATCCAATGATTGATTTAGTCTTAAACTACATACAACCCTTATACTCAACAAATCCATTCAATCGATAGAAACCCCAAAGGGTATATCTATGTGTGATAAAAATCCCGGGTATTCACAAAAACACCAAGTCATTATGCATCGCAAAAAAAAAATTGTAGAAGACATCAATAGAAGTGAAGAGAAACAAACCGACAAGCCAGAAGGGAGGAAACATGTCAGATCAAATCAGAGTCTGCCAATAGCCGAAGATACAGCTTTGGCGCTTTATCATGAAAGGCTCATTACTCAAGCCACCTTTCCACCATCTCGAATCCATTCTCTCAATCGTCCAAGATCAAGAATGCATTCCCGATGCAGCTCGCAGGCAACTTCCCAATGCTTGCGCACTTGGATATCCTCCTCGATACCACGGAGATAAGCACTGAAGCCGCCCTTGCTGGTACCAGGGACGAGGAATTCGTCAACGTGATAATCATCGAAATCCTTGGTCTTGGCTGTACCGTCGTTGCTATCGTCATCTGCGCCGTTCATTTTGAGACGGGTTGAGTCTCCGACGGCACTGATCCAGCCCGGTGCAAGACCGGTTTCGTTCGCCTGTTGGCGCGCGTTAAAGTGTGTGAGCATGCGGCCGTTGAATGCGTTCCATTCATGCATGTACGCGCCCATTGCTGAAACGTACCAGTTCCATTTTTCCCGGGGGAGGACGAGGTGCTTAGAGGTTGGTCCCGGGAAGACTGGTTTTGGGGCCCAGGGTCGTTTGGGAGGGTTTGGCAGTTCAAGCACGCGGGGGCGGATGTCGTTTTTTGTGGCCCTCTGCTGCTTGGCTTGGGATTCGAATGGGAGAGTGGTGTGGAAGTCCTCTAGGTTTTCAATGCCTCCGCCGATCGGATTAGTGAATGGCACAGTATTGCGGAGGTTATCGAGGTTAAATAGAGGGGCACGGGGTTCTGTGCTTTGAGGAGGCTTCGGCTTCTTGACCGGGGGTGCATCTGCCACAGGCTGAGCCAAATCGGGATGGCTGCCATTGCTTGGTCTTTCGCCTGGGGCGTTGGGTGGCATACTCGGAGGAGTGGGAAGGTCATCGTCGAGGTCCATCTCTTCAACTTCCGGTGCTGCTGTCCTGGCTGGCCCAGGAGCATGGCCATTGAGAGTTTCTTTAGCTTCGTCTGCTTCGGTAGCAACACTTGCCGGCTGTGGGGCGCTCCGCACTTTGACGCCTGCTCTGGGCTGCTTCTTGGGACTACGGGGCGGCGCAGCATTTGTTTGTTTTGCTTTCTCGGCCTCTGGTACATTCCACGAGAGGTTTCGAAGCTGCTCAGACCACGAATCTGCAGAGAACTTTGCCTGCGCAAAGGGGGTTGGGGGTTGTTGCTGCTGTGGTGACTGTGAAGCTTGATACAGAGGCGTAGGGCCGAAAGGATTTGGAAGAGGGGATCTAGTCGATGATGTTTGCGTCGGTCCGTTTCGAAGGCTTGTACGCCCACGGCTTTGCGAGGCAGGCGATCTCGGAAGAGATTCCTTGCTTGGTGAACCAGAGCCTAGGAAATCAAACTGACCCAAATGATCCCGCCAATCATCCGCAGAAAACTTCTTGTGCAAGTCACTTGTGCTGCTACGACCATATGCGGCAGACTGGGGCCTTTGCGGATTGTTTGCCGGGTCAGTGCTAATACCGGTATTCTGTCAGATAAGGCGGAACAATTTGATAGTAGGTGTATCGAACATACTTAATGGAAGAGGAAGAACCCGACGGGTTGGGCTTCTGGTCCGATCGATACGAGCTTTTTGGGAAAGCAGCGCTATCCGAGGTGTGTCCTTTGGGGCCGTCCTTGTCAGCAGGGGTACGTTGATGAGGGAAAGTATGCCGAGGGATTGAACGGAGGTCGTAGCTACCATCTGGTAGCTGGACGTCTTGAAGCCCCTTTGAGCGAAGGAAGGAAGCGAAGTCCATACCATTTCCGGGTCTTGCTGTTCCTGTATTGTAGAAGTCGGCAAACGTCTGATGTGGCCCGAGTCGACTCTTTGGCACAGCCTTCGGTTTGGGCATAGTCTCTTCTCCTTCACTCGAGCTGGTAGAGTCATAGTTATTGGGATTCCGCCTGGGCGAGGGGCTAGCGCTACGGTATCTCCCAGATCGGCCAGAGACAGGGCTGCTTTTACCTGTATGTGCCTTTTGATGGGAAGAGCCTGAAGGGGTACGCATGGTCGCGGAACGTCCTAATCCAGTGCTTGAAAAGAAAGTCCTCTCACCCCCCGCCTGGGCGTAGCTTCTACTGGATCGTTCGAAGTCCGGGGTGTATGAATGGCGAGATTGAGGTTCAGGCGGTTCAGGTGATGCCGGTTTCTTCGCAGTTGGGGGCACAGCAGGCTTGGAGTATTGGCTGCTCATCCGCTCGGTCCGACTATTATTGCTATAGGCAGAGGTGTTGCGGGCCATCGGTTCGTCTCCTCCAGCGGCTCCTGGCGCAAAGCCCTGCTTCTTCTTGAAAGACTGTGCGTTGGAATGCAGATTGTGGGCCTCAAATGCAGATTTGGGCCGGGTAGCCTGTGCAGATGTGCCAAAGGGATGACGCTGTGCCCCAGGACCAGGGACACCACCATTAGCATGACCAGTTGCAGGATCGAAGCCCTTCCATCCAGACGCCTGAGCTCCTCTCATATTATTAAACCCACGGAATGCATCAGCTCTTGTTTGCGCATTGTCCTGTTGTTTGAATTGTTGCGGACCGGCACGCGCGTGGGATGCATATCGTCGGGCGCCCGCCGATGGAGTACTTGGGCTCGCTTTCGCGTACTGTGAATTTGCAGACGTCGGGGCAGTTGGTGCGGGGCGAGGAGGATATGTGGGGGGTTGTGTTTTGCGCTGTGTATTTGCCTTGGCTGGTCCGTAGCACTTGCCATAGCCGGCGCGTAAACGATCGGTGTCGTACTTAAGTCGTAGCGAGGGGTCACTGAGGATCTCATTGGCGGCCTGGATGGCCTGGAATTTGGCGTTGAATTCGACTTCTCGTCCCGGGTTCCTGTCTGGGTGGTATTTGAGTGCTTTCCCCCTAAGTTAGCAACCTCCTCTCGCTTTATGACACAGCTGCAAAACTAACCTAGTTTCCTGAATTGCTTCTTGATGTCTTCAGCCTCCGCGCTGGGCTGGAGCCCAAGGTCCGCATAGTAATCCTTGCGCACATCTGATTTCACCATGTTGTCCGTGGGTTTCCGAACTTATGGAGTTGTATTTTGTTCAAATCGCATAATCGGTATTCAAGTAAACAATCGGGGGTCCCACGCATGTCCAGGCATAGAAGGCCAACCTAAAAGTAAGGTAAGATAAAAAAAAGCACGTTGCACGAAGGCAAGGCCTTTTGAACAGGACCAGGCAAGCAAAAACAAATGCTATGTCCTGCAATCCCAGTAAATGCAATGTCTCGTCAAATGTTGAAAGACTGGATTCAGGAAAAAAAGAAAAGAGCCTCTTATGCTCCGCGGTCTCGGTTGGCCGCAGGGTCCACCCGGAAAGCGCTAGTCAAAGCTCGGCTGAGAAACAATATGGCAAAGTCAGGCAGTGGAAATGGTTTTCAGTGAGACCAGAGTGAAGCGGGGGGTAGAAATGATAGAAAATCGGAGATAGTGGGCACCTGATTTCGAGATCAGGCAGTTGGGTCCAAGCGCAGATCGGAGTGAAGCAGCCAACAAGAGTGTAAGTGCCAGTGGAGAGATGTGTTGGGGGGGGAAAAGGCGGGAGTGTTTGTTTTGACGTTGCTGCCCGAGGCACATCTGCAAGGTAATACTATATTCTTGATCTTGCTAACCCCCTTAATTATTCTTAATGTCCTTAATCTTTTGTATTGTATATATGTATATGGTATCAAATAATCAAAGGGCCAATATACCCTTGTTAGAAATCCTTTGAGAAAAAGGCATGGGAGATAAAAGGAAAGTAAAAGACACTCTAAAAGAAATGGGAGAAACAACAGACATCCTAGACATCTCCTCCAGGTGCACCAGCCCCAGAACCACCAAAGAAATAGCCTTCCAGAAGATCATAATTGGGATTCTCACTCCAGTCATGCTGGAAGTCCATCGCCATACCAAAACCAAGATCGATTCCAACATTCTGACCCAGGCTGTGACCCAAAGGCACAGCCATCGTATTATAATCAGGATTGGCTTCACCTTCCATATTACCGTGGCCTTCGGAATCGCCAGACCCAAAATCCAAGAAATCAAGGCTCATCCCCTGTGAAGCCTCGGTATCCGCAGACGGTAAACCATGAGTGTGAGTGTTACTACCGGGAGAGCCACTGTGTTGGGGCGAGTTCGCGTAGTAAAACTGCTGGTGTGGTTGTGGGGAGTTTGGGTTCTCGTACTTGAGATAGTAATCCACCGATGGATTGGGCTGTCCATAAGACCGGGACTGGTCTGCTGTAAAGTTGGAGGCCATCGATTCTGGCTGAGGGTATGCCCCTCCGGGTCTGTTTTCGGGTCGAGGGTGGTCGGATAAGGGGGTATTATCGGTGAAGAGATCAGCCAAGTTCATGTCGAACTTAGGGACGGGACGGGATGGGCGTGTCTGCGTCGCTCGTCGGGTTTGCCCTTGGCCTGCGCGCGGTCGCTGGTCCATGGGCTGTCGCGGCCGGCCTGGGTAGAGTGAGCCGGCAGTTGATGTGGCGTGGATACGACCGATGTCTACTTGTGATCCGAATCCGGTCGTCGATAGACACATTTGGACAGTTGCTTTGCTCATGCGCTCGAACGCGTCCCGGCATGCTTCAGCTGGTGGGCATTTGTGCATCAGGTCGCCTAGAACAGAAGTTGCGGCGAGAACGGTGAAGTCGACTTCGTCGAGGGTCTAAGGAAAGCGAATGTTAGAATAAGCGCAAACCTAACTTCTAGGGGTGGTACTTACTAGGCGGCTTCGAACCAAAGGCGAATGCCAAATGGCATATAAAAAGGATATGCCTAATAGAGCGTCAGTATTAAAGCGACGAATAAAACGCAAACAACTGCATACCAGCCATGAAAATGTGATGCGTAGCAAGGTAGGTATAATTCACCAAGCGTACTCTATGCAATTGGCGATAGATACGAATGACCTTCTGACCAGCCTCGGCAACATTAAGATAGACATGATCCTCCTCGTCACCCTCATCGGGGTTAGAAAAAGACGGACTAGAAACGTCATCCGCAGGAGTAAGCTCTCCTGCCAACTCGGCAGGAACTGTCAAGCTCTGCTGGTACAGCAATATGATAGCTTGCCAGTAATTCAACTCAAGCAGCTCAATGGAGAATCTCACACCTGTTTCCGGCCGTGTCGGTGCAGTATCTTGCCACTCGACCAATCGGCGATGCACATCATGGCGCCATGAGCGGAACGAGTCAAAGCCCTGCAGGAAAGGGGAGGAAAGCTCAGAGTGAGGGAGAATAACAGCGCCAGGGCCTCTCCTCCGCACAGCACGCGCCTGTTGGTACTGGAGGACATCATGAATCTCGGATTGAAGAAGACGCAGTTTGAAATAATGGAATGCGACATGCTTATATGTCGGGGCCCCGTCCGGAGGTGTCACAAGACCGGACTTGGTGATGTATTTATCGTCTATAATAGACGGGAACTCTGTGCTGATGGCCTGATCGCTGATGCCGAATGGCCGTCCCACACACGTGGCTACCAGACGATCAAAGCTGTAGACACACCACCACAATCGCCGGCGGATATCACGTACCCATTCGCGTCGTCCGCGTTCACGAGCATCGATCCGTGACTGCGCTTGGTTGCCATTTTTCGTTGCAGAGTCAATGCCCGCTCCATCCTCATAATGAAGCCCAAGGTCGACAGCTAAGCGAGTGGCTACACCGACGATATACCAGAGACCCGGGGCAACGGGTCGTAATAGGGCAAAGCTGGCTAGAAGGAGCACTGCCTGCAGCTCTTCCAATCCACCAAAGCCCTCGCTCGAGGACGAGCCAAGGAACGATTCCAAATGAACGATTGCCGAGGCATGGTATTCCTCTGGCTGGTACTGATGGCTCGAGAGTCTCTGTCTCTTCGTCCCAGACGAGGACTGGTCACGACTACTGCGATTCTCATCATCGGACTTTTGAGGCTTATCATCAAAGATGATACCAGCGCCAATAGCAAACACGATATTAAGCACATAAAGCGCGCGCGCAGAACGCTTCTTCTCTTCTAACAAATAGGTCTTATCCAACAGCTCCATGAAATCTCCCCGGTGGAGAATCGGCATCTGAGGATTCGCATGTTCAAAATAAAGATCGACCAGCCGTTCAGCCAGCTCTCGGTCAGGGAAAGTCGCGCATTTCATCATCGGCCTTGTCTGCAGTCCAAAGAAGGAATCGCGCATACTACTCCCTCCCCCAGCAGTGCCAGCAGCACTCTGAGGCAATCGATCGCTCGTTCGAACCTGTGCGCGCTCCGGCATATTACCGGGGAGTGAGCTCCTCACCGCGGCGAAGACAACACGGGCGAACGAAATCCCCGATGTCGACCCCAGATATCGTGGGTCGGAAGTACCTTGTACAGAAACCATGCCGATATTTGAAACCAGATTATGCAGGCGCCAATTTTCCTCGTTAGCGGGGTCATCGTCCGCATCGCGATTATCCCCCTCTCCTTTCCGCTCCAGTCGACTGGCATTTTCTTTATTCTTCCACTGCCTTTTCTCCGCCGCAGACCCATCCCCGGCTTGACCGTCAGAACCGGAACGAGCTGGCGCGGTGTCGCCATCAGCCTCGACCTTGATAGCCTCCTCTTCGTCAAAAGGGACGACCTTTTTAAATTCAATGTTGTTGTCTGCTAATTGTTTTTCAAGATGCGCCACGCGCGACTCCAGGAAATAGACGTAGCTACGGGGGATCTCCCGCTTTGTTATGGGGTCGTATCCGACGCAGCGCACGCCGGCCTTCTCGCATGACTGACAACGGGGGAGGCGCTGGTCGCAGCGGTTCTTGCGCAGTCGACAGCGATTACAGGCGGAGACATTTCGGAATGAGGAGGAAGCGGACAAGGGGGTAACGGTGGAATGGGCGGGTGAGGTGGAGGGCACAGCCGTCGGGGCGGAGTTGGTCGCGGGATTGGTCGCGGGGTCTGTTTGCGCTAGAGGATTGTCGGAGGGATGTGGTCTCTTCTTACCTGAAGAGACTGGTGATAGCGGGGAGGAAGGGCTAGGCATTGTGAGAACCGAGTGAGAGCCGCAGAGTCGCGATCATCTCTTGGTGGAGTTTTGCGGGGACTGCGGTCGGGAAATGCGGTCTAACTCCCCAGACCAGATCAACATGATAAGATCACGAAGTACTTTGATGTTCGTCTGTAGTATTTTATTTGGCAGTCGGAGGTTCTCGTGCCATAACCGAATACCAAATTGAAGGAGAGACAGGCCTGAAACGGAGATCTGGGAACAGTTTCAACCCTCCAGGATTAGACTATCTGAAATAATTGCACAAGCCCATAGACAAAACTCGTGAGAATATAAGAAAAACATGTACAAGAGTAGTGTTCTGGTAGAGTTGAGAAATGGAGTTGCCCTCGGGAAGTCGGCTTTCCCATTGATAAGCCGAGATAAAACTACTGTGATGAACTTTCGACTCGAATTTGATATAGCTTCATCTAGGAGATTTGGAGGACCCCACTCTCTGTCAGATGCACATAAGGCATTGGATATATGGGGACATGTAGAGAACAGGAAATTTGAAACATGCTGCTTAACCGGACATTGAAAAACACATGTGCTTAGCCTGTGAAATAGACACTACACTACGAGATGATGTTGATAGAGAAGATGACGGTAGTATTGAGCAAGTCCATAGTATACTCTAACCGACAAAGACATGATCTTCGAGCTCAGATCAAAACAAAAAAAAAAACAACAATAGCCTCCCAGATGCACATGAATATAGTCATAATATAACCTGTTGATGCTCCAACATGAAAAGCAGAGACCCAAAATTTTATGCTTCTGCATATGCAATGCAACCATCTATAAATGCGCCGTTTCCCGATCTCAAAGAAAAGTCATGAGGATGAAATAGCAAAATGAGGTATCATGATGAGAGGAAAGATGAAAAAACAAACAAAAAAAAAAAAAAAAAAAAAAAAAGGAAAAAGGAAAGCAAGTTGCGCCTCAGCGCTGAAATGAAGACGCCTTTCCAGAAGGGTGGAGAGAAAGTAAAAAGGTGATGCTGCAAAAGCAAGCTTCACAGTTTGACATCGGTATCGTGGGAGATGTCGTCTTGGGGTTTGGGGAAGTTGTCGACGGCGTTCAAGTTGAGTTGAGAGATGTCTAAGTCATGGTCGACACTAGAACGCAAGGAAAGCAACCGCTGCTCTTCCTCTGGCAATTCGTCCGAGTCCTGATCCTGGTTTCCGAAGTCCGAGAGTACTTCACGCTTCATCTCTGACTCGCTGACCTCAGTCTGACGAGTCTTGAAGCGCTCAGGCTCCAGGGATTCCTCCATCCAGAAACTTTGGATGGCGCCGATCAGGCAGACAAGACCGCATGCCCACCAAGCCAGCACGGAGTATCCACTATCGAGACCCTTGGAGTGGAGTAGACCGGTAATAGTCGGACCAAAGGCCCGACTGAGACTGGCAGTTGAAGCGGCAACGCCGTTGATAGATCCCAGTACTTTAGAGGACGGGGCGGCATTGGCCAAGAGGATGGCAGTAGCTGGGAAAGCGATGACATGGAATGTGATCTTGCTGATCAAGGACACATAGACGGCGAGCATTTGAAGCTTGGCGGGAAGAAGGACTAGGTAGGGTACAGCGAGGTAGAGAGGGGGCCATACAAACAAAACGAAGCGGAAGGTGCGCAAAGTACCAAAGTGCTTGACGACAAATGGGAACAGCCACAGTTGGGCGATCATCGAGTACACGCCTTGCACAGCGAGCATAAACCCGATGGTCTTCGTGGCCATTCCTAGGCCGCCGGTAAACTTGAGGGGTAGCACAACGTCGTCATCGGATCGTGGTGTACTCAGTAAGACTGGCATCAGCTGATCAAAGGAAACACTGTGGCTGAAAGAGGGCAATGCATGTCAGTAAGTAGGTTTAGACGTATCGGGCAGAAGGGTGTGGCGTTGAATAGCGGGGGGAAGCCAACTCACTATGCAAGAATGCCGTAAGCAACTATAGCGAGTATGACTTGTCGGGTAAAGGCTTTGGGCGCGGGGCTCTTCTGCCCCTCCAAATCACAATCAGCCAAAGCGCCATCAACGGGACGCAGACAAGGCGATGATTCGGCGGTTTCGTATCCAGGCGGTGCATCGAAGTACTTCTCCTTGACGTCGGAATTCTCGGGAAGCTGCACGCGCGAGCCCCAGCACAGATTGACCAACCAGTGGCCGAGTTCGAGACCGGGGTCACGTCGATGCTTCTTCTCCGGGTGCGTCTCCTCCAAAAACAGGAAACCAACCACGATTCCACAAACCAGCACGGTAATGCAAACGAGGTTGGGCAGCAGGAATGGGAATTTATCCCACAGCGTGTTGCGTGCGAAGAGAGCCGGGTAGTTGTCGCAGGGTTGGGCCAAAGCGCCGCCCATAGCCGGTCCAATGATTGATCCTAAACACCACACGAAAGGCATAATCGAATAAGCTCGTGGCTGGTGCTCTTTCTTCGTCACGATCTCCGCAACCGTCGTCTGGAGAACCCCAATATTTCCATTCAACATGCCGCCAAGAGCGCGCGCAATCATCGCCGTGGCCAAGTTGGGCGCAAACCCGAATACCACCATGCTGATGGCCGTGCCCACGAGGCCCATGATGAGCACTGGCTTACGACCAATCCGGTCACTCATACGTCCCCAGAACATGCCCGCAGAAAACTCAGCAAAGGTGAATGAGGAGGTGATCATGCCGGCGTACAGTGCGATCTGGCGGTCGTTATCCGTCACATGGAATGATTCAACCATGTGATACACGTATGGGAAAATCGACATGAAAGCAATTGGCTCACAGATTCGGACAAGAGCTGCATCACTTTCGTCAGCAATCAAGATCACATATTGCGGCTACATCTTTTTTTTTCGTTTTTTCATAGTTCCAACAAAAGTACCTCACTTACCTAAGATGAATAGTTGCCGAATTGGGAATGTCGAGAAGTCATCACCAGAGCCATTGCGGGAACGTCTGCCCTGTAAACAGGCTGGTCGTTGAAACATTGTGAAGTTGAGAAAGAAGATCGAAATGAGCAGCAGACAGGGGATTTCAGAGAGGTTTCAAGGCACCCCACTTCCCTTTTCGATTGTATAGCTCAGAAGTTAAAAAAAAAAGGAAGAACAGGAACAAAGTACCAGTTAAAGGTGCTTTTGTTTCCTTAATTTTCCCCGGATGTAAAAGGGAGAGAATGTAATAGTGTAATTGGAGCAAGGAGCAGCGTCTTTTGGTTTTAGGGCTTCAGCATTGCTCCCCCTGCGGTTGGAAATTCTATCGAGATCTCAGGGAAGATATGAGACAGCTGCAAGGGAGTCCGGAGAGTTTTATAGAACGGAAAGATGTCAAGAGTAGACCGAAGAGAGAGTTCAAAAAAAAAAAAATCTGATGGGGAAAGGGGAAGTTATTATATCTTAACAGTGGATAGGTCTATAGAAATATGATCAGGCGCCAAAGAACTAAAACGTCAACCGTTCAGCATCACAACTGAACATTTCGGTTACAGCTGTACATGCAGTTGACAAACATTGGATCAGGTTAAAGGCGAAAGTGGGTCATTTGTTTTCTTTATTTTATTTTAATTTTAATTTTATTTTGTATTTTAAATATAAAATACCCTTTATTTCTATGTGGATCTGTAGAAACCTGACATTTCCGTTTAAGAAGAGTAGGGGGAAGCGGAAGAATCCCCCCGGAGGCAAGGAAAGGGGGTGGAACCAATGGGAAGAAATTGGTACATCGTCATCGATTTTTTTTTTATATTTGATGTATTGAACTTATTGTATTTGGATTTTCATACTTTGTAAGGAAACATATTGTCCGAATCTAAGGGGGGGAAGGAAATATGAATCAGATCAGATTTTTGACCAAAAATTAGAAAGTTTTTATTCGACAGATCCCCCAGATCCAAAGAGAACAAAAAAAAAAAAAACAAAGGACCCACGGTCCTGAACATCGGGCCCCCGGGGAACAGCATTAGGGCTAGTCAACGATATTTATGAAGATCGATTATCCCAGAACTGTGGTTTTAGTGTAAATTAGTGAGATGATAGATCTCGCCTTATAGCTATCTTTACGCCTCATTTCAAATCATTTTAATTAAAATTTCTCCTGCTTTTCTTGTAAACAAAATCATATCGTCATACTCCGTACTCCGTACTTCCTCCCCACTCAGGAATATTCCAAGTTACCCACTTCCAGAGATGATCAGGAGAGATGTACGGAGTACGGAGTACTCTAATAAGTCGGGAACCAGCTGATTGGGTCAATATGTAATGTTTAGGGTATAGTAGAACAAGATGCGGTGTAGTCCTCTCAAAGCGAAACTCCAATATTGAGCATCCCGTCTATTGTTTCATTGTTGAACGTTAACCGTTTTTAAGTCCCCGAACCCAAATTTCAATGTTTTATCCCGTATAAGATGGAGATGTAAGATGGGTGGAAACCAATGTAGAAGGTATATTGAAACCGGAGTACTACTCCATACACACCGTACCAGTAAAATATAGTAAAATAGATTTGATTTTTCGAGACCTTCGAGAAGACTCCAAAGAATCAGCTGAGCTTGTCATAAATCCACCGACACTCCCGAGCCCAACCTATTGGCCGTTAGGCGTTGATCGGCGACAGGGGAAAACAATGCCACCCCTTTCCCCCTTATAATGGAGATATCAGCCATTGTGGCGAAGCTGAGCGGATGGCTGAACCGTCATGCCGCACGAACTGCATTCTTGTCTGTACTTTGTCTATACTTCGTACGTACTTTTTTTCGACTTTTTTGATCTCCAAAATGGAATATATCTAAAAAGTCGGTAAAGTGCCGACCCAACAAGAAGGGACTGCATACCGTAAGACCCAAGGGGCTGGAAATAAGTGGGACCCATTATTTGTCTTCGACTCAATATCTACTTCATATGATTATGCACTAATACGTATTCTGTACAAAGTTATCTGTCGGAGTGGGTAAAAATCCGGTGAGAAGTCATCTAGAAATATAAAAAGAAAATATCATTACGAGTTAGCGTCTTGAGCCTCTCAGGGATAGGCCTGGTAACTAGGATATGCCAAAGGAGGAAAGTCAAGAAACGGTGTGAGCAAGACATTGTAAACACGACTGGGGCTCCTGCAACCTGCAAAATTCCCTTTAGTCTTTTTTTTTTCTTTTTTTTTTTATCAGTCAAACAAGATGCAACCAGATCGGTTGCTTTTAGTCGAATTAATAAAAGTCACTCGATTAAAAGAGTGACCGTGCCCAGCTGACAATGGACTAATACAAGCTCTTGGGTTTGACAGCGTGTTTGACAAATCCTTCTATGCATGAAATACCCACGTCGATCACAATGCATGCATTCCCCATAAAAGGAGACTATTGGCTACAGGGGAGGTAGTAGCGCTTGAACAATGACAATTGAGACGTCGGATACGCGAGTCGCAACCCAACAAGGAGCCCGATGTGTATTTTGACGCGGATGTAGCGGTGACTTGTTCACAGAAAGCCCGTCATCTTTCCATGCCATGCATCACGCGACTGTGTGCACTGCCGTAGCTCCGTCAGCGACAGTCGTGTCTACCTTGATAACCATTCGGACTGTTCGGAAGAAGGATTGCGACCCAACGGCCGGAACTTATAGCTCTCTTTTCTTTTTGTTTCATACATATTCCGATTCAAATCGAGGCGAAGATCATGTGAGTGACCTTCCATTTTTCTACCCTGCAGCCAACCGAATCATCCATGTATGGTGGGGAAGAGAAGGTTATTCTTCCGATTCTCGCCAATTTTGAGGAGGGGAAAGACGAAGTGGCCCTATCTGCATGAACAGCCTTTGGTAATATCCGGTATCAAGCGGTGTGTCTCTTGGCTGCATTCTGTTCATTGTCTGCTGCAGAGAATCCTTTGACGTCTCGTCTCGAATTCTCCCCCGGGTACTCGTCCCTGACATCCCGTGAGTGACTCGGAAGACTGCAGGCCCTACATGAGGTATTGTTCTCACAGCCCCATCATTTGCGTCTGCACCGCCGGTAAGCTGTCCGACTATGATCGTCGAGGATTTCCGATACCCATTGCGATTTGGACCGATATTGCGTATGTAGCCAATATATCCAGATTTCCGCGGTTATCGTTGCCCAAGATTAACAGCTTCGCAAAAAGACGGTGAAGCGCGTTACAACGCCGTACGGTTGGCAGTGCTTGTCGACGCCGACTTATCCGTCATGCTCTTGATAACGCTCTTTTGTAAACAGGTTTCGCCAGATCTTCTGAGAGCTCGCCGAGTCCTGCTTGGCACAGATTGCGGTATGATATCGTTCGACTCAGACGCACATACTACGACATCGGGCTCGATTCATGTTGAATTTTACATGAGATCATATGCCAGCCTTTACCACATTCCTTGATATTTCCTTCATTCCAAAGTGAGCAAGATATTGCATCACGTCGGAATAATATGCCTCAACATTTCCCAGTCGAGACTAATAGCAAGGGGGTGGATTCAGCTTCCACGGCAGATTACGACATATCTCTGCCTTGTTTATCGTGCAACCACGACGCTTAGATCGTACACTCCTCGAAAGACCGTCACGGCAACAAAGAGGCCCGAAAGTGGACTTGTCGGCTCGCAGACCCGACTACCACTAACCTGTTCTACTGGGCCAGATCATCGCCTCCTAAGGATACAGCCGCGTTTGGCGTTTGGATAGATCAATCGATCATCACAATGCTTTTTTTGTGGACAAACGCTAAACCATCCCAATCTAGACACAAGGATCCATGATCCACACAGCACCGCAGCTCCCGCACCATATTGTCGGGTTCTGACAGTCGCATGATACCCGAATGGCTGAATCGTGGCGCCGATTGGCCGTCAGAGGTCAAAAAGCAAAAATAATCCCAATCAACAATCGGAAAATGCTTCCTGGCATATAGGAAATCCTCGTTTTAGATCTATCTTAATTCTAAATTGGGCAGGAATTCTCGGGCAAAATTGCCACCAAGACTGTCTTAGACTTTTTTTGGTGCCCCTTTCTCTGCCGTGATAAACGGGAAGAAAATTCAGTGTGATGTATCAACTTTTTTTTGGTTCCCGTGGGATTCCGTCACTCAAAATCTAGATCTTCGACGACATCGAGGGAACGAGGAAAAGGGGGCTCTAATGTGGGGGCGAAAACAAGGGTTCAAATGAACATGCACCTCTTGGTTGTACAAAAAGTGTGCCCTGTACTACGGAGGACGAAGGAGTATAAAGTACAATGTAGGTGATGTACTTTGTAGATCACTCTAATTTCATTCCAAGTCTATTGCGATCGCGATCCCGCTGGGTTCGGATACATGCAGCTTTCCCTAATTGTAATCAAAGTCAATCTCTCTTGCTGTCTCAGTAAGTGCAACTGGTCGATTTGTAGGAATACATATATACCTTGGACGGGAGATCAACTGTACTCTTCCCGATCGATCGAGACAGAAGAAGGTTCGAAGATATTGCCGTGCCGAGCATCAATACGGAGTACTCCGTACAATTTAGTTCGTTGGCTTCAGATCTGGAATCTTGCACCAAATGTGCTCGCGGTCGGTTACACAATGTTTTTTCCATGTCCGCTTTTAGAGATCGCTGATCGAAATTGTCGGACTTTTTGCGACCCTTGATTCTAGACGCTGGTGGGACCTTATTTAGCAATGGGGGCATACATAAATACTACAAAATACATCGTACATTTAGGAATAGCTGAATGTTCAATCTTATTGTTTGGACTGATCAGTTAACACTGGCAAAAGCGCCACATTTATAAATACCGATCTAGAGTTTATGGATTTGTATTAGATCCCGGAAGATTGGGAAGATTGAAATTCTAAGGTTTTCGGCTTAGAGTCTGTATCGAGAGAGTGGCAGGTGTACTTTTGTAAAATCGGCAAAATGTATCCGAAGGAAAGTCCGCATAATAATGCATACGGTGTACGGAGTACAAATTTGACAGTCAAGATTCGAACCTGGCTGGAGATCTCCATAATTGTGTCCCAGATAAAGCGAATCCCCCGGCAGCTGAATGAGATATCCGCGGTCCAATCAAATCTCTAAATCACCTTCTTTATCGGGGTCCCCACCAGAAAAACCATGGAACCCTAATTCCAGTTCCACGGTATTAACTTAAGGATATATGGAGTACATTAGTGTATCCCGAGTGTCTCTCTTGGGAAGGTAAAGAACGGTATTATACCAAGTCCGATCTCTTTTCTATTCTCAGGAACGATCGCCCGAATCCCCACCTGTGGCAAGTGGAAGGAAGGGATCCGGTGCCGCGGTGATGGGTACAGTACAAAAGTTCCAGTAGAAACGAATCACATCTCATCTTTCGCAAGGATTTCCACACTATTGATTCGATTTACGATCATGTGAGCATTCCTATTCCTGCTGGGTCTTTCTCCCGCTTTTCTTTGTTTCCGATAGAGCTACTCCGTACTTTTAATTTCTTTTGGTTTTTTTTTAATTTGATTTTTTTTTGCCCCGCAAGGTACCGGGGAGCCGAATTCCACGGACTTTTGGTCTCTCAGCTGGACCTGTACAATTGCTCCGTACTTTGTCGCCTTACTTCATGTACTCTGGACTCTCTGATGTGACTATTATTCCCCTGCAGCAATGGTCTAGACACCGAAAAATGTTGATTTGATCGCAGTCACGTGTACAGAGTAGTATTATTACGTCTTACTTGTGGGTGGATTCTGTGGTATGAGTTCTGAGATTAATTGAAGCTCAGCAATATCATTTAGATATCTATTTGAAAATTATTTACCTAATTATTCACTCATCTAACGTCTGCTTGTTATGCAATCTATTCGAAGATTGTACTCATTGTCAACCTCACACCTTCAATTTATATATAACCTTGGAAGCCCCCAGCCCCCTGGAGCCTGCAACCTAAAATAACCAAGCAACACCATTTTATTACCTCGTATTCAGATTCATTTTACACAAATCAATGCTCCTTGTTAAATAAAGTCCAGAACCGTTTTTGGTGGATCTATCCTTGAAGCAATAACTCCTTTTGATATACTCCGTAAGCTCCGTACCATTATTTTCCAAGTAACCAATAGAAATTAGTCGCCCGCTTGTGCGGCCTTGGTCTTGACGACAAGCTACGACAAGCTGGACCTTAGTGGTTCAAATGTTCAATATAAATGATTTACTCGGACAGATGTTATATAAATAATTGACCCACGCAAACCACATAATGATATGCAGAGGGCGTTAACGTATACGTTAAAGGCTATACAAGTTCTCCACATAGTTATAACCTGCAATTTGTAGGTACCAATACATATTATTAGTCAATATCCAGAGTAGCGAAAGTCAATTCTATCAAAGATCATCCAATACGATATCAAGCCTTGGTCCCAAAAGGCAGACTGTATGCATGAACACGCACATTCGTAAAGTTTACTAAATTGCAGATGAACTCCTAAAGTACCGCCACCGGTCATCTCCAGACATAATCCAGATACGAAGTACGAACCCGCATGATCTTCGGGCGCTGAACCTCTCAGCAAAAGTACAGCAGACTTCAAGTACTTTTGCTTCCGCCCGGAGCCAAGATGTGATCGCCTTCCTGGCATGTACGTACGCCATAGATGTGACAGCGGTTCACGGATTCCTGTCTGTGATGAACTTGACATTAGAGCTAGGGCTAATGGACCAATCACCACCGGTAATGTCGTCCGTGATGATACATCTACTATCCGGGCTACTCCGTAGATACTCTTAGTTGATACTACGAAGGTGCGGTCTTATCCCCTTGTACGGAGCTGGCATCAATTCAAAATATCAGAATTCCAAATCACCTTTCAGGTACGAACAGCTGCCTATCATTACCGTGGTCTATATTTATATATGCTGTACGGAGTACTCCCTCCGTACTCTACATTACTTGCTACTTCAGATACTAACTAGTTAGTGTTGTCTACTGACGTTGCATAAACATATGCAGGTCCATGTATATCGCCGTCCGACCTGTATACTTTTCGCCCCTCTGCATGATTCCTTCCACGTGTATAAACACATTGTGACTTGGGTATGTCAATCTGGGGCCGATAATCATGTGGCTTGCCATAAATCAAGGCAGCAGCAATATGTGGGTAGATACATTCTTATGGTAATATTCCAAAAATAGTATCCTAGAACATGTTGATTTATATAATTCTTTTATTGGATTTGGTTGAGAACTAATTTATAATTGAAAGACACTATCCCTGATAGAGACTATATTTTTAGATTAATAAAATAAAAGAAAGGAAGCGTGCGATTTCACAACAGCATACGGAGTTGATATAACAGAAAGGCTCTCATTCATATCGGTTGGTATAGAGCTATCAAAAAAGATCACTAGACGGTTGGAGCAATGTAAGAACACCTAATAAAAACAAAGACAGGAGTGCCTTGCTGGGATAACCACCGAATCTGTATAAAACACGCGTTGCAAAGACAGAAGCACAAGACCAAAGAGTTCAACTGGTGGTGGCCTCGTCCTCAGACAAAGACATAACCAGAAGCATCTGTACTTTTGTTGACTCCGCCCGAATTAGAGAGCCGCCCCTCGGGTTCTTCCACTTGTGGCTGTTGCACAAATTGTTTAGGTTGCGGAAGCATTTGTGTAGTAAGAGCAAGTTTTCGGTTGGTTATGGCTTGCGCTTCACCCATGTATTGAATGTGCTCTTGCTGTTTGTTTATTAGTTGGTTGGAAATCTCTAGTAGCTTTTCATGCATGGCGAGCCTCTCTTTTAGCCTACTATGTTGTTGAACGAAGTCTCGCATGCTGACCTGCTCCTCCAAGCTGGTAGTCCTTTCTTGAACTATATCCTGCTGCTGCTGTAGTTCAGATCTCCAGAGTCTTTCCTCCAAATTTCTGATCCTATTCTCAATTCCGTCTCTCCACAGTCCCTTATCCATATCAGTCCGGGGTTCTAAGCTGGCTAGGCATTTCTCTGGCATAGCCAACTCCGGTGTGATCACGGGCGCTTTAATCTTTGCCATAGAGGTATTTTCAAGCCCCTCAATGCTCAATTTTTGTTCGGTGTGGACGCTGCGTGCGAGTGTATCGCGCATTGTCTTGTATGTAGACATCCAGCCTGAGCCGTAGAAGATTTCTGGTTAGTAGAAATATCAGGAATGGGTGACAAGGGAAAAAAGCGTTATAATTCGTCACCTCAGAAAGTTCAAATTGATGATCAGCCCCCAAGTAATAGTCATTCTAGTGATCCATGGATGCATGATGGTTCCAAGGGTTCTTCGCCGACTCTCTTTTTGATAGTGCCTTTTATGGCTTAATACTACATACCTAGTAACATTGAAGGCCAAAAGAGGATGTGCAAGATCTTGGCTCGAAAAAAGCAAACAATACAGTATTGAAACAAAGGCAGCTCACCGTTTTTTTCTTCTTTGCTGCATGTCAGCGACCCAACACGCTAGTGATAGCTAGACGAAGAGTCGAGTCGCAATCAGACAGGACTCAAATGAGCTAGTCCACCAAGTAGAGTCCGCATATGTTCATTGGTCACTTTGTCACGGGTTCGGGGAGTAACGGCGGCAATGTGCAGGTGCAACAAGGGTAGTTGTTGTGACCCTACGGATCGGATGTTGAAGCCCAACGGCTCTTCGTAATATTTGATATTTTGATGCAGAGATTTAATGAGGCGGTGGCGAGCAAACTGTAAGATGCGGCATTGGCTTGATCAGCTCATTTGTCTTTGGCAAATCTTTCTGAATAGCATTAAATAGCCTATTTTTTGGATATATAAAAATGAAATATAGATTATATTAGGAAAAAGAAGAGGCCAGAATGGTCATTAACAAGGAATATACTATTGGCAAATATTCTGCACTCATCGGGGACACTATAAATGGCTTATCACCATGTGATCTTATCGGTGCCTTAAGAAATCCGCTGAAGTCATAACTCAGACTGTCGACAATGCACTGAAAACCGGTATATCTGCGCCTTGTGAAGATCCAATCCTCACAGGACGATTTCAGACGTTAAAAAAACTGCCTGCGCAGAATGAGCGAGCAATAGCCGCCAATCACACATCATGGCGCATCCACGAGTCTATTTTTCCCTTCCCGTACGACCATTCCTTCCAAGACGAGCCCGTTGCAGCCTATTATTTCTACAAGACATCCAAAAGCCATGCATCGCACGGAACCGATTTAAAAGCACCAACGCCGACCCTGAGACATCACCTCAGCCCACCAAGAATACCGTGCCTGACGAGGTAACACCGGACCTGTCGCATCTGGACCCTGCTCCGGAGGATTATTCGCGGTTCATTTTCCAAGACAAATGCCGGGTGAAAATCCATGCAGGCTCTGGTGGACACGGCTGTGTTGCTTACCTGCGCGAGAAATATGTCGAAGAAGGACCACCGAACGGCGGCGATGGCGGCAGTGGAGGCGGTATCTATATCCAAACCGTTGAGGGCTTGACCAGTCTCCATAAGCTGGCCCGCAGAGGTATTATCAGAGCTAGCAGGGGCCGAAATGGACAGGGCAAAAGCAAGGGTGGAAAACGAGGCGATGATGTCCTTCTTCAGGTACCTGTTGGCACTGTAGTGCGGGAGGTGAGCCGTTATGATCCGGTCGAGGAGGCGTGGGCCCGTATCAAGGAGGCGGAAGAAGCGTCCTATCTTGCCAAAGAGGAGAAGAAGGTCTGGCGGGATCCTGATGAAGATCCCGAAGCCGAAGATGAAGGATTTGAAGAAGAAGAAGAACCGGAGTTCAACCCTATCCAGCACGACCGCTGGGTGCTACACCCTGCTGCAAAACCGTCCGATTTTCTTATGGTGCAGTTCCCGAAATCATACCCGCGACGACAGAATATAGCAGCCATGGAACCCAAGGCGCCGATATGGCTGGACCTTTCAAAACCCATGGATAAACCCATGCTCCTGGCTGCCGGTGGTATTGGCGGGCTGGGGAATCCGCATTTCTCCACACGCGTAATGGGACGACCGAAATTTGCAAGCAAAGGTGAAGGCGGAATGATGTTAGAGCTCGACTTTGAGCTTAAGCTCCTTGCAGATGTCGGATTGGTTGGGAAACCGAATGCCGGCAAGAGTACGCTTCTCCGCTCGTTGACCAACAGTCGGACTCGCATTGGAAACTGGGAGTTCACTACACTTTCTCCCAGTATTGGTACTGTCATTACCGACGACATGAAGGGTCGTCCTCTTGTTGAGTCGAAGGTCCGTCGCACGCACTTTACAATTGCGGACATTCCGGGTCTGGTAGAAGGTGCCCATCTCAACCGAGGACTTGGTCTTGGGTTCCTTCGACATATCGACCGAGCTGGAATTCTGGCCTTTGTGGTTGATCTCAGTTTCGGCGATCCTGTACAGGAACTCCAGAAACTGTGGCGTGAACTTGGAGAGTACGAGCGAATGCGTGATGCAGAGCCTGACGCCGCCGAGGAAGACAACATCATTGAATGGAATCCCTTCACTGACAATGCAGATGGTGGTCATCAGCGACAGGCACTTGACCGAGAGCCTGCCCCGATATTGAATACCAACCCCGATGGCTCACTGCCTCCGCTGGCGATGACACCTCTGCATCTGAAGCCTTGGTTCGTCGTCGCATCCAAGGCAGACCTAGAAAACACGCATGAAAAATTCCGAGCTCTGCAGGAATACTTGTCTGGTGTCCAGAATGGCTCGATTGAGCATCCATCGGGTCATGAAAGGGCTTGGAAAGAGAAAGTGTCTGCTGTCCCTGTCAGTGCCAAAAGAGGTGAAGGTGTTTCTCGAATTCCCAAGTTGGTGATGGAACTTCTTGAATGAAGCATGTATATTAGAAAATTCCCTTGAACAAAGTGTACTATATAATAAACATCAACATACAATATTCCCCTGCAATCTACAACTCTACTATATGTCTGGCTTTAGTTTACCTAGGTAATGTAACCCTAGCAATTAAAGGTCATAGGACATAGAAAATTTGGAACATTCTCTTTTCTCCATTTGATTGCCAAAATGAGGGTTTGTGATATTTTTTTGGTGGAAGAACCAATCTTACCATAACACCCATAACACCATAACTTGAGAACACTTGGGGAACTGGGATTACTTTGGTGATAATTTCTAGCGTCTTTCTTTTCATTATTTTCCTTCCACATTTCCTAGTCATGGCCCTTTCATCAGTCCTTAGTGACGCGTTGTCTGTTATCGCCGAGCCAAGCTTTGACGACCCCATTCTCCAATGCGACAATCCTGACCTCCAAGATCTGCTCTTCAATGACACCGAGAAAGCACTTGAGCTTGCCAACTCAAAATTACACTCTTTTCCATTCAAGGATGTGCACATCTGCTGGCATCGACTCTACACGGACGCGTCTATCGTCAAGGCCTGCGTCATCATCATCACAAAATGCGGCTTGATATCCAAAGCCAGATTTGAAACCCAGCATCTAGTTGTCTCACAACTTATTCAAGACATCAAGGATGCAGAAACTAAACCGAAGCTCTCCCCGGATGCGCCATGGCTATCAGACGTCGTGGCAATCCTTGATCACGTCCTGATCATGTCTGGAGCTCCCCTCCGCGAGAAACTGGTCGAATCCTTGTTGTCCACGCTGCAGGCAGCTACAGAATCCCCAAAATTCGAATACGACAGCACCGGTAGCCCAGAATATCCTACCGCGAAGCGCAGAAAGTTCTCGCCTCCTCTCTTCCCTCCAAATGCGATCCGTAAACCCCACCTGGAACATCCGATCCCGCGTTTATCGGCGCCGTCGTTCGATCTAATCGAACACCACATTCAAAATATTCGCACCCCGCTGGTGATAACAGATGCAATGGACCACTGGCCAGCCACTTCGACGCGTCCATGGTCTTCGCGGAACTACTGGTGGGACCGCACCTTCGGGGGCCGCAGATTGGTCCCAATCGAGGTGGGAAGGTCGTATACCGACGAGGACTGGGGACAGAAGATCATGCCATTCAAAGAGTTTGTGGACAAGTACATATGGCAGGGCAAACTCGCTCCGACTGGTTCAGAAAACCAACCCCAGGTCACCAACCTCGACGGAGAGACAGCATACATGGCACAACACGACCTACTTACCCAAATACCGGCCTTGCGTAACGATATCAGTGTACCAGACTACTGCTATATTACCCCTCCGGGTCCAGACCCGGGAACACCAGTGTATGAGAAGAAAAAGCGAGAGCGCGAGGCGAAATCCCAAGCACAGGTCTCTGAAACCTCGCTTGGCGCCCAGTTGGACACACCGAATGAACATGATATCGCCGAAAACAATTCAGACGCAGGCTCACTTATAGGAATCCCCAGCGATCCCATTATCAATACATGGATCGGTCCCGCGTGGACAATCTCCCCTCTCCATCACGACCCCCACCACAATATCCTCGCCCAGGTCGTGGGCACAAAGTATATCCGACTATACTCGCCACGCACGCCTGACTCTCAGATCCACCCACGGGAACAGGAATGGGTCACGTCTATCGATGAGACGGCAGACCCCGATCCTGTATCTGGAGTTCGGCCAACGACTCGTAGACTGGTTGACATGTCCAACACTTCTAAGGTGGATCTGGCTGCTATCGAGTCTTCTCCTGCTGAGTATGAGCAATGGGAGGAGATGTGGCCTGGGTTCATGGACGCGGATTATGTGGAGACTGTTCTTCATGAAGGCGAGTGTCTATATATTCCTATTGGATGGTGGCACTATGTGCGTGGATTGAGGGCTGGGATCAGTGTGAACTTCTGGTGGGGGTGAGATATGTTGAAATAAGATGTGTTGAAATGAGATGTGCGACTTTGAAAATCCATAACCTGACAAAATTAAATGGTATTATACAAATATATTGATATATCTCCACTGGCCGGTTGATTTGATCTTGCGCCTTGTGATACTCTGCGGGGAGGTTGATGGAGGTGCTCTCACGGAGGGGTATCTGTGCCACGACACGGGTTGTATATAAAGCAGGTGAAGTCCTGAGGGTTAACAAGGGGATATGCGGGCTCTCGGAAAGGCCGAAATGGCATAGATTCGATGCAACTATGGACTAGATAGAATCAGACATATTTTCAACAAGAAACGCCATAAACACCATTGGAGACAGATGCAAGAATGAAGGGCGTTTGAATGCTTGCAAGCGTAGAAAGCCATGCAACGGTCATTATGCATGTAGCCGGTTTCAGAGTCCAGTATTCCCTCCCATATATCCTTCCTATCCCATGCGAAGAAAGTAAACAAAGATGACAGGTCGTAGATTGCGTGATTGTGTTCGTAGAGGATTTAGCCCACCACGCTGCGGAAACTCAACGCTTCGAGGAAGCCACCGAGGTCATCCTTCTGGACCTCGACAACACAATGCTCGAAGCTGTCGATGCGTACACGCGCATTTGTCTCCTGGACTACCTCCTGGAAGGCAATACCAAATCGGTTGCGGAGAAGATGCTTCTTTCCACGCGGATCTTCCTCGTCCTCGGATTCCGATTCCGATGAGGACTCAGACTCTTCTGATTCTTCGTCTTCGGCACCAGTCTCTTCTTCTCGTTCGGCACGCTCTGCTGCTCGCTGGGACCGGCGCTCTGATCGCTCTTTCTGTTTCTTCTCCTTAACGTCTTTCTTCTTCTTGCGCTCCTCCTGTCGCTTGGCCATGGCAGCGAAGTCAACAACGCCGCCGCCGCCACCAGTGCCAACGACTACATAGAGGTCGCGGTCTTCATCGAGGCCAGCAAGGACGAGAGGAGTTCCTGCTGCTCTCTTCCGACCGATCTTGACTGAGTCACCACGCTCTTTCTCTTGGACTCGAATGGCCTCAGCGATCCACAGGGCCAATTTCGTCAAGGCCCCGGGGTTTGTGAAGAGTTTGACGTCAGGTCCATCCTTGACCACGGCAATTCGGAATGCTCGAAGGTGACGGATTTGATGCTTAGAGAGTAAGGAAGTACCAGTGCGAAGGATAGCACGGTGTAGATGCTGAGCGAGAGGCAAAGACTCGAGGAGGATCGTGGGTGATTCGGACGTTAATGAAAGGGCATCGTACGCACTCCAGAACCGAGGTAGCAGACTAGCCAAGTCAGATTCGCCTGTGACTCCGCTGTTTACTGTATCATCGCGTACTTGCGGCAGACGTTTAGCGTCCCAAGAAGCCAAAGTCTCATGTGGCCCAACTTCCAGCATTGCACCCACAATAACACCTACATCTGTGGCAGAGAGGCACGCCTTCCAGCCCCAGCAACGCACGAATCCCCAGCCCTCACGGGCACTTGCACTTCCAGATCCCTCTGACGGCACAAGTCCATCTAGGCCATACATAGGGGCGTACTTCAGCAGGCGTGATCGTAGGACACGCTTCAACTCCATGTCCATGTGGGTATAGTATTGGTGACACTGGGTCAAACTGATTCCCATCTTGGCTAGAAGTTTGTGTAATCGTTTGCGGCCATTCTCAGTCCAAACATGCAGCCTTGGGGCGAGATAAGGACTGTGAAGCATACTTTCGTATAGAGACCAGTGCCGGACAAGAAGAAATCGCGGTTCAGGAGAAAGCCGGATCGACGTATCGGTGGGTGATCTAGCTGTTGTTGGAATGACACCGTTGATTTCTCCTCGGATATCACGATTTGATTCTAGAGGATCAGGCGGGTTCAAACGATGCACTTCATCGCGAAGTATTTGGCGAATGTGTTCACCACGTTGGCCACCCCAGCCTGCTGAGCCTCCTGATTCTGATGTGTTTGAAATACCCACGCCAGTCATTGTTCGACCACTGAGTTCCAGGCTGGAGACACCGACAATAGCAAGCCACAACAGGTCATTGTCATCTCGTCCAAGCTCGGATGCCAGAGAGTAGATCAGCGACGAAATTGGTTCTGAGTATGAGGTTCCAGACGAATAGTATGATTGTAGAACAGAGTCGTGTTTTCGCTTTAGTTTAATTAAACGTTTCTTTAATGACCGCGCTGAGGGTTGCTTCGCCTCGGCTGGGGAGGGCGAATCAGTTGTCGGTGTCACAGACCGCGATGAGTTCGAAGAATTGATTCCAGTCTTTGTCCGGCCAGTCGGAGACGAGGTAATAGAGGATCCCTATATCACGCGTTAGTCTATTGTCTGGTTATAAAAATGTTGAGACCTACCGAATTGCTTCTCCTCCGTTGATGGGGCGGCTCATCGCCTTCTGAATCCTCATCGTCTTCACGACCTGACCAGGATTTGCGCTTTTTCGACCCTGTTTGCGTTTCGTCTTCAGATCCGTCGTCACTCGCGTCATCTTCGTCGTCGTCTACCTCTGGCATCTCCAGTAACGCGTAATATGCCTCTCGTTCATTGCGAAGCTCTTCCTCAATGTCTCCGTCGTCATACACGATTATTCCGCCATTCTTTGACGTGTAAGCGGAAGTGATGCACCCTTTGTCAACCCCCCGTCCTCGCCGTCGCGCATTGGCGTCAATTTCAGCCATGGGTTGGCCCATCCCGGCTTGTCCACCAAAGACATTCCCCAGGTTCCACGGCCGTCGCGCGTCGAATACCCAGATCTCCACGCCTCCCATATCTTCCACCTCGTCCTCGGGATTGCTCAACGCCAGTATCTCGCTTAAATCCACTAGACCCCCTACTCCGAGACAGACGACAACTCCTCCACTGCCGCCATTGGTGGTCTGCATCGGGCGGACCAGCTCCTCCCCCGCACGCGACAGGTCGCCATATCCTGCAACTGGTTGGATTTTATGAGGGATATAGTCGCGCTTTAGTAAAGATGTGAGAATTCGACAGGCACATAGCGCGTCTGGCTCTAATGCCACGAGAATCAAGACGGGTGGAGAAAGTGGGTGGTGAGATCGGAGGAGTTGTAGGTAGAGGTGTGAGATGAGCTGCCGAGGGAGATACATGGCCAGCTTGGGATTGTCATATGCTCATGCGACAGCTCATGAAGAGAGACTCGGAAGAATAAACTCAGAAATGTGAGGTGGTTATTTGGTGTGAAGCCCTTGCAGCAAAGAGTCTCCCATAGCGCCAGGGAAGTGGACAAGCGCGACGCGTCGGAGGCACGTGCCGCCCATATGTCTTCACGATATTTGCCCTTCTTTTATTACTTGGATATTCTATTATTTGATTGTCTTACTCTTTAATGTATTGAATTAATTGTCACCATACGTCTTCTAAACTTCTTAAAATATGGGTTGGTTCATCTTATTGCCCAATGCAAATTGGGTGCTTAACGCGAAATATTTCATCTATACTCTAAATGGAGTCTTACGCGCAAATCCTTTGTTCGCTGTCCACCGACCACGCAGTCTCCTGCAAAACAAGCCAAATTATTCACAGTCTCAGCTGGTAAAGACCCTTCTTCTAGAATCACAAATACATTGCGACATCTTGGTTGCATATTTAGTAGAATGATTACTTGGGTTACGTGTCTCAAACCTATAGCTGTTTCATAAGGGCTGTTGTATCAGGATATCTTTCGAATTCAATAATCACAAAGGTAACGCCTTGCGCCATGAACATGCTATGTTCTCCGAAACCATTCTAGCGAGGACATTATGGCCATGCATCCATAGGCCCGGGAAAAAAAACTCAAGTTGCAGCCAAAGCAGACAACACCTTGCTTTGTTGCAAATATTAAACAGACGAGCGGCCCAAAATCGATCCAGCCACCCAGATGGCGGTGCATGCACCAACGACAGAGATGCCAACTAACCGCTTGCCCCAGCTGCTGTCTTCCGCCATTTTGGATGGCCCAACTGTCTTCTTCAGCTTCAACTGCAAAGGTGATGATGAATGTAGATCTTCGGTGGCATTTTCAGCGGAATCACCAAGTATGGCTGAATATTCCTCGTCACGCTTTTGCCACTTCTCCACAAGTCGCGCAATCTCAGCCAAATCTTCCTTGAGAGAGCCAGGCTCAGTGGCATTGGCATTCTCAACTTCCACATTCTGGACATTGCCGAAGAAGTCAACCACAGTCCGCAGGCGGCCTTCTTGCTCGCCTCCAGGGAACAAATCCCACCGGACACCCGGCTGAGAGTGGATCTTCGACTCATCGTAAGAATCGAACAGGTCTCCCAGGTTGAGTTTAGAAGTGACACTTGTCACTTGTGTCTCGAGGAATTCAAGAACATAGTATGTCCAGCGATCAATGACAGCGACGCCGACGTCATTGTCCGCGTGGTGGGAATAGGAAGACTGGTCGATTTCGCTGGAGCCTGTCGCCACGATGTTAGGCGAGTAGAAATGGGTGTACATCGTATTGGCCTGGCAAGTGTCGATCATGAACAACAGCTCATGGTAGCGCTTCTTCTCCCACATCTGTCCAAACGCGTCCGCAAGATCCCACGCGCCGATCTCTTCGGCGTCCTGGAACTTTAGGAATTGGTCGCCTCCATGTCCGGTCATGTATACTAGTACATTGCTGCCGGCATCAGATCCCAGGCGCTTGCTGCGCGGCACGTCTTCGTCGAGGCGGTCTGTCAAGAGTCGAATGAAGTTCTCCACGGTCACTTCGTACCCCCTGTAGTCCACTTCGATGTTGTCACCATATAGATCGACGGCCCGGTCTGCGTTACTATAGACGGTGCCTGGGAAAGCGTTTCGGGGGTTGCAAGCCATGTCATCGGGGAGCATGAGGATAATCTGTGAATCGGGAATGCCGAGCCGTTTGACGGTCCGGTATAGTGAGAGGACATTGGCGAGGTGACGGTAGTTGAACCAGAAGCGAGATGTAGATACGAGTACCGCCCAGTTAGAGGTGTGTTCAGCGACAACTGCGCTGGCAAGGAGCAGTAAGGCGAACGCTTGTAGAAAGCGGAAGAGTAAAGCCATTGTGACGGACGATCAGATCATAGTAGGGAGGAACACTGCTTGTATCACTAACCGGTAAATGTGAAATCGGCAGTGATAAAACGTAAATTGAATCAAACTCTGCAGATATCAATTACAAGAACCATATCAAGGCCATACCACACATGGCCGGAAGAAGATAGACTACTTCAAGAAGCTGCCTAGGTGAGATAGGAGATTACAAATGCCGGGGAACCTTCCAGGAGCGCCACCTTCATAAGGCATCAATCTTGACGCACGGACTACAGAGTCACCGCCTTCATCGGAGTCGGCATATTGGTCCCGCGGATCAGATCATGGAGTAGAAACTCGATTCTACCTTTTTCTTTTCGCATCCATTCCTCAGATTCTGTCCAGTGTTTAGTTCGGATATCATATTTCACCATGGCAGGCAAGAAAGCAGCAGGTGAGAACACCAAGAAGGTCGCCGGAAACGCTCGTGTATGTTATTTTTTTTAAACCCCGCCCCCGCTATTATTGCCACATCCCTCAAGTATAAGATCATTTGGAAAAAAGCTAACAGTGGCGTACAGAAAGCGGAGGCCGCAGCATCAAAGAAGGCAGCTGAGGACCAGAAGAAGGCTGCAGAGGAGGAAAAGGAATGGAAGAAGGGGTCCAAGAGCAGTGCTAAGAAGTATGCGAACGCAGTCTCTCAGAGAACATGTTTTCAAGGACCGAGCTAATCACCTTCAATCTATAGGGAAGACGCCGAATCCAAGAAAGCTGAAGCTGCCCGCAAGAAGGCAGAGCGCGATGCCCTACTCGCCGCGGAAGAAGCTTCTCAACCAGCCAAAGCCAAAGGCGCGAACGCCAAAACCGCACAAAAGAAGACTCGCGGCCTCGATCTTTCACAGTTGGATGATGCTCCTGCTGGCAGCAAGAAGGAATCTGCTCTCAGCGCCACTGGTATCGACAATGCACTAGACGCCCTGTCTCTGGCCTCAAAGGACACATCTAAGATCGACCGACACCCCGAGCGCCGATTCAAGGCCGCATATGCTGCATTCGAGGAGAGGCGCTTGCCAGAGATTGAGCAGGAAAACCCCGGTCTGCGTCGGAACCAGCGTATGGAGCTCTGCCGGAAGGAATTCGAGAAGAGCGAGGAGAACCCATTCAACCAGGTGCATGCCGCTGTTAATGCCACCAAGGAAGAGGTTGCTGCGCTTCGGGATAGCGAGCGCAAGAAGGTCGAGAGCAGACTGGGCGCCAAATAGATTGGTCTGTTGCTGGATCACAAGCATTCAGGGCATATGGATACCGGGGAATCGTGGCAATGTGCTGATATTGTCGCATTGACCGTGGGTCCTAAGTCTCCATGCTCTCAAATACCCAACGTGGATAGGATGGTATCTCAAATTGTGAGCCTCTTATCTTGGTTCGGAGTCAATTTTGTACGGTATGGGAATACCAGCCGTTTTCGAGTCATTGGGTCGCTGCATAGGCCAAACAAGAGGCTTAAGCATTAAGCCCGGGAAATAGACAACCGTGACGCATTTGTTCTTACATCGCACCAAGCGTTGTTTCTTTGCCCTTTGCGGTATATAAACTTACGAAATAAAATGATCAATATCCCTTTCGAGGTATTAGCCTTGGTGTAAAATAGTCTATTCCGACAGTAAGCTGCCCGGCAACCCAATATCTTAAAGATACATCCCCAGTAAGCCCCTCCATAGAGCAGCTCCGTTGCACCCAAAAAAAAGTGACCAGTCTCTGGACCCTGCCAGAGCCATATATAATTCGTTTCAAATATCCTATGACATCGTAGCTCGCACATCCCATACATATAGATTCTCGTCCCATCCAACACTAGCACACCAGCCCTCACTTCCAAACAGACACCAGTCAATACCTGTTACAAACTCGGTATGTCTACCCATGCGCCCCAGTTCGGCGCCAACCACTGGACCAGCGCGCATCATATCCATATCCCCGCCCAGGCCCGCGTCTGACCGGTCACTCCACACTCGACAAGTCATATCGTAGCTAGCACTCAAAAGAACATTAGAAAGATGCGGCGACCAAGCCACTTTCCGCACAGCATATTCATGCCCGAGCATAGTGGCCAGCGGCCCTTGTTGCGGGGCTCTGATATCAAACGTCCGGATAGCACGATCAACACCCGCCGTAGCCAGAACAGTGGGACGGTACTTGTTCCAGTCGTGGGTGAGGGCCTCAGCGGGCGGGGAAGGGCCGCCCGGCTGGCCGGGGATTGTAGGCGCGGGGGGACCGGCGTGGATGGGAATCTGGGTGACGAGGTGGTTTGAGGCGGAGGCTGGGGTGCGGAGATCGAAAACGCGCACGTATGAGTCTGACGTCACGCACGAGATGATGTCTGGACTGTGTGGACAGAATGAGGCGGAGTAGGTGCAGCTGTGTGTTGGGAGGGTGAGGAGGGACTGCGGGCGATGTGGCGACCAGATGCGGACTGTACCGTCCCAGCTACTTGAGCAGAAGCGGTCTTTTGCAACGGGGTTCCAGCTTACGCTGAATACTTCCCGTGCGTGCTCTTTCCAGTTTGAGATTGGAAATTCGTCCGCTGTGCAATCGAATAGCTTGATGCTGCCGTCGCCTGATGCGGCGAGGACTTGGTTCTCGTGGAGTTCGGACCATGCGAGATCATATAGTGAGTCTTGTGTTGTAAACCTGGTGGTTGTGATAGGCCAAATGGTTAGGATTTGTTTGTGTTTCCTATTTGCTGCACTGTGAATATCTCACTTACCATTTTAGCGGTTGGATTCCATTCGCAGTCAACTCTAGGATATGGAGGCGGCCGTTACCAACTAGGCCAAAATTTGAAGAACTTGCAACAGCTAGCCGATTGTCAAAGAACGGGGAGTATTTGACAGCGCAGCCCTGGTATCCTTGTGTGCGGTAATGGAGCATGATGAGCAACTGATGGGCCCCGGTGGCTCGAGGGGGGAGGTAGAAAAGACAAAGAGAAAAGGCAAAGGAGACCTTCAAACAA
Organism: Penicillium cf. griseofulvum; assembly: GCA_028974015.1. NCBI lineage: Eukaryota > Fungi > Ascomycota > Eurotiomycetes > Eurotiales > Aspergillaceae > Penicillium > Penicillium cf. griseofulvum. The sequence goes on from JAPQKP010000001.1 coordinate 3,385,094, forward strand.
GCTATAGGGTATCAAAAAGACAAATGTCAATCACGAAGTTGTCCAAGTTCAGATTCGTACGATTTCGGGATTGCGGGGATCAGATGGGCCGAGGTCCTTCCTTGGCTTTCAGGCACGACATTTTCCTATACTACTTTCACATTCACTTTTTGTTGATTTATTACTTATATCTGCATTATATTACTGAAATCACCTCGATTCAATTGGTTCCCTGAAGATTGTCTATTCGTAGTGTTCTTTTCGCAACCTTTATTATGTTTTTAGTAGTTAGGTCAACAGCATGTCCATCGACACATGATTCATACTAACATATTTTCTACAGAGTCTGTTTCTTAACATATTGCTGTTTAGATTAGATTCAATGCAAGTAAGATAAAGCTGTGCTCATATGTAGATCAATGAGGTGATGTATAGATAGATGTTCATGATCGTTGACGTCAACGGGCTACATCTATATCTGCATCCAGCCCAGCCCTAATTGTAACGGTAATAAGGAACCATTCTAGACCCTCAGTATTCAATTCACTGGCATATAATTGAGCCAATCATATTGAATATGTACAGATTGAGCCACCCGATATTTTGCCTCAGCCTCAGCAAAGTATGGAAATGACGCCATGGTTGGCCTTTTCTGAAATCTGCTTCTTAGTTTGCTCGCTTTAATTCGGATTGAATATGCACTTCTCTTAACATACAAATCAACCACTATGATAACCTCAAAACAATATGATACCCAAATGGCACCCAAACAGGGAGGCGACAACCCAACGCCAGTACCAAAGCACAATCCCACTCCTGCCAGTCTATTCCTCAAAGAAGAAGTCTACCGACTCGGGGCATTGCCAGGACTGAGATCCCTACCTCCAGGCCCAGAGCGCGACTTTCTTACTCTATCATGGGGACCTATTGTCTACCGCACCTCGTACGCTCCCGAAACCAAACGTCTCCTCCCCGTATTCCTGCGCTACCTCAACAATTCCGTGCAACGGGCGTTGCGCCGGACATTTACAGGCTCCGATGAAGACATCCAAATTCTCACCGAGACATACTCTTCCAAGGTTTTCAGCTCACGAGAGATGTACACCAATATGAATGAGGAAGCGGTCCGAGAAGCCTTCCATGAGTTCAAGGTGTCGCTTAGGATACCTGAAACAGAGCTTCCGAGCAGACTGCGCATATGCTTGATGCTAGATGATGAATCGTTGGCGCACATGAAATGTGTTTTAGATTTTTCCTCTATGGCTGAGGAGGATGCTGATGTGGGCGGATGCTGGGTGAAGGTTGTTGAGGAGAATTTTCCGGATTCGAGGATGGGTGATCACCCGCTTGCGAGACACGATATGGAATATGTATCTGAGTGCGTTCAAGAACATCGTAGGAGTTATCATGGGTGGACGAGGGTGGCACTGAGTGCATTGGTAGAGGTCTTTGATGGGCTTCGCCAAATGAAATGGTTGGTTGACTATCATCGAGAGGGAAGCGTATACATGGGAGACGGCAATTGGAAGAGTATCTCAAGCTAACCCTTTTGAATCACTTTCCATTTATTTTAACATATATTTCATAAGAATAGCTGGCCGCTTTTGCGGCCACTATTACTTCAACCTTTTAAGAGCAATATCGAATTAGGCTCAGCTCTGGGATGAGCGGGGAGGATAGAGAAATTCATCATGTACCGAGTATGTATAACTAGATGGTCAAATTTGTCGATAAATATACGCAGCTCGACTCGGGCGTTGTGGTTAGGCGTCTCAACCAATGAACAGCTATGACTTAAATGACGCCCACCAGTATGGTCGAATTTAAACGGGTAGATTTGAGCCTGGGATAACGCAGTAGGTAGGAGTGGGTGATTTAAGGAGTTTCACAATACGCCCTCGTCCACGAATCGTCCAGCAGCACACGGGCATATGTCAACTATACCGGCGTCTCTCGTACAAGACTTCCATCGAGCTGGATACTGGGTAATTTACCTGGAATCTCATTATAGTCTAGGCAGCCATTCGACTGCATCTATGACATCGTAACCCGATTGGTCACTTCAACGGCAGTCATGTGCCGATAAACGTTTTATCGTGAATTCCCTTGGAAATCACCTTAAACATCCATTCATCACTTGAAATAATGAACCTAAAACATGAATGCTTTCATATCCAGGAAACGTCTACGACTATCGACTCTGAGCGATGAGCCCAATGAGTCATCGGATCCCCACGAAGACACCACTGATACCAAGCTAGCAATACTACTGTCTCTCTTCCCGGCTATCAAACAGGATGAGCTATTGGATATCCTCGTATCCTGTGAAGGGTCTGTGAAGAATGTCACTGAGCTCCTCTCCGCGAAAGACTCCACATCAGGCACACCCGTTGGCAAAAAGCGAGCTGCTGTTGCCTCAGCATTCGGCATGCAGACATCTCTCTCATCACATGTTCTTACAACGACCGAAGATGGGAGCATGAAACCCATGCATGAAAATGCGAGGAATAAAAAGCTTCCGCCTCCAAAGAAGGGCAAAACATTGCACCTTTACTCGCCTGAGGATATCGCAGCCTACACACCTTGTACTATCATTCACAATTTCCTGCCAGCTAATGAAGCAGATACACTTCTGCTTGAATTACTTGATGAATCGAAACACTTTTCTCGGTACGACTTTCAACTCTTCAGCCGCACCGTCCAGAGTCCCCACACAAATGCCGTGTATGTCTCTACGCCTGAAGAACACCGGCAACAGACTTCGGAATACACTTACGGTGGCAGATATCTGTCAAATGTGCGCCAGGTAACACCACAGTTACGATCAGTGTCACGCCAAGTACAGAAAAGTGTCAATAACGAGATCAACAAACGAATTCGAGACGTCTATCCTGACGGAAAGAAGTTAAAGTACCAGTCCCCAAAAGAGTGGCGACCCAATGCAGCATTTGTCAACTGCTACGACGGGCCGAGCGAAAGTGTGGGATATCACTCCGACAAACTCACCTATCTCGGTCCCCACCCGGTGATAGGAAGCCTGAGCTTGGGCGTGACACGCGAATTCCGAGTCCGTCGAATAGTACCTCGAGATGACGACGAGACTACGGAAGAAGATCACAACGCGAATAAGACTAGTCCAGTTTCAAATTCTGCACGGAACCAGACTGCATCGGCTGCACACGCTGACGCCCAGGGCCAAATCTCAATCCATCTCCCACACAATTCTCTCCTTATTATGCACGCAGAGATGCAAGAGGAGTGGAAACACTCTATCGCTCCAGCTCGAACCATTTCCCCACATCCGATTTCTGGGAATAGACGTATCAATATCACATATCGTTGGTATCGTGATACTCTGCACCCACGTTACACGCCACGTTGCATGTGTGACGAACCCACGATCCTCCGATGTGTACAACGTAAGCATGAGACGCGAGGGAGATACATGTGGATGTGCTATGCTGGATATGCCCCAGGAAAGGAAGGGTGTTCTTTCTTCCAGTGGGCCGAGTTTGATGACGACGGGGATCCGGTGTGGGGAAAGGAAGTCATCCAGGACAAGGCTCCAACTTTGGCAAATTTCTCGGCATCTCAATAGATTATGAACCTTATGTATGATAGAGAGGCGGAATCATTCCGTTTTTGACCTCGGATACACGAAACGAAGTAATACGAGAACTGCACGAGGACAGATTTATTTGCCAAATACATTTGAAGACTGCGGTATCACGCAGAATGCATAACTCTGGGGATTTGGGTTTGAGTCCTATTGGCTTTTATTGCCAGCAGAAACTTGGCCGCTCCTTCTATATATGACTAACCCATTGTAGAAACTCTTAAGTTGATGTAGCAATGAAGTATAGCAGTTACTACGAAAGAGATCTAAGCAATGAATCCTAAAATCCAATAACTAACTGGGACCCAACTCCAGTGATATGCAGATACTGTGGCTCAGGCGGAAATCAGGCGGAAAGTGGACTCGAACTCCACACTTCTAGGGGTCCTCAGCCGTCTTGATACTCATTTGGACCAATCACACGCCAACTGCTGCTAGGTTTCACCGGATCATGCCTCTAATGTATGTGAACGGACCAATCTCCAATCATTGAGTACAGAAACAGCCAAGATTGCCCTAAACTGCCAATTAAGATGAAGATATGCGGAATCATCTCCGCTCCGCTCCGCTATGTTATAAGTACGGTGTAAAAAGTTGGCGAGCTTGCGTTTCATGTCTTCCGTTGCTATTTTTCTTTGTCATTTTTACATGATCCATATCTGAACTCTACACTATGACTTCTGGAATTGAGGATACCTATGACTATATTGTCTGCGGGTAAGATATCTACCGTGAGAAGCTTATAATCTTGCTAACCTTGAGGTAGAGGAGGAACCTCTGGCTGTGTGGTTGCTGGTCGCCTAGCAGAAAATCTCGAAGTCACAGTCTTGCTGCTGGAAGCCGGACAGCATAATAAGGACCTAGAGAATGTTCATATGACCGGCGGGTGAGCTGCAAAAGCCTAGTTGAATCATTCCTCATCACTGACAGACTAGGTGGTCAAACAACTTCGATGCCGAGACAGACTGGAACTTCGTTACCCCTCCAATGGCAGGGGTTGACAACCGCCAAGTCAAATTGAGTCGTGGTCGATTCCTTGGAGGATCCAGCGGGTGCAATGGCACGCTTTGTATCCGTGGCAGCAAACAGGACTATGATGACTGGGGACTAGATGGATGGAGCGGAGATGAGTTCTTCAAGTATATGAGAAAGGTAGGCGACATGATTCCACGCTTGATGCTGATATCCAAGTAGGTACTGACAACACGAGTAGTCGGAGACCTTCCACCCAAAGATATGGTTCCAAGCCGATAGAGAGAGTCATGGATACTCTGGGCCACTTCACACAGAGCCGCATGATCTAGCGCCAATCTCTCAGCTCCTGCTCGACTCTTACGTCTCGCAAGGTATGCCCTTGCATCATGATATGTTCAGTACTGGTGATGTTGCGCAAGGTTGTGGTCATGTACCTCGAACAGTCTACCAGGGCATAAGGACAACAGGCGCTGATTTCGTCACCAAAAAGAACCACCGTGGAAATATCATCATCAAGACAGACACCACTGTCGACAAAATCATCTTCAGCAAGCATACAAACGAGACTCGCGCTTCCGGCGTAGTCACACAAACCTCAGATGGCAGCTCTACCATCTACCATGCCCGAAAGGAGATCATAATCTCTGCAGGCGCCTACTGCAGCCCTGCAATCCTGCTTAGATCAGGCATCGGCCCCAAGGCAGAGCTAGAACAACACAATATCCCCTCTTTAATCAACTTACCAGGTGTTGGAAAGAATCTCATCGATCACCTCGTCAGTAATCCCTACCCAGCCATACCAACCTGAACCACCCTAACACCTACTCTCTAGATTGTATTCATGTTCTACGAAACCTCAAAGCAAGGTGTAACAAACGACCACCATGTCTACCACAACGACAACTTCGACCGAACCTACGTCCAATGGAAAGAGAAGAAAACCGGCTTCCTATCCAGCTTCCCATTCGGCGGCTTTGCCTTCGCCCGTCTCGACAACCGACTGAAAGACGAGCCTCTCTGGAAAACTGCTCCCCGCAAACCAGGCCGTGACCCCATGGGCCTCACGCCGCAGCAGCCGAACATCGAGTTCTTCAACACAGAGTGCTACGGGGGACCCAAGCAGTACGACCAATTCCCAATTAACAACCAGCATGCTTTTTCCATGATTGCAGAGCTGTTTGCGCCGAAGTCTCGTGGCTCGGTGGTGCTGGAATCGGCTGATCCGAGGGTAAACCCGGTTGTTGATTGTAATTATCTGGCTGATCCACTTGATCTGTTGGTTCTTAGTGAGGCTTGTCGGCTTGGGAATGAGGTTGTTATGCAGGGTGCTGGGACTAAGGATATTGTTAAGGGGTCTTGGCCGTCGAATTTGAACCATCATACTTATAAATCGAGGGAGGAGTGGGTTCCGTATGTGAAACAACATGCGACTACTTGTGAGTTGGTGGATTATTGGAATTATTCTTGGCCTTGTATTTACTGACGTTTTGTTGACAGGCTACCATGCGGCGGGTACTTGTGCCATGGGGAAGACGGGTGATCCTACGGCTGTTCTCGATGAGAAACTGCAAGTCAGGGGTGTTTCGGGGCTGCGAGTTGCTGATTGCAGTGTCATGCCTACATTGCATGGAGGACATACCCAGATGCCGGCTTATGGCATCGGAGAGAAATGTGCGGATTTAATCAAAGAAACATGGCGGATGGCGGGTAATGTCTATCCTCGCATCTGATACTTTATAATATCGAGTTTTGTCAGCATTTAGGAAGGATTGTGACTTTTGTGGTTATGTGCTCATTTCCGTACTCAGTTCCAGTGCTGGATTGGAACACCACGATTGGGAAGTCTCGATTCATTAGTCAAATAGCGAGTTCCATCCAATTGAAATTTATACTCTTAGAGAATACCGAACCTTCCTGTACAAGTACAAATATAAAGCATAACCCAAGTCTGTCAGGAGCAGAACAAGCACAAGGTCCATAAGAATAGTGTGATGGCTCCAAAAGAGCAAATTCAAACGGTTGATCTCAACTAAGTTCGCTTGAAGATCCCAAGCTGATACTAATAGCTTCATCATCCAGTTCATAGGACATTAGCGCTGAAACATTGCGATGATCCCTAGAAGGACGGGGCGGCACACTTGGGGTGCGCGAGATGGTGCAATGAGTTTCCAAACAAATAGTATGCGGTTGCGGTAGCAAAGAGTGCTGATGCTCGAGGCGGGCGCTTAGAACATGCTGCGCAACCGGCTCAGAAGAGTATGCCTTTAGGACACTGTTAATCTGCCTAATCAAGTCTTCGAGCACGGGATGTTCAGTCAATTGGGTTTCCCGACAAAACCCGATCGGCACACCAATTTTCACTTTGAGTATCCAGGTCTCCCCTGGTCGTAGCCGCACCAGATGGCAGTCTTCAATTGCCGACTCAAATTGGCATCCGTGGCCCTGTTCAACAAACAGTTTTAAGTCCGAAAGGGCCCCAGGGCTGAGACCGGCCCGAAGCTGCCGAACGACTTTGGAGACCTTTCGCATGAAATGAACCTCGCAGGATCGTGGATCATCAGTATCGGCATCATAGAAAATGTGCCAGCCAAGTGGATGATTTGCTGTGTAAAGAGGAAAGCGAAGCTGAGGGGAGATTGTATGGATACCAATCGCCGTATCCACGTCAGATATAAACAGTTTTTCTGGTGGACATGCGGAAAGGAATACCAGATGACAAAATGCTGCTCTGGGAGACTGGTAAAAGAGTCGGGATATCTGTCGAATAGAGTTACCTGCGTCGGAGCATTTTCTCTTGTTCTTTTTCAACTGGCGGAGAGAGAAGGAATTTAGGGTGGTTCTCAACGTCTCGAATGAGTGGAACCCCAACTGAAGCAATAGTTCAAACCCGTTTCTAGAGCTTCCGTCAACACATGCTATGGCTATTCTGTCACTGTTGATGGCTAAATTTGACGTAAGCACAGAAGATGCTAGGACTATTGGCGTTAAGAGGCTAACAGAAGACTGCTGCCTGTTTTATAGTCAGCAAAAACATGCTTTTATTGATGGGTAAGCCAATGGGGCCAACTCACAAGCCATCAAAAAGTATAATAATGTCAAGGGGTGCGAGGCTCGAGGTCTCAGGCAGGGAAATAGGTTCGACATCGGCAGATACATTCACTGACGTCCATACAGACATCGAATCGGTGCCCATGCATGGCCATCCTGCGTAGGATCTCATTCTGGCAAATGTGACAGGAAGCTCCAAGGGACAGATTAATCCGGATGACCCTGGGCGCAGCATGTTTGATAAAGACCGGAAACCACTATCCACTCTGGGCTTTTGCTTTGAGGTAGAATCTGCTGGCGGTTCCATTGCGCCGGAATCAGAGGGTGATTTCGACGAGAGGCATGGCTCTATAGAGCCATAAGACCCGGAGCTCCAGCGAACGAGCAGTTGTGGCGCCAATTGATATCCACTCGGGGTCATGAGGTTCTTTCGAGGATCAACGCGGCGACGCGAGGTCTGCAACAACAGTTAATAGGAACAATAATATTGGCACCAAGAGTAAGAATTACCTGGTCAATAAATGGATCTTCATTATCAAACCCAGTCTTGCGGATACCTCGGGAAGATGCAGTATGATCCTGGCGAACTTTCACCACATCGATGTTGTAAAGACTATCACTGAGAGAAGGGGTTCTGGTTGATGTCGCAAGCTCGCTTGAATCGTATTCCGCGCTCGCAGAAAGGGACGAACGGCGAGAAGGGATCTGTGGATATGACAAGCTCGAAAGAGAACTAGATGTCGAGTTGGCTCTATGTATGGATGTGATGCATGAAGTGCGGCATTTGAGCACAGTAAGGGGTGTAGTTGGTGTGTCCTTCATGGCGTGGGATCTAAGTAAGCTCTCTGGTCCTGATAGGAGGCTCGAACTCAATCCGAATATCAGAAGCCTCAGTGGCACGAGTTAAATTCAAGTGAGGCGTGACAGGACTGGCCTCTGAGTCTGATGGGATCCTTTTGCGTCTCTGCTGCTTCCAAAGGCAGAAGCACGACAGGCACGACAGGCACGACCCACTGAGGGAATGAATACTCCAGTAATTGGAACACGCAAGAGCGATGACAACAACGAAGATGAGAACAACGATGGGAACAAGGACCAATGCAATAATTAAAGCTGAGCTTTTGATATCATAGGATAGCTTATAGGTCATTGTGCTCGAATATATTGATGTGAGGAGGAGAAATGGGAAAGTAAAAAACATTGAAGCCATATGCTCCTGCCGCTCTCCGGAGGACCGACGACTAAGATGGCAACGACGATGTCATTTCCATGGCGGGACGCCCATGGAATTCTCCGAGGTCAAGTCGATAAACATTTTTGCTTAAAAAAAGGTCAAGTAGCAATTGGGTATCATAATCCATCAGATAGCACTTATATCCCGTTCCCTGTCATCGCAACCATCTTCTCCTTGACTGAGTTCATGGTTGTATCATCCAGTCGCGAAAACCGGATCTAAAAGGTGGTTAGTATAAGTCGAGACTGGGCATCGAGGGTTATATACCGTTTCATCCATACCCCCACGACCAGCACCCCCATACAGCATCGGCTCAGAATGAGAGTTTTCAATCTCATCTTTCACCCGTCTAGCCCAAATTCCATCCCAATGCCAATCTCCTGGAAGCCGAGCCTGTGGGCTTCCTCGTTTCAGTTGTCCTCGAGGGCCTCCTCGACGATGTGCCTGCCATGCATGCCATGCTCCAGGGTTCCCTGCGACCTCAACCGGTAGCGAATCCAAAACCAATTCGTCATCGAACGTCGACCGAATGTAATCCAATATCTCGGACACTGGAACGACATCCCTTCGTTCCGAAAACTGATCTGTAGCAGGTGCCTGAGCCAAAGGTGGCGTTTCTACATCGCCGTTCTCACTAGCCACTGATATCACTGGAGGGTTTGACGCGTTCGAGTCTTCACCATTGTCTGTAACCGGGTCGGCAGAACTTGCGTTTCCCGCCGATGCAGCACTTGCACTAGTGCCGCTTACATTCCGTGATGTGTTCCCTGATGCCATGCTCCGCTTTGCCCTACCAAACCAATGAGGGAATCCATGGCGCAGACTGAATCCGCCGGGCGGTAATCGTTCATCATCCGTTGCACTGACGGGATTATCACTTGCAGAGCCAGTGCTAAAGGTATATGTAGTGAGAGGCACAATCAATGGGTGGAACAAGTCGGTTGCGAAGGTGACTAGAGGAGGAAGGTCGGGATAGGTGCCTGGGAAGCGGAGTTGGAATCGGAGAACAGCCGAAGCATAGGGGCCTGCAAACTGGAGTTAGTCGGCGCGTGGTGCAATAAATAACAATTTTGAATTCACCTGAGCGAACAAAAATCACTCCATTCCAGAGTGTCGGGTCTCCGGACGCGAGGCTCACATAAACTCCTGGTGGTGCTGCACGTCTCAAGCTGGCGCTGTGGTGGGGTCAGTACATGGATTGGTCTACGTGAAATAAAAGAGGCTCACAATTCCAGGTGGAGCTGCTGCTTTCGAAGTGAAGGTATGCAGGGCAACTTGGAGGTCGACATGTCTCCTTTAGCAGAGGAGGAAGTTGGGAAGATCCCGGGGTTGATGCCAGCTTATCGGCTTATCGCCGATCAATATCCAACCTCAAAATATTTAAGGCACAGGAGTTCGAATTTTGTATATGAGTTAAGATTTTGATGTTTTTACTATATTCAAGGATGTGCTATGTGTTTCTTTAGGCCCTGACATCATTCCATGCCGCCAATCTTGTGTGAACATATACAGCCCTGAGATCATCTAATATCTTCTATTTCTGTAAGGCATCGCACTAACTATAGAGAGCGAAGACTTCTTTGCTAAGCGCGACAAGATCCCTATGGAGAGGTACCTTCTATAATGGGAAAGGAATGGTTATGATCCTAGAGCATATAGATAGGAGGACTTACTTCAGGAAAGACGAAAGCCTCCCTAAGACCAACAAGTTATATTCAGGAACTATAAACCTTTACCTAAAGTAAGTTAACGCGCATCTAAAGTAGCAATCCCTTCCTATTTATGAATTATGATGACCTTCCCTTAGTTTCACTATAGACCTAGAGAATCACCGTTCACCCCGAATGGGCGGAAACGGTCATGTCGAAAGAGTTTCGTGAAGCAGCGGGGGGTAACTAAACACCCATCACTTATTCTCGCCCTCTTCTCATCACAGAAACCAGGCCACAGTGTGGGTGGAAGTAGATCATTCGTTGTCACACCCTCAATGCTTGCTAAGAATAATGATCAAATTTCCTCGTTGTAGGTTATCTTGTCATGTGGAACTTTGGCTAGGTTCTAAAGATGGGAACCACATATCCTCCTGCTTGTCGATAGGTTCCATACTTTATTGCAAATTTTTCAAAGGCATTAGGAAGACTACATCAAATCGTTCTCTGTTCTTAGGTCGTTATCTTGACAACGGAAAATATTACTATAGCAGCTCATTTCCAGATCATTCACCCAATAAGAGGAACCTGGATCAGTGTTATAAACTAAGTTCAAGAACGAGTTGAGTAGTGATCTCCACAAACAGTGACTGTATTTGAATCAAAGCAAGCGAAGGGTGTCTCTATTGCTGCATAGGTATACAACATATTCGAGTGGCTTCAGCTGGGCCTCCACAGGCTCTTGGCCAGACTAGCGTGTACTAAATATGGATTAACTCCATTAGAACTCCATTTTTCTTCTACGTAGTTCACTTCTAATATGTCATTTTTATGCCTTGAAATGAATTCAGTTTCTAATGTAAAGAAGTATAGAAAGGGCCGAGATCCGGAAGGATCCCTGGAAATCTTATCTAAGGTGGCGTGATAAGCTAAGGAATTTAAAGATTTGAAAGTAAAAATTAACGTTTTTTTCAAAAGGGAGATGAGAGTGGGGCCCCCAACAAAACCCCATGGGTCCCAACAAGCGGGTGGAGGCATTTTTATAGTATTTTGATATTTCAGTATTTTATGTTTACTGTGTAAAATCTTTGATATACATTATTCCTCAAGTTAAGCTTCATGTCAATTCAATGTGAATATGCTATATTTAACTATGTATGCTATGGTAGAATAATGCTGAGGCCATTTGAATATTTGAATGCCGTACATATGCCAACACCGAATTACGTCCGGAGAGCCAAAGAGAAAGCTGGAAAAAAAGTGGAATCACATGCCCCTTGCGCATACCGCTGCCGAGTCATCTCCAGCCCTGGCTTACAGGCTGACTTGAAATATTTGCAGATGCGAATATCCACGCAAATACAAGAAGCAAAATCAATTTGCCACACGATCTTGCATATTGGATTCGCTAGGATAACTCCAAACCAATCCACAGCTGTCTACGTACTCCGTACTCCATATGTTTTATACGACAAAGGACAAAACTTTAACCCGCCGAGGTAAGTTGATCACTTCAGTCTATCCACCTGCAGGGACGCCTTCACCGTATTGTCGGCATGTGAAAGCGAGAGTGCACTCAAAGGAGCACCAGATAGGGTCTAGATCACCTCACGCACATGATCAGACCACTGGTAACAATGCAATTCGCAAAATTGTTGGGGCGAACGATATTAACAGGCGGGTACAGAGCGCATAAACATAGAAGTAAAACATACTCCATAGTCATAGTATAAATGAAATAGGATTAGCTGAGAGGGGCTGAGATGGGCTGAGATGAGCTGAAATGCGCATACAGAGAAAAAGAGATCAGCCCTACTCTTTGACATATTCTGTATGTACTGCGAAAATTCGATCGAAGGCGAAGGGGGTGGATCTGTAATTTTCAAACTGCCATACGGTTGGATTTGACTATAAAGCTGTAGTGGCGGTATGAAAATTACTGCCCCACGGTTCCATGGCTGAATCGAGGTTTTTTTGGTTATTTCAATTTTCCCCTTCAATTTTTCTGTTCTTGAAAGGGGTGCTATTTCCTTCTCTTGCCTTTTCCTTTTCTTTCTTTTTTTGGTTAATTGCCTGTTTTCTCGTTGGCTCTTCTTCAGAACGGGTCGGCTTTTTCCCTTGTGCAACACCCAAAACTTAAAAAAATATTGTGAGTACTAGACTCTGGTACCTCGAAGAATCTCAACTAATCTGATCACAGGTTCTTGCGTTCGTTTCAGTTCTATAGAAAGGGATACTTTGGTATACCCACCGTTCGGAGTTAAAAACACTGTCAACTTCACCCAACATGTCTTCTACCGCAATCCCCAAGCGCGTTGCGCTCAATCGCAATCAGTCCTCAACAGCCAGCTCTGTGTCACCCTCGCCCTTTGACAGCCCTCGCCAGTCCCCCTCCTCTACCTCTCTTTCCTCGATGGGTTCGGAGCAGGAGGGCAGTAAGATGCTCGATACCTACGGCAACGAGTTCAAGATCCCCGACTATACGATCAAGCAGATCCGCGATGCCATTCCCGCTCACTGCTTCCAGCGCTCCGCGGCCACCAGTTTGTACTATGTCTTCCGGGACCTGGTCATCCTAGGATCCGTCTTCTACCTCTTCCACAACTATGTCACCCCCGAGACCGTCCCCTCGATGCCGGCCCGCGTGGTCCTCTGGACCCTGTACACCATCGTGCAGGGTCTTTTCGGCACCGGTGTGTGGGTTCTAGCTCACGAGTGCGGCCACCAGGCCTTCTCTCCCTCCAAGGTCCTGAACGATACTGTTGGCTGGATCTGCCACTCCCTTCTGCTCGTCCCTTACTTCTCCTGGAAGATCTCCCACGGCAAGCACCACAAGGCCACCGGAAACCTGGCTCGCGACATGGTCTTCGTTCCTAAGACCCGTGAACAGTACGCCACTCGCGTCGGCAAGGCCCTGCACGAACTGAGCGAGCTGTGTGAGGAGACTCCCATCCTGACCGCCGGCCACCTTCTGGCCCAGCAGCTCTTTGGCTGGCCTATGTACCTGCTCAACAATGTCACCGGCCACAACAACCACTCCAAGCAGCCCGAGGGCCGCGGTGTTGGCAAGCAAAACGGCTGGGGTGGCGGTGTTAACCACTTCAACCCCTCCAGCCCTCTGTATGAGGCCAAGGATGCTAAGCTCATTGTCCTGAGTGACTTGGGTCTCCTCATTACCGGCACCGCCCTGTACTACATCGGTAGCAACTTCGGCTGGTTGAACCTGCTTGTCTGGTACGGTCTCCCCTACCTGTGGGTGAACCACTGGCTCGGTAAGTTTTCAGACAACAAACAACAGTTCTTTTGCATCCCTTTTGCTAACAATATCCCTCACAGTCGCCATTACCTTCCTCCAGCACACCGATCCTACCCTTCCTCACTACCAACCCGAAGTGTGGAACTTCGCCCGTGGCGCTGCTGCCACCATCGACCGTGACTTCGGCTTCGTCGGCCGCCACATCTTCCACGGTATTATTGAGACCCACGTGTTGCACCACTACGTCAGCAACATCCCCTTCTACAACGCCGACGAGGCCAGCGATGCTATCAAGGGCGTCATGGGCGACCACTACCGCACTGAGGCTCACACCGGCTGGACTGGTTTCTTCAAGGCCATGTGGACCTCTGCCCGTGTCTGCCACTTCGTTGAGCCCACTGAGGGTGCCACTGGTGAGAGCCAGGGTGTTCTGTTCTTCCGTAACACCAACGGTATCGGTATTCCTCCTGCCAAGATGGAGGCCAAGGCTCAATAGACGTTGAGCCCTTGGTGCTGATTTTGGTTTTGGTTCTGATTATGTTTTCTTTTTTTCCCTCTCGCACTGTTCTAATTTGATTTGATCTTTGAGGTCTTGTCTTGTATGCTTTGTGTGCATATCCATGGATGTCTACGCAAGGTCAACATGATTTTCTCAGAGATCGGGGGGCAGTCATGGATGAAATTTGATGCTTTACTTGTTCTCATCTTTGACGCTCAAGCTCCTTTTCTATGCCTGTTTAGCTTTTTGCCTTAGATCCTTAGATTCATTATCTTGTTTCTTCGGTTGGGGGTGGAGCTTACGTTGGAAGGAGGTGAGGGGAAAGAAAGAAAAGAACCTGATGAAAAGGAGAAAGATGATTGTTATCTTAGAGAAATGTTTTTTGTCGCTGTCCGTATATATGATTATGGTTAATTTGAAGCGTATTCTTTTCGTCTTTCTCTTCCTTGCCTACTTTCGTGCATCCAAAAACACACCGTGCACCAAATGATCAAATAGTGTGGTACATGAGAATCAAAAGGCGTCTAGCCTCTTAAGCATCTTCAAGTCAAGTCAAGATAGATATAGTAAACAAGAGAAGACATGACTTCATGTTTAATATAGCACCATCCGTGAAGTCCCCCAAATCCAAGTTTATAGCCCTAAATGGATCGATACGTAGGTTCCACCTCAGCTTTGAGTCACGAAATTCATTCATTTGCACTTTGTTCACACCCTCAATCCTCAACACAGGAAATTACATGCAAGGTGCTGTAAATCTCATAGGTCATGTGGTAAATTTCAATATCCACCTGGGCAGGATCAGCACTTTACAGATAATGTCTATCGTTTATAATCGTTGGCTTTTGCTTGAATGTTTGTATCTTTCCTGGCGTTCCATACTATAAAATAACAGTCAGAGAGAAGAAAATCGCGTTGGGTATATCATGTATCATAGTTCTGTTGCTGTTCTAGCCAGATGAACCTTTCAACATACTATGTCAAACTATCTGGAGTAGGTTACATTCAAGGCTCTCCAAAATGGATTGTAGCTTTGCTAAGAACGAGTCGGTTGTATATGAAACCAGACGAGTCAGTCACCATGACTTTTACTTCTCAGGCCACCTTTCCAGATTTCAAACTCTACCTCGCCACTTCTTCTACTTGGTTGACCATTTCTTGATGTATCCTTGGGACCTGCCGTCCACGGCGAGAACACAAGTTTCATCGTCCTCCGTGTGGTGGGTTCCGAGCCTGGAGTGGGTTGGTGGTTCTGCAAGTCAGGAGCTCTGTTCTTGAGATACGGGGCAGGCATTGCTATTGAGTCAGGGTCTCGAAAAGTGTTGTCATTTCCTCCATTTTGGGACTGGAATGCGTCCTGGGTAGATGCCATATACGCATGGTCCTCCACGGAAACACCTACAGCGTGGGATTCTTCCTTTTTCAGCGCGATTCGACAGGCGATCTGTGTTGACCAGACGAATCCCAGCGCCGGATTCTTCATGGATCCGCTCTCTGGGTACCTGCCATCCCCCCAGCCGGAGTGGAAGCGCTCCTGGTGAGCCAAGTTCAACATACTATTGCGTGCTCGGGGGGCAATTAAGTACGAGCCGTCGAAGTTTTTATCGTCTGGTGCGTGATATGGCGATGGGGAGATAGCAGGGGAAGATGGTGGTGGCTGGCTATTCCTAGTAGCTAACTGTTCAGTTCGAGATTTTGGGAGGGGGGAGACAGGGCCAGATCCACGACCTGGTGTTTGGCTTGATATGGACAGCCCTGCCCGTGGAGTTTGCTCGCTGCTTTTTAGACGCTCAAAACGGTCGGAGACTTGGTTTGCGACCACGATAGCGACGTCTTCCTTTACAGCGAGGTTGCGCAGTAGATGACCCAATTTTGTGAGTTGGGATGTTCGTTTGTTGAGGGATTGAAAGTCGTGTGATGTGTATTCAGCGCGGTAATTGGACGTTATTGAATCGATGATTACCAGGCCGATATTATAACGTTCGATGGCGACAGGAAGTTGGAAATTCAAGATGTGGTCTTGTGCCTCCAGGTCCATGGCATTGATGGATAGGATATCCTGCAGTGAAGGCGCCTGCTCAGCGGGGAGGGTTGAGAGGAGAGGATTGCATTCTAGGAGCTGTGAGAGTCGTGGCGTAGACAGTGGGTGTTCTGTCGATATGTATATGGCACGCCGCCGTAGCCCGTGTGGTTTGGGTAGCTGGACGGCTAGACATAGGCTTAAAAGGAACTGGGTCTTGCCGCTTCCACTGGACATCGATCCACATGTTAGATTCACCTCCCTGTACGGCTAATAAGATTTGGATAAACACCTATAACGTACCTCTCGCCCGTAACTTCTGTGATATACCCGGTCGGAATTCCGCCTCCTATGAGCGCATCCATAGCAGGGTCAAGAGTGCTTATAGTGTTCCATTGTAACGCGCGCTTAGTCGAGCCGATTGTCCTGCTCGTCACATCAGGGTTTATACTGGAACTGGGCCCATCGCTAATCCCTGTGTTTGTTTGTGGCTTTTCAAAGCCAACATCGGTGTGCAACGCTTCGACGATGCGGGAGGAGAGTCGGCGAACGTCTGCGGGAGGCACGCGGGCACGTTTTGCGATCTCGAGAGAGTCAAGTGTGATAAGATCAACAGTAGTAACTTTAGCTCGTTCGAGGGGAGGGAGTATGTGTGCAAAGGGTTTCGTTACAAAGCCAGGTAGGATTAACGGAAGATCCATAGGAAAAGAGCAGTTGATACAGACACGCTCGAAATCAGTTTTATCTCTACGCTCTCTTTAATTCTTTGCTGGACTTTATTTTGAATAGCGCTATGCCTTTTACAGCTAGATTGTCCCTGACCCACACTTTCGGCAGTATTCTCGTACGGTAATAAATAATGGTATAAAAATAACTACAATACAACCGGTTTCTAACGATATAATCTAGCCACAATAAAAATATCGCTATATCCAGGTATTCAATCAATCAAAATGCCATATATAAAATGTATATTTCCGGTTTATATACATATTTAGGCGCTAAAAAAAGGTCCTATTATCTTTCTGCTTCTGCCTGTTACGGACATGCTAGTCTCCAATCACATGTGGAGACCAGTCTATGTGTCAGCAGATCACGTGCAATATCTTAATCCACATGTCCTAGGAAGTAGAGTGTGTACGAATCCCCAACACCCGTTCCGCGAATCGGGGATCTTTCATTACCACTCATGCGGATGAGATCAGTGACGGGTATGGGAAGTGGCCATGACGCTAAGCGATGCGAATCACGACATGACTATTCGTTGGCGCATACATCCTCCGTGTGGCGATGCCGAGAAGCAGTGGCCCTACTTGGCGTTCGTTTTGAGAAGTGATTTGGATACCTTATAAGCACTTCTCGCCCCTTCACCTTTTTCTCTCTCCTAGAACAACAGTATACTTCATTTCTCTTCCTGAGAATCTCGACGCCATGAATATCATCCATGATAACATTAGCTTCTACTATTTCTCGCTGTTCTTGCTGGTCTTTTTCTTTGGACAGTAATGTCATTCTTGTTGGGGTATGTGCACAACGCTGGTAATTAGTCTTTCATCTTTTGTCACATTTCAAGGGAATACACGACAACCTCAGATCTCTAACGGTGCGCTTGCAAGCCCTTTCTATGATCAAAGGGAGAACATGTGCCCGCTCATCTTACGAGGGAAGGTGCATTTTCACACACGTAAGCAATTTGAATGGCAGTCCCGGATTAAAGACATTCTTCCCTCACCCTAGTGAAGCAACCAGGAGGGTCTAAGAAGGGGTACTCGAAGACTTCGACATGTTGCAAGTTTCTAACCGCTCACAAGCCCTACATTTAGGCCATTCTGGGAACAAGTCATGCTAGACAAAGCGTTTCTAAAAGTCATGAAGAGTCTATTGCCTCATTTTTTTCGCCACACGGAGGTCCTTGCTTCTTTCAACTGGCGTCGGATTGTAGACAGCTTCCTGGAGGCACCGGTCTGAATCTATAGCATGAGTAGGCATCTACACGCATTATTACGAGGGAGGCTGTTTTATGGATGCCACAGAAATCAACATCATAATTCCACTGATCCGACTCTCACCTACTAAATGAGCAAAATAAGCACGTCGATTTCCAGCTGTAGTCGGCCCGTGCCGTATACTAGTGTACAGAATACCAGCCTATCACATATGCAGCACGGCTGGGGACACTTGTCGTCAAAGTGAAACGACCGACAAACTCGCGCGTGGCTTCCTGACTCGAACAGTCCCCACATCTTTTGATATCACTGGTTGTATTGACTACTTCGATCGATACTCCAAGGGTCATCAGCGAGAGTAGCTGGAATTGTTGCGGTGAACTATAACTCGTCGTTGTGGGCTATAAAACTGGTATGGTCTCGCGTCCTTGGATGCAATGGTCTGGATTGCAGGATCTGGTCGAGATTGTCTACTCTTGGTAGAAGAAGGATTCGACCTCGCGGGCCTGCGTTGTCTATAAAAGAAACTACAATTCGAATCACCTTCCAGATTCTTCTCTTCACTTTTTCCATGTTCTCTGCCAGTTTCCCTGTTTTATGAGTGCCCATAGTCACCACAGCCCGAAGGGTCTTTAGCCGTCTCTTTCAGACTTAATGTCAAACGTGGGTTTTCCCCTGGACCTCTTTCGGTTGAAGTCCTTTCCAGAACAAAGCCCGGATTCTCTCGATATTCGCCGCTACTACAAGACTTTGGATGACGGTCAATAAACAGCCAATTCCCTCTGGTATGGAGTAGACTGTTGCACGACCCAGGACTGGGTTTTCGGTCCTTGGCGCCTAGCCAGAGTACTACGCCAACTGAAATCGTATATTCTAAGAAGAAATTATTAGTAAACCGGATCTTACATTTCGAGTAATAGTAATAGTAAGTTTTCTCAAACTTTTGCCTTGTATGTTGCTAATATATAGTGAGCTGAGATGCAAAGCAGTTTTCTTTTGAATATGGGTAAAAATTGGCTGACGCGGGGTGGGAGTAAACCCGCAATCCGAAATGTACTCCGAACTTCTATTAGCCGCCTTTTACATCCCATATCAACTCTGTCTCCTACTTGACTCTTAAATGCTTTTTGTAGTGAAAGACTGGATTGTATTTCTCAATTTGCTGTCAACATGGGCCTTGACAGTCTCCCTCCAGAGCTCCTTCAGCAGGTCCTGGGATTCGTTTTCTGCCACGATTGGCTGCTGTCTCCCAACAGACGTAGCAAACTCAATCTCAGGCTTGTTTGCAGTAAGAGTCCCCGCTCTCCCTCTTCCTATTTCACGGGAGGGCTCGAATATTAAAAGCCAATAACTTAGCTCGGTTTTTCCAGGATTTTTTGATCGCAATATCCGGCTCCACGCTTTTGGTAAACTTGACATTGATCGCGGTGTCTTGCAGCAGACTACCTGCATGAATGACCAAATGGTTACTCGGTTACTCTTCGAGATTGTAAAGTCTGGTACCAAGAGCGAGAACGGTTTGGTAGCTGTTATACTTAGAACTGCCCAATTTACCGTGCGCATGCTCTAAGATAGCTCGCGTGATGGCAACACACTTACTGAAAAATACTGGCACATCCTCTGTTCTGTCACTGTATCAAACTTGGGGAAATACAACACTGTCGAACAGTTGATTCACGATTATGGCACTGACGACATCTCGGAGAACGAGGATTGTGCCGGCGCTCTAGTGGCAGCCGCCTATGACGATGATTTATCACTGATCAATCGACTTATAGGCGACAGCTTCGACGTCAACATCAGCACTAAGTACTTCGCAACCGCTTTACACTGGGCTGCACATCGAGGTCACATTGTGCTGGTGGACCTACTGCTCGATAAGGGAGCACGGCCCATGGCCAGAGACTCGTGTGAGCGAACGCCTTTGCACCTCGCCGCGTCACAAGGCCACAGCATCGTTCTGAGACGACTCCTCACCACCGATGCTAGGAACGACGAGACGTGTGACTATGGGCTCGGTTCGTTCTTTTCTACGTCAGAGGGCACCTATAACGCGGCGACAATGTCCCCGAAGCCAACCGAACCTGTTAAAGCGGACGCTAAAGACGGATTTCGACGAACACCACTCTCATGGGCATCCCAGGGAGGCCATGAAGCAGTGGTTAAACTGTTATTGGAACGAGATGACGTCGACCCCAGTTCTAAGACACGAGACGGCTGGACACCGCTGTTATGGGCAGCGAAAGCAGGACACGTCGAAGTGGTGAAGCAGTTACTGGCCTCCCCAAATGTGAAACCTGATGCCAAAGACATGTTTGGCCAAACAGCACTAACGTGGGCAGCCAAGGAAGGGCAATATGCAGTAGTGAGGCTCTTGTTAGAGCAAAAGAAAGTGAAGGCGAATTCTAAAGATAAATTCGGTCGAACTCCATTTTCTTACGCTGCTGCTGCGGGATCTGAGGATATCGTCAAGCAGCTATTGATGCGGGGGGACGTTGAAGTTGACACAAAGGACGAAAATGATCGGACGCCGCTTTTTCATGCCACAGTGGCCAGACAAGAGCATATTGTAAAACTGTTACTCGCGCGAGAGGATGTCAATGCCAACCCTATAGACGTGTTTGGCAACACACTTCTGTTAGAGGCATCTCACAGCGGTCACAAGGCCTTGTTAGAACTATTCTTGATACAAAGTGATGTGACCGTACACTGTTGTGACCATGACGGGTGGACGCCACTCTCACGCGCCGCTTATGCAGGTCACGACGAAGTGGTCGAGCTGCTGTTGCATCAAACAGGCATCGATGCTGACTCCAAGGACAGTTTCGGTAGATCACCCCTAATCTGGGCGGCAAAGGAAGGCCACAGTATGGCAGTGAAGCTTCTGGCGCGGAGAAATGATGTGAATGTCAACTCCATAGACCATCTTGGTCGAACTGCGCTTTCATGGGCCGCGGTAAATGGACATGGCATGGTGATTGAGTGCCTATTCACTCGAAATGAGTTGGTTCTGTCTCATCGGGACAATGATGGGCAGACGCCACTCATATTGGCAGCGGTGGAAGGACGCCCCGCAATAGTGAAACTTCTGGTGGAACGTGATGGTGCGGAAATAGATGGACGGGACAAGCGAGGCCAGACAGCTCTGCTCTGCGCAGCCAGAGGAGGACATGAGGCAGTGTTCAAAATATTAGCAGACCGAAAGGAGGTAGACGCAGATGCGAGAGACCAGCTGGGTCGGACTGCCCTTTTCTGGGCGGCGAAGGGAGGTCATGAAAGCATCGTGAGGCAATTGGTCCACCGCGGGGATGTCGATCCGAACCCGCGGGATATCAACGGCGAGACGCCACTCATCTGGGCATCTCGAAGAAATCACAAGGGAGTGGCCAGCCTCCTACGGGGGACGCTCGCGAAACGTGATGGTTGTCGAGTTTAGGCCACTGTGCGTTATTTCACCTTGTCGATGTAGAACTATATCCGATTACATGGGACCGCAGTCTTCCGTAAGGTTACAATTCGCGCACCTCTCTATCGCTGTGGGTGGTAAAGTACTTCGATCGACGACGCGAAGATCCAGGTGCTGATGTTTCCGAGATACTTCCAGAGGCCGTTTCTAGACCAACGTGGAAAGACCGTCCTCGCCAAGCGCAGTCGGCGAGGACGGTCTTGCTATCTTATTCTGGAACCTTGCTAGCATGGGAAACGGAGGGCAATGCCCGCCGGTCTGTCCATGGGCGATATCGCACTCTACTTTTAACACGGCTTAGTTACATTTGAATCCTTCAAAATGACCATTAACTAATCTATAGCTCCCTTTTCACCCGAATCTTGCTAGATCCGAATAAAAGGGAGGGGAAACAATCCTCACAAAGAAAGTTAAAACCATGGCAAGTCAAGAGGCAGGGAGAGAGCAGAGAAGCATATAATTCGCTTAGGAAATACGCAGGCAGAGATGATTATAAATAGCGCTGTACAAAGTACTGTTCTAGGTTTTAAGGCAAATTGCAAGGAAAGGCAAACGGAGACTGCATGAATTTTCAACAGCAAGGAAGGGTACATGATGAGGTTATTTTTAGACAAGCAAAGCGATACAGACTTAGTGAACTAATCTCAAGAAGACGGTCAGGCTTAGGGTCTCCGAGTAGTTTCGCTAAGTAAATCTAGGGCTGGGAAGTGTGCTGATTGATGTGACACCTAGCAGAGACAGAATAATATCACCTCAACAGATCAATATCCCCATGCCTGGGGAGAACTATTGTGTATCACATAGTAACAATAACAACCTTGGTTAATTTCTGCCTTCACCTCTTGTCTCTTGATGCTAGCATCAACCTTCTCCGTACATATAGTGGAGTTCCTAGTTAGGAAAGTCATGGAAGCCCAATGGCCCCCAAATATTGAGAACTACTCCATACACAGTATCAAATATGTGCAGGGTAGAAGGACAGAAAGATTTTATAAATGAAATTCTGCTATACAACAAATGGATATATAGCCCCTGGGGTTGGTTAATTAATCAGACATAAAATCCATGATTCACAATTCCCTCCTCACAGTCGAATTGTTATCCCTTGTATTATACATTATGAAGTGGAGAAAATCAAGACAAAAGCGTTACAGGTATAAAACGAAATATTGAGAAACCTGATCGTACAATTTTTGTACATAGTATCTTGTACAGAGTACAAAGCCGGTACCTTTGGCGTTCTGCATTGGGCAGATGGTTAAAATGTGACTCTAGGAGGGTTTGAAATCGGGCAGGGCCGATGCATGCCAAATGAGGATTTGAAAACACAAGAGAATTATTGTAAGTTTTGGGTTTGTTCACTCTTTAAGTTCATGTTTTTGGGGCTGTTAGTATATACGCCATTGTGGACTAAAGTCGACAGATCATGTGTCTACTAGGTGTATTGTGCGACTACTATCTGATGTCACTATGACCTGTCCCAATGCCGTTAATCGTCTGAGAGAATCAACTTGTTTCATGAATTCTGGGGGGTCTGGTCTAGTCTGAGGATATCTACTCCGTACATAACACTATGTGACAGTAGAAGAATTAGACCGGTCTATTCTCCAAATCTGATTTCAACAGAAAAGTGATGAAGTGATAAATCATTCCAGTGTTAAATGTACGGAGTAAATTTTGAGTCGTCCCAGGGATCTGGACAAACGTACCGTCGGGATTTGATTGTGGATCCTGGTGTCTACCCGTATGCAGCATATTAAATTATTGTAGGCGATCGACGTGCTATCAAGTGTGGCTGGGGGGGGGGGGGGGGGGGGGGGGGTTTCTTTTTACAGAAGCAAACACAAGGACAACCTGGACCGCTTAGCGAAGTAATGTTATAGTGACACTTCATAGGTAAGAGCCAGCTCTTCACTTCACTTCTATCTAAAATCTAAAATATGATAGAACATGATTGCGCCGGGGGGGGAGCCTCGATTTATCCTGGTGCGACTGTATTACACGACATACAAGACTATAGAAAGGAGAAAGTTTATATTTTCTAGCCTTTGACGCCTCTTCGATTCGCTTAGCAGGCACTCACATGGTAGACCCTTCTGCCGTCCATCCCGGAAATGGTCCAAACGCAAAGACGGGGTCAGAGCGCTAGCATCATTAGCCGCCTGCATATGGGTCCTCCGGAGCCGAGGCGAATATTACAAGGTCATGTAGGTACGGAGTACTCCGTACAACGTATAGAATAGCATGTTTCAGGTAATCAAGGGGAGCACTTGCATAAATGTATATCTCTTATTTCCGTGCGAGGTGGAAAACTTGCAAAACAAGAGGTACACTCCTATCAAATGCCAATTGTCCCTTCAAAATGGAGCGTATAAGTCAATTAATTGTGCATATATTACCATATTATTAGGAAGGATAACCCCGGAGTCATTCCCTTTCCACAAACATAGAATATAATACATATGGAATAACAGTCAAGAGCCTGCTGAGCGCTAGCGAGATATCCGCGATAGAGTGAATCCTTCTAGAATACCAAAGCGCTGAATCATGACAATACTATGATCTTCGGGGTGCCGCAGGATTACCATACTCACGGCTGAAATCGTTCAATGATTGGGGTTGGGTAAGGCCACCATTACTCCGTAACTATATACGAAGTAAATAACAATTGCTTGCGGATTACGGGGTACTTTCAAAGTCATCTTTCCTTCTAACATTATTCCGTGCTTAGAACCTATCATCATTATTGTATTGATTACTCCGTATGTATCCCGTCGATTCAATGGTGAATACTTGCATTGAGTCGTGACGATCCCCAACCCCTGCAACACACGGCTTAGTGGGGGGCTGAATCTTTGACGAAACTTGGACCGCGTGTGTACGACTTAGGTACAGACTAAGAAACAGTGAAACATAAGAAATGACAAGCAAATCTAGGAGTCGCCATTTAGGTAGACGATCTTCGTCGCCAGAAGGAATTCCGGTGCGGAGTATGTACTCTGTACCTATTTGAAGTATGCCGGGGCTAAACTACATGAACTTGCATTATCACTTAGAATACTGTAATATATTTTGCTACACCTTAGTCATGAGAAAGTGGGCCGAAGGGATTCTTGAGTCAGACCAATCGACTAAAGCCGGTGCAGTAGTTTCTCATGGCCCGACTTCCCCGGTACTAAAAAACCAATGGAGATCTGCAATTGAATATAAGTACTCCATATAATTGTTTCGGAATATAACGCATGTCATACTCCGTATGGAATACGGGGTACTCCGTACACATTACAGTATTGATATGATAAGTTGTGTTCAAGTCTACCAGTGTACATCAAAAGAGCTGTTAGACCTGGCCTGGTCTTGAATCCATTGCTAGATCGGTAACTCTGTGCTATAATACTACTAAATTCGTAGGCCCTATAATGTAGTACGCAGTACGAAGTAATTTTTCACAATTTCGGTCTTCGGTCTGTTCGATTCTGAGTGTTTGGAATACAACACTAAACATGTCTAAATTAATGTGACGGTACGGAATAGCTTGTTCAGTGTGGACCGTGTGGGGTACAATATAGAATCCCGGTACAGAGTACATATATCAAAAGGAATAATGATATGAAGATCCAATTGAGACATAAATACCGAGAAGTTGATACTCGGTACTTGATACTACGTATATATACTATATCGGATTCATATTGACAGGGTGTTCAGATATTGATAGAATGATACCCAGGAATAACTACATACTGACATCCAATACTTGTCTACTCCGTAGTTGTCTTCCATATATGTTGTAGTTAATTACCGTACTCCTGATATTCTTAACGCGATTCTCCATATGGAGTTGTACTAAATAGAAAGTGAAGGAATAAATGTATATCTTATCCACCTTCATACGCAAGGTAGAAGATCATCCAGGTTTGAGAACAGAACATGGATGATCAGGGATTTCAGCGAAAAGGAGGGTTTGCATCATAGAACTGTGCACATTGGATTAACAACTAGCTGCAATTCGCCAGGAACCGTTTAGTCAGTCCCGGACGCTCATTAGACCCACCGCTGATTGGCTTAGTGCAGTCGGTCGAGCCAGGCCGTGAGAGTGGATCAGTGGTTTGATGCAGTCCAGCTAAGCGAATCATGTCTTCTAACGATGAGCTCCGCGGATGTCATTTCTGGATCGGGGAGTTGAAAGTTCCGAGGTCCCTTCAATGTTCTCAGGGGACTAGTCTTGTAATAAGGATACATGGTATTGAAGTTTATCAGTGAAATCTCTTCAACTAATATACTATAGATATGTAAATGAATATTGGAATCGTTAAAAACGACATGTTCGTCTTTATGAAAGTAGTTCAATATAAGCATAGGATATTATGGAGACCAGGGAAAATAAAGCAACTCCGATCCGTTGGACTGGGTTGCCAGAACCTTGGAACCCAAAAAGATAGACGCCGGGTAACGTGGAGGCTGTTCCATGGAAAATATATACGATGTCTAACAGCGGAAAAAAGCAAATAGATCTACATACTCTGTACGGAAGTAGAGTCGGTTGATACATAATGTTTCATATTTCCTGACCTAATTATATCATATTTCCACTATTATATACTCGAGGCCAGATGGTATATACCATAAATTTGGCCTTTATTACTCTGTAGATAATGTATATGGCATGGGATATATATTCTACGTATATATTTCTTTAAAAAAGGGTTATATAAAACAGAAATTCAGACGTAGAAGGCAACCATACTATGGGGATCTGCGGGATCCTACGGGGCTAAACAGGTATGTATGTACTTTCATACCGCAATTACATCGTACCCATCGGGAGGCGTACCAAGTCTCAGGGTTTGTTAGTCTGCTAGTGTCACTTTCCTGCCCCCTCTCCCTTTTCTTTTTCCCACTTGACATGGTTCTTGATGACTCGAAGTTCAAATTTCCTGAATTAATCCGGGATCGATTTTCATTTTCTACGGGGGCTTGTTTGAGTACAACATTGGAAGTCTTTTGGAACGACTTATGTGAGAGAAATTAGGGGAGAACAAGGCCAACAAATCTCCTACCAACATAAATTCAGCGCTTGTCTTGAGGCTCTGTTGATTCTGGATTGTACGTTGCACTCCGCGGCGGAAGCGACATACGAAGAAACTCCCGACCACGCGACCTTTTCTGATACTGCGACCGGCAGAATATCTGGGGATAGAAGCACCAATCCGCGAAAATGGCGAGCAGACCACCCATCATGCCACCGCATAATGAGACAGAACACTCAGTTAGCCGGATAACTCGTGAAGGCAAACAGCTCACATACAAATTGAGCGTCATGCAACAACCAGAGCGTGCAAGGGCTTGCGGTGCGGGAGCAAAGTGTGAGTATTTGTTGCGGACCCTAATCAGGGCTGCGCGTTGGCTGACCATCAATAGCATCTGCCGACCGTCGCCCTGTTGACCCACCGCCTGTGGTCGAGCTGCGCATTTTCGAGTCTGACCCGGGTAACGATGCGCAAAAGACCGATATCACCTTCGCCTACAATGCCAATTTCTTCCTTTATGCAACCCTTGATACTGCACGGCCTATCGCCCACGGGCGCGTGGGTGGAGCACAGTCGTGTCCAGTATTAACTGGTGTACCAGTTGCTGGTATTGCATATCTCGACCGTCCCTCACAGGCAGGCTATTTCATCTTCCCAGATCTGTCAGTGCGTCATGAGGGCCGGTACCGCTTGAACTTTCACCTGTACGAAGAAATCAAGGACGCCAAGGATGCCGACAAGGATTCCACTTTGCCTCCTCCCAACCAAATAGCTCATTCCGCTACATCAAAGCCCGGCACCCCGCAAGCATTTCTTCATTTCCGTCTTGAGGTCAAGTCGGTACCGTTTACCGTCTATAGTGCCAAGAAGTTCCCTGGTCTAGCGACCAGCACTTCTCTGAGCCGTATAATTGCCGAGCAGGGTTGCCGTGTTCGCATTCGTCGTGATGTTCGCATGAGACGCCGGGGCGACAAGCGAGATGAGGACTACGACGAAGAACGCGCAGCTGCGTATGCAAGATCGTCGGATCGTTTCACGACACCCGACAGATATGCAGCCTCGATGGAACGTCCTAGATCAAACAGCAATGGCAGCAATATGGAATCGCCATACGGCTTTGTTCCCCCGGATCGACGACCATCTGCACCCGACTATGGCTTCCAATGTCCGCAACCCTACCAAAGACCCATGCCACCTGCACCCATGTCACACCCCCAAACACCTTCATACCAATCGCACCTTTCATTTGGCTCCACGCCTTCGCATTATCCAGCTCCTCACATGCCTGCTACACCTCCACCGGTTCCACCCCAAGGTATGTACTCGCCACAACATGCATACGCCCAAATACGACACCCATCCAACGCCTCCGAGTACGAAGGAACGCCAATTGCGTATCCCATAGCGCCTCAGGTACCTGCCGAACGGGGTGGTTACCCCAAGCCTTCTATGAATTCCTATCGCATGGAGCCACCGAAAACAAGCTCATATATGGATCCTCGCGCGGCTGAACCAGGTGCATACCCATCCACGCCTAATGTTCCGGCGCCACGTTCTCAAACGCCGAACACAGTCCAGGCCATCCCGCCCCTCAAGCCCTTGCCAAATGAATATGGCAACCAAGTTGTTCCTTCTGTGGAAACCACATCACCCAGCGGTAGCAGCGGCGGATATGATAACGTTAGAGGAAAGCGTATGGTATATCAAACTGGGCCAGCATACGGCAAAAGAAGTCATGAAGATACTTTCGGCGTTGATGACCGGTCAATGCAGAACGGCATGCGGCCTGATACCGAACCTTATCCGAGCGCTTACCGCGATTTCGCAGGAGGGGAAAGTCGCTCTTCACTGATGGCTGAAATGGGCATTCAGCTGGCCTATAAGCGTGCGAACGGCAAAATGGTCATGAAAGCTCCTCCGACTTGATAAGGTCTGAAATGGCCTCAAATACTTCCCGTGGTGACGGGAAACACAATATGCTCGCCTCGGAGTTCGATAATTGAATCTGAAAACGGTCAATGGACTAGATTCTTGTGATTGTACCTTGTTGGGATCTTTTTTGTACATGTCTGATTCCTCGTTCAGCTACTCGAGCCTTAGATTTCTCGATGTTTTGGACTCATTTCTTCGGGAATTCGTTTCTTCTTGCATGTTCCAGTATTCTGCGAGGAATTTTTTTGGTCAAGATTCGGAGTTATATAGGAGTTTAGCGGTTTGCTATTCTTACTTCCAACCTCAATGATCATGTGGTACTTGCATCATTCTCGAACCTTTTACACTCTTTTATCAAGAGCAAGGTACCTCGTTCCTTTCATCCTGAAAGATTTGAATAGGGAATGTCATCCCTATCTCGCCCCCCCGTCTGGGATGTTCTTCTACATTGCTCTTGGAACATAGAATTTCCAAATACACAAGGGCTGGTCTCACTAGCCTTGCAATACTGGGTTCCTTGATTCACCCCCAGAATCCCTGCTTGATCTATTCTCTATGTACTGGCGTTGTGACATCTCCTTAAACCTACCTAGTAGCATCTTCCTTTTTACCTGACCAGGTCTATGATTTGCATACGTTCTAGCAGCCAAGGGTCACTCTATACATATCTCTCCCATACATAGGTTAGACATGTCATATCTACATTCCTTACCGAATATGTACAGGCACATGTTTGAGACAGAATTCTACATTAAGTCTAGATCTTATATACATATTTGTATAATGTTTGTTTTGGGAGACATTCTGATGATGTAACTGGTACTTTATAAATGATGGAAGGTTTGCGGTCGACGTGGGTACCAGGTACCACAACAAACTTCCTCCCTTGGCAAGTGCGGAGTATGTAAACAAACCTGCGCATTTGAGTCTCCCGAGATTTTCATTTTCATTTTCATTTCGATTTTCATTTCTTTGTTCAATTTCTTCCCTTTCACTCTTTACATGCCCAATCCTGACTGACTTTTGCGATTTCTTTCCAAGGGCGTGGGGAAAGGATAAGCTGCAAAGGTATGGTCCCTTGTTCCTTAATCCCCATGGAAGGGATTTCAAAGCCCGCATAAGACAGATTGAATCTAACATCCCTGCGTTGTCTCAGCACCCCCGACTCCAAAATGGAAATGGACATCGACCCGAGCCCCGCTCACCAGCGCTCCTCGCGCAAACATCTACGGTCTAGCGACGACGATAACTACGATTGGAGCTCTGACATATCTGGACAATTCGACGACGCCGAAGAGGCACA
Source organism: Penicillium cf. griseofulvum (assembly GCA_028974015.1). NCBI lineage: Eukaryota > Fungi > Ascomycota > Eurotiomycetes > Eurotiales > Aspergillaceae > Penicillium > Penicillium cf. griseofulvum. Next base: position 3,415,047 of record JAPQKP010000001.1, read on the forward strand.
TGCAGACGAGCACCGATCGTCGACAGCGAAGCAGACCAAACGACGTCGCTCAAACGACTGGCCACTCCCTGAAGAAGCCGCCGATTACGGAGCCCATGATCGCCGCACCCAGCGCGGTGAGAACGGGAGTCTCAGCATGAGCACAAATGGTTCAGGACGTAAGGTCTCACCACGCGCTTCACCTCGCAGCTCGCTCGCTTCGCTGCGCGCTCGTCATGCTGCCGCATCTTCTTCCAACCCCCGCCGTCCCAGAGGACGGACATCGCGATTCGTGGAAGCGACTATGAGTGATAGTGTCAGCGAAAAACCGCCCAGTATCTACTTCCCGGAGCAGGAAAACAAACATCCTGGCCTTCAGCGCCGCTCATCTGGTATTTTTCGATTTGGGAAGGCTATCGCCTCGGCCTTTAATCCCTTCGGTGGATGGGGAAGGAGCTCCGAGGGATCGCCTAATAAGTCGCCGCAGAAGGATGTTATCAACCAGGCCGAGCAGGCCTATGCGGAACTGAAAAAGTCAGGCTACAAGGGTACGAACAAGGGTCATTACATGGAGGATCTTGGTGTCAACACTGCCATCGCCGACCAGACCTGGCAGTCTATCCAGCACAAGATGGGATACAGTTCTCCAGTCAAAGACTCGCATTGTCAGTCAATTGATCAAAGACACCATGCTGCACCCTCGCGCTCTGAGTCTTCAGCTTCTAAACGCTCGTCTCTTCAAGATCTTCGCCTGCCAAAGTCCCTCTTCCATAAATCCCATGGATCGCCATCTACTTCCCCAGCAGTGTATTGCGATATGACTTCTGATGAATACGAGCCGACTAGACTGCGCAAGCAACCCTCCCGCAGGGAACTCTCGCGTCAAACCAAGCTGCTAAAGAAAGTTAGCAACCTCGAGGACAAGCTGCAACGCGCCCGGCGGGAGCTTCGTGACCTCACAGGAAACGAGGAGCGGGTCCCAACACCTACAACCCAACCAAAGGTCCTAAATAACGAGATGGACCCCGCTTTGTTCCCAAGAAAGTTCGTCCCCGGTGCGCTTCCCACTCTGCCGTCGGAAAGGCTTCTTGATCAACAGGCCGCAGAAAATGAAGTGTCTGGATCCGAAGCGGCCAACCTGACGGCCCTGCCGTCCATGGAAGGCCGCGAAAGTTTCTCCTTCGAAGAATCACGACCGCAAACCCCGGCTACGGCCCAAAGTCCAAAATGGCGCTCGAAAGGGTCAAAGCCGTCATCCATGGGTAAGGACCGCTCTTCCCGTAAACGGAAGTCTTTCATTCCTGAACCTATCGATAGTGGGAACCCTTCTCAGCCCAATTCGACGAAAGGCATCAACGATCACGAACGCGAGCCCGATATCGAGGGTCTGATTGACGCCGGCCTCCTTAGCCCACCCGGAAGAGCAAAATGGCAGAAATCCGAGGCTGGTGAGAGCCCTGGCTCAGCCAAGCGCAAGCAAACCATCGACCACGCCGCTCCCTCGACCGAGCACGAAGAAAAGGATGCAGGAGGAAAAGCAAGTGTCACGCGCAACATCAAAAGGTCCCCCTACGTTCAACCCCGAAAAATCTCCGGAACCACCCACTCACCAACTTCCAAGCCCACAACCCCTCTCCGCGTAAAGAAGAGCCAGGCCAGCATGCGACCGGCGTCTTCGCCTGCCGCTGCCTCGGACAGCGATTCTCGTTCAAATATCTGGTCCACGCCTCTGCCTGCTCCGCCATGTGACTCCCACCGTGATGCCTTCTACCACCACCCACAGCGCCAGCTCAATCCTAACCGTAGCCCTCGCACCCCGACACGGCCCAAGACGGGCCATACTCGGAGGCGGTCTGGATATTTCCTGGACGACGATATTCCGCCCGTACCGCCCCTCCCTGAGGAACTTCGCTCGAGTGCTGCCAAGGTGAATGTGAATAGGTCGCCTAAAAAGAGGCCTGTGTCGGCCCCGGTGTTTTCTCCGTCGTCGGCTTCTGGTGCGGAATCTGTGATTTCTGGTCTTGAAGATTACCAGTGGCCTGAGGATATTTTCTGAGGGTTCTTGGTTCGTATTTTCTTATGAGGAATGATGTTACGAGGTTTCTTATGTTGGGTAGTTCATTTTTATCATAGCTGTGCGCGGTGTGTATTTCACTGGGTTCGCTTTCTTTGATTAGTTTTGGTCGGCGTGAAGTTACGAGGTAATGAATTTCACATGTTTTATACCCCTTGTCCTTTTAGTTGTCTATTCTCGGCTGAAGGCGTTCGTTCGATATAATAAAGTAGACGAAGTCTTAAGGAAACACAGGTACTTTATATAGATCCTCTGTCCGTTCTCAGAGACACTCTAACTCCCAGAACAAGCAGCATATACCCCTCAACATCATTATATGCTATCAAAAATACAGTTCAAGCCTTCCAGAAGCGAATCAAGTGCAGGAAGATAATAATCTCCTAGTCTTTGTTCCCTAGGACATGTCTATAGTGGCACATAACATTCATCCAGTTAACATACATAAGTAACAACAACAATGCTATATCAAAATCTCAATCCATATACAGATATATTCCGAAGCAAAGCGAATTAAATTCCACTTCATGCTCAAGTATTCATTGACCATTTACCATGAAAATGCATTAGAACGCCGCTACCAACGCAGCACCTGCAACACCGACAAACATACCGCCTGACATATAAGTCGGCATAGAAGCCAATCCCGTCGATGTCGACGTCGACACTGTCGGTTTCGGTTTCGTATACGGTACAATAGACGTCGGGAAATCCCCCACTGCATCTGGGATCTCTGGACCATCTCCAATCTCCACAATATCGTCCGGTCCAGGATTCCCATTCAAAGCAGCCACCCCGACGAAAGCATTATTGTAGTTGATGGCCATATACATATGGTCTGAAAAGCTGGTCCCGATTCTACCTGAGAAGGTCGCGTTCTCGTTTTCGTCTTCCGGTTGTATGAGGAAGGAACAGCGTTCCCCGTATTTGGAGTCCCATGGACGGAAGAGATCGCTCCAGGGTGCGGAGATTGTGGCGTCTCCGAAAATTAGAGAAACGGTGTGGTTTTCTGTTTGGCGCGAGCAGGGAAGTAGTCCGAATTGGGGGTCTTGTCCCTCCCACCCGACGAAGGAGATATTGTAGTCTTTGTACATTCGTAGCACTATATCCCTGGGGAGGGTCGTGGTGATATATTGAGCGCTCAGCGTGTACGGCTTCGGACTCGATATGGTGTAATTTGTTGGGACGTTCGAGTCTGTTTGCACTTGGAATCGAGAGAGAGGGAGTGACACGACTCCGGTGGTTATGTTAAAGCCGAATGCCTGTAATGGGCCGTGATACTTGGCTTTGTTGATACCACCGAAAATTATACCTGCTCCTCCGCTTTCAGATGTATTGCCCCAGATGCTGAATGAGGGGGATCGGATTAAGTCCTGGTCGACTAGCTGATAGGGGAACGACTGGTTATCCGGAGACAGACCTATCGAGTTCCCTGAATTGTATTAGAGTAAGACCAAAGTCATAGACCGAGGGTGTATACTAACAGTTGTCAAAACTGACCTTTGTAAGGGATAATCCGACATCCTTCACTTGGGTCCCTCCAATAGTGAGAATGTCGGTGGGTACCGTGTATGGACTTGCCCACTTATATTGACTTGGGATTTCTTTGGTGCTGTTGCTGGACGATTCGCTGATATTGTATGATCCAAATGAGGAGCAATAACGATTCTCCTGGCATTTCGATTTTGCGTTGTGTGTGTCCTCGGACATGACATAAATCTCGGGCGTTAGGAGGTCTACCAACATGCCCATGGGCTGCGGTGGTGTACCAATTGAGATATTGATGAAATATCCCGTCTGTATAGGTATATTAGAATTCAATCCTAAGCAAGGATACCCTGGACGTACCTCATTCAACACATTGGTCGCTAGAGTTGCAGTGTCTCTTTTCAGTTGCGGCTTAGAGATTTTATAGCCATAGAGATCCATGCCAATGACAGCGGGTACGTCGCGCACAGGAAATGTGTGGGCACTGGCACTGGCCCAGTTGGACCATACCCATAGAGCCGTAATGAGGCGCATTGTAGAGTGCTAAATGTTGCTTTCAATATAGGATAATGTTCCTTATGTTCACAGAAAAGAACATAATAAAGGGCAGAGTCAGCAGACATTAAATTGCCCCAACTCCAAGGCGTTACTTGGCAGGGCGTTTCTTAGATTGAAAAGTACTATGGATGGAGTACTTTATAAGACATTATCGCCTTGGCATTTCTTAACACCAATTGCATGTTGCGTTTTAGCCCCCGTGTTGCAAACAGTTCCCCGTGAGTGGATATGCTAAAGCAGATGGAAATTACAGGACTAGCCCTGGAGTTGATGTCACATAACTAATATCTTAAAAGGGGGCTTATGGTACTCCGTACAAAAACATTTACTAAATCTCGTGTATTGTCTAGGTAAAACATCTTCTCAAATCCCTTGAAAGAAGTATATATACTCTTTATACAGGTCTTTCAGCTCTCTGGACCAATAGAACTCCATATACCAAGCTCGGGATCAATCCTGATGTAAGGCAGGATCCTTTGGTAAGATTAACCAGCTCACACCAGCGGCACCAAGCAAACCAACAAGCATAGGCTGTAGGACCTGGACACCAACCTTCCCCGCGATGACACCTGTGAGAGCAGGAAAGACAGATCCACCGATTTGACCGAGTACGAAGACGAATGCTATATGGATTAAGGTTAAAATACAAATGTTCAGCCCTACGGCGTCCAAGGCAGTGGCGTTGACTTACCGATTGCCGAAGAGCGGATCTCTGGCGAGAAGATTTTTGAGCCGACCGATATACCCTAAGAGTCAGGGGTTAGAGCTGGATCTAGAAATAGGGCGGGGTACTCACTGTTGCGAAGAAAGGACCTGAGAAGAATCCCAATAAACTGACTGCTACTGCCTCGGTTATGATATTTGGAACACTAGTAAGCCACGAGTATTAGCCAGACAAAGCAACATACTGGGTTATCTAACTAGGTGAAATATTAGAAGTAGGGACAAACTCACAGCCAGAATACCAATTGCAAACCAAGACACAGCACAGCGTAAATGAAGATCATTCTGCGCTCGCCAAGTCTATGTGTAGGCTCGGCGAGGATAAGACGTCCTAGGAAGGCGCCGCCATAGAAACCAGCTGGGATATAACCCATTGATTTGACGTCGCCGTTGCGGACGTTGACAAGGTACTCGACCATCCAGCCTGGTATAATTAGTTCCATAGATCACGTAGAAAAAAAAAAGGAAAAGTCAAACCTCCCGCGGTAATAGTAGCACCAAGAAAGAAAAAGAAAAACAAACTCAACAGCCAAACGCCAGGTGTAGAAAGCGTATCCTTAATCTCCTTGAGTGCAGACTTCGAAGCAATCCTACCACCCCTCGACCCCCTCAAAACAGCCGGAGTAGCCATCCGATCCCGGAAAGAAACACTCACAAACGCAAGATTTGCTACACCCACGCCAAGCGGGAAAAGATAAAACAGATACCACTTCGAATCGACATTCGCCGACGCCACACCCGTCGCCACAAACGGGCCAACCAGACACCCGGCCATGTACATAGCGTGGATAAAGCCGAGCCGACGATGCGCACCATTCAGTGCCGAGACGAAAGTATTGGCATGGGTGTCATTGTAGGCTTGACCCAAGGTCGCGAGACAGAATGTTATTGCGTACAGTACAAATGGGGGTTCCCAGACTCGCAGTACTTGGGCTAAGACTTGGATGGCGGCACCTAGACTGAGGATTAGGCCTAGGTCTAGGTATTGAGTTATTTTGCCGTTGGTTAGTGCAGCGATTAGCCAGCCGCAGAAGGTTGTGCCGTATCTGGTGAATGTTAGTGTTGTGTTTAGATAGATATGCTTGGTTTGGTCTTACAGTACGGCTACCATGTTCGTCCCGATGTCGTAGGTACGTATCACGTATGGAATGAGCGATCCGAGACTTCCGTCGTTGACCCCCGCGACGAAAAATGATAATCCTGCGCTGAGGATTTTGGCATACATCCATTTTGGAACTGGGGAACTTAAATCTTGGGATGGCTCATTCTCGGCTGGAATCGCTTCGGTGGAAGCTCTTGTCTGTAGCACGATTGTCTCTGTTTGCGTCTGGGTGCTCATTATGAATGGAATATGAGAACCTGGTGCCTTGGGCAAGACCAAAAGATGAAGCTGCGTTTCTTTTTAAAGCCAAGAAACGGCAATCCGGCCCGAGTTTGTGTAATTTAAAGTAGAAGTTCCCTATCGGAATGGGATGGGTCGAACGTGGAGAAATGCGGAGATGTGGCCGTTCTTGGCCCAAGGTTTAGCCGAACCGGTGGGAGAGACAAGGATATTGTTTCTATACTTCAACGAGACTTGAAAGAGTCATAAAGCCACTGTGATCACAGAGATCTATCTCTAATCATTATTCATTTCCGTACATAGTTAGGAGTCATACACCTGGTCAGAATGAGGTATATATTTTCGACAAGGCACTTGATAAAGACAGTTATATTCCACAGTTGTGATATACGACAAAGCTAGGTTACCTCCAACACCCGGATAGTACATAGTAACTAAGAGATATCCTCGATATACCACGAATCTCATCTAAAGAATAGCAGTGGCATTCGCATGGGAACCAACTCCACCAGGCACATTGGCCGGAGCACTAGTCATGAAGAAAGACCACTTCCCCCTCGCCCGACACTTCTCAGCGAGCCTTTCCAAATCCCACATCTCACCAATAGGACACCCCCACAGTGCCAACAAGCTTTGATGCAGATAGTCACTCTCAGGAACAGGCCATGCCTCGAACGTCGGCGAGTCACCCGCCACAGCCGCAAAATAGCAATCATGCAACCAGTCCCGGAGAGCCGGCTCACGCGACAGGCCCGCAAAGCACAGGTTCTCGTGGGACTGCGTTGCAGCTGCATACCGCTGCTCACTACTGAGCTCGTAGTATCGATCCACAAAGCCGGAGCGTATGAGGAGAATGTCTCCGATGTGGATGTCGCCGCCTTCGGACTGCGGGCGTAGATCTAGGCCTTGCGAAGTCGCACATGCTTGCAGCTCTGATAGGGTAATGCTGTGTGTTGTATAGGGGTCGTAGGGCTTGTTGTGTGTTTTGGTGTAGTGGTAGTAATCCAAGAGGATGCCTCGACCGGCGATTCCGTGAATTGCCCAGTGGTGGACGCTGCAGCGCTGGTTTGCGGTTTCGCCTACAAAGTCACTGCCTGTGGCCTAGGCGTTGATGGGTTAGTTTATGGAGACGGGGATGGGAGCTTGGTACATACCCCATTGTAGAAACACTTGCTCTCGATGTGGGCGAACTATGGACGTATTAGACCAGGATATGGGTGGTGATTTTGGTTGATTTTAGTGCGAATAATCACTTACATGACGGAATCCATCCCACTGCGTCCCGCTCTGCGTATTTAGAATGTATGTATCGTCATAAGCAACTCCGTCAACAAGCGTTTTGATGTTATGCTGGAATACCTCGCGGCCCATAGCCGGGTGCTCAGGTACTGTGAGAGGAAGGCTTGGTGTTGATACTTGTAAGCTGATATCTTAATTCAGTCTAGTCTTATAGTCCACTTACTCTAGTCGCACCATCTCGCCGGTCTCAATCTCAGCAGCAGATTCCTTGACCCGCTGCGGCGTCAAGAGGTTCAATCTGCCCAGCTATACATCGGATGTATTAGCCACAAGAACAGAACATATAGGAAATTGCAGCATCATACCTCATCATCTTTGCCCCAGACCCAAGCAGCACCGTCAGGTGCACCAGGAATATTTGGAAGATCCTTCCGCAATGGGAATTTGGTGTTGTTAGGATCCCAGGGTAACTGGTTAGCAACTTGAGTGGAAGACATGTTTTCAATGCAACTTGACAGAAAGTCTGGAAGGACTGGATGCCGCTGATACTGTCAAAACGGGATACAGGAGTTTAAACCCACAATGCCATGGTGTAGTAAACGGCGGGGCTAATTTCTCCATACTGGAAGGATTTGTGTTAAAAAAGTGGGTGCCTCAGGCTTAGCGTCTCGTATGTCGGGACATGATTCCTAATTAGATCTTGGGATCCTCTCTTCTATCTTCCATAGATCTTTTTCTCCCGCTTCACCATTTGGTTCTTGGGAGGCTGCCAATTGAATGGCATGTCCCGAGGTTTAACCTCGGCAACATCAGCGGGGATGGGATCTTCATAATCAAACTGCGGTGTAGTTTTCCTCTTTGGGTGTTAAGAATGAGCGTACAGTCCAAGGCCAAAGCGGGACATCTGACGTACCAAGTTCGGGGAGTCCTGGTGATCTCAGATATGCGGAGACTTCACCGGAGGGACTGTATGATGTCTGAAACAGTTGGGGAATGCTATGTAAAGAATTGATCTTCGGGATGAATGGGGCTAAAGACTGTATACAACATACAGTGTTTACATCTACAAGGGAAGAAACATATTCGCAGGCCATTCAGCCTCGTTTTTTTGCCTTTTTCATTTAGGTCATTGAGGGAGTTCTCCAGATGGTGTACACACAATAACGATATCTGCTCTATGCCGAGTACAAGAGATCGTGGTGCATTGGCCACTTTCTGCGCAGTGAAAAGACGAGAAGGAAATATCCATTGGAACCAGGAATTTCAGAAGACGCTGCAGAAAGGGTATGCGTGGCAGACGAAAAAAAAAGAATAACAATAAACACAGAGAAACACCCGTAACTGCTATCGCAGGAAGTATCGTATGATCAACCCAGTATGCCCCCGGCCCCAGTTTGCCGTTGCGCCGAAGAGACTAGAAAAGATTCAAGCGTGATTATTCGTTTCGGTCATAGTCTTGCCACCCCAAATATGAAAACAAGATAGCAATCATCGCTAGAAGGACATGTAATCAGAAAAGAGATCTCGATTAACCCTGGGATGGAACACCAGTGGACTCCGAGGCGACTCGGCTGCCGCGGCCACGGCCGTAGCCACGACTGTAACCACCTCCACCTCGACCGCGACCATAGCCGCGACCACGGCCACGACCGCGGTAGTTAGGGCGGTAGCCATCAACGCTACCTTGTCCGAAGGTTTCCATATTGCGTTTCTCCTCCTCGCCGCGCCATTCGCGACCGCCAACACGAGCGGTGTTTTCCTCACGATCGCGAGCCTCACTCGAGATATTGTCAAAGAAGGAAGAACCGCGGTTGTAGCCATGGTGCGCAGAGGTGCCGCCGTTTGACATGGATTCCATGGATTCCGCCTCCTCGGCTGCATGGGCCTCGGCTTCAGCAGCAGGAACTCCAGTGGCAATGGCCTCCTTCACCAAATCCTGCTTGTTGAACTTGGCATTGGCGGTTTGGAAATCGTAATCAGATTGGGGGACTTCGATCTTCTTGGGCTGTTGCTGAGGACGAGCGCCGCGTCCACCACGAGGGTGGTGGTGACCGCCTCGGGGAGCACGGGTGGTATCGTAAGGGCGCATGTGATTCATTTGCTGCGCAAGCGCGTCCACGACACCATCGGGTTGTCCGGGTTGCTTTTGGGCGCCAGGCTGCGGCAACTTGGCCATAGCAGCAGCAACGGCAGCAGTGGCGGCCGCGGTGGCATCAGTGACAGACTGATTATTCCCCCGAGGGGCGGTAGGAATGTGGGCGATCGGAGGAGCAGGCTTTGGAGCGGCAATGGGGATAGCTGGCATGACTCGGCCATTCTTCTGAGGGACAGCAGTCAGAGGAGCAGTGCTGACAGGCGCTTGCAAAGCTTCAGCTACGGTAGGCTTGGACTCGATTGGAGGAGTGGGGGCGTTCTGAGCGGCGGGGGTTGCGTTACGGCTCGTAGACTTGTTGGCGAGCTTCTCCCCGACTGGGAGTTCAGAGGTAGGCTTAGGTGCGGGAGCGGCACCGGGAGGCCCCGGGCGCTGAGGCCCAGGCTGCTGAGACCCAGGCTGCTGAGGTGCAGATTGCTGAGGTTCAGGCTGCTGGCCAGGGCCAATAGGCATCGGGGGTTGGAATTGACCAGGACCAGGGGGGAATCCATGGCCTGGTGGCGGGTACCATCCGGGCGGAGCACCGTAGGGCGGGAAACCGGGGCCGGGAGGGAATGGAGGAGGTGGTCCAAATCGCTGCTGTCCGTATGGTGGGTAGAAGCCTTGCTGGAATTGGTGCTGCTGAGGATAACCGGGAGGAGTTGGGCCAGCTCCCTGGGGCAGCTGGGGAGGGCCCTGAGGAGGAAGATTTGGTGGAGCAGGTCCCGAGTCAGGCCCTTGGACAGGAGCCGGTCGTTGCACACCCTATTTGCGCTGGTCAGCACACTGCACACACACAATGAGATACAGAAAGGAATTCCAAGATGGGGAATTGATCATCAGAAGGAAGGCAACGGAAATCTCTACACGGTTTTGCGCATTCAGAACAGGTCTGTGAGTTTACATCCGAGAATTTTTCGTCACTTGATCAATTCGCCGAGACAATGGGTGGGGATTTCGTAGTGCGGGATGACGCGGTAGATCGAGCAAAGAGTGGCGGTGACTTACCCCGAGAATAGCAGGGTCATCTGGTACCCGAGGTGGTTCTTGCGGTGCGGGATCCTTTTGGTCTTCCCCAGCAATGCTGATGTCCTTTACATCACTTCCTCGAAAGACGATGTATTCGTAGACACTTGTGGAGGGAGGGACTTCCTCGGTGGGGTTACCCCGGCGCCCTTCTGAACCGAATGACATGACATTCTCAAGGGCTATCGTGGAAGCTTCGGGGTTGATTTCGTGAAGAGTACCGACATAGCTAAAGACAATTAATTTTGGACAAGGCGATGGGGAGAATCTGATGGACTCACCGAATATCACTTTTCGAGATCAGGTTGAAACGCTGACTGCTAGATGTTAACTCCAGGCCACCTTGGCTCAGAACAGGTTCAGACTGACCCTATGAGGTGATTCATTTCCATGGCGGCTGTGCGCGATATCGCGCGGGGTAAGCAGAGGGGAAGGTACGGAAGGAATGAGAAGGAAAACGGAGAGGTTTGAACAGACGAGATAAGAGGTTGGGAAGAGAAGGGAAGGGAGAGGAAAAGCAAATTCTGTGGTTTTGTGGAGGATGCGGGCTACGGTGGACGATGTAAGCTCGGATAGCAATTTTGGAGTTGGCGGGGAGAAGTTGATGGGGGAAAATGAGAGCTGCTTTTACGTTTGACTTGATTTTTAAGATACTTGAAACACGATGACGACCTCTTCGAATCGAGATCATTTCTTCCAAACATCGTGAGTCAAAACCATTCTTTGGTCTTTGAATTGAAAAATATTAATTGAGATCTGTCTCAGTGCATCACTGGATGACCAGGAGCGGAAAGATGCCAAGGCCCAGAATACCAATGGAAACCCCATTCGACTACAAGGCAAGATCCTTGCAGCTCATCCAGACCCCTGGAATACTGGCTTGATTTATGTCGCGCAAAGCAATGGCACCGTGAGAAGGATCATCCTTGCCGTAAGTGACCCGTAATCTTAAACCCTCTCAAATCCCCAAGTTCTTACATTTCTACAGACAGGAGAAACAGCTAGGGTATTTACAGGTCCAATGGCTCCCGTTACTTGTCTTTGTTTGAGTCCTGATGGCAAACTCCTGTTTGGCGGGTGCTGGGATAAAGCTATCTGGAGCTGGGATACGGCCACGGGCCAGCCACGCCAGAAGTATGAAGGCCATGCCGATTTTGTTCGAGCAGTCACCAGTGCAAGGCTGCTTGGAGATGATCTGCTTATCTCCGGTGGTGCCGATGCACAAGTCCTGGTGTTCAATATCACAAGTGGTGAGCGGTTGGAAACCTTCAAGGACCACTCTCGCGGTATCCAGGACCTTGTCCTTGACCCAGAGTCAGAAACCGCACAACCAATTGTATTTAGTGCGGGAAGTGACCGGGAGATTCGCCAATTCAGTGTCTTTGGCGGTGGAAACACTACCGACCCTCTCCTCCCACATGAAACCAGTGTCTACAAGCTCTTTTTCGATAATGACGGTGATCTCTGGACTGCTTCGGCTGACAAAACTGCCAAATGTTTGGTTCGAGAAGATGGATGGAAGGCCAATTTGACCCTAGAGCATCCTGACTTTGTCCGTGATATTGTCGTCTATGAAGCAGGAGGCTGGGTTGTGACTGCCTGCCGGGACGAGGAAGTCAGAGTGTGGAACCGATCGGTAAGCGTTTCTTTCTTTTTCAGTCTTTCTATGGGATATATACTGATTAACACAGACTGGAGCACTCCATCATACGTTCTCCGGACACTTCGAGGAGGTCACTGGGCTTGTGCTTGTGGGGTCAACCATTGTCAGTGTAGGAATCGATGCGACCATTCGCCAGTGGTCCCTTCGACCCGACGAGCTTCAGCAGGCAGTGGAACTTGCAAAGAAGCCCGCGGAAGAGGAGAACAAGGAGGGCAAGCCCGCTGAATCAGTGCTAACGGCGGAGGAGGAGGCAGAGTTGGCAGAGCTAATGGGAGATGATTAGATGATGTGATACCCAATTGTATTTTGAACATGTGTATACATACTTAGCAGAGACATGTGCAGTGCACCGAATCACATACAATGTAGACTATAGAAGGTACAATAAACACAACTGCAACCGTATATTGCTCACGTGACCTTCCTGATGCAGCCATGACGCACAGGGCCGATCTCCCGCCCTCGACCTTCGCCTCGACTCCCCCGCCTAAATGGTGGCCCGCACACGACTTTATTCTCCTAGACACGCTGCAACCCTTTTGTTTCCCCAGTGAATAGATATTATTTGTGTCACAATCCACCAATTTATATCCCATTAAGACTCGATCGTGGGGTAGCTTCTAAATTTGGGTACCTACTTCCGGAAGCCGTTAGTAACCCCTCTTGGGCCTCGGGGCTTCGGGCTGACGTCTTACCTAGATAGTTTCCGACCAGCAAAAATATTGGAAAGTCACAATGGCAGCCTCAATCAACCACGCACATCCGCGTCATGATGTGCTTGACACGGGCCTAAAAATGGTCAATCGCTTGGAGCAAAGCAAATCCCCTTATGTGAGAGATGTGTTCCCTTGGGAGAAATTGTAACACGCTCACAGAACAACAGGTCCGAGGACATATGAACAACCCGGTAGCATGGCAAATCTGGGATGCAGAATCCTTGGAGCTTGCCAAGAAGCACAACCGTTTAATATTTCTCAGTATTGGTTACTCCGCATGCCATTGTAGGTTACAACGATCTTATCGCGGGTCCTGGTATTCTAATATTATCTAGGGTGCCATGTTATGGAAAAAGAATCGTTCATGTCATCAGAGGTGGCTTCAATTCTGAATGAGTCTTTCGTCCCGATCAAGGTTGACCGCGAAGAGCGACCAGACATCGATGACATCTACATGAACTATGTCCAAGCCACAACGGGTTCTGGTGGCTGGCCCTTGAATGTGTTTTTGACTCCTGACCTCGAGCCCGTGTTCGGTGGCACTTACTGGCAAGGCCCAAATTCAAACACATTTACGGGCCCTGAGGCGATTGGTTTCGTGGAGATTTTGGAAAAACTGAGAGATGTCTGGCAGACACAACAACAACGTTGCCTCGAAAGCGCTAAAGAAATTACCAAACAATTGAAAGAGTTTGCCGAGGAAGGGACTCACTCTCTGCAGAGTGATCGTGATAATGAGAAAGACGAGGAAATGGATATCGAGCTTCTAGAAGAAGCGTATCAGCATTTCGCAGCTCGATACGACTCGGTTAATGGCGGGTTTGGCCGCGCACCCAAATTTCCTACACCTTCTAACCTCAGCTTCCTACTCCGGCTCGGTGCTTACCCGACTGAGGTCAAGGATATCGTAGGGCGTGATGAGTGTGAAAAAGCAACCGCAATGGCCGTCACGACACTAGTGAACATGGCTCGTGGTGGCATTCGGGACCATATCGGCCACGGATTCGCACGGTATAGCGTGACGCCGGACTGGGGTCTTCCCCATTTCGAGAAGATGCTCTATGACCAGGCGCAGCTACTGGATGTCTACGTGGATGCTTTCCGGCTCACGCACGACCCCGAACTTTTAGGCGCTGTATATGATCTGGCTGCCTACTTGACGAGCCAACCGATACAGTCGCCCACCGGAGGGTTCTTTTCCTCGGAAGATGCCGACAGTTACCCTCATCCAAATGACACCGAAAAGCGGGAGGGTGCCTTTTATGTCTGGTCACTGAAGGAACTCACCTCAGTTCTTGGCCCTCGGGATGCTCCAGTATGCGCCAAACACTGGGGTGTTCTCCCTGACGGCAACGTCCCACCTGAGCACGACCCGCATGATGAGTTCATGAACCAAAACGTGTTGTCCATCCGCGCCACACCGAGCAAACTCGCTAAAGACTTCGGTCTTAGCGAGGAAGAAGTGGTTAAGATAATTAAGTCGTCAAAGCTGAAGTTGCAGGGTTACCGCAAACGAACACGCGGGCGGCCAGACCTAGATGACAAAATTATCGTGGCCTGGAATGGACTGGCGATCGGCGCTCTTGCCAAGGCTAGTGTTCTACTTGAGGAGATCGAGAGCTCCAAGGCTGTGCAGTGTCGTGAGGCGGCAGCACGGGCGATCAGCTTCATTAAGGACAAGCTCTTTGACAAAGCCACAGGCCAGCTATGGCGTATTTACCGCGATGGAAATCATGGAGATACCCCAGGTTTTGCCGACGACTACGCGTACTTGGCTAGCGGGCTACTCGACATGTACGAGGCTACCTACGACGACAGCTATCTTCAATTTGCCGAGCGACTGCAAAGTGAGAATAACCCCTTTAGTTTGAATGGGAAACAGTGGCTGACTTGGTGATTCTAGAATACCTTAATGAATACTTCTTGGCCCAGAGTGGCTCTACCGCTACCGGATACTACAGTACACCTTCAGTCACCACCCCCGGCATGCCGGGCCCCCTCCTCCGTCTGAAGACTGGTACCGAATCAGCAACACCTTCGGTAAACGGAGTCATTGCACGTAATTTGCTGCGCCTGTCCGCTCTACTCGAGGATGAGAGTTACCGGACCTTGGCCCGGCAGACGTGCAACACCTTCGCCGTGGAGATCATCCAGCACCCCTTCTTATTCGTAGGAATGCTGGACGTGATTGTGGGCCTCCAAATTGGCACTCGCACGGTCACGGGTGTGTTCTCCACCGCCGATATCTCCTCGATCCCTAATCCACGTGGCGACAGTCTCCTCAGTCGGAACGATGAGCCCGTGTCGGCGGTTGACATAATCCGGCGACGGATCCGGGACGAGGCAGACGTGGCCGTGTCCTCGTCTATTGTGGTCACTTCGCTTGTCGACATTCGCCCTTCACATTTGAAAGACTTCGTGGGGAACCAGTCCTTCTGGCTCAAAACCCGCAATATGCTCTTTAAAGATTTAAAAGCCACCGAGCCGGCCAAAAACTACTTGATGGTTTGTGAGACTGGGAAATGCCGAACTATTGATCTCTAAGCAAGCGCTATTGGTTTTTTGCTACGTATATTTTCGATATAAACATCAGAGGTGTTTTTTTTTTTTTTGTGTGGCGTTCTTGGACGTTTGGTTCGGTTGGGTATTTCACGCTTTACGTTACTTCAGAGCGGATCTCCTGCCGTCCCTGTGGACTTTGGGACCATGTGGGCTCTTCAGTACCGGAATGTGGAGTTATGCGTTGAAGACTAGAATCTCGATCGTATAGGTAGTGAAAATATCAATGTTTTGGATTTCTCCCTACCATGTACTCCGTATGGAGCACCTCGTATATGTTATGTATACACGTAGCTAAGCGCCCTGTCCCACAGTGACCCATGGATGCTAGATGCGCCAACGATTCAGGGCTCTTTCCGTTTCGTTCTCATTGGTTGTCCCATGATACTTAGGCTGGTATGTCAACAATAGAGATTGAATGGGTATAAAACTCCAGAGAAGTATAACATACAAAGGGAAATTCATGTTTTGATTGCCAGTACGGAGTGTCCGGAGTACAGGACCATGTTAAATGAGTGGCTGAAACGAGGTTAAATGATTTAATCTATCTCAGATCCCGAGTATACTAAGTTCCTTAGCGGGGTTTGAGTGGGGAGATTGGTGTAAATGAACTCCAGTGATTGGTCGTTTAAGCTACGCAGTGGACACATTTGAAACTGTTCCTGGACAAGGGGCTTGGCTGTCTCCCTGGCTTCGATCATACCTACGATCTATTGCTCTTACCTATGGTACATGTACTCCGTAGGAGATATTTTACAAGATTTTCTATCGAAACCCATGGCGCTTTTAATTACATTCCTTTGTCTCCTCTTAGTGGACTCCATAGGACTATAGGATTTATAAAGGCCCACGGATGATCTAGAATAAGTACAGACACATCACATATATTAATCTTTCAAAGGAAATTGCAGGTGATGTCCCGGAGAATATTTGATTAAGGTCCAAATTTCCAGCCCCATATCTCTGATGGTATCTAGGACTTGGAATGTTTGGATGTTATAGAATGTGCCACATTGAAGTATGTTCAATACCTCAAGAGGTCGGAAATTCCCATTACCTATAACATATAGTCATTGAGGATTTTCCAAATTCGAAATAAAACAATTCTAGTTCATTTGGATTCATATGGACTCACTCATTTGGACTTCATTTAAAATTAATATCCGTCCTGTTCACACGGCCCCACTTCATCCCGGTCTCCCCTTTCTACAATATTTACTCATTAAACCTCCCCTCTCTCCCTTCTCCCTTCTCCCTCTAAGCCAATCTCTTCAGCCTGCATCTTATCTTTCTTTCACTCTTTTAAGGAAAGAAGGTGTTTTTAGGCCTGCCATTCATTTCTCACCATCCACACTCCTTTGTCAACGCAGTCGATCTGCCTGAACCTACCCCGACCCTCTAAACTTCCTGGAGAAGTTTCTTTGTCTACAATCCCAAAATGCGTTCTGCTGTCATCTTTGCCGCCTTGGCGGCTGGCGCTTGTGCCAAAGTTGTTACGAAGGACGTTTTCGTGACCGATTGGACTGTTGTCACCGTCACCGAGACTGTCACCGGGTGGCCCACTGGTGTAGCCAGCACTACTCTTTCGGCCAAGCAAGACCACACCAAGCACGCTAATGCTCCCCTTCCCACCGTCAACGCTCCCAAGAAGGATGCTGCTACTGAGGTTGAGGCTGTTGCACCCAGCAGCACGACCACCTCGTCTTTGACCACTTCCTCAACCACTTCTTCGACCACCCAGGCCGAAATTAAGCCTACGACCACCGCCGTCACCACCTCTGCTGCTACCACTGCTACCACTTCAGCAACCTCGACCACTGCCGCTGCCACTACCACTGCTGCTCCCGCTCCCGGCGCGGGCAGCTCCTACCAGGAGTCCATCCTCCACTACCACAACATTCACCGCAGCGACCACTCTGCCCCTGCCCTGACCTGGTCTACCGACCTCGAGAAGGCTGCCAACACTCTTGCCTCGCGTTGCGAGTACGGACACGACACGTAGGTATTCCTTCGTTTTGCCTGAGAAACAACCATACTAACGTTACTAGTTCCATTGTGTCCGCCAGTGGAGCCTACGGTCAGAACATCGCATACGGTTACGACAAGGCCTACGTCGGTGAGAAGATCATCAGCGAGATGATGTACACCCAAGAGGCTCCCCACTTCGCTGGCCTCTACGGTCAGGCCAGCCCTGATATGACCAACTTCTCTGTCTGGGGCCACTTCACTCAGATCGTTTGGAAGGACACTACTGAAGTCGGTTGCGCCACCGTCAGCTGCGCTGATCTGAAGAACGTTGGTGGTGCCGCGCCCTACACAGTTTGCAACTATGGCACCCCCGGTAACTACGCCGGCGCTTATGCCGAGAACGTCTTGAAGCCCAAGAGCGCATAAATGTTTCGGGCTATACGGAGCTGTTGATTTGAGAATGCCGCATCTGATATTTTTTCTGTGTGGTATGATCTAAACCAATCGATCTTGTTCCGAACAACATGTTTTGCCCGCATTCGCTTTCCGCCATGGGCTTTATTTCTTGTCTTTTACCTTCTTCGTCACTTGCATGTCCTGCCTCAATCGGTGAGACTGCTCGGCTGTTCTCGAGGGAGAGACGGAGCTCGAGTGGATCTCTGCCGATGTGACCCATACTGTATGTATGCAAGCGTGCTTCGTCCTTCTGCTTGGGAGGGCACATGGCAATGCAGATATTCTTATTCCATTGTGAATATTCTTTTGGCTCCTTGTCCGCCACTTTTGTGTTGCGGTGCATCCTGTGGATAGCAAATTCTCTGGCGTCCTTTTCTTCTTTTGCCAGCGTGATGTACTGTGTACAACCCTATGTAATGAAGTTTTCCGACAACCCCTAGTAAGATTTTCTATTTCGGTTGTAGTAGTTGTAGTTGTAATTGTATAGTATGGACTCTATGACGCCATGTCCACGTGACCCGAAGCTTCCCCGCATGACCGGTCCCTTCGCCCGAAACGTCATTGGAACATGAAGTGAGAGTCGATACCGATATACTTCAAATTCCGAGAAATTCTGTGTCGGGCACACGGTAAAAAAAGCCTCCCTCGGTTCTGAGAGACATCTTATCTTTATTAAAGAACCATTTGACCTTAATCTTCCAACTCCGACGGGTTTCTTTGTACATCTTTACCCCGAGCCAAGATACCCTACCCACAGAGTGCAAGGCCCATCAGTGATTGGCATTAACCTTAGAAGTAAGTTCTTCTTAGCCTGCTCTATCCCGCATTCTACCCTATCATTCCCCCCCTTAATCACCCCCACGGGCGGGTGAGGGGCATCCTTCCAAGACAAAGTCATTTTCCTCTGCATTCTTCATGAAAAATGGCCGAAGGTGTGATGATTATATATTGCAAACCCTCCGAATCTCTCGTGATACATAAAGGCACCTTGTAGAAACTATGAACTACTTGTTCACTGGGTTCGTTTCTTGGCAATTGACATCTGACAGACAGCAGGGTGAAACTCATCCGTTTCTCCGGCGCTATCATTCCGCTCTCCCACAGTATCATCCGGTCACACCAACCCGTAGCTCGGGGTTGCATATCATCTGCAGCATTGCGCGGTACTCTGTAAGTCTATTGCTCAGTCTACTATGTCCCTTTCCATTTCCCCTTAGGCCCGAGCCGGATCCACCGCCGTCGAGATCGCTCTGTAATCCTCACGCCCATATAAGATTATCACACTCTCTTCTTGTCTCACGCCACCTGGTTCCTCTCATATCTCTGTGTGGTCTTCATTTTGTGACTTTCATCTATTCCCATACATCTTCTTTTATATTGTCCCTTGCCCACCTGTCTGCGTCTGCACATGACATAGTCTCAATGCCATCATATTGCCTTCAAGACTGCCACTACTTCTATCGCACAGCCCTACGCCTCCTGTCAATTCCTACCTTCCTTGCTAGTCGCTACGCCTGATTTTATCTCGTCTAAAGAGGTTGAACACATCTAACATCATGTCTTACTCCTCATTGGCAGTCAGATACTTCACAGCCCCTAAACCACTCGGTAATTCTATGGACGCCGACACAAGCAAGACTTCCGGGTCCGACCCCCAAGTTCATACGGTCGTGAGACCAAATGTCCCTACCAAACAGCCCTCTTCTGAAGTTGCTGAACTCCACAAGCCTAAGAGCAAGGGCTTGACTTTTTCAAACCAGGATTCCCTGCCTAAACTTCCTATCCCCGATCTGGGGGATACTTGTCGCAAGTACTTAGATACTCTGCAGGGCTTGCAAAATCCGCGTGATCATGAAGAGACCAAGGCTGCTGTTCGGGACTTTTTAAAGAATGATGGTCCTCTTCTGCAAGAACGGCTGAAGACTTATGCCGGTTCAAAGACGAGCTATATCGAGCAATTTTGTAAGTCTATTCAGAAACAAGGATAGCATGGGAGGTCAGCTGATCATTTATAGGGTATGATTCTTACTTGAACTTTGATAATCGTAAGTTGGCTTTCCTGTTTGGCCTTTTATTTGCGGCCATCTAACATTAGCAGCTGTTGTTTTGAACCTCAATCCATTTTTCCTTTTGGAGGACGACCCGACTCCCGCCAGAAACCACCAGGTGACTCGAGCTGCGTCATTGGCGGTCTCAGCATTGGCATTTGTTCGAGCTGTGCGTCGAGAGGAGTTGCCTCCTGATACTGTGCGAGGAACGCCCCTTTGTATGTATCAGTACTCGCGGCTTTTTGGAACAGCACGTCTGCCTACCGATAATGGCTGTGTCATTAGCCAGGACCCCTCGGCGAAACACATGGTTGTTATGTGTCGGGGCCAGTTCTACTGGTTTGACGTCTTGGATGACAATAGTGATTTGATCATGAGTGAGAAGGATATTTCGCTTAACCTGCAGGTAATCATTGAAGATGCAGCTCAAACTCCGCTTCATGAGGCTGCCAAGGGTGCTTTGGGTGTACTCAGTACCGAGAATCGGAAAGTTTGGTCGGGGCTACGCGATATCATGACCAAAGATTCTAGGTCTAACAACGCGGAGTGTTTGAACATTGTCGATACCGCGCTTTATGTCCTATGCCTTGACGACACAGAGCCGTCCACGACGTCAGAGCTTTGTGCTAATATGCTTTGCGGCACAAGCGAAGTCATCAAGGGTGTTCAGGTTGGAACCTGCACCAACCGGTGGTACGATAAGCTGCAAATCATCGTCTGCAAGAACGGCAGTGCAGGTATCAACTTCGAGCATACCGGCGTGGATGGCCACACGGTGCTACGATTCGCCAGCGACGTGTACACCGATACCATCCTCCGTTTCGCAAGGACCATCAACGGCCAATCCCCGAGCCTATGGGCAACCAGCAGCCCCGACCCAGCCAAGCGCGACCCGCGCAGTTTCGGAAACGTCAGTACGACACCTCGCAAACTAGAATGGGACATGACACCCGAGCTTAACATCGCGCTGCGCTTCGCCGAATCTCATCTCTCCGATCTGCTCTACCAGCATGAGTTCCAAGTCCTGGACTTCGAAGGCTTTGGCAAGAACTTCATAACCTCAATGGGCTTCTCTCCGGACGCATTCATCCAGATGGCTTTCCAGGCCGCCTACTACGGCCTCTACGGTCGACTCGAGAACACCTACGAACCAGCCATGACAAAGATGTTCCTGCACGGACGCACGGAAGCCGTGCGCACCGTAACGCCGGAATGCATAGACTTCGTCACAGCATTCTGGGGCGAAAACGCCGCCGAACAAAAAGTCGACGCCCTCCGTACCGCATGCGAGAAACACACCGCCGCCACCAAGGAATGCTCAAAGGGCCAAGGCCCAGACCGCCATCTCTACGCCCTCTACTGCCTCTGGCAGCGTTCCTTCGACGAGGGCCTCTTCGCAGACACTGGCTCAACAGGCGGATACTCCAGCCCTGGCGAAGCGCAATCCCCAACCCAAAGCCAAGGCCCCGGATCATCTAAACTCTCTTACTCCTCTCCCTCAGAAGACGGCCTCTCTTCACCGGGAAGTAGCACACGCGCCTACCGTACAACAACAGCACCTACACCGGCGATCTTTGCCGACGCCGGCTGGGACAAGATCAACAACACCGTACTGTCGACCTCAAACTGCGGAAACCCATGTCTGCGACACTTCGGCTTCGGCCCCACGTCCGCCGACGGCTTCGGTATCGGATACATTATCAAGGACGAATCGATCTCTATCTGCGCGAGCTCAAAGCACAGACAGACATCGCGCCTTATGCACACGCTTGAGTCGTATCTGTTTGAGATTCGGAAGTTGTTGCGCGCGACGAATCGCAAGCCTAGTCCGCGCACTAGTCGTGCGAGAGAGACTGAGGCGCTTGCGGAGAGTGCGCAGGCAGAATTGCACAGACGTGGGAGGATTGTAAGAGGTAGCGGTGCGCAGGGTGTCGATACGCCTACTTCGGCTGCTGACAGTAGTTACTTGGAAGATGATGGGATGGGAGGATGTAAGTTATTGACTTCTTTTTTGGCACCTTGGATTGCGGGTTTGCTAACTTGTTCTCGTACTAGATGGCTTCTTTGATGCTGGTATGCTTCTTCATGCGCTTAAGGGCCTCAATGCGGACCGGGAACAACGTGGGGAGAAGCCAGCTAGGCGGAGATTTGTGGGAAAGAAGCTTCATCTTAATGAATATTGAGTGCAAGAGAGTCGTGTCTATTTAGGTCCGTAAACGAATTTATATTTAGATCTGTTTCCTACCAAAACCTCGCGAAGTATAAAAAAGAGCTTCCTCCGCAAATGTGGGGAAAGCTCTAACGCCGGATTAGCCGACTTGGCTGAATAGCCTTCTTGGCATTATCAGGACCTTTCCCTCTCCATTTTGGTGCTCACCTCTTGCCGCTTTTTGACCACTAAGTAAAACTGAGCATGTCCCTGAGGAAGGTTACCCGGGAGGGTCGATCACTGGGCCATTACATCTAAATATGAGGACCTGTGAAATCGACGCCGAAAATGACAGCTTTTGACGCCCGAAACAGCTGCCTTTCCATCCGTAACTTTGTACGAGTCGGCGCTTCACTGCCCGCCGTCCAGCACCATCACTGTTTTGCACCCGCCTACTTAGGCTGATAGCTCTCTCTCCTACTCTCTCTCTTCTTTTTTTCTCGTCCGTCCATCCCAATACATACAGTGTTTTCTCTACTGATTCTACATCTGTATCTCATCTCTATGACTTCCCACAAAGATATCCTAACAAGGACAGGAAAGCGGTCCTATTCTAGCTAGAGCTGGAGCTGTGAGTTCTAGGCTGACGTTTCCTACATATTTTTGGCTGGCCACCAGCGGATAAAACGGAAGCGATGATTACCAACCACTACTAACAAAAAAGAAGATTGTAAAAGAAATTTGAAAGAGACACCCAAAAAAAAGGAGAGTAACCTGGTTTGCGCAAGATTGCTCTGCATCTTTCCACTTCATCCCACTTTATGAAACCTTGTCTTCCAGGTCGGCTGGATATAGCTAGTCAGAGGAGAAGAATGTAAAGGGGCAGAACAGTTCACGGATAGTTCTCTCCGCTTCTTCAACAGAGAGACAAGGTTAAATAGTCTGAAACAGGTCTCCACTGTTGACCAGCGGGGAATTTAACACAACAATACACATTAGGTTGTAACAGATAGACTGACAGACTGGACTAACGTATTTCACCAGTGAGTGGGCCACCACTAGCAAGTGGGCCACCCATAACACCATAGTAAATGCCATGTTTTACAACCTTATATCTCAAGAACGGTGGGCTATAAGGGGTTTTCCTTATAGTTTAATGCTTTTTAAGTGATACCTAGCCTCTCTAAGGAGTTTGGAAAATCCTTATAACGTTGTGATTGCGATATATATATTTCTAGTGTTTAGAAACGTAATTTTCGGTAATTTTCGAAATGATGATCATATAGCCTTCTACTTTATTTAGCTTTAATATATAGTGTTTATAATTCTTATTAATAGCTATCGAATGATAATAAAATCAAACTAGAACGTGGTTGAGATATAAGGTTATAAAATATGGCATTTACTATAGTGTTATGGGTTGATGTCTAGTGTTTCTACAGTATGCCCCTTTAAGAATAGTTCTACATTAATTCTCTCTGCTTGGTCAATAGCCTCTCTGTAGAGCTTAGAACTGGTAAGCAAAAAGCCAAGCACTTCTCTAACATGTCATCTAAGTCCTTGTTTGAATATTGCTGCACTGATGCTGTCTGACTAACGTGTGGGCCACCAGCAAGTGGGCCCAGCAGAAGATTAAACTTAAATAAAGTAAATGCAATTCCTGCGAACACTTCGGCATGATTATAAATCGCAGTTCTGCCAGAGCTCGGGTATACGTAGCCCTAGTGCGTTTCACTGTGAGTCGGTCGACACTGAAACGACCCTGCGCAATAATATGCCGGGCTTGGCTAATCTAGCCCTCACTATTTATACACGATGAAGCCCAGTAGACTACCTGCCAGTAACTAGTGAACAACAATTACCACCATGTCCCTATCCAAATACGCGACAGCGGCCCTCTTCGCCGCCAGAACCCTCGCAACCCCAAACCCCCAAACCTCCACCATCCCCAGGGTTGCAAGCACGGAACCCTCCGAGTTCACAGCAAACCCCAATGTCGGCGCCGGTGGCAACACGTTCACCGACTCGCCCCGCTTTAGAGTGTACGGCGCAACCGGTGACGAAGCAGACAAAACCCTCCAGATGCTCGAGTCTGCATATACCTGCTTCGTCACCGACCTCGGATGGCGCTCCTCCGGTCTCTCGTACAACTCTGACTCCGACACTGCGGATGTCTGGTACAAGGAGAACGTCTACTCCGTTGACTCGCTCACCAACGCCGCAGGCGTAATGGGCTCAGACCCGGAGACAGGCCTCAGCTTCGTGCAGGTCGTGAACACCTACCTTACCAGTCCGTCGGTTACGGTCCATGAATACGGACATGCCCTTACGTATCACGCGCAGAACTGGGTCGATCAGTCTGCCACCGGGGCTTGGTGGGAGCCCCTGGCGAATTGGTTCGCGGAGACGTGGATGACGTCTGATCTTTGCGCGAGTGCGCGGGAGAAGTATTCCCAAAAAGCCAGGAACAGTATGATCGAGCTCAAGAAGGTGATTGGGGATAGCCACCAGGTTATTGTGGATGGAAGTGTGGACTCCGGCAATTATTACCAGAGCTGGCCTATCTTGTCCTACTTGACGAACAACCCGGATAACTTTACCGGGTTGGGCCAGGATGCGGTGCTCAGGTTGAATCTGGAGTATGAAGTTGGGAGTAACGAGACTCCGTTGCACACGTTGCAGAGGCTGCTCGGGAATCGGGCGACCGTTCAGCAGGTTGTCGGGAGATACTGGGCGCATATGGCGTATGTGGACATTGGGAGTGAGGCTGCGAACCGGGTGTTCTTGTCACAAAGGGATACTCTGGGCTATGAGAATCTGGACGGCAATGGGCAGAGCTATACTGTGAAGGCTTCCCGACAGCCGCAGTACTTTGGGGCAAATATCAACCCAATTCAAGTCTCTGGCGAGGGGCGTGTGAGTGTTACCGTGAAGTCGAACTCGGCGTTTACGTCGACGCTGGCCGTGAGGAACAAGGATAGTGGGGCGGTGAGATACGTTGATCTAGAGAATGGCAGTGGTGAGGTGACTGTTGGTGGGTGTGAGGAGGCCAGCCTTGTTGTTGTGAATACGCCAGCGGAGTTGATCCATTATGATCCGTTTAAGCTGTCTAGCGAGGTCACGTCTGGGTTGGACTATGCTGTACAGATTACTGGGGGGAGCTTTTAGGTACCTGGGGCGGGCGATCTCTGAGCTTGTTGGTGGCATTCCGATGTAAATAGTTGAGTATAGTGCTGTATATAGCACATAGTCGTCATTCCTCGAAGCAAAGCGTCTAGCAAGATTACGTCTCGCCCTTTAAGCCAGCCAGTTGGAGCCTCGGCCATGTGTAGACGTTGACATTTCCCAGGTGACTAAAAAATATTCCCACACTAGCATAACTAACGGATAAAATGCTGAGTTAACATAATAACTTACCTTTACTTACGCTCGTTTTGTTAGTACTTATCTTTGTCATATTGTGCCTACAACATTAGTTGAAACTTTGAAACTTTATGAAATGAACCCGTATTCATTAATCTAAAAAGTAAAATTTCAAGTCGAGTGATCTTTGGTGGTGTAAAGAGGAAGTCATGTTAGTAAAGTAGGCGGGCGGAGGGATCTAATCGCTTAATGGGACGCCTTATAGGCTAAGCACGATATAGATAGCTTTATAGTGAAATCTAAAATAGCTTCTATAGTTAAAAAAAGAGCTAAGCGTAATAATATAGTACGACTATAGTCTAGATCACCACGATGAGCGACTATATAGGGTGGTAGCTAATATTGACCAGAACGACCTGGGGTAGTGCATTAGCCTAGGACACCCCATACGTAGGGGCTGGTAGGGGTTGGTAGGTGCAGAAATAGAAAAGAGGGGGCAGCAATGAGTGCAAGATAGAGAGGGGTGGGAGGAAGGAAGGAAAGAAATAAGAGACCACTGGGGCCGGGCGAGCTTTTATGCCAGAGAGCAGCAGAGGTTAGCTTTGGAGGTGCTCACTACCTAGGTTGAGATATGAAAGGGAACAGAACCGTGTTTAACCACCCAGTTTGATTTCACCTACTAAAATCCACTTCTACTTGCATAAACTGTGTTTTTTCTTCTTCCCAGATGCAGGGACAGACATATCAACAATTCCCCCCCCCACTCCCACATTATAAGTTGGCCAACAGGTTCAAAAGTACCAAATAAGGCGGAGCCAAGTATTCCAGACTTGTATACTGATCGACTTGCATATCGCCCCAGTGTTGGCCCCAGTGTTGGCCCCAGTGCTGCCTGCTATATGTATGTCATATGAATCAGCGAGGCCGAAAGCCCAATGAGTCTCGAACCAGGACCAACTCGAGCTCAGCTCATGCTCGTCATGTAAGTAGTTGAGGCTCTTCCTGACGCCTCATCATGTAGAATAACTTGATTACAATGTATCATTTGGTTTCTCTACATAATTGTGTTTTCGAAAGCCCTGTAGCTTGCCATATTTCCCAATATCCTATATACATACTATCCTAATATCCATCATCTTAAATCTGTAGCTGCAAGTAGATATAGTTCTGGCCAGTCAATCGACCACGCCAAGATCCAAGCCGACGTCACAAAATCAGATGATTAAATAGCTCAGCTTCCGACGTCCCATCTAGATGGATGATCGCCAGCCTGAAACTTGAAGAAATTAACGGATGGGCGCCACAAGGCTTAGAGCCTGCGGTTGAATTTGACCCACGGGAAAATTCGCCAGGTCCCAAGTCCGTGGCAGAGGCAGAGGCCATAATTAATGTATTAACTGAAAGGATCCTGCATACTATTACGCTTGAGGTCTTTTCCTATATAAGTTCCAATAATAATCTCTTTCTTGGCTAACCTACGACTGTGAGGCTATAGTCGATAGCATCTATTCGAACAGTCCTAGATAATCCAAATTAATAAATACATTTATACTAAATAATTCTAAGTCCATCTCATCCGCCCCCAAATAAAATAAAATGCCTCTGCCGATCCCCCGGCTCTGCTACAATGCCCCTGCAGCTAGGATATAGGGGCCGTTTCAAAGTACATTCACCCAAGTTAGTAAAGACTAGACACTGGGGCTATTCAGCCAGTCCAGTCTATTCAGATTATAAAGTGTATAGATGCTCGAGCTGAAATGAAACCAATTCGAAAATACTACACAAGATATCATCCACTTCACTTCTTTGCTAGGTATGTGGGTCGCGCGTAGCGCCGTACTTCTAGTCGCCCTCGGGGTAACCCCTCTCCTTGCTTCTCCGGATTTATTCAATCAAGCTGGTGAGTGCAGTGCAACTCTACATATAAGTGCTATTGTATTTGCTGGTGATGGAGTGTAATTGCTAATGACGATGCTGGTTCTATAGAAACGTGTGAACCGAGTGTTTCAACTGTGACTATTGAGCCGAGTGTTCGAACTGTTACTGTGACTGTTGGAGAGACATCTGTTAGTGCTAGTGCATCTTCATCTGTTACTACGACGGCGACTGCTTCTACGTCCTCTGTTCCAACTGGAAATCCGGGGAATTCCACACCGGGACGTTCTTCGCGCAGTAAAACTGGAAGTGCTGCGTCGGAGACTCCTAAAGTTTCCCCTGGTACTTCATATGTGACTTCGTCTGATATTCCCTCTCATACTCTATCTTCTGGTGTCCCATCTTCTGGTGCCTTCTCCGAATCTTCATCTACCGCCCCATCTTCTCTAATCTCCTCGGCCAATCCATCTTCAGGCACAGGATATCAATCCCACCACCCGGACGTAATAATCGGAAGCTTGACAGTCCCCATTCAAAGCACCCCAACCACGATCTCCCAGTCCGGCCAACCCCCCATTGTGGTAGGCCCATCTGGAATCCAAATCGGGTCACATACACTGAAAAGCGCAACCACAATGACCGCTGAAGGTGTGACCGTGACTTATGACGGACCCCAAGAATCCAACCCACCCGAGTCTGCATCTAAGTCCGGGGGTTCGACTTCGACGACAGCTCAAGAAGAGACAGCGACAACCTCAGGAGCGGCCACGACTACGACTACGTCATCATCGATGGCCTCGGCCTGGGAAGGTTATGTAACTATCAATGATGAAACCTACCGCATTCCTTCTGATGGTTCGTCGTTGGATATAGTCCTAGATGATGGGTCGCTGCTTACGCTGTCTTCGGGACATGTGTCTATTAATGGCGATAAGGTTGATCTCCCTGATGATCTCTCCCGTTCACCTACGCTCACTGCTGATGGGCAGTCATTCACTGTGGGCGAAGGGTTTGATAGTGGCAGTGGTGATGGAGGAAGTGGAGGAAGTGGTAGTGGTAGTGGCTCAAGCATATCTAGTTTGATTGATACAATCTCTGGACTAGACAATGCTGAGAGCTCTATTTCTTCTGGTCTGGACAAAATCACCAGTGGCATCAAGTCCTGGGCTTCCGGGGGCGCAGAGAGCGAAGTGACTTCACTTTCAGGGTCCATTGATTCCGCAGTCGAAAGCCTGGACCAGTTGCTAGGCCCCATGAGAAGTATCTCACAAAGCCCTAGCATCGAGCTGCAGGAATTAACCACAGATGGTCTCCGGGTGGTATCCAGGGCTTATCCTGAACTGGAAAGAGGCCGTGATATTCTGAGCTCGATGCGGAAGTTATTGAAAGGTCTTCCCATACTTCGAGACGCTGCTACGCAGAATGTCAAGAAATACTGGCTTCGCTATGTAGCCACGGGTGGTGGACTCCTAGCTTTGGACCAGACTATCCAGAAGCTGAAAGAATATTCATGGGACGATGCCTTGATAGTAACGACCACCTCCACAACCGCTGGAGAAACCAAAACCCCATCTGGGACATCTACAGCTTCAACCGCATCGCCGACAGCTTCCTTTTCATACCTTATTACGACCAAGCGCGGCACATCCCTCACCACGTTCAAGACTTTTGTTCATGGTCTTGACGGCGGCGCGGGATATCAAATGGCTTATTCGGAGGTTGATCACCAAGCCTACGTGACAGACCTCACAGCGACCCAGGTTGGGACTATCAAAGCTCTTCCTTTCATCAGGACAGTCTCCTATAACATTCCTGTGACCGAGCTGGATGACGACGAGGACTTCCGCGCTGTTCCCAGCCGAGATTTCTTACCTGAAGTTGATCAGCTACACAACTTGACCAACCACAAGTCGACAAAATGGCTTTCGTCGCGGGCTATAGCTCAATCACCTCGGGACCAAAGTGGTTCACACCTCAAATTGATTTCTTCTGACAATATGGGTAAACCTACCGAGGACTATCTGTTTGACGATACCCTTGGCAAAGGAACAACCATCTATGTCATTGACACAGGTTTCGATACATCAAAGCCGGTAAGTAATCTCAGGAAAAAGAGATGTATGGAATGCTAATTTTGAATAGGATTTAGCAAGCACGGACCGAAAGGTTGAGACTTATGTTGTCCCTAATGATCTAACGCTTATGGGTGTCCCAAAAAATCAGCGAAAGCCGGAAGACCTCACCGATTGGGGTCGCCATGGAACCTCAGTTGCCTCCGTTGCTGGAGGCGTGATCCGAGGAGTAGCCTCAAGAGCAGATCTGTACCTGGTAAAATACAAGAGTGCATACGACAAGCCAGACGCGAATGGCAATGTTAAAGAGGAACGCAAAAATGCACCGCTCGCTGCGATGGAAGATGCCTTTATTAATGTTATACGCCACATCAGACAAAATTCGAATCAAGGAAAGGCGGTTGTCAATATGTCATGGGGTTCGTTATTTATTAAGTCCCCAAAAGAACAGAGAAATTACTAATTAATGCTTGATACAGGCTCAAAGGTCTCAGTACAGGACTTCGCCGCTCGAAAGAAAAGTCTCGAAGACTTTATTTCAGAGCTAGAGCAGCTTGATGTGGTAGTGGTTATTGCAGCGGGAAACTCCAATAAAGAAAAGCTTGAAGAACGCATTCCACAGAACATGGGCACAGATTCCAACAGTATCATCACTGTGGGTGGTGTGAACGAAGCAGGCCAAATTTGGGAACACTCTACATCTCAGGGATCCGGTGGTGGATCTCTGACTGTATTTGCACAGTCGGAAAACCTTGAAATGGACGTTCCTTTTATAGGGATGAGAAAAGTTCACGGGACTAGCTACTCTGCTCCAGCTGTCGTAAGTTTTCAGGTTCTCATTTTTTTTATGTACCGTTTGGATGTTAACTTGTTTCTCTTTTCAGGCTGGTCTTGCAGCATATTACCTTGGTATTCCTGATACAAAGAAACTGTTCACAAGTGGGAGTGTGTCGACGATGGTGAAGAGTTATATCAAGAAGACTGCTTTCCAGCGAGTTCAGAGTATATCAAACTCAAAAACTCCAGCAGGCTACAATTTCCCCAGTGAGCTCAAGGTTGCATATAACTTGGCTAGAGGAAATCCCCCCAGTATGTTATGCTCGATCTCACCATATCAATTAAAAATTTCATTAACAATTGAATCCAGACTGTGGAAGTGGAAAAATTCTCCCGCGCGGAGAATCGGATAACGCCTGTCCTGCGCCATCGTCCTCGTAAGTTGACGAATATGAGAGACTTCCATGCACAAACTAATCACTTTCAAAGAAGGGAAAGCTCCAGTTCATCTAGTTACAAGTCTATAAGCCCGACTTCTTCCAGACCCAGTGCCTCTACATACTCCCCAACCGCGACACCGGTAACCTCAACACCGGTAACCTCAATGACAGCTATCAGCACTACCAACGGGACAACCACCAACACTGGCACTGGTACCACATCAACAGGAATTCCCTCATCCACAGGCAAACTGACATGCAAAGGCGGAGATGGCCCGACCATCTCCCTCGAATC
Source organism: Penicillium cf. griseofulvum (assembly GCA_028974015.1). Classification (NCBI taxonomy): domain Eukaryota; kingdom Fungi; phylum Ascomycota; class Eurotiomycetes; order Eurotiales; family Aspergillaceae; genus Penicillium; species Penicillium cf. griseofulvum. The sequence goes on from JAPQKP010000001.1 coordinate 3,445,985, forward strand.
ATTGAATAACCATACAGAGCATCATGTTCAAACAGAAGGAGGTATTGCCCATTGGTGCGATAATTTCTTGAGTCAATTAGATGCACAAATCCCAGACTCCTACGATGAGGTTTGGGATACTGCTGCGATGACCGTTACTCTTGACAACTGCACAGATACACTAAAGGTTCCATACAATGATTGTCTGGATTGGTGGGGGGAAATCGCAAATGGCTGTGACACCGACAGTGGTGATAAACATGGCGGGACGTACGAAATTGGATGTATGTTATTTAAGATGGAGATTGGCCATGATAGCTAAGCTATATTGATGTTGCTTTGATTATTGGATAAATTTATCGACGGTGGTTTTACGAGTACTTTCCTCGTGCATTGTCTTATACTAAATACGTGCGTGTCAGCTTAGATTCCCGGAGCCATGGCCATTGCCTAGCAATATCACCTAGACAGGAATTTGTCAACCCGGGCTATTGTAAGCTTCTTGAGTAACAAGGATGTCAACAGTTGCTAACGGAGACCTACTAGTAGAGGATGCTACTACCGGGAGCATGGAGAGAGAGAGATGAAGATGGATGAGACTCATAAGAGGAAATCAGTCATTCTGCACGTGACTGATATGAGCCCGTGCTGACATCTACTCAGTGAGCCTGAATACCCTCATAAAAGCGGCGGCAGCTCAAATAGGAAAGCCCCACCCGCCAGAGACCTCGGGAACATCCCCGGGGTACGTATAAGTGCATATATAATTCATTCCATACACCAATTGCATGCGTATTATTCCCTGGACATGACTCTGCACGCCTTGCTAAAACGGGCACCCCAGTTGCGGGCACCCCTAACAAGACGCTTCACAACTACTCCCCGCACTGCTAGTTATGCGGACACTCTACCAAACCTCAAGATTGGCAGCCATACCAGAGTATTATTCCAGGGATTTACGGGTAATTATTTCTCTTTATAATCTGAAACATCAAATCCCAGATGCTGAATCCGCCACAGGAAGACAAGCAACTGCCAATGTCAAGGAGTCTCTTGAATGGGGCACTAAGATCGTGGGAGGCGTCAAGCCTGGCATTGAAGGCGAACATCTAGGTCTACCAGTCTTTCCATCAGTCAAAGTGGTACGGTATTGGACTGTACACTCGTTGATGTGACTTGAACAGTTGACTGACAAGCACCTACAGGCCCAAGAACGAGCAAAACCAGACGCATCTGCGATTTATGTTCCGGGAAATCAGACCGCCAAGGCTATCGAAGAGGCCATTGAAGCGGAAATTCCGCTCGTCGTGGCCGTGGCGGAGCATGTGCCAATTCATGACATCCTTCGGGTATGAGGACTTACGGTTAACCGTGTCTGGAAGAGTTGAAGTGAAGATTTAACAATAGTACAGATCCACTCCATGCTCCAAACGCAATCCAAGAGTCGTCTGGTAGGTGCGAACTGCCCAGGCATTATATCAGCCATCGGTAAATGCCGAATCGGCTTCCAGCCATTACCCTGCTTTGCCCCCGGTAATGTCGGTATCGTGGCTAAGTCTGGGACGTTGAGCTATGAGACAGTCGCATCGACAACTCGGGCGGGTCTTGGTCAGAGTCTTTGTATTAGTATGGGTGGTGACGTGCTGGCAGGCACGAACTTTGTCGATGCTCTCAATCTCTTTGAGAATGACCCTGATACAAGGGGTATTATCCTGGTTGGTGAGATTGGGGGTACGGCGGAGATGGATGCTGCTGAGTGGATTAAGGATTATCGAAGAAGGACTGTTGATCCCAAGTGAGTTATCACGTCTGTTATTTTTTGCTCTGCGGTTTCCAAATGGATTTCTGATCTTGGATAGACCCATTATGGCCCTTGTTGGAGGGCTGGAAGCACCTCCTGGGCGGATTATGGGACATGCGGGTGCCTGGGCTGCGCCTGGGGAACCAGATGCGGAAACTAAGTATCAGGTGCTTGAACGTGCTGGTGCGGTCATGGTCAATCACCCTGAGAAGTTCGGCGAAGGAATGAAGGCTCTGTTTACGAACCAGTCTCGGCCGGGTGTAAGTGTGAGTGTTTTTGAAAACGATCCGATCTGAGGTATACTGACGTGTTCACAGCCAATGCCCGGGACTAGCTCACAAAAACGTGGCTTTCATACTATGAGACGAGTTACGCCAATCTCCAGACTGACAGCTGTGAACAAGCGTGGTCTGTACATCAAGCAATTCCAGGCATTTGATATCCTCAAGCAGAAGTCTGTCCCTGTCAATGAGTCGGCTTCCAGATCTGATAATTGTATTTCTGTTTCCATTACAGTTGACCGAACGGCTTTATCGCCGTGCATCATCGCCTCGCGGAGTTCTAACATTAACCCAGCTCAGTCGCATAAATTCCCATTTCCTTATACTCAGACCAAATTTGAAAACTCCATCATCTCCGCCGTTGCCTCGCATTTGAGTCTTCCAGTCTCTGCTCACAAGCAGCTTGCGAGGATTGTACAAGCTCTTTGGGAAATTTACAAGGAAAAGGAGGCATTCACACTAGAGACGCAGATTGTCATCTCTGCTGATGGTGCTTTAGAGGTTCACGGTGCGCGTTTTGGCTTCGACGACGCTGCATTCCGCAGCTCGGGTCGCCAGGAAGATACCCACAAACTTCGCAATATATCCGAAGAGGTCCCAGAGGAGGTTGAAGCCGAGAAGGACGGAATCGTTTACGTCAAGTATGTAGAAGCACATATATGACAGAGGTTTGTTGTATTTCTGCTGACATATAGTAGGTTGGAAGGCGAAGGCAGCATTGGCACACTTGGTATGTATTCTGATCAATGCCTTGACAAAAAGGTGACTACTTATAATATCGTATAGTCAATGGAGCCGGACTTGCCATGAACACGGTCGACGCCCTTACTATCCACGGCGGCCACTGCGCGAACTTCCTTGATACCGGCGGCAAGGCTACTTCGGAGACTGTCAAGGCGTCATTTCGTGTGATTTGCTCTGACACACGCGTCAAAGCTGTCTTTGTCAATATTTTTGGCGGACTGACTCGCTGCGACATGATTGCCGAGGGTATTGTCTTGGCTTTCCGGGATTTGAATATGAAGGTTCCAGTGGTTGTGCGACTGCGAGGTACAAATGAGAAATTGGGGCAGAATATGGTAATTATTGACCTGAATATCCGTTACTATTACCTAGTTCTAACTTGGATATTTGTAGATCGCGGAGAGTGGCCTTCCTTTGCATGCATTTGATGAGTTTGAGGAGGCTGCAAAGAAGGTAATCGCATTGGCTAAGGGTCAATAGTTGCTTTACGGTATTTCGAAGTGTATATGTGGTCATACTAGATAGAACATATTGGCATAGATCAAGTGTTACAATCTCATGCGATTATTCAATGAAGCTTGTGGCACGCCAGGCGGCATCGGGCCTATAGGCAAGACTCAAACATGAAAGTGGCATGAGAATAGATTTCGCAGAATTAACGAAATGATAACAAACAGAGAAAATAAGAAGCCGCGAAGGCGATCAAGCAATGAAAAAGGAATCCTGATATGTATTACCACTCTCAAGACTCTATACTTTGGTTTTCTTTGATCTCCTATATACAGACATGGTATAATGAAGCCCATATTGGCAAAAGGCAGTTTGAATTCCCCAGAATCAAACAAGTTCCTGGTATTTGCATATTTGCTCTGGCTCTAGCAAAATAGAGTCCTTCATTTCCTTTACTTCCTTCACTAGTCCAGCATAGTCCCCACGCATTTGCGGGAAGAAGTACCCAGGAGGGGTGATACATAGGGCTATCACAGAGATAGCACACATTCTAGGATCCATCAGCTCTCAAATGTCCAACAATTTGTTTTGCAAAGTTCAACTTACACTGATTCAAGGATAATAAAATCAATTTCGTCTTGCATTATGGGGTTTTTCCAACCACCGGCCATCTCCGCGATACTAGAAACCTCAACATCAGTACTTAGATATCAAAAATTCATTAGCCAATGACTTACCGGTAGACACAACGGATATAGGTTGTGAAAAAAGCCACAAGAATACCCCAGAAAAACACCCAGAAACTGCGACTGTTCCAAACTCTTCGGGCCTCAACCGTCATCCCGTCTTTCGGAGCCCTTTTTATACGAAGAAGAAATTGGCCCGACATCAACCCAAATACCGTTAAGGTAACGACTTGCCAGATAATCCCAGCCAGCATGACATTGCTGCCTATATCATTGTCGTGCTGTGTCTTAGCTGCTGCTGCAAGGCCACCGCCAGCGCCTTGGAGAATCAACGAAATGACATCGCAGGTGACAAAGATGTAAGGATACCACTTTGCCCTTAATATTGAGTATTGTTGACCAAACACGTTCACTCCATGCTTCAGCGTCAGGTATATGGCTGCCGACCAGAAAGCGGGTGCTATTGTCAACGTGCAAAGCTGCGTCTTGAAGCCGGCAGATGAATAGGGGTTCTTGTGGAGCAATATCCGACCAAAATAGCCTATTTGTTTTGTCAATATCTCCAGTATCGACGAACATTCTCATGGAGTTTGGTTTAACTTACCAATCACCTCAGTTGAAGAACCCAGAATCACGGAAATACTAAATGGCCATAGACGCCATCGCATCATCTGGCCGATCTGTATCAGAGAACAGACACCGAATATTATGCAGAATTCAACGCTGAAAACAATATCAGGTGCATAGCCGTAGATTGTGCCCTCAGCTGGACATTGAGGAGTCACCTCCGTGCATTTGGCTGCGCGGATTTCAAGCATTATTTCAACATAGAGAATGTGAATATGATCGGATGTACTCTGTATAAAATTCTCGAAGGAAAGCTAGCCTCTTTCCTTGCTCCATATTTCCATTCACCAAAGAAAGGTATATAAATATCTTTCTTTGACAGACTCTCATGCCATGATTTCTCCACTATAGATCCGTTTCATATCAAAGCCAGGGTTGCAGGGTAACCTTTATCTGATTTACTAGCCAGGTCCCAAAGCACTAAGATTGCAGTACATCATTCCTTCTATACTACCTAGTTAAAATTTCTCTTCGTCCTGTAACATGCATCCTGCGATACTGTGATCTAGGCCTCTTTTAATATAATGGTAAATCCTTGCAAGTCTATGCCAAGTTCTGCAGAGTATCCAATTTTTCGGTGTATACGCTTTTCCTTCTATTTTAGCATCACCGGACTAGACTGGGTCCTCCGATGCGGATTGAATGGGCCATTTTAAGTGTGTCAAACCCGCTAGACGGCCGGGTGTAGGTATACTGATATGGCCGAACACCACACCATAGAATGCCTAAACCGAGATCAGCGGTAAGAGCTGATCATAGACCTATGCTCATTGTGATTTGTTTTCTTTGGTAACTCAGGGTAAATGGTGTTCGCTGTATGTAGTCTCACGGCCGTATACCCAGAGTGGGGATCCGATCAGCTCAGCCCTTTGTGCTAAAAGTGTTTGAAAGACCAATTTTCACAGCCATTAACGACAATATGAGCTATACTCTATCAATCCCATGTGTGACATGGAAGTCGTGGTCCTGGGACTTGTGTTTCCTTATCGACCCAATTCCTTATCCGCTTATCTGAATCACGTGTGTTGTGGGCCTGGGACATTCTTTTTCCGGTCCGAAGTATACTAGCGGATGGGGCATTATTGGGGACGATGAAGATAAAATATGAAGATGAAACGTGATGATGATGAGAAAGGATGAAAGGGGAAAAAAATATGGTATAAACGCGGCTTTGACGGATCGAACCGGAACAGTCAGGTAGTGGAAGATCTTAGGCACTTCCCTCGTGGTACACATTGTCATGTTACCACTAGGCCACCTGCTGTTATTAACAAATACTGGGTTAGACTACCTCTTCTTTTACAATTTCTAATGTTTTTCCTACTCTGAATTTCAATTGGTACTTCAACCACCAATTGCTCTTTCCCAATTGGCCAAACTATGTTGACAATGTTCCCCAGCAACTAGATACAATGAAAGAGTCACAACAACCTAATTTTGGGGGCATTTTGGACAGCCATGCTTCCCAAATGAGGTGACAAATTTTGTCGTTCGTTGAGACGGTCTAGGCTAATAGGCCTACATAGAATCATTGGATGGAATACAGTAAACACTAGGCTAGGGTCTCCTCACTCATGTTATCGAGAGCTATATGTCGTAGTTTTTGGCTATGGGGTGGGCTGTCTGTGGCGAGTAGCATCTGCTTAGGGAGCCCGGACATAAACTGCAATGCTGCAGACATGCTTTCCACGAATGTGACTGTAGTTCTTTTTCGGGCCTTTTGCTGCTTTCTCAAGGAATAGACCAGTGAGAAATTCTTGGGCTTCCTCCATCTTTGAGAAGATACCGAGACAAAGTGTGAAAGTCCACAGCAGTAGGTGTAGGCGACCTGGATAGGGATCCAGGCGAGGAGACCGAAAATGGTGACCAGGTTCACGAAGTACAAGAATAGTCGGCAGCTTATACGGCCTTGTGATGTCTTTTCAGCGATCTTGTAACTGAACTTCTGAGTGGCCTTCTCAGAATATGATTCTGTTTTGATTCCGATCGGTTTTATATGTCGACGGCAAAAGAAAGGTGAGAAAAGGCTTAGGTTGTAGACTTGGAGTCGCTGCGAATGTTCCTGTAGCCTAGCAAGGTAATAACGGATGTGATGGCCAGTGCAGGGACAGGAACGCCACGGCGATCGATGCAGGCGAGGCTCTTGGGGGCTTTCCCTTCGCGGGCCAGATCGTAGATTGTACGGGTGGCGATGTACAGATAGGACTGTGCTAGTGAGAAGACAAATATCGTATATGAGTGAAGTAAACGAGATGGATAACTGGGATAACAGTGCTGAAATGAAGCAAGGAAGATGAGAAGACAATTGAATGAGAGTAGGAACGCGAAGAGGAAGGTACAAAATCAGCCGGTACTTAATAAAGCAGTAGAACAAGGGCTAGAAAGTATGTTGTGGATGTCATGATCTTGTATATTGAACGACTAGAAGTCACGCGAAAGAATGCCAAATGACTTAATGTGTAAATACAAGTATTGTGTATACGCTTTCCGGTCGTACTAACATAACCCGTTTTTCACCGGTGAGATTTTCAACTCCCCAAACTGTTCCAGAGGCTGACTGGATTATGTAGACTCCATCCTCCAAGTTCACCTTGGCAAATGTTTGACTGAACAAACAAGCTAGGGCAACTATGGTCGCAATAGCGTACTTCATGTTGCACTGGAAAGGAATGGTAGCTGGGGATGGAGGAAAATGGGCTTCAAAAAGTATTTATAGAGGATCGAAGAAGTAAAATATTTATTTTTATTGGACACTCAACTCCTGCCATCTATGGATATTCTGTGATGGTTGCTCATTGGTGATTACATATCAGGCGGGCCCGCCTGACCGTCCAGGCATTAGCCCCTTTTCAGGCATTCGCCAAGACTCGGTGTGTGCCTTAATTCTTTCATTACCTTACAACTTCTCTACTATCTCTGCTATCTCTCTTACCTCGACTTTACCAGTATTTTACTGCTTTTCTTACAACCACTATCTACAACTGATACTGCATACATTGCCTACCGCTAATATGCCTAAATATGCACTACATGTGAGTTTAAAATCAGATGAAAAAGGGCTCTAATGATGAAAATGAGATGAAAACTGACAGTTTTTCTTTGTTGCAGACAGCCTACCAGTGGTACTGTACACTGAAGTCGACGAACGACCCAAACCTCGAACTCCCTCCCTTGAACGCCCCCGATGTGAGTTTATTTACTGGATATCTACTAGTAAATTAGATACAAACTGAGAGAGAAAAAGGCCAATGGACAGATTGATTTATTCTTGGGTGAGCGGTTTTGCCGGTATACCAACTGCCCAAAAGATGTGAGTTTCTTTGAGATTTTGTTTATTTCTTTGTTGAAATACTAGTAAAAATCTAGTACTAATCCTCTAGACCCCCGCAACTTCCACCAACAACCTGCGTAAGCACTACGCAGATAAGCATGTGGATATTACCCTGGCAGCTCGCGGTGGCCGGCCTTCCTTGCAGGATGAGAACGACGCTGTCGGTAAGCGCTCTGATTTATACTACTTTTACTAGAATCTTACTAGTATTTTAGAATTCTACGTTGCAATTCGAGACGAGTACGACGCCAACGTTGATCAAGCTGCAAGTATAAAGCCTGCGATCCCTCGTAAGGCAGATGGTACAGTGAGTTTATACCTTTTACTACATTTTTACTAGTATACTAATATTAAAATAGATCCACCTTACCAATATGCGGAAGCTTGCCAAAGAGCGTGGTGGTCAGATCCCATGCGAACCATGTAAAGATGCTGAAGACCATCCAGGTAAGATATAATACCATTTGGTAGCTTTTTACTAGATATTTACTAGTAATTAGGTTGTTGCCGTGAAGAAAATGCTGAGCGTTGTGACAATTTTGAGCTCTTCTTGACCGGAGGAGGAGAAGAGTAGTGCTCACTTTCTTACTTCTTACAGGCGTTTATGGAGCTTTATCAAGTCTAAAGGATAAAAAATGGGGGTTATTCTAGGTGTTTTTACTGTCTTTTACTAGTACTCCTGTATATGAAGAAATCAAAAATAGGCTTTGGCCGGTCCAATTTAGTGTAAAATATCAAGATAATACTAGTAAATCTAGGATAACCATTAAACATTAACCCTCTCCCGTAGCGCAAGCTTCCTCTCTGCATCTTCAAGCTCCTCTTTTAGCTTCTGGACCCGTTTCCTCTCGTCCTCTATACTCTGGGTATTCTCACCCTGGCCTTCGTTGGTATCTACTAACGTAGTATTGCGAAGACTAGAGATAGCGCGTGTACTTTTCATTGTTAGTTAGCAGTATTATACTAGTAAAAAGGGAAGGATATATCATACCCTACACGGTTTGTAGAATGAGCTTGCGATCTACTTGCGCCCCGGCCTCGCTTAGACTTTGCGCGAGCGATTGAATGATGACCCGAGGAGCTATATTCATGTAGCTCTTTATCCTCGGGCGCTATATCATCCAGCTGGGTATAGGACCGTTTCTTGCGTATCTTTGCTAGGACTTATTAGCTAAATACTAGTAAATTGTACTAGATTTACTTACACTCGCGACGTAAACTTGCGTTAAACCGTGTCTGTATATCGTCTGCATGATATGAATGTTTGATATTGAACAAATCACGGTTATGGTACTGATTTATATCCGTTTTGTCGAGGATTTGAGACCTAGAAGATATAAGTTAATAATAATTTACTAGTAAATTATGGGCAAATACTTACTTTGTAACTGCGCCTAGTAGCGTATCCTGTGTACCCATGAAGTAGGATTTATAGTGGCTTTGCTCCACTGCATTTGTATGCTTTCTTGCTTCCTCGAAGAATTCAGGCTTGATTGGTGAGCATGCCTTACAAAGGCCAGCTGCAATCACATCGATCTCTTTATGCTTTACCCACCCCTTAAGGTCTGGGTGATGCTCTAAAATCCAGTGATTTATTAGTAGAATACTAGTAATCCACATATATATATAAACATACCCTTGATAAGCGAGGCTAATACACGGAAATCAGCCTGAGTTTGACAGTCCATCAATCCTAGCAGTCGACTGCGCGCCTCCAAATATGAGGTATCATCTGGATCTCGGCTTGCCGGTAGTAATTTACTAATAGTACGTCCAAAGTGAATCTTGCAGAAGATCATAACGTTACTAGTATGCCATCTCCAGCCTAATTCTCGGTTGCCAAGCTGTCTGCTAAGTTGCTGAAGGAATTTTCCAAGTCCTAATCCTAGTAAGTTACTAGTAAAATAATAATATAATAGTGCTTTACTTACCTGTCATCTGCTTTGGGCACATATCGCTAATAATAGACCTTACCCCACTACCATGTAGGTAGTGGAACTTGATCTCCTTGCCTATACAGCGCTGAACAAGGTTGAATACAGTCCCAAAAATAAAATGGTACCCTGTTGTAGTCTCCTGATCTGTGAAGACTCGAAATAGCGTAATAACTAGAATTAATATTAGTATTCCGAGATTATTTACTAGTATAATACTAGTGAAACTTACTATTTCCGTGATCTGGGAGGAACGTCGCGAAGATAACTTCGTTGAAAATGCCTTTCACCCGCTTATATGACATATCGACTTCGAATGAATGTAATCCAGCGAGTATCTCAAGCTGTGCATCAAGTCCACAAAATATAAAGACGCCTCGTTCATCTTCTACGATCTCGCGGATATAGTGCTAGCAAATTATTAGTATTATATTAGAAATATACTAGTAAAACTTACCCGTAGTTCAGGATCATATTCCATCTGGTATCGAATTCCTGCTAATTGTCTACCCATTGGATAGTCAATTGCTCGCCTTTTCGCAAGAATCACAGAGAATCGCTCTCTATTCGCAAAGCTTTGATGCAATTCACCAAGCGTCTTAGCGCCGTATTTTTGAGCAAGTTCCTGAGCCCCATTACCCCGAAGAAATCCGCCTAAAATCTCAATCAGTACTAGTATATTTCTAGTAAAATACTAGTAAATTAACTCACTAAGTGTAGAATCTGACGTCTGCTCGCGAGCAAAGAGGTTCCAAACCTCTTCCATAAGTAGGTGCGGTGGCTTACTAGGCGGCGGTGGTGCATGGTTATGCACCCCTCGAGAGTAAAAGATAGCATATGGATACTTCTCGAGATCCAGTGGGATAAAAGTGCGGAATTTGACTGCGCACTTTGGAAAGCAGGTTATCATCTTACCGCGTCCATTTGGGTGTACAACATCTGTAAATATACTAGTAAATCTTTCAATATACCGCATGTTTTAGCTCGGCTTCTGGTTTGGTAGATCACAGTGCAAGCCTCTGGGACGTCTTCATACTGCCCCTTTTCAAGAAGAGCGACAAGAAGACCCATATCTAGCGTAAACCGTTTCATGTATAGATTCGTAAAGTAATGATCTCCGGTATAATCCCGCGAGGAATTGCAGCATCGAGCAAATGACATCGTATCGCCTGATATACTCTATTAATATAAATTTATTAGTAAAAGTATAGTAAATAATTAGTAAAGGTAACTGACTGGGTGTTTGAATTTCCCATAGACCAGCTTACAGGTAGCGTTCGCTTTCGTACATGCTTTACGCTCTACGAATGCTTTTCGAAGAGCATCATAGAACCTAAATATTAGTTAGTTACTAGTAAATAGTGAGTAAAGTAGATCACATACCCTACCGCCTGGCGTTGCCGTTGACCATATTCATAGGACTGTCGATTATCCCTCTTTATAGCAAACATACGCGCAACAAGCTCATCGTTAACCTTAGTATGATGGAGGTTCCGGAGATAATCATCGATATTAGCACAATACTTTACCCCGGTGCAGTGAGATGCTCTTTTTTGAACATAGCACTGAAGGAAAGAGCAGTAAATGGTATCTTCAGAGGTATCGCGCTTCATAGAGTACTGGACCTATATAATACTAGTAAGTTATCAATAAAATTATATAAATCCTTACTCCACTAACATGTTCAAGCGCATCTCGCTTCTCCTCTTTAGAAAGATGCTTGAGATTGACAATATATGCGTACCCATTTGCATGAGTAGAGGGGTATTCCGGGAGGACTGGTACAAAATCAATCTCTGCAGCAGAGATAGGCTCATGCGTAGCATCTGTTAAAGGAGTAGGTTCCGAGCTATCTATTCCCTAAAGAATTTATTAGTAAATTACTAGTAAATAAATCGCTAGGAAGATAAAACGTACCTCGTACTGGTTGCGCTCATGAAGGATCTCCTCTTCCATTTCATTGTAGAGTTCAACATCTGCCTCCGCAGGGGTATCTGGTTCAACACGCTCAGAGGCTATAAGCTCTCTAATTTGATGCTGGCGGTATCTCCACCAGGTAGATTGGTATTCCGCCATGGTAGTAAATAAAAAAAGAAAATGAGTTGGTAAAAAACTTGAAGCAATTCTACATATCAATCGAGATATATATATATCAGATGTAGAGTTGTTTACTATTTAGATACTAGTAATTTTGTTATGTAGGATTTAACCCCTAGAATTCCCCTTGCATAGATATCACATTTTTCATACCGAAACGGGATTAGATAATCTTTTATTACATGGTTACATTTCAAAACAAGACACGATTATATAAGCGAAAAAAAGTGAAGGACGCTGCGTGAGCATGGACCAAGAGTCCTCCTTAACTCTCAAGCGGGCCCGCCTGATATGTAATCTGTGCTCATTGAGGGAAAGATATTGATGCCTGAACAATGAGGCATAAAGCCGAACCAAGGTCTAGCCCTTCTCCGCGATTGACCCACGTCCACTGACGCCATTACGCCATTACATCTATTTTGAGACACAAATTTTCCTTAAAATTCTGAGTATACGCCCTTAACCGTTAACCACTCTTATATATTTACTGCCCATTGCACTCCGTGCTAGTATCATGTCTGATCCAAGCGCCGAACTCCAATCTACTCTCCGCACCTTGTCCATAGGTGAAAAGGGCCCAGTGACAGACGTTCCCCGACCAAACGTGAAAAAAGTCTCAACAGCAGGCATTACTCCAACTCCCAAGCCCAACCCAAAAATATCCCACAAACCCGTCGCAGATTCCTGGGAAGACGAGGCAGACCTCTCCGCCCCGGAAGGTGAGGACACCCTGCCCCATGACGAAGACACTACCCCAGTGCTCTCGCCAACCATCAGCACTGAGGGACCGCTAGATCCCCCGCCAACACCTATCTCCCCACAGACCTCCGCCCCGTGGATGGCGAGAGTTACTTCTCCTGCTTCGGCGCAGGGCCCTCCTACCCGTCGCCCGGAGAAGCAGACTGCTGTTGCGGAGCGGATGATCGCTGGTGCGTTGGGGATCCGCGCCCCGAAGCGGACTGAGCAACAGCGCGCTTATGATCGCTCGGTTAAAGAGCAAGAAATCCGGAGGCGGAACCGTGAGCGCGAGGAGAAGGCTAAGGCTAAGGAGGAGGAGGAAAAAATGAAGGCTGCTATTTGGAGCAACTAAATGGCTTTTCGGGGAAACTTTTGGACTATATTAGGCGATTTTGGATCTATATATATGTACATATCTGTTGAATTATACTTATATATATGTATCTCTCTGCATGGTGGATTATCATGGACGAAGCAACGGGTAGCTCTCTCGTTTTGTGCGGAGCCTTGAATTTACTAGGAGGGCTTGTGCCAAACTAACGAGGGTTCCTTTTTTGGGAACGTGCAAATGTAGCAACAACTTGTCTGGTTTATTGCCTTGGATGACGTATGAGGCCTCAATGCAAGTTTGCGCGTCGCTATATACTATTTGGTTTTTTTTCTGCTAGGTCCTTCTATCACGAATGGTCACCTCTAGCCCCAACTTATCAGGCAATCGATTCCAGGGTCGAAGAACCCCACAGTTATCTCGCTAGGCTCAATTGATGACCACGTCCGTTCTTCATGGGCTCAAGACCCAGGTTCAAATACAAAGCCTAGGACCAAAGTCAGACTATTTCTACGCGATACGATCGTATTGACCTCGAGGGAATTTTAACATAGCGAAAGCACCCTCAAAGTCTGCAGAGAAGACTGGGTGGCTTTTGATAATCATCATTCATAAAAAAAGGAAAAGCAGTATGAACGCCGCCGCTTCGCCCATGGGCCGTCAATTGGGATCCTCTATCCACTGCTTGCCATCAGCCCTAGCATATCCCCCACGTATGTCGCCCCAGTCGGTTCCGTCGGGACGTGCGACTCCAGCATGCAAAGCTCGTCTAGCAACCTCCGATCTGCTCCTGGTGAACCTCCAAGGTATCACCATCCGCCATATCAAGCTAGTTGCAGTTAGTTTCAAAGTTCCCAAGTATCAATGGATGGCGAAAAAGAGAGGGAATGGCCGTACAGTCTCGGGCGAATCTTCGGGGCGAACGCGGGTGCCGTCAAACAGGAAACGAACGGTGGAAATTTGCTTTCCTTGACGTTCGCAGAAGGCATCCATAAGCTTCTTCAGCTGCGTTGTGCGCTTGATCTTGAAGAAAACTTCGTTGTTGTTATCGGTCACCTTGATGTTCAGGTGCTCGGTAGGAGGAGCGGCGCCTTCTTTGTCGGACATGATGACTGTAGTCTATATTTTGTTAACTGACTGCTTCGCACATACTTGGAATGGACGAGGCAGAATGCTTACAAAAGCAGAAGCGAGTTCAGGAACCTCTTCGAGCGGGGCTTTGGATGATGTCTGAATCGTTCAAAGATGGTTAGGTCACGATTTCAACACTAATTTACGCAACTGAAGTATCAGGTACTTACCTAGAAGACGAAGGCTTAGAAGCGAGAAAGCGAAGACTGTGGAAATGGTGAAGTTAGAAGAGAGAGGAAGAAGAGAGATCAGAGATCAGCGGCGGCGGCAGAATAGCACACTCGCCCCACGGCCTGAAGGCGGAGAATCTATTTTGCGTTTGTCTCTTCTATCACTTTCGTCACTTCTAAGGAACAGTACAACATTTTGGAACACTTTGTACAGAGTGCAGTCTTTGATAATTCCATTATGGTATGAAAATTGTCACTTTGAATATACTGTCTGAATTCTGAGACCCTTGTAGGGTAATTTAAAGCAAGATCTGTCGCACGATCAACCCTGCCATCCGCGTGCTGTACGTATCCCTGTCCTAATGGGTCCCTTTTAAAGAGTGGTCCATGGGCGTTGCTAGCTCCTACTAACAATGCGATAGTGCGCCATCCAAGGTATTTTCCATGTCATAGCATATTCGCACACAAAACACCTAACCGAAGCTAGATTGCTTGCAGAAGAACTCATTTAATGAGGCCAAATGCCAGGCACAAATTGATGCTTTGTACGAATGCTGCAATGCCTTCTACCAAGAACGAGGTGACCAGGCATCTACCGTCAGCTGCCCTAAAGCCAATTTGCTGCGGTTGAAGATGAAACAACGAGCTCAAGGGAAATAGGCTATTACTTTTAAAAATTAAAGTGACCCATGTTGAAGATGGTGGATGTCACAATTCCCTTGCGGTCTGAGTTTCCATATGGAGGAAACCAGGCTAATTGAAGAACTGCATTTATTATAAGACAATCGTGAGCACGCAAAGAGGCCTCATGGACCTGTACGAAAATTGAGTTTTCATACCGAGACTCTAATGAAAGCCTATAGACATTAGAGAAGAAAAGAAAAGAAAGAGAGAAGGGCGCGGGCGAAAATTCGTTGAAATAGCTTTTGGTGTTGGCGCTAGTCTCCTTTGGGGTTAGTCTGTCACGAAAACCAAAAGAGACAAACACAACTTATTCCAAGCTCCTCTCTCTCTCCTCTAGGGCTCCCTTCCAACAACCCATTATGGTGCCTCTAACTCGATCGGCCGCCGGGGCCTCGATATTCACACCGGTACGGTCATTTTCTTTGCCTTCTGCTTTTTGTTATCTAATTCTTTGTATAGGTTGCCCAGCCGCATAGACAAACCGAGGTCATCAATATTGATGATGATTCGCAACAATCTTTCGACGAAGATGAAGGATTGGATGATGAGGAACAAGTCTCGGAAGATCAGTCAGAGGACCAATCTGAAGACCAATCGGAAGATCAATCGGAAGACATGGACGAAGATATGGATGGCGAGTCCGTATCGGAGACTGGGTCCGATGTTTCTGATCCCGAGGACTCTATGCAGTCTACCTTTGGGATTTCGGGCAAATCTCAAGGTTTGTCTCAAGCACTACTCTCCAGATCGCGCTTGCTAAATTCTATCCCAGACACCCCGCTATTCACCGCCGCAGGCGCCCAGGAAGCGCTGCATCCTCTTCGCCGGACGGCTGACCGCGTCACACGCCAGATCGAAGCATTCGCCGATAAACTTGATCAGTTCAAGCGCGACAATTCAACCGACGATTTCAGCAGCGCCCAGGCAGCTTACAAGCTCGTGCAGAGCTACCGCGACATTGCGAACAATGCGATCAAGGAAATCGAGACCCAACAGACCGTTGACCGGACAAAGACGGGCCTCCGGTCGAGCGGATCGCAGGACACCAAAAGTTACGAGGAGATACGGCGATTACAACTAGAGGCCGACACTTGGCGCCTCCTGCTCAATCTGATCAGTATTGACGACCCCTCCAGTCGGGCCAGTTACAAGGTAGGACGACAGACAGCTTTCCAGAACCTGCATCGGTACTCGAGCGATCGTGAGATCTGGGAAGAGTTCCTCAATGCCGACCAATATGGCCTCGAATGCGTGGTCGCCATGAGATGGTTGGAGGAGACTTCCAAGACAGCAAGTCAAGAATTCGATACACTGATCACAGAAATGGAGGGACAAGCGGAAAGGGGCCAAGGATTGTACACAACCAGTTGGCTATTTACCAAAGAAGCGATCAAGGGTCACAAACGTTTGCGCGCCTGGCCACAGCCTCTCGAGCCCAATGACCCGGGAATCTCGCGCTCGCTTTTGAGCAACGACGAACAGAAACCGCTAATCACTCAACTGGATCCCGATGCCATCACTCGCCAGAAGCACGCGTTACAAAGGCAGGACGAATTCTTCGAGCGCGCCACTTGGATAACTTGCTGGAAGATGCTCAGACAAGGCGAAAACTGGACTAAGATTCGTGAATGGGCAGAGAGCCGTCTGGAAGGATGGAGGGCTGTTAGCTTATGTGGCTCTAGTGTGGATCCCAAGTCAGGAAGTTCTCGATACCCATCTGATGATGGTCACACACGTTTGATGAACAGTCGATCCCACAATTCTTGGCGCACCGCCTGCTCTGCGTTAACACGCGACCCTAATACCGATGAATTCCAGCGAGCGGTCTACGCTCTGCTCTCTGGTGAAACGGATGCTGCAGCCAGTGTCTGCCGCAGCTGGGACGACTTCCTTTATGTGTACTTCAACCGTGTGGTGCTCTCACGCTATCAGGGATTTTGCAAGCAATTTCAGCGGAAACTCAGCCACTCCCCCAACACCGCTGTGGCATTCATCCCAGAACCAGCTGGACACGCGGAACTTCAAAAGTTCCTTGTCTATCTCAAGGGCAACGATCGTGTCAGCGGCGAAGCGCGTAATCCTTTCCGCAACATCCAAGCCACGATTCTCAGCAAAGGCTACGATTCATTCTTCACTTCTCTGGCTCAGGCTGTATCTCAAGTTAGCGCGGATAAATATGGGAAGGACTCTGTTATCCCAGATATCGTGCGCAAGCCAGTAGATGAATCTTTCCTCATCGCTGCCGATGACGAAGAAGCTCTCAGAATTGCAGCTCACGTTTATGTTGTGGCCAGTGCGAGGGGCTACGCTCGCCTGGATGCCCATTTCGTTGAAACAGCGTCGGTGATCCTGGCTGGACATGTTGCCAACCTGGAAGACAGGGGTCTATTCGATCTTGTCCCACTTTACGTCTCTCTCCTGCCTAAGGCAATGGGACACGAAGTTCTATCCAAGATTCTTATTGAAATTGTTGAACCACAAGAGAAGGTTCGGCAAGTTAAGCTCGCGCGGAAACATCATATCGATATGGAAACTGTTCTTGATGTTCAATGGGCGTGGGTGAAGGAGAATGTCTCTGCGATTGATCACTCTAGAGGAGTCACTGGCTATTCGAGAGTGTTGCGACGACCTGACGGTTCCCGAGCATTGGTGTCACCCAAGACCGACTTGATCGGGACCTCCGTCGCCCCAGAAGACGACAAGATGATTCGCAGTCTGGAGTGGCTTCGCTACATAGATGGACAGTGGGACAAGATTTGCGATCTGGGATCCTGGCTGTATCGCAAGTTCTTCCGTATGTTTTTGTTCCTTTTGTTGTCGAGAATCCGGCCGAACTGACTTTTACTAGTTGCTGATAAGCTTGCCGCTGCTCGCGAGTTGAGCTTCCGTCTTCGGTTGGCTGATATCTCAATTGAAAAATTCGGATCCGATATCATCTCCATGCCTCCGCAGGAAGCGAGACATACCGAGGCAACTACTCCAACTAGCCCCACCAAATCAAAGAGAAACAGCCTCCACCGGCGAAGCCTGTCCGGCTCCAACAATGTTGCACTGGTTTCAGCATATTATCGGGCCCACAGGGTTCTAGATCTGGAGAGTTTGGCTCTCGGGTTTGATGCTGTGGAGCAATTTGCATTGGTGCACGAGCAGATGTCCAAGTGAGTCTTTCCCTTCCCCGCTTCATCTCACCACGAAAGCTAATCTGATCAAATCCAGGACCAAACGTCGACGTGACTCGGGCACCTTGAAGGGTATGGGTCAAGATATGAACGAATGCATTGCTGTTTTAGAAGATTGGGTTGGAGCAGTGGTTGCTGAAGAGTGGCTACCCACATCCGCCGATGGTATGTATCTTGATGCCGTGGCATTGGAATCTCGGGGCTAATCTTTTCGTACAGCCGAAGAAGAACAAGACTTCGAATACATTCGAACGACCTACGTTCCAGAGCTGATTCTTGATTGGCACAACGCCTTGTACTACGCCAGTCATACCCTTGAGCGACACGATCTGTTGACATCCTGCATGATTGTATCTATCTGGGTTGCAAACTACGAGCATGTCACTCGCGCTTTCACAAAGTCACGACGCATGGCCGAGGTTGTTGATGTGCTCGCTTTATCAAGCAAGGCCTTGGTCATCCGGGACTCCACCCAGTTCAAGTCCTCAGACCACAACACCTTTCAAAAGGGCCAGGAACTGAAGATCTGGGATGTCACGATCTCTGAAGAAGAAAAGAAGAGGCTTGGGATCGTATCGGGCCCAGACCGGGGGCAGTAGATCAACGGCAATTTGTTCTGTGTACATTAGCATGGGATTTGAGTGGTTTTTAAGTTTTTACGGCGGTGCTCTGATATGAACGAAACTGGATCAAATATGGAAGGAGGACAGGTAACTTCATTTTACTAGTTACATGTCAATAGGACATCTACGAATGCATCGACATCGTTTGTCAACAATATCAATTTGATTGCAGTTTTCACTACGATTCCTCATCATGTTGCCCTTTTCCAACCATTAGTATATCCTAGCATATTGGCAGGTCATCCTCGCCAAAAACAGTGTGTGTCCAAGGCTTGAGACTATTCTCGCGGATTGTGGCAAAACAGTGACTCCAGCGCTTGCGCGGGAAATGTGTCAAGACATTGATAGTATCTGCATAGAGGTTGGGGTATGCGTCGATGTTACCTGCAAGTAAATTAGAGTTCAGTAGCTGAACATATTGTACAACATAGGTCCAAAATCAAAGTGGTCAATTCTTTGCAAATAGACAGATCAGAAGAGAAAAGCAATCTGGGATATCAATAATTATTGAGGGTAGCGACATAGACCGCATAGTTATAGACAGAATACCTAGACGTAGGGGCGTCAACTAACAACAAATATCTCACAGCAGCGATGCTACCAACGAATCCGGGTGCCAATCACCGGCTCCGCCTCCGCCACGCTCTATCAACCCGTTCACATGGGATCATCGCCTCGCCGGAGCATAGGCTCCCCGTTCACGGTCACTACAACAGCCCTGTCTTCATCTTCGTCCCCGTGGATATAATAATGAATATGATCCTGCAAGACGCGCAATGCCAACACACCGCCGAAGAACTCAAAACCCTAGTTAGTGGCGATATTGGCCTCCGTGGTCCCAATATCATGCAAACAAACACGCTAGGAAGGAAGCCTCATCGTGGAAGTCCCGCTCAAACGGAAATCGGTGCCGTTTGATCGCGAGCCTGAAGTGGTATAACCATCGTGAGTGGTTGTCTCTTAGAGGTGCGTGCGTGCATAGTTGATGCGCTGGGCTGTGGGGTTGCGGGACTGGGATTGGGACTGGGGTTGGGGGAGGTTGGTGCTGGGTAGGGAGAGTTGGTGAGTACAACATTGGTTTTGGGCTGGGGCTGGGGCGGCGGTGAGGCCGTATTTGTTGGTTGGGTTGGACCCTTTTTTTGAGGCTTTGGGTTTTGATTGGGCTCTGGCGTTTGGGAGGTGAGATGGCTGTTTGGGTTGAGGGGAATACGATGTTTTGTAGATTCGAGGTTGTCTGCTATGTGTTCCGTTTGTGCGGTCAATTTGTCTTAAGGTGTATATTGTGGTAGCTATAGCTATATAGATGCCCGATTTGGATATATGGAGGACCGAACTAGACCTTTCATGTGTCCAGGTGCCCCGTGTAACGTCTCTAAGCTTTAGTATTTTGAGCCAGTTTACTCCTCCGTCCTCCATACCGTACGATGCTTGATGCTCTGATGCAAGGATCATGGTGTGGGTGTGGCTGAGCTGTGTCCCGAGGAGCTTGGCATGAAAAAATCCTGTTCTCGCGTTCCGGAAAAATCGAAGTTCCATAAACAGATGGTTGCACACGATCAAAGGCGTAGACGTCACCACTTCAGTATATCAAGTTACGGAATACGAACGGAGTATACTCCGTACTCTGTTTTACTTCGTTCGAGATACATAAACATAACATCTTTAATATAAGATCTTTTAATCTTTTAAACAAATCTTCACAAAAAAATCTTTCCCCCCTATTTTCCGGATCGGGCATATGTCTTGGCAGTGAGGCAGTGCAGACACACTATATAGGCTTGGTATTGGTATATTTGCGGTATTTTGCTAAATTCTCGTTTCCCCGTAAAGAATTTTCAAAGCATGTATCTATGAAGATAATATAGATAGTTATAGAGAATTCAATATTGTAGGCATAAAGATAGTAGAAATATAAAAGCTCTATAAGACTCAAGTGGAGAAGTAAAGAAGTAAATAGGTTCTCGACCATAGTGGAGAGAAGAAAGGGTTGACGTCTCTTGGGGGGCAATACCTTGCCGCTTCCAACGCCTCCTATCTTGTTTTCACCTTTAGCAACCCTTACCTCTAACCTTGCCAGGAGCTCAGAGAGTTTTCATGCATCTGATTTCTCCTTATCAACTCCATGAACCCACACACCCGGGTATGAGCCACGCGTGAATCGCGCATTGAATAGACATTCCCACAATGTCCGACCCACGCCCAAACGATGAGCCAGGCCAATCGACCCTGCGCAGAGAGCGCGCACCGACTATTACTATCGACACCTCGGCCGTGAACTCCCCCGATACTGAATATGCTCCTATCCAAGTCCTCTCGGGAGGATCACAGACCTACACCGATAATGCACATGCCGCCGACACAAGCGCACTATTGAACAATGGCAGTGTCTCTCCCACGGATATGCGATCCACTGCCTCGATTCGTTCCAATGGCTCCTCTGAAGCTCGTGACCAAGAGTCTCGCCCAACGTCACCTCACAACATCTCCTCACCTAAGTCGAAAGCCCCTGAGGCGCATTCCAACTTCCTTTCCGTTCCCGGAGCACGCTCCCGCGGCAACTCCTTGGAGTCGGACGAGACCAGCCAAACATCGAGCACCTACGGTGGCGAGACATATTTGCCCTCACCACCTCACGACTCGAGATCTGATTTGGCGAAAAACGCTGCCATAAACGACATACACGATGAGGATGCCCTGACCCCAGACCCTGGCCGCGAATCCGAGTTCGAGGTCGAGGACAACAAGTTTGCTTTCTCCCCTGGTCAGCTGAACAAGCTTCTCAACCCGAAGAGCTTCGCCGCCTTCCATGCGCTGGGAGGCCTGCGAGGACTAGAAAAAGGGCTCCGAACTGATGTAAAAAGTGGCTTGAGTGCTGATGAGACAAGCCTTGACGGAACCGTCAGCTTTGACGACGTTGTCTCACCTGCCTCACCCTCACAAAACAATATACCCAAATCTGCCTCTCCGAAGCCAACACCGCCTGCCGCCGAGACTTCCGTCGTAACCCAGAGCGAAGAATTCTACGCCGACCGCAGACGTATCTACGGAGATAATAAGCTTCCGGAGAGAAAGTTGAAGACTATCTGGGAGCTCGCATGGATTGCCTACAACGATAAGGTGTTGATCTTATTGACGGTTGCGGCTGCAGTTTCGCTTGCTGTGGGAATCCCGCAATCGATCCATCCAGTGAATCCTAAAGAACCTGGCGTTGAATGGGTCGAAGGTCTGGCCATTCTCGTGGCCATTATCATCGTGGTTACAGTCGGTGCAGCAAATGACTGGCAAAAGGAACGACAGTTCGCAAAGCTCAACAAAAAGAAGGAGAATCGACAGGTCAAGGTAACACGATCCGGCCGAACGGAGGAAATTTCCGTCCACGACGTCTTGGTTGGCGATTTGATGCTTCTGGAACCTGGTGATATGGTCCCAGTTGATGGGATCTTGATCGAAGGCCACGACGTTAAATGTGATGAATCCTCCGCTACTGGCGAGTCTGACGTTCTCCGCAAAACGCCGGGCGACGAAGTGTACCGAACAATTGAGAAACACGAAGACCTGAAGAAAATGGATCCTTTCATCATTTCCGGTGCCAAGGTCTCCGAGGGCGTCGGCACCTTTTTGGTCACTGCTACCGGTACGCACGCTACCCTCGGCCGGACGATGATGTCCCTCCAGGAGGAGGGCGAGACAACACCTTTGCAAACTAAGCTCAACAAGTTAGCTGAGTACATTGCCAAGCTTGGCCTCGCTTCTGGTTTGTTGCTGTTTGTGGTACTTTTCATCAAGTTTTTGGTTCGTCTTAAAGATATCGAAGGTGGTGCGGACGCCAAGGGTCAAGCATTCCTGCGGATTTTCATTGTTGCTGTTACAATTGTCGTCGTCGCAGTACCTGAAGGTTTACCACTCGCTGTCACGCTCGCCCTGGCCTTTGCAACAACACGAATGCTCAAAGACAACAACCTGGTTCGCTATCTCAAGGCCTGTGAGACCATGGGTAACGCCACCACGATTTGCTCTGACAAAACTGGCACCTTGACGGAGAATAAAATGACCGCAGTGGCTGCGACGTTGGGTACCACCTCTCGGTTCGGAAAGTATTCTGGTGTCTCCTCCGATGATCAGAGTGAGATTACCGCCTCGGATTTCGTCTCTACCCTATCACCGTCAGTGAAGGATGTCCTGCTCCAGTCGATTGTCTACAACTCAACCGCGTTCGAAGGCGAGACAGATGGAGTTAAGTCGTACGTTGGATCCAAGACAGAGACTGCCCTCTTGACTTTTGCTAGGGATTACCTCGGAATGGGAGTCCTTGCCGAAGCGAGAGCAAATGGCAAGCTCGCCCAGATGTTCCCATTCGATTCTGGCCGTAAATGCATGGCAGTTGTGATTCAGCTGGAGAATGGAAAATTCCGAATGCTAGTTAAGGGCGCTGCGGAGATTCTAGCCTCCAAGTCGACCCGCATCGTCCAGGACCCGGCTGACTCTCTGTCGGAGGCTCCTGTCACCGACGAGCACAGGACTGCACTGGACAATGTTATGACCAACTATGCCACCCGATCCCTCAGATGCATTGCCCTGGTTTACCGTGACTTTGATCAATGGCCACCTCGTGGTGCCCCTACGGCGGAAACCGATCGCAACCAGGCAGTCTTCGAACCTATCTTCAAGGACATGGTAATGTTGGGAATCGTCGGTATTCAGGACCCTGTCCGAGAAGGTGTTGCCGATGCAGTGTACACATGCCAACGTGCTGGAGTGTTTGTCAGGATGGTGACTGGTGATAACATCATGACAGCCAAGGCTATTGCCCAGGAGTGTGGTATCTACACACCTGGCGGTATTGCCATTGAGGGACCCAAATTTCGCAAGCTAAGCACACGTCAAATGAACCAAATCATCCCAAGACTTCAAGTCATCGCCCGCTCTAGCCCCGATGATAAGAAGATCCTGGTCAATCAACTCAAGAAGCTTGGAGAGACTGTCGCTGTCACTGGAGACGGTACAAATGACGCCCAAGCCCTCAAGAATGCCGATGTTGGTTTTGCAATGGGTATCACTGGTACTGAAGTTGCCAAAGAGGCCTCTGATATTATTCTGATGGACGATAACTTCTCATCTATCGTCAAGGCTATGGCATGGGGTCGCACCGTCTGTGACGCCGTTAAGAAGTTCCTTCAGTTCCAAATCACTGTCAACATCACCGCCGTCATTCTCACCTTCGTCTCTGCAGTCGCTAGTGATAGCGAGGATTCAGTGCTCAGCGCCGTCCAGTTGCTGTGGGTCAATCTGATCATGGACACGTTCGCCGCTCTCGCTTTGGCGACAGACCCTCCTACGGCAACAGTGCTTGACCGCAGACCCGAATCGAAGGCCGATCCGCTCATCACTCTGACAATGTGGAAGATGATTATTGGACAATCCATCTATCAGTTGGTTGTAACTTTTGTTCTGAATTTCGCTGGATCTAAGATTTTCTCTTGGGATCATGAGCATTTGCAAACCGTTGTTTTCAATACTTTTGTCTTCATGCAAATTTTCAATCAGTACAACTCCCGTCGTATTGACAACAAGCTCAACTTTTTGGAAGGTATTTGGAAGAACCGTTGGTTCATTGGTATTCAGATCATCATTATTGGAGGTCAGGTCTTGATCATCTTTGTTGGTGGCGCTGCCTTCTCCGTGAAGCGTCTTAACGAGGGCTCGCAGTGGGCTGTGAGTCTTATACTTGGAGTGATCTCCTTACCCATCGCCGTGATCATTCGTCTTATTCCGGATGAATTCTGCGCAAGGCTCGTTCCCCACTTTTGGCATCGCAACAAGGGCCCCGAATTGGTCGTCTCAGACGAGGATCGCAATTACGAGTGGAACCCAGCTCTGGAAGAAATCCGCGATCAGCTCGCTTTCATGAAGCGTGTCCGCGGCGGCCGTCTACGACACATCCGCCACAAGCTGCAACACCCCCAGGAACTCCTTCCTCGGTCCCGCAGTGGCTCCCGCTCGCGTGATTCATCCTCCCCGCCCACGCCGAATGGCGATAACGAGAACGGCAGCCCGACCCCACAGCCAACCACCCCAGAGTCTCGTTCCAGACGCAACACACGGTCCCGATCGAACTCGGCATTCGGACCCGCCGCTGCTATGGCAGGCATTGTTGCCGGTAGTATTGGCGGATGGTCTCCCATCGAGCGAAGCCCCAACGAGACCGACTCCATCAGCTTCCCGACAAACGGTGGCCCTCACAGCGGCCTTGATCGCGAACCAGGCATCGAAGTGCATCCGGACACCGCTGCTGATGACCGTATTCTGAACGAGTACTCCGCTACCTCCCGGTCACCCCCGAGCCAGAACCCGGATCTGATTCCATACTTCGAACATGCTCCACCGGTGGACCGCGCGCCCTCTAGCCGTAGCCGTCGCTCTTTGTCTCAGCGATCGAGATCGAGATCGAGTCTTAGCCAGTCGCAAGTCTGAGCACATATCGCTTGCCTTTCTTATCCTCTTTTTCTTCTCCCCAACTCTGGGGGCGTCTTTAATTTAATGTCCCTATTCCCCCTCGAGTCAACTTTACTGCTTCTATTTTCGGTGTCTGGAAATGGGTGCGGCGCAACGCTGTTGAAAATTAAGCATAGACTCCTTTGTACTTTTGGGTCCATACAATCACTTGCATTTGGGTTTGGTGGCCAGGATGGCCTTTTTTTTTTTTTTCTTTTGGATTTCTCTCGGCGCATACAAGGCCACAGCGCCAAGCATTTTCCTTTTGTCCTT
Organism: Penicillium cf. griseofulvum; assembly: GCA_028974015.1. Classification (NCBI taxonomy): domain Eukaryota; kingdom Fungi; phylum Ascomycota; class Eurotiomycetes; order Eurotiales; family Aspergillaceae; genus Penicillium; species Penicillium cf. griseofulvum. The sequence continues at coordinate 3,471,533 of JAPQKP010000001.1, forward strand.
TTTCTTTTTAATATGCTGGATTGTAAAATTCTCAAAGATTCTGAAGATACCACCTTTTTTTTCTTTCGTACATTGCCCTCATTCCTCTTTATCCTCTTTATTAGGCGTTTGCTCAAGAAGTTTCACTTTCTTTCACTATTGATATACTACTTTCAGTGGTATAGCTACTTCCTCAAAACAAAAGCATAGATTTGTTAGGGATAGTGTCCATGGGAAGGCGGACATGTCTTGTATTGCCACGTAGGAGATTATTGACTTCTTGGAGATCTTCGAAGTTGACGGGATGGATGTGCGCTGTAGAGGGCTTGGATACATTGAGCTTTTGTCAAAGCGGCTCACTAGGAGGGCGGGAGACCTTGGTGCCAGCATTGGACGCAGAGTGAGGATTGCATGGAATTATTTGGATTCATTGTTTGGAAAGACACGCATCACGTTTCCTATTAAAGTGATGGCCACTTGATTCAGGTAAGGATGTACCTACAGATTGCTTTTGTTTCTAGAGCTATCTAAATGCAGCCTTCTCAGTAGCTGGTGGTAGCGCCGTTGGTGCTCTCTGAGACATTTATATATAAAGTTAGGATGCAGGATCCTGGTATCTATGCGTAATACATTACAGCGCGTAACTATATAGTTCAATGTTAGTTATCACATTGTTAGTTAGCCTAAATATGCAGGCTACCACCCTATGGCCTAATTTCCCCCTGAATTACCTGTATTTTGCATCCAGATCTTGTAGTTATGCACTCTGTTTCTATAGCTCTAAGCCTTTATACTTGCTTATATTCTCTATTACTACATGGTCACGTCGCGTCAGGGGCTTAGGCGCTCAACGCCGAGGTCCCTGTCTGGTGCTTGAGCGGTGCAGGTCTATCATCCAGAGTATCAAGGATGGTTTGATGGAACATTCAAGCACTGAGATGGAAAAACTGCGGTCCGTTCCCATTTTCCTTTCGAAGATCATGAAGATTCGTGATATCTTTTCGTAGCTTAGGTCTCGATCTTTATAATTAAGACATGTCGTTTATTGGAATAGATGGAGTAGCAAGGGTGCGTAAATACGCTTTTAGTCGGTATATTCTTCATTGGAGCGCTCAAAAACGTCATATATAGCTTATGAACATCTGTCCTCCAGCGACTACATGATATTTACTGCACTAAGCCCTCATACCACACCCCCTCGCCCGGACCCAAACATCCACAATCCGAGAAGCCCCACTGTCTTGATCCGAATCAACAACAAAATACCACCCATAAAAGGCACCAGCCACACAAGCATGATTCGGGTGTACCTTAACCACTTGTCCAATGCGTAGGGGAATCTTCGTCTGATACTCACTCTCCCAAGTCACAATTGCATGCTCCTGACTGATCCTCTCAACAACCAATCTCTCCAATGAAGCTTTACTCACCCCATCCAGTCGCCAGGAAGAAACAACCCCCCAGCCCGAGTAACTCGGACACGGCTCTCGACCCAGTGCGAGCGTCCCCGCAGCCAACAGCGCCTCAGGCTTTTCACGCTCGCCATCATTATAAACGCTGCACACTTCCGCAAGCACCGAGATGGCAATATCATCCTCCAAAGACCCAGACTCAGCACTGGCACGTGTGGAGAATTGCTGCATATCCAGGATTGGATAGACACCAGCGTGCAGCTCGACATTTGTCTCGCGAAGCAAAGTCTTGAGCTCTCGCGCTTCCGCATAGGGAGTGTCTTCACGTAGCAGATTCTGGGACGAGACTACCTGCGGCGTAGCACCAACACTGATGACCAGTTCCCTTTTGGGCAGTAGATGCAGATTTCTCTGTAAGGCATCTTTGCATCCGCGGATCTCACTGATCAAATGGCCCATCGCTTGCGCTGGGGTCGTCCCGCTATAACTTAGACTACTGTGTGAATATAAACCAAGGAGTCTTGCTCCGCCTGTTTCTTCTGCAGATGCAAGTTTCTCGAGTAACCCGTTCTTGTTGAGGGATACGGGTGGTAAGCCGGCGCGGTGGTAGCCTGTGTCAACCTTGACAAAGACACAGGTTGGATGTCCTGCCAGATAAGAGAGTTTCTCCAGGTAGGGGAGTTGGTCTGGGTGGTCGATCATCACAGTGATACTGTTCTCGCCTAGCTCGCGGGCTGCCTTGGCTAGTAGTGGAACCTGTGATGGGACGAGGGGGATGCCGTAGAGAATGTTAATTTTGCGGCCTTTTTGCTTCAGATCTTGTAGTAGAGGGATCATCATCTCGATCTCTAGGACTGTGGAGGCTATGAAATTGGCCTCGGTGTTGTCGCCGATTTGGAGCTTGGCGATTTCAGGTGTCTGGTATTCAACAAGTTGAGTGTCATTGCAAAGGGAATGTAATAATCGGGGCCTCTCACCTTGTGGGACTTCACATGAACTCTGAATCCGACATCGAGTGTTTTGATCGTGCGTAGCATTGTCTCGCAATGTCGTCGGATGATTGCTACGTCGAGGACGGCGGCTGGTTTAGGTACATCGCTGATGTCTTTGCCGATGTAGGACTTCTGCAGGTCTTCCTGAGAGGGATTTACGGAGGCCATTTTGAAATAGGTAGCAAGTTACTGAGAAGTGTGAAATGGAAGTGGGATATTTGTATTCTCGTTCTCTCATGTGGGGCGGAGGATGTCAAGTCCGACTTCGCTGTTCACCGACGTCTGTCCTCTTATATCTCCGTCTCCATTGGATATTCTCTTGATTTGATACCTCCATTTCCATAAGTACAGCTGGTGTAGCCTCGATTCTAAACTTGGCCACGGCTGTCATTTCGCTCTTCGGGTCTTCCACCTCTAGAATATAATCATCAGAGACAAACGCTGTGGTGATAGTTGAGTGGTTTGAAGACATATACATGCAGTTCGCACAATGAAAAACTGTGCTGCGGCCACAGGTGGAACTCTGTGGCTAACAGAGCTAGTCACAAGTCCATCCCGGAGCACGTATTCAATACTCATTTCCCCCATCAGATGAGAGGTTTGCATCGCCGCCAAGGCTGCGAGCCACTGGTTGTAGGTACGAACAACGCCTATGGCGGGCTGAATATCTTGGATATTGTTTCCACCAGGCAAGGCAGAGTCCATAGTAATGCGTTGGTATGGAGTGGGCACTTGGAATTGGATCTCATCCAATTCCGGGTCGTACTGAAGGTGGGCTTCCAGGTCAGCAAGGAACGCAGGGTAATCCATGCGGATGGCCCCGCTGGTTCCATTTGAAAAGAAATAGGTACCAGCCCAGAAGATAGCGGTATCGTCTCTGTTGGGAGGTCGGCGCACGACGATCATGCCATTACGAACTCTGGGGCGAAAGAGGGACGGCGGGGAGTCGTGATGTGGGTCGTCGGGTACCATTATGAGTTCAGTGTCGATGAGGATATTGTGTGGTCAAAGGAATATGTCATTGGGAAAAGGTCAAACAAGGTCAGCAGCAGATCAAGCTCAGACTGGGGAGGGAGCCAAAAAAAACCCAGGATGGGAAAGATGGATGTGAAGTTACGAGTCGTAGCTGAGATTGTACATCTTAACTACATGTTTGGCACCCTGGAGCATATGAACACTACAAAGACTAGATCTAGGATACAGGTTGAGGTAGCCTCGAAGATGGCAAATGAGCCATGCTATTTCTGACAACTATCTAGATGACTAGTGTACTAGAATAAAGGGAGTGATTAAACAAGAATGTATTCCGTGGGATTTGTCAATGGCTATAGAGCTTTAAGCTCAGCCATCGACTTTATTCATTGAACTTCCACGAGAAAGTCAAGTTTGATTTGGGTGCGAACCTGCGAAGACCTCAACAACTTGTTGATATCTTTCGAGGCCCAACCATCTGCCAACACTCATGTAGGCTACGGAGAGATTCTGGCCAAGGGGGTTGGGGAGAGGAAGAAGAGAAGAGAAAGAAGGAGGGTGAGCTATTTTATATTCTCACATCCCACGTACCTTCCTAAAATGGACCCTCCCCTGCGCCTTCCTTAATTGTTCTATATCACATGATAACTTCAAAGAGACTTTATATTTAAGACAAATTTCATAGATGTGCCCATAAACCCTTGGATTGGATTTTACGCATTCGAAGTAAATAGATATCCTTTCCCTGGCACTGGTGTCATTAGGCCTCATACCTTCTCCCACCACATAGTATCCCGACCACCACAATTCCATGACCTGTTAGAATCCTTGACAAGAAATTTCCGTCATGAACGATCTCTTCGCCGCCCATCCAGGCTCACTCGTCGTTGCTTTGTGAATCTGCAATTTCCGTATCGAGTCAATAATTAGCTGACTTGTTCTATACTCAAACACGAGAGGTACCACGTACCTCTTTTACACGATAGTGAAGTGTATAATTGGAGAAGCAACATATAAATAATGCATTTATACCGGGTATAACGCGCTAAATTATCAAAAAGCTTAATCTCATGGAAAACGATACCCCCCTTATGATGAATCAGCATTTTCCTAGCGCATTTCCCCTATGTCGAGGAAGCTGGGACAAGCCAGGAGAGTTCGCCTTCACAGATCCGCCTCACGGATCCCGGCTTGTGGGTCAGAAGAGACGAAATAAAAGCTTGGCTAGATTTGTAGGAAATGATCTGAGCCACAGACTCGAGCTACGTGATATCACATAATTCGGGATTTTTCGACGTCTTCCGAGATGAACACAGAAGACGATGAAAGAGGTCGGGATGAAGGAATATTTGCTCCAAAGAGCATGTAACACAATTCAAGCCTTCATAGTACCCCCTGTACAATGTACCAATCAACTCATGCCCAGGTAAGCTATATAACGATGCCGAGGACAACCGAACAGCCCCCAACAAACCCTGTATAAATAGTAAGCCAAGTTATGAATGGCTTAAAGTAAACATTAATCAGAGCTATTTCAACGAGCCCCTTCCCTCAGACCTTCCTCCCCCAGAGCTAGAGCGAATCACCACAGAAAATACTCGGGAAGTATTTGTCCCGCATCAATCACAGAGAATACATTTCTCGTGGAATTCGCTCAGAGCTTCGGGCTGATCATCATCCTCCACTTCGCAGCCCTCCTGAAAACCGAGCATCGTATAGGATCGTGAATACATACTCCTTGCATCTGCAACATTCCAGTGCATGCATATTCGGAGCTTTCCAGCATGCCACTTACCCCATACGGAAATGTATCGCGGATCACAGGGTCGACGGACTTTTATCTTTTATGCTTTGACTGTCATGGGCCTATCCCTTCCATGGATTGGTATCATGAGGTGGTTACAGCCCCGCTGAATATGTGCGGGTGGGTGTGTTGGTGGATGGGTTGATATTGCACGATGAAGTTCCCCCCACTTGTATACTGGGATAAGACTTGATAACTCCCTTTCTCTCGACGGGACATGATCTACAATCTACACAGCGTGTTCGGCTGTATTGCAGCACAATTCCAGTGCTCATCATTGGATGCCGTCTGGGAGCTGCTCGGGTGGTGCCTTGATTGCTAAGGAATGCGTCTGTATCCAGTCTCCCCTGGGGCCATTACACCGTCTCACTGGGTAGAGGTGATGTCAGGGTTCAACGGCCTACCAATGGTGCACTGGCCCTGAGTGCCTTTTCTATTATATCTATCATACCATAGCTCCCCCTGTTCGTGTTTTATACGGCTCATTCCCCTCTTTCGCGACAGTATAACTGGATTTACGACAACATACGCCAGACTCGGCATTTATTTGTCTATTGGTGGGTTCAGATTGGAAGCTTCTGTTTACGAACAGATTAATCCCGCATACTCCAACCTCAGAGATACCCGAGAATGAAGCCCGAAGATGTCGAAAAAGCCCATAGCTCGCCTACTATCGAGAGTTTGAGCCAGTTCAACCTCAACAAAAGTGCCTCCAATAGCTCCTCCAATGATACAGACCTCAAGCCCGAGCCCGTGCCGCAAACAAGATATCAGCGATGGATTGCAAGCATGAAGAACGTGGAGAGTCGTGGAATCGAGCCCATTCCTATCGAAAACCGAGAACCGATAACACCTTCGACCATACTTCATATGCTGCTAATGTGGTTTAGCATGACATTGGCTACAAATAACATCGTTGTTGGATCAATGGGTACACTTGTGTTAGGCCTCAGCTTTAGGGATGCGGCCCTCTGTGCTGTATTTGGATGTTTAGCCGGCAATTGCACGGTTGGTTTTATAAGTATATGGGGACCGAGAAGTGGAAATCGAACTTTGGTATGTTTGTATCGAATATCGATGATTTTGCACGAGATGCTGTTAAGAGAACGAATGCTCATGAATTTGATAGATCGTGGCCCGATATTTCATGGGCTATTATCCCAGCAAAGCATGCATTATCCTGAACCTCTTCACCAATATCGGGTATAGCATGGTCAACAGTGTCGTCGGTGGCCAGATTTTGTCTGTGGTCTCTGGTGGCCATCTTTCCGTGATCGTGGGAATTATCATTGTCGCCGTTTCCAGCTGGGCTATGGCCATCTTTGGCATGAAAATCTTCCAATTATATGAGCGGTACGTGTTAACACCCCAGAACACGTTTGAATGCTAATTCTAATTAATATCAGAGTCGCCTGGTTGCCACAGCTGCTGGTGATATGCGTGATGATTGGCTCAGCAGGGCCTCATTTCGACTTCAACATCCAAACCCCAATGTCGACAGAGAACTTAACTGCCAAAAGACTCACCTTTTTCTCTCTGGCATTATCCATTGCCCTCGCCTGGGCCCCGCTCGCCGCCGATTACTACGTCTATCTCCCGCCGCAGATGAAGAGTTCTCGGACCTTCCTAGCCACGGTCTTTGCCGCCACAAGTGGCATGTCAGTTGTTCTCCTTATGGGCATTGGACTTGGAACCGTCATCGCTAGCTCGGCTCATTCGACCACGCATGCCGCCACTCCCGGAGGGGTTCTGATGACAGCATACGACGGTCTAGGGGGGTTTGGGAAATTCTGTGCTGTTATCAATGTCCTCGCCTTGGTTGCTAACAATACTCCGGGGGCGTACTCAATGGGAATGAACCTCCAGATGATTGGGGGGATGTTTGGAAAGGTTCCCCGACCGGTGTTCACGACTCTCGCTACGGTTATTTATGCCGCATGCGCGATGGGAGGCCGGGACCGGCTGTACGAAGTCTTCAAGTCTTTCCTGCCTCTGATCGGGTATTGGGTTATGATGTTTGTTGTTATTGTCTTTGAAGAACATACGATCTTTCGCCGGAATAGAGGGTATGACTGGTCTGAGTGGAACTGTCGCGATAAACTGCCTTTGGGGATTGCAGCGGCAGTTGCTTTCCTTATTGGTTGGGCTGGTGCCATTGTCGGCATGGTAAGATTTATGCTCAAAATCCAATTCCTTCTTGCTAATGTTTCGATTTAGTCTCAGGGGTATTATATCGGCCCCATCGCGCGGATGGCTGGCGGAGCTGAGCTTGGTCTCTGGTTGGGTGCAGGCTTTACTGCGATATTTTTCCCACCGTTACGGGTATTGGAGCTGAAATTTTTTGGTCGCTAGCGTGTTAGTTATATAGGCATAAAGATAGTGTGAAAGCAGAACATTTTTATCTCTCATAAAACGGAGTATATATATACTGGGACACGTGATTCCTGTCAGGACCCATAGTCTTAATTTAAATAACCCAAAATTATTTCCTGGACCGATGATTCGTCTTCAGAAATGCCCTTAGATCAGTGAGAACCCTATCACTTTTAATAATTTGAGAGCTGATGCTGTCAACTGATAAACCTCCTTGTCAGCTCCCGAGGCTCGGTATTTCCGATTACCCCGCGAAATCATCCAATTACATTCTCTTCTCTCTAAATGTACTCCGTTGCAGATCGCATAACCATTTGATAGAAACCTTGTGGGTCGTAAATGGACTTGTCTCGTGGACTATTTAAACCCCTGTGAAACCCCCGCGAAACCCCTTGTCCCTCCCAAATTCATCATGAATTACACCGACTGGACTTTCCTACCAGTAGGGGGCATGACATCCCAAATACTCCCCTACGCCGTAGGCCTCCTCTTCGCCTGGCCAGTAGCAACAGCAACCCTACGATTCCAGCGTCTACGCAATCTCCACAAACAGTATGACTACCCAACGCGTGAGTCGATGTCAAAAATGACCGACGAAGATGCCTTCCAAATCCAAAAACAAGTCGCCCAGCTAGAATTCCCGCTCATGTTCATCAAGAGCTTACAATTCGCCTTATTTCGAGTATGAAACAATCCGTGCATATCCTATATACATGTTCTAATACCATTTCAATCAAGACCTACGGCATCCCCTCAATATCCACCCTCCTCGCAAAAACAACCCAATTCTCCAGCCCGGAAACTTCCCTAAAGCGATACACAGATACAAGCGTCCTCGTGCAGGAAATGATCGGCAACAACCCGGCTTCTGAACGCTCATATCTCGGTCTTGCTCGTACGCGCTATCTACACAGCGGGTACAGGGCCTCCGGCAAGATCCTCGATGATGATATGCTCTTTACGCTGGCGTTATTTGCGATCCAGCCGATTCGCTTTATCAATCGATATGAGTGGCGCCAGCTGAGTGAGATGGAGCGCTGTGCTATCGGGACTTTCTGGAAGAGTGCCGGTGATGCGCTTGATATTAGCTATGAGAAGCTGCCTTCTGGAAAAACCGGGTTCCGGGATGGGATTCATTGGCTCGAGGAGCTCGATGCTTGGAGTGAGGAGTATGAGACGAAGTGTATGGTGCCTCATGTTAAGAATCGTGAGCTGGCGGATCAGACTACTGCCGTGCTGCTTTTTATGCTGCCTAGCATGTTGCATCCGTTTGGGTTGCAGGTTGTTTCGTTTATGATGGATGATAGGCTCAGGAAGGCGATGTAGTATGTTGTGACGCTATATGGAGTACTTGATCCATGCGCTAACACTTTACACAGCTATGAAGCCCCCTCGGCATTCTGTGCAGCACTCCTTTCGGCTGTTCTCACGGCGCGCAGGCTATTCCTCCGCTACCTGTCTCCGCCACGACCGTACTTCCTGCGCTACGCTTCGTTCACTGATGAGCCGGATGAAAACAACCGCTTCTTTCTCAGACAGTGGGATGCGGCCCCGTACTATGTCAAGCCTACGTTTTGGAACCGATGGGGCCCGACGGCATGGCTGACTTGGGCTCTAGGACGGCCTCTGCCTGGTGATGAGGGGAATAAGTATTACCCCACTGGATATAGTGTTCCGGATGTTGGCCCGAAGCATTTTGAAGGGAAAGGGAGGAAGCAGTTGGATGAGACTCTGTTGGAGTTGAAGGGGTACCGAACTGGGAAATGTCCTTTTCATTGAGCTGTAGGAACGCGAGGGATAGGTTCTGACGAGACGGGGATATGGGGATATATGGGCATAGCGTTATTTGATCCAGCGGGGCCTATATGAGATTGTCATGACCCTTGAGGTGTTTGAAGCCACAAGTCAAGAGTACTATAACCATATAACTCTGTGGCACCAACCTTGACATTCAATACTACAATTAACACAATTTAACAGGCCATAATAAGTCATTTCGTCACTTGCTTTTCCACTATGTGCTATTCTGGAAGGGTTCGAACAAATCACCCCAAGCCGAGCAGGGCAATAGACAAAAAAGGGTGTAAATTAGGAGCGCTCAAACAAATTGGGTTCGGGGCCTGCGCTCGCAAAGCCGGTCCGAATGGTAGAGAATGTAGGCTGGACAAGGGTATTACTTTGAACAAATCTCAAAGGAGATTTATTTAAACCTCCTCATCAACAATGTCCTCAGCGAGGCTAAAAATAAGGAGAAATTTCGTTAGTCGTATTCGAAGGCCGGGTGGTGTGGGGAATCCTTACTACTCCTCCTCGCCCTCGGAGACGGAGGCCTCCTGGTACTGCTGGTACTCGGAGACAAGATCGTTCATGTTGCTCTCAGCCTCGGTGAACTCCATCTCGTCCATACCCTCACCAGTATACCAATGCAAGAAAGCCTTGCGACGGAACATGGCAGTGAACTGGTCACCGACACGCTTGAAGAGCTCCTGGATGGAGGTGGAGTTACCGACGAAGGTGGAAGACATCTTAAGGCCACGGGGGGGGAACGGAGCAAAGAGCGGTCTGGACGTTGTTGGGAATCCACTCAACGAAGTAGCTCTGGTTCTTGTTCTGGATGTTGCGCATCTGGTCCTCAACCTCCTTCATGGAGATCTTACCACGGAACAAAGCGGAACAAGTGAGGTAACGGCCGTTACGGAAGTCGGAAGCAGCCATCATGTTCTTGGGGTCGAACATCTGCTGGGTCAATTCGGGGACGCTGACCTGGCGGTAAGAGTGGCCGCCACGGCTGGTCAGGGGAGCGAAGCCGACCATGAAGAAGTGCAGACGAGGGAAGGGAACCATGTTGACGGCGAGCTTGCGGAGATCGGAGTTAAGCTGACCGGGGAAACGGAGGGAGGTGGTAACACCGGACATGACGGCGGAGACCAGGTGGTTGAGGTCACCGTAGGAAGGCTGGGAGAGCTTGAGGGTACGCATGCAGATGTCATAGAGAGCCTAGGATTGTCAGTATTCTTCGTGTCAGTTTTTTCCAACGTGTTTCATACCTCGTTATCGATACAGAAAGTCTCATCGGAGTGCTCAACAAGCTGGTGAACGGAGAGGGTGGCGTTGTAAGGCTCAACAACGGTGTCGGAGACCTTGGGGGAGGGGACGACGGAGAAGGTGGCCATCATACGGTCGGGGAACTCCTCGCGGATCTTAGAGATCAAGAGTGTACCCATACCGGCACCGGTACCACCACCCAGGGAGTGGGTGATCTGGAAACCCTGGAGGCAGTCGCATCCCTCGGCCTCACGACGGACGACATCGAGGACCTGGTCAACAAGCTCGGCACCCTCGGTGTAGTGACCCTTAGCCCAGTTGTTACCAGCACCGGACTGACCGAAGACGAAGTTGTCGGGGCGGAAAAGCTTGCCGAAGGGACCGGAGCGGACAGCATCCATGGTACCGGGCTCCAAATCGACCAGAACGGCACGGGGAACGTACTTGTCACCGCTGGCCTAGATTATCAAAAAGATCCGATCAGATGATGCGCGATTATTCGGTTCCCAGTCGGCTGTACTCACATGGTTGAAGTAGACGTTCATACGCTCGAGCTGGAGGTCGGAGGTACCATTGTACCTAACAAGATATCAGAGGTGTCATCCACTGGACAATCCATCGCCATCAACTTACTGTCCATCACCATCGAGACCGTGCTCGCCGGAAATGGTTTGCCTGTAATCCAGTTAGTAACTTGTCAATTGATACCCAACGCGGGAAAAAAAGCTCGGCACGTACCAGAAAGCGGCACCAATTTGGTTACCCTATAGCCCAATTCCAATTTAGTCTCACGAATCGAGGAATCCTAGAATGTTCCATGTCGAACTTACACACTGGCCGGTTTGGAGGTGAACCTAGAGCAAGTTAGCAAAAGATCTCTGTTTAGAGTGGGGTCATGGTTCAGGGGCCGTATGAAAACAAAAGACGCGTCTGGAGGGGGATAACATACAATCTCACGCATTTTGAAGGTATTAGAAAATAGATGAAGAGAAAAAAGGAGAACCGGTGACAAGTCAGGGAGGATGGGGAAGAAGAGAAAGGCAAGGCCAGTTGAGCGGTGTGTGTGGGATCAACAAGTCAACAGTTGAACTTCAGGGGGAGAGGCCTAATTGGGTATAGCTGCATCACGGGACTCGGGGAGGTGCGAACCACATTTTGCGTTTCCTTGGCGCGCGATATTGGACTACTTACTATATACTATCTACTATATACTACCTATAATTAATAGAATGGTTTCAATCCTTTCAATTCAGAAAAATAATAATCGTACATGTTGGGTATTCGTTCAATTGGGTGTCGCTTTCCATTCACATGGTAGTACTCGCTTGCCCTTAGCTCTCGCCGTTTGGGATTCGTTCAGTTGGTACATAGCTCCCACCGTTTTGGTTTCTTTGCGTGGGTTGCTCTCGCCGTTTTCGACACGTTCACATGGGATCTCGGCGTTTTCTGTTCGTTGGACTAGTTCTTGCCAGTTTCCTGGGTCTTATCGGTCTCGTCCTTCTCGGTACCGTCATTGTCGGCGTTTTCTTTGCTCGTCTTCGCTTCGTCATTCTTGCCCTTCTCAGTCTTGGTTTTGTCAGGCTGGTTCTCGGCACTTTCCAGCCAATCGCCGAACCGTTCAAGGCGCTCGTTCTCTTCGTAATCCACATCCAGAGGGTCCGCCATCTTACCCGCGGCGTCTCGTCGGGGGTGGTACTTTTTGAATTTTTCTTCGCCATCCCAGATGTAGGCAACTACAGTGTTACCTGCAAAGAAGCGGCCACTCATGGTCTAAAAGATCATCAGTAGCTGCCATCACATGGATTCAAATCAAGACACTTACCTGAACACAGCGGCGGGCATCGGCGGATGACACGAATCGGACAGTAACAACACCTTGACTCTCCCCGTCCCAGACCACCACTTTGGCCACATCGCCAATCTTTGAGCACTCGCTGCGGATATCCTGTTCAATTTCAATACTGGCGAGCGGATCCTCCTAAAAATACACGTCAGCCGTGTGTCTATATTGCAAGGCAACCTTGAAAAAGTTAGGGGATATCAAACCTCCAGTTCCTCCAGGGTAAACATGGGCTTCAAAATCACATGGCGCCTCGCCTCCTCGGCAGCCTTCATCGCCTTCATGGTCTCTTCAGCTTCGTCATCTCCCCAGTCGGAAAGTTTTCTATTGCAGTCGAGTTAGCATGAAACACTCCGCTGCTGTGGTCAACAAACGCACTTATTCAATCGCTCGGCTCGCTCCTTAAGTTTTCTCTTCTCCTTCACGCTCATTGTAGCCTTTGGCTCCACATCCTTCTCACGTTTGTACGAAAAGTCGGCTGCCTGAACACGCATCGGTCCAGACGGGTTGCTAGAACCCATTCGGAAGTCTGTCTCGTCGAGACACCGAATCGCGAGGTCGACTGACTCCGGCCGGTAGTACACGACCAAAGCCTCGCCATTGAAGTTGCCATGCTCGTCGGTGTACATTTTAATTCGCGGCTTTCCAGTGTCAAGCTCCTCCGCAAGGATTCCATATTTCACAAACAACTCTCGGATTTCCGATAGCTCAGCGTCGGCGGGGATCTTGGTAACCCACACAGCGGTATTTACACGAGGCTTCTTCACCTTGGGCTCGTTGGTCTAGATGGCGAAAGAAGAGAAGACAGTCAATTATCAAAGCCATCAAGCTGCCACAAATGACCACTGGTACACTTACCTCGTCATGCGAGTTCTTTCGCTTCTTACGATCGCGCGGATGAACAATCTCAGTCTCACCATCGTCCGATCCGTATCCTTGCTGCTTGCGGATGAGCGCCTCGTCGATCTAAATTTGCAAGCTAGGTTAGCACCGGGGATTGTCGGCCGGCATGTGGACAGCCTATCGTAAAGCGCCAACATGTCAATACGTATCACGTACCGATTCGACCCATCTCTTCAGAATAGCATTGAACAGGAATTCGCGACCATCACTTGTCTCGAGCAAGTAGCTGTTATCCAGCTTGGAGAACGAGATGCGCGGGTCGTTATCAAACTCCGCCACGTCGGTCGGGAAATCCATTTTGACAAAACAACCGTCAGAAAGTTGGCTGAAAGACAGATAAGATGAATTTAATAAACAGACGATATGTCCGGAGAGTTGTGAAGACCGGAAGCTCGTGAAGCCCGTGAAGCTTGTCAACGGTTTGCGATTAGGAAGCAGCGCGATCTCTCTCGGCGCGGCGTTCCGGAAGGTGCTTGCGGGTGGGTCCCGCCACTTCTGGAGAGCTTCAGGATTCAATTCTTACCCCAGTATAATGGACTTGCCACGGAATATTGGAATTCCTGCTCCTGGATAATTCTGACTTCTCCTCAATTTGCCTCTGTCGCATCTAAGAGCTCGCTGTACCACGTATGTCACACAACTTACCCCATTGGGGTGCCGCTGCTTGATGAGGATAAACGTGAACGCTCTATTACACTTGAATTAACAAAAGCTAATCATTGTGTGCAGTGGGCGCTTTGAATGCCCGGGTTATTATAAGCGGTATCATCCCGACCATATCTGAGCTCGACGAAGTCCCTTACTGCATCTGGCATCCAGACGTCCCCGATGAGGGTACCCTGCGAGCTTTGGTACAACATTATCCACAAATGCTATATCATGCTGCTCGCGCATGTGCGGTCGCTAGATATAAAGTCTCATATTTTTACCTGGAGCTGGGGGTCTGTTATTATACCTCTAATAATTTCAGTATTACAGAAGATTGGGGTATAGACGACCACAACCATGACGCGCCAAACACCCCTGGGGGCTATTTCCCACTCCTATATTCCGTATGGGCCGCTGCAGATGGATCTCCCACCAGTCAACCTTGGAATACAACAGGCATTTACTCCATTTCAACTATGCCCATCACCACATTAAGTAAAATACAGCGAACCTGGCATACATATTCCACCAATATTCCCGTGAAACAACAAAATAGTAAGACCTCAGTCATCTGGGTCCATTTGTCTATCAATCAATCAATCACACGGGGATCCAAATACCTCCATATGGATGCGTTTAGGGTCCACACCCAAAGCCTCCAGATCCTTGCTTTGGGCCTTCATGAAAGGCTGAGGTCCACAGATATAATAATCTGCATCTGGGAGAATAGCCTTGTCTTTGATCTTAGTCAAATCCACGCGGCCTACGTGATCATAGTCGACACCCTGCACGTCATCCTCGGCGGCGTCTTCATAAAACACCATGCGACTAACCGACGGGTTTTCGGCGACGATCTGAACCAGATCATTTTTCATGGCATGGACGCGACCATTGCGTGCCGCATGGATGAAGACGACTTGTCGTGCCTGACCCTGCTGGTTGATGATGGATTTCAACATAGACACCATGGGTGTGAGCCCCACACCTCCACTGATTAGGACAGCAGGGGTAGTGGTGTTAATGTCGAGGACAAAGTCACCGAAAGGCATGCTCAAGTCCAATTCCGCACCCTCAGGCAGCGATTCATGAAGCACGTTTGAGATTTGGCCAGCCGGCTTAGAATCTTTCGCGAACTCTCGTTTGACAGAAATCCGGAAGTAACCTTTGTTCGGCACGTCAGATAGGCTGTACTGACGAGGCTGGTAGGAGCCTAGCTCTGGTACGTAGCAGCGCACACTGACAAACTGTCCAGGCTGATACAATGGTAGAGGGCCCTTGTCCACCGGAGTGAGATAGAAGGAAATGATTTCGTCACTCTCATGGATTTTCTTCGAGATGTAGAATTTCCGCCATCCTTTCCACCCGCCGGGTGTCTTAACACCTTGCTCGTAGAGACCTTTCTCAAAGTTGATAAAGATATCCGCGAGTTGCTGGTAGGCTGCCTTCCACGCATTGAGCACTTGCTCGTTAGCGGCGGGTCCTAGGACATCTTTGATTGCGGCGAGCAAGTGTTCGCCGACAATAGGGTAGTGGTCAGGCATGACCCCTAAGCTGGCATGTTTATGTCCAATGCGAGACACGGCTGTGCTTAGGGCTTCGGGATGATCAATGTTAGCCGCATAAGCCCACACAGCATGTGCCAAAGCCGCTGGTTGCTCGCCAGTCTTTTGGTGAACGGTGTTGAAGATATTCTTGAGCTCCGGATGTTTCTCTAGCAAGCGCTTATAAAAGAGTGTAGTGATCGTGACTCCATACTCTTGAAGAGCGGGAACGGTAGATTTCACAATCTGCTTTTGTTGTGCTGTGAGTCCCCGTCGTGGCACCGAGGCATGAGCCCTTTGGACTAACGACTGGAGCACTGGTCGCCGGAAAACAAATCGTGCGGACATATTGGGAATGCTACGGAAAATATTAATTCGAGGTGGTTTTATTTAGGTAATTAGAAAATATGAGGTTCTATAAGCTGGTGACATCATGGAAAGAAGTCTATAAATATGTTCTCCAACCTCCAACTGTCAACCTCCAACCTCCAGCCATTTGCTCTATATGTCAATTGCTTGCTGAATCTCAGTCTAACCTGTTCTGAAATTCCGATAATCCTGAAGATGATGCTATTTCACCAGATCCGTGCATACCCGACTACTATATACACAAGCGCAAAACCCACGGACCTCTTTCCGTCTCTTCATCCCTCATCTTAACCACCAAAATATGTGAGTTATGGATACCTGGCTGACCCAACATAGCTAATGATTGCCAGTGGACCATTAATGGTGCACTAGAGTGAGCCCCCCAAACATCCAGCTGGCTCTGCGCAAAGCCATGGCTTACACATCATTTCTGGTCCCGACGTTTCAAACCTGCAGAATACCCTAAGTGGTAAATTGCTAATCAAGGAAGCGGGCCAACAACAGGATGCGGGCATCCAATTGGCGAAATTCGTTCCGCAGAAGCTTGAGGCGTCCATCCTCTTCATAGTAAGGTGAGTGAGTTCTCGCGCCTTCTGTTGCACCTCATCCGGCTTTTTATGCCAAGTCTTGAACCCAAACAGGAATACCCCTTACTGGTTTTCGTTCCATTGTAGCATCCGTAGAAAGTATTCTGACAAGTGGCCTACGCTTGATCAGACAGTTCGACTCCAACCGACTTGCTGTTCAATACCCGAATACGTCATTGCTATGACATAGCACCTTATTAGCTCGCTATTGTTAGCCTGTTTCCCCAGGTTTATCGTCGCTGCGTAGGTTGTACTCAACGCTCTCCAAGCAGAACGCATTAACTCAGGCAGGATGACGACCGGAGAAAGATAGAACAATGCTTCACCGGTAG
The DNA here is from genome assembly GCA_028974015.1 of Penicillium cf. griseofulvum. Lineage (NCBI taxonomy): Eukaryota > Fungi > Ascomycota > Eurotiomycetes > Eurotiales > Aspergillaceae > Penicillium > Penicillium cf. griseofulvum. The sequence goes on from JAPQKP010000001.1 coordinate 3,488,330, forward strand.
GCCAACCTCGTACGTCCATGGACATACACTTGAGTACCTCCTGTCGCTCCGCACTCAACCTGATTCAGAGCGCTTGAGGCTCAACATGGCCATGCATTATGGACAGGGAGCAGTTGCGGGGATCATCAGAGCTCTTATGAGCGCTAATGGGGTTCGCGGGCCGTATTCCGATTTTATGTTCATGTCTATGCGGCTTTTGATTGATCAGACCCTAGAGAATATTACCGGAGTTGGGGCGCTTCCGTGGTGAGTTAGCTCTAAGCGTAATTTCCTTGGGACCGGCACTGACAGGCTGCAGGACGTGGTCAGTTGGTGAGCAGGTCATTGATATTCTCCATAAGACAGTTTTTGCATCTGTGACAGGATAATTATATAGGGTCCTATATGTATGAGTTTGCGGGTTTAAATTTGAAGCCAATAAGCTTTGCTCCAGAGATCGTTAATTTCTACGTGGTATCCTGCTGTACCTAAACTATTCATATTTTATATGTAGCAGTATGCACCGGATTTTAGGCCCTGAACGCAAGTTCCCTGCTTAAGGTGCCGCAGCTTTATAAGGGGATTAAGGTCCCTGTTCAGCGAGCCCTTAGGCTATGCTCCCAGAGCTTACGTCGCATATCCAAGAAATTTATCGTATGCAGAATGTCTTCCCGTATCGAGGCTGTAATCTCAGCTGGGCTTAAGGTGTGAGTATGACCTTAAGGGGAACTTGTCAACGTCTACTAGTTGGCCTATATCGCGCGCAGCATAATCCTAAGGTGACCGAGGGCGGGAAGCAGAGAGCTGCTAAGAAGATGGAGGAGAGAGGTGACCCGGAGGAGTAATCAACTTCTGTTACGATCTGCTATCATATGCTTCTCCCAGATTGTTTGTCGTTTGCTTCCTCCTTTGTTTATAAATTGCTATTAAGCCTAATTGGGAAAGAGGTTGTTTGCTCATGTGGGCTGGCTTCTGCTATTTAATCCCCAGGGTTCTACCGCTTGCTTCGTCTTCTTATTCTTCTTCTTCTCTCTTCAGCTTTAATTTTTAGTTGGAATGCACTCTTTTCTTCAAAAGACCTGGCTCCTGATAACTTTTGTGTCGTTACTTGCTATATACTTTTTCATAGTTCAACAGCTTCCAACATACAACTGTATTGCTTCTTGATCTCATCTGCTAGCCCGTAGATTCAATTGACCTGTCAAAACCATGGCAATGCCTAATTATATATCGCGCGAACTAATGAATTACATAACAATGCATCGTGGCCCATTATCATTCTTTGGTTGCCTTGGCCCCAACAATCTCCCCAGGCCTTTCCTTGATCGTGAAGGGGTTGGTGTTTCTGGTTCACTAGGAGTAGGAGGATTTTGCTGTCGATAACATCTCACAACCTCATGGAGCATCTTCTCCACACCTGTGTTGTGCTTTGCAGATGTTTCGATAAACGGACAGTTCAGTGACTGTGCAAGCATTTGGCCTTCTTCAACTGATACTTCGCGCTGGGCTTCTAAGTCATTCTTGGTACCGACCAAAATGACGGGCGGATTGCACGGACGTTGTGAAGAAGAATATTTTGTAGTCCGACCAACCATCAACTTCTCCTTGTTTTTGATATCATTGTCGTACGTCCGTATATTAGAAAATGATGTTTGCGAAGTCACGCTGTACGCAAGAATGAAGGCATCCCCGTCGCGGATATACTGGTCGCGGAGCGCGGTGTACTCTGGTGGGCAGTCAAGTAGCAAGATATCGAGGACACAAGGCCAGCGATCAACATCGATTCTTTTCACCCAGGAGTCCTCAAGTGTTGGGTCATAAGATTCTTCTGGACAAATCTAGAAACGCCTTTGGTTAACATGAGCCAGAGGGCGTTAGGATAGGTGGATGACAGACCTGGTCAGCTAGCGCTCTTTTCCCAACACCAACATCCCCAACAATTACCACATTCAAACGAGGTATCCTCTCAGGCATGTTCACATATCATACCCGGATAAGTGGGTGGTGGGCTAAGCTATGGTCTTTATTAATGAGTTTCGGCCCCTCAAAGCCCACTCTTTAATGATCGAGCCCCTTAATATGTCATTTTTTAGCGCTTATTCTGTAAGCGAATATACTTACGAAGATGTAATTTTTGCCGACCTTTGTAACGAGTAATGCACGAATGGTTAGATAGTTTCAACAGATTGCTTATTACAAGATATGTAGACTGTCACTGTTTTCGTTGCCCTCTATCTACTTAGTTTTCTTCGGAATTAGTTTCATATAAGTTTGATATTTGGGTATCTGAAAGTATGGTATCAAAGTAAAAATTGGATTCTCCAGAGAGCATCCCAAGTACCTATAATGGTATTCAGGACACTCTGCCATCGCCAACAAAAGAAAATGGAGTGAAAAGAAAAAAGGCATTTGCCTAGTATTAAATATTAAAGAGCCGCTGTCAGGTCAAGTCTGATTTAAGCCTTAGTGTCAACAACTTCGTTGACGGGCGTGGCAGTGCGCTTAGAGGCAGTCTCTGAGCCTTCTACACCGTTGACAACATCACGGGTGATCTCAACGTAATCATACTAGAAAATAAAATGTTAGAAGAGGTCTCTTGGGAATATTGAGAAGCAATAATACTTACAGCAAACTCGCCGATTTCGGCGTCGTCAATACCCATGATCTCATCTTCCTCGGGTGCACGCAAGCTGAGGCCAGGAATGAGGTTCATAAGGAAGAGGATGAGGCATGTTCCAAAGAAGGCGTATGCCATTCCAGTGACGGAATCGGCAAGCTGGTATCCCAGCTGGACGAAGTGCCTGTTAATCCAGCCACCATCGATCGCAGTGAAACCATCCAAGGCCGCTATGTAGTCACTATTAATGCGAGTTAGTTTATGATCGGGCAATACTATCAGAAACTAGAATCACTCACGCAGCGAAAATGCCAGTCAAAAGGTTTCCAACCACACCGCCGACACCGTGGACGGCAAAGATGTCGAGAGCATCATCGACACCAAGAAGGAACTTAAGCTTAGTAGCATAGTTGCATGAAACAGCACCAACCACACCAAAGATAAATGCAGCCCAGGGAGTGACAAATCCAGAACCAGGGGTAATGGCAACGAGACCAGCAATGACTCCAGAGCAGAAGCCAACGGTAGACCACTTGCGCTCTAGTCTGTAGTCCATCAAACACCAGGTCACACCTCCGACGGAGGCAGCAAGGTTGGTGACAACGGCAGCCATGACAGCACGAAGATTGGCTGCTAGAGCAGAGCCAGCGTTGAATCCGAACCAGCCGACCCAGAGGAACACGGTGCCAATGACAACGTGGGTCACATTGTGAGGGCGGTAGTTAAGCTCGTGGGTGCCATGGCCGCGACGCTTGCCTAGCATCAGCGAGTAGGCGAGGGCGGCGGATCCAGAGGCAATGTGGACGGGAGTACCACCCGCAAAGTCGAGACCTCCGAGCTTGAAAACCCAGCCAGACGCGTTCCATGTCCAGCAGGCGATGGGGTCGTAGATAATTGTGGTCCAGATGAACATGAAGACAATGCAGGGGAGCATGCGGCCACGCTCGGCAACTGCACCGACAGCGAGAGCGACACTAATTGAGGAGAAAATGTCAACCAGTGTTTCTAGAGGATCTCCATCGATATGATGGGTGTATGATGACAATGACAATGACTCACGTAATGGCGGCAAACATGCCCTGGAAGACGGCGAACAGGAGATCAGGAACCTTAGTACTTCCCACAGATGGCGCACCCAGAACCCCCTTGAAGCCGAAGTTATCGAGGTTACCGATGTAGCTACCGGCTGTGTGGGAGAAGGCCAGCGAGTAACCCCAGAAGAACCACTGGAATGAAACGACGCCGACCGACATGATCGAGAGCCATATCAATGAGAGTGCGGACTTTCGACGAGCTAGACCGGAGTAGAAGAATCTATAATCAAGTAATGAGTGAGAGTCCCTAGGTGTTTAAGAGTTTGGTCAAGTCATACCCAACTCCAGGAATCATAAGCAACACTAGGGCTGTCGAAACAATGACAAATGAGATATCACCAGACTATTAACAGTTAGCTGGTAAGCTCCTCGATTGGCTCCTGTTAAGGTACACAACATACACTATAGTAGATGTTCAAGTCTTCAGTGAGCGAGTCACCACCAGTCGCGATGGTGCCATTATATTTAACCGGGTATTCGGCCATGGTGACAGGTAGGCTAGACCAATGGTATTGCAAATGTGGGCAGTTGAAATGCAGCCACAATAGATTGATACAGGTGGTGAAGAGAAAGAAATAAAATGCTTTCAAGCACCGGGCTGTGAAAGGAGAGAGAAGTGATATGTCTAGTCTGCAGGGACGAACCCTGATAATTAAATAACTGACACAGTCTCGGACAACCAACAATGCTCCACCATCAGACGCGAGAAGGATACCCGACCATCGATCTTAGCTCCGATAGTGGCAGCTGGTCATTCTGATTTCTGATATGATTCATCTGATCTGAGCGATAGCAGGTTGCCAAGCCCACCATTTCAGCCATTTTCGGGTTCATGGCGGATGGGGTTATACTCCATAGACCCAGATCGGGGAATTACGGGTCCTTGCATCTGTAGTCATATTTGGATCTTTTATCGGTATGTCCTCTGAGAATCATGTTCGAACTGCAGTGTAACTAGCGGTTGTCTCTACATCTGTTTTCCAAGGTCCCCTTAGCTATCTATCAGTTAGGACGTTTGTCCATCAAGCTGGATGCATTGACCCCTGATAAGCAGGGGAAATGGAAGTCCAGCTTACTATATAAAGTGATAGACAGATTGGGTCATTTCAGTGACAGAAAAGAATAATAGGAAAATAATAGAAATCAAAATTGAACAGCGACTGGCTGTAGATATGAAGTTGGAGGCAGCCAATCACAAGCATTTGCTTATCATTTTGGACAAAATTCCTTTGTCTTTTTTTGTCGCTTAATTGTGTACTTCCATTCCAGTTCAATGCATTCTTAATGGAACATTTCTTGGTGCCTTTACATAGTAGTCTCCATAATAACTGGTTACATGTATTAAAACATGAAGTTGTTAGCCAAAAGGATGTTGGATCTCTTATCATCGAATCTCGTGTTGGCCAACCAATCGCAATTTAATTTCCCTTATCTCATATTCAATATCGTAAAGGGAGTAGTTAGATTGGACTATGCGAGGGCTTATTGCTATTCAACCTTTTTTAAACTCTCACTATCCAAGAACCTCCCTGGCACTTCTGGCAACGCAATGTCAATGTCGGAGAGGCCATAGATCGATCTATCACTAATATAACGGATTGTTATAATGTAATAGTGTGCAGTCTTTTACATGGAAATCTATATGTGCCTCTACATGATTATTTAAGTCATATATACTCCGTACTTTTGGCACTGGCATATTCCCCCATTCTCCATGTCGCACCCGGTTCCACACGAATATGTAGAACGTATGGGGCGGGAAACTAAACTCTTTGCCACGCGGTCTAGGGGGTCGATGGAGTAATTCAAGTGAAGATAAGCACCTAGTCTTCCATTGGCGGGAATTATTAGAGGCTGATTCGGCATCCCGGCTTGGACCTTGGCGAACTGTCGGCCCCATAGCTCAAGAACTCTATGGGGCGTCATACATAAATCTATCAATACATATATGCGGAACTTCTGTGCTATTGGTTTTCTCGCCTTGGTTCTCTTCAATAGCAACATCAGGCGCTTAATAGTCCTATACATATCTATGAGTACTCCATAAGGCCGGTCGTTGGGGGTAAATGCAGTATGCTTTACATTGAGCAACTTATCTCTGGTATGATTTAGCAAAATGTGTAGCGTTTTCGATTCTTCTTGGGTTAATAGTCTGTGCGGAGTTCTCTAGAGGCTCATCAGTGTCAATGATCCTCGATTATTATCGAACCCACTGATCTACCGATCCACTGATCGACGATGTTGAATCTACGATGTACCTACCTCGGTGTGTCGAGTAATCCGTACCTAAATGCAATAATGGTCTAGCCAGGGGTAAAGTTTACATAGTTAGTTTTAAAAATAGGAATGCTACATATCTCTTTGAAAGTTGGAAGTGCTACTGCTGCTCAAAGGTAGATAGATACAGCAATGCTAGGTCATTTTCAGAACAACATTGCCCTCCACAAGTAGATATTTTGAAGAGATAGATACTTCCTTGAATTGAACTGGCTAATCTGATTTTTTGGCAGAGGAATTGCTAAATTTTAACGCAATTGGATTGCCCTAATTCCAATATCCTACCTACCAAGTACCACCTATTCACGACACGATTCAATGAAAATATGCACATCTTTCCCATATTTCCATTGTAGCTTTGTTACTTTGTTCTCACCATTTTATTCAACTTGATTCGGGTTGTTGATCCACTGACTTCATAGTATGGGTATACTAATTTCAACTTACCTTTTGTTATTTCGTCTATTGGGGCCCTCCTCACATGTTAGAAGAGACTATGTAGTGTGAGACAAACCCTTCAAATATATACTGAGCATATGCTACTCCCTAGAGGATACACAGATACTACAATAAATCCCCAATGAAGTCAAAGAGTATCCAAGGTTTTGGGAATACTTCGTTTAGAAAAATATATGTTTACCAATTTTGAAGCATAAACCCTAATGGTGTGGGATAAGATGATGGCATAACTGATAGACATTGCATGCAGCTGCAGTTTGTTCAATCTCAAATACAGAACAGAGCCCAAAAAAAGCAATTCTCAGTGGGATTCTTAGATAGAGCGTGTTGCTATGTAGATCGCTTGATATCATGTGCAATGAGCAGCTGACTTGGACGCGTGTATCAGGTGGATTTAATTTAAATGTAGGATCAAGACTGATGCCCCGTAGTGGCTGAATATCAAAATAGGAAAGATTCCCAGCAGATCAAACAGTAAATGAGTGGGGACATGGTTAGCCACACCGCACCGCCACAACATCCGCCTCCCTATCACCTTGGTCCAACCTACTCTCTCGGACCATCGCACTGTATAACCATTATGCAACATCCGGAACTCCCAAGTCCTGACTCGGACGGCTCGGGGTCTTCTGATGAATTCCCCCAGTACCCCGTGAGGACTACCTCATCATTTGGAGAGGCCGTCGACGAACAAATCCAAACACCTGCAAGCACTATCACATCTTCCCCTCCGCCTATTTCACCTAATCTTACCTCATGGTCTAATACGCTGGCGACACGACCGCGTGGAGCTAGCCTCAGCGCTACCACTCTCCTTGATAAATCCGAGGGGCTTGTTATGGCTAGCGACTTGCGACCCCAGCGCCCGTCTGGTCCAGCACGAACGCCGTCGAATACGTATGCCCCACAGCGGCGCCCACCACAATACATCAGCCTTCAAGAAGACCGCCAACGATCATCCTCGGCCAAACGAGGAAACCGACGCGATCCGAACGCGCAATACCGTGCCCAAGAAAAAGCCTACGTCCAGCGGATTCGGGCGAACCCACAAGCCTGGTACCACCACTCCAAAGATGCGCAATCCAACAGCATGATAGAAGGGGATGGAGACTTGGAGGAGCCCTCTCCTTCCTCCGAAGTGGCGTTCGAAGATGATTCTTACGATCCTGATACGCAACTTTTCCTCCCAGACGACAATCTTCCAAGTACGGAAGAACTCAAGCATCCCAAAAACCAGGAACGTCTCGAGTGGCATTCCATGCTGGCGTCAGTCTTGAAGGGAGATGTAGTGAAACAAGAAAAACAGCGACTCATCGGATCTGCGGAATCAAAGCGGTCGGCAGCCCAGAGCTATGCACTCTGGATCGGAGTTCGGGCAAGGACATGCGGCCGAAGTATTCCTCTACAGCGAAAGTTAATTGAGGATGCACGGTCACGTTTGGGTCCCTTGATTGAGGATATCATCGGGTTCCAGATTAAAGGCGAGACTGAGATCGGGAAACCGGCAAGGCGACAAGTCGAGGATGTTGTGGAGAAGATCGAGCGATGCGAGATTCTCTACTCTTCGCATAAGGAAATGGAACTTGCAAACCCCCGTGTTGCCTCGGAGGAATTCACTTCTAGTCGCGCAGCCATATTTGCTTGGCACAACATCACAGCTCTCATCAACACCGAGCTGGCTGTGCTACAGAGCTGGGTAGGAAACGAGGCTCTCGATTTCAGTCAACCGAGGATCAAGTCTGCTAAAGATGATCTGTCGGATGGGTCGTCCTTCCTTGATCGCATTATGAAGGAAGATGGCTTGAAGACGCTCCAGGACAAGGACGGTATGCTTCTTCGCATTCTCGTTGTGATTCAGAAAGCGAAGAGTACTCTGATTGAGAACTCGGAAGCGTTTGCCGCGCGGCACCTACCACCGTATATCGAAGAACTACTAACATTGATTAACTTCCCATCTCGGTTGATCCAGGAGATCATTCGAGTCCGTTTATCCTATGCCAAGAACATGAAAGACCCAGCCCAACAAGCCCCCATTTTGATTGATCAGATGATTTCCCAATTCCAAATTCTGATGAAAGTGGCCGTCGATATTAAGTTCCGCTACCTCGATGTCTCGAGGCCAGAACCGGGCTGGGATTTACCGCCATGTGTCGACGAGAACTTTGACAATTCCGTCTTGGATGCTATGAAATACTATTTCCGGCTCCTTAACTGGAAGCTGAATGCCAACAAGAACACTTTCAAGGAGGCCGAAATCCTGGAACAGGAGTGGGGATTCTCCTACGATATCGGTTGCCGTCTTGACGGTGGAGATATTGAAGTGGCCGAACAATTTAGGTAATGTTGCCGCGCTTTGCATCAAGATCAAAACTAACAAAAACAACAGCGCCCTTACTGCCAGATCACTGCAGCGTCTCATGATTCATTTTGAACGTGAGCTCGTCCCGAGACCCACCGAAACCGTACAAGACATGGACAAACGATACAAGAGCATTTTGGATTCAACGCGCATTCGTCAGCGTAAGCTCTATCGATTCTCCAAGTTCCTGTGCCAGTTGTTCGAAAACGCTACTGAATACAACATCACGACCGATATCGCCTATGATTTCTTTGAGGCACTTTTAATTTCCGACCACTTCCTTGTCACCTCTACCACATCCGTTGGCCAAAAAGGAGTTTATCTGGTTGCACATCATGCATTATGGAACCGTCCCGCCGATATCCAGGGCATCTTATCTACCTCCTTCAAGGAAGATGATACAACTCAGGATGTCCATGTCCCCTATGTCCTAGCCATCCGACCCGAAAAACCTCTTGCCTGGGCAGGAAAGGAAATGCAAGTGGACTTTTTGGAACATCCGACAGATGTGCGGCTAGGCAAGCTACGTATCGTTGTTGGGGGCATGCAAGAACGACTGCAAAATGCGCGTTTGGAGCTTGCGCGACTCACGGGAATCCAGCTTGATATGGTCATTGAACAACGTGCAAACCTTGGACGTGTAAACGTTGAGTTGAACAAGATCAAGAAGATCTCTTTCAAGCTGTCCATGACCATTATGGATAGTGTGGCTATCATCAAAGATCAACTGCACGAGAGAAACTGGGAGAACAATGATTTGATTCAGGCCTGCTATGCATTCGCAACAGAGTTTGGCAAACGGTCCTCCAACTATGTCGACGCTAACAGGCGTGCTATGAACAGTGCCCGGCTAGTTGAGCTGTCTCTCGACTGGGTCGCGTTTATCTGTGATGAGTGTGACGCTGCGGATCGAAAGACCTTCAAGTGGGCTGTGGCAGCCCTTGAGTTTGCGATGGCGATCACATCAAGCCGGCATCTTCTGTCCATGGACCAAGAACAGTTCAGCGATTTCAGATTGAAAGTGGCGGGATGCATGTCCCTCCTCATCTCTCATTTCGATATCATGGGTGCGCGGTCTTCCCTTGCGGCGAAGAACGAGAAACGTATGGAAGAACGCAACGGAGCCCGGCAGATTGGCGCTGGCCGGATTACCAGCGATGAGGAAGCATCAAAACTTGTTCGCGACACATGGTACGCGCGTATTGTGGAGATTGAAGATAGGAGAATTGAGGAAGATGCCAAGCGCCAGGCTCTAGGAAAGGTGCTAGAAGGATCTGATGAGGCTGATCGATCACTCACCGTGCTATCGTCATCGGCTACCAACGTTACTCTGCGGTGGCAGCAAGGCCAGTTCATCGGCGGTGGTACCTTTGGGTCTGTCTATGTTGCTATCAACTTGGACAGCAACTATTTGATGGCTGTCAAGGAAATTCGCCTACAAGACCCTCAGCTCATTCCCAAGATCGCTCAGCAGATCCGAGATGAAATGGGCGTCCTTGAAGTGCTCGATCATCCGAACATCGTTTCCTACCACGGTATCGAAGTGCACCGTGACAAGGTTTACATCTTCATGGAGTACTGCTCAGGTGGCTCGCTCGCTAGCTTGCTAGAGCACGGCCGTATCGAGGACGAAACGGTCATCATGGTTTATGCCCTTCAACTCCTAGAGGGTCTAGCGTATCTCCACGAAGCCCATATCGTGCACCGTGATATCAAGCCCGAGAATATCCTGCTCGATCACAACGGTGTCATTAAGTACGTTGATTTCGGTGCAGCCAAGATCATCGCTGGTACGGGCCGCACAGTTGCCCCAATGGACAATCCTCAAGGAGCCGGTTTCAAGGAACCGGCTAAAGATCCCACGAACCAGCGCAAAAACCAGAAGACCACCACAGGAACTCCGATGTACATGTCACCCGAAGTGATCCGCGGCGACGCTGCAAATCTAGACAACCGCCAAGGCGCTGTGGATATCTGGTCTCTGGGCTGCGTGGTTCTAGAAATGGCAACTGGGCGTCGGCCATGGTCCACACTGGACAACGAGTGGGCAATTATGTACAACATCGCACAAGGCAAAACGCCCGCGCTTCCATCTCGGGATCAACTCAGCGACTTAGGTATCGACTTCGTGCGCCGCTGTTTCGAATGCGATCCCGCTCGCCGCGCCACAGCTGCCGAACTCCTACAGCACGAATGGATCGTCTCCATCCGTCAGCAAATCGTCCTAGAGCCCCCTACTCCGAGCAACAGCGATTATAGTAGCAGTTCCAACTCAAGCTCTCGCCAAAACTCGTCATATATTTGATTTTTCTCTTTCTCGCGCCATTCCTCTTTCCTGGCCTCCATTTCTATGACGTCGCCCTCTTTACGTGGATGACATCTGGAATATGATTATCATGGAACTTAAAAGTGTCTTTTCCACCCACACTCGCTCGATCTCGCTATCCTGGACTGGCATCGCATGTGATACCCCCTCTTGCCTCTTTCTTGCTTTAACGTCTTTTGTTCGCCAAAGCCATACCATAACGCCATCTCATGTTACCGCAGTTATCTCTTCATTTATGTCCTGGAACTCACGTCAACGCATTTCTGGGGTTTCTTGATTATTTATCTTGTTTCGCCCGTGGGTTTATATTCGGCGCCAGGATCTTTCGGCATCTCTCACTATGGCACTCAGATGTAAACGAATCGGTGTCATGTCTGTTCTAGTATTTTGTTTACTGCATAATTCGATATCTAGCACATATATAGACGTGGTAATTGCATTTGTGCATACGTCAGCTATTCATCTTTCTGCTAGCGCTATATAATAATTTAAACCACAGAACATACAGAGCACATACGTTGCTTAAACCGTGAGCCGACTGCAGTGGCGTTGCGTTGTCGGTAGCTCAGCGACTATATATATAGCAAAATATCAATATAGCTATAGAGCCTTGCAGCATATATACGATTACCAAGAAAATATAGTGAAAGTTTTCAATAAGCTGGTCAGCCAACAGCTCATATGGGACATAATAGCACTAGGTTAACACATGATAGGTGAGGAATAAGAAAACAAGGTGGAAAAATATGGGATTAGGGCTCCAAACAAGAGGGTGTAGGGTAACCAGAACTAGGTCACCGGAAGTAGGGACGGGAAACGCCGTTTCATAGATTGCAATATCGTGAGACATGAGGCTCAATTTGAGGATGAGTTGTAAGATCCAGGTTTTGCCTGAAAAAGGATATGGTCTTGGAAATCCTCAAATGACATGAGGAGTCGGAAGGATGATCAGAACGCACAGAAGAGGGAGGAGAGAGAGAGAGAGAGAGAGAGAGAGAGAGAGAGAGAGAGAGAGAGAGAGGAACAGAGGATGGCGTAGAGGGTATTCGAGGAAAATCAAGCGGGATAGTGAACCCAATGGAGTTTTGAGAGAACCAAGCTTCTCATTGGGAATGGTGACCAGGAAGCACAGCTTAGCCATGTAGTACCAAACACAGTAACAAGCGGGGGATACATATGCGACCTCAGGGCGCATCAGGACCAAATTAATCACGTAACAAATCTTACTTGAAATCGTTTTTAGGCACCAGCAAGCAAGTTCGGCGATATTAGCGGAACTCGACTGCTGGTGCACATCCACGATCTTCGACATGCTTGAGTTCGAGCTGTTGAAACCTACGATGGAATTAGCATGAGCAAAATTGAGGATTTTCAGAAACAAGACATCCACATACCGCTCGCTCTTCGCATGGAAGTATACGCCGCTCACAGTTCCCTCGATTTGGTTGAAGCAGATGTAATAGAATCCTTCAAAGCTGGCACCTGAGATCGTCCGTACTCGATGGTCGGGAACAAGGAAAGATTCCTTCCATCTCATGAATATGTGTTCACGCTGGGCGAAGTTCCGGTATGTGAAATCTGCTCTTTTGGCTTGTTTGGCCAGCGGACGCCAGGCAGGAAACCGAGACCAATGGTGCAGGTCTGTCTTTTCCGAAGCGCCCCATTCCTCATTACGAGTCTGGAAAGTGTGTTTGGTACCAATGATCTCTCCTTCAAAAAAGGTCGTCAAGGTAGGGTGATCTTCTGTGAGGCCTGTGGAGAACAACAAACATTAGCTGAGCTACTAGGTTCAATGCACGTCCCCGATGCGCACGAACCACATACCTTGGATTCTAAGGTAGCCACAAAGATAGGACTCGGCCATATCCACATGCTTGATCTCGACATCGACATTGTATACATGACGGTCTGATTGCTGAGTTCCGGCGAACTTGCTGCCTGAACGAAGAAACGAGGTATGGTTCGGCAGAAGCTGTGGCGATGGTCAGAATGGGTAATAACCCCGATAGAGTCGAGATCGATACTTACACGGACATTGGAGAATTCCCAGTTGAGAAGTGAAGATCCCGGGGATGCTGCTGGTGATTGGCTACGAAGGCAGGTTGACTCGGCAGGGGAGGTAGCCCGGACTGGGTCATCTTCCTCGACGCCGGTCAGCTTTCCCTCTGCCTTCATCGGTTCAGGAGTGCTGCCAACATCAGATCGACTCAGCACGGAGGGCGCAATTGAAATATCAGGTGATAGGACATCAACAGAATCGCTGTTTACAGCATCGGGAGAGTCTCGCCAGGCCGATATCCTCTCAGGCTCTGGGCATGTCGTGCGGGCGGCGATCGCCGAGGGCGAGTTGTTACTCGGAGTTGGCATTGCAGATCAGGGAAAGAGGTGAGGGGACATTGAATCGAAGCAAGATCCAAAAAAAAAGAAAAAGAAGAACAAGGGGGATGGATCATTCGAGATCAGCGAACTAAGTCTTTTAAGGCCTTGCGGAACGAGCAATGCGGGGACAGTCTAGAGGTGGGTCAGCTGTTTCTGCGCCTGGCGCGGCGCCACTTTCAATATCAATTATGTAATGCGCAGGCCTTACGCAAGCCAATCAAATACCTTTCATCTATACAAAGATCAAATAGTATGACCCATCTTTTCTCCAAACATTTGAACAGTGCAATATTGGGCGCAATTTTGGGCATTCCACAAGTTGGAGGAGTGTGTTGGTTTTGATGTAATCACACCTAAACTTATACAAGCCTAACCTGGACGCCTAGGCGAAGCCCAGTCCATTTCCTCACGTGAGGTCGACATCGCTGATGAGGATATCAAATGCGAACCTGACAGTCTAGTGAACTTGGCCCATACTTGAGAATCTATTGCTGACTTCCCATCGGATTGAATCGGATATATAAAGCGAGAAAGACCACCTGTGGTAAGGTGTTATAAACTACTCATCTCTCATCGGAGATACTAACAAATATTCTCAGGCTATATTCTGCCATGCTTTTGAACATCTTTCTTTGACATCTTTATACTATCCCGAGCAGCTACAAACACTAGACAAATAAACTGCCCAGAAAGCATCAAAAAGGTAGACGGATGACGTGGAATATACATGGTCTGAGTGGTATCAATCTCATTGTTTTCGCGCTATAGTTGAGTTGGCACCCCAAGAAACCCGTGAACGCCTGGTGAGTATCATCAAATCAAAACCCCCGATTATTCTTCAATTTTCTTCTATGCGCTCAACACTCAGATGGGCTTGATCTGTAAAGCAGGGGACGGTCAAATGATGTTCCAAGCATGGGGAAAGACTGATAATACCTTAAAGTGAAGAGAAATCAACGAGAAGACAAGAGCCTTCAGGTCCTGCACAAGATAGTAAAAGACCCGAAGTCCTTCGGGGTCGTCCGATTCGGTCACGTCGACTAGCGAGCCGATCTTGGCGGTCTATACATTCAGTATTAGATCATGATTCCTTCCACAAGTTACCACGGTCAATTACCTCGAAGGAAATGTGCTCGTTTCCGATGCGAATCTCCAGCTCTTGGCGTCCGTCCTTGTTCTTCTGGGGCCATTTGGAGTCATCCTCCCTAGACAGGGTTAGCACGGGTGTTCTTTCTGCCGGAGTAATGTGAGTGCATACTTGAGGATCTCGCTTTCCTTGATAATGCGCTTCACTTCTTCCACCAGCGCATCGCTCACGCACACTATCACACTATCAGCTCGTGTCCGTTTTTCTCCTTTGGGTATATATGCTCCTGCTCACTTTCTTTGCGGATGAGGGAATCATTGCGGTAGTTCGAATTGTTCGCATATCGTACGGCGGCACTATTACCTTCGGAAATGGTACGGAGATCAAACTCTGCGTGCAAGTTAGTGACTGAGTAAATGAAAGTGATCATGACCAGCACATAGACATACCTAGGAACTCATGTCCAAACCGCCCAGAGTGACCTGAGCTGTGAGGACCGTCAGCAGCTGAGGAGACCTGGGCTCACTCATATTATCCTTACTAGTATCGGAGGTAGAAATTCTCATTCGACATCTTGGCGAATCTCAATCGTAGAGGTCGTAAGTGTATGGAGAGAGATAGCAATCGATGTGTGGCAGTTGAAAAGCGGCGGGTTGTGGCTTAGTCATCCACACAGACCGCGCCGGGGGGCCAGATTAAGGGACAAGTTGATGGTCCCTCCCCATTGCTCATATAACATCTAATGATTTCAAGGCTGGCGAGGGGTGTTGCTTTACACTAATTGCTTGTTCTTGATATCTGGCGCAAACTCCTATTCCTGGGAGAATTACCCCTACTGTATGTGTTGATTCCTACCTGCTGATGTGTCCCCAAAACAACCCCGGAACTGACAACTTGCAGCTCTCTTTCTTTCCGATTCCCCCCAATCCACCACCATGGCGTCGTTTCTCGAAAATACCTACAGTTTGCTCCATGTCGACAATACTGCCGACCAGCCGACCGTGCAGGAGTTGAAGCTACAGCTGGAGAAAGGAAATGATGAGACTAAGTTGGAAACAATGCGGACAATTGTCACCATCATGCTAAATGGAGATCCTATGCCGCAAATTCTCATGCACATCATTCGCTTTGTGATGCCGTCGAAAAGCAAGTCATTGAAGAAGTTACTTTATTTCTTCTATGAAATCTGCCCCAAACATGATTCTACTGGCAAGCTCAAGCAAGAGATGATCCTGGTCTGGTGAGGACCCCCCTAGCCATTGCTACATGGTCTTTCATGTCTGACATGTATTAATTTCGCAGTAACGGCATTCGCAACGATCTTCAACATCCCAACGAATACATTCGAGGCAATACCCTCCGATTCCTCTCCAAACTCCGCGAACCAGAACTCATTGAGCCCCTCCTTTCTTCCGCACGTCTGTGTCTGCAACATCGCCACGCCTACGTTCGCAAGAATGCAGTTTGGGCTGTGTCATCTATTTTCCAGCACTCCGAGTCCCTCATCCCCGACGCACCAGAGTTGATTCAGTTGTTCCTCGAATCGGAGACCGACAGCACCTGCAAGCGCAATGCTTTTGCGGCGCTCATGTCCATTAGCCATCAGAAGGCGCTCGAGTATCTGCGCACCACGTTCGACACAATTCCAAACACAGATGAGTTGCTCCAGTTAGCCGAGTTGGAGTTCCTCCGGAAGGACGCAGTACAGAACACTCAGAATAAGGTGGGCTTATAGGCGTAAAGTAATAATGTCGAGGTCACTAACAAACAATAGTCGCGATACCTGAAACTCATGCTTGAGCTCCTCGACGCATCCACTAGCACCGTTGTTTACGAAGCCGCAACATCTCTTACCGCCCTTACAAGCAACCCTGTTGCCGTCAAAGCCGCTGCAAGCAAGCTAATCGAGCTCGCGATTCGGGAGGCCGACAATAACGTCAAGCTCATTTGTTTGGAACGCGTGGACCAGCTTAGAATTCGTAATGAGGGTGTCTTGGACGACCTGACCATGGAGGCCCTGCGGGTTCTCAGCAGCCCTGACATTGATGTCAGGAGAAAGGCCCTCAACCTTGCCATGGAGATGGTCTCGAGCAAGAACGTCGAAGAAATCATCATGCTGCTCAAGAAAGAACTTGGCAAGACTGTCGACGAACAATATGAACAGGTAGGTTGTACAGTCACTTTAGATAACATAGCAGCACTAACAGCCCCTACAGAATAGCGAGTATCGCCAAATCCTAGTGCAGTCAATACACTCCTGCGCCATCAAGTTCTCTGAAATTGCTGCTAGCGTGGTTGATCTCCTCATGGACTTCATTGCCGACTTCAATAATAATTCCGCCGTTGATGTGATCTCGTTCGTCAAAGAGGTCGTGGAGAAATTCCCAGACTTGCGCGGGTCGATTGTTGCCCGCTTGGTTTCGACTTTGAGTGAGGTCCGAGCTGGAAAGGTCTACCGCGGAGTTCTCTGGGTTGTTGGCGAATACTCCCTGGAGGAGAAGGATATTCGGGACGCCTGGAAGACGATCAGAGCCAGCCTTGGTGAAATCCCAATTTTGGCATCCGAACAACGACTCCTGGATGAGGTTCCGGATGATAACGTCCTGCTGATGGAGCAGGCCAACGGCCAATCCAAGGCCGCACCCACTGGATCCCGAAAGGTGCTTGCAGATGGCACATACGCCACCGAAAGTGCGCTAACCAGCCAGTCAGCGGCAGCTGCTCGTCTCGAGGCTGTCAAAGCCGCACAGAAGCCTCCTCTGCGCCAGCTCATTTTGGACGGCGACTACTACCTGGCAACGGTTCTCTCTTCGACTTTGACAAAGTTGGTGATGCGCCATTCCGAAGTATCGCAGGATGCTGCCCGCACCAACGCTCTCCGTGCCGAGGCCATGCTTATCATGATTTCCATCATGCGCGTTGGCCAATCCCACTTCGTTAAGGCTCCTATTGATGAAGATTCCGTGGATCGTATTCTGACCTGTGTGCGCTCCCTCGCTGAGTTCTCTGAGAAAAAGGAGCTCGAAGCCTCTTTCTTGCAGGACACCCGAAAGGCGTTCCGTGCTATGGTCCAGGTCGAGGATAAGAAGAGAGCTGCCAAGGAGGCAGTGGAAAAGGCCAAGACTGCTGTGCAGATTGACGATGCTATCCCCATTCGCCAATTCACCAAGAAGAACACCGTCGAGGGCGGGGAGGAGATCGAAATGGATCTTGTCAAGGCCACCGGTGGCGATTCGACCGTGGAGGAGGTCTCTTCGAAGCTGAGCCGGGTGGTGCAATTAACTGGTTTCTCCGACTCGGTGTATGCCGAAGCCTATGTCACTGTTCACCAGTTCGACATTGTTCTTGACGTCCTGTTGGTTAACCAAACAGCGGAAACTCTGCAAAACCTGAGCGTGGAGTTCGCAACTCTGGGTGACCTGAAGGTCGTTGAGCGGCCATCCACCAACAACCTCGGCCCACGCGACTTCTTGAATGTCCAGGCTACAGTCAAGGTTTCGTCAACTGACACCGGTGTTATCTTTGGTAACATTGTCTATGACGGCGCCAGCTCTACCGAGACCCATGTGGTCATTCTCAACGACATCCATGCCGACATCATGGACTATATCCAGCCTGCTCACTGCACCGAGACTCAGTTCCGTACCATGTGGACTGAGTTTGAGTGGGAGAACAAGGTCAACATCAATTCCAAGGCCAAAACTCTGCGTGACTTCCTCAAGCAGCTGATGGAGAGCACCAATATGGCCTGCTTGACACCCGATGCTTCACTTAAGGGAGATTGCCGCTTCCTGAGCGCAAACCTGTATGCGCGCAGTGTGTTCGGTATGTTTTCAATCCTCTGACAATCCACCCCCTTTCTACTTGATATCATAACTGACTGTTTAACCAGGCGAGGATGCACTAGCAAACCTGAGCATCGAAAAAGAGGGAGACGATGGGCCAATCACAGGATTTGTGCGGATAAGAAGTCGCTCTCAGGGTCTGGCACTGAGCTTAGGCTCTTTGAAGGGTCTCAAGGCAGCGACTGCATAAGTCAATGTTTTTCCAGCGGTTTTGCGGTCTATATGCTTTTTATCCTTTTCCCCCTTCTTATCTGTGTGTTTCTGTTTATTTGAGACGAATTTGTTTACTTATATGTCTCTTTTATTATGTAGATGAGATGAATGTCTCATCGGGAGTAGTGGATAGAGAACAATGTCTTTGATATTTCCAGGGCATTATAGTAACCTCTAAATAAGTATCTATTATACACATACAAATGTCTTAATATAGGAAACATCTGCATATCTGTAGTTATATAGAACTGTTAATATGGAAGGTCTTTCAATGCAGGGACCACCCTGGCCCGCCGGAACTCCGCGGCTTATGGGCACTTTCATTGTTCGCTCTCCCCCTAGATTCCTTCATTTTATCTATAATGTCCTGAATCTTCATCCTTATCCAATATGTCTTCCGAAGATTCTTTGCAGCATGACACGCTGATTATCGACTCTGTCTCTTTGACCGTCAGCCCCGACTCCCTCCTCATACATGGTATGGACTGCTCCACACTCGGCGCGTGCATATGCTCACTCATGCAGATGACCGCCCGGCTCGCAAAACAGATCGTCGCTGCTGCGGCTTGCTACAGTCCAGTAAGTTGTTCCTGCCTCGATCGTCGCGTTATCGTGGCTGTTAAATGGAAATGATCTGACCAAGCTGTGCACGCATTTTAGAACTAGAAACCAACCATTGCATCTCGTCGTACAACATCTTGGGTGCCGAGGTCACCGCTTCCAATCTCGTTATTGCCTATGCACAACCGGCTGCCAAGGACGATGTTTCCGTAACGACCGTCCAATACCCAATCTCCGAAAAAGAAAAAAGCGCCGTCGAGGCCTGGGTCCGGCAACTACTTGACGTGGCATATGGCAAGGCACTGCAGGGTAAACGACTGAAGATATTGGTCAATCCTTTTGGTGGGAAGGGGACGGCTGCGAGTTTGTATCAGCGATATGCGGCGCCGGTCTTCGCCGCGGCGAAGTGCCAAGTGGATGTACAAAACACCGAATACAGCGGTCATGCGATTGAAATTGCGGAAAATCTTGATATCGACGCGTACGACGCGGTCGTTTGCTGCTCTGGCGATGGATTGCCCTACGAGGTGTTTAATGGGCTGGGCAAGCGGCCAGATGCTCGAAAAGCGCTAGCGCAAACCGCCGTTGCACTGCTCCCATGTGGCTCTGGAAATGGGTTGGCATGGAATGCCTTTGGAACTGGTAGCGTCTCTATTGCGGCGCTGGAAATCGTCAAGGGGCTGAGAACTCCGCTGGACCTAATCTCGATCTCCCAGAAGGATTCTCGCACGCTCTCTTTCCTCTCGCAATCTTTTGGTATCGTCGCCGAGAGTGATTTGGGTACTGAGAACATCCGTTGGATGGGTGCTCAGCGGTTCACATACGGTTTCCTGGTCCGTTTGCTACGGCAGACGATATGGCCTTGTGATATAGCCATCAAAGTGGAAATTGGCGATAAGGCGGGAATTAAGGAACACTATGCTGCGTGGTCTGCACGCCCACGGGACTTGGATGCTGACAGAAAACGCCTCGAGATTGCTACAGAGTCCCCAGGCCTACCAGAGCTCAAATATGGCACAGTGACGGACGAGCTGCCCGAGGGGTGGGAAGTAATTTCGGGAGAGACTATGGGCAATTTCTACGCGGGAAATATGGCCATTATGTCGAAAGACACAAATATGTTCCCTGCGACGTTACCAGACGATGGCTTGATGGATGTGGTCACTATTGAAGGCACAGTGAGTCGTGGCACAGCGCTTACTATGATGAACGAAATTCCCAGTGGTCGCTTTTTCGACATGCCAGACCTGAAGCTCCGCAAGGCGTCTGCATTTCGTCTAGTTCCCCACCAGACCGAAGGCTATATCAGTATTGACGGTGAGCGGGTGCCTTTCGAAGCGTTCCAAGCCGAGGTCCACCAGGCCTTGGGCACGATACTCACCAAATCGGGCCGTATCTATGAGGCGGAAGGTCCGCGCTAAATTATACCTTCAATCAGCTTCTGACGAAAGTCGCCATTGGCTACCGTCCGCTCTGTCATTGTTGGGAGTCCGCTCTCTATATACCAACAGCTTGCCGGGTCTTTGCATCCATCCATGATACCCTAACACAGAAGAATTGTTTTGTAAGTCGCATTAGACTTTTGCTACTCTATGATCAGCCTGTACAGTAAAACCAAAATGAAACAGGAGACATGTGAATACATTTTGTACTCGTTTACACCTGTAGGCTTAGCACCGGGTTATAGAGCCCGCGATGGAGTGATGGATATAATCGCTAGCACGCTGTGCAATGAATTCAATCAGTTTATACAAATCCCTTTCACATACTATAACTAGAATATTTATTCGAAGCCACCCCATTCCTCCTCGCTGTCATCTTCATCCTCATCCTTTCTTGTGCGAACACCCCACTCAAACAACCGCTCATCTTCCAAGGCCTCAGCCGCCCTCGTCCGAACAGGCTTGTAGGCACTTTCGGCACGCAGCTTCTCCAGCGGCCTCAAAATAAGCTCCATGGGCACATCGCCCTTGATCTTCCGCTTCGGTGCCTCCTCTGCATCACCACCAGCCACCTCCACAAACTCAAGTACCTTCTCCAACTCATCAATCCAGATATCAATAAGATGGTAGCGCAGCCCATCCGGCCCATGCGGCATAGGCACGTAATTTGGGTCTCCCTCATCCATGTCCTGATCCTCATCATAGTTCAGCGGACACAAAGGGCCCTCCTCGATAATGGAGATATAAGCCGCGAGATCGGGGAATTTAGCCTCGACGTCTTCGGCACTGTCCTTCTTGTCGTCTTCGGCGGTCTCAGCCTCAGCCTGCTTCTTCTGCTTCTTGCCGCGACCCTTGGCTGCGTCTTCGCGCTTGCGCTTTTTTCCATCATCGTTCTTTGAGCTCTTGTTCTTCACGAGAATTTCGAATGCAACGCCGACATAGAAACGGATCAGCATCAGGTACTTGTCGAGACGGATGCGGTCTAGTGAGTGGTAATCCCGGCCGATGGTGATCCAGAAGGCGCGCAGAAAGCGGTGAAGAGTTGCTTGGGGGAGGGAGGGGACGAGAGAGTAGGAGAGTGCGCGCGCGAGGGCTTGTTGTGTGAGGGGTCGGTCGGAGTGGTAGAAGCCTGAGTGAAGTTAGTTTTGTTTTTGTATTTGGCGGATACAGTAGCAGTGCATACAGTAGAACAGGCCCTTCCACAGTTTGAGGAGGTCCACGAGGGTCAGATCGGTGCGAGACTGCACGAACTTGGTTAAAGACTCTAGAGCCTTGTCGCGGACTTTCCGGTCTGGAGTGATCAATTAGCGTTATAGTTTTCCAATCGGAGAAAAGAATGTTTGTACCACTCGAGCCGAGCTCCCTCACAAAGGGGGTTTTTTGGCCGTCCATTGGTACGGTTTATCTCAAGGATTGACAAGACTTGTGATTGAGAAGGTTGGATATCAAGGTGGAGGTGGTCGTTGATCTCAGTGGCGATATACAGAGACTACTCCGAAGAGGTATGCAATTGAGCTGAATTCAATCAAAAGTTCGAGACTATCGAACTGTCTTGATTCAAAATCTAGATTGAAGATTGCGATAAATTATTTTTTTTTCCTTTGCGATAGAGTTGTTTGCACTGTTTGTCTAGAAGCTCCATATCGGTGATTAGGTAAGATACTCGGAGCCTTAGATATAAGGCATCTGAATGAAAGATTGAGGTTGTGAAAAGTATTGGAGTATCATCATTCCTTAATTATAGATCTGCTAAAGATTTAACGAGCAGCAGTACATCAATCCAAAAATCCTTCTCTAGAGAGGCTCAAGCATATTCAAGCCGCCGATTAGGGATTAGTGGTCTACACATCTGCTTTAGTTATGCGGCTCTGCATATGGGTGACTACTTACCAAGGTCAAAGAGTTATACCTATAGTCTCTCCAGAACTGCCAATCAATGCTAGTCGCTCAGTGAGTAACGCCCTGTAAGTGCCTGTTAAGAGTCAGCGCGAATAACAGGATCTCGACGATCAACTGTTCTAGTCAAAAGGAGGCTGAAGATGGCATGCATCAAGAGTAGCCACTTTCGGCGTCCAATTTACCGCCACTGGGCGTTATGTGTAGATATAATGGCCCTATAATCTGTAGGGGCGCTGTAGGAAAACTAGATGAATCAAATCTCGCCATCATCCATGCATATATGTGCAGCCAAAAGAGCAGCAAGGGCATGGAGAACCCGAGAACGCCAATGTAAGAAACCATGATAATAAACGTGCTCTTCCACGTCTGAGTGACAAGCCTGCATCAAGTAAAACTCTGTGATCACCATATCTTATTTCGGCGGTTTAGCTTCCCATTCATGGACGAGTCTTGATACTTCCCTGAAAGAAACAGGCTTCGTAAGGAAAAGGTCTACTCCTGAGTCTAAGGCTCTAGCCTCATCGAGTGAACTGCTAAGTCCTGTCAAAGCGATGATTTTTGCTGGAATACAGCCATCCCTTTCTTTCTCGATTGCACGAATGGCGCGCGTCGCCTCAAATCCGTCCATGACTGGCATAGACATGTCCATGAAAATAAGGTTGTATCCTTGCGGCATCCTTTCAAACGCCTCGACGGCTTCTCTGCCATTCATAGCTTTATCTAGGACCATGACCTTTCGTTTTTTCATGAAAGTCATCATGAGGTGAAGGTTGATGTTGTTATCATCTACCACTAAGACCCGAGGTCTGCTTTCGCTCCCAGATGAAGTGCTAACCTGACCTGAGTCACTAGAGGAATGTCGGATAGATGAAGAAGATGCAGCATCGGTGGAATCGGTACTCCCGGACATTGTTTGAGCAGAGCTGTCCGTACGCCATGTCAATGCAGAAGCGCTACGCTCTGTGGGATCGATGGTGCTGGACCCCCGGGTGGAAACTCGTGGTTCAGTGGCTGGTGATCGTAGATTTCCTGATAATGAGGGATTTGAACCTTCAACTGGTAAAGGCAAGGATGTAAAAACGGGTCGCTCAGGAAGTACTAAGCCTTGCCGGAGATTTTGCGGGTTCAACGTAGGGCTTGTCAGCTTTGCGTACAGACAGCTCAAGATACCGCGGGAAAGTTTTCGTGGACCACAAGGTCGATGAATAATTGCCAAGGAGTCAGCAAGATGCGACCATTGTGCCTTAGCATCACCCTGGTTGCTTGCCTCGCTACAAAAGATGAGCAGGCCTGGCAATGCTGCTGGGAAATTCTGCATTTCGTTTGCAGATAAATCCCTTTCATTCATAAAAATAATATCGATAGACTCATTGGCAGACACAGGAACAAGCTGCAGACCATACCAATCCGTGATATATCGGGCTATGGAAGCCCAGAACGGGTGCTTCCCAATATCAGCCGGATCAATTCCCCAGATAGCAGCACGCTTCCCACTACAGTCGACACGTTGGAGTTGAGAAGATGGTGCAAGTTTATTGAAGTCTGGATTTTCCATACTAGACGTTGGTTGTGGGTTTCCATCTCCCACTAGGCGTTCGAGAGGAAGTGACACCTTGACAGTAGTACCTTTGCCCTGTCGGCTTCGAATACTAATTTTGCCGTTGAGAGTTCTCACAATGCCGCGAACAATTGATAGACCGAGACCAGTGCCTACTGATAGCGGATCTTCTTGTGAGAACGGAGTGAAGAGGTGCTTCCGAAGATATTCCTTCGAGATGCCCTTACCCGTATCTGAGATGGTCAATGTCACCGTGTCTTCGAGGCCTTGGCGTCGAGAGCGATCTTTTGAGCGCTCAGTGACCTCCATGCAGACGGAAATCCGACCCTTTCTGGTATACTTCAATGCATTGCCAAGAATATTCATAACTAGGCGTCTCAGCGAACCCGGCTGGACTTTGTACATCCAGTCATTATCAGGAATGTCAACAATGACATCCACTTGCGGAATAAGACCAACTTGGCTGTCACTATTTCCTGACTTAGAAGGAGATGTTGGTGAAGCATCCGTATGATGATTGGTGGATAGTGCTGACTTCCGCATATGGGAATGGCCCAAGCACACGCTGTCTATAACATCCTCTGTCAAAAGAGCCACATCTGTCAAAACCAATGCATCCATGCGCGCCATAGTTTCCTCGGATGGTTTGAGTTTCCACGGATCTTTTCCATGCTTAAAGGCTTTTTTGTGTCTTTCCAACGACATGATTTTGCTGAAATCTAAGACTTGATTCATTGTATCCAAGAGAGTCCTGCCACATGCATTTATCGTATTGAGGAGAGTTTCCTGGAACTGGTCCAAGGTAGTACTTCCGAAAAATTCTGCTGCGGCCAGGACACCATGCAAAGGGCTGCGTAGTTCGTGGGAGATACTGCTTATAAAATCCCCTTTTTGGCGGTCTGCGATAACTGATTCAACACGGCTGTATTCGGTCATAATAGAGGACCCGAAGGCAAATACTGAGCTCAGATCAACGGCAGGACTGAAAACTCGCGTTGGCTGGGGAGTCCAACAAAAGCACCCAGCGAACCACTGGGAATCTGTAGCATTCCACAGTGGGACAAACATGACTTCAGATGCATCAGGGAAGAAGTTATTCAGCTTGCTGGTCTCCGAAGCCTTGGACTTCTTTCGCTGTTTCCGAGACTCGTCGGCTAACTGATCTTCTGAAGTTGAAAATGTCCCATCGCGGTGGAATGACCAGAGTTTCCCTTTAGGATAGCGATGCGTCAACTGTTTCAGAAAGACACTGTCAAGATTTACAGCTGGATCTGACAGCATAGAGCTTGCCTGATATGAAAATGGATCAATTCTGGTGGACATTGCAAGAAGAGGAGCAGGATTTGTAAATTCAGAGGAGTTAGAATATCCAGCTGCGACATATTCGGAGGAGTTGTCATCAGCCTCCATAAACATGACACCGCCAGCGCCGTCCAAGTCCAGACTTTGTCGTAAGAGGTTCGCTGCCCGTTGGAAAAGCCAGCGGTTGCTGCTCGAGGACTCTTCCGACCCACTGTCGCTATATCGCGAGCTTTGCACCGATGGCGTTGGACTGGGAGGGGCAGGTGTGTCACTCTGGTCGGAATCTGGGCTCAGAGTTCGTGCGACGCCGTTTTCAGACGCATTTCCTGACCCAGACCGCACTGAGCGTAATTCTAGCCCATTCTTGGAACTTGTTGATTGGCAAACTCTCTGGTGAGGTGATGCTCGCGGGGATGTACTCTGTGCTGAACTGCTGGACCGGGATGACATGCGAGCGTTGCTGGGAAAACTGGAATTGCCGTCGACAAAAAGATGGAGACCCCGCGATAGCCTTGAGGCGCGTCGTCCTTCTGCAGCTTGACGGCTAACCAATAAGTAGTCCATGACCAACTCTGCCACTTTCCCTAATGTATCCTTCTCAGTGTCAGACAGCCCCTGACGGGGTTCAGGATCCAATACAAACAGACATCCTAAATTGATACCGCTATCACTGGTTAGAGGCGTTGCGGCATAAAAGCGAGAGTGTGGCTCGTGCGTCACAAAAGGCAACTCTCTGAATCGTTCTTCTTGTTGAAGATCGTTGACAACCATAAATGAATACAATCCATTTTCGTTGTCTGGGCCAATTGCAACTGTCTCCTGTTGGAATGAATAGGTGTCAATATGTAAAAAGAAGCAAAATATCAAAGATCGGCTTACCTGACATATATTCCAAGCGTTCGACAATGTCGATGTTCCAGCGAAGAGCCTATCTCCTTCTCCTTCTGACGACTTGGAGCTTTTAAGATTCGTGTTTCTTGTGGCTTCGGCCAATATAAACTGAGAGTCGGTATTCAATACACTTTAGGAAAGTCAGATCATGGTCCATGCCAGGGCAGGAGAGTACTGTACGTAATAAAAGCACGCTGTGCGTTCAGGCGTAGAGCAGCCAGCTGTGCGAAAGAAGTCAAGGTTGTATTTGGACTTGACAGAGAGCTGTCTTCAACATAACCTGTCCCCGGATCAGAGGCATTGGGTAGAAAAGGGGTCGTCACTCTCGAAAAGTCTGCTATTGAGCCCACATGTTCAGATTCAACTAGTATAGCATTAAGCACCGCTGGATTTTCGGGCTGAAAGTATCGGTATACCTCGCGCGTCTGACGGTCTGCTTTGTAGTCCATATTCTGACTGATTTTCCATAAACAGATAGCCACAAAGGGATGTGGGGTATTAACACGCGGGACAAGAGAGCTACCAGACTCGAAAGAAGTTTGGGGGGGATGATAGGGCTCTCTCCACATACGTCATCACACATGACGATCTGCATGTGACGATGATTGGTAGAGCTCGCTAAAATAACCGGAAACTTGGGATGGTTGGTATTGAAATGTTCGTGATCAAGAGGGCAATGCTTAGGTCGATCGGTATTGTGATTGTGTTATGACGTTTTGGGAGTTGAGCAAATATGTCGGGCATATTGGTAGCAACCACGGAGTACATACCTACATCTAGACCGCAATCTCGACTGAAACACCGATGTTGATCAATAGTTGTCTAGGCTGCAGCTGCTTTACTTGCCAGCAAAGACCACAATGCATTGAGCAGCTATTAGTCTGCTTTGGATTTTTGACTACGTGGGGAAGGGAATTATAGAACAACATTATTTAGAATCAATTGTCGAGGAATGAGATTGTAATGGTGACATACAGTAGAAACCCATATTTAGGACCAGTCACCTTCATCTTGAACAGGTTTTCCACTCTCCGAAGCGTCCAGTAGCTCCTGGACAGTCCACGGCTTGTACCTATAGCCAGGAACGGAGTTCGTGTTCTCAAATGGTGCACCCTTGAGGAGGTGCTCTGCACATTTGCCGTAGTTCTCCAGTGCGTATTGCTCTGGGTTATGATGCACCAGCCAGTTTCCAACCATCTTGCCCATAATCTCCGGATCCTTGGCGACGGCATCCCAGTCGGTGTTGTGGAATACCTCGCGGTTCTTGAATCCCATCTTCTGGGCGCAAGAGACCCGTTCGAATCTGTCATCAGCGCATGTATTATCAGCCTCTGTAACATCAAATCTTCTTCCACGTCTATTCAAACCAGAACCGGACACGGGGCTTAACCTTCACGGCTTTCTCACATACCTCAAGTGATTATGCACCTTCGTGGCGAGAGGCACGTCGTCCTTCCCCCCAATCTGTAGACAGGCGGCCAGGGAATACGCATCCTCCATTGCCATAGTTCCGCCACTAGCTGAGGTCGGCAGAAATGGATGCGCGGCATCGCCTATCTGGACAATGCGGCCGCCAGGAGACACCCACCGCGGTTGAGGGTTACGCCAAAGCAGCTTCCATTCAAGAACAGTGTGATTAGGAGTCGCTTTGATAATCTCGGTCATGAATGGCTCCCAGCCCTCGACGGCCTTGAGAGCCTTGTCGATCGACGTAGTGTTGGCCCAATCTTCTTTGTCATCACCGCCGTCTTCCTGTGTGACATTAGTATCTAATCAGAGAACACAGGCTTGATATGTGGGTGAATATACCCTACGAGTGAGCAACCAACAAATTTGATCGTCCGACTTGCAAGTAACAACGTGCGCTCCAGGGCCAGCATGTAGGAACGCACGGTCCTTGAATCCTTCAAGCTCCTTTGCAATGACTGGGTTCTCGAGAGCCGGTGCTGCTGGGAAAGTGACGCGATACAGGATGAATCCAGAACTAATGGGGGGCTCTTTGCTGCCGACGACCAATGTCCATGATTTGGTGCTGACTCCATCGGCAGCCACCACTACATCTGCTGTGAGCCTGCGGCCGTCTGACAGGATCACACCAGCATGATCCTCTGCCTGGAAGAAATCTGAAGCAGTCACGGAGAATTCGACCGGTATGCCGAGCTGCGTGACATACTCATAGAGAACCTTATGCAGCTTTGATCGGTAGATCGCTAGGGATGGGTTATTCGGGTCACCAATGGGAAAGGTCCCGATCAAGGTGCCGTCGAATTTCTTCATATTGACCACTGGAGCAACTGCTTCTTGCCTCGCCCGCTCCATGAAGCCCGGCCATTTCTTTGGGGTATGGAGAGCTGGAGTCGTGATTATAATCATTTCGCCTGCATCAATAGTCCATATGCCACTTGGTCAGCCAGTACGTCCAGTTTATATTTTCGGTGATTCATCTAGAGTCTGGGAGGAAGTCGACAACCGCTTCTAGTTCGATCTTTACTTACCAAATGTCTCGCCACGGGGTCGTCGTTCGATTATCCGTACATTGTGGCCCTTCCGATGAGCTTCAATAGCGAAGGTCAGACCCGCAATGCCACCTCCAACAACAAGGATGGATATTCCGGTGTCTTGTTCTCGCTCCATGTCTGATCCTGACAGTGCCACTGAACTTCTGAATGAAGAGTTGTCGTTTGGTTTGGACATTGCTTTAGGCCACCCTGGATTATATATGCATTGAGGAGTCGGATTTCACGGGAATGGATACCTACCGGATGAGCCCAGTGCCGTATCTGGGTGACTCGATCAGTTGGATAATCTCATCTTGGAAGCAATAGTTACGGTTGTGTTCCGTTAGTATTTGCACTAGGTACTTCGGAATGCCCGAGACCCACTCATCTTCTGCCAGTAGAGATTATTCGGAACACTCATCTAATCGTGATATACTAGTAGGAATAGATCGGCTCAGTTATAGAGGTACACAGGTGCAAATACTAACGAAACATATATATCCGCGCGGGCAAGTCAAATGAGAATCCAAATGAGAGCTTACAGAGCACCTGAAAGTTGTAAGGTAGGTAGACGTGGACAATTTCAGGGAAGTACTAGACTGCAGTACCATCGGAAATGTAACAACATGGTCCCGTCTGCGCACAGTAGGTGTTACCCACTCTCAATACAGCCCAAGGTGAGGCTACCTAGTTAGGCAAGTAGGGCCGTCCACGGGTGGCTCCTGCATCTGAGTAAGCGGCGTTCGGAACTTCCGACAAAGCACGGAAGTTCCCAGGGTCGTTAGCCTAGGATGATCAACTTCCTTTTACCTAACTAGCCCATCCCATATAAGCAATAACATTTCATATTCGGAATATTGACTTCTGTTCCGACCAGCGAGCACCCCCCTCTTCACTGGGTAGTAGAAGGACTTCTATCCTATCTTTCCATAGCAGAGTGCACAAAGGTTCGTACGTATTTCATTTCATTCAATTTCTTAGAGAATATCGGCCTTGCCAGTCGCGCTTCCTGTGCTACATTATCAATGGGTACAACACCCGATTTTACATAGGTACATAGTACCTCGGGAAGTATTCACAGCATAAGGACTTGGGCAAAAACAACGTTGTCAAGGTTGCACCCTTTCTTGCTATTAGCCAAAGATATTGTCGACATGTAATATATCAGTTGCTGCCGTACTGTAACATGGAGAAGAATTCCGAGTCCGGCGTGGGGAGTTCCTCGAACAAACCCCCATCACCGAAGGCCTCTCCACGATAGAGGATGTTGCTGGTGCATTCCTTGCGATTGATCAAGGACGTCGAGCGCTGCGAGTGTGATATCTGACTCGTTTCAGCCACCTTCTCCAATACCTCTAAGGTGCCCGGGATATTCAGGTCCGGATCTTGGACAAAGATCTGCACGTCACTAAGAATATCAATAGCAGTTTGGAAATGCTTGCTATATAGCGATCCGTAGTCCTCAGGGAAGTGAGAGACGGCAAAAAGCATAACAGATAGAGAGATCAGAAGCAGTTTAATAGCCGTGGGCAACATGAGCGGGCTGATTCCACCGGCATTAACCATTTCCATGTGCATATCGACGGATTGCGCGGCTGCAGTCACAAGTGTTCTAGTATATTTGGGGTTAGAGACTGAATCGCTTATTGAGCCAGATTTGCCAGCTTGTATAAGAATCCTGATGTGATGCACGCGAAGCCAATAAAACCGTTTTAGTCCAGCCTGTAGCCATGGTGGTGAAACTACCGTTGGCTCTAAGGGCTTGAACTCTTCTATCGGCACTTTGTCAACAAGCTTTTGTAGTTGAAAGTCGAGGAAATCAATCTGTTCTTCCTTATTGTTGGATTGTGAAGACACAGCATTAACGAGAGTCCATATCTCCGAAAGATTCCTGTCCAAGGATATCACGGTTGATATATAGGACTCTTGTGGTTCCTAACTCCGAAGGCGTTAGCCGCAAGAACGTAGCCGCCTGCACCCGAATGAGCTAATAGGGAGCCATACTACTGTGAGTGCAGACAAATTGATGTCTCTGTCATGCAGTGTCCATGGTAACCCCGAATAGAAACTGCATTGCCTATCCAGATGATAAACACACGCGAACAGACGCCTCAACTCTGCCATCCTTTGTGGGGGCATCCTCGGATCTTCACAGAACAGTTCCCGATGGAGA
Source organism: Penicillium cf. griseofulvum (assembly GCA_028974015.1). Lineage (NCBI taxonomy): Eukaryota > Fungi > Ascomycota > Eurotiomycetes > Eurotiales > Aspergillaceae > Penicillium > Penicillium cf. griseofulvum. The sequence goes on from JAPQKP010000001.1 coordinate 3,519,289, forward strand.
CCGAGCTCGAGACACAATTTGGCGGCCAGTCCGGCCAACCGCCATGCTTTGACTGGCCTGTGCTTGAGCTATAAATATATTGACTATATAGGATCCAGGAATCCCCTTTGATTAGTAGAGAGCATGTAGGAACGGGCTAAGTGGCTCACCAGCAAAGCTGCCATAACGATATCCTCAACCTGGGGCTTCACTTGATCGAGGCAAGAATCCACACCCCACACCAACTGGGATTCAAGGTCAGAGGCTAATATGTTCTCTGTATCACCCTTAAGAAGCAAGGCGATTGCTGCAACCGCTTTTGTGATCTCAACGTCAATTATGTCCACGTTCGAAGTAGATTCGTAGGAACAATCTTTCCCAAGTGAAAAGACAGCGTCGACAGCTTCATAGCCCAGTTCTAAGCTGATGCAAGGATAGAGAGGGTAGACTTCCTCCTTGAATATTGTAAAGATCTGAGTGACCTTCTCGTGACCGAGTTCCAGAATAGGTCGTGCAGTTTGCAGTAAGTTGATCAAAGTGTCAGCGGATCTGAATGCATCTGCAGCAACCGAGTAAAGGCCATCTTGGGTGTGTAAAGAAGATTGCAGACCCTTTGCTTTCATAGCATCTCGCGTGAGACTCAAGTTGTGTCGGAAATCCGTAAGGGTGAGAGGTTTACTAAGCCGGGGTATGTGCTGGTTGCCTTTTGTTCGTTGCAGGTCGGACCTGCTCGGATGAGTGAGGCCAAACCGACCCATCGATTGTTGCATTTGGTCACAGATCCTGTTCATTCGCAGAACTGTGACCTCGAGGTCCTGATATGCCGGCTGTGGGTCAAAATTTCTGTTTGATGATTAGCTTCAAGCATGGATTGGGACGCCATTCCCTCATATCCATGGGGCATACTCAGTATCAGGCTGGGACTGTTCATTATAGGTGCATTCGCTATGAAGCTCCTCACACCGGCTACACGGTTGGTTGCCGCTGCATTTAACCTTTCGTGCCTTGCACAGGGAGCTATTTGGGGATAAGCAATCTAGCCGTGTAGTGATGCATGAAGAGGGCATAACCTACCAGGCCACTCTTGCATACTTCTCCCTTTTTCCGAGGCCGGGGCTCCAGAAGAGCACCGGGTGACCTTTTACCCCGAGATTGAGCTGAAGCTGCAGCTTTCATATTGCCCACGAGGTTGAATAATAAGGAAAGAATATTAATGGAAAGGGGACGACTGTGTTTTTAAGAGCGGGGCCGGATCCCCCGCTTCGTGAGATATGTTAACTAGAGACTTCATCACCTTCACGCAGAACGATCTACATGAAGAAATAGGGGTCACGTAAGGCCCATTTCTATAAATAAAACAGATTCATCTAGGCAATATTTTACCCTAAATCCAGTCAATATTATTGGCCTGCCCTTGATTTATTCTCTTCCATAATAATCTTGGAACATAGCAACCTTCTAAGTTTGGAATAGATGAAGGTCTTTCCCAACCCAGAAGGGACGAAGATCGAATACGCCCATGAGACACCGACTTGTTCTAGTGGTCGCTTTCGTCGCTTTCCACGACCAGCTCTGGTATTTCAATTACACAAAGCGTAATCCCGAAGAGCCGACTAATCAGCTAAAGAAACAGTCGATTTGACTCGGGTCTGCATAGCTTTTAGCCAGAACGGACTATTATATATCCTATGGATGTAGTCTGTAGTTATGCACAAAATGGGCCTTGATGGAATGGGCCCCATCAATGGGCCCAGGGTTGGGTTGAGTCTCAAAGGCTGGGCCCACAGCCCACTGCTGGCTGGGCTTTGAGACAAGGGTTCGGGCCCATTTGTGGGCTTTGCGGAGGTCTAGATATAGACATCTTATAGCCATTTCATTAGTTCACGGTCCAATAGTTTAAGGCTGGACCCATCTGACTTGCGAACACAATGGCTTTTTTGAGATTGGTTCTTAAGTTGGTTCTTATATAGTGATATTGGGATTAGTACCTGGTAGATTAGGTCAGAATCTTGGAGTTAAACTAACTATACGCCTGAATTTAGGTATAGTCCACATTGCCTTCAACGTTACTAAAAAAACACATAATGGTCATCAAGCATGAAGCTTAAGCTCCGTAAATTATCCGACTGTTCCGTGAAAAGGCCTTTGTAGTCCCGAACGAATATATCCTAAGTCTCCAAAATGGTTCCGCGGCCTTGTTCCGAGATCATTGCATCCCCTTCTGTGCATCCCGCGGAATCATCGGAAACCTATGATGAACAGTCTAAATAATAATCCAGTTAGTCCTTCTATTGTCTTGCATGGTCAGGGTTATTACTGGCAAGATTTTCTTTACAATATGATTTCCCAACCTGCATACATGCCATATGATGTTCCGACGCTCATTGCCGCAGGAATCACCCTTTTGATCCTGTATTATCTGCTCGGAGATCTTTTCAGTCCTCTACATGATATCAAAGGCCCAACGCTCACTCGATATACCCGTTTGTGGGAGTTGTACAAGAACTGGCAAGGCCAATTGGAACATGTGACAGTCGCTTTACACAAACAATATGGTAGGTCAATTCACGCAACACAGATTTGTATACTAATTCTTGATAGGCCCTATTGTCCGGTTAGCACCGAATCGCTACAGCATCAGCGACCCGACTGCAATTCGTACCATTTATGGCCCCGGCTCAAAGTTCAGCAAATCCGATTTTTATACCCCCTTTGGATCGCCTTCCATGGACCATAAGGATGTCTTTTCGGAGACAATCAATGAGAAGCATGCACTAGAACGCAAAAAGACCTCCAATATGTACGCCATGAGCTCTTTGGTGTCCTACGAGCCATTCGTAGACAAAGTTAATGGCGAATTCATGGCTGCCTTGGCCGGCCATGCTCAGCACGGGCGGGTGTTCGATTTGTTCACCTGGATGCAATTTTACGCATTCGACGTAATCGGTGAAATAACCCTAGGGCGATCATTTGGCCTGATCGAAGCCGGTTACGACAAGGACGGACTGCTGCATGCTGTTCATGTCGCGTCGATAAGTTACGGTTCCATGGCGGGTCTTATTCCTGAGATTCATCCATGGTACGTCTGGTTCCAGAACGTCGTGCCCATTGAAAGTCATTGGAAAGTCACGCAACGAGTCATAAGTAGGGAGATCGACACAAGGATGAAGGGTGTCAGCACCAGCGATCGCAAGGACTTTCTAGCAAAGTGCATTGAATTGAATGAAGCTGGCAAGCTGGATCACTCCACAATCAATAATGTGATCAGTGCTAACATCGGTGCTGGCTCGGACACAACTGGCATCAGCATGAGTGCTGTTATCTACTTTCTCATGAAGCATCCGCATTGCTTACAGAAGCTCCGTGATGAAATTGAGACGGCCGCTGGACAAGGAAATCTTTCGAACCCAGTTACTTTCCAAGAAGGTCAAAAGCTTTCATATTTGCAAGCTACCATTAAAGAGGCCTTGAGACTGCATGCAGCAGTCGGCCAGATTCTCAGCAGAGTGGTTCCTGAGGGTGGTGCAGAGATCGCGGGTAGACATTTCCCACAAGGTGTAGGTCTCAAGCAATTCAAGCTGACCCTCTCCAGAGACAAGGGCTAATTACATATTAACAGACAGTGGTGGGCGTAAATGCATGGGTGATCCATAGCGATGAAAGCATCTGGGGCAAAGATGTACACGAGTTTCGACCTGAGCGATGGTTGGTTGGCAAAGAACAACTTGCGTTCTTAGATCGTAATTTCTTAGGGGTAGGTCCTGTCCTCCGACAAATGAAACAAGTTGTGCTGACAGGTCTACAGTTTGGTGCCGGTGCAAGAACATGCATCGGTAAGAACATCTCACTCCTCGAAATGACAAAACTTTTACCACAACTCGTGCGGCAGTTTGACTTCGTCCCTGCGGGTGACAGCCAGTGTACGACTAGTAGTGGGTGGTTTGTCAAGCAAAGCATTAAAGTCAAAGTCATCGACATTGCACGGTAACTAGATGAGTTAGATGCACATAATTCGACAGAGTTGAGAACCAGTTTGCTCTCGAGTATGAATATCCCCCAAGAGATCATGCCAGAGGATAAGAGAGAAAAGAGAAAAGTATCAGGTTGTAATTGGAGAAAAAGAAAATAAAAGACTCGGGGTATTATGCAGAGATCAGATGACAGAAACGCCACAACGCTGTCCAAATAGAGAAGAGGAAAAGAGTGATGCGGGCACCGGCGCCTAAAAGTCCTCCTAGGATCGGTGTCCAAGGCCTGGATCACCAACGGGGGAAACGACTAAAGCATTGACAACATGGCCAGTCTTCCATCCCTGATCAACGAGCGGTTCATGCTCATTCAGCAAGCGACCCAGGTAAGCGATTCGAACACGCCTATCATCCTCGAGCTAAACAATAAAATCAGCAATCCACCAAACGAAACGAACAGATCACTAAAACCAACCTTAGCTTCCTGATGAACCTTCCTCGCTAAAAGCCCCACAGGCTGACCCTTACCAATAGAAAGCACGATATCAGGACCACCATCACTCAAACGAGCAAACACACGGATCAAATCCCGCTCACTCGTCTTCCCTTTCTCGTCACCGCGTTCAACATCCTGAGAAATCAACTCGTCCCCAAAAGCATCATCTGTAGCTAGCTTACCATCCGAGAGCGTCTCAGTATCCGGCTCGGATCCAGCAGGGCCGCCATCTTCACTAGCCGTCCGCGAAGACGAAGGAACCATGTTCTCCGGATCACTAACAACACATTGCGGAACCCTGTAAAGCACGCCCTGCTCATCATAACAACCCTGACAGAGATCTCCAGTGGGAACAGTAATCCCGGCAGCATCAATAATACTCTGCGCAGTAGCCAAGTCACCGCTACGGATCAGTGATATCACCGTCGAAACAGCAGCCCAGATCTCCGGCCTTCCTGTAACGCGCGTCTCGAAGAACTCGGTGCGTTCGCGGTCCAGCTGCGCGCGTGTCCATGTTCGTCGCTTGCTGCGCCATACATGGTTGCGCACTGGCTGGTTGTAGTGTACATTAAGAGGGAGGTTTGGGGCGCGCCGCGTTTGTTGCGCTGGTGTGGATCGATCGGTGGTATTATTCGTGGCTGTATGTGAGATACGCTCTTGGGGTTGGTTGTCGACATTGCGCGACAGCACAGACGCGCAGCAGCCCTGTGTTGGAAAGGGGGTTAGTTGTGATCATGGGGCCATTGCGGGTTTGGTAGTATGGAGATGAAAGCCGGGGCTATTAAGTCGTGCAACAATGGATAGTGCCAAGCAATGTGACCAGTTTTGATGACGATAATATATGTATAGGTTCTGAGGGTCGGGGTCGGGGGTTCTCACCATCTTGTTAGAGATCAAGGAGCTCCATATGAGGAGGGGAAGTAATTTGAGAGGGGCCTTTGCGGGTTGCGTGGAGTAGCGGCGATCTCAACGCTCTAAAGCAACTAGATCTCTAAGGCTGAGCACAGACCTGGTGAGAGACGAGGCAAAAGGTAAAAGGAGACCAAAGGAAAAGGAATAGAAAATGAATCAGAGAATCAAACAGAAACAAGGGTAACATTCCACAATCTCACCCATTCGATCTAATGTCAACTGGGACGACTCCAAAAGTCACACAATAATCTACAGAGCACAGTTGCTTAATTCGTATAGAGTACAGGGCTTTAACTGAAAAAATACATTCTCATTGGATTATATGTACAAATGGGCAATTTTAGTCATCTTCGTCATCACTCCCAAATATAGCTTTGAAAACAGCGTCGCCGGGCCGTTCTGCCTCCAGGGCATCATTGCGCTCAGGTTCAACGACTACCGGTGGCGCCGCGTTAGCAGGCTGACCACTTGCAGATGGATCAAGGCCATCTGCTGTAGGTAGGTAACCTAACGAGTCTATGAGAAGTTGGTTCATGATATCCTGCGACACCAATTGCTTTGGGCCAGTATCAGTTTGGAATCCAGTGGACTGGAAACGCGTGCCAGGCCCGGAACTGGACGCTTCAGGCCGTTCGCCGGGGTCAAGCTGCACATTCGGTGGTGGTTTGACGTTGAATCGCTTGCATAGAAGACGAGTTGGGTAGAAGGGGATTGTGCTTCTAGTCATTGGGCCGAACATGCCAATTTTGGCTGCTGCTACTGCAGGATCGTCTGGCTTTTCGGTGGGCCTGTTCAGCCCAGATTCCGCAGAGTCGGGGGCATCCGAGACAACCTTGGGCGCAGTGGACGAGGAGGTAAATCGGGATGCCATAACTCCGGACATGGGTTTGAAGACCTCTGCAGCTCGGCCAAATTCTTGCATCTCTATAACCCATTCATCGGTGCTGGACCCTTCCGCCCTTTCTGGGAGGGTAGAGCGAGTCCCGGCACTAACTTCGAGAAATATTTGATAACGTGCACGCTTTTTGTCATCTTCTTGGTAAGGCATCCACCCACTAACGGCCCGAGCTAGAGCTTGGGCGGCAATCTGTTTGTCAAGTTTTGGCACAAGGTCCCAAAAATCCTTGCGTTTTTGTGATTCAGGGAGTTTGTATCCTTCGGGTGCCTTCTCTCCTAAAGCCGGAGGTAAATTGGCGTTACCGGTGAGTTTGGCGATCTTCGCTCGTCCCTCCGGGGTCATATAATCAAAGACAGACTTCCCAGGTAATTGAGCTTCGCCCAGAAGTGCTGCTCTGGCCGTGGGATTAAGCGATGAGGCTTTTGCAGCATCAGCCGTTGAAACATAATTCGATTGGTTCCGTTTTTCTGACGAGATTTGTTTGGCCGATTTCCAGTCCTCGGGTATCACAGGCGGATCGTATTTCTTCTCTGAAATAGACAGTCCTGCGATGCCATCGGCAAGAATGAATCCATCTAGCGGCAGGCGCCCGTCGCGGCACTTTCTGAAGCCTCCAGGCCCGCGTGATGCGGCTACCTTCTTCGATATGAACACAGGCTTTAAATTCAAGAGTGGGTTGGACGACGCGATTGTGGGTTCTGGTTTGACCTTTTTCTTTTTCTTCTTATCCCCTCCAATGGTCTTGTTATATGAGATCTGTGGACCTAGGGAATAAGGATCCTCGTCATCCGACCCCGTGTCATTGAGAGGGCCAACCCCGAGTCCTCCCCGCCGTGAATCATTCAGCTTTGGGGTCTGAGGTTTCCCTTGAATGGCCAATCGGCCCCCAAAGAACGAATCCGATTCCTCGCGATCAGGGATGGCCGGCACAGCATTGTGGGAATCTAGGCGCGATTCGCCTTCAAACCCAAGACCTTTGCGGTCAGTCTTACGAATGAAGGCAACCATGGGTGGGTTTTCAGGAGCAAAAAGGTACGTTTCCCCCGTATCACCACCTGGAGCAGAACTTTCATCCAGATTGGCTTTGCGTCGCACCTTAGGCCCGATCCCTTGACCTTCGCGCCAACCCATCTTTTTTAAGAGCTTTACTCCCATGGTTTCTCCGCCGGTTTTCAATATATCCATGAGTCCTGCTCTGCGTGTAGCATCTAGCTCGGTCGAACCAAAACCCGCGAATTCATCGGCTGTCTGTAGTTGTCTGGCTTCTTCCTGTTCTCGCAAGTCATCTGCGTCCATAAAATCCTCGGGTCGTTTCTGTTCGGCCTTCTGGGCACGGTTCTGGCGCGATGATACAAAGGTCGCAGGGGTCCATCCTTCTTTCGAGCCGACAGAGTTGAAATATCTAACAGATGTCAGTGGTTGTGCTTCCAAGGGTCATTGGGCTAGGGACTCACCCCGCGCTGAATCCGCCGGTGAAAGCTCCATGAAGACGTTTGCTCCCATGTTCATCTTTCACTTCCTGTTTCCATATTGGCACAAATGAGCCATCATCGCGAAGCCCCTCTTCAAGTGGCGGTAACGGGGTTCCATAGAAGGCGTATGGGGATTGCTCTGCTTGAAGATCGGCCTCGAGTGCGGCACGAGTACGTTTTAGGGCCATAATTTCCGGATGGGACAGTCACCCATGAGGAGTTATTGATCATGTCATCTGCATAGGAGGTATTGTGTGCACTGAAAGTAGTTGGAATGAAGATCTGTGAGAGTCGCATTGAGAGCTCTTAGCTACAGGTTTATGCCTGAGGCCCTAAAAAACTAGCTTACATAAGGTCTGAGTCAGGAATGTGTTGGCCCGTGAAGAGAAAAACCTTAATCTTTAGCCTATGCAACATATGCCTGCCAGGCTAAGATTTATGAAACTGCTTTAATTCCTTATTGAATGAAAAATAAATAGGTTCAAAAGATGTAATTTATTAATCTCTTGTAACGCTTGGGAGATACACAAACAAGTCGTATCGGATTCAAACTATTGGACTTGCTCGGAGTCTACGCCGAAAGTTCCTGATTGGGGAACTCGCCCACGTTCTTTTCTTTTGATCTACCCCTTTAAGTTGATCTGCATTGTTCTAGCCAAAGTTGCCGACGAGATATAGATTGGTGTGATAGGTCCCTCATAGGCCTACTAAAATATTACTTGTAATATTTAATCAAAAAACAACCTAGAACCCCATTACGGAGTAGTATGGTGGTTGTAAACCCTTGGCGTCTCCAGTTGGAACAGACTTTGGGGAGAGGCTAAGGCCTTTTATGGCGACTTTTTTGCTTTCTTTTCTCCCCTCTTACCAGCTCTTAGTTGTTTAATACAGTCATGTCCTTTTTCTCGTCTCTCTCATAGCCTTCGTGCTTTAATCTTTTCACTCCCTGGATCGTCGAAATTTAGTGTGCGGCTAGAACCTAGCTCCCGGTCTTGGGAACCGTTCTAAATGCTCGGCTCATTCCCTCGGAATCGCAGGCTATTCTACCTGGTGCTGGGCTGCGCAGTAACCTCGATATGCTTCCTCAACCTCCTATTCCTCACCCATGCTGTCGACAACTCCGTGATCCGCCTCCCTAATCTGAATCTTTTCACCGCAACAACGAACCCCGTGATCGGAGAGTATGCGCACGATAAACACCCTATCGGCGACCTGATGAGGGAAGCAAACCGACAATGGCTCGCATATGATAATGATCGCTCGACAAGTTTCCGTCGAACAGTCGCTAAATACCGTGAGAAATATGGAAGACACCCGCCTCCCGGTTTTAAGGAATGGTACATGTTCGCACGCAAAAAGAAGGCGCACAACGTGGACGATTTCCAGCAGATTACTAGCGATCTGCGGCCTTTCTGGGCGCTTCCTCCGGCGGAAATTCGAAAGATGGCAGCCGAGCTACAATCCAGCGACGGTATCGCAGGTTTGCAGATTCGCAATAAGAAGATCGTTGACTCCCCCGTCGAAGGGTGGAGGATTGAAACGCTGAGGAAGTCGATTAAGCGCATTGTTCGGTATCTTCCAGATATGGATATTGCGCTTAATATCATGGATCAGCCGCGAGTCATGGTTCCATTTGAAGATACCCAAGAATACCTCCGCACCGAAGCCCGCACCAGAAGCTTACCCAGCGATGCGCAGGATAGATTCACGCCAGACATGAACTATCTTTATAACGAGAGTTCCACTGTCGAGGAACGCCCCGACCCATCCTGGTTCTCGATCGCTGGAAAGCTATACATGGACTTCGCTAAAGAGTCCTGTGACCCTCACTCTCCCGCTCGGAATGACAATCTCACTGTAGAGGATGCCGATAAGCTATACAAATCCCCCTCGGGTGGGTTTGTCACTAACTTTACTGCTTCTTCGGATCTTTGCACTGTTGGTCCCGCTCTTGGAGAGAACCATGGGTTTTTGTTCTCGGCATCCAGCAATCTTATCACAAGAAAACTGATCCCAGTCTTCAGCGAGTGCAAGGTTAGCGTGAACAACGACATCCTTTTTCCTGCGAATATGTACTTTATGGACGACAAGCGGTACGTGTACAATTCGCGACACGACTACGAGTGGAAGGACAAATCGGACACTCTCCTCTGGCGCGGCGTCACCTCCGGTGGTGTTCAGCTTGCAGAGAACTGGCAACATATGCACCGTCAACGCTTTGTGCACATTACCAACAACACTGACATGAGGTCAGAGACGGTCTCAATCCTCTCCGAGACCAGCCCGGGTCAGTATCATACCTATCCCAGTTTCAACGCAAGCAAATTTTCATTGGACCACTTCGACGTCGGATTCACTGAAGCTTGGGGCTGCATCCCGAACTGCTCCTTCTACGACGATGTGTGGACCTACAAAAAGCCCAAGGACTTCAGCCAGCAGTTCAAGGCAAAATACCTCGTCGACATTGATGGACACAGTTTCTCCGGCCGGTGGCGTGCATTTCAGCTCAGCAAATCCCTAGGGATCAAGGCAACTATTTTCCGGGAATGGCACGACTCCAGGCTCTTCCCCTGGCGTCACTTCGTCCCCATGGACAATCGCTACGACGACCTGTACGGATTAATGACCTACTTCCTCGGTCTCGGTCCACAAGCATCCCCTGCGGATGCGTCCTCGATTAGTGAGCCGTACATCCAGGAGCATGGCTTTGAGGCTGAGGTGATCGCATCTCAAAGTCGGCAATGGGCGCATCACGCGTTGCGCAACGAGGATCTTGACATCTATCTCTATCTTCTTTTACTCGAGTACGGACGCATCATTGATGACAATCGCGATAGCATTGGGTACGGTGGCGACGGAAGTGAGCTGGACCACTTTGACGATGAGTATCCTTTCTCTCCCGCGATACAGGATATCGTCAACCCTCCCCCAATCACTGATGAACAATAATTTTTTCTATATATACCATTTCTGTTACATAATCTTTTACCTTTCTTCACCGGGGCTGACTACTTTTGCATTTCGATCTATTCATGCCTAATGACCAAGTACATCTTCATCTTTTCTGTGTCATTTCGGTGTATCTAGTATCCTTTTAATGTCTTACTGGGGTGATTATCATTGGATTAATTTGTGGAAAAATATAATCTGGAGAACAATTGAAATCCGTCCCTTATATATATCTTCAGGTATAGTCGTCCTGAACAAGTGAAGCGACTAGAATACCCCAAAGCCCCGGAATAATTTATTGGATATGAAAGATACAAGCCAATTCTAGCATTCAATTCAATAGTCAACATTGAAAGATTTCAGCACAACTATATCTCTTAATAGGTTTGGCGACATGGAATCCGACCTGGCATAGTGGAGCTCCTCTAGGCCTGTCTTATTGCAATCCAGTCATGTAACCAACAGCCGAGTCTCCACACATCAACTAGCATCATTGGTCTAGTGGTAGAATTCGTCGTTGCCATCGACGAGGCCCGTGTTCGATTCACGGATGATGCACAACAATTTCTTTTTTTGTTCCACACCATTGTGGTGTTGAATTCTGTTGTTTGTGGGTTTAGCGGGCTGGTAACGGACAATATACAAAAACTGTAGTTGGATATATCAACCTACACTCAATTGAAATCAAGAATGTCTAAATTGCTATCGAACCCGTTTACTTTGGAATACGATTTCAATAAGAAAAAAACCGAAAGAACTGGTAGAGATGCTCTGAGTAGAGATTGTTCTATCAAGAAGTCCAGATATCATACATAGAGCGTCCCGAGGTCAACCTTTCAACCAAGGGTCCTCTAAAAGTTCCTTAGCAGTCGCTCTCTCATTTGGCATCCAGGTCAAAGTTCTGCGCATGAACTTAACAAACGCAAGAGGTAGACCCAGTTGACCTTCTAAAGACTCAAGCATGCCTATCTCCGGAATAGGGACAAGATCCTTCCATTTCCCTAGATAACCAAATCAGCAATAATTCTCGCCACAAAATGTACCAAGCAAACAAACACATACCCTCTTCATCCCAGAACTGAGCCGCCCTCTCAGGATTGAGCTCTAGGAACGCAGTAGGCGGCGGACCCAGCACGGCAATCAACTCTGCAAGGTGGGCTGCCTCATACACATTGCCGGCTGTGTGATCTGCTCGGAAAAGCATATCCAGCCCGAGAAGATCACATGCCTATGTTAAAGATCAGCACTTATGTCAAGAAGGTAGGAGAAGTAGGTTATTCAGAACGCACCGTAAGCCCAACACACCAAATATCAACCGGATAGCTCCACGGTACCTCGAGCGTCACCTCAGGCGCGCGATATGGCATAGGCATGGCTGGATAATCATACGGCCCAGGCCCGATCCTAGCTTCACCGAAATCGGAAAGCTTCAGCGGTCCCTCCTTCGGGAGGATGGCTCGCGAGAGATAAATGGTTCGATCAGGCGATACTTGCTTGCGTGCTGACGGGTCGTTTATTTCGGTTTCCTCGATACCTTTGAATTTGGCATTCTGGCTGTCATCCATGCATGCTAGCAAATTACCGATATGGACATCTATGAGAGAAGGTAAATAAGCAAGCGCAAAACACATAAACATGGGATAACAGCCGACCAGTGTGTACAGCCTTGCATTCGGTATGCAGAAAATCTAAGGCATTGAGTAACTCCTCCAGTATAGATTTCACATTCTCTTCTGGAAATCCATTCTCGTGTATGTTTTGTTTAAAGTCGAATAGACTGATACATGCGGGTTCCTGAACCAGCACGATATGTTTGCCATCCGGGCCGGTGACTATGAAGGAATCGAAGAATCGACGAATACACTCTCTCCCTGGATGATCACTTGACATAAAGGGAGCAATATGTTTGTAAAATGGGAGCTCGCGGTGAAACACCGAGTTGTGGATATAGACCTTCAATGCGACATATTTCTTGTCTCTGCAAGAATGTACTTTCAGCTATCTAGATGAGGAATTGTTTGCTCTCGACGAACCTGAGGTCCCTGGCTAGCCATGTAGTCGAGCAACTGCCCCAGCCTAGCTTTGCACATACTTGATAGCGGCCTTGGAAGATCTCGCCGATATATGCTGGGTAATATCGATGGGGGCTGTAGTCGAATAATTGTTCTTCTTCGAGTGGCTGGTCTGGTTCGATTGTTGGGAATCCCTCCGTTGGAAAAGATCGGGGCTTCTCTGCGGAGACATGGTCTAATGTTGATGAAGGTCTGAATTGAATGGTTGTTGTTGATGAGGCTCCTCTAGGGATGCGGTAAGCGGGGCTTATCCCCAGCTGTGTTCTGACTCTGTTTGCATGTAGGCGAGCAAAACTTCTTACCAAAGACCTCATTTGATGGGCTGACGCAAGCATGGCTGCGAAGTTTGGATGTGATGCACGGTCGGTATCTCGACTTTGACGCGTTGACACGGCTATATAACTACCCCTGCATTTATTCCGTGTTTTATTAATCCGCCCCTAATAGTTCTGGGTTCTACCCCTTTGTCCTTTGTCCCCATATGCTAAATTTGAGTAGAGAGAGTTTACTTTCTGAAAATAATTACAGAGAGTGAGGAAAATATGGAAACAGACCTGAGAAGAAGTCTCCAAATGAATGCCCGAGTGTGGCTGGAACTTATTGTGTTGGTTTTTTAGCCCTGCAGTCATCCAAGGCTGTGACTTCAGTATTACACAGTATGTGATTATATGCTGGGTCTGAATTTTTGTATGCAATATGGGCAATATAACACAAAAGGAAATGACCGAAAACAGATGTGATTTGCATATGTACAAACCAGGTCTCACCGACAAACTACCTAGGCCTATAACATGCCCCTAAAGCTGAACCAATCCAGTAACAAGAGAGACCGCAGCAATAGTAAAGATAGAAGTACAGTAACCAACCGGAGCAGCAGCAGAGAGAAAACTACTAGAAGAAGCCGCTGCCGAAGAAGCCGCCGCCGAAGCCGTCGCCGACGAAGAACCAACCAAAGACGAGCTAGACCTGACCGAAGCAGAAGTCCTACTCGAAGAAACAATCGAGCTAGAGCTCGACGAGCTCAAGTTAGTCGAGGTAGTAGTATTCGTAGCCTCGATACTCGTATAGTCCCCAGTCTTATCGGTGTAATTGTACGCCGAAGCCGGGTTATAGTTGACGATATCGACCGACTCAACATACATAGAGAAAGGACCTTCAGTGTAATCAGTCTCGCCGCCAGCCCACTCGATCGTACCCTCAGAGTTATCCGGGTCACCGCCGGCCCAGATACCGATGCGGATGCGCATGGGTGTTTGGGGATAGTTTGTGCCATCGACGGCGTCGGCATATTTGAGTGTGCGCACGACTTCACCGTCGAGTAGCCACTCGATGCGCTCTGAGGTCCAGTCGATTGAGTAGGTGTGGAGGGTTTCTTCTGGGGTTGAGACGGTTACGGTTGTGCCGCGGTCATAGGAGGTTGTGTTGCCTTTGCCGAAGTAGTTGGTTTGGATTTCTGTATCCCAGGTACTGATTTGTTCCTGTTTTGGTGTTAGTAGTTGCCTCGTGATGGTTTGGCTTCGGCTGTCGGTGGACGTACCCAGTCGATCTCGTCTAGGTCGTCAGACTCTAGGATCCAGGTGCTGATGATGCCGGTGCCATTCGTGGCTCTCATCTTGACGTCTACATGGCCGAAGAAGATATAGAATTCACTTTCGATTGTGGGAGCGTCACCTTGCTCCGAGATGGTGAACTTGGCGCCGAGGTCGGTGCTGGTTACGGTGCCGGCGGTGGTGTTCCAGCGACCTAGGGACCCAGAGGTAAAGTCTGTGTTCAGACGGTACTTGTTTAGACCGGTGTCTGCTGGGCAAGTCTCTAGAAGGAACTGTTAGTCCGGTTTCGGGGCGGACCACATAAAATACACATACTATCCATAGGGTTGCAGCTGGTGGTAGTTTGAGCAGCAGCAGTTGCAGCCACAGCGAGAGTAATCCATTGATAGTAAGACTTGAAACCCATATTGAAGTCGGTAGAGCAGAGTGAACGAATAAAGTAGCAGATGCACAGAACGATCAAGAATCAAGAATAATGGGCGAATCCCCAGGAATTATAGGTAAGTATGATCTAGCCTCGGCAAACAAACGAGCGCCGTAGATACGCGAGTATGGGTTCGTTATTTTATTCTTAGATGCGCGTCGATATATGCAACCTTGGAACATCACATCGACTACGCATCCAGCCACGATACCGGGGGATAACGATTGGGTCTGTTAATAGGAACCGTAGTGGATAAGGCTTCCATCCTTGCGAAACGTGTAGAATATCACTTGGGAAGTATAGTAGTGGCCATGAAATTAATTGGTGATCCACCTGAAAAAAGCTTGGAGGATGACGGGGCAGCTTGCGTAGTTGCTCCCCGGTGAGCGGAAGGGCTACGTACGCCTGAGAAGTTGAACATTTCCCTCGACTTTGGCATTGGTTCTAGTCTATATTCTCTCTGTACTCTATTCTATATTGGAATATGATGAATGTTGTTTGGTAGATCTGGATTGTGTCGCGATTAAATTTAGAGCGTTGACGAACTACGCATGCACGTTGACTTGGTTTGAAGTACAATATTTCTTCCTTTCAGACAAGTTTCGAGGGCTTGAGGAATATTTCCTTGCCCGGCATTATAAGTACTTTAATATACCATGCCTGAGTTGCGTCTCCAAATATTCTCAGACCTGGATCAAAGTTTTCGCTAACCTGGTTGACGATTGACAATAGTGACCGGAAAAAAAATTCCCGTTCTTCTTTTTTTCTCTCTCCTATTGTGAAACACTACTGCAAGCAGACCCGTAAGCGTATCGGGAACGCTTGTCTAGTGATGGTACAAGCAGAACTGAAGTCAGAGCAGACGAGGCTTGTTTATTTCATTAGAGCTCCAAGACACGGATTATTGTAAAGATTGTACATATACATTGAAAAGTGAACGGAGTGAACAGAAAATGGCAATGGCAGGCCACTGTCAATTAGAAGGTCCATCACGAAGCAGCAGGAAAGCCTCGTACTGCTTCCGAGTCCTCTGCCGACACTGCTTGCCCCAGTACATCATCGGGACAGTAGTCATAATAAAACAGAAGCTCAAGACACCAATCGCAATGAAGACCCGAGCAAGACTCTGCGAATCCAACCAAAACCCAGCGGTGAATGTGAAAAGACAACCGATAGTGTTGTTGATAACAGATACACCGACCATGCCTTCCAGCACCATATCCGGGTACGCGTCCATGAGATACGCCATGCTAAGATCACCTGCACAACCCCAGCCGAAACCAATGAATCCCAGCCCAAGATAGGGTAGAGGCCAGTTCCAGCCTTTATCCGAGCCGATCCCGAATAGCATGAGGCCAGCAGGGCCGATGAACGCGACAGGTAACAGGAGCCAGAGACGCTGCTCAGCCTCGAAAATCCCCTTGTTTCGCTTGGCCATCCACATAACGAAGAAGTCAGAGAACCATCCACCGTAGATGCAGCCGAGGACTGATCCGATCAGGGTCGGCACGTTCATGATGCCCACTGCGGCGTCGGTGTAGTTCCACGGTGGCCCGTACCAATTGTCCGCTTCAACGGTGAGGTAGAAGGTCAGCCAGGCGTCTTGGGCACCCCATTGAAGGCCCGAGTAGAGTACTGCTGGGAAGGTGAAGACGCGGAGCGTGTGCAACAGGCGTCGGCAATACTGCTTGAAGCCCGTCCCGACCAGGGTTGGCGATGGGGTGATCAGGGCGATACGCTGGAAATATGTCTTTCCTTTTTCCTGGCCACGTTCTTCGTCGAGTTCACTGTCGGAGGGTGACGGCTGTACGCTCGCAATGGGTTTATCCTTTTTGTCCAGCGGGAGGTCATTCGATGTGCCCTCAGCCTTGCTATGAGGCGCACGATGTCCGTGGATAGGGTTGTTCCGATCGAAGAATGTTTCCTCCAATGTGAAGTAAAAGACAAAGATCAAGCTCCCGGAAATGATGGCAGCAAACCAGCCCACCCATCTCCAACCCAGGGGAGAGACGGTGATAAAGCCGGACACCAAGGGTCCCGTGAACGTACCGATACTCGTGGCAAGAACGTATAATCCCAGTACCAGACCTCTTTGATGCTGAAAGAACAGATCAGAAAGAGACAACTGAGCAAGTGCTTCCGCGCAGGATTCAGAGGCGCCCACGAAAAGTTGGCTCCAGATGTTGTCACCGACACTTTGGGTGCGGGCTAGCCCGATGGACCCAATGACGGAAAAAACCAGACAAATCAGATAGGAGACACGTCTTCCATATAAGAAAGGGGCTGGGCCGAGGAGCAATGTGGTATATCCAATGCCGACAAACAAGACACCTGCGGCAGTATTGATTTGGTTCCACGTGATACCCAGATCGGCGTTCATGCCGTTGCCAGCGTTGCCCGCATCGTTGGCAGTTGCTGCGGTCAGGGCGACAAAAAAGAGGACCAGAAAGGCATGCCAATACCGTCTCCAGGTGCTCCAGTTCATTGGATCATTTGGAGAATTGGTAGGCGAGGGGATCAATGTGATTTCCCCATCAACGCAGATGCGCTCTGTGCCATTGAGTAGTGTATCCTCCATTTCTAAATTCAAAATCGGAATCTGATTAAAACCCGACCTGGCAAGCCAGTCATGGAGACATTTTTACAGCGAGAGTCTCTATGGGGGGGGGGGGGGGGGGTTGAAAAAAGAAGTGAAAATTGTGAGGATAAGAATTTTTGATTTCGATGTGGGGCAAAAGATAAGGCTAAGCATTTGCCCACTGAACTTTGTCCATTCTCTTATTTATAGACATGCTTTCGGAGTATACAGCTTATTATAGCCAAATGCCTTTTATGGTGTGATAATTTCAAACCCGGAGATCAACTTGTCAACTTATAATGGGTCGATCGCTTCACCTTTCTCTTGTGTAACAGGTCCAGCTAGGCCTTATGTGACGCGTTATGGGAGTTCACTTTGGTTTGACCCTACGCGAACATCGACTAAAGATCTGAATAACTTGCCTGCTTAATTTAGGACCCGACTTAATGTCGAGGATACTGGTAGAGAATCCAGGAAATGCCGCCGTGGAGGGTTTTTGGCAGATCGTTTTATTCAGGCTAGGATTGCTGATGTATTGATAAAGTAGGTGCTGTTTTCTCATAGTATCTCGTTCTTATATAAATATCAAACTATGATGATTCCGTTAGTCTTCCATGGTATCTTTTCTATGGGAGGCCCAAAAAGCATGATTCAAGTTTTACTACATTACTACATATTTATGTGTCAAAACTCTCGTATGATGTATAATTAGTTGAAGTACAACCGATTCGTACAGAATCAAGTGCTTGGCAGCTTCGAGTCACACGCTCGTATCACCCGCATTGGAGTGTTTGCCTCTCTTTGTTTGCTTTCTCGATTCTTTCGGATCATCGTCATTGCGATCGCGTAGACTGCTGAATGGACAATATATTTTTCTATTAATCCGGGATCCAGTCCAGAAAACTGTCATTGGTAAACTCATACCACGACATTGGATATTCCAAGGTCATCTACATAGATCTGATTGGACGTCATTAAAGGACTCACCTGACCTGGGCAACATCCAACTGCGCCAAATTTCACTTAGTTTGCAGGTCAATGCGGGTGCAGGCAAGGATGCGGGTCCGGTCTTGGGAACATTTAAATGCATTAGAGAATATAGTTTCTCTAGGCTAAAAGAAATACCTCGGTTTTGCTATCAGTAGAAGACTGGATTCCTAAATAATGCGGATAAAACCATCAAAGCTGACAACTGCGCAGTTAATTTCCCCTCACAGCCTATCGCATTATAGTGACCATTGTGGACTTTGGTTCTATTGGCTTTCAAGAGTCACCGCTTGAACCTCCGCCTTCTTAAAAAGTTAAAAGATATCATACTTTGAAGTTATACACAGCGTTAGATTCATAGGCATAGAAACAGAAGCTGCCCTTTATACGCTATATTTAGCGATGACGTAGATAATGTGAACACCAAGGAGATTAAGATGTTATTATTATGATTCGCTACAGTATTTTTTATTTTTTATTTTTTTCAATCCTTTTCAATCCTTTTCAACGTCATTTGGGATCTCTATATAAAAGCGAGAAACCATTTCAGAATTCTTACCAAAATTATTTTCCATAGATAATAGGAATCTATCCATGTGACTAAAAGTGTTTATTCAAGAATAATTACCCTATAATATGCTAGAAACCTACCCCGTGGACATAGATAGCCAAGTTTCTGCTGGCAATAAAAGCCAATAAGACCAAAGTCCACAATGGTCACTATGCATGGCGATAACAAACCCGAACCCCCCAACTTCCGTTCAAAGCGATACATACTCGTTCGCCACAATACTCCAATACCCCAAAACTTCAAACTCGAATGTCAACTTGTCAACTCAGAATGGCTCAGTCTTACCACATTTCTTCTCCCATCACAGGCATTAGTCCTATAAAACCTAGTAATTGTTGCTCCGACCTGGTTGCGCTCGATGCCACTCCGGGGGAGTCGATCGAGGGAACACACGCAGCGAGGTCGGAGCGCAAGAAGGTGATTGTCGTGGGCGCTGGTATTTCTGGCTTACAAGCCGCAGCTGTCCTGTACCGCCACGGCTGTGAAGTGGTGGTACTAGAAGCACGCGATCGCATTGGTGGAAGAATCCAGACCACTAGAAAGGGTGACCATGTCCGAGATATTGGTATGATAACGATAGCCAGCCCAGGTGGTACAGAGAGTCAAACGAAAGGAGTACGTGCTGATATTCCACAGGCGCCGCTTGGATGCATGAAACTTCCCAGAATAGCCTGGTGAAACTCATTCCCCAGCTATCTATCCCATATTATTATGACGACGGCCTTCCTCTGTACTTCACCAGGGAAGGCCGAGCTGGATCCCAGTTCAAAGCTAAGAAAGTCGCAGACGAGTTCGCTGATTACTGCGAGTGGTTTTATGAAACTAACCCGGAGGCTGAGGACCGCCCTGTCCACGAATTCGCGAAAGAATTCGTCCTACAGCACCAGCTCATCACTGAAGATGAGAGGGAGTGGGCTCCACAGGCTGTCCGTGAGGTAGAATTGTGGATCGGCACTAGCACGGACCAGGCATCGTCTAAACATCTGTCTTATTTTATCACTGAACGCAATCTATATATGAAGGGTGGTTATGATCGGATCGTGAACTGGACTGCGGAAACTCTCCGAAGCGATGCAAGCATCATCCGACTCAACCACCACGTCGAAGACGTGGAGTGGAACGAAGATGGGACCTCACCAGCTCGAATCCGGTACAAGGATTGTGCTGGAGAAATCGGGTTCATCGGGGGAGATGCAGTTATCATGACTAGCCCACTGGGGGTCTACCACCACAACCTCATCTCATTCAACCCACCCTTGCCGAGTGACATCCAAGAGGGCATGTCCAGGATCAGCTACGGCGCCTTGGGCAAAGTGTTCTTCGAGTTCGCTGAAGTCTTCTGGTCCAAGGATAACGACCAGTTCGTCTTCTACCCATCGCCGCCAGAGGAATCGGATACTTCGTCCGGGTCATCCGTGCAGTCCACCCCCAGCATAAACTCCATCGTGGAGAAAGATAATATCCTCAACTATGCCACCGTAACAATCAATCTATGGATTATGACGGGTAGCAAAGAGCTGTGCGTACAGATTGCGGAGCCTCTGACGCAGCGCATCGAGAACATGCAAGATCAGAAGGAGATATACCTATTCTTTGAACCACTTTTCAAACTATTCCGTACAGAACCATACAAGGCTTTGCCCCGCCTGATCAATGTTGAAACTACACATTGGACCCAGGACCCGCTGGCTGGGTATGGAACTTACTCCGCCGACAAAGTTGGGGATGATCCGCAGCTGCTGGTTGATGCGTTGGAAAACCATAAATCCAGCCGCTTGCAGTTCGCCGGTGAACATTGTACTATTGTTGGTAATGGCTGCGTGCATGGTGCTTTCAAGTCAGGTGAAACTGCTGCAATCAATCTGCTCAGGGGCTTTGGCATTCTGTATGATGGTGTTGATGTCATCAGTTCGAGATGAACTGCTTCCTTCTAGTCCGAGGAGAATGGACTAGAGGATTTACTTGGTCGGGTTTTCGGTTATTTATTTGATAGAGAGCTACCCAGGTGGTTGCACTTGGAAATCTTGTGTATATTGTCGATGTCCAATAAATGTATCAAATGGAATGATAAATACCAAACAGAAGGATTAGGGAGATGTGGCGGGGTAGCTGACTGCATGAGCTTGTCTCAATTCTGCGATTGGTTTGATTCTGCTGATGCACACTAGACCACTCGAGAAAGTTTGGTAGGCTGAATGTATTTTCTAATATAGTTAACTAGGGTATCATTTGAATACAGAGAACGAAGGCGTCATGACATCTGAACATCACCCACGACCATTAGTCGTCTATAATATAGTGAAGTCAGCAGCTGCCTTATTGAAACAATAGGCAAGGTAAAAAAAACAATCTTACCTGTTCAAGAGCAATTTTCCTTCCCGAAGCTCGTCTCTTCCATCCTTTCATACCGATAGTTATGAAAATCACACCATTCCAAAACCCCCGCAGGGACCCCAAAGTACTCACAGAGAGCAGAAGCGAATAGCTTCCGTGTTTATGATGCGCGAATTCGGAGATACGGTTGATAGTAGGTGCAATCCATGTTGCTAACATCGCAAGGAAGAAAAGCGATGGCATGATAATGTATTGCCTTAGCGACACACGTCTTTGCTTCGGAGTTTGATAACGTGTCGTGGTATTTCTGGATGTAGGCAGATGTTGGAACGTAATTTGTTCTGTGGTATCGCTTGTCATAGTAGATTCCGGGGTGAAACCTGGTTTCACCCGAGGATTCGCTTCCGTAGTTGTCGTGGTGACGCTGTTGGCAGAATTGCCAGAAGTCAGAGCAATGCGATCGTCGTCGCTCAGTTTGAACTCGTCGCGGACTCGGGTTATCTCGATACCGATGAGACAATATAGTATTAGGACGATGACTATTACCAGCCTGATGTGTAACAATTAGAAGAGTAGTTGAGCAGAATAGAAGGATACGCACCATACGGGTGCATAGTAGAAGATTATGCGGAGGATCATCCAGTTTCGGGATACTGAGCACCAGATCTATGGAAGTCTGATTAGCCCCAGGCATGTTTCTCGATGGATTAGAAATACTCACGGTTTGGTCACCATATATAGGACCCTTCTCACGACCATGGATGAAGAGAAAGACAAAGGCAGGGATGAAAGAGAGAGTAGTAATAGCACCAATGTATTTGACTTCGAGCTTGCGCAAAGATTGAGTATCAAAATGATAGAAGACAACT
This sequence comes from Penicillium cf. griseofulvum, assembly GCA_028974015.1. Lineage (NCBI taxonomy): Eukaryota > Fungi > Ascomycota > Eurotiomycetes > Eurotiales > Aspergillaceae > Penicillium > Penicillium cf. griseofulvum. The sequence continues at coordinate 3,541,348 of JAPQKP010000001.1, forward strand.
AAGTATGTATCCAAGGCCATTGCGAATGTCCAGAGCACGTCAGCTACTGGAAACCTTTTTTTTTTCGGTTAGCATTGCCTCAATAAATCTTTGTCAATACTAAGAACATACATCTGAAGAGCAAAGCCTTGGAATCGACATAGCGATGAGGTGTCTCCAGCGACAGGCCCACTGGTGGATATCATCGTAGCGACAGAGTCGAACAGGTTATAGAAGGAATTGAAAAAAATTATACGATGAATAGGACTCCGGAAGTGCCGAGAAACAGAAAAGGCGCCGATTATTGTGAATGAACCTAGAATAGAGAGAACTGAAGAGACTCGCCCTGCAATTGCGATCCCCTTGAGCTCCTCGGGAGAGTATGACATGGTGATCTCAAACCATAACGAGATAGGTAGTTAGAAGAATTCCTAACTCCCATCTATTTGAATAAATTGTGATGAAGATAGAGTTTACGATATCACGTTGTGTTGATGAGTATTCTTTGCGCCAAATGACGTGATTTTACATATTGAAGAAAAGCCTCGGAGAATGATATTTGTGCGTGATGTCAAAGGGTTAACAATCATATTACAGGAACTACATAGCAAATTGCGCTATTTTAGGAGCTTTCAGTCCTAAATAACCTCATGGCTCTTGATAATGGCGACGAAGCTTCACATATAAAACAACGTGATAGGTCAGACCCTGCATTTTAGGCCAATCATGGTCGATTTGATAAAGATCAAGCAATTTGTGCGCCACATGATTAAATAAGTTGCCAGCCAAAATGTGCCTGAATTTAAACAAACGCTCTTACCGCGATGCTTTGTCTGTACCTTTGGAAGTGATCTGCCTAATAATTAGTCAGATCGGGATCTCCCGATATTGGACCCGCGGAGATCCTGACCGATCGCTCTTCGATCGAACCCATTTCTTTGACCTAACTACTTGGTACGTATTTGAATTTTGATACTTGTTCCATTGATGTTCTGTTCTCTACTCGGCGTCTTTGTGAGAGATTTATACGACCAATCAAATGTTTTATTAAATAAGTAGTGCTTGGTCTATTAGATTATGTCCGACCTTGAGTACAAAACATTGAAACCATCGATGCCAAATTAACTCAAAGGGCCATGCCCACCAGAAGCAGAGCCCCAGAGGCGAGCATTGTGTTGAGTCCAGGGACCACTGAGCTGGCGCCGTTGGAGGATGCTGTACAGTTGACAGTTAGTATTCATATCTCCCCGCTTATATATGATTGAAATATAAGAGACGTGAGAGAAACATACCTTCCTTGGTGCACTGATTGTAGACACCCTCTAGCCGTTCCTGGAAACCCTGGAGCTTTGAAACAGCATCCGAAAGTTCACTGGTCTCGCAGCCATTTTGCATACATTTGCTCAGGTCGGAGGCATCGTCCTGAATATCCGCAACCGAGCCAGTCGTACCACAGAGACAGTCAACGGTGGCTTTATCAGCGCTTCCGCACTGGTCCTTGAGACCGACACCGTCATAGTATTCGCCAAGACAGGTCTTGATGCACTGGGGCACGTCGCCCACCACGTCGTTCCAGGTTTTGATATCGGCAACGGCGACAGAGGCAAGAGCCAAGATAGCAAGGGGTGAGAAACGCATGATTATGGAAGATGGAAATGAATGAATGGATGGTGGTCGCTGTGAAGGTTGCGATATGAAATTTCGAAGAGAGAGAATGTGAAAAGAAATGAGTGTCTACAGAACTCGATGTGGACGTGGCTTCCAGTCAGACTATATAGTGGTTTCTATTCTCGATCATAGGGGCTCTTCCTCAGGTTAATGGGTCAAAGCAATTCCGTTTCCTCCATATATTACCTATAAGTGGAAGTGCCAAGGGCAATTATAGCCAATCAAAATACTTTGATACAGCCAAACACGAGATGGGCGGGAATATACGAGATGTGGCTTTCTTAGCGTAGGGTCTTATAGTTTGACTAACACGAGTAATGTACACATCGCTATTCAGGCGACCCCTGCCGCCTGATCACCACAAAAATAAGTTTAATTCTTAACTTTGCCAAGGGAAATAACGAGCCCGTTAATTTGTGACTTGTGTCCCACTGCCTGTCGATCGCAATTTGCGGCTCTATCCGACCTGGTACAGAGCCTCCGTTAGCGTATTCTCGATACGAGCTTGGCGCTCTGTGCGGAAATTTCATGTGAGTTGTCAGGGCCTCAGCCTCTATTAGTGCCAAGGCGGGAAGGTCTCATTGGCGACTTGGAAGAGTGCGTTGGCATGGCATTGCGATTATTTGCCCAGGTGTCAATATCTGCTGAAATAAATCGTCTTAATGGAGAACTTTTGCACAGATGCCACACGGGTTTTCTCGGCTGCAAGAAGTCATGGCACGGGCGCTTCAATGGGGACAGGTTAAGGGTCCGGGCCACCGCGTCCCGCTATCCTGGGGCACGGGCGCTAGGCCGAGGGAAGACACGCCGGGGGAAGAAGACACGTCGATGTCGACACCACCATTTTCGACATCAGCACTCTCAGCGTGTCTCGCATTCCGTCCTCTTTCGACGAGCACACTTTGGAAGTCATTATGTTCGGCCAAGCAAGTTAAGTCATCTACTGGGGTCCTTGATGAGCTGATCAGTGTCGTCAAGTTTGCCTTCCAGTATAATTTCAATTGAAGTTTTTTTTTTTCACTGCAACTGTGTCAAATGTAGGCGTAAGGAATGAACTCAATAATTCTACTAGGATAATAATTCAATGCGGAGGGTCTTAAAGCAGATATTAACTTCAGCTTAGTGGTAATTCGATTCAATTTTAAACAAGCAACATCAGTCCGATCGTATAATGATAGTAGACCCATCGTAGTAGACAATGAATGGAGGGTAAATAAAACTGATGACTTGAAGAAGATCCGTCATACGCTCAACGTCACCAAGAGGGGATCACCAAGGGAGATGGTGAAAAGCAAAAACATGGAATCTCCCAATTAGGCTCGGCGACAACCGAACCTCGCTCTCGCCATACCAGACGTTGTAGTCTGGTCTCTCAGAGATAATCGCCCTCTTTTGGTTGAGGGTAACCGGGCTGAACTTATAGCCCCTCTCGCATTGGCCATATAACGGCTGCGCATTTTTGATATTTGAAGTGGCAGGCGCATAGGCGTTAGGAATATTGAAGTCAACAACCCCGAGAGCGCTCCAATTTCCTGTGCGCAATAAGGCTGCAGCACTTGGGCTGGCCCTGCAATTGAGGGTTGGGAGTATATGAAGCGGATGGGACAGAAGTGGCGAGGAGTTGTGGGGAAGTCGGATGGAGGGAGCTGCCATTTTTTCGATAAAGATTCGTTTCCGTGGGCTCATCAGATGATCACAATCCTGACCTCGCTGTTTAAGTCCGAACGATTCCGTGTAGATCAACAAGGCTGGAAATGACAACGGTTTGGATGGTAGTATTATTTCCCGGACGACTAGGCACTTGTCAAAAGCCTTGGTAGTCCCTGTATCAAGGGCCATTGAGCCCTTGTGTTTTGCGGTCCAGGTTCTTCGTTCTCATGGTGCTGTGACATTCGGGTGGTGTATCTTGTCAATTCGAAGACGCCTCTGATTTTAAGTTTAAGAGTGTAGTCGTGGGGCTTGTAAGCTGCGGTCGTTGTGTTACGGTGCCCTGGCCTGGACGGTCTAGGTGATCTTGCTTGGGGTGTGAGGGCAAAGCAACCGGCTTGTCGGTCTGGTGTAATAGGTTCCGGCGGCGACCTTCGGGATGATATCTGGGCGAGTGTTGGTCCGCTATGATCTCTGGCATTCCAATGCTATTGAGGAAGGATGAGAATAAAGTTCTCTCGAGCCTGGGATTTGACTGTTATATTTCTGTTATAGCGAGAGTGATAAGAGAGGAGGGAGAAAGATCGTGGGGAGGGAAGGAGTAAAACAGCTATGACCCAATCTTTGCTGGTCGTCTAACTCCGCCTTCTCTTGATAATATTTCCACTACCCGTGGACCTATCCATTGCCCATGTTTTCCTTTGGAAAAAAAAGTAGCTCATTCCATTTGCGTATTAGGAGATTCATTCAAACCAGTGAGTGCCAGAAACACGTAGAAAAGAGAAATCTCAGACGGTCGTGCAGCTTCATATAGGAAGGCTAGGATTCGTTCCTCGTGACGCTCAATGAGTTTGTCAATGTCTCCTCTAGGCTAAAAAAAGAATCCACAGCTCGGTCTACATTCCATTTCGTGCCATCTCCTGGGGCTACTTCGATTTTTTCATCGCTAGCTGACGCTTCAGCGTTGTGCGAACATTTATTTTTCTTTGGAACCTCCTCGTTGCTCCCGCGTGCAACGATGCTTCCAAACGGCAGTTCGTGCAGAAATCTGTGCCTGGGACGCAGATCCACGAGACAAACTTCCTATCTTCCATTTGACAGTTGTGGAATGCCTTTTCTGGTTCGACAAGTTCACCGCACAGCCCAAGAGAGCCTCCACGTTGGGCATGTCCATTTTGAGTTGTTCGTCGAACATCCAACCTATAACAATCTCTTCTGGTTCTTCTTGTTGCGTTTGAGTATTGGGTCCGTTCGGAGCCGTATCTGTCGTAACCGATAGAGAAAAATAACAGATCGTGGGACGAGGAAGCTTCCAGTGTATGGACGAGGGATGTGGGAACAACACCTCAAGGAGTAAGAGTGGGAGAAAGTAGATGAATGATGTTCTGGAGGCAAAATATGGGAGTAACCCCAAATTTGATAGGCAGGTTACAGCATTTGATTGCTGTTTCTCTTACCTGAGATACTCTTCTTTCACCAAGCTCTTACGAAACCCGTGAAGACCTTTCAAGCGCTACCAAATACTTCATCGTACCTTGAGCGGAGGATGCAAAAGAATAAATAGCCCTGAATCAAAGCCGAATCTGACAAAGCGTGGCCCGCTCTCGAGGGGATGATCCACATCTGGGCAGCAGATGAGGACCCGGGGAGTTAACAGATGCCCTACCACACTCTCAGCTTTTTCTTTTTTTGATTTACGCGAAAAAGCTTTGTGGAAGAGGCTAGCCGGTTTATTAGCCAACGACAAGATGTGTATTGGAAATTAACCTTTTCTAAGTTGCTTGTTCGATATGCCTAGGGCCGTGATCTGTAAGAATTAGTTATGCACAAAGTACAAGCAAGAATAGCTTATTCCGCCTAAACTTAGGTCTTCCATTTCCAAAGATTTTGTCATACGATGTCACATTGTCTGATGAACCATATCTCTAAAGACATCAATGGGATTGATCCCTCCATTGTGTCCCAGCGGAAAATGCTCAACTACAGAAAAATGAGGGTAAACAGCGATATAGAGAATCCCGCAGGCCAGCTCAAGGAGATTCACGAGTTCAAACAGGGTCTCCATCAGCGACACATCCAGATGATTGCCCTCGCCGGCACTGTGGGGACCGGTATTTTTCTCAGTTCGGGCCGGGCCATTGTGGAAGCCGGACCGCTGGGTGCGTTCTTGGCATATACAATCATTGGTGCGACTGTTTCGAGTGTTGTCTTCGGAGTTGGTGAGATGGGAGCCTTGGTACCTCTCAATGGTGGTGTTATTCGATACGCAGAGATCTTCTGTGACCCCGCGCTAGCGTTTGCCAATGGGTGGAACCAAGTATATTCCTACATTGTGTCGATCCCGTCCGAAATTGTCGCTGCAGCTGTTATTATCGAATTTTGGGTTACAGTCAATAACGCGATATGGATCACGGTGCTTGGATTTCTCATGCTTTCCACCGCATTTGTCTTTGTTCGTGTGTATGGAGAGCTCGAGTTCGGCCTTTCTATCCTCAAGATCATGCTCATTATAGGCATAAATATAATGGCCCTGGTAATTGCGCCCTTGGGAAGCATGTTTTCTTTCCGTGCTAATTTATTTTGATAGGTGATCACCTGTGGCGGAGCCCCGAATAAATCGTCCATCGGCTTTGCCTACTGGAAAGCCCCTTATGGGCCCTTCGTCCAGTACTTGGGAGTGGGCGGGTCCCTTGGCCGGTTTCTGGGATTTTGGAAAACTTTTGACAACGCGCTCTTTGCTTACTCTGGCATTGAGAACTTCACTCTCGCTGCAGCCGAGACTCGAAACCCTCGTCATTCTATCCCCATGGCTGCCAGACGCATCTTCGTCCGCATCTTGCTCTTTTACGTGATAACAATCTTCATGGTCGGTCTCATCGTTTCGTCTGCCGATCCAAATCTGCTGGGCTCGTCGGGGACTGCCTCGCAGTCCCCTTTCGTTATCGCAGCCCGCCATGCTGGTATTAAGGTTGTACCCTCAATTATAAATGCCGTTGTTCTCACCTCAGCATGGTCCTCTGGGAACAGCAATATCTTGGGCGGCTCCAGAATCCTGTACGGGATGGCAACCCAGGGTCATGCACCTGCCGTCTTCCAACGTATCAACCGCTTCGGTATCCCTTATGTCGCTGTCGCGCTCTATGGGGCTTTCATGGCTCTTGGATACATGAGTATTTCCAGCTCGGCCAGTACGGCATTCACATGGCTACAAAATCTTGTCTCTATCTCGACTCTAGTGAACTTGATCTGCATATGTATTGTCTATCTTAGATTCTACTATGGATGTAAGAAGCAGGGAATTGATCGCCACAAGGAGCTCCCGTGGGCAGCACCTTTTCAGCCATACACAACTTGGATCTCGTTGTTCGTGTATATTATTCTTTTCTTCACTGGAGGATTTACGACATTCATGCGTGGTCATTGGGATACTCAAACCTTTGTCTCGACATATTTCAATCTGCCGTTCATCGTTATTGTGTATTTTGCCTACAAGTTCTGGGCAAAAACGAAGATCATCCCACTGGCGGCAATTCCCATTCGGCCTTTCATCGAAAGCTGGCACAATAATCCCGAGCCAGCACCTAGGCCGAAGCGCGGCCTCAGGAAACTCAATATTTTGTGGTCATAATTTGCACTATATTGGCAAATTGAATCTCACACTTCATGAATATGACCTCAAAATCCGCCGGTCAACAAGAGTGCCTAAGTGAATACTGGCATGATTCTAGGGCTGTAGCCAGCGGCTGGTGAGGGGCAAAATTTCACTCTAAAATAATTGTATGTCGCGTTATTCGAATTGTTATATTGAGAATGTTGGTGGAGGGGAAAAAGGCATGAGAGTAGAACCTTATAGAGCATGGACAAAAAATGAATAGAAAGAGACTTTGGCATCCAGGATGCCGATATAAAGATGAGTCAATCGGGCTCCGGGACTGGTTTAGCGCTACCGTCCAATTTTCCCTCATATTGTCTTCACAATACTCCTATCCCTCCTATACAGAGAAACAAAAGACCTTCAAAATGACTCTACCTCAACAATCTGTGTTCGTGATCGTCCCATCACCAGGGCCCTCAATCGAAAGCGACCGACTCCTTCTTCGACCGATTACCGACGCCGATGCCACCGCGCTTTTCGCCATTCGTTCCCGGCCCGAAGTAGCAGAAATGAAGTTAGTGCAAATGTCATTACCTAGTGATGAGGAATAAGCATCACGCTGACTGCATCAGCCATCCCAAAATACCATTCAAATCAATCGAAGAAACTCTTGAATGGATGGCAACGAAAGTGTTCTCAAGTGGTCCGTCCGATATCATTGGGCGTTCGTTTAATTACGCTATTGTGGACAAGACAATCCCGGTAACAGAGGAGCGAGTCGTTGGATCTCTTAGTATCAACAAAGTAGATCCTTTTCCTGAGATTGGATATGCAGTGCATCCATCTTGTTGGGGGAAAGGGTACGCTACAGAGGCTTTGCAATTGATGCTGAAGATGTGGTGGAATCTGGCGCGTCGAAGAGTTGACGGTGAAGATGCTTGTGCTGGAGAGGCTGAGAAAGCCTTTGCTCTTTGCGAAAAGAGGAACGCTGCGAGCTGCCGTGTACTAGAAAAGTGTGGCTTCAAAATTGTAGGTGATTTCCAAGAAGAAGGAGATGATCTTTTTAATTTTGCATTAGAGAGGCCATGAAGTCGAAGATATTACTGGGCGCTTGAACACATCGAGGATACTAGAGAGAGACATGTCTGTTTCTAGGGATATTTTTGAACGAAAGAATTTGGTTGAAAATTAATTGCCGCTTTCTAAAGTAGCAGACGTTGGTCAAATATGTACGAATGGCGTATCCAACAATTGAATCCCGCTCTCATGGTGAGTATAATATACATAGTAGATAACTAAGCTCACTGGCCCGCTTTTGCTGCCTCCAGAATCACATCAGCTGCCTTCTCACCCACCAAGAAGGTGGAAAGAGCAGTGAAGGTTCCAGGAATACGGGGATACACAGAGGCATCCACAACACGAAGGCCTGAGACGCCACGAACTTGGAATTTAGAGTCCAAAACAGCCATGGGATCATCATCAGTCCCAATGGGGCAAGTGCAAGAAGCATGGTGACCCCAAGCCGTATTCTTGATATAATCATGAATTTGCTCATCAGTCTGAACATCATCACCAGGGAGGATTTCAGACACGTCAATCAACTGACGGCTGAAGGCGCCACGCGCAAGACGAATAGCCTCAGTAATAGCTTGCAAATCCTTTCCATAGTCACCAGAGCCAGTGTCAAAGTAGTTGAAAACGATTTCAGGCATATCGAGCGGGTCGGCAGAGCGGAGCATCACAGATCCAGCAGTGTTACGAGGGTGAGCCTTCAGAACTGCCCAAGTGAACCAGTCTTTGTGCTCGGTGATATTAACACCGTATCCGGGGAAATATCCACGGAAGTTAATGGGCCCACCGAACACAAACACATCGAAGCTATCATCCGCAGTGACGGAACTCTTGTAGTACATCGCAGCTCCGAATCCGTTCGACGAGTAGATACCGTGGTCACCAAGGACTGGCTTATTCCAACGGTCCAGACACGGATCGCTATCACCATCATTGAATGTGCATCCCTTAAGGGCGGCGAAGTCCTTAGGAAGTTGACCTTGCACCGCAGTCTCGTAGTGATCTTGTAGATTCGTGCCGACGCCGGGAAGGTTAGAGATAACCTTGATTCCGAACTTCTGGAGCTCTTCTCCTGGTCCAACACCACTAAGCTTCAGGATCTGGGGCGAGTTGTACACGCCACCGGAGACGATAACCTCACGCGAAGCTGCTGCTGAGCCTGGTGTTCCCTTGCCAGCGCTCTTAGAACGGGGACTGGCGCTGTATAGATACTTGCCATCGAGGAACTCGACGCCGGTCGCACGGGGAGGGGTGGCAGTCTCGTCAAAGGTGACCTTAGTCACATGGCAATTCATACGGATATCAAGTGGGAACTTCTTGGACCCGTCGGCATTCTTTGCATCCCTGACTGCGACCAAGAACTCGCGAGGACCGTTGCGAGAGCTTTCATCGGAGGCTATGGGGACTTGATAGTATCCTGGTTTGGTATCGCGGTGCTCTGCGGCCGAGTTTCCGTCTCCTGCGAGGAGTGTGCCGATGTTGAAAATGGACTTAGTCGTATTACCTAGGGAAAATGCTCCGCCAAGCAGCATACTTAGGAGTTGCGGGTCTTTCAAAACAATGCTGAGTGGCGCGGTCTCGGTGCTCAACCAACCATCATAGCCGTGACCCTTGAGCAATGGGAGTAGGTAGCGGTTGTTCTCCATACGCGTGAAGTATTTGCGCATGTTGTCGGGTGACCATGAAGCATCTCCGGTGAGCGTAGCGAGGTAGTCGAAGTCAGAGTCGTGTGGGTAGACGGTAACGAGAGCGTTATGTGCCGTGCAACCACCAAGCGTTCCGGTACGGGGATAAAGCGTGCCCTTCATCGTGGAACCCGCGGGCGGGTTCAACCCCGTGTACTCTTTGCCATCGGGGATTTCGTATGTCGTTTTGAAGTCGAGCTTTTGCCGAGCATCATCGGCGTAGTGCTTGACGTAAAAGTTCCATGCCAGAGCTTCATCCTCGGAAGCCTTGGCAGAGAAAGCTGGGACAGTATAGTTCAAATTTGCTCCCTGGTCATCTCCAGCTTCGATAAGAAGTGTACTATGACCTGCCAATGCGAGTCGCGCCGCTAAAGGGCCACCCCCTGCCCCAGAGCCAACCACGATGTATTCATAGCCCGATAACTCAACTGCCTTGACGATGGCGGCGAGCGCGGCCACGCCGAGAAGGCGACCGAAAAGCATGACGGATATAGCGCTATGAAACCGAGTCAAATGAGCGAAATAAATTCGACCAGGGAGCTAGGTCTCATTGTCTTTATAACCCCCCTCGTTGGGGGCGAGGAAATTCTTGGCTCAATGCCATGTTGCTAAAGCCGGAATCAATAGTCAAGCGAGATTGAGTTCCTGACGATCGCTGATCTCAAGCATCGCGTGGCAGTGGCTGACTGACCCCATGCTAAGAACCCAACGCGGGGGGAGGGGTCTGTTCACGCGTAGTGCATCCCCGCGACGATGATCACACTGGGTTGAGCAATTTTAAAGCAATAGTGCATGTCAATAGATGTCATAAAACGGCTGTCGCGGGATGACTCCATATCGGGATTGGCCTGATCACCGAGCAAATATTTCGAGATAAAGTGGAGTCACACGACAGAATCCTGGGCATTCTTTAACATTTTACACCACTCGTTTGGTGGCATATGCAGCTAACATAAGCAATGCACATGGTCATGGAAGTGCTTTTTTGGAAACTTGTTCCAATGATTTTGAAGTTCAAGTCTGGATATTTCCCAGCCTGGAGAGCCACTGTGGGAGGTTCCACTATAGGGGCTTGTATTCCGTGGGGAAAGGAAAGGAGACGGAGATCATAAAGAATCTACTCCGTACAACCTACCTCGGTTATCATTTCCTCTTTCAATGTTATAATGTTTGTTGTATCTATCTAGGTCACTACAGAAGCTACTGTTATGCACCTGCATATTTATGGCCCTATCGACAATTTGACAAAGTCGTATAGGCATTGCCTCAGAAGTGCTCTATTTATTATTTACTGTGATGAGCAATGTAGCCAGGGTCCAAGGACGGAAATTATGATCGACACATGCACAACCCCCCTTACCGAGGTCCCACCACAAAATAAGCAGTCGTCTATCCCTACTCCGTACTCCGTTCTAAGGTAGCTATACGTACTTGATTTCCTCTGCCGGGTGGGGCTTTCCTATCTTAGCTGCCGCCGCTTTTATGAGGGCGCTCAGAGTCAGGCTCACTGAGTAGATTAAGCTTCATGCATGGAAAACGGAGCTTGAGAACACTGCCATAGCGATGAAGTTTTACTACATCCTTTCAATCTTGCTGGAGGTTGGAATTCCATACAAATGCAACGCACAGATAGCAGGTTTAGGACTAGGAACGGGAACGTACATTTTGGCGTGATCCGCTCGCCCGTTTGCACTGTAGCAATCCTTCACATAGCCTAGTTCAACCGGTCACATTATAGCTGGATAGAAGTGAAGACTAGGTAGGCCCATCGGAGGGTTTAGCGCTGCTTTGTGGATGTCTCTTGAACGAATGCGGAGCTGCCAACAGACTGAAGGCATTTAAGCCGACAGCGGTTGATATTGAGAGCGATTTAGTCTGGCAGCGGTTATGACTGAGCGTGCGTAAGCTTATAGGCCCCAAAACTTACCAGAACCAAACTGGCGTTCAACGCCACGGATTGCTGATGTTGCCAAAATATTGTCTACTTTTCCTTTGACTATGTCTCTGAGGTTTCCATGTACTGTAGAGTTGTGAGCCGAACTTAATTATCTAAAAAGAAGACAGCTTCCATTTAGAATATTATCACAAAGTACCAGTTATTTTGTGGCTTAGCCCGTGCCGGAGCGACCGCAGGACTTTCACCATACGTAATAGATCAGGAAGTGCGAGTTCCCTGAGGACAAAATTTCCGTCCCCTCGTAGTTTTGTCTTTCAGCATTTTCAGGACTTGGTCAGTATAACTGCGAGGCCTATGACCAAGATTCGGTTGCTGGAAGCGGTTCACCACACTCAACGCACGATTTGAGAGGAATGATTCCAGGTCGAAACTTGAGTCTGTAGGCTATAAAGTCTCTAAACACTATTTCAACGTCGTTCAACTTGCTGCACAAGCGACGTCGAACTCGAATATGATGTTTCGTCTCTCTAAACATGGCTCGGAACGGACATATCAAAGGAGTCCCGGTAAGGAATATATCCGGTTGTACGGTCTCGTGGAGGCATTGCCTGTACGGCAGGGGTTCGTTCGTTTCCCACCCGAGATGAAGTATCGGTTCCTGGGACAGAAGTCGTGGGCGTCGCTCCAGTGACAGTTTTTTTTCACTTGGTATGTTGAATCATGATTCCAGTGCATAGCCGTCTACATCAAAATGCGATTCCTCTCTGTATATATCTATAGAGTAGTCAAGTTGAAGCCTAGCGAATTAGGCCATACTGGGGCACCGAAGGGGACGACAGCAGGGCAGATCAGAATAGCAAGAAGTCCCTAACCGGCACGTTGTATGATATATGCATACTAGCTAGATATGGACCCGAGGATATAACTAGGATGCAGATTGTTCCAATAGTTGAGCAGTATATTGATACACCCGTCAAAGATGTTAGTTACAAGGAAGTCTCGCTCATCGACATAGTGTACGAGTACAAGTATACAGCAACCAAAGAATCGAAGAACATCATCTACTCAATCAAGCGGGCTCCAGAGACAGCGTGGGAAGGCAAATTCTCGGCTTCTACGACCAGCCCAGAGATCTTGAAGTTTGCTCCAAAGCGTACACCTGCGGATACGCTGAAGGCGTTATTGGAGAGGTAATGGAATTACATGTTAAAAATAGTGCTCTATAAGAATATAAAAACTCGCTTGTATTGAGAATCATGATATCTATTGTTTGTAATCGTAAGAGATCGACAATCGAAGAACAAGGCGTGGTGTACACCTACCTGAAAGGAAGCACTCAGGAAGCAATCTGAAGTCTCAGTATCTCTAGAGATCTCTAAGAGAGAACAAGAAGACAGGGGAGACACAAAGACCTCTTACAAGCCAACAGGACAAACGGCGCAGGCGCTGCCAAACAGGAGTCTACCAAAGGGGAATCTCCATCTCCATCAGAAGGTATCCGTTCCATCCAGATATTTGCCGTTTAGTATGGGACTGCGAGTTTCGTGCTTGTCTACTTTCTGCGATAGTGTCATAGTGGAAGTAAATGACCAAATCATAAGTTTCCCTTCCACGAGGCCCTCCATGGATTTGCTGCCTGTATTTGTAACTATGCTTTTGCGTTTAAGCTTGTCTTTTGTCCCGGGCGGTAGTCAGGAAAGTGAGGCGGATACGGAGATGTTATTGATGAAATCTGGTCATGCATCATACGGGATGCCTATATTCTCTGGTCAACAATATCTAAGTGTGAGTAGAAGGCCTGTCAAATAGCCAGCGAGGACTACTTCGGTATCCCACCGGCCTCCCATCGGCCACCCGTAGGTCTCCCACCATGGGTCGGTCTCCCACCATCGGCACTCCACTCAGCCGCGTTGGGATAATACTTTCTTCAGTTTTTATGTGGGGCATTGATGAGCAATCGAGTACTTTGAACCCTAGCACAAGTTCGGAGACGGACAGATTCGTGACCCGACAGCAATAGTGATTGGAAATGCAGGTGTATCAAGAATCCGAATCACAAATTTGGCGCTGTATTTATTACTGATCAGGCAACAGCCATGTAGTGCTTGTAAATGTAGTTGTCACTGGGTTGCTTCGTAATAGTTATTGAGCCAAATGAAGGAGCGGAACACGTATAAATAACCCGAGGGAGGTCCTGAGTGACCGATTGACACTCACTGCTATTTTATGGATAGCTGATACCTTTCCCCGTTCGCCTTGGTTGTGTCGTGCTACTACCTCCTACGCCGTTGAAAATGACTGCTTTCAATTTCTCGACCACTGGGTCTGAAGTAGTTGCTGCGTTGGCAGATCGAGTCACTGGGAAGACATGTAAGTAGCCCTTCCGTCCTGGCAACAACCACATTTCCGTTATAGTGAGCAACGGAAACGATGTGCTGCTCGATTCCAAGTTGCTAAGAAGCCATTAGTTGTGATTACTGGAGCCAGCCATGGAGGACTTGGAGCCCACACAGCTCTCTGCCTAGCAGCCGCCAATCCTGCGGAAATCATCCTTCTTGGGCGCTCTGAGGAGAAAGTCTCCCCAGTCATGAAGGAGATCAGCAGTATCAGCCCCTCGACCATTGTTCGTTTTATTAAAATCGACCTCTTGTCCTGCGCATCAGTGCGCGCCGCGGCAGCGGAGATCAATGCGTCTGTCTCTAAGATCGATGTCCTCATCAATAACGCAGGTATTATGGGTGTCAAATTTTCTCTTACTCCTGAGAATGTGGAAAGCCAGCTGGGTGCAAACCATATTGGTCATTTCCTACTTACCAACCTCCTTATTCCAAAGCTTGAAGCTTCTGGTGATAGCGCTCGGATCGTGAATGTATCCAGTGCTATGTACCAGCTCAGCCCAGTTATATTTGACAACTACAACTTCTCCGACGGAAAGACCTACAATGCCTGGGAAGCTTACGGCCAGTCTAAGACAGCGAACATTTTGTTTGCCGTTGCATTAGCCGAGAAACTAGAGAAGAAGGGAATCAAGTCCTATTCCTTGCATCCCGGAGTGATACACACAGCGGGCCTGTCCGAAGTGGATCAAGAAGAGTGGCCAATTGTAGGAGCTTTGTTTGAAAGCAAGAAGCTGGAGATGCCGAAGGAAAAGACAATCGGGCAAGGCTGCGCAACTACTCTTGCCGCGGCCCTGGACCCCACCCTGGACGGTAAGTACATGAATATTGGCAGTAATCAGTGGGAAACGGGCTAACAAGTTTATACAGATCACTCAGGGTCTTTTTTGAACGACTGCAATCCAAAAAATGTTTTGGACTATGCCTCTGACGTCGTCAATGCAAACAAGTTGTGGAATTTCAGTGAGGCAATTGTCGGGGAAGAATTCCGTTACTGAAATGTCTCTGCGGTTTTGCTTCCAGATGATCTCCAGATGTGTTTTCGAACACATATGGCTTGACGGAAGCATTCGCTAACCTGCCCTTGGGTTCTCGGTAGCTAGAAAGAATGAGTCGTATTGATTTGGAACATATTCTTAAATACTCCTCTCTTTTTGGGCAATAGCAATGTAGAACTACGATTAGTCTCTGACGGCGACCAAATAACCACTGGTAGGACCCACCGAGACATGATTATTTGCCTTGTATACGGTGGATTGTTTATTGTATAGCTAGGGAGGGGTCCGACGGCCACCATTCCCTGCAGTCGGCGCTCATGGGTAGAATATTCCGACGCACTTCATCTTCGTGCACGTCGCGGAAGAACTCCAAGGATTGGTAAGCTCTTCTAGGTCTATTGATCCATCTGACGCAGCTTCTTCTGCGAGGCGGAATCCAGCTGAAGCGCAGTGTCATTACTTGAGGAGAAACAAGCCCTCAATCTAGGTGCATGTCTAAAAGCACGTAAAGTATGAAGTACTCTATGCAAGATGGTGAACGCGGTCGCCCGACGAAGAGGCTCTTTCGGATTCCCCGCGAGCGGGATCGGGAAATGATGTTTGATTCCAGCCGGCTGATCTTTAAATGCAACTTTGCTGGATCTGAGCTTCCGGTCAACTCTCAACCAGGGCTACTAGTGAAGAAAACTTGTTCTTGAAATACCTAGCTCCTAGTGGAACTCATGTGCAGCCCGGTCTTGACTGAACTGTCAGATACAGCAATCGACATATGAAACAGTTCCGTCATTCTAGTAACTTATTAGTGTATTGGTTGGAAGACTGAGACATGAGATTCGGTGATGATTCTGATTTTGGTAGATGTTTTTAGGATTGACCTATCTGTTATTTGAGTAGCTAACTCTTGTCATTGGTTAGCCGTCAACAATAGCAATGCATACATCGAGGATGCGAGGCCGGCCCGGTAACTAGGTCTCTACAGTATGGCTGTATTTCTCCGCGGTGAAAGAGTATTTTTATTGCGATTGGAGATCATCATCGACGACTAACGGAACTCAGTTTGCTAAATGACAATGGCCTGAAATCTGTGCCCATTGAAGAGCCTCGTGATGATAGGATAACCGGCATCGACCACAGGGAATTAATATATAAGCAGGGTTAAGAACATAATTATTTGATACAGATCTCAATAAGCATAACTAACTGATATTATTTACTACCCATCATACCAATGGCTCCCTCTTTCGAAATACCAACCCCGGTGATACCTATCGTGGAAGATAAAATTACACTGAAAAGCCTTGAGCGAACTCCTCTTAAGCCTACCGGTGTACTAGATGCATTCGAGTCTTTTGATGTGACCCCGGTTATTGGACGCGAGTTTCCAAATGCCAGCCTTAAAGACTTCCTGTCTGCTGCTAACTCGGATGATTTGCTTCGTGAGCTCGCTCTCACCAGTAAGTAGACTGCTACTACCTGTTTTACTAATGATCTTCTCCTACTTATAACCGTGTACAGTTTCGCAACGCGGTGTAGTCTTTTTCCGTAAGCAAGGCGGCCTTGACAACTTGCAGAAAGAACTCATCCAGCGACTGGGTGAGCTTTCTGGCAAGCCAGAGACTTCCGGACTTCACGTCCACCCTGTTGTCAACTCCGGTCGTGAGAACGGCGTGACAGATGACGAAATCAGCGTTGTCAGCTCCCAGCAACGGCAATTGTTGTTTCCCGACCGCAACAGTCGCGGACAAACTGCTCGCCACGAATGGCATAGCGACATCGCCTTCGAAGCCATCCTAAGCGACTATACTCTTCTACGCTTGACGGAGCTTCCTAAGACTGGAGCTGCGAGTAAAAATCCCCGGTTCCAGTCTCTATATTCATCACTCACAGACTGGCTAGATACACTGTGGGCTTCCGGTTACGAGGTCTACGACCGTCTCTCAGAGCCATACTAGAAATTCCTCGAGAGACTGACTGCCACCTATGCCGGGCCAAACTTTAATGACGTTTTCAAGAAGAACGGTTTTGAAGTCCACCCTGGTCCTCGCGGTGCCCCCGAGAACGTTGGGGAGGAACTATCCGCGGAGCACCCTGTGATCCGCACTAACCTAGTCACTGGCTGGAAGAGTGTTTTCGCTGTTAGAAATCTGGCCCAAAAGATCAACGGTGTCACTGATGAGGAAAGTGCTCATCTTCTTAACTGGTTCCTTAGTCTGGTCATCGAGAACCATGATCTGCAAGTGCGCCTCCGCTGGCAGAACCCGAACGATCTTGGTAGGTTTTCTTATTTTCTCCGTACATGTGGCTGTTTCTCTAATATTTCATAGCCATTTGGGATAATCGATCAGTCTTCCACGCCACTACTTCGGACCACGAGGGGTTTGACCCGCGAACAGGGCATCGTGCCGTTGGACTGGGAAAGAGACCGAGATGTCTCCCCTTAAATAGCTATTTAGATAGGACACGTTCTATTTTACTACGTATTTAGGTGGGACATATATTACTTCTGCTCAAGATGCGGAGAATCTGAGGGAGAGATGTAGCGTGTCGAACCTTTCAGGATTCCATGATTATTCTTGTGTAACCTACTCCCCCTTGGAATTGACCCTTAGCGCCCATGCAGAATAGTATTCTGTGAATCGTCTATGTCTGAAGAAATATAATAGAAAGTGATCGCATGCACCGAGTATTTGTATGTGCGTCATCGTCCACGTGCAGGTACAAAATACCCTGGTGACAGGATTGATTCGCATCCATATGAGATGAATCAATCCATGGTTACTTACTGTTTGATTGCGTGAAGATAAGCGACAACCTCCTCGCTGAAGATGTTGTCATGGCGAAGTTGATCGGCAGATTCGACAATCCATGTCTGGCAATCCCTCTGAATAACCTTTTCGACGTGGTTTGGGCTATTATATCCGAATTAGCCTACATATTCCAATGGGGCAATAAAGTGCCATGTATAGCTTTTCATAAGTGTGCCTTTAAGGGTAGAAAAACTCATGGCATACATTGTAGGGGCCGGGTTAGCAATGCAGCTGCATTGCAGACTCACCCCGTCACTGACTGTGTTCAGACTTTTCCCTGGAGCTTTGATGATGTAAACGCTGTCCTCGAAGCGACAGACAGGCGAATTGTCAACTTTGTACTTCCCGTTGTTGAGCATAGCCTTCTCATCAAAGTACATTTCATCGACCAATTGCAGCAGGACCCTTTTTGACGGAACATCGTCTGTTGTTCGCAAGTTTTCACTGCGCTTAATTTCGAACTCAAAGCCACTTCTCACATTGCCGGTCGCGTGTATCTTTAAGCCGATATCAGGGTCCGCATGCGACCGAACAAAGTACGCCCAGTGATCTTTGAAGGGTGACCCGTTCCAGATCAGCAACTCGACCACAAAAGCCCCAGTGGGACCTGTCCGCGACACCGCCGGCTTTGAATCTGGAGATGTGGAGGTATTCATGGTGGATAGAAAGGCGGGGTAACAACACTAGACCCAAGGGAAGAAAGCGAAGATGGGAGTATTTGATTTGATCAATTTAATTCTATGAAAGACGATGATTCAAAGTGGTTGCGGATGTTCTTTCACAGCCTGTGGCCTGTGCATGCCTGCAGATTGCCTTAGTATCAGGCCCCAACTTTAATGCCTTTGGACATCCACGACATCACATGGGACCACGAGAGGCCCATTCTCTTAACATTTTCTGTTTGGTATTCCATCTCATCCATCTCAACACTAGAAATGTACAAAATCCCCGATCCTTCTTTAGCAACATATATTACCCCGCACATCCTAGTTGAAGGGAGATATCGCAGTTCTCTTCCCTAGGCATATAAAAAAGCTAGTCGAACCTAATCTAGTGCCCTCTCTTTCCAAGATTACACTGACAAACGGGTTTAGTCACTGCGCCTCCTCAATCAACTCCAGCAATCAAGTTGTCTCATCTATGGCGCTCCCACTTTACATTCCACATTGTATTCACACACCCGCCGGCCGGTATCACCTCCCACCATCTGATCAGCCGCTCAGAATCCAAATCGAAGGTCCCCTAATCGCCATACAAAGGCTCCTACCACATATTCATTAACGTCTAGAGTTTGGAAACCGAACATTTCCACAGCCAGCAGGCCCAGAGCTCGCACGGTTAACGTATCAGACTATATACGGACGGGATGTTTGTCCGGAAGTCCCGGGTGATCTGGTGGTGCAGAATGAATACTTGGGCTGGATGCCGGAGAAGCGTCCGGAGGAGTAAGTCAATCTCTCCTAGTGGAAGCAACGAGCTCTGATAGCCCTATGGCTAATCAGTTCTCTCCTTTTAATTTGAGTAGGCTGATTGACTATTATGGTGCAACATTTGACCATCTTGTCCCAGCTGACGATATCAACCCCGAGGTCTTACAGATTAACATCATTGACATTGAGGATGATAATGGTGTTTATGCAAATACATGGCTTTCATTTGCAGTAGATCCGGCTGAGTTTATTGGGAAGAAGGTACTAGCAGTGCCGAGATGTTGCCAGAACAGGAAGGGAACACAGGATCGCTGGCGAGTGAATGCCCTTATGGACCAGAGGATTCATAGGTTGGAACATTTGAAGGACGCGAAAGAATGGAGAACCCTGACAGAAGATCAAAATGCGAAAATTGAGAACTTGAATTAACATATCGTCCCATTCCTTGCTAGGACCCTTAGCTAGCCCTTTTCGGAAACACTATATGAATATAATTGATATCGATAGTGAAATAGAATATTGGAACTTCTAACCTCTATTATAGTGTGACGCTAAAGGCTAGACTTATTTTGCCTTTATTGTGTTACGAGCCAGTTCTTTAAACAAAGAGTGCATTTAACTGAGAATAATAAGTATAGAGAGGGAAAAGAAAGACAAGGAAAGCATTGGTGGGCTGCTAGGATTTGTGGGTCCTCGACCCTAGCAGTGCAAATCCTACAAACAAACAACCTGCTCGCTTGAGACAATAACCCTAAAGAGGAAAGTGTAACGGCTAAAGGTCTGTATAACTGGGGAACAAGGAAAAAGACTCCGGGTATATATCTCTGAGTATCGTGGACGTAGACCTGGCAGTCACCCACGCGTCACTGCCAGGTCTAATCTAGTCCACTATCTGTAGATAGCTTCTTCTCTCTTTACGCAACTCAAGATATTTTCCAGAATATCTACATTTCTTCATTGTAGCCCTAGTCTCTCACTCGCAAAACCCGAACAGTGGTTAGTGCTTAGGCTCGGGCTTACTTGTTATAACCCCGGTGCTTAGGTCCGTTCTCTCGGACATATCGGCTTGATTCCGGAGCTGTCGTGGATATATATAAGTTTGCGCTAGTGCAAACCGTCAGACAAAATCTCAGATTCATTCCTATAAATCATTTCTTTTAACATGTCTACGAAACCTATTACAAGAGTTGCTATTGTTGGAGTAGGTCTACCGCCTCATGTCCTACCTTTTGCTAGGACGCCTTCGAAGAGCAAGTGCTGACCATCAACAGGCTACCGGACGCATAGGCGGAGCATTTACTCAGTCGCTTCTACAAACTGGCCAGCATACAGTCACAGCTCTCACCCGCGAAGATAGCAAGGGAAAACTTCCCGATGGAGTTCAAGTCGCCCGAGTTAATTACGACGATGAGGACTCGCTTATCAAGGCCCTGAATGGCCAACAATTCCTTATTATTACCCTCAGCTTCCGAGCCCCTGAAGATCTTAATGGTAGGATTGTCGCAGCTGCTGGAAAGGCCGGTGTCCTCTACATCATGCCGAATGCGTATGGGTACCCTGTCCGCCCGGAGGGTGTGAAAGACGGATCACCATACGGAAAGATTGTGCTCAGTCGAATCAGTGAGGCTCAAAATGGCGTCTCGTCCTCGGTGACACTGTCGTGCGGTTTCTGGTACGAATGGAGCCTGGCATGCGGCGAGCAATGGTTTGGCTTCACGATTAAAGACCGGAAGGTGACATTTTTCGACGATGGCACTCGCATCATTGGCGTCAGCACTTGGGACCAATGTGGTCGCGCGCTGGCCGCTCTCCTTAGCCTCCCAGAGTCGGGATCAGCTCCCGCGCTTGCCGACTTCAAGAACAAAGAAGTCCCGATCAATAGCTTCCGCGTCTCTCAACGAGATATACTCGACAGTCTGCATCGAGTCTTGGGAACCACGGACTCTGACTGGGAGATTACTCACGAGAGTGTTGCTAAGCGCCTTGCAGACGGTGCGGAGGAAATGGCTAAGGGTGATGTTAGGGGATTTGCTAAAGTGCTTTATGGAAATGTATTATCACCGACCAACGAAATGGGCGATTTTGCAGGAATAATGGAATTGGCAAATGATAAATTAGGACTTCCTAAAGAGGACTTGGATGAAGCGACTAAGAGGGCGGCCGATATGGTGGCTGGAGGATGGAATCCATTTGCTGACATGTAATCCCAATCATGTTCCTAACCAGAGTGTTTTCTTCTTTCACTTGTTAATCTAAGTACAGAGTACTATATATAAGCTTGTCTGCTGCAGGAATGTGGTGTTCATCAATGTGCATGAAGAGGATATTCGCTATAAGCACAGAAGAAAAAGGATATCGTGTAGATTTCCAGGGCACTATCCTAAATAGTTGAAAATCATCTGTTCATCCTTCTGATATTTTGCTCTTTGAATATAAATCTAGATTTATTTCTGCTTGGCAGATGTTCTCATTTTCTTGGAAGCTCCTATCAATGACGTCACCAACAAGCTGTTCTCTTATCAGTATTCCAATCTTCAACCCCCCCACGATTTCCAAACTCATTCTTCTCCATCCTGTGCTGCTAAACTTGTAGTCTACACCATGTCCGAGAAGATTAAAGATGCAGTGCTTGCTGAGGCCAAAAGCACCCAGGCAATTGCTCAAGATGTGATCACGTCTGGTGCATACTTGTATCCATTCAAGGTAAGTAGCTACGCCCTTAACGAGAACGCTTTCCGACCGTCTCTAACTGCAAACGAATGGCTCTTCTCAGGGAATTGTCTACTTCGCAACCCATAAAGACCTCTGGCGTCCTTTTATCTCTCGTGCCGGCCAAACTATCACGTTGGGACTAGGTGTCACAAGCGTCATGTTCTTCTTCACGTACATGCCGCAGATGGCCATCATGGCCTTCACCAGTGGCCCGTTGGCTGCTATTTCCGCAGCAATCCTCGTTCTTGGCGAAAGTTCCGCCATTACAAATGTCCTCTCACGCGCATTCCTCGTCGAAGACGCCATGATCGATACCTTCGATGGCACCCTGGTCGCACGTAACCAGGAGCCACTTGTAGCACACGGGCGCCAGATCAAGCCCCGATCGGGTGGGAAAGATGTGATGGCTAGACTGGGGAAGATTGTTACTCGGCCCCTCGCGCAACTGAACCCGCGGGCGCTGCTGCGATCGTTGCTCTACCTGCCCCTGAACCTCATTCCTGTGGTCGGGACGGTGCTGTATATCTATATGCAGGGAAAAAGAGCAGGACCAGTTCTGCATGCCAGATATTTTCAACTTAAGGGCTGGGACTCTAGGATGCGAGACGAGTGGGTGAAGAACAACCAAGGCGCGTACACTGGGTGCGTAGACTCTATATCATCCCCTTTTTCTTCCCGACTAGTCAAATGCTGACTATCCCCTCAGGCTTGGAATTGCAGCTTTCGTTTTGGAAATGGTGCCGTTTGCGTCAATTCCATTTTCGTTTACAAACACTGTTGGCGCCGCTCTCTGGGCTGCGGACTTGGAGAAGGCAAACAAGTAGCCAGTTGACTACAGCAAGATGAACTACTAATCGTGAAACATGTCAAAGCTCAGAGGTTGGATCCAGTTGTGGTGCTCTCTATTCAAACTCTGTAAAAGTTACTATTTTATTTCTCTGATTCTTCCAAAGTTCAAGGCTGTGAAACAAAATGATATACATACTGACCTTACGAATCCTGTACTCTACGTAGGTTGGTTGTCAATGATTGGTTCCGGGCGGTGCATCCGCGGTTGTCCGAAAGCTTGGCAAATCTTTATCTACTTAATACGGATTCAGAAAATTATACCCTTTTCATTTCAGGGCCGGGATTATCTTTTCGTTGAGCAAATACCCTTATTTTTAGCCAGCCCCTCCAGCCTCAATGACATGCTTGATGACTGACTATCACCATTCTTACTTGGCAAGTTGCTAAATGTTAAACTGGAAGTTTATTAGCAGGACAAAGTACAGAACGTAATAATCTCCACAATTCTCCCAGTCCTCCTCGCGGGCTTCCGCATCTTTAATGCTCAAAACATCTTCAATAAACTGGGTCACGGATTCTAAGAAGACCTTATCGCGTGGGCATAATGTGCCCCTTCAAAAAAGGATGAAGCAGTATTTGTGCTTGAATCACGCAGTTTCAGTAAATCACATTCAGCAATAATTGTATCAATACTGGCAATAGCAAGTAATATTGGTGTCTCAATCTTCGGATTATATAGATCACGATTACGATGGTCTGCTAACAAAAACCCGCAAACCGCAATAACGAACTTCAAAGGGGGTGGTCCGTCTATAAGGGAAGGAAAGTCAGCCCCCGTGATACCACCTAGTCATCTTAGATATCAAAGATATGATTCCCAACTTACGTTGAATTTGAAATTGCCGACCGAGTGTCTTTTCTCTAAAAGAGAAGCAACTATAACAGCTGTAGGAGCGCCCATCGAGAAGCCCATGATCCCGATGAATGGACCATTTTCCTCAAGATAGCCGAAGATATAATCAACGGATTATTCAAGGCCGTAGAAAGCGCAATCTAGAGAATTGCCATGTGCCCATGTCCACAGGTGATTGCTTTCTTCCGGGAACTGATCAAGTCTTGCAGGCTGCTTTGCTGTAGGGTAGTGAAACTCAACCATTTCAACGGGCCCTAAGCTTGGATCTTGCTGCATAGCCTTGAGCACAGTATCTCTTACATGGGGTATTAAGTGTTCGGTCTTGTATTGGAGCATTTGTCCGGAGTGGCCGTTGCCTATGGAAAAGAGGTTACGAGTCAGATCATACTTCCAACATTTATAAGAACCAGAGCCCTGTTACCATGCAGCATCAAAATATTTGGACGTGACGGCATGCTTGATTGGTATGGTTTGTCCATGGTCAATTTGATGAATGGGCAGATGGAGTAATATGGATGGGACCTGATAGGACGAACTTTTCCTTGTATTTTCTGGGCCTTTCAACATGTGAGTGATCACGTATCTTATATATGTAGGCTCGGGGCTCCATCGATGAGTATGAGATATGACACGGCTGCGACTGGGTTGTACAGCATGAACACATGCCACGAAGACGTATAGGCGCCCCCTGCCAAACTCCCATTTAGTTAACTAGGAGAATTGAACTTGACATCTTAGCCCGTTGAACAGAAAAGCGTTAAACAGTACGGAGATAATCAACATCAATATGGCTCATTGTAGCTATCATCTTTCCTTGATTATATCATAGTACAATGCCCTTGCAGGAGCTATCTAAGATTATTCCCTCGCAATGTGAGATGCTGCTATTATGGCGTGATATCGATAATGATGACTAGCTTTGGACCTTGCTTACACTTATAGTTACACTTAAATAATATCAAGTTGCGTGCTCGAGTGAGTACAATACTTAATCCAGTTATGCGTGTGCGCGCGTGTCTCTCTGTGCGGTACACTCTATCTGAAGTCCTATAAGACACATCATCGGCTTAAGGTAAGGGATCGAAGTGACACACAGAATTATAGGGTAACACAGCTAAGCTTACAAGAGACGAGTTTGTAAGTTAGCGTTAAAAGAAAATTATCTCAGTGTTTCCCCATGCTTAGTCTGCATAACTCCATCCCGAGCTCTTTTCTGAGCCGCAAGCTCGTCCTGCACCCGAGGCCCAGAACGTACGATTGGTACAGATAGGAAGGTTCGACCAGTACCCTTCGTTGTTTCCGTATAGCCGAGAAAGGAAGTCGCATTCCAACCTTGGAAGGTTCCATATAGCCACTTGCTCATGTGACCAATTCAGATAGCTTGTTCAGCAGCAGGTGCTATTCCAACAGCTTTCTCAAATTCGACGAAACAAAGATCATCTGGCAATACCAGGTCGTTTTGCTTCTCGCGAGGAAAGGGTGTCGTTTCACCCGTCTTTTTGTATCCGCAACGCAAATACCACAAGAGAAGTTGCTGGCGACACGAAAGGGCGTCTAATCCCACCGTCGTAACACCCCAAGTCCGCTGACAATAGTCTTCAGCGTATTCCAAAACTCGACGTCCAATGCCGCCGCGCTGGAGGCTCGTATCAACGGCAAGCCTGAAAAGACGAGCGTAGTGTGCGTCGCGTTTGGAAGTCCCGACTGCGGCCACAAGCGTATTTTGATTGTTGGTTGCCATCAGCATGACACTGTCCGGTTTGTTGATTATGTCGATTACCTCTTGGATATGCGGGCGAAAGCTCGACACAAGACCAAGGTCGTCCGTCCAGCCCTTTCTGATATCCGTGGTGCGGAACGCAGTTTCTACCAAGTGATGAATTTGAGCGGCGTCCTCTTCGGTCGCGACACGAAAATTAAGCTCGTTCATTTTTGGCTGGAGAGATCTTCGGGTGTTCTGATAAATTTCGTGAGCTGTAGATTTTAAGGGAGAATTTGGCAAATTAAATATCCCTCGCCTAAGCTGCAATGTGGTAGTTGGTTTGTCTGGAATCAAGCCATGTTGTAGACAACTTGTAGTAGGAAGGGCGCGCAGAAAATCCCGCACAGGGCGCAAGATTTCGAGACGTTGCGCTTTGCTTCCAAAGCACGAATAATGAAACTAAGATACTTCTAGATCGCTAATGTGGTGAATATCCAATCAAAGGGAACACGGTATAAAAATAACTAAACTTGTGTCAGCAGCGCATGGTCGACTAAGTGCCGTGTTCTATTGGGGTTATAGATTCTGCAAAGACGCCCGGGTTGGAAAACACATTGATATTTATGGAACACCCGATATAACCATATAACTGCGTCTACAGGGACATAGAAGGATGCGTTGTAACCTGAGAAGAGTGCTCAGGATATATAGATGACATCATCCATCGACGCCTGGGCAGACAAAACATGCAGACGCTCGGGCCGCAATCCCCTTGTTTTGGCATCTCTTTTCCTCAGTGCCAACATATCAACCTCCACCATGACGACCGCAGCTGTATTCGGCTGCACGGGAGCAGTTGGCTCTCAGATCCTGGCTACACTCCTCGCGACAGACACATTTTCAACAGTGAAGACCATCTCCAGGAGACTGCCCAATGCGCAATCAGCTAAATTGCAAGCACTCGAGGAAAGCGACAGTTCAAGATGGGGCGGCATGATTTCATCTCTGTCCCCCAAGCCATCAATGGTTTTCAATGCGGTTGGTACTACAACAGCGACAGCGGGGAGCATCAAGAACCAGTGGAAGATCGATCATGATTTATGTGTCGAGAACGCGCGAGCTGCTAAGGAGGCGGGCGTGAAGACGTACATTTATATTTCTAGTGGAGGCACCAGAAGCTTTCTCTGGGGCTGGGTTCCGTATTCGAAGATGAAGGTTGGTGTCGAGGATGCCATCAAGGAGCTTAGTTTTGATAATGCTATCATTCTGAGACCGGGAATGATTATTGGAAGGGCGGAATCCAAGTCTTTTCTGTTAGAAAAGTTCGTGGAAGGCCTCCATAGGCTGGGACAGGGTGTCCAGGACAAAGTTGGTACGGCTGTGCTGGTCAATACTTGGATTTTTTTTGAAAGATTCAGAGCTGACTCGGCTGGGCAGGTCAAAATCAAACGACTATTGGTAGAGCAGCTGT
Source organism: Penicillium cf. griseofulvum (assembly GCA_028974015.1). Lineage (NCBI taxonomy): Eukaryota > Fungi > Ascomycota > Eurotiomycetes > Eurotiales > Aspergillaceae > Penicillium > Penicillium cf. griseofulvum. The sequence continues at coordinate 3,568,108 of JAPQKP010000001.1, forward strand.
AGCAGCTGCTCGTATGGCTGAAGAGGGCAAAGCCCCGTCGAACTATTGGGTGCTGGAGCAAGCTGATATTGTTAGGCTTGGCAGGGATGAGTGGAAGGAGTAAGGCGCGTTAAAGTGCCAGATTCGGGAGTACAGCGCTTCTTTTTTTTAACTTAGGAATTTTTGTGCGCGTAAAGAAGGATGTAAGAAGATAAATAGCAATCATAAATGGCAAAATCATCTATTTATGTACATCATGCATTAGCCAAGGAGGACATTTCGCATGGTATCAGTAATCATCAAGAACGAACATGACATGAAAATCTGATCATTAATATATTAGAGAAACAAAAGGTAGAAAAAGAAAGACCGGAGTCTGAAGCCAAGGACGCCGGGGTGGAGACATCGAGGCCAGTGCCAAGAGGGCGAAGCCGACAAAGCCCAAGCAAGCCAGGGGTTCCTAAACCGAGGAACCAAGTGAGGACAAGCGAGACCACTTATTTTTCATCAAGAAAAAAAATGTTCAAGATAATGCCCGCTGAACTCACACCGTTGAGGATTGTTCCTGGAAGATTGACCGCAAGCGGCGATTTGCATGCATGCGTAAGGTAACCAGTTCCTTAAGTGGCCGAAATCAGGACATTGTGAAGTCATCAACATAACCGAGGAGTTCTCTCCGATCATCACAAATGCGGGCATACTCCAAAAGAAGTCGGTATGTGTAAATTTCCATGTCCTCCCGCCGGAGCACCTTTTCGCCCCAGGCTTTCCCAGCGAGGGCAATCTTACGGGCTGCCTTGTCATGGCCGCCGAAGAAATACGCCATGATCCCATAAATATCGAGGTAGGTGGTGTCCATAGGGACGAAGTGTACCCAAGGGATCAGTCGCGAGTCGTGCCACTCATTGTAGATGGTGGCTTTGATGGGGAGGGAAGTGGACAACATGAATCCGCGGTACCGGCCACTGAAGGAGTTCCCGTCAAGATCGGGAAGATACTTATAGTTGTACATCTCCTTCATTGGCATACCAGGTGTGACCTCGAAGTATGGATCGAGATATGGACAAGTCGGGTCCGCTTCAATATAAGGCGTGCAAACAAGGTGGTTGAAACCCGTGTCGGTATGCTCGGAGAGAAGCTGCGGGATAGTACCATCGTTGTTCAACTTGTAATCGGCGTAGTTTGGAAGTCTGAAGTTGATACTGTGGCTTTGGTTCTTTTCAGCCTGAGCCACTGATGTCGCGTTCATCATCGACAGGAATCGGTGTCTCTGGAAGCCTGTCCAGTTGGGCTCTCGAGCCCGGCCTCCCGTAGCAGCACCTCGCCATACAACCTTGTTCTTTTTCGATTCCCAGCGACCACCGTGCTCATTCTCCCCGCCGGAATAATGGTCATTCTGTGCCCAGTACATCGCTGGGGGAAGGAGAATCTCGTTGTTCATGGGAAGTTTGGATCCACCAAACAGTGGCATCAGATTGTGTGAGGTTGATATAGAAATTGGCTCAAGGAAGCTTCCATGCAAAACTTGCATCTCTGGACGCACACATGGGTCCTTGGCTAGGGTGAAATTTGATACATAGCCGTGGTATGACATTCTGCCAAAATTGTCATATTCCCAAGGAGGGCTACTGAAGTCCACCATGGGAAGGGTGCTGTTGCGCGCAGGACTTCCCGGTGGGCAGCCAACCCGCGCCATCTCCCAGTAACCTCCTTTGCCGGGACCTGCAAACTGAGGATCATAAGGTTCCGAATCTTCGCGACCTGAGTCGGCCAAAGACATGTATTCGGGGATAACGCGGCTCGGCTCAGTCATAACACGGTCTGCCTGCTCCTTCTGTACATACTCGTTGACTGTCTCCCAAGGGACAACAAGCCGGGTCTCGTCCATGACATTAATTGGCATGTCAAGATCGGGAAGTCGATCCTCCAATTTCGCGACCAGATCATACCACGAATCCATCCAATTTCTTGGCTCATCGGTTTTCAATATTGTGGTTTTGTTCCGAACAGTGATACGGGTCGGGATGCTTTTAGCTTGTCGACGTAACTGCTTCGGCTCAAGAGCCCAGTATGGAGTCAGGTCGTGATAGATCTGGTCGAAGAATTCTTCAATGATCAACGAGTCTTTCGACTTTGCGAACTCGTACCATTCTCCAAATCCAGGAGGAGGATGTCTTCCACGGCGGGCTCGATATTGTTCTGCAGCGGTCCGAAGGTCTTGCGCTTGTGTTCGCAGGAGTTCGTCTAGATCGGTCTGCGCGGTATGGATAAGAGCATCGATGGGGTGACTAGTATTGTAGCCATTTCCTGCATAGAAGGTTGGTGATGAGAAGGCCTCATGGCTGGGCAACATCCAGATAAGGCCTAAGAGAAAGAAGACTGCGACCACTGCGACTCGGCCTGCGCGTGAGTTGAATGTCGTCATCATAGATGGCATCTTGAACACGGGCATTTTCTCGGCAGCTTTGGCTTGAGTTTGTATGATTTCCGTGATAACCGTAAGCTAGCAGCTCGGTGCGGTCATGCCTGGAAATAGATTTCCGGAGATACAAGCCTCGTGATGGCCAGGGTCAGGGTCCAGGGTATAACGAGTAGAAGGTATAAAGAGTTCACTCATTCATGTTTATAGGGGTCTTCAGAAGAAAGGAAGAGCCGAAGAGAAAGCAGATTCAACGGACGGGCTAATAAACTAACTACAATAGGAAATGATCAATGTAGACTTATGTGGGGTCAATTTGGGATTCTATGGTCAATGTTGTATTGGTGTATGTCACTTTTAAGATACAGATCGTCCAGCCTGCCCGTGTGTAGTGGGGACCACGTTCTCCCCAACTCTTATTTTATCGTTCTTTATCTTTATTAAAATACTGTATATACGGGTGAAACACGAATGAATTACTAAAAAATTAATATATGATTATCTACTAGTAAACTAGTAAATTAATATGCCAGATCTATTGGACTAATTTAATATGCCAAGTGTGGTTGGGCCTACGGTTATATGACCTCATCATCGGAGGTAACATGTACAGTCACTTTCCGGTTTTCCAATTTTTTTTCTCCGATTTTTTTCCCTCGCTAACTACTTGGGTAGTTTATTCGATTTCCCCTTTATTTCCACATGTGGGGAGTTTTTTAAAGTTGAGAAGGTTGGACCCACGAAGATATTTCTGCCTCAGGCATATATATACGTATATATATATATTTATGCCTGATTATGTCTGAGCTAACGTCATATCTCAATCTAGGTACATGATATAGAATTGGAACAATGAAGTTATTGTCCAAGTCAATCAACGGTTGCGATCTTAACGCTTCTCTCAGAGCCAGCCTTACTGCCAACAGCCAATGCAGTTCGTCTACCATCTGAGTCTTGGATCCATTTCAAGGGACCAGGAGGCAGAGATTTCGATGAATCCAACTTCAAAAGCTGCTGGATATTACCGTCGAGATCTGGTGGCATCCCGTGGGTAAATTGAAATTTACCGCCAAACTTGGTTGGGATGTTGGCATCGTCGATGTACTCCCTGAGAGTGGGAAGGACCTCCGCATCCAAGAGCACTACAATCTTTTCTGCAGTATAAGGGTCGACCCAGCCCTTAAGGTACTTCCAGACCGTGCTGTAATATGAGGGCGCATTGCATACCTGTTAAGGTTATCAGTAGGCGTCCACGGGTGCAATGCCATCAGGCCAAATAAACCAGCAACCTACAAAGACACGTTGAATAGTCTCTGGGTAACATGTTGATAATAACCAACTGATCTCTTGGGCAAAGAATCGCAAGCCCCATGCTTGCTTTAAGCCCAAATTTGATGCATCCACAACATATATTGAATTGCTGACTGGGACCGAAGGGTTCGGCCTGTCTGTCATCATCGAGCAAAGCGGAAGGATGAACCGAATGAGATAGTCATGATACACAGAGGCCAATTGCAGCATGTCCGGATTTGGCGGCTCAACTTTTCCTGATTGGGAATACATCCAGCGACTGTTTTTGCGCGTCGTTTCCCAGCGTGTAAGGGCATATTTGTCGAGGCGATCCAGGTCGAGCATGCAAATGGGTAACCCGTTTTTGTCCCTACGGCCAATCCAATGAGGATACTGTATATGTCAGTGTATACTGATACTCGAACCCAAGTCATACTCTCAACCCAACGCGTACTCACAATTTGACGAGCTTGGTCGAAATTTGCAATGTCGACTAAATCGTACAGCCTGAGGATATCCTTCTCTTCGCGGAATTTATATGTCTCCTCGAACTGTTTGAGAGCACCATCCGGGTCAAATTGACGGGCGACTAGAAATCGCCTAGTGGGGTCAGCACCAACGGCAGATTTCGCCTACATAACGTACAAAAGGGTGGGTGGATCTGATAGCCCGTCGCACAGGTCCCGGCTTTCCAGACTATCGGGCCGAGTCAGAAGCCCCTTTTCTTGAGCATATTGGGTGAATGCTCTAAACGTAGCCTCATGTTCAGGAGGAATGCCGATATTAGGTTGCGTAACCTCCATGAGGAAAGTACTTCAAAGATATAAAGATTTCAACAAGCTGCACGAGGCCTAGAGTGATGGTACTGTCAACTAGGATCCAGGCGGCGATATAAGGTTGGTGCGAACCTGTTACGCGGCCACAATGATCTGCGATCTGACGCATGTGAATACCCCGCGGAGGATATCCAACCCGACTGGCCGGGCCATCTGGGCACCATCGGCGGCTCCTAGCAGGGCTGTAGTCTCCCAAGTCGCTTTTGAGTTAGAATATGTCCTATAAAAATTGATTGCCAGTTGAGTTGCGAATTTGCCTCAAACATTTGAATATTTTGGCGCTCAATCAATTGGGATATTATTTAGAATATATTTTTATACCCCTCAATTCAATATATACAGTTGCGTAGTAGCTTATACAACTAAATAAAGTCGCCCTTTACCATAGAGGGATTGAGTAACATTAGTGAATCGAAAAGTGAGAGATATCCGAGTAAGAAGTAAGAGATATCTAGTTCAGTAAAAGGTAAGAGATAGTCCTCATTTTATAGATGTATGCCTGACAAAGCTGGCCTCGATTCTAGGGTTCCAGCGGAGTGGGTCCAATATTAGACAGATGATTGGTTCGGGACAACCGCTCATCCCGCGACACACCAAGCGTTCTGAGCCCTACTGTTCCTCTTCCTCATGCCGCCTCCTCTGGTGAGAACGTGGGATTACATTCGTGTTCACCTGCGAATTGAATGTGGTCGCGGATGGCGTTAAATCTAGCCGAGAAAGTTCTTCGCACCCGCTCTTCTTGATAACCGACTCAGTTCCCCGCGACTACTGGGTCCATGGAGTCAATCGCTTACAATGGTTGGTGGATGCCTCGTATAGCTTCTGCATGAGGCCAGATCAGGGGTAGCGTGGAATCTTCAACGGCCCTGGGCAACCTATCATAGACTTACTTTCAATTGTATTCTCCTGCTGTCAGCATAATTACGCACACGTTTTCGTGCGATCCTTGTTGGGTTCTAATCGCTGTGACTTCTCATTATAGAACCCCTGCATGCGACAAATGTCAGAATGATTTTTTGTAAGACTGGTCTACCTACTGTACAGGTACCCGCTACCTCGTCGCCTTGTTGCTCATTACCCCACTCGATGCGTGGCTTGCTGAGTGAGACTGGATAAAGGCGCTATAATACCGCCATTGGCTTGGAAATGCCGGCCCGCACATACTCTGGGCGCTTTTCGCTTGGGCCGAGCTTTCAGCTGCTCCATTCTAAATTACAACGTTATGCCATTCAGAATCTCACCTTTCCCCAGTTTCCATTGACAACGGGGAAGAGCCGCCAAGATAAATAGAAATAGGCAAACGTTTCGTGCTTGTGTCGGACCAAGCAAAACACGTTATATCACCCAATGGCTACAGTTCAAGATGATGGCGAATATAATTTGCAGGAGGCATGGGACAAGGCGTGCACGTCCTTTGCGCAGACAGCCAAAATCGACCTCACTACAGCACCGAAGTTCTCTGTAGATGAAGTCCTTGATCAAATTCGCGTGAAGCAGGACGATGATGACGAGAAAAACAACAAGTACATCGCTGCAAAAGATGCGATTGGCAAGACATTGAAATTTGTCACGCTTCTGGGTGGGATCGCTGCCCAGGGTGCGAGCATGGTAAGTGACTATTACCTCCAAGGGCGACGTTGCTAATAGTAATTACCAAGGTATTTGCGCCCGCTGGACTGTGCTTCAATGCAATTTCATATCTAATTGACACTGGAGCGAAATTCAAACGCATTTTCAGCAGCCTGGCAGAGCTATTCCGCCGCATCTCGGACGTGCTCGAACGCTGCAAAATCTACATGCGCTTGCCTGCGGACGCGGTTGACGTAGCTCTTCGCAAGATTATCAATGAGGAGCTGGTGTGTTTTGTCGATATTTGCGCGTTGTCGATTAAGGTTCTCAAGGGCCATAAAGTCTTCATCGCGCTCAAGGTATTTGCCTTCGATGGCGACGAAGGTGTGAGCGGCCAGCTGGCTCGTCTCACCACGCTAGTTGAACGCGAGTCTCAGATGCGGGCAACACTAGGGTTTGAGTCACAGAAGATGAGCGAGAGAAACATCATTGAGAACAGAGACGGCACGAGAAAAATCAACGTGACAGTCGATAAGCTACTCAGACTTGAGAAGAAGAGGGAAGCAGACACTTCCTCAAAGAAGCTCCTGGAGAGTATCGATTCCAGTCTGTACAATCCAAGCGAGGCTTTCAAAGTCGTTCAAAGGACCTTCCGACGCCTGTTGAGTGACCGAGTTCAGGGGAGTGGAGAGTGGCTTAAGAGTGATCCGCTGTATGCTGAGTGGGCGTCCCACGAAAACTCGCCATTCTCAGTCTTTGGTATCTCCGGAGGTGAGGGATATGGCAAATCGTTCCTCTTTGCGAGCATTGTCAAATACCTACAAGACGAACAACCTCAATCTGAAAATGACATGAGGTGCATTTCCACTGCCTACCATATCTTTGATCATGATAATAAACAAACATCTTTGGTCCAGGCCCTCAAGGTCCTTGCATGGCAGATTGCTGACCAAGATATTGTTTACCGGAAAGATATAAGCTCTGTGAAGGCAACTGGTATCAACCAGATAGGGAATCTTTGGGACATTCTCTTTTCCAAATCGTACAAGAGTGACTCAACCTTCTTTCTTCTCCTGGACGGCATTGACCAGATAGAGAAGAGCGAGCTCAAGGAGTTTGTTCAAGTTTTAGAGGAATTACATGCTACCTCCGAAAGTTGGGCAGACTTCAGGCTTCGCATTTTTATCACTGGGCGAAATGACACAATAAGCAAGGTCAAGAGCCAGCTTGGGGGAGGAATGTTGGCAATAGACGCGGCATCCGAAAACAACGATGATGTAGAGAAGTTCATTATTGACCGTATGAAAAAGATGGAGATTCTAAGCGGCTCGTCAGATCAGGTACGCTCTCTCCAACTTGAGATCTTAGAGAATTTGAAGGCCCATACCCATGGCGATTTCGTCAATATCGGCCTCCTACTGCATGAGATCAGCGGGAAGCAGCGTCCTGGTGAAATCAGGGATATCTTATCCCGCTCGGGAGGCAAGCGATCCGACACTATCGCGAGAAAGATTGAACGCCTCAACGAGACACTCAACGAAGAGGACATTTCGGACCTGAACACCATCCTTACATGGGTTATCTATGCCTGGTGGCCACCAACTCTAGCAACGCTAGAGGGAGTCCTCTTCCTAAAGGCTGGGGAGTCATCGCTTCGGCCTCTGGCAGAAAAGATAACTGACGAATATTCCTCACTCGTCCGGATTATGGGAGAACCGCATCCCACGACTAAGGTTATACCAGCCGATTCGCATGTGGAGCTTGTCTCCGACTCAATCATGGAGTTCATACTCAACAATGATGAGTCCGACAACCTTGAAGACGCCCCAGACCTAGACCGTACTGGTAATATCAGCGAAGTCGAAGTCAGGATTGTCCGTCGATTCTTGGAGTCTGTCTGCGATCCCAAACTGTTCTCCAAATTTGGGTTCGAAGAGTTCTTCCAGCGGAAACTCAAAGGGAAAACCGCGCTTGTCGGAGTTGACTTCTATAGCATTAACCCAAGTATGCTGTCAACGTGCTTGGAGGTTATTAACCACCAGGAATCCCCAACATTAGCCTCGCTACTCTCATACACGTCGTCCTGTTTCCATAGGCATCTTGAACGAGCAGACCCTTCACTGATGCAGCCACAGCAAAAGATAGCTCTTGGTCCGCAGTTAGTCAACCTCTTTGCAGACGAAGACACAATTAGAAAGTGGTGGAGACCATTCGACAGTGTGATACGATGTTATTGGATCTACGAGGACGAATTTCCTGAGATTGCGTTGAAGTGGCTTCAAGACTCTGCGGTCACCAGAAACCTCCCTGATGATCAATACAAATGGGTGAAAAGTTTGAGTTCGAAGTCTGAGCCTGATGCAGATATTATGGAGCACATTGCAAAATTTACTGCCCGTCTCTGGTTGAAATCGGGTCTTAGTTCCGACCAGATTGCCGGTTGCTTCGCTGCGGTTCATGGATATATCACCAAGGTATGTCCTTAATAATGCAGCGCAAACTTTAGCGAAGACTCGAAGCTAATTGATTCATCAGATTGAAAATCGCAAAAACCCACAGATTCAAAGGTCAATCGAGGACCCGGAACCCGATAATATCGACGCCTCCCAAATTCTGGATGCCGCTGAATGGGCCCGACAGAAGCTCGGGCTGGACAGTCTAGGATACTACGAGACCCGCAACCTAGCGTGCACACTCAGAGAGTACATGAAATACACCGAGTCCATTGAATATCTCAAACTCTCGTGCTCGCTCCGGGAGTACAACTGGCTCGCGCAATGGGGTCTTGCAACCTCATATGCCTGCCAGGGAGAATTCGCACTTGCGGTTGAGGCAATAGAGACTGCGAAAAATGTTATCACGTGTAGCGAAATACGCGATGATGATCATGAGCTGATAGGAATGGACCGCGACTTGGCTAAGTACAACGAGATGTTGGGTGATAATCACAAATCGTTTGCGATATACGAGGAAATGCTGCGGAATGACCCAGATGACTACTTTGCGGCGTTGGAGATGACGATACACTTTCACAAAGACAAGAACTACGAGGGCTTGCTCGAATTCCTTGATTCACGGAAGGCCTCCATCGACGATTCAACCGGTCTAAACAGGCGAACCCTGATGTTCCATGAGCTCTACTCCCACAGTGGGTATCACGAGGCAATTCTCGCTCTGTCGTCTGATAGCAAGGCCTTTAATTTTATCTTTGAAAGCTATCAAGAAGCCATTATTGCGGCTAAACAGCAGCGCGCCAAGGCGACCAGTAAGGGCGACATCGACGGAGAAATACTTCATCATTCATGCCAAGCGTTCCTCATGGATAAGTTTGCGTACCTTTGCTACAACAATAGCTCCGACAACGTCGAACGGAGGGAATTCGCCATCGAACAGTGGGTAGACATCTTACTGATCGATGAAACACCCGAAGAGAGGGCCCTCTCATATACGAAAGATCTTGTCCGTAAAAGGCTCGCAAACGTGTTTTTCCATGAGGCACTTCGGGATGCAGACACCGCAGCTACCTATCTGGAGCAGTTGGAACAGCTGGCCACGTTAAAGTCCACATATGACACCGAGCACCCTAAAACCTATGTGGCAGAACTTTTCGCACGATACTACACGCTCCAAGGCGATGGAAAGAAGGCCAAAGATGCCGTGCGCGTACATATCAAACGCAATATCGACATTCTCTCTGATGATGATCCTTTGAATGACTGGCAGGGTCATCGGGGCTTAGCGAAATACCTCATGTTCGCAGGCCAGGACGTGGACTGCCTTGTCGCTTGGTCGTTGGTCGTTTCAGGTGTCGACCCGGACGATCCAAATTCCTCGGATGCCGAGACAACATCCCAACTCTCCTCCGTGGGCGTAGAGTCCGTGAGCTTAGATTCCATGGGCTTTGAGGAGCACTGCTATGGCTGCGGTGTTCGCCAGCGCCCGGAGAATTTTTATATATGCAGAGAGTGCGACGATACCGCGTTTGACGAGTCCTGTTACACCAAGCTACGCGAAGGAACCCTCGAGGTAAATATCTGTGGCAAGGATCATGACATGCTGCATGTCCCACCATTCGATCCCGTCCAGCGCCAGAGAGTTGGTCGGGGTAACGTCCTGGTTGGCGAGGAAATCATTCCCGTTACCGAGTGGCTCCAACAACTCAAGGAGAAGTGGGATATCCATTCGTGATTGTAAGCGTGTAAGAAATTTGTCACTGTTTTTGGTTTCTGTCTTCGGACCGCATCGAAATGAAATAGTGTTGCTACACTGGGTAGCGTCTCTTGAACAGCCAGTCCTTGGACAATATATATATATATATATAGCACATGTATTTTGATGTTCAGTAACTAAAAACTGGAAATTGACTCCACCAACATCAAACACAACATCACATCACATATCCAACGTCCATCTCGAATTCGATACAGTGCTGTTTCGGCTTTTCTCAAAGCATACAATGGGACAGTAGAATGATGTCGCCCCATGGGTGAGTATCATGAAACATCATTAGATGGCATTATCTTTTCATGAAAAAATAACTTCCTATTTTCGGTACTTGGTAATTGGCTCCGAGGTCGAGGCTGAAGATTGCCATTTCCCCGATATTCCATTCAGTAAGGTGAAGTTAGAGGCTGAACCCCAATGCCATAAATATCTCCAGTGAGTTGTCTTTCCTCCACATGGTAACTCGTACTTCCAGAAGCGCAGCCCGTCCTAGGGTTTTCAAATTACACTGCACTTCGTACTTCTCCCCACGAACACGAGATGCCTAGAGAAGCAAGTGCTCAACCCGAGCCTTGGCTAAAAATGTACGAGCTGGATCGTCCAGGAATATTACTGCATTGGGGCCATTCAACACAACAGTTCAGCCCCCAGGTAACATATGCCGATCAATAATGCGGGGATTAACACTAACTCCAAAAATAGATTCAGGGCTATACTGTTCGAAGATCAAGTTCTTCACAAGAACTTTATCTAGAATTTTATAAGGTACACTATTAATAGATTCGTCGAGGGAATGAGAGACTTGATTCCTTATGAAGTCACAAAAGATACAAATAGCATGGCGTAAAGGTCAAGAAATAATATTTTTGCTTGGAATGCACTATCCTAGATGAGTCCCAAAATAAGAATACGAGAATCACTAGATCGTCTACTCCTTTGTCATTGTTCAGCACCTCCACTTATCGACCGGGGATTATCTACCAATCCTCCAAGTCGTTAATAATATCCATCGTATTCAAACTTGGCAATTGAACTCATCGCTCTATTGACGATGTCGATCTCTCGTGATGAGTTCTATTCTGGCTTCACTCGGCACGATACGAGCATTTACATCGATGAAGTTACATCTTTCACTTCATTTGAACAGGCTCGATGCCACCCAAAAAGCTATATAAATGACCACTTGTCCTCGCCTCTACATTCCTAACCATCCTCTCAAACATAATCAGATCTCAATCACAATCTCAATACCAACAATCACATTTACCTTTCCAACTTCTCAAACCAAACCTCCAACTTCCAACAAAATGAAGTTCACCGCTGCAACAATCGCTGCCATCGTTGCCGTCCTCCCCATGACCAACGCCTGGATCTTCACCAGCTGCAGCCGACAGTGGGACGGCGAACACAACAAGGGCTGCACCAAGGCTCCATGCAAGGCCGGCACTAAGATCGACTGGGAGAACCAATGGTTCTCCGACTGCACTCTTCGCCTCTACAGCGACGGCTCCTGCACCAAGCAGATTGGAATTGCTTCCGATGACTGGAATGACCACAAGTTGAGCAAGAGCATGGGTAGCTTCCGCGTTTCGGGATGCCCCAAGGACTAAGCTCTTACCTTGCCTGTGATGGATATGAGGGCCATGCTGGGATACTGGGCAATTGGAAGCAATTGGGGGTATTTGTTTGGCTCTATCTTTACTGTTTGATGTCGAATGGGATAGTTGGTCTTGGTTTTCACTGCGGTGTTGTACCTAGCACTTGAATCGAAGGAATTTTGAAATTTGGATATAGGGATTCTAGAAATGGTGTATGTTACACGTAAACACTAGACTTTGACGGCGGGTATCATAACTAAACGACAGGTAACTAACTGCGTAGGGTCTCTAGTTCCATGGTCCGATATATTCCAGGTAAATTACCCTAGACTCGACACTGGCCATATACTAACTGCATATATATATGAATGTCTCATACCAGAAAGAAAAACTTCAACCCTTCTGAACATCTGAACAGGTGAAAGTGATAATTTCCACTCTCCAATGTTGTCAATGTGGGACACGCTTACCTAATCCCTTGGCCAGGCCGTTGGATGTTCCAACCTTCTATTGGAAGCGGGTAACTCTCTGCCCCGCTTCTTACCTTTTCTCAACTTCCGTCTTTTTGATGGTCTGCTTTATTCCGAGGCGGATATATGGTCTTTAGTACCCCTTCAAGATCTTGGTGCCACCGACTCAATGTCACGTCCAGTCAGACCGCAACGCGCTCAGAAGTATCATGCCAACTTTGGCACATCCAGAGAGCGAGAATTCTATAAGTAATCTACCACCTTTGTTTGTAAACACCCACGCTGTACTCGTCCGACCTCGCGAAGCACCGACTGAAGGCCCGTAGGCTGACAGTGCACCTACTTCCCTAGGTATCTACCACCGTACCATCTCAACACACACGCCCTACAACACATCGGGCCTACTACCCAATCAAAAGAATATGTCGCTCGATCCTCAGCGGACCCCGTCTTGACGGCATTTGCCCAATTGGGCACCTTGCGACTGGATGCGCAACGTGCGCTGATCTCGCTCTTCGGTCGACACGAGCAACACGTTCTCACTGAAGCCACTCGAACCCTAAGTTTGCAGGATGATGGGGACCATGACACGCGAGATGGACTTTGGGTCGGGAGCTGCACTATGTCTTATGATCGCAGCATGTGTAAATCGGTTATGAATTCTACCCCAAATGTGTCAAACCCCAGGGACGGAGTCTTTGTTGTGCCCGATGTTGCCAAAGATAACGCATTCTCGGACCATCCAGATGTGACTACATTCCCGAACATTCGCTTTCTCGCATCGAGTCCTATCATCAGCCCGAAAGGCGTGGTGATTGGAGCCTATACGATCTTCGACGACAAACCTCACGAGCCTCTGGGCGCCGCGTCACTCCAATTCCTGGTTGATATTGCAGCTACCGTCATGGATTACCTGGGAACTAGTCACTCAAAAGCACAGCATTTCCGCAGTGAGCGCATGATGGTTGGCCTTGGAAGTTTTCTGGAAGGAAAAGGTAGTTTGCGCAACTCGTGGGTTCTCGACACAGATGTCCCTCAAACGAAGTTTGATGAAATAGATTATTCAGAGGGGCATGTTAATCGAGAACAGCAAGAAAAGCAAATTTCGCATGATTTGGCTCAGAATGACGCACCAAACCACCTGCCTTTCCGTCCATATAGTCTTCATATCCCTAGAAACAAGTCCCTGAAAGGGAATAGGGAGCAATATCAGTCACTTTCCGACTCGACCACCAGGAAGAGAGACGATAAGGCCTTGTCGAAACTCAAAGAAGCATCCCAAGCGGCCATGGCATCCGGAAACGATCAGTCAAGGCAGCAATCACCGAAGGATGATTATACTGCCAAAGTGAACGAAACATTTGGACGTGCAGCCAATCTCATCCGCGAGAGTATCGAAGTTGAGGCAGTTGTCTTTTTCAACGCCAATTTCGGCTCCCATGGAGCTTTAGTGAGTAATATGAAGTCTGACACGGAAGGCAGTGGGCTTGAAAGCTGTTCTTCGGGGGATGAGGCCAAATTCCGAGGCTCCCAGCAGAATTCATTCGAAGATCAAGAGTCTTTTGACCCCGAAAGCTCAGGCAAAGCTACGTTAAACCCGTGCGAAATACTCGGATTTTCCACTTCGAATGCCTCCAGCATCAATGACCAGTTGACAGACGATAACAAGATCGCGTTATCAGAGTCATTTCTTGCGGGTCTTTTACACCGATATCCTCGAGGGAAGATTTTTAATTTCGGTGAAGATGGAACAATCTCATCTGATGATACCAGTGATGGTGTTTACAAAAGATTTTTGCGACCTCCTAAGGGAAAGAGGTACAAAATAACACGGAAGTCGCTTCTGCGCCAAGATGCACAGACCTTGCTTCAACTCGCCCCCGACTCTCGAAGCATTGTCTTCTCGCCGTTATGGGATTCGCACAAAGGTAGATGGTATTCAGGGGCGCTTACGTGGACAAAAGCACCTCACCGTGTCTTTACCTCGAATGATGAGTTGGCATTCCTCTTGACATTTGGGACTAGTGTCATGGCGGAAGTGCACCGACTAGGTGCTCATTTCGCCGATCGAGCTAAAGCAGACTTGCTCTCAGGACTCAGTCATGAACTTCGATCCCCTCTGCATGGCATTTTCGGAAGCGCAGAACTTTTGAATGATACTGTTATGGACGCGCTACAACGAGGTTTCGTTCACACGATCGCTTCTTGTGCATTCGTACTACTAGGCTCGATCAATCAGCTCCTCGAGTATGCTAGTATCAATGATATTCGGCTAAAATCTATCGCCGAACCTCCCGGTCTGCATGGAATTTCTGTCGACCGGAAATTGCCCCTGGTCCGCCGTTATTCACAGCCTGGAAAGGTTGATGTCGAGACTTGTGTCGAACTTGATGCTGCCGTAGAAGACGCAGTTGAAACGGTCTTCGCTGGGTATTCATTCTTGAACAATTCACAGTCCCCTCTTCATGCCGTCGCTAGCGCTGCTAGCTTGGGTAGCAAGCATCCCGACACCCAGGGTGGAGTCAAGGTGATTTTGGACATTGATCGCACCCACAGTTGGAAATTTTCCACACAGGCTGGGGGTTGGCATGTCATCCTCACGAATATCTTTGGCAATGCCTTGAAATTCACCCAAAATGGATATATCTACATCTCTATGAAGGCCTCTCCGGCCAAATACAGAACAGGCGGCGAGGTCACGAGCTCAACAGTTACTGTCACTGTAAAGGACACTGGATCTGGGATGGACCCGGATTTCCTGAACAATGGATTGTTCAATGCTTTCTCACAGGAAGATAGCATGACAATCGGCAATGGTATTGGATTGAATATCACACAACGAATGATATTATCACTTGGCGGCGATATCCACGTCAACTCCGAGAAGGAGGTTGGCACTGAAGTCATAACAAATGTGACTCTTAATCATGTGTCTGCTCTGGATGACCTGGACAGGTTGAATAGCCACTCTCCCATCACCATGACGCAAAGGCTTACACGCGCGAAGACTATTGGAATCTTAGGTCTCGGAACTTCTGAATTACACGCGGCTCTACACTCATCGTTACAAAAGTTGTGTGAGGACTGGTTCTATATGGAAGTCCTCTCAGTGGAGTCTTCCGAAACACAAGTCGTCCATTGTGACTTGTACATCTCTTTTCAGGAATATCTGGATGCAAGGAAGTTGGAAACGGCTACTGCGCCCAGGCCAGGTGCCCGGTTTTCTTCGCCTGTGATCATAATATGTCCATCCCCGAGGACTGCGCACTCGATGTCCGCCGGAGTCCAAAATAGCGGGGATGCACGTGTGCTCGAATTCATTAGCCAGCCATGCGGACCGCGCAAGTTGGCGAAAGCATTAGAAGCATGTATTAATCGTCAGCAGCTGCGGGTTGATTCTCTCCAGGGCAAAGAATCCACATCGGATAGCTCGGCGAGCTTGCCAACAGATCTCAGCACCGATGAGCCTAGAATGGACTCGACTAGCCCGTCATCAAATGGAGGGGTCAGTGAACATCCCACGACCAAAGTGGTATCAACTTCAGACACGTACAGTCGATCCTCGACAGGGACTCTCGAGTTGTTGAGAAACTCCCCAGGGAATGTTGATGACCCACTTTCTCCATCTGAAGGGGTCGCCGCCATGAGCCACGATACACCCATCAAAAAGAAAAATGACACCCCCTCCAACCTTCCAAGTACCGTTCTTCTTGTGGACGACAATGACATCAACCTCAAAATTCTCATTGCTTTTATGAAGAAGTTGAAGTGCGATTATCTTATTGCGCAAAATGGAGAAGAAGCGCTCGAGGTTTTCAAGGCCAATTTCTCTGTCATTGCAATGATTTTCATGGGTAAGTTTTTCGAACATTTTCACAAACATTCCTTGACAATCTAATATTCTCAACAGATATTTCCATGCCAATAATGGACGGCCTAGAATCAGCTAGGCGAATTCGCGAGTTTGAGAGATCACTGGAAACTAATTCCCGTGTCATGATTGCGGCCTTGACTGGCGTAGCGCAAGCCGACATGGAACGCGATGCGACTGGGTCTGGTATGGACTTATTTCTCACGAAACCCGTACGGCTGAGGAGTCTTGTGCCAATAATCAAAGGCATATTGCCCCGAATCCATGCACTGTGGCAAGAGTAGGAAGCGACGATTCCAGCTCAATCAATAAGGTACATTTTGTGCCCTAAGATGTAGAGCAGCATCCGTTTACGATCAACCTCCCTGCCGAAGTCATCCGAATGTTCATCTAAACTTATTACCCTCAACTAGCCTGTTCTATATTTGCACATATAACAATACCCACAATAATGCATTCCGTTCATTACATCCAGTTTTTCTATCATAAGACACTCTTCGTCGCCCTTACGGGGTGGGGTGATATTAATAGATAATCACGAAGTTCTATTCATATTAATATCATTGGTCTATCCAGTCGAAATGCAAGCGCCGCAGTTTTCAAAAATTAGCCACCCCAATGGAGAATCTATATATTTAACTCCCGGGCAGATGCAATAGGCAGTATCTCGTCCTTTTCTTTCGAAGTCCACGCCGCGTTCTTGCCCCATGAACGGGAGAAGTTTTCCAACGCTACTGTAAGTGCACCCATCTTCGGTTCTATATGCTTTGTCCACTGCTGGACAACATAGAGCAAGAACACGAAGAATATCACCAGAATAACCCCAAGTCGGAGTATGTTCGGCGTTGGGATATAAGACTCCGGGTCAGGTGTTCCATCAGATTTCAAAGTCGGCTCAAAGCCAAATGTCATGGGTAGATAGACAAGGTAAACAAGCACAGATCGCATTAGTGGTCCGTGGACGAGATATAGCGGGAAGCTGATCGACCCCAGCCACAGCAGCACGGGGTGGGAGAGCATCCGTCGCATGAATGGAGAAAACATCACTCCAAGACATATCATCTGTGCCCCAAGGCTGGCGTAGTAGCGGCTGATGTTGGCACCTTTTGGGAAGATGATTTCGGCAAGTGATGCAAGTTGCGAAGACCATGCGGTTTGGTCGGCATATTGATCGGGATATGAGCAGATGTAGAGGCCCAGAGTGACGAGACCGTAGGGGAGAACTCTGAATATCGTACGTTGCTGGAGGGCTGTTAGGTTGTAGAATGAAAGTTCCGCTAGTATCATGCCAGCAAAAATGTTTGTACCGACAGTACCTGTGAGGAATTATCAGCATTGAATGTAGTATTGCGATATTATCGCAGACATACCGTCCAGGGTTGCCCAGCTATAGCTGTATAGAACCATTTGCGCACAGAGGCGGAAAAGTGGCGTGGTATTTACCAAAGCCAGCAGGGTCATGAATACATAAAGGGAGCCCCGGAAAAGGGGTAGTAGTGCCCATTGCGGTTGGTCGTAGGCATTTTCTCCGTACATCCAAGTTCCCACTAACTCTCGCATCAGATCCACGACGGCAGCGCTCAAAGATGCGCTTAGTTGAGGGCTTGTCGCTCTTAACCAGTATGCATCTACCCTTCTACCTAATTGGAAGCCACCGAACTGACATGCAAGCCAAGCTAAAATTGTCATCAGGGCAGCAGGGAAGACAAGTCTCCCCTTTCGCCGGAATGCGCATTTCGAAAGCGCAACGAGAGCATCAGTCGTAGCTCCTCGTCGGGCTAGTTGAAGTGGTTTTAGGGCATTGACGAACCCGAGTAACACTAGGAAGATGGCTACCCAGGCCTGGCCCTGTATGACGAGTCTAAAAATTGGTCGCTGAAATAAGATAGACTTTCCTGTTTCCGAGAAAGACGGCGGGATTAGATATGTCGCAAAGGAGAGGCAGGTATGGCTAGTGACCACAAAAAGAGCGGCAATTTCACGGAGACCCTACGGGAAAGACCTAGTGAGTGACAGTTAAATGCGGGGAATTGGAAATAATACTTACATCTGCCCAGCTACTGGGACGGATGTGAGCTGCAGATTGCTTGAGCGCCGGGTCGACAGTCATATTGAGCAAACGGGGTTCATTGTACTCCGTACTGGTCAATAGTAGAATGCAGATTCTGCAGCTCCCCTGGAACATATACACACATCCCGTTGGTAAATCATGTCTAGTTCCGGGGATATATTGAGAAACTTTGGAGATGAATACGAGATACGGAAACGTCGATGTGAGATCGCATTGAAATAGTTGACAGTTGACATCAAATAACCGAAGACGGAAGGGTTCGAGCGCGCTACCCACATTCCACGACCATGTGCATGAATTGGGTGTTGTAAAAAGTGGGAAGTTAGATCTTGATTTTAGATGTTCAATTGGTCTAGAATTCAGGGGTTATGTTGTAAATAAACAAGAATAGTCGCATATGGGCCCGTGTTATGCATTCTCTTTACTCTGTAGTCTTTCGGATATTCTTCTTAAGATGTTCCTTTTTTTTTATAGATCTTATCACCCCTTATAAGTGCTATAACTAGACAGATAAGAAGATTTACCTAGCAGAATATAATCTATACTATAGTGAAAAGAGTGAAAAGTGCATATAATATATGACTATGAAAGTTGAGAGTTCCAGATCGACAGATTTTCTGACCTATCGATTTTAGACAAAGACCAGAACAATTCGAATGTTATAAACGAAACATATAGATATCTAACGGTTAATCTACGTCTACTTTATAATACTTTACAAAACAGGAGTTAATCTATGTAGTTAGATACTTGGAATACGCCCCTTTGTCCATATTACGTCACCTGACACTAAACCCGATCAGGGCTTTGTTGATTTTGTTTCAACTGCACCTTTTCTCTCTCTCTCTTTTCTTTTTCCACAGTCCTCTGGCAGGCTGTCTCCTTTGGTCTCTCACTTTTTGTCTTTCGTTTCACCAAAGTCATTCTCTTACCTATAAGCCCTTTTGTTGAAATCGTCCCCGAATATTCTATGGTTATCGATAGTTGATAACAAATGTCCAGCGGGAACTGGGTGCGACATCGTGGCCATGGTCACAGAAAACGTAAACCCTCGATATCCGCCTCCCTCGGCTGATTTCGACCTCCCCGGCCGGCGAAGAATTCCCCACCCACCACGATTGGAGTCATTGACCGATCCACGCGCCCGAACCGCAAATTCCGTTCCGAGATCTTCGCCTCGCTCTCCCCGCTCTCCACGCCAGAGATCGCGTTCTCCTCTGCCGCAGACTCACAATGCTCATCAAAACCAATGGCCGCCCACTCCGCCTCACCATGGCCCCTCGCAGGGTACGAGGGGTGAATGGAAAACCCCTAGACCTACCGGTCGCCCTCAAATTTACGCCACACCACCTAACACCCAACCCCCGAACTGGCTCGCGCGAGACGACTTCGAACGATCGATGCATCGAAAACCTGCACCTACGCGAGGGGGTCTCCGTATATCCATGTCAACATCTAGGTTGAACAATAGGCGACCGAGGACGCGGGATTCTATGGAGCGCCGCCCACAGGACTTGAGCCCCCAGGGACTACCATTGTCACGCTTCCCAACAAACGGAACCGCCGATGAAAACCCTCCCCGTCCAAGCGTCAATTCGTCCGAAACCTGGCGCTCGAGTATTGAACAAGCCAGCGGAACCGAGCGCAGCAGCGTCCTGACCAAGAGCAGCTCAATCACCGATCTTTCACCGGATACTCCCGATGCGCCTTATGGGATGGACAATGGGATGAGCGTCGAAGACGCCATTTCCATGTATCTTGATGGCTTCAGCGACGTGACCGAAGAGCCTGGCTCGCCGAAATCCTACGCAGGGAGTAAAGCGCCATCAGTAACGCCTCCACCGTCACGCGATTCACACCTAGATGAAGGACATCCACTAGAATTTCCGTCGCTGAGCGACGTTCCTCCGATACCCCAGATGCCAGAATTTACCATGTCGCAAACCACCAGGCCAGATTCATTGTTTTTGCCAAACCTGACTTATTCCGAACCCACCCCCGTACCCCCCATACTCCCAGAATCTCCGTCAGAGTTCACACCATTGGAACCCGCACTACCAGAATATCCACAAGGAACCGACCCGTCAGACCCTGTTATACCAGACTCTCCGCCCGATCTCACTCCCTCCGTATCGCCGGTACCTGAGGGACCCGAGGTGAATCCTACACACCAACGACAACCCTCGAAAAAAGTGTTCATTCCTGGATTAGTCCCGCCACAACTCCGCTCTGGGGATGGCCCTCGAGACGATTATGGATTTCGCAAAGCTACCCAGTATGTAACCCTGGATGAATACGAGACCTGGAAACGTTCCTACTCCCACCATGTGTCGCAACGGAGAGCCAAATGGTGTGAATTGCTCAAGGAAAACGGGCTACCCACATCAGAGCCCACAACATTCCCACCGCAATCTTCCAAGGTCAAGCGATTTGTTCGCAAAGGAATTCCTCCAGAGTTCCGAGGTGCGGCTTGGTTCTATTATGCCGGCGGGTACGAGCTTTTGAACCGGAACTTTGGCCAGTATGATAAACTTGTTGCGAGTGCCATGAGCTCACCAAGTAACGACGACAAGGAGCACATCGAGCGTGATCTCCACCGCACATTCCCTGACAACGTCCATTTCAAACCGGAACCCACCGCCGAGCAAGCAGAACATTCCGGGAGCAGCAATCCGAATTATTCTAATGTCACCACGGAGACGCAGATGATTCAGTCCCTACGTCGGGTTCTGTATGCTTATGCGCTGCATAACCCAAAAGTCGGATATACCCAGTCTCTGAATTTCATCACGGGAATGCTCCTTCTTTTCCTTCCTGAGGAAAAAGCATTCTGGATGTTGCATATAATTGCCGCAGACTACTTGCCTGGAACCCATGAGATCAGTCTAGAGGGTGCCAACATTGACCTCTGGATCCTCATGGTCCTGCTCAGGGACACCATGCCAGCCATATATTCCAAGATCGCTGCTATGGGAGGGACCCCGTCGGGACGGGGCAAAATGCCTCCCTTGACAGTGACCTCTCGACTGCCAGACATCACCCTCGGACTGACCAACTGGCTTATGTCAGTTTTCATCGGAAGTTTGCCTCTAGAAACCACACTCCGAGTTTGGGATGTTTTCTTCTATGAGGGCTCCAAGACTTTCTTCCGCGTGTCTTTGGCAATCTTCAAAGCATGTGAAAAGGACATCCTCTGCGTGACGGACCCCATGGAAGCATTCCAGATCGTGCAAACCGTTCCTAAAAAGCTGTTGGATGCCAACATGTTGATGGATGAATGTTTTGTACGTCGGCACCGGGTCGGACAAGGTCGTATTGAAGAACTCCGAGCTCAACGTCGGAAGGCTGTTCGCGAAGAAAAGTTGCGACGATCAGTAGCCTTTAGTAAAGGTCAGCTTCACTCTGGGACGGATGATTTCACGGGCCGATCCCACACACCAATTCCGGGCCTCGAGCATCGGGTGGTTGGTTCCTGGCGTCAGTTGAAACAACATGCATTTCGTTAAATGACCACCCTAGTCTCCATGTCTGTTGGGCATCTTTTTTCAGACGGCCCTCCATGTTATCTTAATGTCTGTAATCATAATCGTGAATCTGACGGGTTTAGCGAGGGTAGCTCTCTGCATTATAGGCGTCTTGGATTCGAAAGGCGAACGGGGGAAATCGAGCATTTATAGCATTTTCCATTTGTACATAGAAATTACATATGTAAAGAGATAACGCTATGCGCATCAGTCTTCTCACTCGACCCTTTTTATTAGAGCAAGCTCTTTGAACAGCAGACGTATCTTTCTCCAGTCAAAGTACCATCTTCAACTCCCAGCGATTTTCTAGGTCAATCATTGCTTGCAATAATGGTGCTTGATTATGATGTGCAAGGTCCTAACATCGTCCAGCGGGGCAGGTGGCCCTTACAATTAACACAACCCCAGGATCATACAATCTGGAATTGTCGCCTTCGTCATCGGTAAAAGCCGAAGATGGCTCTCTCAGTACATGCAGCATTAGCCAGTTCTGTTCCACAGGGGATATTTCAGCCTCCCATAAATAGGCCAGTCGATGAGATCGTCTTTGGTCGTTGCTGTGAGTTCGTATATTCTGGTGAGTACTCTGTTCCGTTGCCGACTAGGAGGAAGCTGGTCCGAGTTACTGCACCTGAACAAGATTACATATAAATCCCAATAAAATGAAGGGGCACAGGAACAACCAAGAAGAGAAGGCTGTTGCTTCCCACTTTTCAACTGACAGATTATCATTGGGAAGTGTCACAGCAAGCTGATACAGTATGGCATTACAAGAATGGGGCTAACCTACCAAGAGAACTAATCCAAGTTATGAGTTGAATTAAATTAAGTTGGAGAGATGAAAAGAGCGGATGCGAGGACTTGTTACGGGGTCCTTGCTTAAGCAGGGAAAGGCGGGTTGAAAGTCCCTGATTCTCGAGAATCCCCTACAAACAAAGAAATCATGACACAAATGAAACTAAACCACTCCAGGTGTATTGTACAACACGTCGACAGGAAGAATCAGAAACAAGCAGTGGAAGGATTTTCAGGACATTGTCACCAAGAAAGGAATGCCGGAATTGGGCTGGCGTATCGTTGCCGATACTATTCCCCATTCTAGCACCTCTCTAAATTTCGTCGACTTCAATTGCGACCAGCTTTGCACCTTCGGTAAGGGTGCCATTGACAGGTGACGCCAGTGCCCCTGATGTTACTGCATATAGAGTCCTCTTGCCTTTTCCTCCAAACACCGCACTTGTCGTCCCAGCCACAGTGAGCTGGAAGGGAGAACCAATGACTTCTTCTTTGACACCATCCCGATTGACCTTCGTAATAACATTTGCGAAGTTCCCGGCAATGTAAATATCTCCTGTCTTGGTATCATAGGCAAAGTCGTCGCCCCAGACACCTGTTGTCAAAGTATCATATGGACCAATAGCCCGCCCACTGATGGGGTCAATCCTGACTCTGCCGAGGGTTTCCTTCAGACTGCTGGTATAGTACAGGAAGGTCTCTTCGCAAATAGTTATGACGTGGATACCGTTCACACCCAAGGAGGTTCCGGCTGGTGGCTTCATAGTGACATCGTCATGGACAACTTCGCGTTCACCGGTCTCTGGGCAGAGTCGGTACACGAGTCCCGCCATGCTGTCTGCGATGAGGACAGTTCCCGTGAGAGGATCCAAGGTCGTCATCCCGTTTGGGAACATGGCTTCTGGGATATCTGTGACCTTATTCGATGAGACTTGGTCAAGATTGTGGCCGGAGAAGCTCACATCCCAGACTGAATAGGTCCCCGGGAAGTCTTGTGCATCTGGTAAGCTGTAATTACCAAGAATAACCAGAAATTGATTTTCCTTGTATTCGGTGATTCCTAGAGCACCTGTCGCCCCGGGAAACATCTGAATAAGTTTCGCCGATGGTTTCTGTGCTGCCGGGGGCAAGGTGATCTGGTAAAGAGCAGGAATATCAAGTCTGGTGGCGAGGATGCTGCCGGAGGGCCCAATCGCCAAATTCTCGAGCCATGACCCTTGATCAAACTGAAACAAGGTCGATATGGGAGTGTCCGGGTGGCCTATACTTGAGGTGATGAAAGAGAGGGCCGCTAAGCCGTGGAGAAATATTTGCGACGAAAAGATCATTGTGACTGATGAAGGCCGGAATTGACTGGGAAGGTATGGATATGGTCGAAGTGAATACGTTTCTTGTTGCAGATACAGCTCTTATAAGGTGCCAGGGGCACAGAAGATGAGGACCAGGTTTTTAACAATGGATACATCTCTCACACCTTACACACTCATGTGTAAGAGTTGTATAATCATCAACAATCTTGTCAGTGGCTTTTATGGAGACTGATTCTAGACGAGTTATTGGCGGGACTGTCACCGTGGGATGGAGATAGGCGATATTGACTGTATTCCCGAAATCGGGTTGACTAATATACAATAATTATCTCTGAGCCCTAACAAGTCCTTAGTCTGGATGGTTCTGGATGGTTATCGAATGAGCAGACCTATAGTTTCATCTGGTATAAAAACTGGAAACATCTACGTAAGTCCAGGTATAATCCATGGAGGACCTATAAATTAATTAATTCCTACTAATTTATCTCCACATGGTCAATTTGCTGTGTCACTGGGCTACATAGCTAATTAAATGAAAGGTAAGACAATGATCATGTAATGCTCAGCTTTCTAGCCCGAAGGATTCTTTAGTTACTTACTACGACGTATTAGGATAATGGGGAGGCAGGTGTATTTTTAGTAGTTTTTGGTCTAGTCCTTTTGAGTTTACGTCGGGATATGATTCACGGCACGGGAATATAGGCCGCTTCTGAGAAGGTAGGACTTCGCAATTAGGGAGTCGGTTTAAATCATAGTAGCATGAGAATCAAACTCTGGCCCAAAGAGAAAATTTTAAGCAGGGCATTTTGATCACTGATTGAAAGAGCGTCGCAGCTATTATCTAGAATAGATTTTTGGACTGTCGCATCTCTCTTGTGCGTCAAGCGTATAGAGCAAAATTATCCTTTTTATCCACGTTGCTAAAGTTATCACAAAGAACCACAAGAAAAATCCCGAAGACATAGAACTGTCATAAAGCCGTCCTCGAACAGAAAAAGGAATTAAGCGACTAGGGAGGAAGAGGAAAGAGGGGAGGAGTTGTGGGGCGCCTCATTTGGTAACAGCAACTCCTGCAGACACCCGAACAAGTCTTCCAGCGGCACATCCAACGGCTCAGCCTTTATCGCAGACGGTGAGGATACAGAGCAAGAGGAATCGGACAAATCATTCCCCAGTAAGCTTGACAGCGACTGCAGCCTGTTTGGCAGTCGCAGCAGCATTAACATAAGGCGCCACCGCTTGCGCAGATCTTGTATTTCGCCAGTGAGGGTTTCTTTTTCCTTAAGGATCTTAGATATCTCTTCGGATTTTTGGTTGAGCCCCTCCGAGAGCTCTTGGCACTTTGCTTCGAGTTCAGTAGCCCGTTGCTGGAGTGTGTGATGGTGCTCTTCTTTACGTTCGCGGAATCGGCGCTGCGCGTTGCGGTTTTGCATGCGTCGCTTGACCTGCAACCGAGTAGTTAGTTCCAACTCCTTTGGAGAAGATCACAGGTAATGCGAAGCTTACAGTCTGTGATTTATGTTTCTGGCCTTCCTGTGAATCTGAGGTGGATGGCGAAGGCGAAATAGAGGTATCGGAGGAGATTGTGGAGTCGGAATTGACTATTCGATAAACCTCGGATGACTGTAGGCTGCGGTCCGCTTCAGCTGGCGACACTGAGCGAGGAATGAAGGTGTTGAAGGTAGGAAGGAGCTCGAATCCCTGGTATCCTGCCATATGGTTCTTCGCAAGTGAGCGACGTGTTTCCGCTGCAAGGTTGGAAGCCGAACTCACCATTCTAGACCCTAGCATTGGCATCTCTCCGCTCCTGTATTGCGTGCCAAAATGGCTGGGGCTTTGAGAGTTCCAATAGTCATCCATTGTGTGCGTGTGTGCATGCGTATCTGTGTGCGTAGCTGCGTAGCTTTATACTGACAGTGCGATTTGAGTTCTTGCGACGGAATTAATCGGATTGCCAACGAAGGGAGCATGTGCTTTATATATTCAGGTTGGACCTGCCTATTGATCTTGCCCGTTGCTTGTAGGGACAATTGAAGACATTATTTAGTTTTCAGCCAATCAGAGCTACTAAAGGTGTCACCGTAAGAGAAATAGCGCACCCTTTGTCTACTATACAAGCGGGTCTAAGGGAGATCATAAGGCTCTTTGGGTTTTAGTATCCAGCCACGATCGATTGACATATATCGTTTTGAGGCACTCCGCTGCCTGGGCCAATCATGGAGAGGGGTGAGGTTTCCTGATATGGCTTAGACTGATTTGTATGTGGGCCGTGGAGACCATTCCGGGTCGTTAACGGGCAATTATCTGCTGTACTTCTGATTTGCCGGAGCAGCAATCGATAAGACATTAGTTTTAAAGGGTAACCCTTTTCCACCCCTGCGGCCCGTCAATCTGTTAGAAATCGAATGTCAGCCAATAAGATGAAGCTCAGAAAATCCTCATTAGGAATAGTCGTCGCCAAGTCAGCATTGAAACTCGCTAGTCGGCTAAAAACTCAACGAAGAATAGACCCGCTAGGGAGTCCCCATCAATTCCTGGACTCATGATCCTTGAAAATAGTATGGTTACAGTCTGCTACGCCACTAAAAAGTTTGGGACGAGATCATAGTTATAGTTTATGCCGAGTTAGTGAAATTAAGAGAGGCGCAAGAATTCAGTTCCTTTCAGAGCCAATGCTGGTAACGGCTAGCCAGTAGTATGGGTCATCTTCTTCACCTACTCCTAGCCCCTACCATTACTGTGAGATCTCAGCACGTCCTACCATTGGATTTGCGCTAAGCTCATTGTGGATCGCTCTGCATCGAGCACTGCTTCTGTGGAGGGAATGGTGCCCACATAACAAAGGCATCGCTCGGAGCGTGTGGTGGACCCGGAGGACGCTCAAAGTTAGTGGCATAACCAATGGCAGAGAAATAAGTCATTTAACACTCGATCTAAACCAAATCTGGGTTCCTTCATAGCTGCCATGATTGGTCAGGAGTAAAGCTTCACATCACAACAGAACTATCTAATGGGCATCGTCCCCTCCCATCTTGTTCTTTCTTAAAATTGCTACTGCAAGAGCTATGAGCTTGAGACCATGGACCAACTAATAAGTTCAGCGATCTCCCCCCTGTGAGTCAAATACAAATAACAATCCTATTCTCACTTGATTGCTGTCACTACAGGAAGCACGGTTCTTATCGTTTCCTTTTGTCTGCAAGATCTCCAACCCCAATTCGTTCCTACCCTACTAGGCCTCTCCTGCTGATCAAGAACTCACAGGTGAACTATACTCAGTGCCTTAGAACCGGCCGGAAAGTCCCAAGTCGCAGAGGTACTTTTGACTGGCTAATTTTTCATGCTTCAAGACAGACAAGACCTTCTCTCCTCGCTCTGTCTCGGATAACCTCCGATGCCACTCGACTAGAGTACCGTGGAATTTGGCCACATCCCTGACTCGATTGGCGATATAATGGCGCCACAAAACAATCGGGACACGATTTGGCCAACCCATGTCCCGCTTTTTTTCTCCAATCTCGCTGAGCTTCTCGTCGCCCGGACTCTCAGACACTCTTCAAGTCGACTCACAGCAAATTTGGAAGAAAAAAAAACCTCTTCTCGACTAATTCGAGCGACGAAAACCAGCTCGAAGAGGTTCACAATTATCACGGAGTGCCTCCAACGTTCTACACTCGTGTATCTGTAAGCTTCAAAAGACCTCACAATTCGGCTGTTCGACCTGCACGTCGACACTATAGGGAAACCGCAGGGCGGGTCCCTTGGGCTAAGACTTTTGTTTTGCAATTGGCACTTTCACCTTCCGACTCGTGACGAGCGGGCTCCGAACACGCCTTTCTGCTTTTGACCTTGGGTTGGCTCGCTGTTATTGGTTGCTTACTACCGAGCTTCCGATAGGTGGAGACGAAACCTCCATCCTGCAATTTGCAACTGGCCAACTGGGACTACCAATGCTGGTTTCCCCTTTCAACTCGTGATAAGCAGGTTCCGAGCATGCATTTCTGCTTTTGACCTTGGGTTGCCTCGCTGTTATTGGCTGTTCACTGCCTAGCTTCTAATCGGTGGACTGGAGGCGTGCAGAATGAGATGAAATACCCTTTCCCGCGCGATGCCTAATGGTCAATTTTGCCGATGGTATTCTTCCAGGCTTTGGCCCTGAAGAAAATGGCGACTTTCGCATGTAGATAAATAACATCGCAATAATCGCGCTTTCAGCGACCAAAGAGTGCTTTTGTGTCGAGAATGTTGAAGTCATCGATTCTGCCGACCCCCGAGTCGAGGTACTCTTCGTCGTCTTCCAACTTACCGCCATCAACTGCTTCGTCGTGTTCGATCCCTTTCGAGGAGGCACGCCTGTCCTGGAATCTGCCGCACAGAACCATAGAGCCCGTGAAACCACAGTCATCATTCCTCTTCGTAGACCACCACGCAGACAAGTCACAGGACAAGAAGGTGCGCAACGAAAAACAAAGGTTTCTACTCAAAAATTACCACAGGAGAAAACAACAAGCGTCCATCCAGCGCTTGAATACCCCGAATACGGCCCCCACCCACCATCTTTTAGTCGATCACTCAAGGAGCGAGCAATTGTCCTCAGATAATGCAGACTCCACCGGAGAGCAGGATGGATGGGTTGATGAAGGCGAAATTTCGAGAAGATCCCCCGGACAGGCGGCACTGCGGTCTGAGATGTGGTCCCTCAAAGCCTATCTCAGTCAGGGCTACGTCGATCCGTTCGGGGCGTCAGCGGTCAAGATGACAGGTTCGATGAATATGTATTTTCATCACTGTATGCACACTATGAAAAATCCGGGTATCAAAAACAGACGAAAGCTGACTCAAAATAGTCAGACTCCACACCATAGCAGCATGCTATGCAGTCGACGCTACGAGGATGAGTATGTGGTGGTGGCAGAAGGCAATCACACAGCCAGCTCTCCTCCAGGCGCTCCTGTTCTTAACAGCGGGCCACCAGGCGACACTAGAGTCCAACAACGGTGTCTCATCTCCGGTCATCAAGAAGTCAATGCGAGATTCGCTTCATCTCCGCGGTGATACACTTAAGACGTTGAATAATATCATGCAAGATCCTCTCAAAGCAGTAGCTGAGTCTACGACACTGGTTGTTGCTTCGCTTGTCGCGATTGAGGTAGGTTTTGCGTCAAATTAATGCTCGATCTTCTGACATGTCGAGAAGAACTTTAAGATTCACAATTTGCTAATCTCATCTATCGCAGGCCGTCGATGCAAATATCGAGGCTCATGACGCACATATGAAAGGACTCAAGAGGCTTGTCCAGTTGATGGGCGGATTGGATAATTTGGACCACATGACTTTGTCCAAAATTTACCAGTATGTTCTTTACATGTCTCTCTACTCACGATGCATGTAGTCGCTAACAATTTTCAGGAGCGACGTCAAAAGCGCTGCCCTCTACAATACCCGGCCAGTCTTCCCTATCTCCGCCCGCTGGCGCAGCGAAATCATCCAAGACTTCCGACTCCTCCTCACGCGGGACGAGCTCGACACGCCCAAAGATCTTGCTTCCCTCGGTGTCACCATCTTCTCTTCCTCCTGGTATACGATGCTTGACCGTACTATGAAAACCTTCCTCCAGGTTATCCGACGCCTGATCATTTACTACGAACATGTGCAGCGCAATCCGGCTTCTGTAATGCCCACAGATAACGATCTTTTTCTTGTTGCTGAGCACCAAGTCCTCTCGGCGTGCTACACGACAACAGATCCAACCGACATCAATGAGCCACTCCGCCTCACTTTAGTCATCTACCTAAACCTGCGAGTGTGGCACTTCCAGTCTTTCCCGTTCATGGAATATGTCGTTGAATCACTCCGACAGAGCCTTGAAGTTCCATACTCACATCTCCAAACCGAAACACCCGAGCTGCTATTCTGGATTCTTATCCTCGGTAGTCTTGCGTCGCAGGGGTACAAGTGCCATCGGTGGTACCTCAAAAGGCTGATTGAAATGACGAATAGGTTAGGGTTGAGCGAGTGGGAGGAGGCGAGGGCGATTCTGGGCGGTTACTTCTACACCGACCAGACTAGCGAGAAGAGGGCTGAGGAGGATCTTTGGAATGAGGTGCTTTTGAAGGAAACTTGTAAGTTGTCACCGGAAGGGCGATCGTCGGGTGTTTTGGGTCACTCACAATGTTTTTGGTAGATTCGTATATTGCGCCAAAGCCAGCCTGATAGCGCAAAGACTTCGAACCGAGCAATGTCGGGTTTTGTGGAGGATTTATACGGTCCATATGGCCAGTTGAGGGATCTTTGGGAGAACTAAGTCTGCGATTTTAGGACTCCGATAGCACAACACAGGAAAGAGGGCCCCGTCCATAGCTAACGACGCTATGTTCTCACCACTGTAGAGTCATGCACAATTCTTTTTGACCAGAATTTATTCATTCTGTCTACTTCGCAATGAATCTGCATCCTAACAAGAAACCGTCTGTCCTCAAATTAAACAAACTTAATTTTGAAGTCGTTGCATGTCCCTAAACTCTTCAACCCTTTTAAACCTTTCTAAGAAAAATTATTGTTACCTGATGAAACCCGATGCAGCTGATGGATCTTTTTATAGCGGCTAGGCCGAACTCACGAGCAACGGATTTGTGGACCTGCAACCACCTATTAGACGGCGGTTTTTAAGTATCCTATAACTAGTAGGTGAGCAGGCTAGATTAAGGAGCAAGTCGCGTAAGTTCGGTCGCACAACAGTAGACCACTAGAAACCCCTGGATCCCCCCCACAATCTTGCTGACCTGATCCGCATTTTTTTGCGTCTGCTATCAGCCTTACCTCATCCCGCCAAGATTCTTGTGAAGCCAGTCCTAATGCTACACCCAGTAGGGATGACGAAGCAGTCAGCAGTCTCCCAACAACAGTTCGCATTCGTCGGGGGGCCCGTCCTCAAAAAGGAAGCCAGCGGTCTTCGATCATCTCTCGTGAAACGGGCGCTCGCCCAGAAAAGATCGCAAAGATGGCTGGATGCGGCGAACAAGTTGGATTCAATGCTTGCCTCAAAGGAAGTAAAGAGCACAGACCTATGCACATGCGGCCCGGGAGCATCCGTCAAGAAACCATGGATCAA
This sequence comes from Penicillium cf. griseofulvum, assembly GCA_028974015.1. NCBI lineage: Eukaryota > Fungi > Ascomycota > Eurotiomycetes > Eurotiales > Aspergillaceae > Penicillium > Penicillium cf. griseofulvum. The sequence continues at coordinate 3,599,176 of JAPQKP010000001.1, forward strand.
TAATCCTAGGAACACCAATCAACGACCTCAGCTCCTTCCTGCCCAATTGAATTGTTCCCTGTGCGGACGGGAGCAACCGTCTCCAGTTGGGCCCCACGGCCAGCTGCGGAGTTACCCCAACCCTACACTCCTTGGCGCATATCGCTCAAATCCTTTTCTACCTATAGACGCTACCGCCGCTAAGCTAAACGTGACTGAGCTGCTGGATTTTGCCGCGACCACAATCTGGCCGCAGTTTCGGCCCGTGGACTACACCGGAAATGGGTATCGGTCATGGGCTTTCCCGATGGAGGACAAAATACAATTATACGCTGTCTTATATGCAGCATCTTACCACCGGGATGTGCTCCGCATCACGTATGGTGCGGAAGATCCTATCCTAGACTCCAAGGAACAGTTGGAGATCAGAGGGCTGGCCCTTCAGACGTTACGCATGGAGGTTGCTAAACTCTCTGAACTCACATCTCCAACAACCTGCCTTGACGGTGTCATAATGTGTATCCTGTACCTGGCAGTAAATGAACTTCATAAGGGGAAAATGGCTCGCGATTGTAGCCTATTTACCCCTCCTTTCATCAGCATGCAAGCTTTGGATATTTATGGCGGCCGGATATACCATCCGTTACATTGGAACACCATGCAGGAGCTTGTTCAACGATCGGGTGGAATTGAAAAAATCGCGACTGGTCGGCTGACTTGGCTGCTCAGTCTGTCTGACCTTTTCGGCGCTTTCCAGGTTATCCGCAAGCCAACCTATCCGATGATGACTGTTGCAGGGAGGCGGTTAGTTCTGCAGCGTCCCGGATTGTTGTTCCAACCACACGGATACCATGATACGAGTACAACCCTCCTATCTCCAGGCATTAGTACGCCGCCGGGCCTCGGATTTCAGGAACTCTCTTTCATGTGGCCGCCAGTGAAGCAGGATATAGCTGCGGCCTTCATCCATCTAGGCGAATACTCCGCCGTCGTCCAGCACTGCACAAACACTAAATGCAACGACGTGGTTCTGGATCTGTTAGGCGATAGCAGGAACCTCATCCACAATCGCCTACTCTCTCTGCCAGACGAGAGCGACCCCTGTGAGCTCATCTTTGAACTGCCCGATTCTCACCAGGCTACGGATAAAGAATTGGAACAAAATAAGCTATCGCTTTTGCTCTCTCAGCAGATATACCACACCTGCCGTCTCAGCGCCCTGCTATACGCATTGCACGTTACATTCCCGATCCCACGTTTCCGGGCGCCAGCGCAATTTATCCTCAGTGCCCTCGTACCGCGAATCGAATGGCTCCGTGCGCGGAATGTCTCACAGCCTATGCTTATTTGGTGCGTGGCTGTATCTCTTAGTGTGCTAGGCGATAACACCCCTAAATTCGAGAGTCTGGTCTCATATCTGGTCTCGATGTGTCGGGAGGAAGCGATCGACTCTGTGCCCACGCTTTTGGTGTCCCTTCGATCCTTCGCCTGGGTGGATGCAGCCGTGGGGGATCACTGGAGAGATCTGTGGGAAAGGATATTTAGATCTGTGGGAAAGGATATTTAGATCTGTGGGAAAGGATATTTAAATCTGTGGGAAAGGATATGTAAATCGGCAGACAGAGATTTAATACCTTTTCCATATGAAAATAGAAATCATTATTATTGAAAATGCAAGCTAGAGAAAAATTGACCCACATCGTAGCGTTTAGCGGTTAGGCCTGAACAGCGACACTCCTGGAGGATACGCTAAACTTACTTTGGAAGCAGGTTTGCTGCAATTGATTGGAGGATGGCTGGACAACGTGAAATTTCTGCAAGGTAGAGTAAACACAGCAGGCAAAATCCGATTCACACACCAAGCTAGCCTTGGCAATTTAGAACCAATAACCATTCATTGTAAAAGGGAAAGAAAAAGAAAAAAATTATATAGTCACAACACCGCCTAATAAAGGTGGACGACCCGGTAATATCACTCTAGTTATACTCGACGCTTTGTGCAATCACCTATTCGAAAAACCCTTGTGAGCAGATCAAATTGCTCATATGATGATCAGTAAGTGGATCAGATTGCTCATGTCACCTCGGATAGTTATTCAATTCGAATATTACAAGGAGAACATCACGATATCCACTTCGTCTAATCTATAAGCAAGCTAGTATAGCTAAAAAAGCTACTCTAGAAGCCCCTTTATCTGCTCGTACTAATATATTCACTAGGACAAAGCCTTCCATGTGCCCACCAAATCGCTAGCTTATTATCAAAACAGCAGCCAATTCCACTAAGCGATATCCATCAATTTTGGATAGGCCTTAGAAATGAGCTATCAGAGTATTTGCCAATACTTGACCCTCTAGTTTCCGCCACCTCCACCAAGGAAACCAAACCAAGATATATCATGTCAAAGCAACAAAACATTAGACCAAAGGGTTATCAAAAAGAGAGCACCATCAAGATGCTCAAATCGTGGAGAAATTGGCCATACAATTCGTTCATGCAGGGTCTAATAGAATATGTAAATAATACTAATTGAAGCAAGATAATGAACTGGATAACAAGAAGAGAAGCTCTTATAATAGTGGAAGATAGAATGTAGTTGCGATAGTAGTAAGTTCTGTTGTGTCCCTAGCAATCACGTTCCAATTTGACTCTGAGATCAAAAAGCGGCAAGAGGTGAGCACTAAAATGGAAGGCGAAAGGAATGGTTTTTACGACTCGGTTATCTCAATAGCAGGCTAAACTCAAAACTCGGCTTGGAAATTTGCACATCGTGATCAAATATCAATGACTCCTAAAAATAACTCTGCGATCAGGTTAAAATTCACTAGCTCTGTTCCACGTGCTTGACGTCATCTCGGAACGCATGGCATTCTGGCGTGTAAGCTTAGGACCCCTAATATGACCAAAGGTGCTAAATTCATTTAGAATATGCTCTTCCCGTTCTTCTTGCTTTTGTTCATCTGAGCTCTCTTCAACGTCAAGGCCCATAGCTGTGCTGAATGGAATTTGTTTGTCTCCTGACTTGCCGTCCTCTCCACAAGTTTTGGCCATTTGACCGGGTTTCATTGGAGAAAATCTTTTGATTTCAGCTGAACAACAGCCCTCGGTCCCCTTTTTGAGCCTTGGCTCTTGGCATGAAGAACTTTACCATTCTCAAAGGATTCAGAATATATATCCTCGTGATATCATATTATGACACTGTGAAAAGAAGTAAAGAAGAATTTATCTATCCAAATCCATCTAATCAATTGCTTTCTTACATCTCAACTTGCACGATACTTGAGTGGGTCTGAGATATTGCGGAGTGTTGTACCCCAACAAATTAAGGTTCGCTCAATTAGGAAGTTGGTGGCAATGTTAAAACTTTTGCGGACGGTTGTGGCCCGCTTTAACTGGGGGTGTGGCTTTGGCCTTCCCCCGCGCCGAATATCCTCTATAGATACGGGTTACTCCGCGTGAACATCCGGGCGTAGTTCGATTAGGAAAGTGATATACCTCGGGATCAGGGTTCGAGAGGGCATTGATGACACATATGGGCTTGGGGTTGAGTTCGGGTTTGGAGTTGCAGTCTACTGCAGATTTGGGTGTCCACGTTGACATAGATTGGCTAGTCTGGGAAGAGATAAACAGATCATGCAACCATGCACACTCATAGGGAGTAAAGTCACGGTTGATATGCCTCAGGGGATAGCACCCAAGGGCCAAACACAGATCTACTCAATCTAAACCACCAATGCAACCATATCCTATATACTCCGTAGCCCACATACACCCTTAGACCCCCATCCCTTGTCGAAATGCAATAATTGTCTTCCCCATTAGCCTAAGCCGGGAAGAAGCTGGTAGATCTATTCCCGCTGCCCATGCTTTTGACCGTATGACCGTTTCTAGTCATTGATCTCTTCTTATTTGAGGGATCTTTGGATAGGTCAACAGGCTGGGGCATATTGATTGGTACATTCTTCTTGCCCGTTCCTGCGCCATGTGCGTTTTTGGATAATGCTAATTTCTGTACTCTATATTCCATACAGCTGCCAAGGAAAGATAAATATAGTTGATCTATATCAAATCCACTTGCCTAATTGTTGATGGCGGCAATTAGGAATGACATATAAACTCCGGAATATCTCTGAAATGTCCAGAAGACTCGTCTTTTGCATCTAGTCGGAGACACAATCTCAGTCTAGACAGTCCAGCGACATGTTTTCTGCACCTTCTCTACTTTGCATTGGCACATGGGCAGCGGTTGCCCTCCAAGCAACCGCCGTCCCCCACGGCCCATCCTACTACAAGAGCATCCGAGACAATGTCGACGCCTGTGGCGCAGTCGGAAAGTTCAAAATCAATCCAACCCCCGTGAAATGGAACAAGGCCAACACCGACGCCTGGCTGAATAAATGGTGGACTGAGAATGCCCAAGCCCGGACGGATGAAAAATTCGGATTCGCCGGTGCTTTCGGCAAATACGCACTCGACGACGAAGACTGGTCGTGCCAGAACACCGGGGACACCAACAACTGTAGGCTTGAAACTTGTGATCAAGACCTTAACAAGCTAGGCAATAGCACTGAACCGGCGTACTATATTGCAAGGGCGATCAGTAACCTGCACGGTTTCTTCCTCGGTCTAGAGCAGGCGTTCGGTCCTACTTCTGGCATCTCAGCGCTAGATACCGATTCTATAGTGACAAATTTCTGGAATGATGAGCACGCCTGGGATCCAACGGGCCTAAAGGAGGCACTGAATCTAATCGCTACTGTGATTGGTCTTGCTGTTGTCGGGCTTAGTGCACCGGCTCTCCTACCAGCCGTAGGTACTACTCTGCCTTTGCTAGCGGGGGCAGGCGCAGGTTTGATTAGCGGCGGAGTTGGCGCAGCTATTCTTGGTGTTAGTTACAAGTGAGTCTCTCTACCCTTACACGCCTCTATACGAGAGAAATCTTTAAATATATATTCATTACTCTGTACTATTACTAATACTAACCTCCTATATATAGAGACCCGACTAGTATCACACAGGCTGACCTCGGCCATTTAATGGCAAACATACTGCCCGAAATCTCGAAAGCATTTATTGAAGGTAATAACGAGCTTATGCTCGGTCATGGCTACGGGGAAGGCGATATCCGTACTATACTCGAAGGCGGATCGTGGATCAACTACGAAGGATTGAAGAAAGCCCCAGCTCAGCAGGCAATGATCAATATCATAAAGTCGATGATGATCAACTCTCTATGGCGTTCGCAGCGTGTATTTATTCTCGGTGGTGGCGCCTGCCATGACGGTCAGGATGTCGGCCAAGGTCTTAACGACGGCGATAATGTTTGGTGCGATGAAGAAAATCGCGCTTGGTATCTATACTACTGGCAGAGTGGTAAGGTACAGGAGAGTCAGGAAACCACGGAGCGGCGGCCTAACGGGTGGATTTCTCGGCCCTGGGGGTCCGATCGTATGGGAAAAGATCCTATTTTGAAGAAGGAAGGTACCGACGACGGGGCATTCTGGCCTGATCTTGACCCACAGGTATGTGACACCGACAGATGTGTAGTATATATCGCATACTAACGTTTTCTACTCCGTACCCTCTAGGATGTTATCAAATCCTCCCTCAAGTCCTACAAGGCCGCCGGCTACAGCTACGACTCGACAACCTCGACGAATCGCATAAGCGAGATCTTCACTTCCGGTGCCAACACTTACACAGAGGGTGCGAGCATGGAAGGTGTCTGGACCATCCCTGTTTGTGATATCAGCAAAACTATCAACAACCCCGACTACGAATTCCCCCTGAAGGATCACATCCTCCGCCCGTACGGGTTCAATGAACTCCCGAGCTGGTGTGGACCGATCTGTGGAATGGACACCAACGCGACGATAGAGTTCTATAAAGCGGCCAACTTCAAGGATCGCTATACGAAGCCATTCCTGTACGATTGTACGAATTCCAATCTGGATGTTGAGCTTGCGGGTAAAGCGTGGGATTGGACAACAAACGAAGTCACCCAAGCATAGAAATAACCAGTTCATATACCAAATCCTCACATTCTTTGATGAATGAGTGAAGAGATATATCTTCGTTTCATTGTTATTGAGATGCAGATGTCGTTCAGCCTGGATTTGGAACCCGTTAGGCCACATTTTATCTTCCTACGCTTTCCTTGATGAAGTTATCTCTCCAATCTTTGTATTTAGTTTGAGGTATACTATTGACTTTTGAAGAAACCCCTTATTCCATTGCTCTGATATTTACCTTAGAGGTTCCTGCCGGCCTAGAGAAGCCATGCAGGATATATTGGTTTTGTCTCTTCCCGGTCCCAAGAAGACCCCATGAAGCTGGTACTAATGTTCTGGATATACATATGGTTCAATAAGTCTTTACCCACTCGCCATTTCCCCACCAAAACTGATCAACTTTGAAACCTATTCTCTCAATAAATATATAGAGTATTTTGGATAATTTTTAATAAATAATTAGTATCAGATTGACAAAACTTTTATTTCTGAATGATCCAATATATGTGGCTGTTAAATAGTCACTAATTGAAATATTCATGCTCGTTGGAATGTAGATTATGTGGGCGCCCATACTAAACTCGCGATCTATATCCTTTGTCAAGGTTTGAAAATATACAGCTCTCTAAAATACTTACCAAAATAATCTATAAATAGTTTACCCAGGGTATGCAATGCTAATTTATTTAAAAAATAATTTAAAAATATGTTATAATATAAATTTATGAAAAAAGGTGGTTCAAAGTTGGTCAGTTTTGGTGGGAACATGGCGGGTGGGTAAAGACTTAGTGGCAGGGTCTGTACCCTGGCAACTCACGGCGTCACCATAGCTCAAATCTAAAAACTGTGTATAACACACCAATTGTGTTGTCTGCGTCTATGGTGATTTCTGGTTTGCAGCACATGAGAATCGTTGTGTTCAAAACTGGAAACAGAGTTTCAAATGGAAAAAGATGGTCTTGGACAGTCTCGGACAGTCCCGTAATCTCAGTCCATGAAAGTGGCAATCCATTGAGTGATCTAAAGGACCCAAAACCGCTTATCGTTACGAGAATGTTGGCTATATCCCTTGCTTCTTTTCTATGAAAGTATTGTTAAAGTTACAGAAAGCTGAGCTCGGAAAAACATCCTCACGGTTAGAAAATCATGCCTGAGCTTGGTAAGGACAACAAAAAGACAAGTGCGAGCCCTCTCCCAAAAGACTTTCAAGATCTCGTGGACAAGGAAGAAGAGGATCTCGAAATCCGCGTAGACTACGAGAACTCATGGACCACAACGTGGAAGGAATGGATTCTGTCAAAACAAAACCAACTTGATCATCTGCCATGGTGTCGCTGTTGTAAAAATCTCCCCTGAAGTGGTCGCCAAGTTCGGAGCTCACATCAACTCCATCGAAGCCAAACATATGATCTGCATGGCGTAACATACAGCGGTTCCCGGACCTAAAGTGTTCGCCTGTTATACACACGGCCCCATCGACTGTGATCGCGGCGACTACGGAAGTATTCACGATACCTACATCTTTATGGATTTCATCGAAGGAGACACACTCCACACAGCATGGAAATCCTACGATGTCACTACTAAAACCCGTATCTCCACACAGCTTACGGGGTATATCCAGGAGATGCGTAATCTAGCCAGCGAGGGCTACATAGGCTCTCTTGACTATGGACCTGTTTCTGATCACTCTCTATCGACTTCGGTTGATAAAGGTATTCTCCATATCCATAAGACTAGATTATTTCAACTAACGCTCGGAAAGGTCCTTTCTGAATCTGAGGAGGATTTCAATATGGCCCTTCTGGATATGTATCGAAAAGCAGCGCCGAAACGTCATATTGGAAGTTTTCTTAGTGGAATGCTTCCGGCTTCACATCGGGTCTCTTCACGTATGGTGATTTTCGGCTTCAGAATATTATGATTAAAGATGGTAATGTCGTTGCTATTATCGATTGGAGATTAGTGGGTGGTATCCTGAATACTGGAAATTTACAAAGGTTTTGCTTATTTGGGGGTGGCAGAGTGATTGGACGGATTATGTGGTGCGGATTCTTCAGCCGTACAGTCCACTGTGCGTGGATTACATAATATCCTGCCAGCAGAATAACTCCGTATATTATGATTATCCCTACTTATATGGCGTAAAAAAAGAAGCAATAGCTTTATTAATAAGAAAAAAATACTATCATTTTTTTTTACAAAAAGGCAGCTTGCGTACAGCTTGTATACTATTCTAGAAAGATTCTATACTTTATACTTCGCGTTCAGGAAGCTAGCGGTATTGGCAGTAAATTGGGTGGGGCCAAGGGGATGCAAATACCTATGTCCTGTTACTGTATCATGCTGAATATTTTATGCATTGTTTCTTAATGGAGAAGTTGTTTAATTTAGTTAAAGAGGATCAAATAAGAAAGAGATATGAGAGAGTATTGGATTGAAGGTCTTTTCCCTGAGTGAAACGTTCGGAGTCTCCCTCCGGTGTCCAATTGCCGTGGGTTCAGGATACACAAAAAAAGGTACCTTTTCATTTGATTTCAGCTGTCTTACGGTCTAGTGAAGAATTTTCAATCGGTAAAAGGTAATAGGGCTGTAATAAATGTGAATTTTCAATTTTACTAGTGTTTTTAGTGTTTTTAGTGTTTCTGATTAGCGTATTAGATCGACGATCCCTGTAGGGATGGATCTCTTTAAGTGGAGCAGTTCATTGGCGATCGAGATTTCCGGTGGTTCGTGTCGTCACCAGTTAAGGTAGTATCCCTTTTCCCCTTTTCCTCTTTGATTTTTCCCCTTCTCTGAGCTTCGCAGATATGAGTGGACAGGCTGCTAGCTATTACAACGAGGGTGTACCTCAGGGTCAGCCTCAACCCTACGCGTATGATAATAGCTATCAACCAAATGTTCAACCCCCATACCCGCAGCCAAATTACCAACCAGCCTATCAACAACCAGCCTATCAACAACCAAACTATCAACAAACTGGACCTGAGCCTAAACCACAGTACCAGCAAAATGTCACAGAGTCTGGATACACCTTTGACCAGGCCTTTAAAGTCGAAAAACCCAAGTGGAATGACCTATGGGCAGGTCTCTTGGTGAGTTAGCCCGCACTGAAAATCCCCTTCAAAACTGACTGGTCACACAGTTGATTGCCGTCTTCCTCGGCTATGCCGCTGTGTCTGGCCTCACCATCAACAAGTATGCCACTAACAAAGGTTTCAATGGAGGAGGTATCTACGACTCGGCCAATGATTTCTCGCTCGACACCAACACCCTCGTCTTGTTCGTATTCGTCCTCTGTGTCGCCCTAGTCTTATCCTGGCTGTATTTCATGGGCGCAAGGTACTTCACCAAGACCTTCATCTGGGCCACCGGCATTCTCAACATTGTCTTCGCCCTCGCAACCGGCATCTACTACATCGCACGCAAGCAATATGGAGGTGGCATCGCCTTCCTAGTCTTTGGCGTTTTCGCAACCATCTGTTTCATCAGCTGGATCCCCCGTATCCCCTTTACGGCCTTTATGCTGCAGACCGCCATGGATGTAGCCCGCGGCTACGGACACATCTTCCTAGTCAGCGCGCTAGGCGGTATAGTGACAGTTGCTTTCGCAGCCTGGTTCTCCGTCACTCTGGTCTCCATCTACGTCGCCTACGAACCAGATTCCTCTGGCGGCATCAACCCGGCCTGCGCGAACGGCGGTTGCAGCAGAGCGAAGGTCATTGGCCTCGTTGTCTACGTCACCTTCGCCATGTACTGGTTCAGTGAGTGGATCAAGAACACCGTGCACACCACCGTCGCTGGCGTCTACGGCTCGTGGTATTTCTTTAGCAAGTCCGCCGGCGGCATGCCCAAGGGCTCGACTCGTGGCGCGTTCCGTCGCGCGACTACCTACTCCTTCGGCAGTATCAGTTTCGGAAGTCTGATCATCGCGTTCATCAACATGTTGCGACAGGCGTGCTCGATCGCGCAGCGACAGGAGGCCGGACAGGGTAACCTGGTCGGCAGTATCTTCGTTTGGATTTTGGGATGTTTCATCTCACTGCTGGACTGGCTCGTTACTCTGTTCAATCGCTACGCGTTCTGTCACATCGCCTTGTACGGAAAGGCTTATATCCCTGCTGCCAAGGATACCTGGACTATGATGCGCGACCGAGGAATCGACGCTCTCGTGCAAGACTGCCTGATTAGTCCGGTCTTGACTATGGGTTCGACTTTTGTCGCATATGTCTGTGCCCTGCTGTCCTATCTCTATCTGCAGTTCACAAACCCCGAGTATAACAGGGATGGAAACTTCACCGCTGTCATCATGGCTTTCGCTTTCTTGATTGGTCTGCAGGTCTGTCAGGTCTTCATGACTCCCATTGGTAGTGGTGTTGACACTATCTTTGTGGCTATGGCTTGGGATCCTCAGGTCATGATTAATGATCATCCGGATATCTACTACAAGCTGGTGCAGCTTTACCCTAAAGTTCAGCAGGCAGTCCATGCTTGATATTTCCAGGCAGTGCAAGGCAAGGGGGTTGAAGTTGGATTCAATCTTATGTCTGTGGCGGAATCTATATCCGCATTTTCACCATGTTCATGAATGTTTAGCACAAATTGTGGCACGTTTATTAGTTTAAGATAATGCACGATCAATAGCAGACAATTGTTTCATGTATCATAACACCTAAGCTCAAACTCTCTGAAATATCAATCTCCAGAATACAAAAGTTCATAAGCCAAAAGTTCATAACCCAAATCCCTCCAAATCCCCTAACCCTCTTACAGCCCAACCATAACAGCCATAACAGCTGCAACCCCAAGCACCACAACACCCCCATGCACAGAAACCCCCACCGCCGCCCCCTGGAAAGGCGAAAACCTCGTCGCATCAACGCCCGCCCCAGCCGAAGGCATCACCCCAGCCGAAGGCGCCACCCCAGCCCGTCTAATCGACGATGCCGCCCCATGCCTCGCAACAGAAGTCGACGAAGCCCTCACACTAGACGTTGGCACACTAACCGGCACCTGCGAGACACGCATCCCCGCAACACCCGTACTCTTACAACCACAGTCCGTGCGTGTCTCAGTGACATAGATAGTATATTTCGGATCCCGCTTGACAGGCTGCATTGGTTTTCCAGCATGTCTGAAAGCGGGTTTTGCTTCGCGACTGCTGGGGCATAGGACCGATGCTACTGTTGAGATGTCGAGACCTACACAGGCGGGGATGGAGGTTGTTGTTAGGGATTTTATGGCGGATTTATTGGCGCAGAAGCATTCTTGGGAGGTTTTGCCGGTGCATGATGTGAAGGTTGATTTGCTTATTGTGCCTATTGCGGCGCTCTGTTTCGTTTTGTTAGGAATCTTTGACTAGTTAAACTGATCTAGGGTGGGGTGGGTTGGGTAGGAGCGTCTTACGGCGCAGTTGAGGTAGTCTGCGGTTGATTGGGCCAGGGCGCTGGCAATGAGGACTGGGGCTGTGATGAAGTAACGCATTTTGAATTAGAGAGGGTGGGATAGGATGGTAGAATGGATTGTTAGATGGGACGAGGATGCGGTGCTTTATCTAGGATTCTTGTGAAATATCTAATCCCTTCGCCCCTTAATGGGGGCGTTGGAATTATGACGTCCAGGAATCTGACCGGAGGGACGGGCAGAGATAAGCTTCTGGCATTGTTGATCGAAATTCTACCAGCCCCACGTAGGCTTGATTTTCTGTTCATTGTGCTGGAATGATGGAAGAATGTGCCAGATACCATATCCCTCCTGGTTTCTCCATGGGTCGTTTATATTCCGAGGAATGTTGGAGTGAAATATCAAGGGGCTGTCGCATTTTTCTGTTTCATGGATCTTTATTGAGTAAAGATAAGTTACAGGTTCATTGGAGGGGTGTCTGAATCTTTTGCTAGAAATTGAAATGGACTGGTTAGGGCTATGACGATTGCACGTGATATCAGGAGTCAAAGTACAGCCACTTTGAAGTATTCAGTTGAGCTATTTAGGCGTTCTATTCTTTTTTAGTACTTGAGCAAATGCCATCGCGGTATCTCTTCTCCGGTGTGTCTAGTCTGTACATATGTAACACCAACCAACATGTTTGGTGTGAAATTATCAACATTCAATGAGAATACAATGTAAGCTTCCGCTATATCTAGCTAGCTAAGTGTCACATTGCTAGAATAGTCATTTACAACACTAGAGGCCGCATTTCCACTCCAGTAGCTACTAGCCACAAATAACAATTTCACTATTTCACTAATAATTCCTCACGGTGTTTCCTAACAGTCCAACGAATTTCCGGTATCTTAAATTCTTTCCAGCGAAATATGCAAGCCATATTTATGGTTCATTGATTGATACTTCGCACTCCTTTACTTCTCAATGACCTTCCCCGTCCTTCTCTCGACGTGCGAGTTTCTTAACAATCGCCTCCTTCTCCAAGATGAAACCAGATGCATCATAAATTCTCCACTGAACCTCTCTCAATGAAGTAGTTTTCATACTCCACGAAGTCTCGCATATATCTGAGCCCTCATCTGATGATGAGCTATTAGAAGTTGACAGACCGGATAGCTGACTTTGTGACCGTTTTCTTTTCGGCGAGAATGCTAGGAGAGGTTTCCAAGGCTTTGGGGGTGATGGGGAAATTAGGATGAGGATGCCGTTGAGAAAGTTTTGATAAAAACATCTCGAAGGGATAGGTAAGGTTAATGTTAGGGTCTGTGATTTGGATTTGAGGCAAATTTGTGACATTGAGTTGTCCATCTTGATCGGCTCAGAGTAGAAGTCGGGAGGAATAGGAACGTTTCCGAGTTTCCAAACAGTGCATGTCTGCTTTGGTGGTGTTGCGGATCGGAAGGGCAGAGTTGGGAGGGCAGGAACGATCAAGCGAACGATACTTAATCGAGCTGTGACAGATATGTTGAAGAAAGGTTGAGACTGAACTAAGCATCACACAGATTATAAAATAGAATATTCAATGAATGCTGATTTGGGTTATTATCGGAACTCCCGAGGGCAATAAATACATAGAAGGTTGCAAGATCAGTCTGTTTGAATAGTGATTTGTGTGAAATACTGGCCTAGTGAGAGGTGTTATTAATAAAGCAAGGACAATTTCAGCCGTGTAAACCATAACAAGTAATGTGGGATATAGCAAACCTGTGGCTTAATGGCTCTCGGGATGATTCAATGAGTCATGCCGTGAGCTTGTCTAGATGTGTCATTCGGGGCTTAACCTCTTCCCCCCTCAAGGTCGTTGAACATTCAACCCAAGTCATTGCATATTTGAGCTCTCATTATTGACAACGAAAAGTCAAGCTCTTCGTCCAGTTTGGAAAAATGGCAGCACCTACGCTCACCTTCGATACACCCGAGGCGCTCAGCCCTTTTTTACGCCGGACAGATAGTGACCCTCGACCTGTTGTTCTAATGACATGTGGAATTGCAGGTAAATAAATAAAAGATCTAGCAGCAAGCCTTGTGTGAATAGTTACTAAGGATGTCATTATAGGTTCTGGGAAGTCATCACTTTCTAAATGGATATTATCAAATCATCCCTCTTTTAAACGGTTCTCTATCGACTCCCATATATACATGAAATACGGGTTATACGGTGTTGATTATCCAGAAGATAAATACAGCGAATATCAAGATGAGGCCGAGAGCGCTCTCCGGCGTGAATTGGTGCAGCTACTTCGCCAAGGTTCCCAGGATGCAATCCTAGATTTCTCGTTCGCATTTCAGGAGACTAGAAATGAATGGAAGAGCTTAATCGAAGAGTCTGGGGGCCGATGGGTGCTTACGTATCTTGACGTCGGTGCTGATGAGTTACGGCGGCGGGTCAGGGCTCGGAATCAGTTGGCTGTTAAAGATGGCGACTCAGCTTTTTTTGTGACAAATGAGATTCTAGAGAGTTTTATTGCTGGCTTTGAGAGGCCCATCGGGGAGGGTGAAGTTGTTTTACATCTTGAGATAATATTATGAACAAAAGCCGAAAAATCTTCTAATTTATGGGAAATTTCTGTTTGGGACACCTGAAAAGGATAGGGCGGTACGGCGATAAGCAGGGAAGTGTAGCCTACACATTCTAATCGGGCCTAGCCGGGCCCGTGACAATGCCCAGACGGACGAGACCTGGCGGCTGACTCACCCTCACTCGTAAACTTGCAAGCATCGGACTAGCTCCGAGTTATTTACTAATGGCATATGCCCCAGAGAGATTGGAGCTGTTGACTTCGAGCCCATCGCATGTACGATGAATCGCCAATCAGCATCCCGAGCCTCTTTAGCGTGTTGGCCATGCCGGACTCAGCATCTCAAATGCGACGCGGCACTCCCTATATGTTCACGATGTCAAACCCTGGTGAAAGCGTGCTCATACCCCGAATCACGGCGTAGCGGTAGATACAACGCCGCGAACTTCAGGAGAAAGCAGCATAAAATATCTTGCCTTGCCTCTCATGTGCTGACACTGTCCGATACACATACCTCCATGCTAGGAGAAGATCATGATCGCTCGTCAGTCCCCATCTCCTCCCAGATATTACTGGCCGCGGCCATCGAAGTCGAGAACAGTATGGGCGCGAACAACACCCTGTTGGACTTATACTACAAATACTTTCATCGCAGCCATCCATTTGTCCTACCGAGGTCCAATCTTCAAGCGAAGCTAGCGTCGGAATGGTCCAGCCTACGAGCGCTACTCGCCGTCATGCAATATATTGGTTCATCTTATGGCTCAGGGGAGTCTTCCTCGAGAAGAGAGCGCATGCCAGACGAGCAAAGCGTTGACGTGGTGGATGGGTTCGTAGTTCAAACGACGCTGTTATTGGCATTAGCCAAGAGCATGTGTGCTGAGCGGGCTGCCTCCGAAGTGCTCCTGGCAAAAGCCATCGAGCAAGCCAGGCTGATCGGCATGCACACCAAAGCTTTTGCCGATATGGCCGCCGAAAAAGACCCTGTGCTCGCTGAGAGCTGGAGGCGGACATGGTGGATGCTTTACTTGGCCGATCTGAACTTTTCCGTTATCCGCTACGACTTCATTACATCGATCCCTGATACGGATCACGATGTCGACCTACCTTGTGATGACCTCGACTACTACGCCACGGTAATACTGCTCCCGTGTGATATATCTTTTGATTACTGATCAGTAGAGCCATAGGATATCCCACGAACCACAGCCTCCTCCATCGATTACCGAAACCGAGAGTACGCGCTGGAGGCCACACGCTTCTCATCATTTGCCTATCTTATCGATGCAACGCGCATTTTTGTCTGCTCATTGAGAGTGGCAACTCAATACGAAAACCCATCGAAAGCGGAACTCCTGTGTAGCGACTTGGAGGCTTCTATCGTCGGTTGGTTTGTCATGCTTCCGCCCGACAAATGGGAGCTTGCCGTACAGCCCGATCTCCTAGATCAGCTCATCTTCCAAGCTCACATGATGATGTATACGTATGCATCCCTACAAGGAACAATGCTAGAATTGATGCTTAATACTAACAAAATAGAGCTCTGGCGTATATCCATCGGCCATTGTCGAACCTTCAATACGATCCTGCGGAAGACTTGTCAAGCTGTGGCACACCTCCACGACCTCTAGTCTCCAGCACAATAACTACCAGTGCGTTCAATCATAGAATGCACTCGGACAAGCTATTCCAAGCCGTCCGCAATCAAAACCAGTGCTTGATCCTGCTGCCTCTAGGTGCCGCCCAGCTTTCACCCTTTCTCATTTGCATGATAGCGTGCTGCACGATTGCCTACCTGGTCGCCTGTAAGTCAGGATTCACACCGGATGAGGTCGAGGTGGCACGGTCGCGTATACGAGTCTGCCTGGGTACGCTCAAACACTACGAAAATATTTGGCCCAGAGCCAAGAATATCCTGCATGAGCTGCGAGTTATAGCCAATGCTCTTATGCAAGCGGATTCGGTCCCTCGGGCTCCAGGTACCAGGCTTGACCTGCTCGCTGAACAGGATGCCATGGTTGCCAATATATTCGACGCAGACTGGTTCCATCCAGTGGGAAGCATGATCTGAGACAATTATATTGGCTCATTTCGGTCAGGGAATCATGTACCTGCATCTCTATCTATTAACAAACGACGCTATAAATCGCATTTTCAATTGAGATGTAGCACCGACCCCAGGCCATCCTTAGACTCACGTTACCTCTACCTGCAGTTACTGATGGTATAGGTAAGTAGATTAAGAAGGTATTCGTTTACGGTGTGTGGAAAAAAAACGAACTTAGACTGTATTTGATAAAGGTTATTTTTCGCCCCATAGGCACATAAAAGTAGGAAACATGATATGCAGTAGTGCAAGTCTACTTACATTATGTATGTAGCTGTCGCACTTTGAAAGATATGCCCCAAGCCACTCGTAGTTCAGCTCCTACTGAGCCACGACGCAAACTTGGAAACTAATGCTGGTGTGGAATAATGTCATAGACAAGTCTGGCGGCACTATTACTGCGCACGAATAATGGAGCTGTGTTGGGTGCTGCGTTGCTCTGGCGGTGTTATTATGTCCTGGTGATAATCCCGAATATCCTAACGGTGGGTCATTCGAACTCCGATGTTGAGATGATCCCGAATTGCCTAACCGGAGATTGCCTCTGGGAAAAATTAAGGAGAGAATCAATTTTCTCTTATTTAATGGCGTAACCTACAAGCTTGTGTCAGTTTAATTATCACATTCATTCGAGCAGTCAATACAGAGAGAAACAACATGGTGCATCTCTTTCGGACAACAGCACTCGGTGCATTTGCACGACTAGTTACAGGGAACAGGATCCTGGCATTTTCAAGCGAAAAACATAAATACTACATCAGCGAGAATCCCAGCTTCGCCGAGAACAAGGAGGGAAATGAGCAACCTTTGATTCCAGTGACATGGTAAGCGACCTTTCGTCTTATTCATTGGCGCTGTGAGATGCATGCTTACATGGCAGATAGGGTCTCCGATGAGGATGCAGAGAATCCTTACAACTGGTCGGCAACAAGAAAGGTGGCAGTGACGACTCTTATATGGTGTGATAGAGATACAGCCCATTCGGCTGGCAGACTGCTAATCGACGTGCGGGTAGTATCTACACATTCACGGTGTACTGCGGGTCGTCAATATACGTTCCAAGCGAAGAGTATGTTAAATCATGCTAATGTGGACAAAGGAGTTGTGTTGTTGACTCTACACAGGCAGGTAATGGAAGAATTTGGCGTTTCCGAGGTCGTCGCCTCCCTGGGCCTGGCTCTCTACGTCCTCGGCTGTGGGTGTTCTCAATTTATCTTTAAATGGTAAATTACTAACTTGAGCTCTTAGATGGCATAGGACCCCTCCTCTTCTCTCCGCTGAGTGAGATCCCGCATATCGGCCGGAACCCGGTCTACATCAGTACATTTGCCATCTTCATCGTCCTGTCGGCCATAGCCGGGGTATGCAAAAGCTTCGCGGGGTTTCTCGTCGTTCGCTTTTTACAGGGCTTCTTCGGCAGTCCCTGTTTGGCGACTGGGGCAGCGTCCCTAAGTGACATGGTATGCTCGACGGCACCCATAACCATACCATGGCTAATCGAAAACTACAGTTTTCCGTCATATACATGCCATACACGCTGGCAGGCTGGTCTGGTGCCATGTACTGCGGCCCTGCGCTTGGTCCGTTGCTGTCTGGATTCTCCGTATCTGTCAAAGGGTAAGACTCTCTTATATCTAGCCGTTAGAAGATATTAACAGGGAGGTTTCTAGTTGGCGCTGGTCCATGTGGGAGATAGTCTGGCTCGCAGGCATTGTCTTCGTTCTGCTTGTATTGTTTCTTCCCGAGACATCGGCGCCGACGCTACTATTCTACAAGGCCAAACGTCTCCGACAAGAGACTGGTTCCGATCGATTTGTCACCATGGATTCCATGCGATCTAAGGGGGTATCGCGCAGCCAACTGGTAAAGTTTGCTCTTATCAAGCCGTTCGAGATCACCCTCAAAGACCCTGCCATTGCGTTTACGAATCTTTATGTAGGTTCCACTTGTTTCACCTCACGGCTTGGGCTATCCTGAATATCGCGATTCTTGGATATCATGATGATTTACTGACGGGATATTTAGACCTCTCTCACATACGGAATCTACTACTCCTTCTTCGAAGTCATCCCTATGGTATACCCCAAAGAATACGGCTTCAATCTTGGCGAGACAGGCGCTGTGTTTGTCTGCGTCCTCATCGCATGCATCATCGGCGCAGTTTGGTATTGCACCTGGTACCGTGTCTTCATCCAGCGCCGCTTCCAGCGTCTTGGCACTTTTGATGTCCAGGAGACCTTTCTGCGCCCCGGCCTTGTTGGTGTGCTAGGTGTTCCACTCGGCATGTTTCTCTTCGGATGGGCGGCGCGTGCGTCGGTCCCCTGGCCTGTGCCGACACTCGGCGTCGTCTTATTTTGCGGGTGCTCATTTGTTGTTGGACTGGGCATCTTTATACACCTCCCCTTGAGCTATCCGGAGTACGCGGCGAGCCTGTTTGCGGCCAATGATGCGCTGCGAAGCTCGTTTGCAGCGGGCGCGGTGCTTTTTGGGCGGCCCCTATATTTGAACTTGGGGGTGGGGAAGGGCTGTACATTGCTTGGGGGGTTAAGCATACCCCTGGTGGTAGGCTTTTGGTATTTGTTCATGTATGGGGACAAGTTGAGGAAGAAGAGCAAGTTTACTGTTCATGCGTAGATGGGCGGACATATTCCCATAGTTTATTGTTTATACCGACCTAAAGCTATTATAGACCCTTGTTTTAATACAGTGAATTTTTACCTGGTGAAATGCCTCTACGCAGTCTTATAGAGTTCACTCCCTAACAGGTCAGTCAGGCAGTTCCTGCTGAGAGATCAGTGGATCGTGCTCAGTGTGACATTTCGCAACCCCTGCAACGCCAGTAGAACCACCTAGGGTGGTTTGATTATTAAGGGGCTGAGCGCTCTGCGCAGAGTTTCAAAGTTCTCACAATTTGAAAAGGCAAGCAAAAACACACAACATCATATGACCGTGGTGACCTAGCGCCCACGTACATGGGCCGCTCGCCGCTCTATTTAGGGCACTTGGGTCACTTTAAACAGCTGCAATGGCATCATGGTCTGAGACATTTCTGAGACACTTCTTAGTGGGTAGCTGTAAAATCAAGGGCCGAGATTTTCACGAGACATGTGGCTCTATAGTACTAAGCGAGGCTTGTCCAAGAGCTCGGTGACATCTGTATCAACGCCATAACCACTAGGTGAATTTACTTAATATTTGTGGGCTTCAATTTACGGTACCCGAAAAAACGCACGCAGTAGTGGTCGTAGAAGTAAATGAACATTGTAACTGATCATAATACCTCCACAGTGACGCATTCGAAGCTAAATTGAGATGATTCAGCCCAGCAACAAGTTCATGTTTCTTTCTGCGCTCAAGTCGACCCCATATCTTTCTTTCCGCCACTATCGCTCCCTTGGCCCTGCTGTGTAAGAATAGACACTTGTTCGGCCCAGCCCATATTACACGCTAATGACCGCAGACATCTAGCACTCCAGACCGTTATTCTTTGACTCCTTGATCAGATCCACGATGCTAGTATATCCATATTTCATTGCATACTGCGGCGGCGTCTTTCCATCAAGATCCATCGCATCTGGGTTGACCTGACCAGTTTCGAGAAGCAGTTTAACAACGGCATCATGGCCGTTCTTCGCTGCATTTGACAGCGGTGTCCGTTCAGACTTGTCCTTTCTATCTGGCTCAACTTTGCCGGTCTCGAGAAGTTGTTTAACAACGGTGTTATAGCCCTTCACTGCCGCATATGATAGTGGTGTCTGTTCAAACTTGTCCTTTCTATCTGGCTTGACTTTGCCGGTCTCGAGAAGTTGTTTAACAACAGTGTCATGGCCGTTCGCTGCCGCATATAAGAGCGGTGTCCGTTCAAACTGGTCCTGTCTATCTGGCTCAATTTTGCCGGTCTCGAGAAGCCGCTTAACAACGGTGCCATGGCCGTTCTCTGCCGCCCATAAAAACGGCGTTCGTTGCTGAAAATCTCTTTGGTCTGGGGGGACACGAACATCTCCTAGCAACAGCTCAACTACTTCATAACAACCTGCTCCTGAGGCGTATGACAATGGTGTCCTTTCACCATCATCCTCCGAGTTTGGGAAACTTCCCCAGTTCATCAAGTTTTCCACGATAGTGATACTTCCACTTTCTGCCGCGTGTGACAGGGGTGTTCTGCCCTTTGTGTCTCGACAGTCCGGTTGGGCACCTAATTCGAGCAACGCAATTGCCACCTCCACCCATTTATGTTTCGCTGCTAAACAAAGAGCTTCCCCTTCTTGTTCTGTGTTCGTATCCCCTGCTTTATGAGTGACAAACAGTAGTGCAGTTTTCAAGCAGCCAGTTTCCATATCGGCGAGGTCAGCGTCGCTAACTTGATGTTGTGCAATCTCATTCGAAACAAGAAAGTAGCGATCAATAACTCCGCGCGCGGATGCCGATTGGTTATACTTCTACTCATAGAGCCTGGAGATTCCGTCTTTGCCAAATGCCCTCGAGGTCTCTTCTATCAAGGCCCACCGGTATAACTCGCATAGAGCTATTATCGATTGCTCGGCGAGTGTCTCTTCCGAGCCAGGCCTGTGATCTTTGTCTTCATCAATCTCCCGTGTACCGGAATGCCGGGGTCGCTTGCAGATACCCCATGCCCATTGTAGCACATTTTCTGCCTTCTTCCAATCCTTTCGTTTTCGATGCTGATTTGCGCTTTTCCTTGCTGCAGCTAAGGCACTCGCTGCAGGGGGAATCTTGAGCTGAGGTAACATTAATGGCATCACACAGAGTAGAGCTTCTAGTTTTGAGCCTAATCGCATATCTGTGAAGATTGCAACAATTTCAGACACCAGGCTGTTCTCAAGCCTAATCAATTCAGCTTCCTCAATAATATGAACAGGTCCGAAATCGTCCACAATGTGAAGAATGCTTGTGAGAAATGAGGCAAAAATTTCCTGGGCACAGGATCTCACAAGGGAACCTGTCATCGGGGCGGACCAAATATTCAATCCCTCGGAGTCTAAACTCTGCGACAGATTCGCATTTTTCCAGCCAAAGAAACGAAGAGTTGGCTGGGTAAGCTGTAAACCTGGTACACGTTGGCTGTAAAGATACACAGTCATCGCCCCCGAGTTCGTCCGCATTGTCCACACAGCACTCGCGTCACACAGGTCAGTGGATATAGAGTATATAGAGGATTTCGTGATGGTTTTCATGTCGTCGCCAAGCCATATCTCTAAGTCGGGTTCCATGACCTGGTCCGTTGAAATGATGCGTCGTGCACCAATATCACTTGCTGTGGATCTTATGAAATCAGTCCATGGGTCCTTAGTCTCTATCCTCAGATCAGATTTCAACGACCAGACCCATAGACCGAGGATACCTTCTAGCTCTCGTTTGTTTTTAAGTACCCAGGGGCTTCCTGGAGCAGCGAAATCTTGGGCGATTTCCAGGTAAATTGTGTGCGTCTTGCGGGCGAATTCCATGTAAATTGCGGGCGTCTTGTGTATCGGGGATTGGTTTGTTTGTTTTCCAAGAGCGCAATCGATGCCCCAGAACATAGATGAGGCTGTCTCCCACTTCTTCTTGATCTTGGCCTTCGAGAGCACTGTTTTGATGGTAGCCTCAATCAGCGCAGCTATCTGTCGACTCTCGGTTCGGACCTCTACCATTTCACTCTTGAATTCCCTTGCGGGAGCGGTAGACGACGTAGATAGATCTGTGAGCGCCGCAAGCCGGGTTCTATATGCCAACAAAATAGCAGCGACATTCCAACGATCACGAGGAGACGGGTGCTTGATGCTCATTTTATTCATATCAATGCACCACGGAGTCTCCAGAAGCACCGATCTTGATCATCGGGGCTTGCCAGATTAAATGATTTGATTTTGAACATTGAATCCAGGTTTTTGGTGGCCTTTCCAAAAAGATCACGGCCAATGCGTAAGGCGAGCCAGTCGAGTTCGTGGCCAATGACCTCGTCCGGAAATGTAGCGAAACAGTTATCCTTAGGCTTCAGTCGCTGCATAGCTCGGGCTATACTCATAACCAGAATAGCTCCTAACTGAGCCACAGAGACCGCTGAATGTATACCTCTAAGGCCAGTAAATTGTAAGACAAAGCCAGAGGTCGTGGCCCCAATGGCTGCCCAAACTCCAAGCTTCGATTCATTGGACACGTTCTTTCTCTTAGAGGTTATATATTTCTTGAGTTTGTTGTCACAGTCCGTGTACGAGAAAGCATCAAAGGTTTGATCGCCGATGATTTGGCTACCGGGCTGTATCCAATACATAGATGATTTGTCGGAGACATTTTCTTGTCGGCGCCAGACATCCTCCTCGGTGCTCTGGCCAATTAGAAATGCGCAATGAAACATTCCGCCACAGACTAGAACAGTCCCGATGATAACAAGTGGGCATGCATAAGACTCTGGGGACTTGTTACCGTTGCCCCATTTCAGGTAATACGTTGCAAAGCCTGCAAAAGCCAAAACACCAACTTGCAGAACCAGGCCAAGAAGAGCGATTGCGTAGAAGACATACTTCGATTGTTTCTTGATGCCAATGTTGAGGGAGAGATTCGGAGCAAATGTCGTGAAGGGTGTATGCGATACATGCGATTCGGGGGCTGACTCAGGGTCAGGCTTCTTCTCCACTACTGTTTTCGTTCTCCACAGCGCCATGACTTTGTTTTTCCATAGTGCGATACGGTTACTCGGTGTTTCTTTTCGCCATAGGGCCTTGCCGTTATCTCGTTCAAGGTATTGCTGAAACGTATATATACCGGCTGTATCATCTTGGGGATCGCTGAAATCATGATCCGGGTCGTGGACAACCTCGAGAATTTTTGGACGACCAAAGACACGCGCGATACCACCACTGTTATAGAGCTCACATACATCCCGGCTTGTCGAGGTACATAGCTCCGCCTCCGCGTTGCCTGCTCCTTCTTGAGCTCTGCCGATGAAGGCGCGCAGTGACGGGGTTCCGCACACTCGAATTGCAGAGACGACCCCTGTCAAGATGCCCATGGGGGCCATGGCAAATATGAAGTAATCGACTACATTAATGCTCTCACTAAGGTACTGCTTAGTGATCTGTTCACCAAAGAGAGATAGAAATGGCGCGAGATCGGTCGCGAGATTGTTCGCAAAGTCATCCCAGCCGCCTGCGTGGACCACTGGCAGAGCAACGAAGATCGTGAATAATGTATATGTAAGCATTGTTCGTCAGTGCCAGTCGGGGTAGTGGGCAGAGTTGCGCCGGCAAAATCCTCCTTTGCAGCAGGGTTCCGTTGGGCATGTTTTACACAGTCGTGGGGCTGAACGATTGCTCTGGTGCCAAGAATTTTGGTGCATGGTGCTTGCTTGCATGGAGCGAGCGTCTACAACAGTCTACCCTTACCGATTTTATTCGTCAATGCGCAAAAGCAACACATATTTTTTTAGATGAAGTTCTATGAAGGAAGAGAAGAGAGATGTACATAATATATGTGTTGGTGGGAACATATGATTGTTTAGATCAAGTTCGAAGTTCGATGTGGGCGGGGGACATCCCAGGCGGAGCAGACCTTTGTCATCTTCAATCATCCCCAATTAGGAAGTGGGCATGTTGTTTTGGATAATAATTGCAATACTAAATTTTCAATTTTTCATGACATTTCGAACAACATGCTTTGCAAAATAAATGTAAAAGGAATTCTCAATATTGAAAAAAACAAAAGAACCCCTTAAAAAAGATATCGTCAGCACTAGGACTCGAACCTAGGTTCACGAATGAACAGCATGTCGGAATGTATTTATTCGAGTGCTGCGCCTTAACCACTCGGCCATACTGACGTGATGATTGGTTGTTTCTATGTATCAAACTATATATACTAGTGATTTCTAAATGAGGCTGAAACTATCCATGGATATACTTCAACCTTAATCACATACTTCTTAATTGATTGCCGGATGAGATGAGAACTAAGTCGAAAGCAGGTGTTATATTTTTCTCGCATATTTAATGGTACTAGAGACACATGATGCATTCCATAGAGCGACCAAGCATTCATTTCTCCATATATTCCAGGGTATACTCATCTGGATCCCAAGCAAAAACCCTTGTTTTCATCTGATTAAGCTTCAGAGTCACATTTTTCTTCAGGTTCCAGCATACCAAGTCTCTCCTTCCAGGCATCGTTGGGATCAAGACATATAGTAGTCCCGAAGAATCGTTGGTCAATCTTCTGTCAATATATTGCATCGAAAGCAAAATTATTCCTTGCAGCATACACAATCCAAAAATCTCCACTCTCCCAACTATTAGGCATCGTACCAGAAAGCCGATGACTCTCCACTAGCTGACCAGTCCGAATTGCCTCCTCTTCGCAATTGACCGTCGCCTTTGGAAAGGTCTGAACTCGTTTTTCGTACTCCGTAAACCAGTCAGCAAGGCCTTTAGATCAATATTCCGGTTTTTTGAGAAGAAGCCACTAAGGCGGCGCATGGGTAAATTCGACGTGGGCAGTATATGTAAAC
Organism: Penicillium cf. griseofulvum; assembly: GCA_028974015.1. Taxonomy (NCBI): domain Eukaryota; kingdom Fungi; phylum Ascomycota; class Eurotiomycetes; order Eurotiales; family Aspergillaceae; genus Penicillium; species Penicillium cf. griseofulvum. The sequence continues at coordinate 3,623,738 of JAPQKP010000001.1, forward strand.
TCCCAGTCCACCACCCCGGGCATTTCATCATTGACCAAAACATTTTCTGGACCCTATTCGGCTCAAAGAAAGTGTAGATAACGCAAGGATGATGCTGGCTAGTTTTCCATAGAGAGATTCCAGCCCGACCATGCTGAGATCAGGATTAAGTACTGGACATACTCCTACCAGGCGGCGTCCTGGAATCTCAAGAAGATCTCTCATAGTGCCCGTGTGGTCTATATAGCCCATGATGATTGTCATTGTAGACCTCGTCTTCATACAGAATATATGGCCAGGAATCATAAATGTCCGTGCTTTTTTCCCAGGCAGCATCATCAAACGGCATACGTGGTTTCATTATTATTAAATCATATTACTGAAAATATATTCAGTTGAAGAGTTGTTTGAATTTTTAAAAGTGATGTTTGAGATGGAATGACATTGACGGGGTACCAAGACGGCTCTTGGATATATATCCTTAGCGTCCAGCAGCATGCCAGTTGATATATCTATATCTTGGGGTTTTTTTTAGCCCTGGTAACAACCAGCCACTAATCAACTGCCCCTAACCAACGGTGCCCAAAGTCAAGACGTCCTTTTGTACTACGTATAGAACAGATGTTGCCTAGTCCGACATGCCTTACTGCGGGCTCGAGTCTGTAGAGAACTTGAGAGAAAGATAAACTAGATTTTTAAATAGAACCAAAGGTGGTATCCAAGTAACAATGTGGGATTGAGCGCAAAGCACTGCTTTAGGTACATGAAGACGTGCTATTAACTTTCCTATCGGTGTGTTCCCTTCCAGGTAAGATGCCGCGTGTGGGCGCGAAGTAGCCCGTCTGGTGGGGCGTCTGGTGGGGCGTCTGGTATACCATGCTTGGCAATGATGGGTGTTATGTCGTATGGGTGAGACAGTGAAACATAGCTTGAGTATAATGCAGGTGCCGGTAGATGTGGCAGAACTGATTCGGTGCGTACGGCTGCATATGAGAGTAGACTTCGTCTCAAAGGCGGATAGAGAGCCCCGAGAACACGTGCTAGGGCCGATAGCTAAAAGGACATGGTCGCTAGTATCCATAGAGGTGATTGCAGAGCGGTGATGTTCTTACGCCCCAAGATTCAGAATTCCTCGAGGTGGAGATATTCGGACTGCGCCGACACTGGAGCTGCCCCATTCTGAGCCCACTTAATACCTGATAGTTCAAACATGAGAACAAATCTGCAGGTTAATGCGGAAGCAAAGTATCGAAGCAAGACAACAGCGGCATCAGTGGTCATGGTAAACAGTAGTGAGGAGTAGATAAGTATGCCGAGGATGACATGTACAAAGCCAAACAGTGTGGCCATCCAGTGGCACGCCAGTACCACGGGGCTAGCTTTGAAGATAGATGTAGGGATAGGCTTGTGCATCATACATAATTTCGTCTCGGAAATGAGGCGAGAACGAGCTACCTTCCAGCTCTGAGGCATCTCTCCTGCGCCCATAAGATTGAAACGGAAGGCAAGGGCAGCGGGCAAGTGTATGAGAAGTGGAAGTGATGTCCAGATAATGGGCATAAAGGAGCTTTGACAGATAAAATTGAGAAGGGTTGCAACACCAAGTTGCCAGGATGTATAGAAGACATTGAACACGGCGAGAGCAACTATTACATACTCTGCGACACTAACAATTGAGGCGAGTCTTCTGCGCTGTCTCAATGCATTGAAAACGAAGACAGGTAGTGCCGTGGTTTGCTCTAGAATATCGCGACAGCTGTCGGCATTATACGCAAGTGCACGCGAGGGATATACAGCCACCGTGCCTAGAGAGAGCATAACTGACAATCCTGGCCGATTCAAAGAAAGGAGACCTATCTCGCTGATAGAAGGCCCCAGAGTCGAAAGGAGGACCGGACTCAATCCTAGAACAAGAGACGAGCTAGACATGTATGCTTTGGTGTTTTCGCTCATATTATCGAGTATGCAATCCGAATGAGCTTTACATGCTTCATCAATATGTCCATTAGAATGCTCCCACTGAGCTCTATATAGCGCCAAGGTGGAGTTGCAAGTGCCTTCGCTGATCGTTTGCAATGTATGGCGAGTAAGGAGAGGTAGCCAATGTTTGTACTTCGGAGGACCCTTTATTGGCAGTACATAAGCAGCATGCACACAGATTGAGCAGCAAACTAGCAGTAGAAGGCATGTTGGACACGGAAACAGCATTGGTAATAAATGGATGACAGGATACTGGGAGAATATATCTGACGCAACAACCAGCTCTTAATAAACCCTTCAACACTTGGTGCGGGGTAACATTCTTCCAAATAGGCAGCTTTCGGGTGCCGCTTCCAAAGGCTTATCGGTGCCGCCTTAACCCCGCTTCGGGTACAGATGTCCGCCGCTTTACCATGAGCGGGGCCGCTTTAAGGCCTGAGAAGTATATAAGGATATCTCACAAACCTGAACCTCTTCTTTTTCTTCTTTCCCCTCCCACCTTCTCTTTGCCTTCTGGCTTTGATCATGTGTAGTATCTGTTCTTATCAGTTTAATCGCTGATAGTTCTACCCCGGTAGAACTCAATGATTATTCCAATCTTTGGACCTCGCGACTTGGCCGCTGTGCTTGCACATGTCTCGTTGCACTGTGTCACTGGGCTTACACTACCCCCGGTCGACGCGACCATTTTTTCATCAACTATCCGGCATTCCCGGGTGTTTGGAGAAGAAAGTCTTCAGGTTAGGTAGAAGTGTGTCCAACTGTCCAACTGTCGTGCACCTGGAACTTCATGTTAGATCTGTCAGGCCTAACACCTCAGCACTCTCTCCCTTTGCTTCCTTCCATAGTTGTTAGACTGTAGCACCTTCTTATTCTCATCAATACAAATGCAACTCTCTATGTGACAGTGAAATCAAGCACCCCATTCGCATATCATTTCAGTATCATTATCGTGAAGAACCTTCAAATTGGGTATAACTAAAGATCCAAAACTAACTTATGCGCTTCCAACCGTCCAATAGAAAAAAAAACACAACCAAAGTGACCAACAGACAGACAGAGAGTGAGTCCAAGCCCAGCTCAGAATTTCTCACTGGTCACACAACGTGTCGACTTAACCAACAACCAAGCCAGTATCTTCACAACGAGCGTCAATCCCTTCACAATGAGATCCAAGCCAAAGAACAGTATACGCAAGATACTACGAGTAACCCCAGGCAACTTCTCCCCTTGTCGCGACGAACTATTCCCGTATCGACCATACTTTTCCAAATCGAACTCCTCAACCACAACCCGGCCACTTTTATTCTTCTTCAAGTCCCGAATATCCTCCTGAGGCTTGGAAGACGACCTATTCCAGAATCTGAAAACACTTTGCTTCCTAGGGGCATCTTTGGACTTCTTCTGCGCAGATTTAATCTGCGACGCCAAATTCATGCTATCTGCCGCGTCTTCACGCTCAGCAGCTGTCGTAACAAGTTTACCCTGGAACACAGGCATGGAATAAGGCCCAGGATTATAGGAGGTGGGTGGTCTAGACGACTTGGGCGATCCGAGCACCATGTCTGCCAGGATAGGGTTCGTAGCTTCGTCTGAGACGGCGACTGCCAGCATTGCAGCAATGAGGGAGTCGATAGCGTATAAAGAGGGAATCGTAGCGATAACAGCAGCGGGTGAAATTGATAATGTCTTTGTAGCGAAGTCCAACGAGGCGAGCGGCTCGTCGAAGTCCGTCACGGGGAGGACGGACGTGCGTAGATTGGCAGCTTGTTGAGCGGCTTCCATTGCTGTGGATGAGACCGGGCCAGTTACTATAATTGTTGGTGGCTGGTGGGGAGAGGCATCGCTGGACGGTTTGGAGACTGTGATGTGCACCATTCCTGATGACTCGGAGCGCACGGGTGAGAGTGGGATTCCAGCGGCACCGACGAGAGCAGGTGGGTTGTGTCTTGAGAGGTAGGGGTGTCGTAGTTCGTATAGTCGTTGATGACGATTCCAGGAGAGGCGACAGGACTCTTGTGCTGCAGCACGTTTGAGTGCGTCCGTTTCGACTTCCGCTGTTTCGTCTGGGGTTAAGTGGTGTTGTTTGCTGATCTCTTCGGCTTGGTCTATAGCTAGCATGGCTGCTAGTCGGGAGAAGAGGAGGGTTACGAGTCCGTCGTTGGGGTGTTCGCGGCGTATGCGGTCTTCAAGGCTCATCATCATGATTGGTACGTCGTGGTTTGGCCTGGAAGGATCGCATCTGCTTAGGGCGAGTTCGTTGGTTGAATATGTTTGTAGTGTGTAGAACTGGTTCTGGGAGCTTCCGAACGTAAATGTAGCTGGTCCTGTTCTGGGAGATGTTAGTATGTGTGCATATCTGGGAAACTTAAAGTCTTACTTTGTCATGCGTAGGTTCAATGTTCCAACAAGATCTCGCGTTCTCTGGCCATTGGCCGTCTCCCATAGCATCTTCAGTTCCTCCATGGATGAGTATGTAACCTCCTCGGACTCTAGAGCACTAGTTGGGAAGTTGAGCACACTCGCTGGCACAGTCTTTGGCCCGAGAACATGGTCAATATCGGTATTGGTCGACAACGTGAGCTTAGGGGGTTTCCGGGAAGACTTGACGGGCCGTGGAGGCTCTGGAAGCCGTGGATGATATACTTGTTGATTGAAAGGCAGTTTTGGATCGAACTGAGGGAACATTGATCTCATCGGGACTGAAGAAGCAGACGATTGCGATGATTGGGGGGAGACAGTTGTTGCCGTGGTGTGGTGGCTGCTACTGCTGCTGTATTGACTACCATGTGAAGGTCGGGCCTGATGGTTCACTCTCTTGGCTTGACGGTTTTGACTGTTCATGGACTGCGGAGACTTTGAATCCTCACGCGATTCTCCCACCATAGATAGCGGGGATTTAGATCTTGAAGCATCTGGAGGTGGAGTACCCTGAGTATCTTCGATAATCTGAAGCAGCACAGATTCAGTCTTGCCAGGATTCTTGATCTCCTCAAGAGGGATTGAGGCTGACTCAGATGTGGTGGCTGGTTTCTTCCCGGCTTTTCGAAATGGATTGTTAGACCTCTTCACCTCAGGTGATGGAGGTGGAAATAATTGAAATTGATTCATCTTGACAAATAGAGTATGCTACAAAAAGCAGAAAGCGAACGCAGGGGGGGTTCTTGAGATATAACCCCATTCTCACCATATCCAAGCCAAGTAGATGTGTGACAACCCTGCTTATACGGTGGGCGCTTAACCAATTAGGGATGTGATTGGCCCCCATCCTGGGATGGGCACATTCATCTGCAGTAGCGGCGCTTCAATGTAGTTTGATGATTGGTGTTTGGATGAGGGAATCTATATTTATCATAGTTCGGGGATTATATTGGCTGGTTATTTTTGCACTGAAGAAGTCGGAGAGTAAACTCGTTTGACCCTCTCGGCTCCGGATTTTATTAAAATTCAACGCAATACGTTAAGGGCTCACATAAGATAATTAAACTCTTCAGAAGCGGTTAACTGAGGTTGCTATATGGTACAGTATCGAATGTCGTATCCAATATGCCGTCCAAAAAGCGGTCTCGATTTCACAACGACGAAATAAATTCTAATAGGGTGAAATACAATATTCAATCCAGTTCTATTCTAAATTCATTTCCATCTCCCATACAAACGGGGTAATTTACATGGTAGAGCCCTCCAACTCCTCCAGACGGTGCATATCCATATCCTTCTCCAACAACGGAATCACATAAGGATCGAAAGTCTTCCAGTAAGGGTTGTTGAGATGGTACTCCTGCGACGATTCCTGGACGTAACGCTCGACGATTGTGAAGTCCTGCTTATCGAAAACAGACTGCATCACGAACCAAGACAGGGTTTCCTTGTCGTTCGAGTAAACATTGGAGGCTTCAACAAGCTTGGCCTTGAGCTTGGAGATGGACTCTTCATCCGGCTTGGCGCGGAGGTCTACTACTGTGAGTGTGGGAAGTAGCAATGAGAAGGGCGATCACATACGAACGACGATTGTATAAACCATGATGTGGATGTTTAGGATGAAGAGATAGATTGGAATTGAGGGGTAATGAGCTCGGACTCAATTAAATGTTTTAAATAGTCACTCATCGGTGAGAGAAATAATCAGGTGGTGCGTAAATCCCCGAGATTTGCCCCTAGTGATCCCGGCTTGATCTTGGATAAGCTTATTTCTCCATTTTTCCACATCCAGATGAATGTCTATTTATTTTAATCTTATTTACATGATAGTGTACAATTACTCGTTCTTCCCTTGGTTTTGACCCAAGGCCTCAGTGTGAACACTGTGGGTCAAACCCTCGGCCATGGATATCGCACCCTCCATGTCACCCTTGTTATACAAGAATAAGCCTTGAAGAGCAGCCGCGCTAGTATGAATAGACCGATCAGGCTTGTTGCCCGATTCATCTTCAATCAAGCCAAGCTCCTGAAGTCGATCCAAGAAAAGTTTCCGATAAACCCCGTCAGTATCAAGATCTGCATAGAATCGATCCCATAGGCAGCCGACCTGGTAACGAGTCACTTCGCCCAAACGGACAGTCATATCCACACGCCCAGGTCGGACCAAGGCCTCATCGAGTCGTTCGACGTGGTTGGTAGTAAGGAAGATGATGCGCTCCTCTGCACTGGCGACTCCGTCAAGTGCATTAAGCAGTCCTGAGAAAGTCACATTGGCCCCACGGTAGCCATCTGCATCGCTTTGCTCGCGTCGGTTCGAGAACGCGGCATCCACATCTTCCAACAGAACCAGTGTTCGGTTGGGAACAATTGTGAGTAGGTGATTTAATCGGTCATCGGTCAAGCCACGCTCGCTCAGGTTCAGAATGGCGATGTCGTAATCCAACTCGCCCGCTAGTGCCTGGATAAAAGAGCTCTTGCCGGTACCCGGAGGACCGTATAAGAGATATCCTCTTCGGTATGGAATTCCACGATCGTGATACCACGATGAACTTGAAATGAAGTCTTCCACATCTGCCACAACCCGCTCTTTCACTCCCTCATGGAGAACAACCGACTCCAATGGTCGCTTCCGGCGCGGATTTCCAAATGGTTTCCACTCGGTGCCCCAGCTGTTATAAATTGTCGTCTTGCCTTCGTGGCCTTTTGCCGCGTATGCATGAGCTTCGGTGAAGAGTTCCTCGAAAATGTGGCGTTGAGAGTAGAGGGTGGTGAGGGTGATTGTCTCCCATGGCTTTCCGGTCTGAATATCGCGGGACTTCGACTCGCGCATACGGTTGACAAAGACAAACGCATTTTTGTATCGTAGAACGTGTTTCCCAGGTCCTGGAATCAGCGAAAAGTGTGTGTGGATTGCTCCGTTCGAATGTTCGACCTTCTGAGTTTGGATGGAGAGGTGGCGCATGCCTGGTGTGAGCTTTTGGAGGAATCGGTCCATGTAGGTAGAGGTATTCGCGGCAGCTTTGCCTGCGTTGAGTTGTGATTGTTGGTAGAGAGTCATCCAGTGTAGAAACCATGGATAAGAGTCATCTTTAATGCTGATCTCGACATCCACCAGCATCCGCCGGCGGAGAAGAGCGGCGCCATGTCGGACGCCTTTCTGTGCTAGAGTCAATCCAGCTCCGAGACCTGCAAGGCCAAATCCCTAGTAAGAAAACAATATTAACATATCGTTTCGGGTCAAAACACTGGAAAAGCTCATACCGCTGTGAACAAGGGATTGCTCGTTAGCTGAGAGAAGAGACTTCCGTCGCCTTTCTGCGCCGACTGGAGCGCCTGTGTTTTCTGTTGCAGAATCAGGTCGCCCGCAGACGGCGCAGCACTAGGGACCGCATTTGGCTCCATACCAAATCAACAGTGTCGTGAAGGTCGCGAATGTCGAGAAGATCGATAAGAGCAGATATCGGAGTTATAACGGGCCGAGAATTTGACGTATCCACGGGTCGTACCACAGGGCAATCCATGGGAGTATCAACAAGAACATTCAGGAGAACTACAACCTTCCACCTGGGCAAGGTTGAAGGATGAGAAATATACATTTTGATTGATCTACAAGTATTCTATATGGGAGCAGATGTATGAGTCTACACTTCGGTGGTCCCAGTTTTCACATGGGACCCCCGAATGTCGGAGATATCGGAAATAAAATAACTTTTTGCTTCTTGCATTTCTCTCCCCAAAGTGCATTCGTCATCTGTGTCTGAGCGAGGAGGCTGTTTCCTTTAAAGTATTGACCTCCCATGCGACTCCTGTTGAGTTCGTCGCTTACTCGGCGGACACAGTACCCAAGACGTGCTATTCACACAGCAATGCGCAACTTGAGCATCCCACCCACTTCTGAAGTGCTATATGCACTGACCGTGGCTAACTCCCCGGCTAGACCCAGCCCAGAAGATGTCTTGAAGAAAAGTCATCATGCACAGAATGGATTCAGAAACCCGTGGGAGTAAGTGGAGCTCCATGACTTGCTGGATTCTCGATCATTTGTCGCGTAAACTAACCACACCGTATTGTAGGTCTTTCCGCGATCTGGAGACGAAAGATATTATGCAAATGATGATGTACGTATAATTGTTGAGAATTGAAGCAAACCAGTCTCTAACGCATGCATGCAGCTCTCGTCGACTGAACGGAAAAGCGAATACGCCAGATACCATGCCGCCAACCGTCACCGTCCGCAAGCCCGAATTTCTTCCTACCCGAGAAACCCCCAAGCTGCGCGCAACATGGCTTGGACATGCATGCTATTATGTGGAGTTCCCAAGCGGTCTCCGAGTACTATTTGACCCGGTGTTCGAGGCGCGTTGTGGGCCCCGCTGTGGACCGTTTCAACTCGGTCCGAAGCGCTATACTGAACCTCCATGTCAAATCAAGGATATCCCTATCATCGACGCGGTGGTAATTTCCCACAACCACTATGATCATCTGTCCCACCCAACTGTCTCGGAGATCGCGAGCAGACACCCTAATTGCCATTTCTTTGCGCCACTAGGCAACAAGTCTTGGTTCCACAGCTCAGGCATCCAAAATATAACCGAGATGGATTGGTGGGATGAGCGTGGTATTGAATTGTCACCCAAGGCGGGCAAGGGCCCACAGGTTGAACCGGCAGACGAAGCTTCCGCTACAGCAGAGATCACGGCGCGCATCAGTTGCCTGCCTTGTCAGCATATTACTGCTCGCGGTCCTTTCGACAAATACAAGACCCTATGGGCTTCTTGGGCCATTGAGTCTGGAGGTAGCAAGGTGTATTTTGCTGGGTATGATACTCCCCCTAAACTCTCTACGCTATAAGAATGTTGCATTGCTGACTTCTCATCCAGTGATTCCGGATACAGGTCAGTGGACGAACTCCCAGAAAGCGAGGATGATTGGAATCCCAAGTACAATTTCCCTATCTGTCCTGCCTTCGAGCAGGTTGGTGAATTCCGAGGACCGTTTGATCTTGGTTTGATCCCCATTGGAGCATACGCCCCCCGTCATGTCTTCAGTCCAGCACATGCTGACCCCCATGATGCTGTTCGTATTTTCAAAGATACTAAATGCAAAAAGGCCTTAGGCATGCATTGGGGCACTTGGGTACTTACTGAGGAGGATGTGCTCGAGCCTCCCAAGAAGCTCAAGGAGGCATTGAAAAAACACGATCTCGCCGAGACTGGTGTTTTTGATGTGTGTGATATTGGGGAGAGCCGCGAATTCTGAACAGAACTCCACTTCGTGTACAATACTTTTATGGCATTATTAGCCTGTCTTTGCCCTTGATTCTTTTGTATGTTATTACATTTGAATGTGTATTACGCTTCACGCAACATTGGAGTCGCCCTGTATCATTGGCTCATATTGGGTTGGCTAATTACCTTTCTGCTCTCATTTGATGCCATATATATTAAGCTAACAATTTTGGCTAGGGTATCATCTCATTTAGTTCGTGTTTACCCAGGTTCTTATTTAAGTTTCGTTAATGAAGGTTCCTTGTCTGTTTGTGCATTTCGCAGCAGTTGACATCTTTGACTCTACTATGCCTTCGTAATAAATCAACTTATTCTCCATTCTGATTTCATCGAGATCAAATCTCGATACCTCTCAATCAGTCCTCCAAGGTTTGCTTGGGCTTCTGATGTTGAAGTTGGAGAAGGTGGATTCCGAGCCTAGCTTTGTTCTTGCAATGTGCCTTTTCTGGATGACCATTTTAATACGTATAGCAGCACCCAATTGAACAGACCGTATTACACCTCTATATATTGAATTGGATCTTTGTAGAGTTGCTAAGGCGAGATAAGTTGGAGATTTTTGCCTGGTTTGTCAGGGGTCAACGCTAGCCGTATATGGACTAGCCCGAGGGAGCTCCCACTTCGCCTGGAAATTTGATGGAATGCGGGCGAACAGCGTTGAAGTCGGAACTCTTGGGTTGTCATCTTCGTGCAATATTTTTTTTGATATTCGCAAGTGATACAGATCGTTTTACATTTACTTCCCGCTCAAACAAAATTAAAACACCGCCAATATGCAGGCTCCGGTGGTGGTGATGAGTTGGTTACCCCCCATCGAGTTGCTCCCCTTAAGTGCTAACAAGCCATCCAGACACCAATTCCGGCGAGCGCCAGGTCGGCCGGAAAGCACAGATGTCTAACATCACGGCCGCGAAGACGTACGCTATTTCTCGATCCTCCGGTGTTCTCCCCTGCTCGATGCTAATTCAATAAACACCAGTGTTGCGGATATCATTCGGTCATGTCTCGGACCCAAGGCGATGTTGAAGATGCTGCTTGACCCTATGGGTGGTATTGTGTTGACCAACGATGGCCACGCTATTCTGCGAGAGATCGAAGTGTCGCACCCCGCGGCTAAGAGTATGATCGAGCTCAGCCGTACCCAGGACGAGGAGGTCGGAGATGGCACCACAACGGTCATCATCCTTGGTATGATAAGACTCATTTCGGAAAAATTGATGGTAAATGCTGATATTCCGTAGCCGGTGAAATGCTCGCCCAGGCCATCCCCCAGCTCGAACGCAACATCCACCCCGTCGTTATCATCCAGGCTTTCAAGCGTGCCCTCGCCGATGCCCTTCAGATCGTGGAGGATGTCTCGACACCCGTCGACATTCATGATGACAAGGCCATGTACAGCCTTATCCAGTCCTCCATCGGAACCAAGTTCGTGTCCCGTTGGTCAGAGCTCATGTGCAGTCTCGCTTTGAAGGCTGTGCGAACCGTCTCCTTCAACGTCGGTAGTGGAAAGCAGGAAGTCGACATCAAGCGCTATGCTCGTATTGAGAAGGTTCCTGGTGGTCAGATCGAGGACTCTGAGGTGATCGACGGTGTGATGGTCAACAAGGATATCACGCATCCCAAGATGCGTCGCAGAATCGAGAACCCCCGCATTCTTCTCCTGGATTGCCCCTTGGAGTACAAGAAGGGCGAGTCTCAAACCAACATTGAGATCTCCAAGGAGGATGACTGGAACCGTATTCTCCAGATTGAGGAGGAGCAGGTCAAGCACATGTGCGAGGCCGTTCTGGCTTTCAAGCCTGACGTCGTTATCACCGAGAAGGGTGTTTCCGGTAAGCAAGCGGTCCGACTAAGGTGATTGATTGCATGTTCTAACCATTGAGCTTTACTAGATCTTGCACAGCACTTCCTGGTGAAGAACAACGTCACAGCCCTCCGTCGTGTGCGAAAGACTGACAACAACCGTATTGCCCGTGCAAGCGGTGCTACCATCGTCAACCGTGTCGATGACATTCAGGAGTCGGATATTGGTACCGGGTGCGGACTGTTCGAGATTGAGAAGATTGGTGATGAGTATTTCACATTCATGCGCAAGTGCAAGTCCCCGAAGGCCTGCACAATCCTGCTGCGCGGCCCCTCCAAGGATATCCTTAACGAGATTGAGCGCAACTTGCAGGATGCCATGTCCGTTGCTCGCAACGTTATCTTCCATCCTCGTCTGTCTCCCGGTGGCGGTGCTACTGAGATGGCTGTCTCTGTGAGGCTCAGCCAGCTTGCCCGCTCCGTCGAGGGTGTTCAGCAGTGGCCATACAAGGCTGTTGCCGACGCTATGGAGGTCATCCCCCGCACATTGGCCCAGAACGCTGGTTCCAGCCCTATCCGTGTGCTTACCAGTCTGCGTGCCAAGCACGTTGAGGGCCACCACACCTGGGGTCTGGATGGCGAGACTGGCAACTTGGTTGATATGAAGGAGTACGGTGTTTGGGAGCCTGAAGCCGTCAAGCTCCAGAGCATCAAGACTGCGGTCGAGGTAAGCTCCCGACTGTTTCTCCAAGCCCACTCTATTTTACTAACGTATTTATCTCTAGTCCGCATGTCTCCTCCTACGTGTCGACGACATCTGCAGTGGAAAGTCCGCTCAACAGATCGCCGGCGGCGGCGGTGGTGGCGGCGACGAATGATTGATAGATGAAAAAGAAAAATGATACTTGGGCTCGAGGTCCGTACATAATGTTACACGATTTGCCTCTTGGCTGTCTTCCTTTTGTATGAATTCTAGATTCAAAAAAAAAAAAAAAAACAAATCTAGATGGGTATATATTCGTATCGTACACAAGCCAGCATTAACCCGCCTCCACTAGTCCTCATCGTGGATAATGACACCGGGAACTTCCTGCTGGGGAACCTGGCCCTCCGCAGCGTCCCCATCCTGATCTTCCATAGTAACCATCGTGCCCGGAGCAGCCGAGCCCGGAGCAGGAGCAACATCATTCTGATCACCACCCTTCTTCCCACGCGCATTTCGCTTCTTCTCCCTCCTCCTCCGATTCTTCTCCGTCTTCTCATCATCCTTGCGCTTCGCCTCCTCCCGTTCTTTCTCCCAAGCCTCGTCACTCTTCTCATTCTCCACCTCAGACTGCATCAACCGCAGTCGTTCATATTCCCGTCGCCGACTAGCCTTGTACACGTGGAATTCACCCGAGCCCGCACCAGCAGACGAACCCTGAACATTGGTGACGATCTCTGGCGGCGCTGAGAGCGACGCCACAGTACGCGGCTTCAGGACATTGGGTAGTTGCAGGTCTTTGCTTGGGTCTTTGAAGAGTGTCTGAATTTCGTTGGCGACCTCAGAATGCGGTGTCACGGCGCGTCGTTTTGTTGGCCGCTTGCTGCGTGGATCCGCGCTTGTGGGGATCGATTCCGGACCTGGTTCGGACATTGTGTGGGTGTTTTGAGGGTTGGTGATGCGACCGCGTGCAATTGGTGGGGTTGCGCGAGGGGAGGTTTTCGTATCTTCTCCCTTGGATTTGTGGAAGAGGCTTCCCTTTTGTTAATAGGGGATGGCTAATGTGTCTATCGTTGTTGATTACTCGAAAGGTGAAAGGCGAGTTGGTTGTAACAAGCTTAAGATGTAGACTTGGGCAACCTTCAACTGTTGCAATACGCTAACCTCATTTGGTTAGCGGCAATACGCACATGGCAGATCACCCTTTCCAGAGGGTTTTCTTCCGTCTTATTGACCTTACGATACTTATTTCTGTGGTATTTAGGTTGATGATGATCAGATGGCTTCTAAACTATGTATTATTGATATCCAAAGACGACTCTGCGGGAAATGATTTCGGTGTATAATGCCAATTGTTGACATATCCAAGCTTGGAATACTATATCCATATATCTATCCATTCACAGATCTTTCCCCCAGTTTGTCAATGTGGCTGATGCCAATAGAATCTATGGCTATTGAATGCGAACAGGTATGAAAACGACATTATCATACAATCGACTCCTCATCAACATCTCTGGGCCTTGTGGGCGAGGACAAAATCCTGTCACATTATGGTATCAGAAAGATTTCTTGCGCTGTGAGATATTGTGAGGTCCTAATTATCTTGCTTTGCCATGGATTTGATTTTACCCATGGGACTTTTTGCCTTAAACTATATATGGATATCTGGACGGAACTCGTAAGAACGTATACAGAAATTTACCATATCATGATTCAAAATCGTCTCCGATGAACCCTTCAATATCTTAAAACAGAACATCAAAACTATCACTCGTCTTCTGACCATTAGAGACAACTTTGGAAGTCACCAAAATGTCAGACTCTTTTAGGTCTAGTACATTTGGTTTCAGCCAATCAAATGAATAGGTATAATGCATTGACAACAATCAAAGAGAAAAGAAAACAACGAATTATGCCAAAGACCTCTGATTGGCCAGAAAATGGATGTTGAAAAAGGAGATATGACATGGCCATTTCTTTGTTTCACATTCTTATTGTTTTTTCCAATCATTTCAAAATGCTCTCATATCTCAGTATTTATTGAGAACAATGAAAGAGCAGAAATTCTCAATAGTCGAAGGCATGGTTTCTTATGGCCCCTTTAAATACTGTGTAGCATTTCATTTTACTCTTGCAACTTGAATTTCCAGAATTACTGTCGAGAATCGGACTGCGATCACTTTGTGCAGTTTTTATTTTCTTTGTTGCTCCTCTGTTCAGTGACCCGCATATCTGTGTGCCGGTAACTACTTCACTTCACAACCACCGTGAACCTCACCTCATTCCCCCCCCCCCCTCTTCTTGCATTACCTGCATCTATCAGAATGCCCTACCGCTTTGGTGAGTAACTTCACATTATATATTTCTATGTCTTCCCACTTTCTATGTCTTCCCACTGGTGATCCCATGGTCAATGGATGTATGTTTATTGCAAGCGAGAAGGCCTGGGTGCACAACTGAAAATGTGACCCAACGCCCTAATTCGCAGGCATCTACTTTGTGTATATTGGTGTTTCCGAGAAAATTAACCACTCCCCTGAGTCCAAGGGACCGCAGCAGTGTCCATGACATCACAGCTAACTTCATGATCAGAGCTTGCTGCCCAGGGTCGTGCTGGCTGCAAAGCCAACGACTGTTCCAAGGAGAAGGTTAAGATCACCAAGGGTGAACTCCGCGTCGGCACCTGGATAGATGGTACAGGCTTCCAGAGCTGGTCCTGGCGCCACTGGTGAGTCTAGCCTTGCCAAGACATGTGTTACTTAACGTCATTTATGGCTTCTATCCCCGAGTAAATGATTTCAAATACTAATCTCATCCAGGGGTTGCTTCACCCCCAAGCAAATTGTCAATGTCAAGAACGATATCACTGGAGACTCCGAGGACCCTGATTTCTCTCGCCTCGATGGCTTCGATGAGCTGAACGAGGTCCTCCAGGCCAAGATTCGCAAGGCCATCGAAGTGGGTCATGTCGAGGACGATGAGTGGAAAGGCGTAAGTTTACTTCCCTCAATCTGCAAATTTGGAAAAATTCCCTTGAAAATGGGTCCAAGAGCCGCAGAGCAACCGACTAACACTTCTCAGGATGTTAAATTCAACCGCCCTGGATGTACTGGCATGCGTGCCAGGGCTCGCAAGGCCAAAGCCGATGACGTGAGTTTTCGTTTTCTATCCTCATGTCATATGAGATACTAATCTGACCCACAGTCCGAGGAAGTTGAGCAATCCTCTCCTGCCAAGAAGCATGCCATATCCGATGCTGAAGATAAGGACGAGGAGCCCGCCAAGAAGAAGAAAACTCGTACCAAGAAAGCTACCGACAATGATGAAGCCATCGCTGATGCTGCTATCGTTGAGACTGAGCCCAAGGCGGCCAAGAAGTCTGGTCGTCCCGCCAAGAAGGCTGCTACTGAGACAGATGCCAATGGCGCCGTCAAGAAGCGTGCCCCTGGCCGTCCTCCGAAGAAGGTTTCGGACGAAGAGAGTCCCGATTCTGACATCAAGGCTGAAGTTAAGGCCAAGGCCGACCCCAAGAAGGGTGGCCGTCGTGCTAAGAACGTTTCGGACGAAGAGACTCCTGATGCTGAGACCGAGGGCAAGACCGAGATCAAGAAGCGTGGTCGTGGCCGTCCTCCCAAGAAGGTTTCTGAAGACGAAGGTGCCGATGCTGACACTGAGATGACTGTCGAACCAAAGAGGCGTGCTGCTCGTAGCAAGAAGACCACCGAGGATGAAAGTGCGTCTGCCGACAATGAGCTCAATAGCGAGACTTCCAAGCGTGTTACTCGTTCCAAGAAGGTTACTACATCTGAGGCAACCGTTGCTGACAATAAGTCTCACAAACTTGAGCCTGCTGATGGGGATCAGCAGAAGAAGGATTCAGACAAGCCCGTCACTGTCGGTGAGACCAAGACGCGACCAACTCGTGCAACTCGTGCAAATCAAGGCAAGAAAGTTGTTAACAACGATGTTACCCCTGTCGACAAAGATGTCTCCTCTGCCAAAAACGAGACTAGCCCTCCCAACGGCGAGACTAAGAAGTCTAACACTGGTACCAACGGTGTGAACAGCGCAAACACGAAGAAGGGCTCGAAGGCTACCAAGGGAGCCACGGCCAGCGGATCGGATGATTACAAGGATGATCATGCCGATGAATTGAACGAGAAGCCCAAGGACACTCGCAGTGCTAACAAGAAGACCGATGACAACAATGCTATCTCCGAGAACAAGCCTAAGCAAACTCGCACCCGCAAGCCCGCTGCCACCAAGGCTACCCAGAAACCCAGCGTCGAAGTTTCTGAAACTGCCGAGACTGTCAAAGAGAAGCCCAAGATCAAAGGTCGCAAGCCAGCCGCCGCGAAGGTCACCCATGGGTCCGCTGACCAGGCTGCCGAGGAGCCCTCTGAGGCCCCCACGGAGAAATCTGTTGAGGGCACCGTCGTGAAGCCCGCGGACGAGCCCGAGAATGCTTCTCCTGAGATCTCCGAGAAGCCCATCGTTGAGACTGCCGAGAAGCCCGCTGAGGACGCCGCCAAGGAGCCTGTTGAGGAAACTATCGAGAACCCCCTCGAGTCTCCTCTGAAGCCAGTCAACACTGATGATGACTTGTAAATTCATCACCCTTCGTGCCAGTCGTCTCACCTCGTGGCGGATCTTGCACTATTGTGAATCATGAGATACCAACTCTTGTCTTTTCTACTTTATGCTGCAACTAGTCTTTTTCCTTCCGATCCTTCTGTCTCTCATTTCGGTCTGTGCTAATATTCCAATGGATCTCTGCTGGAAATCGGTTTGCACTTTTTTTCTTCCAATTGTTTTCGTCTTTTTTTTCACTCCAGGCGTGGGATTCGGGTTTCCTTTAGCGATGGCTGGTTTGTGCCGTCATATTTTATGCATATCTGGGTCATTGTCACCATCGATTAACCTGCGAGTTGACATAACGAATCGAATTGTTTTTCAAAAAAAAAAATAACTTTCAGCTGTACGTCTTGTAACAACACGGAGTTCTGTGCAGTCGAGTGCGTCGTTGAAGACGACTGCTACTATTATATGGGTATATGAACTCTGAATATCATCCATTATCCTCAAATGTGGACCAAGATACTATTTTCGGGATTGCTTGCAAGGATCAACCTGCTGGTCCTTGAACTACATAGTACGCTTAAATGGATATCACTACGCGTTTCAGGGATGAATACCTGCATTGATAATAGCTATGAACTTGCATGACCTCCCCATTCCACCGCACGACAACGGAAACAAAGAAGTCAAACCATTGAAATGCAACTCCTTCTATGGCGCAAGATAAAATGATGAGAACCCCATAATGAGCAATGTGAATAAAAAGCAGGCAAAAAAGCAGAACGATAAAGAATGCAAATAAACCCAGATTGAAACCAGTAAAAAAGTGAACAGAAACAAGCAGGCAAAGGGGAGAAATCATATGCGATCAAGATGCAGCCGAGACGACTATATGGGAAACACCTCCGGGAGATGTTCCCAACCACTCGGAGTGCACATCATAGGTTCCCCAGTCCGCGACTCTCGAGAAGCACGCGGGTATTACCATACAACTCAGGGTTATGGACATGAGCCAGCGTGCGCAGATTGAGAACCTTCTCTTGAAGCCTCGGATAAGCTCGCAACAATGACCAGAACTGCTCGTTCGCATTGTAAGTGAGTAAATCGGAAGCTTCGGAGATGAAATGAATTAGCCACGCCTGGAGGTAATCGCAGTCCGCCTCATCAAACTCAGTGCGGCCAGCAAAAGCAAGAGCAGCAACCTCGAGCAGTGGTTTGGATTGGTATAGCTCTGGGTAGCAGTTCCAGGCGACTTGAAGTTTGAATGCAATTCGATAAACCAAATCCATCAGGCCGAATCGACGGGCTTGGAGGTACACTCTTCCGAGGACGAGTATGGTATTTTCAAGATCGAGGCTGTTGCTCACGCCCTTCAGTTTAAAGTTTTGACCTATTCCCATTTGGTCGCCGACTAGGCGGAAAATAGTGGTATTGCCTCTGGGATCAAGGGCTGGGAATGGAGTCGGATGGGAAAAGCCTGAGTTCTTGAGGGTTATCAGGCGAGGGGGGAATTCTCCATCGGATAGGTATTCGCGAATTTGGAGATAGTCGGGTTGGCTTTCGAGAGTTGCGGCATTGAGAAACACATCTTTGATTTTGGCAGCTTCGGGTTGATCTAGGAAGACGTGCTTCAGTGCGTGGCTGACAGTCAAATCGAAGATTGAGAACTCTGGGATGGGTTGCTGGGATGCCACGTCTGAAATACCAGCACTGTGGGTGTAAAGTATATTAGTCAGTTGATGTATATTGAGAATAGAAAGCAGAACTTAACGAACCTTGTCTCATTTTCAACCTTAGGCACCGTGTTTTGGGTCATGGTGGTTGGTGGCGTAACAAGTGAGGATGGTGTTGGGAGAGAAGAGGTGGGAGGCATCAGAGGGGGACGTGGACTGAATTGTTGGGTCGTTGTTACGTTAGAGCTCTCCCTGTCTGCAAAAGGGATTTCAGATGCAGATACAGCTGATTTGGCATCTTGGAGTGACCCCAACGACTGTCTCAGCTGAATGCGCTGTGCAGGACGTGCATCAGAAAATGATCTGATAACTGCTGGCCCATTATATGAGGCAGGTTCGGCACCAGTAAGAGGCTCCATCTGATCTGATGAGGCTTCTTGATGTTCATTTTGTTTCTCATCTTTTTCTTCCTCTGACTCGGAGTCAGCGTGGCTTTCTCCACAGGAGACAAGGTCCTCATGACCACTTGGTAGAACGATACGGAGTTCCTTCCCTCGTTTGCCTTTGGCACCTAATTCCTGGAGAGCCATATTCTTCCAGAACTCCAGACCAGGCTCACCCCGAACGATCTCGATAATATCGTCCCAAATCTTGGCGTCTGGTTGTCTCTGGGCGCGCTGGAGAACATTGGGGGTCTTTTCGTTCAAAACGTAGAGATCCTGGAGTCCGACCCATTTGCTTCACGCATGTTAGTTTCCAATTCGTATAAATCAACGTGCACATATATAGTCAGAAAGACTGACATATAGACCAACAGCATGTGAAAATACCAACAGGCGCATATATGCATCATAAATACACAACTTCAGGGGTCTTTTTAGGTATGAAAAAAGATATCAAACTTACTACATATTTCGGCCCGGAAGATACATGGAGTAAACGCGGTCTTTCAAGTGCGTCACCCAAGTACCATCAGCTGGCTGTGCACCAACAGGGCGGCGATTGATGTGTCTGCTAGGCCCAAATCTGTCTGGGAGCACGATGCCAATCCAGACGTCAGACTTGTACTGCCGCAGGGAGTTTTTGTATCGAACGACGAAGGCTTCACCAGGTTCCAGAGCGCGGGGCTTGGGTAGATGCCTCAAGCCAGTGGTGAGGTACTTCTTGGGAGGCATATCGATTGGTTTCTCGTGCATGGAAGTCTATGAGAGTTCTCTGTTCTTTGGAAACGAGCACAGTTGATGTTGGTTACCGGAAGCTGGAGGTTATTGCAGTGTCAGTGAAAAGAGACTTCTCTCAATTGGGAGATTTTTGAAAAAATAGAAGAAGAACGGATGTGAAGGAGTTTATTTTCAGTCGTAGTAGGCGATCAATCCGAAAGACTAATCTGGGGTTACTGAGGTTGAAACCGAGAGAATAGTGATAGGAAGCCACCCTCACGAAGTTCAGGGGTTTTGCGAAATTGTTGGAGATAGTTGCAAGTGATGCAACTGGTATGATCAATTAGTTTTGAATGAAGAGTCAATGAGCTGTTGGGAGAAACTGAATGGTTGGCAAGACTCGTGGATATAGTTCGTCTGGTGTGCTGTGCCGCGAGTGAAGCTAACAAACAATGAGAGCTAAAGAACTCACTTAGTGTTGTTTTCCCTAGAATACGGAGAACGAAGAAACGATACTGAAATACCCGTCACCAATGAGAACAGTGCCGAGTTCGAGGGCTTAATGATGCGCTGGTGTAAGTGACTGTTGAAACTTCAAAGATTTGCGTCGGGCTTCCAATTGATATAGGAGAGAATGATGATATGGCTTGCAGTTTAATGTGCTACGGAGGGGGTTTTATTGTATGTAGACTTGTCTCTGTATCCGCGATATTGAACAAAGTACGTTGCAAACTACGCTTACCAACGACGATAATTATTGATGCGACGTGAAGCTTTCCCCAGGGCCCACAGCGCTTCTAAAGGCATTCGGGATGCGAGCTTTTGTATAAAGGGCATTTATCAAGGATGGTGGTACGAAATGCCCGAAAGGCGACTCTTACAGAAAATAAAAATATCAAAGTATGCAAACCTTCGTTCCTGGTACCAAGTCGCATTCACGAAAAGAAAGTGCGCGGTAAATTGCTATAGGACAGGTCTGGCAGTTCAAACCCTAAAACTACCCACGATTCGGTGGGAAATTGCTTGCAACAACTAGAAGACCGAAAGGGGTGGATGATGGAATACAATATCACTATGTACGTAATAATTCCTTCTACGGTTCCTTGTTTGAGGTGGCCGAATATTTTTTCATTTCTGTTTTCTCATCACCATATAGACACATTGCCCAAGAGCAGGCTAAGCGATGAACAAAGCATCGCCTGACTAGGGGCAAAAGCATAATCACTGTCGCAAACAAAAGCAGCAACTAAGTGCAGATTATCAAAGACTGTTTCATAAAAGCTCAATCTCAAGGAGTGTAGAGTGATTGAAGGCAAGTCAAGGTACGCCGTGGATAGGATTAAAAGCGAATAAGGTAGGTTCTTCGAACCAAAAGGGCGGCCAACCTCGAGAGAAGCGAAGGTCAAGTTGCTGTTAAAGCGAAAACGCAGACCAGTGCAAGTTCGGTGTCAAGTGCCGTCGTGCAAAAAATGCATGTCTCCCTTGTTCAATTTCAAAATCCAAGTCGCTCGATCCAGTACATAGACAATGTTACAACCGGCTAGAAAAACCTCGGCGACCGCTTGGTACTAGTAGACACGAGTGTAAGCACTCAGGGCTCGGGATCGAAAGAATAGTCAGCAGTATAAGGGGGATACGCAGAAAGTCAGGGCTCCGGGGAAGGAGATATTGAATCGTACCGCAGCTCCGAAAGGTCATCCATATGGTTGCACATTGCCACGAACAGGTCGAAGAACAACTTGCCCCCTTCCTCCATCTCCATCTGCAAGGTTCCGCTGCTCTTAAAAGTCTTGCGACTGCGGATGATAAGGGCCAGATAATGAGCGCGCAGCCGGGAATCGGACTCGGGTGTGTTGTCATATGCATATCGAGCGGACCGCAAGATCACGTCGGCTGGAATACCACTCTGGAGACCCTGCTTGCGGAGAGCAAGGCGCTTGAGCTCTTCCAAGCCGTACTTCTCGGCAGCACAGTACACTGCCGTGTCTCGGAGAACGAGATCTCCCACTCCGGAGTGGAACATTGTCGGCTCGCTCGACCCACGGCCACCAGTTTGAGTTATATCCTGAGCATTCTCGAGTGACCAAGAGTTCCTTTGCTTTCCATGCAACAAGCGCGGGAAGTAGTCGCCCTTGTACAAAAACTCGAGAATACACGACATAATCTCGGGTTCTCTATATCAAGGGTAAGTGTTTGTTCAATCGAAATAGGCAGGATTGTCTCACTCGTCAGACAGAGTCAATTGTTTCGCACCGTCTTCAAGAAACTGCTCCTTCAGAGCAGCACTAAAGAACGGCGACACAGATAGCACATCTTCATGGGCGGCGAAGAGACGCTGGTCCCGACCAACAATCATAGTAATGATAGGGCTGGTAAGGGGACTATAAGGATGCATTATCAGCATATGAAATTAATGTGGATATTTAGAGCGCGCAAATCCGCATTTATAAAAAGAACACACCTTCCCATGGAGGGACTTTCTGCTTTCTGCTTCATCTTCTCCCTGACCAGCTCGTCGTACTTCTTCTTGACGACCTTGACAGTTTTACCCGCCCGGTCCTTAGATACGAAAGAGCGCTTGAACATAACGGTACAAAGGACGCCTATTGCCGAGATGTGCCCATAGAAGATGATCCAAAATGATGATATAAATTGGTAGTTATCAGAAAGAATGATACGAGTTGGTCGAAAGAAGGAATTGACGCTGCTGGTCATGCACACGAAGCATGTGAGTCTTGGAAGCTCCCCACAGGAACGGTCCCCCCTCTTAGTTAAAAGACGAGGAATACGCAGTTCTGGGATTACTTTGCGTTCGAGAATCTGAAATGAATCTCTAAGCGAACAGTTATCGACTCCGGCAAGCGTGGAAGGAAAGAAAAAAGAAGAAAGGAAAATGGGAAGAGGGGGGTTTTAATGCGGGGGTCAGGTGATATCAAATGTGACTGGAAAGTCACCTGTCAATTGAGGCTGAGGTGAAATTCGGTGTTTGAGAAAGGGCTGTGTTGGCGCTAAATTCTCACGTCACACTGGCCACAGTAGCTACGCGCTAAATCCGAGCCAATGGAAATATACATGACATTTTTAGCTAGTGCGGCTATTATATGACTTATATACTTGATGGAGGATATTGACGTCCAATGATATATGTATTTGCATGATGTCGATCATGTTGAATGACCAAACAATCGACACAAATGACTATAAATAACTAAATACACACCAGATGATCTACTTTCCTCGCCAGCGAGAGAAAATCATCCGAGAAGGCCACATCCAGCGCCCATCATGATAACACCGAAGCTTTGGAAGTGACCGGGAGTGACACTCCACATAAGGTTGCCGGCAGAGCAGGTGTTATCTCGCTGGCCCTCGCACTTACGGCAGGTGAGTCTCAGGCCCTCGCTGTAGTACTCCTGTGGTTACAGTCGGTTAGCTATCTATAACTGGTATAAACTAGCCCTGATAGGATAACTCACGGTTCCATAGTGTTTGAAGTTGAAAAGCCCACTCACGTACATGTTCTGTGTTGTATGGTTAGCTACTTCAAAAAACATAATCTCAAGTTCAACCATGGCTTACAGGAACGCCGTCAGCAACGTTGTTTCCACGGATTAAAGTGCCAGGCAGGGAACCAGCCCAGTTGGCCCAGGCCTCGTTTCCGATGGGGAAGGCAGCAAGTGCATTGCTCCTGAGTGCCTTGCCCGGGAAGTTCTGCGACAGTGCAACGTGGGACATGTAGGTGAGGGCACCACCGAGGGAGTGTCCGGCTGCTTCCAAAGTGTAATCAGGATATTTGGCGATGAGGGACTTGACTTCAGCAATGATGCTGTCGTGTACAGCGGACCAAGGTCGGTTAAGACCTCTCATGATCTTCACGTCGGCAGGGAAGTTCACGCCCGAGAGCTTGGGAGTGACGAGACTAGTGTCAATGTCATTCAGGATGTCGGCGACTACATCAATCAGCACAGTACGCTAGCAATAATGGACCGGCTTATCCATACTGGTAGTCGAGCCCCTCATGATGACCGCGATCGTCTTCCTTTCGTTGGACACTCCGACAAATCCCTATTTGAATTAGTCATTTGCTAGCATATAGAGCAAATAGCATGCGCACGTTGGTGTCGGTCAGGACGTCACGAATCGTCTTGGTAATACTGATATCGAAGGCTTTTCCAATGCAACCGCTGTAGGCAGCAGAAGAAAGCTTCGCAGCGCGTTGCAGATCATCGAAAGCACCGGGGTCTTGAGACAATGTTAGAATTTTCCAGCCGAACAGAGAGGGGTTGATGAATTGACACACCAAGGGTTGACCTCGCCTCCAAAGCAGCAGGTTCAGCAGCAGGTGCAGAGAAGGCTTGAGAGATCAAGGAAACCCCCACGAGCAAAGATTTGTAGTTGAACAACATCCTGGAACAATGTATTAAGACTTTAGAGAAGGCTTTTGAGATAACTAGAGAGGCTGCTGGGGTGTTGGCGTCGGATGGAAAAAGGAAATCTATTACAGGTGGGCTTGCTGTTTAAATACTTCCGATACCCCTCAAACTTATTCTCACGAGCATTTTGGCTATATTGTAACTATAAGCCGAGGAGATTATCAGATGCCACCACAGAGGGGCTTTCGTCGGAGGTGATATCTCAAAGGGGTAATGCAGAGTGTGGAGTCAAGCGGTCATCATGCATGGGGAATGCACAGATCCACCTTTGGGGAAATCTCCGTCTCAGAGTTCCTCAGGATTTCCTATCTGGTGATAATAGCGCCAGCGAGTTCCAACACTACCTATATGCTCCAAAGACTCATTATTCGGATAATATGCAGCCAGTGCCCTGAGCAAGAATATGTGACCGAAATTCTATTCAGAATAGTCAATATCTAGTATCCAAACAACCGCATTTCTGTCTCAAAACACCCTCACTGCCGATGGCAAGCGCGTCTACACCGAAATGGAGCCCTACAAACAAATATGATATTGATCAGCCACGCTTGGACTCGGTAGGGCTAAAATGTCATCGCCAAGTCCGTTTCATTCGGGGAAAAAAGGAATTGCGGGGAAATAGTGTGGGGTTCAACGCCGAAAACGACTCTGGTTAAACAGCCTCGGCCTCTCAAAAGTCGGCATATATCAAACTTTGGTACCTGACTATCACTTGAATCGGTGAAGATCGGCGCTATATTCTAGAAGTATAGGTGGTATAGGATAAATCGACTTGAATTAGGCTCTTATGTTCCGAGGTTTTCGCCTGCCATCATTTAGAAATTTGATATCCCTTGCAAATATTAATAGCAATAACCACCTCGTATTTACTGCCACAACATTCTGCTAGAGTTTGAAGTTATGAACCTTTAGCTTGCGAGTGGTTTCCGCGTGACCCCGACGTATAGAAGGACCATTGTTTCATTGATGTGGATGGTATATTGCCGGCAGAGTTTAGGCATTGGGTACGAAAGTACCTGAAGCCGGCAGTTCGTCGTTCGGTAGTTGGAAACCGAGGTGCTTGGCTTTGCGGGGTTTCTCCTGATTGGGAAGTGCAGGATGTCAAATAAATTAAAATCTGCAGCCACCATTGCAGAAGGGGAGAGTGATTTCTCTATGCGAGTTCAATCCGAGATGAATACGATTTGATTACGAATACGCTCACCGCCGCGTCCACGGGTAGTTGTATCAACCGCGATGGTTCATTTCCCCATCAACCACTTTTATCCTCACGTGGACCTTGAAACAACCGCGTCAGCAGGAATGGCAATCCGGGCGAAATAGCCGTGGGGATCCGAAGCAGAAACAACTTTGGCAGCTGCCGGTGTTGCCTTCTTGAACCACACCTCGCTATGAGACATCCTGACCGTTATGAGACATTCTGACCTCGCTCACCGATTCCAGGACCTCCCTCTAGGTTTCTTTAGGGGCAATTGCAAGGATTGAAGCTTTCGAAAGGAACTCCCCACTCGAACTATGATAAATTGCCCCGAGAATTTTCCGAGCTCGTGGCATTCGGAATGGCCAAGTTTGAAGACATGTGATCTAGCTATACAATAGAGCTAGAAATTCCGATCTGGAACTTGCACGCTGTCGCCTACGAAAATTCAATTGGGGGGAGCATTGCCATCTGCGATCGAAGTGGAGCTGGCAAATCTACATTACGGCTCAATATTCTGGTGCTTATCAAAATGCGAAAGGGCATGATCGGTATCGACGGTGTGGATATCTGTCGACTTGACAGATGTGTTTTGCGATCGACATACCATGCTATTGCGCAAGACACTGATCTTCAAAGGCGACTGTCAGAGTCGCACTGGCTCAGCAAGGGGTTTGCAGCGACGATAAAAGATGTGACCTTCTCCAGCGTTAAGGCTCAGTTATGTTCTTTGACTTTCGCCATTACAGAATTGGCTCAGGTGGTATCATTCTTTTCTATGAAACAATGAGCGGGTAAGTGAAGCCTTCGGTTCCCTTGTACAGGCAATTATTCTACGCTAACTATCGACCCTAATGTTGACATGGCAATTTGTTGTGGTATCACATGCTTGCTGCCATGCTTGCTGCCATGCTTGCTGCCTGAGCTTATCAAGCCCCGCCTAGCTATTTAGGTAGCGTCCTGCTTGTTTGTAGAGCATCACCCTTTCTCCTCTCTCTCTGTCAGAAATGAAAACAGGATCAAAGCCTGATTAATGAGGGTTTGCTAGATAGAACAGTAGTCCCAGTTTTTCACATCCTGTGGTCGTAGTGGAATAGGACCGCACTCTTGTTAGGAATGGTGGAGGTAATTCAATTCGGTAGTCCAGCGGTTCGGGATTCAGAGCTCTTTTCCTCTTTGGGGCATTGAAATTCAAGCTTGCAATGCTAACAAGAGTATGAGAAGGGGGTGGTGCCTAGTAGGCGTATGTGGAGGGTTGGGGGCTCCTCTCAAATGGGCATTGAAGGGCATTTATTATGGTACTAATTTATATGAGGTTTTATTGGTTCAGTACAAGCGTATAGTTCACGATTTCATTGAAATCCGTGCTATTTTTTCTCACCGCAAAGTCTTAAACTACCAACACTGGTCTGAAATAAGTGCACTCAAATCAGAGTACTCTCCTACCCAGCATCGTTGTACCACAACTCCAGCTTCCAGTCCGTCAACCGGCGGGTACCTCTTAGAAGCAAACAGATTGTCAACCAGTTCTTGGTGTTTCTCCATCCCCTCTAGAGACTTGAATGGATCCAGAGACTGGTAGGGCCAATTGCCCGTCATTATCGTATAGTAAATAGGCCCGAGGCTGAAGATGCCCGTGCTTTCTGTCGATTCTGAATTACATGGATCAAAAGATCCAGCATCAGGTAAGTGCTAACCATCTATTTCCCCATTTGTTGACCCCCGAAGTCACAGAGTAGAAGGTCGAGCTCGTTCCCGGTAAATAATAATACGAATGGGTTATCCGAGACACCTTTGAACCTAAAGAAATTAACCAATATATATGTACGGAGTAGTCATACTAAGTTAGGCATTACGGACTCTATTCTTCTTGGATGTAGGCCTAGGATTTGCAGGAGTCGTCCACCCGCCCCAAAACTCCGCTCCATGGCTCGAACGAGCTACTTATCCACCGCTGTCTTAGAATGCCACCAAGAGAGTCGTGGTCATTTGATGATAACGACTGGCGCCATACGTGCTAGACGGGAAGATTGGTTTTCGCCTAAGATTTTGCCAAGAAGAGGCTCGTACGGGACAGGTCTTTTCCGATGTTTATGGCACCTGGACATTCCCCGGGCCGTGATTGTCATTGCTTATGTATCGTCCGCCGTACCTAGAGGTTGTTTCCCATTGACAGGACCTCCACAGCACTCAATATCATCTGGCTTCTCACGATTCAGGAGACGAATCTTAAATAGCAGAGGTACTTCGAAGATAATGGCGCGGCACATATGATATCGCAGAACTGAGGAAATGGCGAAACCGTGGTCCAAATGCTCGTTAATATTTTGGAGATGTGCTCGAAGTAAGGAATTGGGGACAAATAAATGTCGGTGTCTTTCGAGCCAAGGTCAGGTGCCTTGAAAACTGTCCAAACAACCAGGGAATACATGGATGTATATGCAGTCACGAATAGCTGGAGTTTGAGGTTTTGAGTGCTAGAAGCATATGCATCTACCTGGCAGAATATCTCGCTATACAATGGATATGGATACCGCAAACCTGATCAAATTATGAAATCTGCGGAGAGACATTTTCGTTGGCGTTTTGAAGATGCTGTTTGGGCGATCGCACTACCAGCCCCTTCCAGTTAAAGTCGCTGGGGTCCGGTCAACAACCCTCCTGTCTTCACTTCATATATTTCGAACGATTTACAAATTAGCTATGCGTATGCTATCAACCATCCGAAATATCTCAAAATCCTGCTTTGGCCTGCCAGAAGCGCCTTTATCGATAACCTGTCGAGGTAAGTGACCAATATTCTTTCGAAAATAGTCACTGAAGGCTCAAATAGGCGTACCTATCACCCGTGAGGACCTCTTCGCGTACACAAATGGCCATTTCCTGGTTGATGAACAAAACCAGCTTAGCCGACGATATGTCCGGTTTGATTTGGACGCGCTTTGTAACACTGCTTCCACAGCCGGAGGGAACACTAGTCCAATCATAGCCATTGAGAAAATGGAAGGTGGTTTCAGCAAAGCTTTCTTGATGCGGAAAGACAATGGAACAGAAGTGATCGCTAAAATCCCATGTCGCATTGCTGGGCCACCTTCATTAACAACATCTGGCGAGGTGGGAGTTCTAGAATATGGTATGTGTGCTTACATTAGTGATGTTTCGAGTGGCTAATATTATGCTAGTTAGGAGACACACAAGCATTCCCGTCCCTCGTGTCCTCTCATGGTCATCGGATTGCTCGAATACTGTTGGCGCCGAGTATATAATTATGGAGAAAGCTGCCGGGGTTCCGCTATTCGAACAATGGGGCAATATGACTGAGTTCGGAAAGCTGCAGTTGATCAAAAACCTTACCAAACTTGAGGCTCAACTGTCGTCTATACAATATCCTGCCTACGGAGGATTGTACCTTCGGACAGATATAAGAGGATCAACTCGCTCCCTCGATGATGAGATTGATCCGTCTCAGTCTTTTGAAATTGGGCCTTCCTGCGATCATGGATTCCATCCTAATACGACTCGGGAGTTTAACCGAGGGCTTTGTACGTTCCCTCTGATTTTTAATGCTATCTGTGCTAAATTATCCTCAGGGGACACACTCTTAAGCTTTGGGTCATCTGTCGCACAGCGGGAATTGTTACAAATATCGAATGGAGGCCAACAAAATCAGTTCAGCTTTTACAAAGGGACCGTTGAGGAACAAAGCCAACTTTTGGAAATCACAATCGGCCTTATGAAGCTCTTAGACTCAAACGAGCTACTTAGGGAAGTTTCTCGGCCTACATTGTGGCACACCGACCTTCATATGGGAAATATTTTCGTTGCTCCCGAGGAGCCTTCAAGAATTGTTTCCCTCATCGATTTCCAATCGACTTCCGTACTTCCCGCATTTCTGCAGGCCCAATGGCCTGTGTTTCTCAGGCCACCGCAGAACTACGACTATGTGAAGGGGATATTCTATCCTAAACTCCCTGAAGATTTTGAAGAACTCGACGAAGAAAGCAAAGTTGTTGCTTTAAATGAATGGTCCCAAGTGAAGTTGACAAAAGCTTATGAACTTTCCACCTACCTTGAAGACAGACCAGCGTCTAATGCTATGGATGTACCTCGTGTATTCCAGGAGCTATTCATTCGCTGTGGAGAAGTCTCCGAAGTGGGCATTGTTCCTCTTCGTGCGTGCCTGATAGAAATTTCTCGGAGTTGGTCAGAGCTTGGTTTTCATGGAGAATGTCCCTATACATTCAGCCAGCAAGATATTGACGAACATGAGCGCCAGTTCGCTGAATACCAAGCTTGGCATGATGTTAGAGCCCTGGCTGAGGAGTGCCTCGACACAGATTCAGATGGATGGATTCCGCCGCAATTGGATATAGATGAGAAGAGAAGGCAAAACGAGGAGCTACTGGCCATGTACATCGAAAGAGTTGCTGGCGAGAGATCTGTGCAAGAGGCAAAGACTATGTGGCCTTTCTCTTGAGGTTCGAAGTGGCAAATGCTTTCGTTACTCTAAGCTACACAACCTGTGAACTAATCTCTCCCAGTGGTAATCATAATATAGGCAAGTAAAAACAATGACTGCTCCCATGGTTATTCCAGTATCTACAGCCAGGAGTGTATTTCTGCTGGGTTGGCTAACCTACCTAGTCTGCTTGAGGCAACAGGCAACTTTTTTGGCGGTAAGTCACGAAAGGTAAATACACCGAAGTTCCGTTATTGAAAAAGTCGGAAACCTGATCGTATGGCGCAAGCATAATGGCAGACGTGGTGATCATGGGGTACCCGGTGGTAACAATAGCTGTGATGCGATTTTGAGGCGGCAGATCCATCATTTACCACCTAAGTCCAACCATCTACATCCAGACTGAATTTCTAAAAGAAAAGATGGGCATAATATACAAAACGAGTAGTGTTTATTTAGGTTCATTTACTCCAAACCACAATACTGATATATATATTTTGAGTTGCCCAATTGAATAGATAAACTAACAACACATCGCACAATAAACGAGACGTACACACAATGGAGGCCTTCATGTAGATCTACAAATTTGCAGACCAAGCTGTCGTCTTAATTCAAGAGGCGTTCGAGGATGTTCGAGCCAAGTCCATAAATCGAGCCTGTGTGGCGGTGCTGTGATACGTTGGCACATGTGGGGCATGCCAAGCCATCCGTGATATCATCACGAGGAACGAGGAACGGAGTGAGCAAAACAAAAGCTTGGTGTTGGCATGCTACTCAGCTAACTACAACATCTTCTGACATCGAATCATCTCATCTGACATATCACCTAGACGCTAGGGAAAGTCGATCTATCACCAGAACACATAGCGCGCGCGTCCCCTTGCCTTAGCACGCGCCCGCCTCGTTTCAGCCTACTTTTTTTGCTATCGTCCACGTCCCATCGAGTAAGCTGAAAGGTTTAAGTCCATGTTGCTATCCTCAATATTTTGAGTTTCTCCAGTATGGCCATGCAATATCTCAACCAAATAAAAAACCTACGGCGCTCGTCGCAAATGACCAGCGCGCCCAAGCCTGTCCTGACGCCGGAAGATGAAGCCTACCTACGCGAAGTTACCGCCCAGGTGAAATCTGTGCCCATTCCAACAGAGCAGAATGGACAAACCCCAACAGGAAGTGCTACTGGGGCGCCTCTACAGCCTGCGATAAGCGAACAAGCCGAAAATATCCCTCTACCAACCTCGCCTGGAGAGGAGCTAGGAAAGGAGCTTGGCGAGGAGGGTAGGCAAGAACGGAGGAGTTCTCAGCCAACATTGGCAAGGTCAGATACACCTAAGTCGGAAGTCTCAAAACCCTCGCAGAAGAAGAAACGGTGGAGTACCATGTTTTGGAAGAAAAACACAGGGAAGGTTGGTCATTTATTTACTTGTGTTTATTTTGGGATATATGCATCTGGCTCGAGTCTGTACTAACATACGAGTTCGCGCAAATAGGCCAAAGACGCCCAGGTCGAAGCCGCGACTCCTCCCACCACGTCGGATATATCAACAGACGAGAAAGACGCAAATAAAGATACAGATGCCGAGGATATGACGGATATTCTGGAGCGATTGAACCTGGCAGCGGATAATAACCGGGTATTTTCGATCAGTGAGGAGACGCAAGAGCTTTTACGGAAGTTCAAGCTCATTTTCAAGGACTTGATCAACGGAGTCCCAACTGCCTACCATGATTTGGAGATGCTGTTGACCAACGGGAATCGCCAACTACAAGAAACTTATACGAAGCTGCCTGGCCCCATGCAAAAATTGATCGAGAAACTTCCCGAGCGTTGGACCGAGACTTTAGCTCCAGAAATGCTAGCGGTTGCTGCCGACCGCGCTGGTAAGGGCGGTATCAACATGGAGAACGTGGGCAAGGCAGCTGCCGCTGCAGAGAAGATGGGGCTCAATATCCCAAGTCTAAAGGAACTTGTGTCGAAGCCAGCTGCCCTGGTAGGAATGCTGCGATCCATCATGGCATTTCTGCGAGCCCGATTCCCTGCAGTTATGGGCATGAATGTGCTCTGGTCTCTGGCATTATTCAGTGAGTGAAGCATTACAACAAGTGCATAAGCATGTTTGCTGATTATTCCATTAGTCCTCCTCTTCGTGCTCTGGTACTGCCACAAGCGCGGACGCGAAGTCCGTTTGGAGAATGAGCGTCTGGTGACGGAAGAAGAGATCACTAAGCTCAATGAAAATACCTCCGAGGGTCTTATCCGCCCTACTGAGACTTTGACGACGACGGCACCACCGGGCGCTTCGTCCGATGAAATACGTGAAGGTGTGAGAAAGGTAGAGGAGGCCCGCGCGGCTTCTGTCGAATCTCCTGCCCCCGCAGAAGTGGGGAGCGAAAGCCAACAAAGTACCCGGACAGCGGCAGTTCCAACCCGGTCGAAATCTCGTTTGTCCATGTTTGGTCGAGCCAAGACAGAGCCTGTGCCTAGTAATGTTGCTCCTTATCCTGGCACTTGATCCTCCTTTTTTTTGTCAGTTTTGTCCACGAAGTAATGCTTAATCTTATTTCAATGGACGGAACCATGTCATCGATCTAATCAACCAAGGAACCTTGGATCTGACCCAGAATTGAGGAGTTGTTAAATGAAACCTCTCTTGGGGATCACACCCGCCCATCTAAAGTCTTGAATTTATGTTATTTAAATCTAATTAATGTCATTCGGCCTTATGGAGTACCAATGTCAGCTTTCATGCAGTTAACCGCTTTCCTTTCGTTAGCTTTCCTTTTGATAGGCCCTCTGCACAGTTGGTCTTGGCGATCTCCACTTGTTCCCTCTCCCGTCAAATATCCCGCGTTACTTTCTCTTGCTTCTTAGTGCTCACTGTTCCGGTGATAACAAACCAACACCCATATTCCCTCAATATCGATCATATGTGGCCGTGGTTGGGCCTTTTATCATGCTGCAAATAAATATCGCCCCCACCTCGTGATTCCTAGCGTCTAGACACGGCAACTTCCTCGCCGAACATAAATACAACTAACCATCTCTTTGCTCTCTCAAGAAACCTTACTAGCTCTATCACCATGTTGCTTGACCTCCCAGAGGAGACTCTTCGCCTTATTGCGGAACAGCTGGGTGCCCAAGATGATCGCTGTTCCCTAGTTCGATCATGTCGTCGACTGTACACAGTTCTGCTACCAACTCTCTACTCCCGAGTTGTTCTTTGTGATGTTAGCACCCATACAGTCGGGCAAGTCAGTCGATTTTTCACTTCAATCGCGCGAAAGCCAGAATTAGCGAACGCCGTGCGAGCTTTACGCTTGGAGGCTTGGGACACTGAGGTTGACACCGAGCACATCGACTGTGAATTTGAATATGATCCGCAACTTATCCGCAAAGTTGTCACTGGTACATGTTGGTCTAGCCAGCCTTATACTCAGCTGCGGCGCGGAAACACCGACGCTTGGTTAGCCTTGATCATCCCCCAGTTGAAAGGCCTCAGACAAATCAGCATATGCTACCCGTATGGGTCAGAATATGTTGAGAAGATGTTTGTGAAGGCTGCTAAAGAGGATACCAAATCATTCCGTCGCCTCAAGGACGCATTTGCGGAATGGTCCGACTCGGAAAATTCCATCCGTGCAAGCTGCATGGAACCTTTCTTCAGATTTCCATCGATGCGCAGGATTGGAGGATCCTCTATGCTCGACTCCGGTCGTAAAGAGGGAGCACCCCGCATTAAACCCTTCTCCGGAGTTACAGATATTGATCTTGACATGACCAACACTGAGTGTGGATTCGGTGTCTGGATTGAATCTTGCAAGGCTCTCAAGACATTCCGCCTAAACATTGGCGGATTAATGATCTCAGATGGACCCGATATTGTATCGGCTCCCCTTCGAGAATCTATATCACTTCACAAATCAACACTAGAGGGGTTTTGGGTCTGTGGTGAATCATATCAGGATCCAGATGAAGATGATGGATGGATGGGATCGTTTGCCGAATTCAATACGTTGAAATATCTACATATTTCTGTAGCAATGCTTGCCAAGCTTAACGAAAATTTTGAGCCCACGCAAGAACTTGTGACGCTTTTGCCGCCGTCCCTTGAGACTCTGTTCCTGTGTCACTGCCACAATGAGCTGCTTGATTGGACCGTTGATCAACTCGAACGCTTGGTGAATTCAAATTGTCTTCCACACCTTACTTCCTTGGGGCTCGAAGGCTGGGGACCTTCAGAGGTCGAGGCGAGTTCCTTGGAGACTATGCGCAAGCTGGGGGAGTTAGAAAAAAGATGTGCAGATGTTGGTCTATACTTTGCTACTTCTATTGGCAGTCACAGAGCGGTTCCGAGCCATTTTGTATCGCTTTGGCCTTGTGATGATGCTTGAATGGGTGTATTTACGCAAAATGACGCTGTCTGTCATTAGTGATGCGGGGGTCGGTTAGCTTAGCATAAAATCTAGCAGATCACTTCGGCTTCTTACCGAAAATGGTGTTATACATATATGTAGCTGTATGTTCATATTGCTTTGGTATATTATGGGGCCAACTAAGATAAAAAATCCGGTTTTTGGGGCAAAGATCTGGATATATGGAGCGATTTATGAGTCGGTGCTCCCTACACAGAATTTCATCTTCCGTATGGTACTCTGTATGGGTTGTCAACTCCAAGTTGACGTATCATTACTCAATGGCTTTGATCTATCCCGACTTGTATCGGAATCCGAGCTTCAACACCAACATCACGTAAATTATACGTATGGAAAGAATGAAGTGGGGGAGGTCACAAGCAGAGACCTTGGGAAGACTATCGAAGTGGCCAGGTGGAGGTTTGATATCCGGTGAATGATCCGCCTTAACTGAAAAGATGTTAGCGCTGGGAATATTATTGTCTCCCCCCGAGGACTCTGATTGGTGTAGGGGGGAAGTAGAAAATTTCCCATCGCAGCCATTGCGGGGCAGAGAGATGATCTTGCATGCTTCCGATCATCAGGTGACAGTGTTAAGAGGGGCAAGAATGTACCCAAAAGAGAGAATCGGAAAGATCCTCCGTTCTACATTCACTCCGATGAATCTCCGCAATGTTGTTTGTACACAGAACATAGGTACATTCCAAGTGAGTGTAAGGGCTATAGAGTTGTCCCCTCACCGATAGGAAAAGATAAGAGAAGGGATATATCTCATGCATATTAGACGCCTTGGCCATGCTGTCCTTTTACCGCCACTGATCTTTTTTAGGCTATTTACTCCGTAGGTAGAAGGCCATTGGGGCAAAATAAAAAAAGAAGCAGGTTCCCGCCACACGGAAAAAAATGCCAAGCCGATCGGAATAGAGTAGAGCGCTTTGCCACTCGAAAAGCAAAAGTGGCCGGATGTTTGGCTCGAACCAATTAGGTCTCAACGAAAATTTGGGTTAAGTCAAGTCCAAATACGAATGTGATTCATCTCAAGATGTGTCATACATAAATATGAAGAAAAAAAACTCTTGATCCGAGGATGAATCATCATGCATGCCCGCACGGGTCAGCCGCTGCACCGGGTATGTTCTAGTTTAACGTCCAATGCTGATTTTCTGATATGCCATGTCAGCAAGTCGAAGAGTCAACCTGTTTGGAATTTGCATGGGGAGAATTGTGCCGAGTATCAATGACGTTTTTGTTTTGTTCTGACTCGACTCGGCCCGGAATATATTCGAAAGGTCTAGGAAATGGAAGACCAAATAGGACCAAAGACTGCATAGGCAAATAAAAGTACCACTATAATCTCAATG
Organism: Penicillium cf. griseofulvum; assembly: GCA_028974015.1. Classification (NCBI taxonomy): domain Eukaryota; kingdom Fungi; phylum Ascomycota; class Eurotiomycetes; order Eurotiales; family Aspergillaceae; genus Penicillium; species Penicillium cf. griseofulvum. Next base: position 3,659,193 of record JAPQKP010000001.1, read on the forward strand.
CAACACCTAATTTAATAGTTAATGGCCAAGTGGACATCAAAGTCCATCCATGACTTTCCCGTTGCGACTTTCGGCGATCTCTGATTGGTCCAAAAGAGTCGGTGAGCGGCGCCAACGAATAGGCGGTCGTGTTCTGCAGCCAATCACAAGTGTCCCCCACTTGAGGGAGAAAAAAGACCCATCATCCTTCTTCTCTTCTTCCCTTTCTCATAGCATTCTCTAACTGATCTACTCCGGCTTTCTCTCTGAACTTATTGAACCCCTCAATAAAGTAACTACACATAAACTACATATCGTCAAGAATTCAGCCAAATGGCCTTCGTTGAGCTGTAAATGCCTCGCTGGGGAGCCTGCCCCGGCTCCCCAGTCCTGCAGCTCCGATCTTCAATTCTACTTGACGATATTTGTTCCTCTTTTGACGCCCCCTGTGAAGGCGTTGGAATTGCCCCCTAGCAAACTCCCAGAAGGAGCACTAAAGCGTCCGCAACGGACTGCGGGTGCTTTCGTGGTTACGAAAAAAAAAACTTGGACTCCTCCCCTCCACTCCGCTTCTCCGATTACCTCCACTCCGTCCCACCTCCCTTCGACTTATCCCTTAACGTGTCCCTATTTTTGGACCGAGCTACGACCATCCTCTCACCCAAGAACTATCCATCCCTTTTCCTTCCTCCTATCACTGGATTATCCCAGATCAGACCGGACCATTTGAACGACAAAAGGAAAGGACCAAAGAAGTCCAAACCGACGAAACTACCCCTATTCATCTATCTTTCTTTACTACAACATGCCACAGAGTTCATACTCTTCCAAGCGGGCTCCCAAGAGCTCCGCCAAGAACGCTCACCCTCGTCCGTCAACTCCCGAGTCCAACATCATACGGAGCCTCGATATGTCATCGAAGGCCAACCTATCTAGAAAGTCAGCCAATGCTCAGGCATCCGATAGAAAGCGGAGAGCCTCCTCATCATCGGTCTCAAGTGTTTCTTCAGTCTCGTCTCTCGGGGATCTGAGTGACGAGGCGGATGATTCAGAAGAAGATGCAGATGACGAGCAAGAACCAGCAGCTCGGGCCCCGTCTTATGGTCGTCGCCGAGACAATAAGGCGGGGCGCCAATCCGCAATCAACAAGAGAAGACGTGTCTTGAACGACAGCAGTGACAGCAGTGATGACAATGACGGCAATGACTCGGATGACAGCTCAGATGATGTGTATGCCGGTGTAGACTACATCACAGACGCCGAAGATGAAGATCAGGATGTCGAGAAATTGGAAGAAATGATGATCGTGGAGTCTGAGAAAACCCACCGCCCTTTGCCTAGCGCTGGATTTGCCGATGATCAGTGGGCTATCAACTCCTTCGACGATCACATGTTCTTACCGGCTGCATCTTTCTTCGATGAAGAACACCTTTATAGTGCCATGGACACCTTTGGAGAACCTCAGGTGACCAGTGAAGCCGCTGAGACACCAGTCGCCCGGCGAGTTCATTTCGAGGAGCGATCTGATTCGTCCTCTGATAGTGATTCCCACAGTGACGACGACATACCCGGTGACTTCCTACAACAAGACAGCCTGGACCCACAATTGCGTCGTATGATTGAAAACGACAACGAAAACTACCAGAGAAATACCCGCCGGCAATCAGAAGAAATGTTTGGCGATGCCGACTACGGTCATGGAAGCATCTACCACGTTGAGTCCGAAGGATCTTCCGAGGGCAGTTTGAGTGGTTACGAAAGTATGATAATTACTCATTTGTGCTTAGTTCTGGCTTTTGCTAACCCCTTTAAAAAGGCGATGATGGTGACACCACAGACGAGGATCTCCCCCCCCCAGCAACTATCACCCACCCCCGGTCCCTTCTCCGCCGGGACTCTTCGGACTCTTTGGCCCCTGTGGACGAGAAGAGTGACTGTGTCCCCCGCCGCCGCGGGCCTATCATGGGAACCTTCGTAGCAGACCCTCACAAGCCAGTAGCCTTGGTCGACTGCACTGGCAAGCATCTCGTCATCATTCCTGCCTATGCCTCTTCTCGCCACGACTGGCTGGACTCCGCCGCCAACAGTATGCCCGGAACTGCCAACACCAGCCCTCGCCAGACTACACTTCACTTGGTTGATGAGAGTGACACCGATGCACTCGCCTCGCCGAATCAGCTTGATTTCAGCCCAATGCTGGCTTCGAGTGCCAACCTCATGATGACCGCTCTCGGCAACGATCTCACTCCAGGAGGGCAGGTCATGGGTCCCCCTGAGGCATTCTACCCTTCTCAGGACTTCACCATCGACAGCTCGTTCGAAGAGGACGAAGAAGACGACCCAGAGGCTGCTCTCAACGTCGATGACTTCATCGACTTTGGCAATGGATCTTCCGATGAAGATGAGGACATGGATAAGCAGTTTGATGAAGATGCCCGGATCTCCCCAATGGCCGTTCCCTTTGCCAAGTCCATGGGCACACCTACCCCCACCCGCAAGTCTGAGTTGCAAAACAGCGAAGAGCGCTTCCTCAATCATCTGGACAAGGGTATTGTCACTGCCTTCCGTCGCAACCACAACCGCTACCAGGCGCTCCTCCGCCTCCCCCAACATCGCGAGTTTATGCCCGCCAATTCTCCCGCGCGTCCTGCCAGTGTATTCAGGCACGCCAAGAACAACGACCAGCGAACTCCCACCCGCAAGCGCAAATCGAGTAGCATTGCAGGTGGCGAGGCTGTGCGCCGCAAGCTGATGGATGCGCAGCAACGTCGCTCCCAGCACCCCATCACAGCGCCTCTCTGAGGTCTCACGATTGCACGACTTCTGGATTTCCTCCAAGATCATACGATAACCACGGCCGCAATTCATTCTATCTGTTTCTAGTCACTGGCAGACTCGACTATTGGGGTCTTTTGCCTTCGGCCATATCGACTTCGCATGGAGCACACAGGCTCTTTACTCCGGTCGTATTGCATCTTGCCACTAAAGTCTCGTGGAGACCAGACTACCCTTCTAGTGATTTGAGGTAGATCTGCCATGCGTGTAGTTGGCTTTTGAAAGATCGATGTTGGTTCTCAAAACCCAAAAGCGATCCGTTTACGAGATTTGAATCTTGCCAGTCATTCTTTTTCATTTATTTTTCCTTTTCATTATCATGTCATATCTATCTACTGACTGGTCATTTTTCTCCCTCGCCTGTCGCGGGGGCTGGTGATACCTTTGGATTTGTGGAGTTGAAAATTTGTGGGTTTGCGTTTTTAACGAGTGATGGACTAACTTGCTGTTTACATTTACCTTCACACCAATATCAAAAACATTCGAAACATGTATACATTCTCTCGCTCCGTATTAACCATTCAATCCTCTCATGAAGCTCAGACCTCACAAACTGATGTAGACCCCCACATGGACCCACTTAAACCTTAATTAAGTGATCTTCCAAGGTCCGCAATTACTTAATCTTTATCCCGTGCCATTCAACTCATGTAGGTAGGTCCTCGATATCGCCAACAAAGCTATAACCTCCATCACTGACAATGAAGGCGCCTTCGCCTGATATAACACATTCAGAGCGCGCAGCCTAATAAGGCGAGAGATTCGGGAAGTCCTACCTTGATTTATGAATCTAAAAGCTCAGCCTACATGGCATCAAAAGACAGTCTTCAGTTCCAGCCTCAACTACTATCTCGGCCTCAGTGATACCACCAAGCCAATCCTCAACTCTTTCAGCTCGAGCACCAGCCGTAGAATCATCAGACTCATGTTCATCCACCTCCTCGTCCTCGTCTTCCCAAACCACAACCCATGAATGCTGATATATCCGCTTTTCATTAGCCGGAAACCCATCCATCCGAAGCCAGCAAAATATTCCCCGTGTAGGATTACTCGAACCGTGATCTGAGTACAGATCATACTCACAATCCTTCGGTATGGCGGGAAGATCCGCAGAAGTAAGCCCTGGTTTTGGACAAGATAAACACATAGAAACAGTCGCAAGCGCAGACCCAGACGAAGGATTGGACGTCGGAAGCAACGAGGAAAACCGCGCCTCCACACCCGTATCTTCAACCCTCGACCCATCCTTAAGCTCCCAAGACCAACTCTCATATTCCAATACATAGCATCCACAGCTCAAATGCTCTCGAAGCAGAATATCTGCCTCACAGACTTGGGTACTACCAAACGGCATCCATGGCCACACAGTAACATATCCATGATTATACCCCCCATCACTGGGCGTCACAAGGAAAAGCAACCTACACTCATCATCGCGCTGCACAAAGTCCGCATCTTTATGATAGATACGAGGCGGCTGTGTGATAAACGTAGTCCTAACCCCCATCCAAGCCTCAGCTTCTAGTAAAGGTGCCATCAACCCCTGCTTGCTGTGGTTCAGATATATGCTACTCGTTCCCATGATCGCCGCGCCGAGCCAGAGACTAGCTACGCGTGGTTCGCGTGCCGCGAGACCGTTCAGAAGACGGGGGATATCGCCTTGTTCCACGATTGGGTTTATTACTGCGAAGGTTGCGTTTGTCCAGGCACTGACTAAATTGCAGGGGATGTCGGCGTTGAAGAAGATGCTTTTCATTGCTGGTATTGTCGTCATCCACATTTTACTGCTTAGAGTCATGTAGTATGGGAGGAGTTTTTCGTGTTCGGAGATTAGAGCTGAGGTCGATTGGGGGCTTGTTGGGGAGTGGTAGTTCGGGTTCTTGGCGGGTCTTGGGATTGGGAGAGTCGGTGACTTGCGGAGGAAGACGTCGCGTGTGAAAAATGATGCTGATAGCGCTGCTGTGCATTGCGCGTAGATGTGGTGGTGGTTGCAGAAGCGCGTGAGGTATTGGAAGGCTGTTGTTGATGATGGAGGGCTATATGTTGTCGACTCGAGGTGGAGTTCTTGTTTCGCTCGCATTGATATCGATCCGCCTAATGAAACAGACCATGGCGAGACGAATTTATCGGATTCGTATTCCACGGATATTTCCCATGCTGGTGTTCCAGAGAGTACAGCGTTCCACCAAACTATCTCGGCTTCGCTTGCGTCCGGAGGCAAATCAACCTCAATTACCTCCGGTTTTGGCTCTTTAGGTTCTTGACGAGGTTTAAATGAGTACTTTGTTGAACACTGGTGTGTTTCGGAGCGATCTAGCAACTCTGCCCATTTTGCCGATAGGATGTATGCCCAAGCCAGGAACAATACAGCGATGTGGTTGCCCTCGTCATAACCGGAGATACCACGCACACCGGGCCATTTAGATAAAGGGGCATCTTTGGAGAGCTCCACCTTTCGGGCTTCTGCAACACCTATGGGAAGCCCCGATGGCATGACCTTAGGCGGGGTGATGCAGTTCGCACCTGCTCTGGATGTTCGCCATCTCGACTGTCCCTTTATCTCAAGCTCACCATAGCGTTTGGCACAAGCAAACGAGATTGCCTTGTCTGATGGAATCAATCCATCGGCGAGAAATGCAGGCGTGTCTCTGAGAATGGATTTGAGGTTGGTACACTCCAACGGAAGACGACTATCACTGGTGTTGAAATGGGCTGACCATAGCTGATAGCTCGAGTGGAGGGTGTATTCAAAGGCTTCTTTGCTTGGTCGGAGGGCGTCTTCCATTTTTAATGTATAGATCTTGGAAGGATGTCGGAGAATGAAGTGGGACTAGATCGTGGGGCTCATTTCGAGTCTCATGCTGTTCACCGCTAGTTGATGCATCCTATATATTCAAGGTATCTGTGAGGAAGATCTGTAATGAACGTTGCTTCCGTTTGCAACTGAACTTGCAGGTTGGCAAGTATGTATGGATTCCATGATGGGATAAGACATAAAGTCGTTGATGTAAGAGGTCAAGTCATTGGATCCAGCCTATTCAAGGGCTTTGTATTCTTACCGCAGTTATATGACAAGAGGAAAGTCTTTAGAATATCAAGCAAGGCTAACTTAATTGACTTCATATCTATCGACCTGGATATAATAATTTAGGCAAGCATGTTTAGTTTTAAGAGGAGAGTTGTACTTTCTCATCCTCCGAAGTGATATGTATGCAACCGACGAAGTACAAAGTACAAGTCAAACTTTGGGGCTAAATAGGGTGAAGCCCGTTAGGTACCATACTCCGCAGATATTAATAGCGATACTGGAACGTATGGATAGGTGCTCTAGGTAGTAACTTTTAAAAGTAGAGCTAAGTAAAACTACGGATCACAGAGTACAACTAACACTATTTATTGACTTCTCACCAGTGGCGTCTCCGTATACCGTCAAATATTGATACGGAGCCACGTAGTATTTCCTACAATTGATTGGTACGATGTGAGGGGGAAGCTTTTTGGCATGACTATTGGACGCTGTAGGTTTAATCATATGTTTAGGACAAATTCTCTGAAAATCACAAGGCATTTGATTAAATAAAGAGTACGGAGTTAACTACTCCGTAGACAGAAATAGGATGTCCAGACAAGCCTTAACCAACCTAGGCGCAGACTTGCACCACATTAATTAATTTTCCAGGTAATATTAAGACAAATATATTATTATCAAGTCTGGCCTTTACTACAAATCAAGAATGTCTAGACCTCGACAGTTCCAAAGTGATACAGCGTAGTATTCCCCAGGCGCTAAAAATATCATTTGTGGGTATATTTAGTTGCGCGTTTCACATGAACCACGTATTATTTTACCTCAATTCGGCAGAAGCCATCGACGCGCCGAGAGGAGATCATTTATTTTATTTCCAGAGTCCAAAAATAAAATATACCATTAGTGCAAATGTAGTATAAAGAGATACGGAATATCGGGACTTCTATGCCCCTAAATCACACAATGTTGCGGAGTTAGCCCAGAAGAAAAACTAAGCTAGACAGGTTGACGGACTTAAGAGGCATCCGTCGCATGCTAGAGCCCAGAATTGAAACACTTCGAAACAGAAATGTCGAGTTGTTTACTCCGTAGAGAACATGTTAGTTGGCGCTGGGCTTTTTTAATGATCACATAAATCAAGAGTCAAAAGTTAAGACGGAGCGGAGCGTCAGGTACCCGCTGGGATATCACTCCGTGCCACCATCTCATGCATTGTTTAACCTTCTACGGTGTAGGGAGTGACTTCTTGGGGAAAAGAGAAAAGAAAAAGAAAAATTAGTTTTCGTGCGACCAAAAGCACTACCGTTGGCCCCAATGTACTACGCAGAGAGTACTCCATAGCCTTGCGCTGATTCGTCAACCCCGGCGCTTCGAAGACGTATACGGAAGATCATGAACATCAATAATAAGCAGATATGCATGTAGAAAGTGGGCGCCAAATGGGCGAGACGCTAAAGGGGGGTTTTTTTTTTCTCTGACCAGTCGCATTATTTTGGATTCTTTGTTTTGAATCTGTGACACTCGTAGTTCAAAGGATTTCAAACCAGTGAAAGATATGGGGAGGAGACTCACGTGCATCATTGTACCCTGACCCTGAAGACATTTCAACCCTCGGCCTGCAGGTGTCCGTGCCGATCAAGCGCCTAATATTCATAGGCTATTTTTACTCCACCATGCTCATTGGCTGATCAATTAATATCCATCAAAAGTCAGATCTCATGAACTGTTGCTGAATGGGGTTGTAACCACCCCGCAGGCGCCCTGGTCAATGGCCCCAGTCTGCAAGCCCTGACTGGCTGGATCCTCTCCAACCTCTTCAGGTCCATCATGCACTAGTCGGCACCGAACTCTAGATGGATCCTAAGCTCGCTCTCTTTTCAGCCACTGCCGTTTCATCTGTACCTTGAGATTCTTGCCGATTGGAGAAATGTTCGCTTTTTCTGACGAAATGTCTTACCTGATCCTTGACGCCAGGATACATCGGGTCAGCAGAGGAATGCTTGCTAGCTGCAGCCGAGCTCTTTGTCTGCAGAAGTTCATGTCATAGCCTGGGTTGGGCAATTGTTTAAAGACCACGACTTTTCCCAGATCCTTGAACTTCTTTCATTCGCGTTATTGTTTGATTTCCTTTTGGCTTTTTGACCATCTTGGTTCGTCTCCAGCCAAAGACGCTCGTTCAGGGATACCTATTTCCTTGTCCCACCCTCTTTCTTTTGATATAGGTTCAGTTTCATTGGTGCTTTTTTTCCTCGCCCATCAACAATACTAATAGAGATTCCTTGCTTCGCTGCCTACATTCCTACAATTGTGGCTTATATCTCAATATCCATTGAGGTCTAGCCTTGTACATCGCAGCCTATCTATTCCAAACCTTTATATCACTCCATCTTTGTTTCTTTCATTCATACTTCTCTTTTCTTATTTTTCCCTTTCCATTCTATCTTCGTTTCGCGTCCCACCTTCCCATCACTCGTTGCTGATATCCTTCCACAATGAAGGTCACTTCGGCTATTGTGCTTTTCTCTTTTCTGGCTTCTGGCCAAGCCACCGGAGCGGTATGCCCAAACTCATATCTTGTCGTCTTTGATATAATGCTGACTTTCGAATGTCTTTAGTACTGGGGCTCCGAGAAATGTTACTCCAGCCCGGGTAGATCGCCTAACAAGTGTAATGACTATCAGCACAAAGGCTTCAGCTGGACTGACCTTGCTCCTGGCTCATTCTCCGATTATGGCGGCTTCTCCTTCTCTGGTTTCACTTGCGGAAATGGCTTTGGTTCCAGCCTTGGCAAGCGTGGCGTAAGTTATGCATGTCTATCTTTTATCTGCACATACTGACTATGGCTATAGACCCAGAAATGTATCTCCGGTACCGTCTCCAAAGGTAGCTCTAGCAGTGGCTCTGACTCCGGTTCTTCGGCTCCATCGTTCGCATGCGGCACGGATGAGACCGGCTTCTCTGTGACCAACTTCCACGTTGCCACCGAGAAGGATACCGAATTGCACATTATCTACACCATGCCGGATGGATCGACCTGCAAGAACACCGCTTCCTGCAACTCTGCTGGTACTGTGGTCAACAATGACCAGTGTGGTGGTGCCAAGTCCGTCCACTTTGAGTTGCCTGAGGATAGTGAACATGAGAGCTGTGGTTTCGGCATCTACAGCGTTGGCTTCGACTGCACTCCTGGCTCTACAACCACTGCCCCTGCACACTCCATCACTCTCCCTATTACTCCTGTTACCAGAGTTATCGATATGCCTTCGACTTCTGTTGCAGATTCATCTGTGCCTGCTGATTCTAGCTCTGTCATTGTGCCTTCGACCTCTGCTGCAGATTCATCTGTGCCTGCTGATTCTAGCTCTGTCATTGTGCCTTCGACCTCTGCTGCAGATTCATCTGTGCCTGCTGATTCCAGCTCTATCGCTGTATCTTCGTCCTCAGTCCCAGGATCTTCTGTTGCTCCAGTTACCACACCGCCGGGAAGCACTGAGTCTGTTAGCTCCAGCTCTATCGTTATCCCTTCGGTCTCTGTAACAGGCTCTTCAATTGGTCCAATTACCACTCCAGCGACAAGCACACCCCTTCGGATGACTACATCGACTGTGTACACAACAAGTTTGATCACTATCACTAGCTGTGCTCCAACTGTCACCGATTGCCCTGCTGGATCAGGCTCAACCACTGTGATAACTTCTACCATCGCTCTTTCAACCACGGTCTGTCCTGTCACTGAGACTACACCTGTCGCTACAAACTCGCCATCCGTGCCTGCTGTACCTAGCCCCAGCGATGTTCTCCCTGGCAGCTCGTCAGCTGGTGATCCTAGCACATCCGTGACCACGTCTTCAATTTCAGGATCTTCTTCTATTCCATCTCCCGTAAGCGAGACGCCCGCTGGAACTGAGACTCCCACCGTGTCGATCCCGGTGATCCCTTCTGCCTCCTCCACTACGGGCGGGACCCCCGCTGGGACCTCGGGTCCTTCGACTCCGGCGATCACTACTCCAGTCCAGATGACTACATCAACTGTGTACTCCACTAGTTTGGTCACTATCACTAGCTGTGCCCCCGAGGTTGTGAGCTGTCCAGCAGACTCGACTGTTGTAGTCACTTCGACTGTCGCTGTCTCGACCACAGTCTGCCCCGTCACTGAGACTACTCCTGTCGGTACAAACTCGCCATCAGTACCTGCTACCCCAGGTCCAAGCGGTGTTCTCCCTGGAAGCTCGTCAGCGGTTGTTCCTTCCTCCAGTAGCACATCCGACACCACATCTTCAATTTCGGGGTCTTCTTCTATTACATCTACCGCAAGCGAGACGCCCGCTGGAACTGGGACTCCCACCGTGTCCATCCCGGTGATTCCTTCTGTCTCCTCCACTACTGGCGAGACCCCCGCTGGAACCTCGGGCCCTTCGACTCCGGCGATCACTACTCCAGTCCAGATGACCACATCAACTGTGTACTCCACTGGTTTAGTCACTATCACTAGCTGTGCCCCTGAGGTTGTGAGCTGTCCAGCGGATTCGACCGTTGTAGTCACTTCGACTGTCGCTGTCTCGACCACAGTCTGTCCCGTCACTGAGACTACTCCTGTCGGTACAAACTCGCCATCAGTACCTGCTACCCCGGGCCCTAGCGGTGTTCTCCCTGGAAGCTCGTCAGCTGGTGTTCCTCCTCCTAGTGGCACATCCGTTCCGATATCTTCGACTTCTGTTTCTTCTGTTTCCTCCACTACGGGAGAGACCACCGCTGAAACTGGGACTACCACCGAGTCGATCCCAGTGGTTCCTTCTGCTTCCTCCACTACTGGCGAGACCCCGGCTGGAACTTCCGGCCCTTCGACCCCGGCGATCACTACTCCAGTCCAGATGACTACATCAACTGTGTACTCCACTAGTTTAATTACTATCACCAGGTGTGCCCCTGAGGTTGTCAGCTGTCCAGCGGACTCGACCGTTATAGTGACTTCAACCGTCGCTGTCTCGACTACTGTGTGTCCCGTCACTGAGACTACAGTTGATGTCACCTCCACATCTCTGCCCGAAGGCCCAAGCCCAAGCGGCGTCTTGCCCGGTAGCTCCCCAGCTGGATCAACTCCCCCCAGCGCCACTTCAGTTGCTTCTACGACAGTCGGATCACCTCCTTCCACTGGCACCCCAACCGGCACCCCAACTGCTTCCACTTCGGCCGTGACCTCGGCTGCCTCGTCCCCTGCACCTTCATCTACTGCTGGCACTCCCCCAGCTCCTGGCGAGGCTACTACCACTGTCGTTACTTGGGAAACTGTCACTACCTGCCCGGTGACTACCACTATTACCTCCGGTTCCTCTACTTTCGTGACTACCACAAGCACCATTTCAACTGTTACCATGACTACTGTCTCTACTATCTGCACTGAGTGTTCCGCTACCTCCAGTCCCTACCTTCCCAGCTCTGTTGCTGCTGGAAGCACCCCCGCTCCCTCTGAAACGGGCGTCACTGCCACCGCTGCCCCCACGGGTCCTACTACCACCAGTGTCGTGTCGTCTAGCGTCGGTGTCAGCTCTACAGCAACTCTCCCCGAGGGTGCCACTACTACGGCTGTGACTTATGTGACCGAGACCACCTGCCCCGTAACTAACACCGTCACATCGGGTTCTTCCACCTTCGTGACCACATCAAACACAGTTTCTACAGTAACCCTCACCACCATCTCGACCATCTGCACCCAGTGCTCCACTACCGTTACAACCGCCACTACTGCCTCCGAGACTAAATCTGCCAGCAACACTCCAGCAGTCCCCAGCGGTGTTTCCCCGATCCCGAGCCCAGCCCCCTCATCTCCTTGCCCAAATACCGTGCCCCAGTGCATAAACACCTGGCTCACTCTCGCCCCCCAATGCAAATCCAACAGCGACGCCTCATGCTTCTGCCCCAACAGCGACTTCACCAACAAAGTCATCTCCTGCATCCAAGCCTGGGGCGCCTCTAAGGAAGAGATCCAATCTGCTCTCTCCTACTTCACCGGTATCTGTGCAACCTGGATCCCCCAGAACCCAGGAATCGTAACTGCAATCCCCTCAACCATCACCCTGATCCCAACAGTCGCTCCCCCCGCCCCCACATCCGTCGCCGGCGGAGCCATCACCCCCAGCGCCGTCAACCCCATCACCTCCGCCCCGACCCTCCCCCGCACAACAATCACCTACTCAACCTACACCATCACCGTCCCGCAGGTTAGCTTTGTCACAAACACAGGCTCGACCGCCGGCGCCGTCCCAACAGTCGGTCTAGTCCCGGCCGGTCCCGGCGCTTCCCCAGCACATACCACCTATGTTCCGGCCCGCGCATCATCGACCTTGGTAACCTCGAGCGGGTACGCGTACGCGAGTGGAAGTGCCTGGCCCAGTGCATCCCCGATCTTCAACTCGGCCTCGAGCTTGTCGATCGCGTCCAGTTTGGTGCTGGTTTCTCTCGCTGCTTTCTTCAGCTTGATCGCGTAAATGCGTTTTCTTGATTCTTTTTACAAATATGCACAGTGCGAATTGATTATCGTGTTTTTACTTCGTGCTGTCTTCCTGGCCCTGGAATGGTTGAGGAAACTTGGCTGGGAATTGACTCAGATCGTTGGTCCATGGGGACTTTTTTTGTACTTTATTATTCACTCCCTAATGAATGCGATAGACTTCGCCTGTTTCTGGAAATATGCAATTATCGAAGTAGTTTTCTCCCTTGGTAGAGTCTTTGGTATCAATGTTTATACATGGAAATGTCCATTGCACAAAGACTTTCTCCGCCTCTTCTTTACCGTGGGCCTATCTAACCAGAATGATATCTGAGAAGACTACTGAAAATACATCACAAGGCCGCTTATACGGCCGACTATTCTTGTGTTAGCAAACAAAGTTGCAGATAATGAACGCGATATTGGCATAGTCAATGCAAGATTCATATCTACTAGCAAAATTGGCTATAGTCAATCTAGTAGAGCAGTAACCTCATTGTGCATTACCTTATACACCATGAACCTACGATAATACCACAAAGCGGCCACAACCATATACTCAGTCAACCTATAGTTCTCCACAACGACCAGGGATATCAAGATCAAGGTCTGGAGGTAAATTGCGAAAAGAATTAGTAGAGTTACAGGGATGCCGAGGTACATAGACATTAGAACTACGAATGTGCATAAAGTCTGTTTCATTGTGAAGATTCAGGCTACCTAGATGATATCGAAGCCTGTTTAACAGGCGCAAATCTCAATCTAGGCATTACCACATGTTGGTTTCATTTTTTTTTTGTCGTTTTGTCATTTTCACCTTTTTTCCTCCTTCGGTCGTGTTAAATTGAGTGTACTTGGAGCCCCCAAATATGAAGATATTCCTGCAAAGAGAAACAGATGACTGCCCCATGCCGTTTTGGAAGATAAAGTCTGGAAAGTTGACCATATGGCACAACGATTAGTACTCCAAGCCCTCGTTATTTTCAAGCCACTCCATGTAATCCTTAATCCCTTCCTTGATGCTTCGGAAACGCAGCACAGAACCAGCCCGACGGAGCTTCGAGATATCGGCGCAGGTGAAGCTCTGGTATCTGCCTTTCAGTTCGGGTGGGAAGGGAATGAATTTGATGTAACCCTCGGGGTTGCCGAAATGACTAGCAACTTCCATAGCGACATCGTGGAAGCTGCTGGCAACACCAGTGCCGACATTATAGATACCGCTGATCTCTGGGTGATCAAGGAACCAACAGTTCAGACGGGCGACGTCCTCGACGTGGACAAAATCGCGCTTCTGTTGTCCAGCTTCGACCCCGGCGTATTCACCAAAGAGTTCAATGGCTTTGAATGATTTGCGCTTTTGGTAAAACTGGTAGACGGTGCTGGGGACCGCATCTCGGTGCTGTTCGCCGGGTCCATACACATTGAAAAGGCGGAGTCCCGCGATTTGGGGGCAGCGGGCATCGGTGTTCTTGACGATATACTCATCAAACAGCATCTTTGAGTATCCATAAACGTTCAGAGGAGCTTCCTGGGCGTCTCCCTCGGTGAAGGTGGTTTTGTTTCCATAAACGGCGGCGGACGAGGCGTAGATGAAGCGAACACCCTGGTTCTTGCACCACTGGAAGAGCTCCTTGGAGTAGGTGAAGTTGGCGTCCAGCATTTTCTTGCCGTTGGTTTCGGTGATGGAGGAGATTCCACCGTAGTGGAAGATGACGCGGGGACGATGAAGAAACGTTTTGGTCCGAATTGATTCGCGGAATGCAGTCGCATCGATGTAGTCGGCCACCTTGCAGTTCACCAAGTTGCGGAACTTGGATCCATCAGTCATGTCATCGACAACCACGATATTGGTCACACCACGGTTGTTCAACTCCTTGATGATGTTTGAACCGACAAAGCCCCCACCACCGGTGACGATAATCATTTTGGGGGTTTTTTTAATAGAGATGATAATTAGGAGAAAGGGTGAAGTTCAAGTTGAGGGGGAAGGGGAAATATCCAAGGAAGGAGCAACCTGAAGACATCTTAGGACCAAGGTCTCTCAGAGACTATGGGAGTAAGAAAGAGTACTTTGGATTCTTTTTGACAATTCATGTTTCCCAGTACCTGTGATATCAAGATAATTCTTCGGGTACCTTAATTTCTGTGATGTACTATGAAAACGAGTCCTTATAGTACATCGGCCTAAGTTCAAGCTCGACCTAATTCAGTCTCTCCAGTATCATAGACATATGGTTTACCAATGAACCCTTTCATTAGCACCGCAAGTCCAGGCTATCGTTCAAAACTGTCTCAATCTCGGGTTGAACTCCCTTCTCAATCTATATAAGATAGATATACTGCGCCCCATAAGATCCAGTAGCCGCGCTAGCCTTATGTTCTCATCCAGCAATCAAACCCTTTCCGCTCATTCTGTAATCAAATTTCAGCTAACGGTAGGGTATTTGCATTCTGACAGGGCAAGTGATCTATCTACTTCATAATTTTATTAATAGTGCTTTCTCCGGTCCTTGCTTTACTAGAAACCGGAAAGTAGATCGAAGCTCTCCACCAATGGATACATATAAACTCATGTACTTATGGATCATAAGAGAATTATTGAACCTTCGAAATAAGTTCAATAAATTGGATCTGACAGTTGAGATGTTATCTCCACAGCTCCAGAGATAAGCCTCTAGCCCTAGATTGGCTGAGAACAATGAGTTTATGACCTTTCTACTAACCGACGTACTTTATTAAGTTGGTCTTTAAATTGTTTGAATTCTATTGATCCTCTCCTTGCAAGATAAGCCATCCACCAGTGACCTTCCAGCATTCTCCTTTTCAACCGTTTAAGGTGGAGACAAGGGACATTGACAGCCGCATGACCAGACTGATTTGGTTATCTTAAAAGTCCCGAGGTCCTGTCTCCCGATATGCTTTCAACAAAGGTCATGGCTCAATACGAACACAGCTCACTCTGGTGGCCCGAGGAGCGCATCAAATCAACCCTCGACGCAAAATATATCCACAGTCGTCTGCGACCAGAGAATATCCCCCGCCTCTTTGAATTACCAGACTGGGGCGAAGGATTGACTAGCGGCACATACATAGAATGGATCCTCACCAAAGCCAGCCGCGTTTTTATGATCCTCGACGCTATCGGCATTCCCGATCGCATCTTCGCTCTAGTCGATGAATCCTGCGACGATGATGATCTACCCGTCGCCCAGCATAGTGTCGATTTACTCCACCTATCCCCCGACGGAGAAGACCTCGCCCTCGAAACGAGTTTCTTCCATGCCCAATGGCGCTTCCTGGTTCGTGGTATAGCTGAGGGAGACCATGTCGTCTATACCGAGAACGAAGGCGTTCCGGTCGAGGCAGTTCGCACAAACACCAGCGGAATACACGGACGTGATGATACGGTAGACAGGGTTATCCTCGCCGGCTCGGTCTGTCGAGTCTACATGCGAACTCAAGTGCAAGTCGGCGGCGCACCGTATTTCTTCTCGGCGGACGAGGTTCTCGCGGAAATCCACAACCTAAAGACATTATCCCATGAGCATATCGTCTCCGTCTACGCCTCGTATCTGAAAGACGACAGCGTCTCGGTGCTTTTCACCGGCGCCACAGCAGATCGAAACCTACACAGCTTCCTGACAGACGAGCCGGTGTCCTTCAAACGACTGGACAAAGAACAACGTCGTCAGATCTTAATCACCTGGCCACACTGTCTTGCATCGGCTGTCTGCTGGCTACATGCACGCGGACATTCCCACGGCGCAATCCGTCCATCTAACATCTTCATCGACGCAAACTTTCATATCTGTCTCGGTCAATTCCAAGCACTCGACTCCCTCCTACCTCCACCACATGTCAACGACCTCGAGGCATACAATTACTCTGCACCAGAGCGCTGGACTCGATCCACAGCTCCGGTTATCCAGAAGTCACAATCTGCACAGACACTCCTTCCCTCGGGAGGACGCACAAAACGCAGACAACGACCACCCCGTCTATCCCTATCCCCATTAACCGAAACACATACTTCACCAGACCAAAGACCAACCTCAAAACGAACCACCGGAATAGGCCGACCGAACTCACCATCACGTTTCTCCCTCGCCTTCTCATCCTCTTCATCCTCAGCAACATCCTCAGCCTCATCAATCCACACAGCACCCGCATCCCCAAGAAAACACCACCTCACATCCTTCTGGTCGCGAACAAAACCCCCCAGACCACCATCCATAATCTCAACCACATCCTCAACATCAACACAATCCTCTATCCCTCAACCAGCATCCAAATCCGCCCACTCCCCCAAATCCATAACAATCCCTGCAAATCCAACCGCCCCAGCAGATATATTCTCCCTCGCAGCAGTAACCCTAGACATCCTGACAATCCTGCACAAAAGAACCCTTACCTCATTCTCCGCGCACCGCAGCGCCCGAAACAGATCCGCAGGTCGCGGCGGTGGAATAGCAGATGCGTCCTTCCACCTAGCGCGGAATGAAGTGCAGGTTCAATCGTGGATTGCGTTATTAGAGGGCGATGCGTTGAAACGGTGTCGGCGGGATAGACGGGCCGATCGGGTTTTTTGGGCTGTGCCGAGGATGTTGGGTGTTGTTAGGGGTATGCTTGAGGTTGAGGGGGGGGAGAAGACCGGTTGCGAGGAAGGTGAGGAGGGGATTTTTGGAGGCTGTTGAGAGGGGGAAGGGCGGGGAGGGGTTTTTGCATTGTGGGGAGGGGAAATTGGGGGCGGTTGGGGAGATGGGGGTTGATGGTTCTGTTGGGTCTGTGCCTCTGGGGTCGGTTTCGGAGTTTGATTTTGGGTTTGGCGATGGGAGTGAGAGTGAGAGTATTCTGGAGGGACACTTGTTTGATCTTAATATTGAGGATGTTTCCGAGTTTGAAGAGCCTGAAATACGCATGGTAGCAGGCCCTGGGATACATGGTTGACTTGAAATAATTAGATGTATGATAATGCCATGTTTCAATAATCACTTAATTCATTTCTTGTGTACACTTCGCTTCGTGAAAGACAGACCTGAGATATGTATGCAACCAGCACGCCGACTCCAATATATCATGCAGTGGCTCAGCCGAACTCGTCTATCCCAAATGTGTGATGCATATCAATACAATGCCTCAACCGATAACGGTCGGGGAAGAACTAAAATCAAAGCCAGAGAGCAACAACACCCAACAAACCAGACAACACCAAGGATCCAGCGAGCAGGCGCTCAGTAGCAGGCGAGCCGACGGTCACAGCATGAGCAGCGCCTTCCTTGGTCGCCGATGCGGAGGGAGATCCACTTGTATCAACCTTACTATCCTTATTCTTACTGGCCGTCCCGGTGGACTGAGGACCCTTTGTATAGGTCTGGCCCAAGGTAGGAAGCGGTGAGCTTGGGTCAATTTCCCATCCACCAGAGGTCGAGGCGGGGCACTCGATGCCAGTGAGGCTGGATGCGCTCTTCCGGTAGGCGGAAAGGGCAACTCCGGTCGGGTTCAGAGTAGCCCACTGAGACTTGAGGTTGTGGAAATCAGGTGAGACGGGCGTTGGGGTGCCCTTGCGGGTGAAACCGTCCTCAATGGAGCTTGCAGTAGCCGTCGCCGCGTCAACAGAAGGGCCATAGCTGATCAACCCATAGTCATTGGTCTCCTCAATCCACTCATAGATGATGGATCCAGACCAAGTATCAGACATGTGGCCGCCAAAGATGGCAGCCTGGTCCTCAAAGGTGCGAGGTGAGGGCTGGTTGCAGCCGGTCTCGGAGAAGAAGATAGGGATGGGGTAATGAGTCGCATTCTTCTGCAGGATATTGTATCCGGACTTTTCATAGCTGGATGAACCGCACCACTCATAGGCGTTCAGAGAGTAAAAGTCCAGGCGATCGGATGCATCCTTGGCACAGGCCATGTAGTTCTGCAGCATGGGTCTCAGATCGGCAATATCGGCTGCGGAGTACCCAACGGGAATTTCGCGGTAGCCCTTCTTATTACGGTAGGCCTTGATGTCGCGAGCAGCCGCCAAGACGTAGGGAGCAGCGGCCGAGCCATCGGCTGTGGTGAGTACCTCATTTCCGACCAAGACACCGGCAGTGTTGTCGAACTTTTGGAATTCATCGAGCACAGCCTTGAAGTGATCAAACTGGGTCTGATTCCAGTGAGGCTTGGTCTGCGATCGTCAGTATAGGGATCCACATGAGGGAAAGAAAAGTGGACCTACCTGTTCGATCTGGGTATCGAAAGTGTCCAAATCGACGAACAGGTAGATTCCTAGACAACGCATCAGTATGCATATGTACCCTGGGACGAATCAACCATACCAGCGTCCGCCAGTGCCGACATACAGCCCTTGTGATCACCATGGGGATCCACGTGGTACACACGGATCGCATTGGTGCCCAGCTCGGACATCCGGGCGATATCCCGTTTGCATTGGGCAGTGTCGATAAGCGGGTCACTTGGAGTAAGCTGATAAGCAATGCCTATTAAAAGTCAGCAAAAGATGTACCTCCAGCGTAGGATTCTAGGTACCCTTGATGTAGAACTGGGTTCCATTCTCGTAAAAGAACTTGTTGCCAACAGCCGAAATGGGCGCGACTGCGCCTACTACGGTGGCCTGTAAGCCAGCGAGTAACAACGGCACCGAAAATGCTAGGGATGAAAACATAATGTTGAAAATAGAAAATAGAATACAAAACAATGGCAATGAATTGAAGAGAAGAAAAGAAAAGAGTCCAAAGAATTAAGCAGGTGCAAACAAAAGGGAAAGAGCTGAAACATAAAATGGCTGTTCCTTGATTTGGGACTGTAGCAACCAAATCATCTGCAGGGTCTTCTTAGCTTCATTCTTAGCCCCCATTTACATTCCAATTGGTTGTATACATAAGTAATGATATGATAACTATGATATGAGAAGTACATAATGTATACAACTGGAGTACGAAATACGGAGTACATGTTGAATTATTGACTTGTTCCTGGCTGTTGGGGGGTCTAGCCCTAGTTCTGTATCACGCCAGAGTAACTCGACATCTAGGCATCTAGACTACATCTGTACAGAACATCAAACACTTACAAGAGGCGCAGTTTTTAGTAAATATCAAATTAAAATTAACCAGTACTCGGTACTCGGTACTCTGAACGGAGTCCTCCGTCAATCCAATATTTTGCCCCCTGCCCGGAATCTACCGAGTCCCACAACCCCTATACTATAAATACAATTACATGTTAAAAATAAAAGACGTGAGACATGTTTAAATGTCTCTGATATACGGACTAAACTATCTACTGTATACTGTACAACTATACAACTACGATCACAATGTCGGACATGTATTCCCCCATATTCAACCTTGTCAATCACTGCTATTCTGGACGATATGTTATATCCACTCTTCCTGGACATGGGAAAGATAATCATATTCTAAAACCTGGCACGCAGTATCGAGGTTGTTATGTTGTTGTTGTTTTTTTTTTCTAGGTTTTTCTTTGTTCACGAGACTCGTTGGGTAGATATTAGGAAGAAATCAAGCATGACCCCTAATGCATCTAATAACCCTATCACTAGCAGCGCTATACGATTCAAGTTAAATTTGCTGCCACGTTACCCCACCGGGCGGTCGCTACGGGGGCTAGAACGAGGTCCGAGATAAGGAGAGAGATTATGGTCTTTGTGATTATTTTCTAAAGTAGGAGCATAAAAAGTAGGTATGTAGCAGAATGTAGGGTCACGTCAATCATCTATAACATTACGAGTTACCTCTTAATAGTAGATCTATAAACATCTAACAAAGGTGCAACAGTCCAGACTTCCCTCTCCAATCTCCACTCCTCCACTTCATTCCGACATATCCACCAATTATCATTGTCACACGCATAGTGTTCGTCAGCTAGTGGAGCCATCCATTAGGATCGACTGGGCTTTCCCTTGGACTTGGCACTCGAAACGGGAGACACTATTGATGACGTTTCCGCAAAGGGGGGAAAATATAATATCTAGCCCGCATCCGGTCCTCGATTATAATTTTTCAGGGACTACTTCAACTTTACCTTGTACCTGGTTTTATATCTCGACATGGTTCTATAAACCTATCTCCGATTCAGAAATACTATATATCATCATGGCATCCCCGTTCCACATCTCCCGACATGAACAGGTCGAGCTAGAGCGCAATGAAGGCTTTCGAGTAATGCGCGAACAGCTCCGTCGCCAGGAATGCGGCATGGAACGACCAAGCTTCTGCGCCGGCCACCGACACTCCTGCACTTCCACCGAGCAAGACACCTTCCGCCTCCACCGCGACATCATCCACACTCTCCTCGTCCCCCTTTTCCTAATCAACCACCAAGCCGAACGCATGGCAGCTCGCACCCTCCCAAGCCAGAAAGGCGCCGAGCCCGAACGCGCATTCCGTGGCGAAGCCCGCAGCGCCTTCGCCTGGCTGAACTGCATCCTTACCGAAGAACACGACTGGTATCTTACAGCCCGCTGTCCAGCCTGTATCGTCCAGCACGTGCTGCACTCAGAGCCGACCATCCGATTCGTTACCGTCGCCTCGCAGCTTGCCGGCGCCCGTTCCGGCTTCCAATGCTGGCTGAGCGCCCTCGAGACAGCAGTCTGTGAAGACCCCTTCTGGGGCGATGCCTTCTGGCCAGATATCGAGGAGCGCGCATCCCGTCTGACAGACGGCGTACAACAGCTCGTCCACCAATGCTACGAGCTCAGCGCGACCCTCGACAATCCGGCTCGCGGGAACCCGTCGCTCGCAAAGAATCCCATGCCTGTCTACGGTAGTCGCTCCGCTTCCTGCACAATCCCCCTGAAGCCTTCTAGTTTCGCGCGGAAACAGGTCCGCCTGACGCGAGAAGAGCAGAGATATCGCTCCTCGCTTTTGTGGAATTGCTCGGAGATGAAGCCGCTGGCCGGCTGTACCACTGCCCCTCAGTCTCGGCGCCGGTCGCTGACTTCGTGAGAGAGATCTGTTAGGCTATGGTGACTCCTGCCATATGCAACTTTCCTCTCTACTCCTTTACAACGGGACTGTTTCTCAGAATCAGCCCTTCTTTGCCGAGTGAACTCGGGGTTCGAGAAAAGTATCTTCGGAACTTGTGAATCTACATTGTACAGAGAACTTATCGGGGGATTTCGCGGATGTCAATTCCCCCTCGGGACACATGGCCCCCTCAAACACTCCACGCGACCGAGATCAAATTCTCGATATGCAAGGGTCGCGGATTTAGAGTCCGCGGTGATGCAATCGGACCCAGAACCGTTGAAGTATCCCATGGGGGATATTCGAAAGTTGAAAAGCATCGGGCTGTATAGCCGAGAATGTGATTTTTTTTCTCACCGGAACATTATAGTGATATATATATAATTTTAATCATAATTATCTACCAGAGTTACTATCAAGTAATGTGAATGTAATATCAAACGTGTAAACTTTTCCCATGGTTTTATAGATTAACCATCAAGTAACTTCATAGATAAATCCTTGTTAATATAAACATGCCATGCTTTGAAATTAATCTAATGTGGCAAGATACTCTATGTGAGACGGTGGAGCAAGGATGGGAACAGGGAAGTGAACCAGATCGAGGTGTACAGTGGAAATTAAAACGGTCCTCGCAGATGGGATCTGAATATGGGGGTTGCCTGACAAGAGATATTATAGAATGCGAACCTGCGGACTAGGCATTGAATTTTGTATCAATTATTATTATCGTCTGTTTGTATTGCCATATAGTAAGTAAATAGGTTTAGTAACCCCTCTCCCGGAAACGGACATATATCTGGAAGTACTGAGTACCTCATCTAGGCCCACGATCCACAGCCATTCTATGGTACTGGCGACTTGTGAAACCAGAAGGCTACCGCATTAGGGGAAGAGATAATGTATATTATATTGTCCTAGTGCTATGCTTGAGTCTGGTTCGGGTAATGAGGACTATATATTCGACTATATTCCATACCAAGTAAAATGATCGTCGTGGAGCCCAAAGCCCATCGGTCTAGACTACATAAATTTTTATACACATTCATATCATTTACGCTGAATATTTTATATTCAGTTCGAATAGATTAATTTAAATAAAAATCACATATTATATATCCCTTACAGCAAAAAAAAAAAAAAAGAAGGAAGAAAAAAAAAAGGTGGAAACCGATGACTCCATGACTTGGAAGGTCTAGACTTGCCCGACCTGAAGAGTCTGGCCCCAACCCTTGCCCCAGTTAGTATCCAGTACATGGTCTAGTGCCCTATAGCCCATATTCTGTCCAAGTACCTAATACCCACTCTGCCCTTCCCGTCAATTTCCATAATTCACGCCCTCTTTTGCTTCTTCTTCTCTGCCCATCCCTTCTTCTTTTCCCATATTCGTATCTTCTTTTTAAACAACTATAAAACTTTCACATTCCCCCTTCCCGCTTGGACCCGGTCACCTTCCGAGTCATCTTATTATCCTCTTTCGGATGATTTATGCCTTCCGAACTCTGAATGACTTCCTCGTGCAATGGACACTGGCCCGTCAAGCACACTCCTGACGATCGCGCCATGCATATCCAACCAACAGTGAAACTCGACAGAGCACATCTCCAAAACTCAGATACACAAGAAACCCTCAACCCCTCTAGGATTCGTCGACGAGCTTCACAAGGGTCTCTTCGAGCAAGACCCTCACCAGTATCTCGCTTTCTCTCCAAGAGTAGTGTTGCCGTGAACTTTCCATCCTGGGATCAACGCAGCGGCTCACCTCGTTCACCTGGTTCGCCTTACCGTCTGGAGTCTCGCACCCGGTCGGTCGACTCTCGTCTTCGTCTGTCAACCACTGTGTCTCGCGGGCCGAGGCCTTTGGCTGCTTCAACGGCTTGGGACTCTCATTATCAATCCGAATACCCCGCTACATTACCCCCCACGCCGCCGGACGAGGATATCCACGTTGCGTGGAACCCGAAGTCCGAGATGATGTTGTTTGATACACACTCCCACCCGGGATCCATAACGATGATGCACAACCCGAGTGCGGACAACTCCTCTGCAACCGGTGCTTCGGATACACTCAGCAGCCCATCAGATGGGCTGTCTCATAGGTCCTCCAGCTCTGGAGGCAGCCCTGGGCCCCATGATGAGATGGATTGCCAACAGGACATAGGCTCATGGCTGGATCATGGCATCAACTTGACTGGTAAGCTTTCCACATATCCGACCTTCCAAGGCCAATCACTGACTTCTTCCAGCATCATCACTTGCTCTCTGTAAGACACGAGTAGAGGCCGTCAAAATCGTTTCTCAAACTCTTCCATATCCCAGAACATCCGATCAGGCGGTATCAGTACCGAAAACCGACAGTGTTTTTTCCTCCATTGTCCAGGCCGTCCACAACCACTTGCAACCTGGTCAATCACCCTATATAAATGTCACCCACGCAGTGCCGGAACAATTCAGCCTTTCCAATCTCCCCCACTCTCCTCCCAGCACTCCTCGTTCTCCAGCCGCTACCGAGGATTACTTCAATGCCACAGTTTTCTCCAGTGCAGCAGTTGTGGGTGCTTACCATGATTACCGTGGGCCCCTCAAACGGCAAATGTCACACGCCCCGATGCCCATTGTCCCCCCTCGCAGCGTTCACATCTCGGTCCTCGAGCGCTATCTCCCCCCAACCTCCGCCCAGGAATACCGTGATTTGTTTTGTCGCACCCGTCCATCTTTCCTCGTTGACCGTCTGAGTGAGCTATCACCGAACGGCGGCTCCCTCCTCTTCGTGTACCCGACCAAGAAAGGTGCATCAACCTTCAAGTCCCAGTACCTTGGCCCCATTCTCGACCCTCTCCTCCGTCAGCTCGTTGTAGTGAATGAGTTGTCCGCAGATGTAGGCCGCTACCTCGGCAAGCTCTCATCTGTGTCTCAAATGGATGATTTCGCCACCATGAAGGCGAACATCGTGGCACTCTGCGAATCATTGAGCGATAACGATTCCTCCTCTCGATTCCACGTGGCCGATGCAGGCCGCGGCGTGACCCATCTCGACCGCAGCCTCTGGGCTGAGTGGTTCATCCACCAGGAGAAGGCCCGCATGAAGGAAGTCCTCAGTCTGTACTGGCAAAACGGCCGCCGCTCATCCAAGAGCGCAAGCTCCGGAGGCTCCGGTATGATGGGCAACAAGGAAGTCACATCTTCTGGGCTCCTAAGTGAGATCTGCGATGGTATCCGCAAGCGACGCTATGGCGAGGACAATGAGCCTCGTGATGGTATCGAGCTTGGTGTCTTTGTGATTCGTCGAACGAATTAGATCCAGCATTGCTAGATCGCTCTTTCTCTTCCATTCTCCCACCCTCTTACGCAATAGCATATTTTAACAAACGGCCTTCACAAAGATGACATGGGACTGGAGGTGTCCCCGGTGTTGGATTTCGATTTTTCGCGAAAGTATTTCGCACCCTTGCATGAACTCGTCTTGGGGGTTTCATTCCCCGCGAACATTTGAATGAACTATGAATACCCCCGGTTGTTGGCGATACGGGTTTTATGATTTTTTTTTTCTGTCTTGATGACGGATATAGATATACTGGATTTGGTGGGAATATATCTGCTATTAACAATATATTTGCTTCTTCTGTAAACTTGGATATCACTGGTGTAAGCACTTCGTATATTTCGTCAGGCTCATGTTAGGCATCACTGGGATATACATCGTCATAGGGTCAGCACTCACTTTACCTGCACTGTCGTAGTGTATAATGTCGATTTAGATAAATCATTCGGACTTTGCTGGATCAATGGTTTAAATGGACTGATATATATCGTACAACTGAAACCTACTGATTCCGAAGTATATAGCTTAAGATAGCTGGATAGGTGCGGTTTGGATTGTAAGGAACATCAATAGAAGACGGAGAAACTGAAGTATCTCAAATCTGTGTTTTTATTCTTTCAATCAGTTTCTCTCAATTAGAATTAGATGGTCTTCCCTTCACCTTCTCTTCACCTTAACTATTCTCGGGGCGGCCAAACATTCTGCCGTCCATATTCAACTGTGACCCACCCCTCCCATCTCGTCTTCCTCGATCACTAAATGCAATCTAGCACACTTTCTCGCCCACACTCTCCGCACACAATGTCATATCAAAACCCTCCGCCTCTCAGCCCCGGCGGCGGGGCTGGCGGTGCACCCTCGAAACGCGACAAGCGACGCACCGCTCTCCAGGAGCGGCTCCAGGAACTGACGGGTCAGTTCAGCAATAACCGGGACATCCAGTTTCGTCAGCAGTTGCACGCACTCCAGTGTGATATGACCCTGATCAACAATGCTGACCCTTACGTGACTGGACCGCTCCCGGACTCCGCGGAGAGCATTGCTGCGTTGATTGAGGAGACTGTTGGTGGCGGCAGCAAGTTTGCGAAAGAGATGGCTGGCCTCGCTGGATCATGGTATTCCAAGTTTGTGCAGCAAGTTAATGAGATCAAGGAGAAGAGGGATGCAGAGTTGGTCATGACTATGGTGAGTTTTCTACTTTTCTCATCTATAAGGAGCTTTCCCTAATCAGTGACTTTTTTTTTCCATATACAGAACAACTACAACAACGTTATGGAAAGACAACAGCGGGACCGTGACTTCCGCACTTACTTCGCACAAGAAGAATTCCGCCATCTGTCTTCTACCCTTCGAGAGCGATTGATGCAGAACATCTCCGGCAAGCGCGCCCGTCTGATGCGTGAAAAGGAGCAGCTCGATATCGCCGACACTAACGCCCTGCTCCTCCACCCCAACCAGTTCAGCATCACAAACCCTGCCAGCCCTGGTGGTATCCACAGCAATCGCAAGACTCGGCACACACGTCATCGTGTTGACCTCGACGAGCTGGGCAACGGCATTATCCCGGATTTGAACAAGCGCAAGCGCAAAGCTCCGGAGGACGACACTGGGTCGCCTGCGCGGGATATAGGCGATGCTACTCCCGCAAAGCGCAACAAGGCCGAGGTCACAAAGGAGCAAGTGGCACCCACCTACTCGATCCACTCTCTCTTCACCGATAAGGAGCTCAATGCACATGCAAATCAGGCACACCTGGCAACTGTCCACTTCTTCTCTACCTCCAGACGCCCAGATCACGGATCTGGCGCGGTGACGAACGGTAACAATACCGATGTCGAGGATACCCCCGAGGGCACAGGTCAAGAAGACAACATCACCCCAAGTGCAGCAGACATGATGCGCACCGCCAGCCACAATTTCCACGCAACCCGATCTACCCGCACCACCGCCGCGCACAGTGCTCTAAGTGCTCTAGCCGACCTGGCCGATAAGCCCGCGACCCGCCCGATTCTCCCATACCACGTCCTCTCCAACCATCACGCGCGGCCAAACGGCAACGCGCCCCCATTGACCTCCCTGATGAACGAGGAAGTCGACGACGACTGCGCTCGCATCAGTCGTCTCGCGAGTAAACCACCCAACTGGATCGACGCATCTCTAGTTGAACTCGTGGCCGCACCTCTCCCTGTTCCCGCAGAGCCAGCCGATGGCCACCCAGCTGATCCCGCCGTCTTCAGCCAGTTGCACCCGGATTTCTCTCCCGCAATGGGTATCGACTGGACTCCTACCGTCCACCACCCCGGGTTCGAGATGTTCCAGCCTGCAGCCATGGAGCGTGAGCGCAGTCGAAAGCGGACCCGCAATCACTGAGTATGCACATGAAGTTTCGGATGTACGTTAAGATGGGATGGGATGGTGTTTACCGCAGGTCGCGGTTACGGATTACCCTTTATCAATTGATATTAGCTATGTTGTGAGGAATAGTCCTCGGAGGTGTTAGGGATTTCAAACTTTCTTTTTCTTCATTTATTTTCTTTTTCGGACTGTTTGTCCTGACCTGTCTGGCGTTTGGGAAACTTTTAACACACATAGTACTTCGTTTCGAAGGTTCATGCTTGCCCCTATGTTGGGTAGTACAATTTACATATACCCTATTCAATCGCCGTAATATATGTATCCCTTTCAGGTGGTTTATCAATCTACTATAGCTTATAACCTCGGCCCGGGGATGTCGTGCCTGGTCAGTATCATATATGGTCAACATTACAGGCTAATGTCATTGGAGAGCTGGATATCCGCAGCATACAATGTTTTCAAGGCTATTCCCTAGGTGACAAGCGGGTAAATGACGAGCTCAGAGACGCTCCTCAGGGCTATATTGCTCACTAACGTACTTGTTAACCCCATGAAGCTTATATAGAGCACAGCCTACTATCATATACTATCCCGCCATCTACGCATCACTAAAGGACCATCGAAAACACAAGCTCACAGTTATGACTTATGTCAGGTTTAATTCGGCTCTGCACTTCTGATGTTTGGACTGGTACAATTCAATGTAGTTGATATCAACTTAGGGCTAGCATATCATCATCATGACAAAAACGGAACTCCCCACCGGTTTCCTTCTATCAAGTAGATTCTCACTATATTTCTAACATCAAATATCAATATCGCAAGCACCAAACCACCATCCTCATGCTCCGGCGCGTCCTCGCCACCTACCCTCCCATCCCCAAACTCCCAATGACAACATCACCACCACGACCAAAAGCCGAATCCCCCAAACCCATCTTTAGCGGCAACGTACCAGCCCTCCAAACATTCACCGAAGACATCGCAACACCAACAGTCCACAGCCGCATCCTCCCCGCCATAAAACACGACCACCGCGAACTAGAATCCCACAGCCACAAAATCATCTCCTCAACAAACCCAGACCAACAAACCCGCTTCCAAAACCAATTCGTCTGGGAACTAGCACGTCATCTAATCGGCGAGGAACTTGTCGTTTACCCCGCCATCATCAACTCGCTCCCAGACGGCCAGGGAATAGCAGATAAAAACAGACTCGAGCATCGCGGCGTCAAATACCAGTTAAAAACTTTCCAGGAGCTATCATCTACGGATCTGAGATTCGTCCCGACGTTGCAAGGCCTCATGCGGGATTTTGGTATCCATGCTAGACAGGAGGAGGAGGTTGATCTGCCTAGGCTGGAGGAGTTATTGTCTAAAGATGAAAGTGTTGAGTTGACTAAGTCCCTGGATCGAGTCAAGATTTTTGTACCGTCTAGAGCGCATCCGCTTGCACCTACAGAGCCATTCTTTGAGACTGCTGTTGGGCTTTTGATGGCACCGATTGATATGTTGGCGGATTTGTTTCGGAAGTGGCCTGATGGGAAGGAGAAGAAGTAAGACGACATTTAGGCTATATCGAAAAAAAAAAAAAAAAAATAAAAAAAAAATAAAAAAAAATAATAATCAAGTAAAACCCATATCAATTCAGCTATTAATTAAAATCTAAGCCAATACAAGTCTCTATCTTTTTTTCGAATCACACTATGCCTCCACGGCCAAAACCGCCGATCCCATGCCCAAGCGTCCTGAAGACCCAGAAGAGACGGACCGCTGCAGCCGACGCAATTTCCCTATTCGATTCACTCTCTCGGCAGACTCCTCATCACCAGACGAAGATCGTCGTCGCTTCCACGCCTTACGGAACTGGTGCTGCTCCTCGGTTTCTTGTCTATGTCGCATAGACAAGAACCCAGCATGGGCTTCTTTTTCCTCGCTGAGGGCCTGGACCTAAAATATACAATTAGTTCATTATTGGGATAAAATTCGGTGTGATAAACTCGTGGAATAATACAATAATACAGGAAAAAGAAGGACTTACATAGGATAACCAAACCTCCTGCTCAGAACTCCACGCCTTCTGACATCTACCCAACTGTCTCTGCGCACGCACAAGTTCCTTTTCCTGCTCATCCGTCCACCGATCCCGACTGCGGATAATACTCGCCCAACTGACAGCCCGAGAAAGCTGGGCCTGTGTCGGCCGCGTCTCGGAATAGCGTGCTCGGCTCTCGGAAGTCGAATCCGCTGGGACCGGGGTATTTTCCGACGCTGACTGGGGTTGTTTGTGTGCGTTCACCGCTATGTGCACGTGGTCGTGGACGTCACGGTACATAATTGTTTCATTGGGAGTGATGGAATCTGAGGGATTCTTTTCGTTGATGGGGGATTTGCCTTTTAGACTTGTTCGTCGTTTCCAGGGGAGGGATAGTGGTGGGAGGACTCGGTGGACGATTGTGAAGACCGGCATGGTTGGGATATATAAACTTTATGTATGGAAATTGGGATAGAGATGATAGAAGAGATAGAAGATAGTGTTGTATACTTGTTATGGGATGTTACATCGCTACCCTGGCCCTTATAAGTAAATGTCCGGTTTGCCCCCAAGCTGGTACTTCATGATCCAGACCGACACCCAAGGCACGCGTGCAGGGACGCCTCGCAGGTAAATCGCATGGAGGTGGGGAATGCGAGGCTCTCCGGTTTCTGCTTGGCTGACCACGCGAGAAGATACGATCATGCAGGAGGTGCGGGTCGGTCTGGTTGGTCTAGATGGTCGACGGCAGGTTTGGTCGGGACTTCAATGTAGATTATGTTTGCTTTGGGCTCTGACAATTCGTTTAGTTGTACAGTTGTTTCATTGGGATGGGATATAATAAGACTTGGAGTTGATGTTGACGTTGATGTTGACGTTGACATTGACTTGGTGTAATGAGCTGGATTGCGTTCTGATCCAAGTGAATTAATCCGTCCGTAGATCGGGGAAATAAGGAATCTTGATGCAGGAGACTTCCGTAGAGGGATTAGGTACATATGTTCTAGATGCAATATAAACAGGGTGTTCGCAGTTGAAGTCAAGGATCCCCTTCCGGGATTTAGTACTTCGGTCACTTCGAAAACTTGGAAGTTATAGTATACAGATACCTCATTCATGTCTAACTGAAGTGATTAGAGGCCTGAACTGATATAACTCTCCCAAAACAGCCCAAATGCTGCAAGCCTAACCAACCGTGAGGGAATCATAGAACAGATCCAAAAACCATAACGCCAAGTGCTCATCGGATATCCAAAATAAAATACATAAGATAAGAAGAAGGCGAAAAAATAAATAAATAGACGTTCATCGCCATGTATCCACTGAAGTACCTCGATTGGCCTTGGCCTTTCTTTCCTCTCGGATCTGCTCGCCAATAATGATGCTAATGAGTCTCCGATGCAGATCAGCTTCTGTCCAATCGACCTGTCCGCTGCCACCATATTGGATATCAGCCCGAGAAAGTTCCTGGGCAAAGCGATCAATGATGGCAAATTGAATCTCTGTGATGGGCACCCCGTGATGACCGTCGGAGGTCCATATCCAATCACCGATAATGGCAGCCCGCCCCGGTGCATCGTAGTATTCAAAGCGCTCGGGGTATCGCTTGGCAACACGGTAGATACGACGAAGCGCGGCGTAATGCTCGTCGGAGAAGTATCCGAAGACAGCAAGTGGTCGAGGCCCTGGAGACGCCCTATGCTGGTTCATTGGTTCTGCATCCTCATTCTCCAGCTGATCTTGCGAGATACTCCGCTCAGAAATCACCACCTCCTCTTCTTCCAAGACCTCCCGAGAAACACTTCTCTCGTCCATCAGGTCCTCCTCTTCCATTGTAGGAATAGGGTCTTGTTGTGTATGGGGAGACTGAGATGACGATGGCTCTCTCCGATGGCTCACGGGCGATCGACTCGCTTGCTTTGAGAGCGGCTCATCCTGGAGATGCTCGTTAAGCGCCCTCGCAGACTCAATGCTGGCCATTTCCTCTTCATCTTCAAAGTCAGATGCTTCCTCCGGAATAGTACTGACACTTGAGCTTCGGTCACGAGTGGGAGCTTTTAGCCATTGCGGAGTAAAACTGGTTATTTTACTGAACCAGGATGATCCTGGCTCCTCCCGGCTGGGCTGACGAGGCTGTGGCGTAGACGAAGAATCAGCGTTGGCAGATGCCGATTGACTGAGGGCGGCGTTGGAAACGCTGCTGCTGTGATAGTCCTGTTCCAAAGCTTCTTGCATAGGCGAGCTTCTTTGTCCAACATTCGGAGATTTCTTTCCACCGAGGGACATAGTTTGTGGACTGGGGACCCGTGGGCTAGGAGCATCGGGGCTGGACTGGGAGAGAGGTTGTAAACGAATACGCGCCGGAGTGCGCGATACCGCATCCTTCACGGGGGATTTATTGATTGGCAAATTTTGTGTCCCTGATGGGCGGATGAGTACACTCCGAGGCGTACTTGTTCCATTGTAATACCGCGCGCGGTTGGGTGTGTCCTCTTCTGCAAGCAAAGCAGATAAATCGACCTTTTGTTCACGGAGCTCGCGAACTTTGGACGGTCCGAAGCGCGCTACATAATTATGCTCCGAGGTAGCGGATGGAGATGAGCTTAGGTAGTCTTGACCTGTGGAAATTGGAGCAAGGTTGCCTAAAGGACGTGCAAGCGGCTGCGCATGAGCCTGAGAATCCTCCTCCTCAGAGCGTTGTGAAACATGGCTGTGCTCGTTGGCTTCAAGTTGCCAAATGTCATCATACCCATCATCCTCATCTTCTAGTGGCTCAGGCGCAGCCTCGGGTGCGGGCTCGGGCTCGGGCTCGGGTACAACGTTTTGGGGCGAATACGGCGCTAGTCCTGGTGAGAGTCCAGACGCAGAATCATTGGGATCTTCATGAAACCCATTTCCGGTCTCAGATTCAAATCGTTGTTTGTAGTCAAGTCCCACGTCCCCATCATCTTCCGCCGCATCCTCATCGCTATCAATATAAATGACTGATCTTGAGTTTGAAGCCATCTCAGCTTGGCGACTGACTGCTTCCCGTTCAAGCTGCCATTCTGCCTCGCGCTGTGCCTTTTGGTAGGACATTGGGCTTTGCTGCATGGAATTTTTGATCTTGGAGTGTGACAGTTGGATGTATTGTTCTTGCTTCTCGACTTCATCTTCAGAGGGTTGATCATGGTCCTGTTCTTCCAATTCTTCGTCGTTGAAGTCATTATAGAGATATTCTTCTTGTTCTTCCTGTTCTTCCTGCTCCTTCTCAAGACGTTCCTCCTCGAAACGAGATGCCGCATGTTCTGCTGCTATAGCGGCAGCCTCATCTTCCTCGGCGAGCATTCGACGCATAGCAAGCTCCTGTCCTAGCCCCATAGCAGCTCGGAGTTTCCGCTGCGTTTCAGCGTTGAATGTGCTGAAAACACCCTCCAACCGACGCCTTTTGTGGCGGGAATTGCTCTTACCTGACCACTCGTCTCCTTCGGGCCTGAAGGGACCTCGCAGGGCCAAGCTAAGACGAACAAGTTTAGCTAAACTGGTGAACGTCCTCTTCTTGGGAACAATTGTTGGTTTAGCGGGGGACAACCCGGCATGGAGTTCAGGGTACGCGATCTCGTTCACATAGTTAACAGATTCCTGCTCAGTCGTATGCACAGAGTGCATCTCCGGGATATGAGTGCTGGGATTTTCGTATGACCCAGTACCTAGGCCGGTAGTGACTGGACTGGATGATTTCCGAGCACGAGAATCACCTCGGAGGTCTTCAATCGTCCCGGGAAGTTTGCGTCTCAGCCGGTCTCCAACTTCCTTTGGTTTTGTATTGCCGTTCGTCATAGCGCTAGAGCCGAATCCATGCTGCTTGGCTGATGGGAGTGTATCAAGGGAAATCATAGTGAATCCTTCACTTTCCATGATAGTGTCAAATTCGTCGTACTCGTCTGCGGGATCTTCAACAGGTTCAGGTTCGGAATGATGGGTTTCTGTGCTTGGGGGATGATCCACGTCGGCTTGTCGGGTTTGATTTTCTTCATCGGCCAGCGAAGATGTAGGTGTTGGAGTAGGGTATGTGCGCGATTGTGGGCTAGACGTGTTGTGGGAAGGTCTGGATGACAAGATTGCTCTCTCGCGTGTAGGTGATGGCATTTTAGAAGGCGTAGAGTGGATGTTTTCATCATCCAAAAAGTGATGTTCCGTAGCTCCGATAACAGGCGTCTCTAAACTCGTTCGGCCGTACTCACGGCGACGATTGCCGAGATCTTCCATGATGGGCTCTGTTGGGTCAGGAAGCTCTGCAATTGACAAGTCTGAATTCCCCCAAGAGTCGTCTTCGGAGTCCGCATCCCCCACGAGATTCAAGGGACTGGCGTGCGCATTACTCCCAGCGAAAGAATCTGTCGGACTGAATCGTTCTTGGCCTAGGCCAGCGTCACTAGTAAGAGGATCCGTACGACTGAATCTTTGGCGACTTATACTAGCTTCACTTGCTATAGTATCCATTGGGCTATATTCATGTTGACCTAGACCAGCTTCATTGGACATGGTACCCATTGGGCTGGATTGGGCTTGGCGGGCATCGCTATTGGGAACGATATCCATCGGACTAAAGGTGTGGTCATAGTATTCGGCAGTCGGTGTTGGTTGGTCATCCAGCAGCTGGAAATCCTGTAGTTTGGGTTTGGGCGTGCCGCGTGGTCGACCTCTTTTACGTGGCTGAGAGTCATCAACTCGTGGCCCAGGTGTATGCCCCGGACTAGGTGTATGTCCAGCACCCCCGGGAAACGGGGACAAAGCCATGTCAGACTTTCGTGGACGACCTCGCCGCTTTAAGGGGGTCCTCTCCTTCAGTGGACTCCTCTCATCCTTTAGCGGTATCATTGTTGTCATGGTCGAGGGTTTGAATCGTTTGCGCGACGGGCTACCTCGGTTCTCGTCATCTTCGTCTTGTGTCGCTTCGAGTGTGAGTCGGATGCGCCACGGGCTGACATTTCCATCCTGAAGCTTCTCCGGAGAGATTGACCTCTGTCGACCACCATTAAACTTCATTGTCGGCGACCCGGGGAGAATGACATCGTTGAATTGAATCGAATGCGCGCTTTTTGCGGGACTGAGGCTGACACGCGGTCGCCCTCGCGGTCGCTTGGCCAGAGTTCGTGACTTCCCTATCATGGGAGACATCCAGCTTTGGCGCCCCGCAAAGGGTTTAATCGGTGATGAGATCAAGTACTGGGCATCGCCTGGAGGACCTAGGATATCGGGGGAGGAGCTCTGGCTGCGCGACGAGGCCGACATGGCGGACTCATGCGATGTGATCTCGGGAGGCACGTGTGCCACCGAAGGGGTAGAAAAGTGCCAAGGAATGGGAAATGCAAATGTGTGGTCAGTGTCTTAACTATTCACAGAATTTATGATACAGAAATGAGAGAGAAAACGCGGGGCAGCCATAAACAAGTCTCCCGATTTGGTACGAAAGAGTGGTCCTCGAAGTGGTTATGTAAGCAGCTCCCAAACAAACAGTGCTATTATCGGATGTCTCTTTCTTCCCCTTTGTATCTTGAAACATAAGATTGAATATGTGATCAGAATATTTATTCGCCTTGCCATCGGCTCAATTCTCTACAACTCTCCATCAACGGCATCTACACTGGGCACTTGCTTCAATGTCACACCGGAAGTTTCAACAACCAGGTTCACACACTCCATGACCATTTATACATATTCCTTGGAGATCCCCAACCACCTTGTTCCTCGGATATGCCAATATGTCACGCGCATTATTCGCATCATCGCACTGCCAGCTCTCTCGGGTGAAGGACCATTCCGCATCCTCTTCGGACATGACTTGGTTGATGCTGAGGAGCGCCTCCGCGGGTCTTGGGAGCCCTAGAACCGCGATATCCTTGAACAGGGCCTCGTGCATGCGTTGAATCAGATTCCGGCATGCACTAGTGGTCGAATACGCATGTTGACTTATGAGGTATTGGTATAGCTGGTCACATAGGTGTGGTTTTGGTGTGATCGTAATCGCGCTTAGAGTTGTGAGATACCATTTTTCACTGGCGATGTTGGAGGATTCGAATTTGGCTTCAATCACGG
The DNA here is from genome assembly GCA_028974015.1 of Penicillium cf. griseofulvum. Classification (NCBI taxonomy): domain Eukaryota; kingdom Fungi; phylum Ascomycota; class Eurotiomycetes; order Eurotiales; family Aspergillaceae; genus Penicillium; species Penicillium cf. griseofulvum. The sequence goes on from JAPQKP010000001.1 coordinate 3,694,305, forward strand.
CGAAGAGCTCAAAGCAACGTGGCTCTATACTTGCTTTGTCGACCTCAGACATGTTCATACTTTCAGTCAAACGGGATTTCCTCCGTATCCTCTCACAAAGCGAAGGAGTGTTTCGTATCTGAGATTGTAGAAAGCACTGTAAGCACTCGATGACGTAGGTCTGAGACTATACGGTGGCAATCTACGGATTTTACGTCCTTAAATGGGATGGTCCACACCACAGAACTCAGGTTTAGTTTTCACTTCATCTTGTTGTTCGGGGCGTACTCCAATCCAAGGGACGTTCATGTCACTCTTGCTTCACATCCTGCAACTTAACCTCCCGTTCTCTTATAGTAATATCGCCGAGATAATTCATTTGATGTGTATGGGCTTCGCCGCCTTGCCCGACGCACGCGCTTGATCGTCGTTGCATGATTCAACGAGCGGACATTTTAATACAAAGGTTTCATAATCTAGGTATATATCGTAGTGATCCCATACCTAGGAACATTACCCGGAACGAGCAAGGCCACTTCGTGATGCTCTTTGAGTTCCAGCAGAATCAAGGTCGAATGCCCACTGCGGAACATTTGATCTAAATTTGAAACGGGATTATGCATCAACCCTACAGGGCAACGGCATTTCTTTCCCCGTCAGTTGTGACCAGGTCACCTACATCTTATACCGGAAACCAATGTCTCCTAACCTGTTGTATAATCACCGCGCAGTCGCATCTGCTGTGGAGTTGCCAGTATAAATACCGCAAGATGGGTGGGTAATATGAAAGATATATTTCTTTTGTTATATTAAGGCAAGTAAGTATATAAAGAAACCATGTACCTCCAGGGCTATCAAGCGAGGTTAGTCATCCAAATTAGCACCCCAAACAAGTTTAAACCCGACGCATCGCGACTTTTTGAATGCGACGTTCGCTCTCCCTGCTGCCGCCGTCCGCTTTATGTTATAGATGGATCTATCTCTGTACTGCGAAAGCAACCTCCTGCATACACAAGAGTCATTGTCAAGATATCGACCTGGAGGATACCATCCAGTCATCCTCGGAGATACATTTGACAATGATCGTTACAAGATATATCACAAGTTGGGATGGGGCGGCTTTTCCACAGTATGGCTTGCAAAAGACAGAGAGTTAGTTCCTCCCACACTAAATTTGCTTATCCCTAGCTAATCTGACGTAGCCGAAATGAATGGGTTGCCTTGAAAATAATGACCGCAGACTCGTCGATATCTCGAGAGTTGGAAATTCTGAACTTTCTAACGAGGCAGTCTGGAAGCGGGATTTCTTCAAACTATATCGCTCAGCTGCTCGATGCCTTCACCCACAAAGGCCCTAACGGGGTGCACCAATGTCTTGTATTCGAATTACTTGGTCCTTCAGTCGATAAGGTCCTCTCGGACTACCATGAAAGTCAAGATAAACTCGAACCGGAAATCGTGCTCCGAATTTCCACGCAGCTCTTGAAGGCTGTTAAATTTATTCATAGTGCCGGCATATGCCATGGAGGTGAGGGTTTCTTCCTAGTTATTTTCTATTGTTAGCACCATCTTACTCACTTCTTAACAGACATTAGTGGTCGGAACATTGCATTTAGTTGCAGTCATTTATCTAAAAAAACCGACGAGGAGCTTTTCAAAGTTCTTGGATACCCGGAAGTTGAGCCGCTAGAACGACTTGACGGCACGCCTCTGGGGAATGAATTGCCAGCCCAACTGGTCAAGGTTGCAGATTGGACTGAGTGGATAGACGAGGACGAGGAAGATATCCGGCTTCTTGACTTTGGGGAGAGTTTTTATCAAGGACAGGAACCTGCCAAACTAGCCCAGCCAGGTTCATTGAGAGCACCAGAGACAATTTTCACCGACTTCTTTGACTATCGTGTCGATTTATGGCGCACAGGTTCCATGGTACGTTAACATATCACTTTGGAGGAATATACTTACAGTTAAACTACAGATTTATTCCTTCTTATTCACTAACTGGCCATTCTGGTATCTTGGCGAGGACGAAGTCCTAATGTCCCAAATGATTGGGTTTGTGGAGAAATTGCCAGCTGAATGGCAGCCTAAGTGGGAATCGATGGTGAAGAGCACTAGCCATGATCTGGAGCCAGAAGAAGGTAATCAAACTGATCCAAATACAGAACAGATATACAGAACTGTTGCTGATTTTGCTTGAAGATGACGGAACCTCGAAGCTTGAAAAAAAGTTTGCTACTTTGGCCAATCCAACACTCGAATCTCTACTTCATGTGATCCAAGGATTGATGCGATTTCTGCCGTCTACTCGTATTACTGCCGAATATGCGCTTGACTTGATAGGTAATATCCAAGATAGTGTATGGATAGACGAACTAAGCGAATAGATCGCGCATCTACGAAGGGCCGCACCATCTAGATAACTATATCCAACCTGTACTCCAGAATTCCAAACCTAATGGGAGTTATCCCGTTAAGGATACCGAGAAAGATAGTCATAAAGGGAGAGTTGTAAAATCTATCAAAAAGCACTGTATTTGTTGGATATGTAAACGGCGGACCTGTGAATTACTATATGCGGTTAGTTTTGCCTTTTTGGGTTTAGCGCCCCAATACGCCGTCACGTAACCTCCCTTCAATGCCCTCCGACATAAAAGGCCCGCTAGGGAGTAGGAGGACTCCGACCTAGTAAGAAGAGTGATTCTCGATATTTGTATTATTATAAAAGAGTAACAGCTCTACTTGTATATTGGAGCTTATTGTATTATTATTGTAAGATTTAACGGCGAGAAAGGATCTGACCTATTCTAACGTTTAGAGCGTAAGGTTACGATATACCTAGAGTATTTCCTTCGAGGAATTAAGAAGAATCCGTAAAGCTAATATAGTTTCAGCTTTAGAAATTGGTATTTTTATAAGAGCGAAGTTCTAAGTTAGGGGTTTAGGGAGTAAGGCTCTACGGGGCTAATAATAAGGGAGAACACTTAGTTTTAGAGAGTAAGAAGAGTAATAAGGGGTATATACTTCGACGAGCCAATCAATTCGTAGATTGTTAGATCGCGTTCTAATAGCCTACGTATTTATTGGTCTCTGGCTTCGCGGAATATATGCCTAGTCTTAAGTTTAGACTGATCGGCGATTCCCGGGCCTTTCCCCGCTTTAGTGCTTTGGCCTTGGCTTCGGAGGCTTAAGACCGACCAAAAGAATGGATATATTAAAGAGAGTCCACCAATTATTTCCGATAGTTAACTATATGGCAAAAAGATCGTTCGTGGGCTGCTAAGGCAATAGACACCGGCGATCGGAAGGGGACGGATGGACGGCCCGACCCATACCAGACTAAGAGATGATATACCAATCATGAATCTCTACGGAGTAGTCGATAGTAGATTAAGTTCCCCACTAATACAGACTCTCTTTGGCGATAGGCCTTTTTTTCGGACCTCATCGGGCTATGGGCTGACTCTAAGACATGCGTGTTCTAAGAGGTCTAGTTTAATATCCGAAAGTTACCATTAGTTATGGTAAGTACTAATAGGTCACCCTGTACTATTGAACTAGTCTGTACCTTGGAGTCTTCGGTGGAAGTGAAGAGGAAGTGGTGTCGTTGAATTTGATCCTTCGCTGAGGTCCTCGGGCTAATTATGGTTATGAGTAGTGTCACGAGCCAGATCTCTTATGAGAAAAGAGTGCATTCCAACTAAAATATCAAAGCTAAGGGGAGAGAGGAAGAAGAAGAAAGCAAGTGCAGCTTCCTGAAGATTAAATAGCAGGAGCTGAGCAAACAAGCAAACAACCTCTTTCCCGATTAGGTTGGAAGCACAAACAGACAATCTGGGAGAAAGCAAGCGAATCGTAACAATAGCTAGGGTGTGACTAAAAAGTTTTCCTAGCCGTTGATAGTTTATATCACAGCGTAAAGTATCCGATCTTTCGTATCATCCACTTCACTGGTCGTAATAGTATTCCTTATTCAAATATCTCCTATAGGCTACACTAAAAATCTAGCGACTACATCTAGGTAAAAGGTAGGAAAAATGAATACCAAAGTCTTAGTAAGAACCAAGACTTAGTTTCCAGATTCTTCTTATTTTATCTTTATTAATTATACTCAGATATCTTCAACGGTTTTCGGTGCATAGTCGATCTCTATTCTCGTGAAACGGTAGCTCAGTCTTCCCACATGCCCACAGTACTTCGTGCAACGTGCATAACCCCGATATTAAGGTCGCGATTCATACATTGTGAAGAATCCGTCTGCCTCTTAGATACCCCTGGGAGATATGAATATAGTGATAGTGTGCTAGCGAAACTGGCCAACTCCTTACGAAACCTTGAAATTTAATATATCATCATTACTAGGGTCACGAAAAATGCCTATCTCGTTCTGATACGTAGTTATCCTTAAGACAGGTTGTGACATGTTGAAAAAAAAACACGAGATATATCCTCATAGCCCTACCACATTACAGAGTGTAGGCGACATGGTTACTGATACAGGTCCAACGTCAGAGTGACTGGCTCGGGGCACTCTTCAACCTTCTTATCAGCTGGAGTACTATAGCAGTCGGCATCATTGGCCTCGCAGTCAAAGGCCTAACAGCCCTCCCCGGGACTGAGCGAATTGGGATCCGCTGCGAAGGGGTTGCCGAATTCTATACTCAGTTCATCTTGAAGAAGGGTGCGGTTAATAAAAGATTCCTAGCTGATGGATAGATTGGGTACACTTACAGTACACGCGATCTGTGTTGTCCTGGAAAGAATAGCCAAAGAAGAGAGGCGAAGCTAGATTCCTTGTTTTGTCGACCTTGACGGTCTGCTCATACCATCTCTAGTCAGTTTCCCTTGCTACATGAAGTATTGCGCAGGCTGAATAGGTCAGAGTAACGTACCGAGCCAGATGCTCTAAATGGTTCAGAGAAAGTTCCCCCCGAGGGAACGGTGGTGAGAGGGCCGGGCTCGCTATTATTATAAGGGAACGACTGCACATACACGGTGGTGTTACAGTGGTTGTTCACGATGGCATTCTAGGCCGAGACCAGGCCGAGGAGGGCGACAAATGTGATTAGGGAGGTCTTTATGGCTGGTATTTCGCTTTTTATTTTGCAATAGAAGCTTAGATTATTTGTTTCTTTATCGGGAGGGAAGGAATTGGCGGCCTTTAAATAGGTATGCTTCTCGGAGATGGAGCGCATCCGGGGGGCCTTAAGTCTAAGCATAGCACCTATTCCATACCCTGGATTTTCAGGCTACCCAATGGTCCATCCCCCGACCAATCAACACGAATGAATGGCAAGTGAGACATGCGCATCACCGCCACTATATATACTCCGCATCAAAGATATCACATCAGGTAACGTTACATCCGCCTGAAACCCGTTAATTTCTTCACACTAACTGGAGCTTTTATTGATGAGTATCTATGTGGAGCAAGGGATGATATTAGCGGTGTGGAAAGCTTGCCAGAACTAAGGAATTTGTCGAGCATCGAAAATTCGACCTGTTTCTCCGGTCCAACTAGGGTCGGTATAGTCTCATTGGCTCTCTCCATCCGTCATAAGGTGAAAATTGGAGTTGGGCTCTGATACGGAGTAGACTTGTCCTTCTTGAGCCAACATGCCCTTCGGCGCCTGGTTGCCTGGTCCATACCAAGAACCTCACGTCAGTCGTGCGGTCATCCTGCCTGGTTCAGTTCGTATAGTACCCACCTTGACGAACTCCTGTCGCCGGAACTAACCGGATGTCCGTATGTGAGAAGGCAGATTCAAGAACCGAGTGCCTTCTAATGTGCGAATAATTAGTAGCCTGTTGAGAGTTAGAAGGTCAACTAACGGGTAAGAGAAGATTTGCAGCCAGTGATTAAACAATCGATTGTCGCAGAACTCTGACTACAAAAGAATAAAAACCAATTAATTCATTTATCTTTTCAATGAATATAGTAAAAGTAAGGTATTTATCATGTATGATTGGCTAGGGAACGTACTCTACTCTATCAGGCGAATTTCCTAATACCTAGGCACCCCTCAAGTCTAGTGTAAGAATTATTTTGTTCTACCAACCTAGGAATAATCCTCTATGTAAACTGCGACATCGCCCGTCCATGGGCCCTTCAGAGACGCCCATGTCCATGGGCGTTTTGCAATTTAAGGCCCATGATTATGCAAAATTAATGCGGAAATTACTCCTTTGGGGTATTTTATGTACATAACAAAGTCTTAGTGTGACCTACCTTACCAAGAGGGCCCAAAGGTTAAATATTTTTTGCTTTTTCCTTGGGCTTTGTCGTAGTCTAGTCGATCGTTCCTAGGCTGTGGTTGGTTCCGGGGAACTAAGCTTCTCTAAACCCAACCTAACCCAAGACCTAATACTAGGTACCCTAGGAAACCCCAATTGTATATAAAATAGGGCTCTTAGCGTTTATAATACTACGAAGTCATCGAACTAAAATACTATTTTTTATACTTGTTCTAGTTTCCCAACTATATTCTTAATAACCTCGCCTGCTATAGTAGGAAATTTTAAGTAATCTCTATACAATAGAAGTGAGAAAGCTGTCACGAGCCAGGTCTTATATGAGAAAAGAGTGCATTCCAACTAAAATATCAAAGCTAAGGGAAGAAGAGGAAGAAGAAGAAAGCAAGTGCAGCTTCCTGAGGATTAAATAGCAGGAGCTGAGCAAACAAGCAAACAACCTCTTTCCCGATTAGGTTGGAAGCACTAACAAACAATCTGGGAGAAAGTAAGCAAATCGTAACATAACCTCCACGAAAAAATCCATCTAGTCCCTAGATGCTCGAAAATTGGCGATAGCGGCATAGTAATCAACTGTGTTACCACTCTTAAGAGCGACTAGCTCTGGATTGAGAGAGCTAAGTTGAATTGTATTGACTGAGAGATCTATTTTATCGTGAGAATTCGAAGAACTTAGCTGGGTCGAATTGGTAGAGAAATTGTAGCCGGCGAGCTACTATACGATTTTGATAAACTCCGGGTAAGTACGTAGAAGATTTAGTTATTGAGAAAGTCGATTGCGAAGTAAGGACTGTAGACCTTTGCGGAACGTGGATATCTTTGTAACGTCTAGCCACTCTTGACCTCTGGCTTCGTAAAGAACGCGCTCGAACTTAGCGATATAAGCGGCGAGGGATTCGTCGGCGACCTACTTAATCGAAAGGAGACGATCTTCGGCTTCTTTAAGTCTTGTTTGGGTTATCGTAAACACGGCGAAGTTGATCGAGAATTGTATTGAAATCGTGAATACCGGAATCACGTGCGGAAGCGAGTTGAGGAAGAACTATAGCTTGAACTTGACTTGCGAGATTGAAGAAGACGTAGTAAAACTGAGCTATAGAATCTCTAATAGCTAGGCCGTCGATAGCGAGTTTTGTACGGATTGAGGTATCCTACGTATCGTACTTGACTGAGAGACCGGTGAATTTCTCGGGATCTGGAAGGGAGGATTTTGGACGTTTTAAGGAAGGAGGGGGAGGTACGGAAGCCTGCTGAGCTTGAAGAGTTGAAATCAACTGAGACTGAGCTTGAATTTCGCCTCGAAGGTTGTCGATAGTAGACGCGAATTCGGCACGGAGCTCGGCTCGAAGCTGATGAATTTGTTGATCCATTTTGACGAAGATCAGGTGAGGAAGCGAGGTTAAAAAAGCTTGCACGAGAACCTTTGCCTGGAAGGTAGAAAAGAAGAAGAAAAATGATAGGCGGATTCAAGAAAGAAAGAACAAAGAAGGGTCCAAACAGCCTCTCGCAAACAGCTTACTGAGTGTCCCGGAGCAGCCCAATCTCTAGTTCACGCACTTGGGTATGTCACGTCACCGAGCTATCTACAAAAAAGGGTTGCTTCGAGCTAAGAGTGTACTCGCAATGAGACCTCTGTACAGCTGTACGAAAGCAAGATACCACTTCTTATCTACAGGACTTTGTAGAGAGGGGCTTTGATATTATATTACGCCTTACGTTATATAATCCTTCTCCACTCTATATATCATATTCCCATTGCTGTCTTATCCAAAGAGGACTGTATATAAATTGGATAATGCAGAGGAAGCTTAAGGGCTCCTCAAGAAACAGTCTTTGACTTTGGAACCACATACCCTGGTATCCCTTTCTCCTACTTGATTGACAGGCACCTACCCTGACTAGTAGAGTATCCTTTTACATATGGTTTCTTATAGTATAGTAATTAAAATTGTATATCATTAAAATCCATTACAAATTTCTGTTTATAGATAATGGTATTTTATCTGATTATTTTGCAGTTTTGTACAGCTAAAATAGGAAATCCTTAGCAAATTTATACTAGCACGGAACTACTAAGGTAATGGGACCAAAAAGATAAGATTTTGGTCCTATGGGAGTTGGCAAGGTCTAGTTTCCTCGCAAAGAATGGGATCGGTCCAGTATTGGTGCTTATTAGTTTGAGCCGGATATACGGGCGTAGGTACCATAGAGGAGGTTAGATACAAAGAACAGGGTAGAGATTCGTGTTGTGGGAAATGACAACGTTAAGGTCGGCTTGAGGCGTAGGCAACGAGGATAGGAGAAGGAGCAAGGACACCGGAAGGAAGGGAAGGCGAAGTATCTTAATAGGCGCTCAAACGAACTGGGCGAAAAGGGAGTGGCGTTGAATTTAGCTGAAGGGGAGCTATTTTTGGCGTCGTTTTGGTCGCTAGTGGAAACGACGGGAACAACTGTATACGTTGAGCGTCAATATCACGACTGGAGGACGACTAAAAGTGCTAGGCGGGTGCAGAATAGTGGTGTTATAGGGGAGTGGGCGGTCAAAGGGCGGCTGGACGTCTAAAGTTACGGGTGGGAAAAGCAGCCGTTTCTGGCCTTAAGAGCGGTCATTTTCGGCGTCAATCCTACCGGTCCTCATATTTTAGTTGTAATGTAGGAATCGATTAGAGTTCTGTACATGCAATAACTACAGGTGGCTATTATGTTCTACATGCAGTAAGTCAGTCTCAGCCAGCCCCAACAAAACCTTGCTGTCGCCTCGGAAAAAGCGGTGAATAGTGAATATTTGGAGCTGAGGCAGCTGTACCATTCTTAGTTTCTACCTCTCCATTCAGATTGTGACCTGTACAAGCTCGGAGCAATTCTGCGAAAAATAGGAAACGAACTTGGTCGGCGACTTGGAAATGGGATGGGTCACAACCCGAATTCGGCGGGAGTGTGACCAGGCGCACTGTTTTTGGTCCTGAGCAACTTCAGTGACCTAAGCGGTTTCAGGATGACCATGAAGATAAGAATGAAAATTTTTATATAGGATCCCATAGTCCTTAAGACCTAAGTCATTAAGCCCAATGAAACGAGGAACTTGGGGCGGTTGAAATCCATACATAATACGTCTTTCTTGAAGCTCGTGATATAGCGGTATGTTATTTTAAATTTTAGCAACACAAGCTGGACTCAATAGTTTGGTCAAGGGATATGATCGTCAGCTCGTAGTATTGAATAATAAGCACTACTCCGGACTCAGTACACAAATAGGTAGCTAGTAGCAACATCAAATGGCAATGGCATGTCACGCAAGTTACAGAGGAAGGCGCAGGGCCTTCCCCGAGAATTTCTACATGTCTTGTGGAGCTGAACATTTTATAGACCCGCTTCCTCCGCCACGAACATGATACATCGATGCATAGTGCAGGAACAGCGCGGGAATCGTATGCCCGCAGTACGATTTATTGCTAGGTCAATGCGCTAGACGCTACTCTACGAAAGGCTCTTAGCATATCTCACAGTACATTGCAAGACCGCCTGCGTCAGAGCCATCCGAATTCATGTTCTTCCGGTACGCCTGGCAGATACAGACCTTTTGGATCATCGTCTCGCCGCAGCTTTAAAGGAGATGATTTGTCACAGCCCTAAGCGTTTGGTTGTGTCATTATGCAGTGAATTTGCCGTCGCAGAGTACCATGGACGATCTTTCCCCTTATGCCTTTCCTACACAAAAGAAAAGCCACGATCTCGGCCATACCCGTGCGACTGGCACGGTTATATTATGCTTATCATTTGCCGTATAAGCTTTCTCGTATCCACATCATTTTAATATTGAATTTAGTAGTTGTGGCTGACCGATGATCGCCGTCTACTTCTAGTCTGCTGCTTTGCCCCTATCATATACAACGCATTCTTAAATGCACGGATCATGTTGGACTCACGTGTATCACTATACTATTGTGGTATAGCGGCACTTCAAGTGTACATCCCTGCATCGTTATTCTTGTTGGCGGCGATCTATGCTGGGTCTATATAGTTGAGTTGTCTGCCACGGTACCAACCGGTCAAATGCGGAACGAGTAGGCTGCGTGGTTAAATCAACCCTGAAGGAACGACAACTTGATTATGCGCAAAAAGTAACTATTGGGCAGAGCGATGACTTTGTTGCACGCCGCCAGCTTCAGAATGGTGGTGTCGGAGCCGATATGGCCCATGTCATCGACCAAGCCAAATTAGACTGGGATGTTGTAGCGCGTAGCGACAGTCGCCGACGGTAATATATGAATTGATCTTGAAGTGGTTGGCCACGGTGGATATGCCCTCCCTCGTTCACAATTCCCACGTCGTAATCCGAAGGGGAACAGCCGCCGGGGTCTACAAATCAGTACGAAGCGTCATGTGGCAGGGTAAGCTCGTCCGGGCTATTGATGATGTTTAACCTAGCGAGTTTATGTCTGGTAGAGCTCCGGAACCTCGTAAGCTGAGTGCTGTTGGACCATCCGATTCTCTATAGATGAGATGCTTGATAGTATGTTTGCTTTCCAGTCCCTGCATAAAAGGCCGCGCATAAAAGGCCGCCTCCTGATAGATTGAATACACAATATTCTCTTCTTGATTCTCCTCTATTTATTATGTTCCTAGTGGCCAACACATCCAATATATATGGGGAACTGTGAAGATCACCGAAACTCCCGTTCACTCGAGAGCCCCAAGGCTGACAGGCTGCTAAGATTACGGATGACAGTAAAAGTTCATCTGAATTTGGACCTATCTGGAATATATTCGAATAAAACAGGTAACCACTCCTATACGGTGGGATCTCAAAATAATGTCAGGGCACTTTCACTCTGTCTGCTTTTTGTACAGCCTGAAATTCACCACTGTCTTAACTTTAAAACAAAGATTGAAGAGCAAAGGGTAAGTAAAATACACTGCCTTTGAAGCCTTATTCCCAAACCTGTTGTGCACACTGTCTAAAATTAATTGGAAAGTGGCTCGGCCAGTGCCATCTCTTACTGACAGTCAACTGGAGCTACTCACGCAACACCGAGTTCGTGGAAACCAGCGTAATGAAGCGCATCACGAGATCTTGTGGGAGGGAGCAACCGTCCTCGTCGCAATTTGTGCAGCGATGATAAATCTCCACTTCGCCAATGATTCCGGCTTCCATGCAAACATTCCATCCATGATCCAGAGACAGGAGCGACGCATGGAAGGCCTGGTCGAAGAATTAATCGCCCTACGGGGACAGGAAATAGTTGATTACTGAACAGAACAGTGGATCTGGACCAGCAGTCACTGAGACGCATTTGCACCTGGACACACATGTTTCCCATGGAACCTACACTATGTCTTAACATATTTCCAAACCACTGTTTTTGCTGAAATGTGGTATCCATTTACAGCCCTCGTGGCATAGAACAGATCTCGAGACAGGCATAGGAAGCGAAATATACCTGTCCCGTTGATCCCCAATTCCCTACCTATTATGCACGCAGTCTATCAGTATTTGGAAAGTCACAATCGGCCAGTCCCATCGATTGGTAATGATCAAAATTCGAGCTAAATCATTGACTGGCGACAATGTTGGGGCCCATACCAAGTACAACCACAACAGCACAACAATTCTGAACCTTGATGTACCAATAGTTTGATTCCAATAACAGAATTCCACCTCGATCCAAAAAAGAATCATTCGTCCGTTGTTTTCTACTGTTACAGACCAGTTCCCACAGGGACCATAATTGCCGACATCACGAATTTTCTTGCTATACTAAACTATGGCGATAGTCGTACCTTCCTAGTGGGGACCGATTCGTAGCCTGAAGCATTTCGATTTTACTGCCGGGAAGTTAAAACGTTGTTGGGCTTGGAATCTTTCGTTGTTGATACCGAACAAAAGATACATTTACAATAAGCAAAGAGTTTGCGTTGGCCTGTGGTAATCCTGAACGCGCATGACTGTTAGGTCCCTTGGTAAAGCCTGAGTAGTACCTAAGCTCTATTTAAAGGGCCTTTTGAGACCTAAGTCTTATACCGTTGCATATATCGGCGCGTACTGCACGCCATGCTTCCGCAAGACGTTCATCCTTCCACTCAAACATCAGTCCATTTGGAAGCGATGCATCATGAATATTCCAAATTATCCGAAACGCTCGGTTGTCGGGATAGACCTCGAAGCGAATCTTATAATATGAAGGATCTGCGATATCATATCTCCCACTACTCTTCACATCGTCCAAGCTCATGCTCCACTCAAAGACGTGGTCATGATAGTGACGGAGAGTGTATCGTTGTGAGCCGTGACCTTGGAAGGAAATCATAAGATCTCTCTCTGACTCTGGACACAGAGTGACTTCCAGCATGTACTTATATTCGTCATTGTTGTACTTGCCGACGTAGGATTCAAGGGGCAATGGTGATGTTCCATGAATCCTCTCTTCGGCCAATTTGTTATGTAGTGTATCAAATTGATCGAGTGCTCGTCTTCTACCCTCTTCGGCGAGTCTCACATAATCGGTACGTGTGGCGAAGTCGAAGAGACCCTCGATTAGGAGTCGCGCGATCCAGTCAGCAGCATCGCTCGCCGTAGTGGTGTTCATGAGAACTACAACGGCCGACTGCGTCTCAGGAAAGATACTAATGAATGAAGAGTATCCCGGTCCTCCGCCTTGGTGATAAATCATAAGCCTAGACTGACTTCCAGCCCCGAAGACAGGCTGCTCAGACATTTTCCAGAGACCTGAGTTTCTACCGAGAAGGCCCACGATCCCGGGAAGCTGCGCTCTCGCCCAACCAAATCCATACGACCTTTCCAACAATGATGGATTCCCCATTGCAACGTGGTTGCTGAGGATGTGCGGAATTTGTTTCAAGATTGTGTTGGCGGATGGCACAGTATCCTGGCTCGCAGTCAATGTTTCCTTGGCCCATATGAGAAGATCATTCATTGTCGAGTAAGCTCCGCGATAGCCTTCAAACAAAGTATCCGCAAAATTGGGTTGAAATTCCAATGGATAAGCCTCCCCGTCGCTAAGTGACGCATGTGGTTCAGCAACATTGTTGCTCACTCCAAACGATGCCCGTAAAGTGGTAGAAGTCATCCCAAGTGGATGAAATACTTGACTCTCAAGATACTCGTGAAGTGGCTGCCCAGATATATGCTCAATTATGTGCGCAGCAATAGTGTATCCCCACGGACACATCAGCCAGCTCTCACGGTGCGGAAGTGGGCGAGGGATGCGGTCGACGGTTTTCAATAGCACTTCCAGAGAAGGCTGTATGTCGCCATTTCCCCCGTCAGCTAGCAAAGTTGCTATCTCTCCACCCAGGCCACATCGATGTGCCAGCATATCGGCTATTGTTGCTTTGTGTGTCCAGTAGATGTCATCATGATTGATCTCAGGTATGATTTCTCTCACGAGGGTTGTCCACCGAACCTTTCCATCTTCCACAAGTTTCCCAACACCAGCAGCTACCATTGACATGGTGATATATCCGACTCCATACTGAGTGTGTGTGTCTGGACGTGCTATTTTGGACTTGTCGCGAAATCCAAAGTTTTCGGTCCACACAATTTCTCCATGGTCAATAACTCCAATAGACACGCCGGGAATGCCCTCTGTTTTGCGGATCTGGTCAACCGAGCTCCTCAGTTGCTTCAGACGGTCAACGGTGGATGGAGCGGACCTTCATAGTGTCAGTGGATGTATTAAGGGAGAAGCCAATAACATGAAAAAGGAGGACGTACATTGTGGGTGTTTTCTTGGGGGGTGTGAGAAGCCAAGTTTGAGGAGGTTTAGGGCCTTTAGGCACAGCATTACGACCCCGCCGAGGGATCCACAGCGATAATGACAGCCCATTATTGGCAAAAATCTGCAGCACGTGGATGTATAGGAACTTTGTGTAGTCCGTATCTATCAGTCATGTTTCTGTACTAGGTAAATACGCAATCCCAAAACAATCAGGGAACCGGATATGCCAGAAATACCAAGGCTAGGCTCACCAGGCTCACCAGGCTCACGATTCCCCAGGCTTTAGTGGTATCTCGTGATAGGACATCTAAACCTGAAGTCGTCCGAAATTTTGCTGATGCAGAACTGATGGGGATGGACTTGATATCTATCCGAACGAAGGTAATGATTTCATGACACAGATGATGTTGGCTCTTCAGACGCAACGAGCCCGTGTCAGTATTATACTCTCATCCGAAACAGACTCAAATTATCAAAAGAAAGCACATATGTACCAGATCATGCCTGGCACTCGAGACCTTTCCCTTTCTGTTTTAGTGCTCACCTCTTGCCGCTTTTTGATCAATGTAATCATTACTACTCCAACATTTCGCTGTTGTCTAGTCTGCGCCAAAACCCGAGAATGGGTAAGAGGTTCCAACCCGCAACCCGAACCCGCAAACCCGATAGGTAGACTCGACCAACCCGCAACCCAACCCGAAACCTACATGGGTAACCCGCGCGGGTTCCCGCAAAAACCCGCAACTATCTAATTTTCCCAATAGAGGTAGGCCAAGCTATATAAAGCTACTTACCTATCCTAATACAATACAGTATACTATGTGAAAAGTAAATACAATAAAATACAAGTGAAAACTGGATAATTTTTGCAGCTTAGACTCTTGCTATGTTTGTACTGTTTAGTAACCTGATGGGTAACCTGCAAACCTATATGGGTTACCCAACATAACCCGAAACCCATTGCGGGTTATAAAAGTCTACCCGAAACCCAACCCATTTGCGGGTTGGGTTTTTTGGGGTTTGCGGGTTTGCGGGTTTGCGTGTTTTGGCGCAGTCTACTGTTGCCTAAGTCAGGCATCAACCAACCCGCTCGGGGTCTTCTGATTGCCCAGCCAGGGCCAAGGGACGTCGTGTCACTAGAAGCATTAGCTTGACATAGCTTGGCATTAGCTTAATCCTTTTGAACTTGGTCTCATCAGAATTTTTGTGATAAGATAGGGCATGGATGAATCCTAGCCGGCCTTTAGAGACCGGTGATCCCTATAGTCGCCTGTAGACCCCTATATGTTGTATGTACGTAGTTTTTCATAAAGAATAGTAAAATCTATTTTTATAAATTTTTACTATGGCTGAGAAACAAATGATTTATGTACTTTTTATATTTTATGTTCAAATCCCTAATAAAAGTTACAGCCGTAGAGACCCTACACCCAAAGGGGATAGGAGGGGTTACCGGATTCGAAGGGAATATAATGCCTGTTGCCCTCCAGACTTTCCCGACGGAAAACAACTTCAACTTTCCATACTATCTACAATGGCATCTCCACGCTTTTTGTTAACCCTCTTTCACCAACTCTTCAATACCTTCATCCATTCCACAGGAGATGGTCCACTACTTGCGCGAGCTCATCGACTCCTACAAAAAGAACCTGCCCAAACAAATAATAGTTTACTATTAGTACCGATTACTCTAGGGATTACCCTTGACATCCTAGTAAGTGACTAAGAAGGAAATCCCCATTCCTCCCGCAGGGGCTAATTAGCCTTAGATCCGATATATTGTTAGCCATGTGTTAATGTCTATCTTAATCCTTGAAACTGTGCAAAAGCAAGCAAATGCTTCTAAGCTCGGGGATAAGAAGCCTCTCTCCAGCCGCCAAATGTTCCGAACTATTACCGTCCTCTACCGTAAAGGCGGCCTTCGTTTCCTCCTTAATGGTATCGGTTCCGCCTGTACCTACTGGGCGATGCACTCTTCGGTGGTAAAACTATTGAGTATTCTACTCCCTAGTCCGGTAGCGTATATCATTGTATCAGTCCTACTAGCGGAGACCCATTTCTTCTGGACCGCGCGCACTATCCTTCCGCGCGACCAGGTGCGCCTCGTGCCTAGACCCCGTGACCGCCAACGATGGAAAGCCCTAGTGATTCCCACTTTAATCTATGCCGCAGCTAATACGGTGATGACGTATATTCCGGCTCTATTCGAAAATAGCCTCACCCCACCGCATGAGGAAGTCGCGATAGTGGGATTGTCATATATTGTGGGATCCGACATCCTGATAGCGGGGTTTATGCTTTTTGCCCAACTGTTTCTCCTCTTTCCTTCTTATATAGTGTTGATTTTGGTCCAGGCTAGTCTTTTACCACCCAACTGCGAGACTTTGGTCTTTTCGCCGAGACAGCAGCAGCGGGGTAGACGGGTGGGGGAGATCTTTTCGGACGGAGGACCGCTACAAGCACAGGAGGCGGCGCAGATGGTTGGGGTGGCACGATTGCTCTGGTGTCTGGAACTGCATGGAAAGATGTGTTTATGTTTGTTTGGGGTTGCCGCTGTGGCACATGTGGTGGTCTACTCTATGAAATAGAGGGGAAATACCAGTGCCTCCTGGGTACATCTTCATACCTGGTTTCTTGATGCTTATGATTTTTGCAGGGAGGCGGAAGGGCGCGGAAACTCCTCCCGTCAATTATCATACTGGTCTGGTCTATGGTGCGTGTCCCGAGTCAATCCAGACTCAGGGTCAGTAGTTTATATTAGAGAGACCAAGCGAGTGTATAGAATCGAGAGTGTCCTCATTATCAAGGCCTTGCACCTTCTCTCGCCCCGAAGAGCTCGTCGGAATATGGTCCATGCCTCTTTGTACCGATCCTACTGATAGAGAAAGTGACAATTCTGATACTGGTTTTCGAGTTCTGTAGGGCTAAGCCCAAGGTCTCGGATTGCACAGCCCGTCGGACTATAGTCCCTAGATAAGAAGATGCCTCCTTATTCTGTGCCACTGTGGCTTTTCCTCGGGCAGCTTTTACCAGATATGGTGTGGTAGTTAAACTGGGTATGCTAGGAATGACAGTCTCCGACGCTTCCGAGGAAGGTTTTGTAGTCCATTACGCACACTCTTCAGTCAGTCTTGCAACTGGAGAGGGAATTCGTGCCTCGCCTTGAATAGCTGTCGGAGGCTAAGGAGGGGTATCAGCGATTGTATCTACACTTTTGACATAGTAGATTCAGCTGTCATTCGATCATTGGGATATGTCGAAAGTGTTGGGTAAAAACATCCTTGACGTTGGATTTTTAGGTATTTCGTCATACTTGAGGGTTTGGCCCGGGGGCCAAACGAATCAATCCACTCTGAATCGGTGGCCATCTCGCAACGTAACTCGATTTCTGCTGCTGATTAGATCGTCTATTGTTGATCGGGATATTGGGTATCCCAACGGGCAATGGGTCTTGGAATGACAGTCCGGAGATTCTATGCTTTGTAGAGATTGGAGAGTGTGTTTGTGCTGGTTGGAAGTGGTGTACGGACAGTGGGTGAAGATGGCGTGGAGGGGGGATCGATAAACATAAATGCACATAGACTGTGGTAGATGATTATTTCTTAAATTTCACCCTTGTGTAGATAAAATGTGTTATGGTTGGGCCCGTTAGGGGTCCGGAGAGGTCCCGCCCTAGCGATCTGTGTGATGGCCTGACATTCCCAACGGTTCAACACTTTCTTGATGGGAGCAACATCAACTGATAATTTGATCTGGTTGGTATTAAGTATCTAGGTCATTTATCTTAAATAATATATTTTTGGTTCAGGGAATTTGAAATCTTTTTCACCTCACATCAATTCAATCCTTAGAATTCCGTAAACGCTTCAGAACTGCGATTTTCAAATACACTACCACAATGGCTAAAAGTGAGCCAAGTGGTGGCAAACAGCATATCAGCGAGAAGCCCGTCACACTCGCGAACTGGTACCAACATGTCAACTGGGTGAACACAACTCTCATCCTGATCGTACCCGTCGGTGGTCTCGTCGCTGCATTCTATACACCGCTGAGAGCAATCACTGCTGCTTGGGCAATTCTCTACTATTTCTGGACCGGATTAGGCATCACTGCTGGATACCATCGATTGTGGGCGCACAGATCATACGAAGCGTAAGTCTGCCACTGCCTCATCCCCTGGTTTGCTTCGAATTAAGCACCAACTGACACTTGATATCTCCAGTCGTCTTCCAATTAGAATATTCCTCGCCTGTGTCGGTGGTGGCGCCGTCCAAGGTTCAATCCGATGGTGGAGCAGTAAACATAGGGCACACCACCGATGGACCGACACAGTCAAGGACCCATATAGCGTCATGAAAGGTCTCTGGTATTCGCATTTTATGTGGATGGTTCTGAATCAAAACCCCAAAAACCGTGGCAGGACCGATATCTCCGACTTGAACGAAGACCCTGTCGTCGTCTGGCAGCATAAGAACTATGGATCGGTCATCTTGGTTTTCGGGATGCTGTTCCCTATGCTCGTTGCTGGCCTGGGATGGGGTGATTGGAAGGGCGGTCTTGTATATGCTGGAATTCTTCGGTTTTCGTTTGTCCAGCAAGCCACGTTCTGCGTCAATTCTCTTGCCCATTGGCTGGGTGAACAGGTCAGTCATTCTCCATGTCGTCATATTCACTTTCAAAATTGACACACGTTAGCCATTCGATGACAGGAACTCGCCTCGCGATCATGTAATTACTGCGTTCATCACTCTCGGCGAAGGCTACCACAACTTCCACCACGAGGTAAGAAGCTTCTTCCCTCGCATTCACTTCACACTCACTAATCCATGACCAGTTTCCCTCCGACTACCGTAACGCTATCCAATGGTGGCAGTATGATCCCACCAAATGGTCAATCTGGGTGTGGAAACAGCTCGGTCTCGCTTCCAACCTCAAGCAGTTCCGAGCAAACGAAATCGAGAAGGGTCGTGTGCAACAACTACAGAAGAAGCTCGACCAGAAGCGCGCTAAGATTGATTGGGGTGTTCCTCTGGATCAGCTGCCTGTTGTAGACTGGGACGATTTCATTGCAGAATCTCAGAGTGGCAAAGCTCTGGTTGCCATTGCTGGTGTTGTTCACGATGTGAGCAAATTTATCTCGGATCACCCTGGTGGTAAAACCCTCATTTCATCGGCCATTGGAAAAGATGCCACTGCCATTTTCAACGGTGGTGTCTATACTCACTCTAATGCCGCTCACAACCTGCTTTCTTCGATGCGAGTTGGCGTGATTCGTGGTGGCGGTGAGGTTGAGATTTGGCGTCATCGGAACAACCAAAAGGGTATTTATGCTTGAAGTTTCCAGGAGTAATTAGAAATCAGTTTGTCCAGTTTCACGAGAATATGAATATCCGGTTCGACCAAACGAGCAATTTGGAAATATACCCTTTTGAGGCCAGCCGTGCTGAACCAATCAATGGACTTCTCGATATAGGCCGTGGAGACCAAATGGTAGCAGCCTCGAGTGAGCAGCGAGACTTTTAATCGATAAAATACGCGATGTGACTTTCTACGTTTGTTCAATCTTATGCATGTTTCTTCGTCACGTATGTTGGGACATTGAGAAGAGCTTCTGGGATATAGAGGAATTTAATATATCTTGCTAGTCTACGACTGGGCGGCTGGTGAATCAGTTGAAGATGGTTTGTGTGTTATTAGTCTACATCTATATATCTCTCAGAATAAGGTGATTGATGGTGTACTCGACTACAAACTTCCCATCCATTTAGGCTATGTTGAAGTACGTGCTTTATTCAGTAAATAGGTGTTATAGAAGTTGCCAATAAACTTTTATATACCAGGAAGTAAAGCGTAGCCTCATCGCCGAAATTGTTGTGATTGGAGGGCGTCAGAAATAGCCGGAGTTAGGGGATAACGCGTTTTCACGTTAAGCCGTGTTCCCACAAACAACTTCCTCAGATCATCCGTATGGTTGTTGGGAGTTGCTGTAATATTTAACCATTTGACTGCCCAGACTTCATTTTTCTCTTCTCTCACTTTCTCACTTCCTTCACTCTCTCCTCATCTATCTTCCCTGTGTACTCGGGAATGGGTCGGATAACTGCCGAGGTGCTTTTTCAGTGTTATTATTCATTCTTTTCTTTCAATATACTGTGCCCGAAGCTGACTTTTATTGATTTCCCAGTTCGCCTTATTCCGATCCCTTGCTGATTGTTGCGGGAGAAATGAAGGACACCGGTATTAGTGCCCCAATCGCGACAGACCTGTCGACGAAAACAGAAGGCAGTCACCATGTTTATCGCATACCAAAATCAAATGAAGACAGTCAAAATTTGGACTTTGCTTTGCGAAATGGATTAGCCGGCGGTGTTGCAGGCTGCGCTGTGAGCCTTACCACCTAAGCTACAAACAGTAGATTGCTGATGCTAGAGTACTGTAGGCCAAAACTATTGTCGCCCCATTGGAGAGGATCAGGATCCTGTTTCAGACCTCCCATTCAGAATTTGTACAATATTCGACACGCTGGGATGGTTTAATCAAGGCTGCCAGAGACATTCGAACGTCGTATGGTATACCTGCGCTTTTCAAAGGCCACTCGGCAAGCTTGGTCCGTGTCTTCCCGTATGCCGGCATCAACTTTCTCGCATACGAACACTTCCGAGCAGCATTTATCGCATCCCCCGAGAAAGAAGCACCGTGGCGTCGATTTTTGTGCGGGAGTATGGCCGGTGCGACCTCTAGTTTGGTCACATATCCTCTTGAGTTGATCCGTACACGTCTTGCCTTCGAAACAGTACAAAAAAATCCCTCATCCTGGGTTGGTATTTCTAAGAAAATTTATTTTGAAGGAGCAGGTAACGGGAGCTTGTTGAATCTCTATTGTGGCATTACCCCGACTATGCTAGGGATACTTCCGTATGCGGGCACATCATTCCTCACCCACGATCTACTTAGAGACTGGCTTCGCTCGCCTGCCCTTGCACCCTATACTCTAGAAGCGCCATCTTCCACTCGACTGACTGCAGTTGCGCAGCTTTCCTGTGGAGCAGTCGCTGGAATAATCGCTCAAACGATTTCGTACCCGATTGATATCATTCGGCGACGGATGCAAGTCGGGAATGTGGTTAATGGACAACGGGGCATTTTGGAGACAGCCCAATGTATCTTTCTAGAGAGAGGAGTGAGAGGTTTTTATGTTGGGCTGACCATTGGCTACGTGAAAATGGCGCCCATGGTGGCGACAAGTTTCTATGTGTACGATCGGATGAAGCGATATTTAGGGCTTATTGAGTAGCTTAGGTAGCTTTCTTTTTTCCTTTGTCTTGACTCCACTGGTTGTTGTTTTATTTATAGCCTTAACCCATCCTCTGGGTCAACCTTGGAACTTCGAAGGCCCTTCCACGTTTAGCTAGGAAGGAACTAACCCAAATAGGAAAGACACACTTGACTGACTAATAGGGCGGCATCTACCGGCAAATCAAAGAAGTAATTTACTCCACCGGAGTTTTGCCACTCGTATGGGCTGGAGGTAAACATTTGTTCCGTCCCGTCAACGCCTCTTGAGCTTGACTGGACCCACGTCCCTTGAGTTACATCCTCCAAATCGGGGCTCGGATCTTTCCCCTCATTATCCAGCATCTGCTTGGTCTAACAGTCCAATGGTTGACCTGCATCTCAATCACACCACCCTGCATTCGGATAAAATCCTGGTCTCAACAGCCTTTTTACCCCGGTTTCCGTCCACGCCCCCGCCCCCTAGCGTCAAAGCCATGCGGACGTAGTTTAGCGCAAATTAGGGAATGTTTATTGCGATCCGAACGGAGCTTCTCATAAAATGCCTGTACCCCTCGGTCGGCTCCGTTCATTAGTTTTTCCAACCCGGATCACTCTTCGTTTTCTCCTCTTCTTCTGTATCTTGTTTCTCTCAATTACAACTCTGCTCGGAATCAAAATGCATCTCAAGTCTTATGTGGCAGCCGCCCTGTATGGGCTACCTGCTCTGGCCAATGCTGCGCCGTCGCCATTACAGTCAGAGGCTGCATCTGTCTCGTCTGCTGGCTCACACCCCGATCACTTCAAGAGCTATACGATCAAAGCGGAGAATATCACTGCCAAGCTGATTCCCTATGGCGCGCGTCTCACCTCCTTGCTAGTTCCAGATCGCGACGGAAATGTCCAAGATGTGGTCGTTGGCTATGATGAGCCCAAGGAATATCTGCATGATAGTCAGACCAATCGCACGTTCTTCGGCGCCGTTGTCGGTCGCTATGCCAACCGTATCAAGAACGGTACCTTCTCCATCGATGATAACGAGTACCGCGTTCCTGAGAATGAAAACGGCGGTGCGGACACCCTCCACGGTGGCTTCATCGGATATGATATGCGCAACTGGACGGTCACTTCGCATAGCGAGTCCTCCATTACCTTCACCTTGCTTGATCAAGGTTTTGAAAAGTTCCCCGGAGATGTCATTACCCATGCTACTTTCAGCGTGGCTACTGAGAAGACTCAAGCCAACCCTAAGGGACTTCCTCAGTTGACCGCAAAGCTAGTGGCTCTTTCTCTTACAGAGAAGACCCCCATCATGCTGTCCAACCACATCTACTGGAACCTGAACGCATTCAAAGAACCCAACGTCCTGAAAGATACCTCCCTGCACCTTCCCCTCTCGCAACGGTTCATTGGTGGAGATAGCATCTTAATCCCGAACGGCACCATCCACGATGTTGAAAACACCTACCAAGGAGCTTTGGACTTCACAAGCCCCAAACTCATTGGCAAGGACATCGAGAAGACTACCGACCTCTGCGGTGCTGGCTGCGCCGGCTACGATACATGCTTCCTCGTCGACCGACCCTCAACATACGCATCAAACTCCATGGTCACGGCCCTGAGCGCCTCATCGAGTACCACTGGTATTAGCGTCGACGTCGCTACCAACCAAGCCGCAGTGCAGATCTACACCTGCAGCGGGCAGAACGGCTCCATCGCCACCAAGAAGTCGCAGGCGAAGCGCAACAAGGCTGATGGTGGTGACGGCGGTGCTACCCACGTCAACAAGTACGGATGCTTTGTTATCGAGACCGAGGACTGGATCGACGGTATCAATAACCCCGAGTGGGGTCGAGTTCCCTACCAGGTCTTTGGTCCTGATGATGGGCCCGTTGTTAACTGGGCTACATACCAGTTTGGTACTATCTAGGTTTTATAATTCTACCGTACAGTGCGCTACCTACCTGCATTACTTGCATTGAATTAATAATCATCCCTGCGTGGACCTTTTGCTACACGCAGCACTTATGTTGGAATTCATTACTTCAATCTGTATGACTGAGAGCCACCTCTGGCCAATGTAATAGCCCAGCAGGATACTAAGAACAGATAGTAGAATAGTGGATTAGCTATACATGCAAGCTCGCTCAAGGGTCTCTAACATGACCTGCGCAGAAGAAAATAGACATCTACAACTTAGACAAAATACTAACCCCATTATCCCCACTCCCCTTGACAATCTCATCCTCCCAATAATTCGGATTGAAAGTAATCTGGTTCAGCGGATTCAACCGATGAGCACGATTAAATAAATCCTCGTATACACGGCCATCGTATCGGCCCAGCGCACTATACTCGAGTCAGTCATGCCTGCTCCTGCATTCAATTATCTCAAACAACCTGATAGTCACTCACCTGTCCAATAAATAATCAGGAATCATCCATGAGTCAACTAGTTTCACGGCATGTGGTCGGATATGCGCCATTAGGTCTTGGACTCGGCTGGCCAGGCTATTCAGATCTGCTTGGGAGACGGCGTTGGAGCGGAAGACTGGTGTGTTTGTTAGACCGTGGTAATTAATGGTGGGCCTTGTGATGTTGGCTTACATTCGAAACTTTCATTCTCCATGCTGTATAATGCGAACAGTCGGTAACAGTCCCATAGCACGGTTATGATGGGTGTTGATAGTGTTTTGTCATTGGAGAGGGCATCGAAGAATGTCGCGACGATGATCGATTCGGATTGTGCTAGAGTTTTGTCTTAGCTTGGTATATAATGGTGTCTTCCTTCCGAATCTGGCTCACCTCGACTTAGTTTGTGAAGCTGGATCAGAAGGCTGTTCCAGTTCTTCTTTTTGATCACTCTTTGTTCGTATGCGTCGTATGCCTATCTATGATCAGTTTCAAGCTGGTCGATCATATAAGCTTTGTACAACTTACCATGGAAGTAGCCCTCAGCTTAAAGCTCTTAACGATGTCCAAATCAGTGTTCAGAACATCGTATGTCCGCTTTCCTGACCCCGGACAGCGTTTGTTGCGAATAAACTCTTTGAAATGAGCCTCGGTCTCATCAGCACCGGCAGTATCAGGCGACTCGACAGCAGCAGTCATCTTCTTAATCAGATACGCCGCAACTTGCTGCGTAATCATCCAGTTATCCCCCTCGACAGTTGGCTTAGAGAGGTAATCATTGTTGACCTGGATCAAGCCACTCCCACCACCAAACCCATGACCACCCATGGCACGTCGGCATGTCTCAATTCCATCTGCTGCGAGGATAGTGCACAGACTCTTCAATCCGGAAGACATACTGTGCATATGGGCCAAAGAATTGAAATCGCCCTTCTCGATATCTTGTCGTGCGTTTCGGTACACTGCCTGCATGGCAAGCCCTGTGTAGTGAAGTGCAAAGGTCGTGGCAAGGAGAGGCAGGATCCGGATCTGAACAGTCGGATAGTCTAAAACAGACATCTCCGGCCCCTTCTTATCGCCATCTCGGTCTTGGAACTGGCGTCGCACGCTGCTGTACCGCACTGCAACGGTGACGGCACGTGCGAGGACGAGTCGGGCGCGGTGCACCATGTTCGCCCGTACATAGGTCAGAGATCCATAGATTAAGGCTGGCTGTGCTGGCTTGGTATAAACTCCTGTGTTGGGGTCAACATTTGAGTATTGTGATAGCATAGCAGAGTGTGGGATTCTAGTATCTCGTTAGGGAATATACTAGTAGGGTATGGACGAGGAACAAACCTAAACTGGTCAAACAACATATATGCATTGTCCATCGTAGTATAGCCATATTTTGGACCAATGTCTCCAACAACAATCCCGTTCAACGGTTGATGTGTCTTCATATCCCGCACCTGCACAATGAACGCATGAGGACCATGAGAAATGTATTTATCCGACGAGCTAGGATCTGGGAGTAGTAATTGTGCGACTACAATAGCGTGGTTGGCTAAACGGCCCAAACTGCCATTCCACCATTTGCTCGCCGTAAGAGTCGGGCTATGCAGCACGAACTCCTTGGTCCGGCTATCCCAACGCGCCTCAAGCTCTAAGCCACGGACGTTGCTCCCGTGCCCGAGTTCTGTTTGTGCGTATGCACCAATGATCTTCCAAGACTCGGTCAGGGGTAGCCAGTACGCGCGCTGTTCCTCATTAGCCTGTTCGCGGATGGTCGTGATGAACATCTCCATGTGCAGGAAGTAAGGCGACACGTCGTCGACCAAGTACTCGGCCATTTGGTATTCGAGGTAGCTCCATTTTAGCGTGTTTCTCATCCGGCGTAGTAGTTTTGCGCGCGCAACTCCTAGCTTGAACCTTTCCGGTCTAGAGAGGTTTTGTTGCTGGTCTTTGGAGAAAAGTGGCTCTTGTTGTATAATGGGCAAGATCCGAGCTTGTCGTTCCAGAAATCCATCCGAAGCCAACAAATGCTTTCCTAATTCTTCAGTGGCGATATTGGATTGTTGACGCTCGCGGGCTAGTGTCGTTGGGCCATCTGGTTGGCTTGGGCGAAGGTTATCCGTGAAATCAGACATTTTGGATCCTTCGACTCTTGAGGTTCTGTATCTCAATCACAGTGTCATGATCCTCGACTTTATTCATAGATTAAGTAGCCGTACTAAATTGAAGTAGCCGTATCGAATTGCCTAGGCTGAGTCCATAGTATCCCCAAAATCACCGAGTTCCGAATGCCGGCACTTCTACCCCGCATAGTAAATGCAATAATGGCAACTGAAGAATATTTTATTCTCCTGTAATTGGATCTGATATCTGAGAAGCACCACCGAGAAGGCTACTGAGAAGACTACTGAGCAGACTACTCAGAAGACTACTGAAAAAACCACCGAAATCATATCATAAGGCCGCTTATGTGACCGACTATTCTTGTCTAGTTAAGATTTTATAAAACTAAAGACAAGAGCAATCACGCTACTTAAGGGAGCGACTCCATTGAGAGAGCTACTGCAACGATCAAGCACACTCTACACAGGAAAACGTCTGGATGAACGTATGGGCAGCATAGCTGCCAATGTGGAATCCATCCTTATCCAGATTGTGGGAGAAATATCTCAGCAAGAATGCACAATCGGTTTGCAGAACAATGACCCCTGGGCCAACTGTATTCGATTCCACGACATTGATCGGATTGTCACAGCATGCGAAACCTGCTCGTTCCACAGGCAGCAGAGGGGTTGCGATCTCTTCCACCTACCACTTGTCCTAGACACACCGTGGCCACGAGCCCGGCTGATCCTCCCGGTCTTCAATCAATTCGCTAGATATTCGTCTTAACTCATGCAATAAGGCCGAGGTTGGCCTGCCGATACCTAGAACGCCCTTTGCACTAATCCCAGTTAGGTATGTATGCAGAGAGGAATGTATACAACCAAAAAAGGCAATGGAAAGAATTGAAGGACATGCCAAATATGATTCGATACAAGATACTAAAAAATAAAATAGTCGCATCGAATTTGCTTAGCACAACCTGTCCTTTGGAACGAATATAATTAGAACCAAATATATCGAGTAGGAGATAGTATATTGGAGATCAAAGTACGTAAAGCTTCCTCCAGGCTAATTGAATTGGTATCCGGGGGATTCGTTGGTCCCGGGTCTCCTTTTAGTATCCTAAAGGGTCATTTTGCATATCAAACATGAGTGGCTTGACCTATCTCATATGCACAAGTTGGCACTATCTTCGGAACCAGCTTGGAATGTCTGTTCCCTCATGCACGAAACTATCTCTCCTTTTTAGCTTTTTAGTTCCTGTCATGATGTTCGACTGATTCCGAGATTCCGAGGGCTGCGATGGATGTTGTTGTACTCATCAAATCGGATCTCTCTCGGAGTTTCATAACTTTTTAAAGAGGATAGGTTTTCGCTTGTTTCTGATTGTTCGTATATTGATCCTACAAGCCAGTAACCTGCTATCACAATGACGTCCCGCGACGGTTTCCAATGGACGCCTGAAACTGGCCTTTCGCAGGGAGTCCCTTCAATTGGTGTCATTTCTCCTTCTACAAACATCTGCTCGTCGTCGGCAAAGTACGATGTTATTGTTGTCGGAGCCGGATATGCTGGTCTTACGGCCGCTCGTGACTTGACCCTTACCGGTATATTATACAACCATCTCAATTTGATTCCTAGACGATCTTGCTAAATATGTCAGGTCTACATGTTCTCCTAATAGAGGCTCGTGATCGTATTGGTGGACGTTCTTGGTCCTCCAACATTGGCGAGTATCCGTTTGAGATGGGTGGAACTTGGGTGCACTGGAGTCAGCCCCATGTTTGGCGAGAGATCTCGCGATACAATATGCGAACCGAGCTGGAGAAATCTATTGATTTCTCCGGGGGTGTGAACCACTTCCAGTTGCGCACAGCTCAGGGTTCCTCAATAATGAGCCACGAAGACGAGGTTCGTACTTTGAATACCAGTTGCACAGGACCCTATAGCTGACTTTCTATATTAGGAAGCACTCCTTTCCGGTGCCATCTGCAAATTTGTCAACGTCGATGGTGATATGGGCAGAAAGGTTATACCCTTCCCCCACGATGCGTTCGACCTCTCAGAGGCTCGCCGTTACGATGAAATCTCCGTGCAGGACCGGATAGACGCCATTGGTTTGTCTCTTACTCCGAACGAACGTGCATCTCTTGAGAGTTTCATCCTTCTTTGCAGCTGCGCAACATTGGAAACAACTAGCTTCTTCGAATTCCTTCATTGGTGGGCTCTATGCGGCTACTCCTATCGTGGCTGTGTAGAAGCCTTGATTTCGTACAAGTTCAGGGGAGGTCAATCGACTTTCGCCATCAAGTTCTTCAAAGAGGCGCTCGCCACTGGAAGACTCTCGTACCTGTTCACCACCCCTGTGAGCTCGATCAATGATCCGGGTGATAATGTGACCGTAACTACTCGTGATGGTCGCCAGTACACTGGTGCCCGTCTGATTTCTACTATTCCCCTCAACGTTCTCAAATCCGTGTCCTTTGACCCTCCTCTGGATACACAGCATACAGAAGCCGCAAATACTGGTCATGTCAACCAATGTGTGAGGGTGCACGCCGAGGTTTCCAGCAAGGATATGCGTTCGTGGACAGGAATATCCTATCCCTCCAACAAGCTCGTATATGCCATTGGTGATGGTACTACACCCGCTGGAAATGCCCATATCGTTTGTTTCGGTGGTTCTAATAACGAGATTCATCCCGAGGAAGATATTAATGAAACCAAGAATGCCGTCGAGAGTATGGCTCCTGGGAACATGGATGTTCAACGATTGGTTTTTCACAACTGGAGCAAAGATGATTTTGCGAAGGGCGCCTGGTTCTTCTCGTCCCCTGGGCTATTGTCCTCATCTTTGGATGCTATGCGGGCTCGACATGGAAATGTTCTCTTTGCAAACTCTGATTGGGCTGTTGGCTGGCGTGCCTTCATTGATGGTGCCATCGAAGAGGGTACACGGGCTGCTATGACAGTGAAGGAGGAGCTTCAACCTGCTCCCGCCCTGCCTTCGTATCTATAGCAGCCATTGATGAATATATTCCATGATTATATCAATTTAATACTAGTCGTTCAATGTAAGTTACTATGTGATACGCAAAGTTGCCCGATTAGGATGCCGAAGAGAGAAAACCAACGAACCCGCCCCAATGTCAATTCACTCGGCCTAAAACAAAGGTCGTAGGCTCCCATATCTGGTGATTATCTCTATTAAAAGGATTACACACCAATTACGTCCTCGTAGCGATGGTTTAATGCCGGGACGTGTTGCGTGTACGTTCAAAAGACCGAAGATCCGGGCCGCGGCGGGGAAACTACCTCGGGTTTACCACCCCCGCAGCCACTGCCCGGTTATACTTGAATGCAAGGGCCAGTATAACCTTGGAAGACATGCAGTCAAGCCAACGACTTCCAAGCTCAAACAATATGGGAGACCGCACTTTGTTCGTACCTCCACATGTAGGAGACAACGTGTTGCCAAATCTTCCCTTCTTTCACAGAATATTGCGTTATGCACAACGTAAGCCTTCGCCAATTGTGATTCGAGACTTGGTTGCCGGCGTGGAAAAGACATACCATCATCTTGTTTCGGATGTGTTGGCCTTCCGCAAGGTTTTGGAAAGATCACTCAGCCATGAAGCGCGAAGCGATTTGATTGCGGACAAAGAGGTATACATTGGGCTAATTGCACCGGGAGGGTATGAATACACCGTCGGCTTCATCGCCATCCTCGCAATAGGTGCAGCCGTCGTTCCTATGGGTAAGTTTCAATAGTACGAAAAGGAAGCATAGCTAATAAGTGATAGCTGCTACATTACCAGCAGAAGAAGCCTCGTACTTCTTATTGAAAGCGCAATGTGTGGCTTTGGTAGCCAGCACAACCACCGAAAAGCCTGCCCAGTCCGTTGTTTGCTATATGAGAGAAAGTAAGGACGTGCACATACCCTGCATATCCCCAATCGTGTCTCATTTCCGCCCCACGCTTCTCCCATCAGATGAAGTGACCATCTCCTCCGGCCAGGTTCCAGATATGAACGCCGCAGCACTGGTGATCTTCACTTCCGGCACGACAGGGCCCCCCAAGGGCGCCGTGCAGCGTCGCAGTTATATCTCTGGGAATGGGGAGGCCGACGCAGACTATTACCGAATCACAGAAAAGGATATAGTCCTCCATGTTCTTCCAGTGCATCACGCCTCCGGTGTGGGTTTGACTTTTCTCCCGTTCCTCTCGGCCGGCGCATGTATTGAGTTCCGCAGTGGCAGTTTTGATGCAGCATGGACGTGGGAGCGCTGGCGGCAAGGGGGTCTTACCTTTTTCTCTGGAGTTCCAACCATATACATGCGTATGATGCGGTATTATGAAGAGAGCATTGCACGCCAAGCTCCGGAGATACGGGACCAGTATATCGCTGGTGCGCGTCAGATTAGAGCAATGCTGTGTGGTACTTCGGCACTTCCAGGGCCTGTACAAGAGTTCTGGCATCAAATTAGGAACAAGCCTATTCTCACTCGGTATGGTGCGACGGAGTTTGGTGCAGTCATCAAAACTGAACTTGATTCAGATGGGACACCGCAGAACAGTGTTGGTTGTGTAGCTGAGGCGGTCTCAATCAAGCTTACCGATGAAGGTCAGATATTAGTGAAGTGTCCATATATGTTTTCCAAGTAAGTCAGAACTCCTCTCAACAACTTACGGCGTCCTATTCTCACACATTCTCTCAACAGGTATATTTTCGACGAGAAAGCAACGGCGGATGCACACGACGCCGAGGGGTACTTCAAAACGGGAGATATTGCTCGCCGCGAGGGGAAGTATTATTTCATCCTTGGTCGTGCCTCGATCGACATCCTCAAGTCAGGCGGATACAAGATCTCTGCGTTGGATATCGAACGCGAAATCCTGGGTCTCGACTATACTTCAGAGGTCATGGTTGTTGGTGTTGAAGATGAGGAGTTCGGTCAACGAGTGGCTGCTACTGTCAGCCTCAAACAAGATCAAATGACAACACGTAAGAGCCTCACGCTCGCTGAGCTCCGAGGGGATCTGCGGAGTAGGATGGCTGGGTATAAGATGCCGACTATCCTTCGTGTGGTTGAAGGTGAGTTGCCCAAGTCGGGTACGGGAAAGGTGCAGAAGAAGATATTGGGACCGCAGTTCTTTCCGCCCAACTATCGAGACCTGCCTGAGGTACAAGTCTGGAGCAGGGAAAATAAGGCCAAGTTATAGAAAGAGACAATATCAAGGATCCTTTCAATATACGTAGCTAAATAATTACATACATGTCCGCATATCATTATGTCCATCAAATTTTGACCTTAGCAGGCGCCGAAGTCACCCGACTATGGACATAACTAATCCGCTGAAACTTCTTGATAGCATCTCCCCAAAGCTCCTGACGAAGCAAAGCATACACTCTGCGCAGAATTAGCAGACATTCTTTCCATCCAAAAGCCTTGTGGGTATCAAAACATACCCCATCTTCGCTTTAGGCGCCCACTTCGCCCCCAATTGCAAAGCAACATTCAACATATCCTCCGGCTCTGCGACAGCATCCACAATCCCATCCTCCAGCGCTTCGGGTCCAGTCCACTTATGCGCCTCAAGCAACATCCTACGCGCAACCTGCGGACGTAGCTTCAGCCGAGGCAGCGAGCCGATCCCGTCGAAGTGCAGCCCCAAGTTCACCGGGGGCATGGAGATAAAGCCGCGGCGGGAGTTCATGACTCGGTAGTCGTGTGCCAGTGCAAGTGGGCATGCGCCGCCGAATGTGTGCCCGGTTAAAAGGGCAATTGTTGGGAACGGGAAGTCGAGGATCGTGTAGATGAGCTAGATGCCGGCTGTTGTTAGCGTGACCTCTCATATACGACGTGCGAACGTCTCTGTTCAAAGCTGGCTTAAGAGCCGTTCTCACTGGGTAGAATCCGTCTGTATTGGCAAATGGGTTGTGATCTGATTCATCCAGCTCGAGTCCCTGGAGGTAGTCTGTTAGTTCTTCCGATGTTGCTCTGTCTCGGGGACTTCAATGTACAGTGCACCAGAATTTGGCATCATTTCCCCGCGTGATTACTGCTCCTTCTGAGTCGGATTCCAGGATTCTTTCTACGGTGCGATAGGCCCGGATCATCTCCTGGCAATATGATGAGTTCAACCGGTTCTCCGGAGGTTTCTGCATCGTCAGGATGAATACATTCCCATGCCTCTCGAGGGAGAGATTGCGGAAAGTTGGGATGTCTGTCATGATGCTAATTGTACAAAGACTGACTTAGATATTGATGTATTCGAGATTGTGCTAAACCGTTTCCTATATTGTGATGTACGTTGGTAGATCCCCCGCATTTGACTTCCCCATGCGTTGCCGAAATTCACCGAGTGCCGACTATTTCTATAAGAACATTCACATTCGCCGGCTGTCATATTTTCTATAACTACTATAGAATCCAAACGTATATGGGTACCTAGTTCGTAGTTAAGAAGCAATAAATTCCTAGGCAATCTCGCCATTCCATTCCAAATCCTTAAAAAGCCAATCCCCCATTCCCTGGTATTGATTAAAGAAATCACCTGAAATATCTTGCGGCAAATCTCCCATACTGAGCCCGGAGTTACGATCCAAGATCGTAGTGAGTGGCCTGTACTCATCCGAAGATACAGCATCCGGTGCCCGGGACTCGGCCCAATTTCCTAGCACTTCTGGGATCCCGGCTGCCTTAAAGCTATTTGTGGTGCCATCATGCCCTGCAGCATATCCGAGGCTCATGAAATATGACCAAGCCCAGGACAGCTCTGGGCCAAATCCCTCAAAAAATGGTTGATGTTCTCTAGAGAGCGCCATCGACGGCATTTCGTCTATTCTAGACGTGCTCCACTGCTTTTCAGCAATGCTCTTCAAGGCTCTTAGGCTGCCTTTCGCAGATGACCAGCGTTTTGCGAGTTCCTC
This sequence comes from Penicillium cf. griseofulvum, assembly GCA_028974015.1. NCBI lineage: Eukaryota > Fungi > Ascomycota > Eurotiomycetes > Eurotiales > Aspergillaceae > Penicillium > Penicillium cf. griseofulvum. Next base: position 3,726,994 of record JAPQKP010000001.1, read on the forward strand.
GAGGGCTAGGTAGATGGACTCCAAGCTAACCGCTGCCTTTTCCCGGTGTGATGGTACGTTATTGCACGACAGAAGCCCGATTCCGGCAGCCAAAAGGTGGAACGTGAATACCGGGCTTAGGAATTGAATTTCATCTCGAGCAAGGAAGTCTTCAAAAATCCCTGCAATAAACGAGGATGCTAAAAGCACCCCTGTTGACGCGGACTCCCCGGGGTTGGGACGACACATGATTGCGAGGCAGGTAAAGTATGGGATGTGGAGCTGACGGGCTTCAAAGTTGTATCGGGCCAATGTTCTTTTCGGTACTGCATCTTCTGAGGTACTCCGGCTGCAAAACAAGCGCAGCGAGGGTGAAAGATCGCGTGTCCATCGATACAATCGATTCTCGAGGTTCTGCCGAGCCTCACGTGTGAGGGTCTTCCGACGACAGTACTCTGTGAGATGGCCCAGAATAGAACTGATCTCCACATATGCTATAAACAGAGTAGCATTTGAGGTTGAATCATGGAAATCCTCGGGACAAGGTGGTGCCACCTCACAATCCTCCAGATCCACTGCTAGTGGCCGGCCCTGTCCTGCAGAAATACAACAATCTCTAGCCTATCTAATGTCAGTGACTTCTGTGCTAGCGAAGAAACGCATTTCTACTTACATATAGAGTCCACCATAACCTCCGCCTCAGAGCAGCATCTCTTCTATTCGTTGGCTCCTTATGCAGTCCGATCTGATGAGCTAACCCAACTCCCACATATCTCCAGAATCCACTGGTGTTGGTGGACACATGCTCAGGACCTTCTGGGTTATACCAATGCAAAATGCACACTGCTGCCACGACAGTCACGGGATTTCTTTCGTATCCAGACCAGAACAAGGCTTTCGCGCGACGATAAAACTGATGCAAAGATGCATATGCAGTCACAGCCGGTGCAGATGTGACTCGGCTCGCAGCCACAAAGATAGACTGGAGAAGTAGTATTGACGGCTTCTGAGAGCCGCTCTCTTCTAGCCAGCTTCGCTCAATTATCGGCATCCATGGCGAGCATCGTTCCATGAATGTGTTAATCAATCCTTCTCGGATAGCTCGTGGTGGGAGGTCGAATGCACCTTGTAGTCTGAGCAGCTGCATGTCATCTTCAGTTGGACCATCTGCATCTCCTTCTGGGTATGATCTAGCCTGTTCTTCGTTGATTGCCACTGCGTCATCAAAGTAGCGGGATCGTGCCATAAAGCTTAAAGTCGAAGCGGCCGAGTATGGATTGGAGTCTGGTGTAATAATGTCTCCAGTGGCATCTCTACCATGGCTTGCATCGCACTGATTCCGATCCTGCTCATACTCAGAGCTTGTACACGGCGATCTCGCTAAGCCGACAGGACTAAAGGGGTTCGACTCATTCCAGTTCACTCGTCTCCTTCTGACCGTTTCGGTTTCATTAATGCAGTCACCATCATTACTATGCGCTCTTTTTCTCTTGCGCTGTCGTCGACTATGCGGTAGTTAGTATGACTACTCCAAGGAAATTCGGAGATCAATTTTCTTACGAACAGGGCCACTGATGCCGTTGACAGTTCACACATACATCGGGATTTCCGTCGAAGATACAGCGAACCTAAACAGATCAGCATGTCTCCGGTTCTAGGTTATTCCACTTCACGCACCTTCTTTTTATTGCATGCAACGCAAGCTGTTGGTGCTCTTAATGGTGGAGGATTAAAATCCTTCATTTTTACTCTGTCAATGTGCAATCGAAGGCCAAGTAGAAAAGTCGGGGACAATCCTCATCGCCTCGGTGTCTTCCCCGCGACAGCCGGGGTATAGCCGAACGGTCGGCTATCCTTTTTGGGATGCTCCATAATAGAGAAATAGTAGAAAATATTGGAAAATATTAGAAAAATTGGGGCAGGCTTGAAAATCCAATGGGGTATCTATTGTTTTTGGAAAATGTACAGTTTTTTTTATGCCCAGCCTGCAAGCGTCCAACTGGATCGATCACCAGATTTCAAGCCCGATCGACGATCAGGAACAGGATGATCGATATCCCGTGTAGCTCCAGCGAGTCCGTGCTGTAAGAACTTCTCTCGTTCGATCTCTACCATCCCCCGGATCTTCAGGCTAGTTGTCAGGCTTGCACCCGCCCATGGACCAAGAGATTCAACTTCGCGCAAGACTCCTTGGATAGGAACTGGGATATCTTTATTTTGTCGGCGGAGTTTTTGTTCCACGAAATCGATCTCAGGCACTTCCTTTGAGGGGTCTGCTGGTGTGTCATCGGTAGATGGTGCTTCTCCGTTGCTCTTAGGGATTTCCGGTTCGTTGGATGGTTTTCGGGCAGAAAGACTTAGCTGCTCCAATCTCTGTCGATGTCGCTCAAGTGCTTTACCTCGAATTGGACTCCATCCATGACGATCAATCAAGAGTGAGACTTCTTTAAGGACCCGCTGCCGCAGCCCAGGAATTCGGGAACCGCCACCCACAAACACAATGCGGGACATGCAAGTTCCTCGCGCATCAGGGAACAGTGAGAGAAGCGTGTTGTAGACAAGCAAAGGCAATGATTTTTCTTCATCGTCCAATTCATGTTCTGCGACACCTGGTGCGAATAAAACCTTCTCGACAGGTTCAGCGAGACGTGAAAACGGCACGTCCATATATTCTTCCTCGGGGTTTGCGGGCGAAGGAATCGACAATTTCCGGTCGGGTTCATCCGAGCTTGTATCTTTTTCTGTTTGCGGTTTGCACCAGGCAAACCGACTGACAACCTCTTCACAGTACGCGAATCCAACAGAGATTTTATTCGCAGTCTCCGTATCCGGGTTTCCGTCGGAAGCCAACCCAGTAAGAAGCAGTCCCATCTCCTGCATCAAATGCTTCATAGACCGTGTCGTTCTCTTCGTAGCCATCTCCCTGTACTCATAGATCGACGTTGCCGTGGTCTCGGCCCAGCCAATGTCAACCACCAAAGCCGACCGCAATCCCGCAGCAGTGGCTGACATGGTCGCACTGGACAGAAGGGTAACACTCGGGAAGCGCCAGCGACTGAAGAGTGTCGACAGTAGCGATGACAGCAACGGATGTGGCATAAGAGACGGCAGAACAAGAACCAGGCGAGATGTGCCTGCATCAGTCAACAGGAACTGATTGTATGTCTCCCGAAACGCACGTTCGATCTTATCCTCAACCAGGCCCAGATCAACCTCTCGAGAATCTAGCCGCCACAATTCATATGCCCGCGTCCAATCTTCCACGTCGACGGATTCTGGTAGCCGTGCAGCACCGGTGCTGCCCTGGATCCATCCTCGATAGTCCCCCGCTCTCCTCGAATCTTCGGGTCCAAATCCAACCACGCACATGGGTGTGCTGTTTCCTTCAAAGCCTGCGCGGAGCCATCGTGCGCCTATCTCAAATATGATCGCATCGTCTTCGCTTCGAAAGGAGGAGCTCGGTGATGTGCTGCCGGTGAATGAGAGGTTTCCCGAACGTTGCTGAGGTGTATGAGGAGAGACCGGTCGTGCTGTCTGGCTATTTCGCAGGCCAGAAGTTGTTGATGTGCGTTTACTGGCACCCATTGAGGTATCACTCGCCATGGTTGAGCTCGGGCGCGTGGCTCTCCTTTCTGGAAGCAACAAAATTCTGCAGGGTTCGTAGAGACAAATATTCGATTCACCGGCGTGCGGATTGTAGTTTCAACGCCATCGGATTAACTTCAAAGACAAAGAAAAAGAAAAGTGAGGTTAACCTAGGTATGAGCTTCCAATCTGTTGGGTGAAGCTCGTTGTTAGGCAACGGATCTACATCGGGCCGTCTTTATTTACTTGACAACCTCCCATCTCCGCAAAATCTACATCTTGTACATCTTTAACTCCACATGGGCCCCTTAGCTGTTATTTGATTTTGCTATTGCTCACAGGCGCCATGGGTATTCCTGGGTAAGTGAGATCCCTGTTCTTTTTTTCTTTTACATGTTCAGAAATATATATATTCGTCCGATATCTCGATGAATACCTTGTTTATCCATAACATGACAAGCCGAATTGCGTATCGCCACTTTTCTTGATCAAACTGCTGACTCTCGATAGGCTCATCAATGCAATTGGCCCAGGAGAGCGTATCTCTCTGGCCAAATTGGCAGTGACGCACTTGGAGCGGACAGCAAGGCCGATCCGCATTGCAGTCGACATTTCGATTTGGCTTTTTCAAGTCCAAGCAGGGCGCGGCGGAAGAAACCCAGAATTACGCACACTCTTTTATCGATTATTAAAATTACTTGCATTGCCAGTTCACCCACTTTTCGTCTATGACGGACAAGACAAACCTGCTTTTAAGAGGGGCAAAGCAGTCTCAACTCGCAGTTATGGCAATGCCCCGATCATCAAGCGCTCCAAGGACCTCATCGAGCGATTCAGATTTCCATGGCACGAGGCACCCGGTGAGGCAGAAGCTGAATGTGCACGACTACAGCAGGCAGGTATTGTAGACGCTGTCATGAGCAACGATGTCGATGCGTTGATGTTCGGGTCGTCTTTTACCATTATGAATTTTTCAAAAGAGAGCGGAAGCGGCAGCTCTTCTGCGACTCATGTGACATGTTACACAATGGGACAGGATGGGCATCCATCCAACATACCCCTTGACCGACCGGGGATGATTCTATTCGCTATGCTCAGTGGAGGGGACTATCTACCCTCTGGGATACCGAAATGTGGTAGTAAGCTCGCTGCTGAGATTGCCAAGGCTGGATTCGGCGAAGATCTTCTGCAAGAGCTTGCGTCGCAAGCGGACGTGGATGCAGGATTGAACGAATGGAGAGAAAGACTCCAGTATGAGCTTGAGGAGAACGAGAGTGGCTACTTTACGAGAAAACACCCAGCCGTTCGAGTTCCAGCCTCTTTTCCAGACCGAAAAATTCTCGAGTACTATGCCGAGCCCAAAGTTTCCAGCGATGAAGAAATGACCTTCCTGAGAAGTCGCCTCGCACAGGCTTGGGATAATGATATCGACCCCCTAGCAATCCGAACATTTGCTGCAGACCACTTTGAATGGAACTATCGATCGGGGGCAAGAAAATTGATCAGACTGCTGGCCGAGCCTCTTGTCTCGTACAGACTCCGTCTCCAGAGACCAGTTCTAGGCGTGTCGCCTGGTTTTTCATTTGTGCCAGATTGCCCACCGAGTCTGCATAAGGTGTATCGATGTCGGTCAAGCTTCGGCACTGATGCAGTGCCAGAACTCCAGCTAGATATGCTGCCCGTAGATGTTGTTGGGCTGGATCTCCTTGCTGAAGAACCAAATCCACCACTTCCACCCCAAACTAGTGTGCAGGAAGGCGAGGAAGAGGAAGACCAAGAGATAGCTGCTGGATCGCCACCTCCGACACCATCGAAGTCTCGGGTTACAAAACGATTCGATCCGTTCTCCCTCGAAAAGGTCTGGGTATTTGAGACTGTCGCAAAATTGGGTATTCCTGGAGTTGTCAAAAACTGGGAGAAGGAACAGGCTGATAAGGCCGCGAAAGCTGAAGAAGCTGCCGCAAAGAAGAAGACCAGTACTCGACGTACCGGTCCGAAAAAAGGGGACCAATTGACGCTGGAATGAAACGAGGGAGTATCTTGAAATACGGAACTCTTACGAAGGAAAAGAACGAATTGTCAAACACTAAACAAGCGCACTTGTTAGAAGCTGCTACATCGACCCAGAATCCTCTTTTCCAGCTTGCTGCCGGTTCTGGGTCTTCTTCGCCAATAATGTTAGACCAGGAAGATGACCACTTCTCCTCTCCGAGCATGTATATTCAGCAGAGGCCCTCGCTGACGATGCACTACGACTCTCGGGATGTCGATGGTCTCCTGGATACATTCTCTTCCATGTGTACCTTGTCTCCTTCTGCCAACATCAAGCGTCACCCCATGTCGGACCAGACCCGTATTATATCAAGGCGCACAGCTTTGGGGACTGGTCATATTGATATTGAAGAATCGGACTTACTGGGCATGAACGCCGATTATTCTCCGCCACGGCACATAGGGCTCAAAATCAGCTACTCCCTCTCGGACGTTTGCGAACCTGGAACTTTCCAGGAGGACTTCCCAGCCAGAGCATTAACGGCTTTGCCTTTTCCGTCCAAGAAGACTCCTAAGAGGATGCCCAAGGTCCAGTGCGAGGAAAAGGCCGAGGTTGAACACATCAAAAAAGCTATCGAGGCCCTTTCTATATCCTCGAAAAGCGACGAGGGCCATCATAGAAACACCCAAACTCGCTCGTTGTGTCAACTCTCAACGAAGAAGGTACCGCAAGCACCAAAAAATCGGACTCATTCCTCTGAGGAAGAAGATGCCAAACTACCCCGATCTTGCAGTGTAGGGAACCCCAGGCCCGAACTCGAGCCGGAGCATACATTCCCTTTACGCCTGAAAACCTGCGCAAGAACAGAGAGTAACGACGTAAATATGTCTCCCAAGAAGTCTTCAAAGGAAAAGACGAGCACAATTTCGAAGCACAAGACCACGGGACACTTGGACAACGTTATATTACACGACGGCTTTTGGTCGATCGACCAATCTCCGTCTGAACAAGATTCGTGCGAAGGTGCAGCTCTTGATGGCCTGAGCACCGCGCGCAGACAGACTCAAGCTGCGAAGAAGAAAAGAATCCCACGCGTCAGCATTCTTGATCTTGTCGATTAATGTCTTTTATATACCCCTCTTCTCGTTTTGCTGGATTAGCGTTTAGCATCAATTTGATTCTCGCCCCGGGTCTGGGGTTTCTGGATACAAGCATGTTGGCGTAACATTTTTGGTTTTCATTATCTTACGGCGTTGGATAGACAGGTCAAACACTTGATATCAAGAAACAGGCAAGCTGATGTCTCATCCATGGGTGGATTACTGGCTATCAAATATTCAACTTTCGACTTTGACATAGTAAATATCACCAAACCATACGATCTATTCCGTATGAGACCGGTGCATACTTAGTGCCCTAGTGATCTGCATTGTCTGGGATTGTGCATATAGTAGCGAAAACTAGCTTCTAGAGGCCCCTCTTTAAGACACAAATCTCGGTATCACGATGTTAGATCGAGCTTCCCTTCCGATTGGAAGAAGCTGGCAAGGGCCCAGTAACCCACCCGATCGTTCGAGGTACCCGCTAAACCTAAGCCGCTAACATCCAACAGGTTAAGGTACAGATAGAACATTTATGTGAACGGTGAACTTGAGTAATTGAACGAAGAAAGACAATGAATGCAGCTAGACTATTTCGGAGCTTGTGTATTTCCACATTGACCAGGCCATTACATGTAAGACCTACTCCTCCCTTACCACGTAACATATACGTCATTAGCTTAGAGCTACAGCCTTCTGCCGCCGACTTCCTGAACAAAGTACCTAGAAACAAGGGAATAGGCTATTCTGAATCTGATACCTTCGGCTTTTCTCGATTTTCATACACAATGACATCCTCGCTCTTCACCGCACCTTTCCGACATGGTGTCCAGCGCCTCCCCATAAAAATGTCCAATTTGGCAACTCCACGGATCGTGCACAACATTGCATCAAATATTACCCGTAGCGGCCGTCTACCATTTCAACCAAGCGCGAAGATAAATCACCTTCGCCCAACGGCTGTACTTGCTCTGCCCCAAATCCAACTTCGCGCATACTCCCCCCCAACCTCGCCCAAGGAACCGACAGCCGACAACTTGATCGAAGAACTGCAAGATCTTTACGGAATAGCCAAAGACCTGTTTGAAACCGCGTCTGATTCCACCGAGAAAGAATCAATCAACGCTGAGGCTGACCGGGAGTCTTTGCGTGATGCTTTGGATCAGCTTGTCACCGTTTATGAGGTTTACACCACCGGTGAGAAAGGTGCTGGAATTAGTGGGGGAGATGGTGCGTCGAAGGAGGGAGAGCCGGGTCTAGTGTTTAGGACGAACTTTGATCCGGGGAGTATCTCTGACACCGTGATGGGGGACGTTAGAAAACGGTTTGGGCAGAAGGTTGTTGACTTGAGAAATGCTGTTGAGGCTCTTGAGGATAAAGCGTAGGTTTTTGCTGGAATGGAAGGGGCTTAGGAGCTTACCTTATATTACGATATTCAATTCATACACGTCTACCACAGGTTGTTGCCAGCAGTAAGATATCTGTAAAAAATGGTGTACCTTCCCCATCCAGGACCATCACTGCCATTTCAGATCGCTCCACTGCCTATCGTCATCGCCAAGTCAGTGCTCATGAGTAAGCCTCCCCCAATTGGCATGTTAGAAAGTTTTCATTCAACATTACCTATACCTTCATCGGCGATAAGGTAGATGAATTTGCCCTTTCCGCTGTTGAGGCTTTCAATGCGACCAGTGGATTTGACGATTTGCGCATATACATCAGCTATTCTCATAGCACCGAGGGATTGAATCCCATGTATGGCCCCGAAAAGCTGCCACGGTTGTTGAAGCTGAAGAAGAAGTGGGATCCCAAGGGCTTGTTCAACTATAACAATGGATTGCTTCACTAAGGGTTTTTGTCCTTCTGGATAGATAGGGCTGCGGGGAATTATTTGCACTCTATATCTTAGGATAGGTGAAACATTGAAATACTATTTATGCCCGTCCGTGCGGTTGTCCCTCTTCCAACGCTCAGTTCAGTCCATATAAGCACCGTTCAAATCTAATATTGGCGCCGATTTCCTTTTCAGAGCAGTGACTACCTTTGTTTTCTCAAAAAAGAAACCAAAAAAGTTACCCGTAGGCCACCATCTCGACCCATTCGCTACATGACTTTCCCAATTCGGCCATGCCAAGACCTATAAAGCTGCTGATTCTCCCAAACATAATACAGCCTGCAACTACACAAAGCATGCAGTATTGCTGATTCCTTTGTTAGCACTGTTTGTTGACCGATGTGGGTTTTGATGGGGTCCCCTGGGTTACCCATCTCGACCCAAAACCCACCCCTCTGTTCGAGTATGCTACTGGTTACAGTGGTAATCGATAACGTGTAAGAAGATGCTGTATATATGATAATACGTATGTACTATGCAGAAGAGGGCATCACGGAGGTGCCTGTTCAGAAGTTCAATCAACTACGGGAGTATTACCTGAGTGGGAGATCTCAACAGGAGGAAGGTTCGGTGCTTTAAATGACGATTTATTCAATGACACAATGGCTAACTGCGCTCAGTAACAGTTGATTCCGAGGGAAGCGCTACGCGCTGGTATACGAAAGGTCTTACAGTAGGTTCCATTACATATATCGAGTGTGTTCTACCAAACTGTCTGAAGCTGCCCACCGACTGCGGGCTCATTCAAGGGAATGCCTCAGCAAGTAGGCATCCATTAGTCTAAGACACATTTCATCCGACAGACAGCACTCGAGCCCTCCAGTTACAAGGCTATTTGTCAGCTGGGAATGACCAGTTTCAAGGTTGTTTGCTTATTCCATCTAACCTCTTCGTATAAATACAGCTGTTTGCCCCCTCTCCCTCTTCGATCCACAAAGATCCATCTTTCAAATCAAATATTCCTGCCTTTGTTCCAAAGCTTTCAAATTCACAAAGCGTCCTTCCTGTCCTCAAATCTCTTACAATGGGCACCGTTGAACAGAAAGCCGAGATCGACTTCTACGACTCTCCCTATCTAACGGAGAACTGGGATCTTATCTCTCAAGGCTCCGAGGGCTACGATTCTGATGTGATCTTCTACTGGAACGCATTCCTCAAAGTCAAGGAATTGAGCGAGTCCTATGGGAACCCATCTGTCCCTCTCGTAGTAGTCGACGTTGGGACTGGCACCGGTCGGGTTCTGAAAGGCTTGAATCGCTACGCCAAACAGAACAACTTGCTCCTTCCGGACACAGAATTTATCGGGATTGACATCTCTCAACATATGCTCGACCGCGCAGCTGAGGAGACTCTCTCCCAGGTCGGCCGCGTATCCTGGAGATGTGGCTCGGCAACCGAGTTATCCACGTTGTTGAAATCTAGCAGCAAACCCTCCAAGGTGGATTTTATTTTCTGTGCTGTCCACAGCGTTGGACATCTCATCCACCCCGGCGAGCTCGAAAAGTTCTTCGCCGACGTTGCCAATTTGCTCCGTCCTCATTCAGGACGGGCTTGTATCTCCATCTGGAAACATTACATGTTGTCCACTGAGGATGAAGAAGCTAAAACGCAATACAATGACGTTGAAAGCCCACCAATGGTACTCGCCAGCAAAAAGTTCTCGGGCGTCATGTACCGTAATCACTATCGCGGGGAAGAACTAGCCAACGATATCTTGGCGTCCAAGACGGATGTGCATGTGTTCCGCCAGCATGAGAATGGGGATGAGGAGATCATCGAAACCATCCCAACCGTGCTGAGATACAAGATGTTTCGAGAGCCGACGTTGATGCGAATCCTTGAGAGCTCAGGCCTAGAGGTTCTGAACAAGGAGACAAACGTGATGGATTTTGTCTTTACTTTGAAATTGAAATGAACCATGTACTTGCAATCGTGTAACTAGAATCATTGGAAAGCTCGTTACACAATGGACTGCTCTTGTTGCTTTTTTCATTATCTATCACATCTTCATCCCGCTGGCCTTTGACCGCGGTGCATCATCCCCTCCATCCAATTGATCCATCCCTCATTAACACGACTATTGAAAATGGCGCAGCTGAGTACGGAGTACTCCATAGAGTCGCCCAAGCTGTCATGTCGATCCTGGAGTGCTCAGGACTACGTACAGTATGCATTTCGTATGATGTAAAGCTAGATATGCCGCTAAAGTCCTCATGCAGGTAAATTTCGAATTACTATAGCAGTACAATACACCGTATTAGATACAAAAACGACAGTACGGTAATGTTCGTGAATTGTAAGTTACCATATACCAGTACACGCTTGCGCGGAATCAGTGTTCAGTCATAGGTATTACTCTATCTCAGCTCTCAGCACATATACTCGCGGCCTGCCCATCGCATAGAAACCACCAACCTCGCTGCACTTCTTTGTGGAAGCCAAATCCTTTCAACAACACAATGACGGTCTCCCAATTCCTTTCCAACACTGGCACGGAGAAATTGAGCCCCGAGGATATTCAGCTTCTCCAAAAGTGGAATGCCGTCCCCCCGATGCCAGTCAATAAGTGTACGCATGAACTCGTGCGTGAAGTGTGTCTGAAACAACCCGAAGCTATTGCAATCGCAGCTCCAGATGGGCAGTGGTCCTATGCCGAAATCGACTCCTTGTCCTCCGCTTTGGCTAGGAGGCTCATTAGACTGGGAGTGAGTGCAGGTGTCTTTGTCCCTATCTGCATCGAGAAGTCCTGCTGGGTCATAGTTGGAATGATGGCTGTGCTGAAGGCTGGGGGTGCTTTCCTCCTACTAGACCGCAGTCATCCCCCAGATCGCTTGCTGGGAGTGTGTCAGGATATTTCGGCTACTGTGGTGCTAGCCTCTGCGTCGTGCATTCATCTCGCCACCATTCTGGCTGAAACAGCCTTGGTGATTTCAGAAAATGTCAGCACGGTGGAGAACGACAATTGCAGCATGGAGTTTCCCGCTCGGGCGCAAAGCCCCATGTATGCCGTTTTTACATCGGGCTCAACAGGAAAGCCCAAGGGTGCCGTGATCTCGCACTCGGCATTCACATCGATGGCCATCGAAGCCCTCCCATCCCTCGGCATAAATCGACAATCGCGAGTGTTACAGTTTGCCTCCAACTCGTTTGACGCTATTCTGTCTGACTATTGGATAACGCTATTGGCAGGTGGCTGCGTATGCGTCCCCTCGGAGTCTGAGATCCAGAATAGCCTCTCGCCGTACATCAATGAACTGAATGTGAACTGGGCCTTCTTGACGCCTTCTGTAGCGCGAATCTTGTCTCCCAAGCAGATTCCTACCTTACGGCAATTGGCAATCGGTGGAGAGGCTATATTGCAATGCGATATCGATATGTGGTCTCCTCACGTTCGGCTCATTGGCATGTATGGTCTAGCGGAATGTGCCGTATTCTCAGCCACTCAATTAGACATGTCCAAGGCTACTAGTCCGGCCAGTCTCAACCATCTACTAGTAGTCAAAGGATGGGTAGTTGACCCGCATGACCACAATACGCTACTTCCCATCGGCGAGGAAGGGGAGTTGCTTCTGGAGGGGCCCTGTCTTGGGGATGGTTATGTGAACCAACCCGAACTGACTGCTATGGCGTTTATTGAATCCCCAGCGTGGCTGGGCTTGGGCGGACAGAAGCGGCCAGGGAATGGAAGAATGTATAAAACTGGAGATCTCTTCATCTTGAATCAGGATGGAGTGCTTCAGTACCGAGGGCGGAAGGGTACGCAGGTGAAGCTTCGTGGTCAACGTATTGAGCTAGGCGAGGTTGAATCCGTTGCTCGCGAGTGCTGCCCTGAAGCCCGTGGTATCGTTGCAGAGGTAGTGCGGCGTAATAATGGACAGTTCATGAACCTATGTCTCTTCCTGCACTACGCCCAGGACCAGGTCTCACATGAACAGGGCTATGAGTCCAGCACCATCTTTAAGAGACCAACGACAAGGTTCCACGACAAAGCGGACAGGTTACTGCTGCAGCTGCGGGAAAGACTGCCTCCATATATGGTGCCGGAGTATGTCCTACCCATTAATTATATCCCAAGGAACGCATCATCCAAAACGGACCGACGTTTGTTGCGTGAGGAAGCTGTACAAGCATTACAACAGTTCCACTCATCCCTTAAGGGTGACAGTTCCAAAGGATGTTCAACGACAGAGACAGAGATGGAAAAAAGGCTCCACAGACTGTGCGCCAGGATACTGAAAGTTTCAAGTGAGAGCATTGGTATTGCCGATAACTGGTTCTATATCGGGGGCAATTCTGTGTTGACCATGCAGCTGGTTGGAAGCGCAGCCAAGGAGAACCTCTCGTTCACTGTCCAGGATGTACATCGGCATCCAGTTTTATCTGACCTGGCTGGAGTAATCCAATATGTTCGCACTTCTACCGAGATTGTCCAACCATTCACGCTCCTTTCTGGGGATCTTACGGTCCGACAGAGGCTGATTCAAAAAGTCCTTGAAAGATACCCGGACTCTCCGGACGAGGTGGAAGATATTTACCCCTGCACAACAAACCAAATTCAATGCATCAATGTATCTGTCGCCAAGGATGCCAATCTCACGATGCATATTGACCTAGAGTCCGTTACAGACTCCCTCGACTTGGAGCAGTTTGCCCGCGCATGGAGCATTCTTGCAGACGCCCATCCCATTCTTCGCACTCATATTGTGGAGTTAGAACAAGGGGATTATTTTCAAGTAGTCAGGAAAGGCTCCATCCCCATCGAGGATTCCACATCATGGCCAACAGTAGATATGGATATATGGGGACTCTGCCAGCCGTTGGTTGGACTCATCCGGCAAAGGGACCGATTTATGATGCTATTTCACCATGCCCTCCACGACGGCTTCTCGCTGTCCCTTGTGCTCCGTGATTTCGAAAGAGCATACCGCGGAATGACATTGAAGTTACAACCGTTCAGCCCATTTATACAATACACATTGAAAATTGACTCTCACGTGGATGAATTCTGGAAGAACATGTTTTCTGGATGGCGAGCAGCGGTTTTTCCTAGTCTTCCCCATCCCGAATACAAGCCTCGCGGCGCTTGCTATCGAAGCAGGACACTCTCAACACAGCAGCAAGGTTTTAATGAGTTTACGGCAGACACCAGACTACGTCTAGCACTGGGGCTCGCATTAGCCAAAGTTACTGGCAATTCGGATGTCGTGTTCGGAGCCCATGTTAACCGGCGCGATATGCCTCTCCCCGGTATCACTGAGATGACTGGGCCGACTATTGGTACATATCCAGTTCGTCTACCATTCAGAGCACCAGAGCGAACATTGAGGGACTACCTGGTTTTAATTCAGAACCAGACAGTTGAAACTATCCCCTTCCAGTGCGCTGAATTGGATTATATCAAACGATTGAGCCCCGAAACAGCTTCGGCTTGCAATTTTCAGACTTCACTCATGATTCAGCCCAATCTTGACGATATGGTCCCGTTTCCTTTCTCACAGTGTCGCTACCTTGAGGCTCCGTTCGAGTGTTGGAGTCTAGGTTTCGTGGTCGATACCTATCCATCGTCGCTGGATTTGCATGCATTCTACGACAAGAAGATGATTGAAACTTCAAATGTCGATTGTATGCTCAGTGTGATGTGTGAGGTTCTTGAGTTGATTGACCAGGCTCCTGGCACCGGTATTGGCCATATTCTTGAGGTCTGATCCTCCTACGTCTTTCTCGAACATCTCTGTTATATATTTTCTACAAATCTTTGTATATCCATCATTCCCTTCATAGAAACATTTATGTTTCTTCCATTTTCTCCACTCATAGTTCTCCATCGTCAATTTAGATTGTTTTTGTTTCGGCTCTCTGTAGGCTTTCGTATAACTTAGACGTCTGTTGAGTGGAGAATGAAAGGAATATTGGAGTGAAGATAATGGTAAATTTTGAATAAAACATGTATATTTTCATGTACATTCGATGCGCGTGTAGAGGTCTAAGATTTCCCTGATTTAAATCCGGCTTACACCCGCTGAAAGAAATATATATCCCGCCACCATCCACCAAATTGCAAACAAATCGTCAAACAAGAGTGGACCAATGGAGTCACAATCCTGTAGAAGCATCCCCATCGATGGAAACTCACCCGAGATACCTCTAAATTCCAAATAACCATTCCGATCTTCAACCAACACAATAGTTATGCTCGTCGCACATCAGTCAACTTAATGTTCAAAGGCCGTTGCTCCCAGAGACCATATTCTTTAGACTCGTGTGGATCGATATTATCCGGCTGTGACTCTAGGTCAAAATTCCACAGCAGCCGGGCTAAGGCAAGGGACATATTTGACATAGCCAAACTGTTTCTCTCATCATTAGCTTTACTCATAATCCCAGCTCGAAAGGGAAGGGAGGAGCACGTACTTCTGCCCAATGCAGTTCCGAGCTCCAATAGAGAAGGGATGGAACACAGAGCGATTATCCGACTCAAACCGGGGGTCCCCAAGCCATCGCTCGGGAATAAATTGTTCTGGGTCTTTGAAGTACTTGGGATACCGATACGCAGTGAGCTGGGTCACTGACACCCAAGTCTAAGTGAGTTTTAATAAACAGATATGAGTAGGGTTTACAATGGAAAGAAAGAATGAGACCACTTACACCACCTGGCACAAAGTGTCCATCGATAAACCGACCGCCCTTGGGCACGATGCGAGGTAATCCAACCGGGACACTTGGATGAACTCGCATACTTTCGTCAATCACTGCCCGGAGGTACTTCAACTGCATAACAGTGGTGATGGTGATTTCATTCTCGTTTTCAAATGAGTCCCGAATCTCTTGAACCAAGGTATTATAGCTGTGTGGGTTGTGAGTGATATAGTATACCACCGAGGTCAGTGTTGTGGCCGTTGAGTCGCCCCCCGCCGTAACGAGGATATTAACATTATCCAGCAACTCCTCATATGACATTTTATCAAGAATAAACGAGAGGATATCGTGACGGTCTGGAGCTGGCTTCTCAAGTCGAGCTCGCAGAGTCTTGGTACAGTTTTCCAAATGCACCTCATATTGGTTTCCAACGTCCTGGGGAATCAACCACTCAAGCAGGCGATGATAAGGCTTAAGACGGTGAGCACTTTGGATCAAGGTAGAGTGTTTGATGGCGCCGTAGATGACCTTGATCCAGGGATGATACTGGCCACTCTCTAGGGACCCGATACTCGCGCCAAAGGCCAGCGAACTCAGTACATCGAAAACCTCAAAGTTGAACCACGCGGCCATATTCACGACACCATCCTCACGGGGGAAAAGCTCGAGACCGTTACGCTTACGAAGCGAGGCCATCATATGATCCAGACATTCCTGAACCAGGGGTTCTTGTTTCTTTACCGCACGTTCTGAGAAGGCAGGAGCCATCATTCGTCGAACAGGTGCGTGCTGTCGGCTGGGAGCGAAGAAGATGTTTGTGGTATCTTCATTCCCCTGCAGGTAGGCGATGCCATTCTTCTCATATACATTATCCCAGCCAGACTTGTTACCGTAGATCTCCTGCCAGGCGGAGGCACTGATAAAAGACAGCTCATTCGATGCAGTGCGGACAATTTCGCCATACTTTGCATGCAGCTCGGTGATATATTTGGCAGAGTCGGCCTTACATAGGTGGTATGACCACACCAGTTGGGATAGAGCGTCAATTTTGGGACCCGGAAAGCGCCGTAGAGGGTTCAGAAATAGATGATAGAGGGCAATGAGGAGATGGATGGAGAAGAGCTAGAGAGGAGTGAGTAGAGGAGCATCGTTTGTCATTTTGGTACTGTCTATATGGCTTACCAGACTAATGGCCGCGAATAGGCACGCCAAAATGTTCAACATGTTGAGGTTGACAATGAAGGCAGTCAGCCAAGGTGATTGGGAGAAGATTAATCCTGGTTCCATGTGTAGGAATACATCTTCTGCTTTTGCGGTAATCATTTTGGCTTGACTTCATTCTGCATGATGACCACATAATCCAAGCGATTGGTCAAGGTGACAGCTCTAAAGAAGTTTCAAGTTCAACTGTATGTACGGAGTACACCGTACGCTTTCTTTTCTTCTTCTTATTTTTCAGAAAAAGCTTTTTTTATTCTTTATTCCGAACTTGACCGCTTCACAGCTTTTGGGGGCTGAGCTGAGGGTTTGGCAAGCCTCGTGATCAATCGATCAATCGATTTATAACGAAATGAAATATTACAGTACCATGAAATAATAATCGGTACATACCGCACTGATACTGTATTATATCTCATACACTAGAATACAGCTGATAATACCCGTGGACTGACAAGATATTTCAACTCCAGTCGATTTCCACGAATTCACGACAGACAGCCAAGTTTTCACCCCGAGAGGATATATCCCAAATTGGAAGACATGGCCACCAACGAAGCAAGTCAGTTAGCTCTCACTTCTCTAAAATGTACTTCTCGAATTGCTGACGATGACGATGACGATTAGAACCATTTGCGATGAGAGAAGTAAGTTCCCTCCCCTTTGAAATTTCGACAAGGTACTTACTCATATCAGGATGAAATGGAAAGACTGGGTAGTACATGGATTCCACATTGTAAAGCGGCAGGCAATTGACGGCTGCAGACGATCTCCACACCATTTGCAGTATGATGGCTGATGGAGAGCTCGGTTGGGCGCCGGTTCAAGCTCCAAGGACGGTGCTGGATCTGGGATGTGGCACTGGTAAATGTTTTCCTGGATGTGTTGCTATAATGAGCCTAGCTTACCATCGTCGTTGTAGGAATGTGGATGACAGAGTTCGGTATGGTTTGCCACCCTCCTTGAGACTAAAGAAGCAGCCTAATGCTGAAATAGCACACAAGCATCCCAATGCCAGGGTAAGTGATTCACATCGTAGTAAAAACAATCATTGACCATTTCAGATTACCGGTTTGGACCTCGAACCAATTGACTCTTCGAAGTAAGATATTGTTAACCGTAATTTGGAATGAAAGATTACTTACTCACTTGAATAACAGGCTGCCACATAATTGCAACACCGCCATCGCTGACTTAGAGAAAGAATGGCCGGTCAGTCATGAGTTTGACTACATCCATACGCGGTGGCTGGTGGGCTGCCTATCTAACTGGCCACTCTTCTTCAAGCGGTGTTATGCCTCATTGGAAGAGGGCGGGTGGATGGAAGTGCTAGACATTGGATTCCCCTGTCAATCCTCGGACGGCTCCCTTTCACCCAACAGCGCAATTACGAAATGGAACGACCTCCTCATCAAGGCTGCGGAAATTTCCGGTCGTGAGCTTACGGTCGCCGCGAAATTTGGTGAGTTCATGCGCGAGGCTGGGTTCAAGAACGTGACGGTTATCGAGAAACGGCTGCCACAGAACCCGTGGCCTGAAGACTCAAAGGAGCGCGCCTTGGGGGCTATTGCCCTGCCAATTCATCAGGATGGACACGAGCGATTGGGCCACGATTACCTGATTCCCAACCTAGGCATGTCGTTTGAGGAAGTTGATATCAAATTGGGATCTGTAAAGAAAGAGATGGAGAACCCCAACATCCATGCCTGGTGGCCGATGTAAGTTGTTGCCTGAAACAATGGAGAATGAGATGTATTTACTAACATTGGAAAGCTATGTTGTATATGGACAACGTTAGTCGAGTCCTGCTAGTCAATCGGAATCTTGTTCCTTCGCCGTTACAGTTGAGAACTAGCCATACACTCCCCGCCTGAGGCCAGCCCTCTTGAGGGGTGAGAATAAATATTATTACAGAAAGACTAATAGAAGAAAACGTATTTTAATAGTAGAGATAGGAAGAAAAGAATAACTGGAAGAAGTAAGGAAAATAGCGTGTAGCTCGGAAGCAGCAGCGGAAACTTCATATACTGAGACGGAAACTGAGATTGACAGCGTATTTCTTCACCCTTTGCTATGCGAATTCAAACCTAACTCCTTTACTATAACAAAAAGCTTTATCTTAGTATAGTTACGTCGAGATGGCTAGAGTTGAATAGTTGCAAAATGGTTGGTTTGGGGGTAAGACAATTCAGTAAAAGCCGAAGAATATATATATTTTCTATGAATGTGTCTTTAAATAACCTAGATACTTGCTCATCAACGTCCCATCCAACTGGGGAAACTGAATTCCACCCGCATAATCCTTCATGGCCTGCTCTGTATTGTGAGTGTCGTACACAGGCATGTTCTCATACAACTCCCATCGTGTCAAGCCGTTGTGTACCTTTTCCGTCAACATGGGCTGCAGCGCCAGCAACCTCAACGGAGGTGCCTCAGTTAAATGCTCAATCCATTGTTGGTAGGGAACACCGATAATTGAACTGCCGGTCGCCTGGCTGACCAAGTCCATTGAATCGTCCATGCCGATTGACAAGGAGGGACTAGGCGGGACAATGTGATAGGTATGACCTATAGACGCGGCTGTGGATGCAATGTGCAGGATTATGGCATTGACATAGTCAACAGGCACAAACTCCTTCCGCTGGTTAGGAAGCTGTGGGTAGTACCCCATCTCGCTGCAGGCTTGGATCAGGCGACTAAAGAAATCGTCGGGATTGCATGCCCCGGTTTGGCTGTGGCCGGTGATAAAGCCAGGGCGATATACGGCTACTGGGAAGCCACGCTCAATCAACCGTCTGAGAAGCTGTTCCACTACCCACTGACTCTGCGCGTACCCATGATCATAAGGTAGGGAGTCGATGTGGCTCAATAGCGATTCATCTTCCTTCACATTCTGGGCTCCGGTAAAGTAACCTGTGGGACCGAAACAGGAAATACTCGACACGTAGTGTACAGCTTTCACCCGGCCAGTCACAGCCAGCCGTATGATGTTGAATGTGCCGATTGTGTTTGCAGGACGATGTAGCGTATATGTCTGGGTGTAGTTGACTTTGGCACCCAAATGGAAGATAACACTGGCCCAATTTGCGATCTCCTCGAAACGCTCCATACCAAGACCGAGGTATTCATCCTCTAGTAGACCTGGAAGGGGGAGAAGCTTGTGCACAAACCGTTCCTCCCACAGGTCGTACTTCGCCATCGCCTGGCGCAGGCGTTCGAGACCCATTTCCGAGTCTACGGCGCGGACCAGACAGCCTACCTGGTGGATATTGGGCATACGGAGCATATCAGCCAACAGGAACGCACCAACAAAGCCTGTTGCACCAGTGAAAAACACACGCCCTTCAGTATCACGATTCCAGTCCACCACGGGCGCTGTCGGGGTCGGAAGAACGTCCGCTATATACGTATCTGCGATCCATCGCTCTCTCTCGTTGCGCACAACTTCCACCGAGCCGTTGCGGACTTTTCCAATGGCCAATGTCAGGTTACCCAGCGTGGAGTTGTCGTATAAAGTGAGAAGTGAGAGATCCAACTGGAAGACAGTGCGGATCCGGCTGATGAGCCAGGACGCCTGCAGCGACGTTCCCCCGAGCTGGAAGAAATCGTCGCTGTCATCGAAGTCAGGGGTGGGAAGACCGAGTATGCTCGCCCAGAGAGTCGCCAAATGGGTGCGCGTTTCGCTGTCGACTTTCGCATTCACGCAGAGTGTTTTGTACGCTGGCTTCTGCCCCCATCGCTGGCGATACTGTTCGGCCAGAAGTTTGCGGTCAACTTTAGCATGGCTGTTGAGGGGCATCTTGTCAATCAACTGGATCTGAGGCACCATATAATCCGGTAGCACGGCGCGAATGGCTTCTGTTACTGTATGGAGAGAGACATCGGCAACGGAAGAGGTTGGCACCGCATATGCGACTAAATGAGAACTGGCCCCCTCAGGCACTGCATCGACTTTCAGGGAAACAGCTTCTGAAAAATGGCCTGTCTTCATCAAGGCAGCGTCCACGGCCTCAAGCTCGATGCGAAAGCCACGGACTTTGACCTGGTTATCCCGTCGCCCAACATAGTCGATCTGTCCGTCAGGACGGCAACGAACTATATCGCCCGTGCGGTACATGCGCACGGGGGACGAGCCACCAAGGTCTACTAGGACAAAAGCCGTTTTGTTCGCCTCTGGCCGATTGACGTAGCCAGGAGACACTCCGGGTCCAGCCACCCACAGCTCACCGGCGTCACCATTTTTTACCGGCTCTCTGGAGTCCGGGTCACGAATGTGCACTGTGGTGCGGCCAATGGGCTTTCCGATACTGACTCGTCCCGCCTGCACATCATCCTCTGTAATGCGGTGGGCGAGGCAGAGGACACAACACTCCGTGGGTCCATAGGCGTTGATGAGGTTCTGCGGCGGAGTGTGGCGGAAGATAGTCTCAATGGCGCTAATGTTGGCAGCCTCCCCTCCTATCCAGCACATTCGTAGTGAGGCAAACGCATTTGGGAATGTTGCTGCGGCAAGATTAAGCAAGGCAGTAGTTGTTGCCATAACACTGATTCCGAGCCTTTTTATCTCGTCGGCCATGAGCGGCAAATCCAACAGTGTTATCTTTTGTAGCACTGCGATGCGGGCACCACGTAGCAATGGAGCCCAAATATCGAACAACGAGACGTCGAAGCTGGTGTTATTGACGTGTGCTACTACGTCGCTGCGTATGACGGGTTCAAAGGGTGAGTGGAATACCACCTCCAGAATAGACCGAGCTGCAATCTGGACTGCTTTCGGCTCGCTCGTCGTGCCTGAGGTGTGGATGACATGAGTTCGATGCTCAAGATCAGTGATAGCTGGCGGGGCGGTATCTTCCATCCGCAATTCTTTGGTGGCCAAGGGGAGAGGATTATCTACGACAATCTGGCGGAATTTCGAGTGCAGCAAGGTGCGTTGCGAATTGGGTTGGTCAACGAGGATGTATCGAACATTTTTAAGTCGTTGCAGCCGGGCATCGATTTGTTGATCTGGTAACGTTGGATCCATAGTTGCGCAGCTTCCACCAGCGTATATGACAGACACCTGGGTGACAATACCCCAGATGCCATGCTGGACGATGATACCAACGGGTTCCTGCAAGTCAAAGGCTTCTTGCCTCAACTCATTGGCAAGGAGGACGGCTTTGGAATGGAGCTCTCGGTAAGTCAAGGACATTGTTCCATCGACTACCGCGACAGCCTCAGGATCTCTGAGCACTTGTTGATAGAGTAGCTGGCCAAGGCCATGATTCTCAGCGACAGTTACATCATACTCGTTGCGGAGCAGAGAAGATGCGTAACCCATCTTCGAGAGAGAACACCGGGATAGCCAGTCAAGAATTGAAAACATTCAGTAAAGGGCGAAGCAACTCAGAGCCCAAGTGGGGTCAGAATTTGATTAATGGTCTATAGGTTTCAAGCAGCAACAGTGGAAGAGAGACCGTTAAATGTTTCTCGACTTTCATCCATATATACACCCATACTCGCCAGTACATAACATATTTTACATAACATTAATACCATATCATACACGCGGCTATGATACGTTACGATATTAGCGACGCCCTGCAGTTTAAAGTATCTTACATATCAGGTGTATACACGCTCGGGCACGGTTGATCCCAAGGAAAGCTTCAGCCAGCCACTATGTGGATATTAGACCGCTATGAGACATGTCCGCTTACCGAGGGGCATTCGGCATAACAAAAGCAATGGGAATCTATGTGATAGCCTCTGCACGATCAGCTCATGTTGGCTGGTCTTCGGAATACTCCGTATCTTTTTATTGTTGCTACGTAGCTTCCACTCTTCCCGTCCCCCCGGACCGAACTCCAAGTGAATATTCTTTAGTCTGCGTTCTCAATTCCTCTTTGCCCTTACTCATCCCTTCTTGGTTCTAAAATTTTCCCATCAACATGACGCGCATCACTGTCATTGGTGCCACTGGCAATCAAGGCGGCTCTGTCGCCCGTTCTCTTCTACAAAACCCCTCCTTCCAAGTCCGAGCTATCACCCGGAATCCTTCTTCATCCGCTAGCCAGGAATTGAGCGCAGCTGGAGCTGAGGTCTTCCAGGCGAATGGCTTCAAGCTCGAAGAGATGTGCGCCGCTTTTGCGGACACCTGGGGGGCATTTGTCAACATCAATTCAGACGATAAGGTTTTCACCATTGCTAATGGTCCTACCGAGTACGACATGGGCAAGACTATCATCGATGCTGCAGCACAGGCTGGTGTCAAACATTTGGTATTTAGCTCCGCAGCCTCATGCACCGAGATGACTGGTGGTAAGGTGCAAATGAAGGCGATGGATAGTAAGCTCCTCCCATTCAAATACGATATATGTATTGGACACCTGCTTACTGTCTAAAGTGAAAAGCAAGATTGAAAAGTATGCCCAGCAATGTGGCCACTTTGAAACTGTCATCCCGATCGGCGCTGGATGGTTCTTTGAGAATTTCCTGTCCAAGGAAGCCGCCCCCATTTTCGGCGGTTTCCCCCATTTCTCGGATTCCGAGGGTATCAGGACGTTTCGTGTGCCCTACTGGGGCGGCCAGGAGCGAGTGCCCTTTTTGAGCATTTCTGACGATTTTGGGGATATTGTGCAGGGCATATTTCTGGAGCCTACGAGATGGAACGGCCATTTTGTGCATGGCATCAGCGCTCTCCGGAGTTTTAACCAGCTGGTGGAAGCATTTCAGCAAGGTAAGTTCCTCTCTATCTGTGTAAATGGAATCTCACGCTATATAATTAGTCACCGGGCATAAATCCCGCCTGGATCCAATCCTACCTTCTTGGGAAGCTTTCGATACGCACGGAATCCACGAGTTGGAGGATGTCAAGCTTATGTTCGGCTTGGCTCAAACTACCGGTGGATTGTATTTTGCCACTCCAAGTGAGAACGACACGGCATCGGTGTTGAAGAAGGTTACTGGGCAGGCGTTGGGACGACCGGCAGACCAGCATGAGCTAGTCACGGCCGAGGCATGGTTTCAGGCCCATGTAGATTGCTTTGCTTAAACTTCCGCCTTGTTATTCTAAGCAACATAGGATATTAGCTTAGCATCTATACAGATTGACACACGCGTACATTCTGTTCAAGTTAGGTTGCCTTTTTTTCAAATCTACTATGATATAGAATTTCTTCGTACTGTAAATCATTTTCCTATCTGCCACCTAGAGAAATGTCTGTCACAACATCAAATCCCATGAACTCCAATTTGTAGAAAATTGGCATTATGCTGGATCTCATCTTGGAAACGGCTGGAAAGTTCCTCCACGTCCCATTTGGCCCATACAAATCGACCGTGGAGAAAGGCTGCCTTAGGAGAAGCAACCCAAACAGCGAAGTTACCAGGGAGATTCTCTGCGATATGTCAGTTTATGGATTTCGAAGCAGACCTGTAAGCACTCACCGTCATCCCAGTCCATATCGTCTTGGGTGCAACCGGCTTCCCTCATGCCTTCACTCAAGATAAAACCTGGGTGGTAGCTGACAATCTGCGTCTGCTCCGAGAGAACCTCTTCGGCCAACTGTTGCAATGCCCAAGTCAATGCGGACTTAGACAGAGCATAAGAACGGAACCCTGCCGCCATTTCGCGGTCATGGACAAATGGGCTGGAGACATTCACGATTGCCTACGTAAATATTAATATTTGTTGGCATATTATGCAAACACCGATAACCCACCTTCCGTGGCGATGTTGACTTTCTCATAAACTGTTCCACCATTATCAAATTGCCACGGGTATTGGTCTCGAATAGTTCCCATGTCTCCTTCCATCCCAAATCAAGTATCGATGATCCCTCTTGCGACTTAGCGGCATTCAGCACCAGAACATCCACCACGGTGCCCACTTCCTTGAAATACGCCCACATTGACTCAACGCTCGCAACATCGCCGAGATCACATTGCATCGGTATAACTTTTCCCTTGAATTCGGGGACGCCGGTCTGGATACGAGCGGTACAGGTGTCGAGAGTTTCGCTGCTGCGGGCAACAATGATAATACGACATGCACCAGCCTGGGCGAAGGATCGGGCGATCGAAAATCCAATCCCCTTGGAACCTCCTGTGATGAGAATCGTGCGCCCTGCTTGTGAGAGTTGGTCATTGGTGGGGTCGATGGCAGCGTAAGGGGCTTTGTGAACAGTGGGGGTGATTGTAGCCATGACGATTACTCTGCACACCTGTGTATGAAATGATAGTCTTTTAGATGGATGTATAAATGAACATACTTTTGAGGCATATACACCGAGACTCTGGGCTGGCTGCGAGGTATGCATGGTTTATCACACAAGTATTCCACATCTGGATACATCATTTTGCCATTTTCGGGTATTTACCCACGACGCAAGTCCATTACAGAAATACAAGTGTAATACAAGCAATACCACATATAAATAGTTGTAAAATACGTACTGTCTCTTAATAAGGTTGGATCTGAGTCTAGGGTCGAGCCCAACCTGCATGCACGATAAAGTTAGCTAAAAATGTGGAGAAACCTTCACCTGCCGATCTCTTTCAAAAATTTTGGAATACGCTGAGCGCCACTATCCCGAGAATCTATGCATCCATTTTACGATAAGAGATCTATCAAGTTCAATGTTGTAACCTCGGAATTATCGTCTGATAGTATTTCAAAACATACTGACAGTATCGTGATCTAACGCTGTATAGTATCCATATGTGTATGGTTCAATGAAAAATTCCAGTAGCATACCAATTTGATACGCAGAAGAGGCAAGGATAAATTCCTTTATTTATTGCAGCTGCTCTTACCTGACAGATTTATTCCCTTCTTTGAGTATCAACAAAGCTAAATCATTGTCTCATTATGCAACCAGGACAGATCAAAAAATCTCACCTCGCCGTGGCGTGCGAAGAATGGAAAAAGTTACAGGAATATATCGCGGGCCAGAAAGTTATCATTGACGGAAATTCGCTGGACCTGGCAGCTGTGGTTGCGGCCTCTTAGTGAGTGGTTAGAACATGGACTATGAGCTTGTCTGACTGTCGAATCTAGTCATCATGTTGTCCCTGAGCTCACAAACGAGCCAAGTGACGTGCAGCGCATCACCGCCAGTGTAGATGTGTTAATGGATCATTTAACCAAAGGTTACTGCGTCTACGGTACGAGTGCAACACCCATGATGAAAGTCGAGTATATAGTCTAATGTGTACTATGTCACAGGTGTCAACACGGGTTTCGGCGGCAGCGCTGATTCTCGAACAGACAAATGGGTCTCACTACAAGCGGCACTCCTCCAGCTCACACAATGTGGGGTTCTCGTTAGTGCGGATAGAGAAGGCGCAGATGGACATGAAGGCTCGTCAACCAGCGCCGGCCCACATGCTATGCCAGGGTCGTGGGTGCGTGCCACGATGGTTGTGCGATCCAACCACTCAGCACGCGGGCATTCAGCGGTGACAGTTCCCGTTATTCAATCAATTTTAAACCTCCTCACCCATCGAATTACCCCAGTTGTTCCACTCCGTGGCACCGTCTCTGCTTCAGGGGATTTGATGCCTCTGGCATATATCGCTGGAGCAATTCAGGGGAGCCCTGACATCTTCGTCAGACGAGACGACGGCGGCAAGTCACCAGCCAAGGTGTCAACGGCCTTGGAGGCGCTAGAGGCCGTGGGAGCCAGCCGTACGGACTTTGGACCAAAAGAAGGACTGGGGCTTGTGAATGGCACGGCATCGTCTGCAGCGTTGGCCAGTCTGGTCATGTATGAAACACATCAGTTGGCCGTGTTAACGCAAGTGCTCAGTGCGATGGCCGTCGAGGCAGTTATGGGCAATTCGGAGAGCTTTCATCCATTTATTGGGGCAGTAAGACCTCATGCCGGTCAGATTGAAAGTGCCCGAAACATAATGGCCTTACTCCAAGGATCATTTCTGGCCAAAGGCGTTATGTCTAAAAAGAACCGCAATGAGGCTGGCTTAGTCCAGGATCGCTATGCGCTTCGCAGTGCACCACAATGGATTGGACCTCAGCTAGAAGATCTGTTGCTCGCCCATGAACAGGTAGCAACCGAACTGAACGCAACGGCAGATAACCCTTTGGTCGACACCGAAACTAACGATATCTATTACGGTTGCAATTTCCAAGCAGCGGCCATCACCTCAGCAATGGAGAAATCTAGGCTCTCACTCCAGATGCTAGGCAAGCTCCTGTTTGCCCAATCCACGGAAATGATCACGCCAGAGTTGAATAATGGTCTACCCACAAATCTTGTGGCGGATGATCCCAACTGCTCCTTTACCATGAAGGGCGTTGACATTTCCATGGCAGCATACATGGCTGAGTTGGGATATCTAACTAATCCAGTTAGTTCCCATGTTCAATCAGCAGAAATGCAAAATCAATCAGTCAACTCAATGGCTTTCGTCTCTGCTCGCTACACTATGCAAGCTGTAGAAGTGGTGTCTTTAATGTGCGCTTCTTTCATATATATTGCCTGCCAGGCACTGGACCTCCGCGCCATCAATCTGTCTTTCCTGTCGCGCTTGCCAGTTATCATCCCATCAACTCTAGAGCGCGAGTTCTCCTCGGTTTTGTCCAACACCGAGCTGGGAAATTTGGCCATCAGTGTTGACAAACATATGACCAGCATCTGGCCAACCACCTCGAAACTGGAAGCTAGCGAGCGGTGCCGCATCCTGGTTGACACATCACTGGCGACAATTCTACAGGCTCTTGTCAACCGACAATCGTCTAAGCCCTTTGAGAGTGTCACAGCGCTTGATAACTGGAAAGCCCGAGCATTCTCAGTACTTGTGGAGGCATACCAATCGAACCTGACGGGACTCGTTCAACACCAGCACACGGAAGAGTTGTTGGGCATCGGTTCGAAGCTTATCTACCAGACTGTGCGAAAGGACCTTCGTGTCCCATTCCACCAAGGCTTCATTGAACACCCCACCGTGGACAGCACCACATTGAATAAAAGGGAGAAGAAGACCGTCGGCGGGTGGATTTCGGTCATTTACGAAGCTTTGCGGAATGGTCAGTTGCAGAAGCCGTTAATGTTGTGGATGTCGGAGAACATGGCATGAGTGTGGAGATGTAGGAGTGGATACAAAGACATACAACTATTTGAAAGTAGATAGTTTAATAAACAACTATTTTGGCTGAACGCAAGTTTTACGATATCACTCTATTCTCATCCCCATCACACCTACTTTCAAGAAGTTCTGAGACTCCAATCGACCTTCCATACTCAGAGTTTCTTTGAGCTCTTGTACATCCCATCCTGCCCAGCAGTAACGACCATGAAGGAAGCTTGCCTCATCTGTTGCTGCCCAGACAGCAAAGTGTCCAGGGAGTGTGTCTGAAAAGTTTTGATCAGTATAAGAACTTTTCTCCAAAAGAGGTGCAGCTTTTACCATCGTCCCAATCATAAACTTCCTTCGGCATCATACGGCTGATAGTTTCGGTGTAGACTCCACCTGGATGGACATTGATGATCTGGACCTCATCGACACAAAATTCACTTGCGAGATGTTGCAGCAGACAAGTCCACGACGCCTTGGTCGCCGCATACACCCGCTGGCCTCCCATCACGGCATAGTTGTTAATAGCGTCGGATGAAAGGTTTACGAGGAACTAGGGCAAAATCGTCAGCGTAATTACTACAAGTGTAAGGAGGGGTTGAATCATGAATACAAACCTTCTTTTGCCCATCATGTGTATTGCCTTGCCGTACAAAAAGATCAACAAGGGCTAAGTTCCCCCGAACATTGACCTCATACTGTTTCCACACTTGACGCCAGCCGTGTTGCAGGATGGCTTGGTTTTCTCCCATGTACGCTGCATTGAGGATGAGCACATCCACTCTGAGTCCGTCCAATGAAGACCAGACACTAGCGATCTCCTCCGGATCGAGGATATCACAGCGAAACGTCCTCACCACCCCGGAAAACGAGGGGACCTCATCCTTCAGTCTGGCCTCTGCCGCAGAATGTTCATCAGCACACCGACTTAAAAGAATGATAGTGCTAGCATTGGCGATAGCAAAGGCCCGGGCGATGGCAAATCCAATCCCCCTCACACCGCCAGTAATTAGCACAGTCTTGCCTCGTTGAGTGTGAGGCGGGGCAGCAGCATCAATCCCACTATAGGTGGCCTTGTGGATCGTCTGAATGAAGTCCTCCATATTGGTGTGAAATAGCGTGGAAGAGGATGGAATCCCTTGGAGCTCTATTTTGATAGATACGCAGCGTACGGAATACTAACCGAGCATGTATCTTGGCTCACACATGTGCATACGTAACGCAAGCAGTATTTCAGCTCTTATTCAGGAACGCCTCGTGGATTCTACATGTGCATGCAGCATCTCACACGTCACATATATATACGAGAATCTTGGAATGTATCTCTGTATGTGTATCTCTGTATGTGTATATATTGTAACAAGGTAATACAGATGTATATAATACATACACCGTGTTACTTGACGCAAACCGCAGCGAGACATACCTGGAAATGTCTTCGTTTGGTGTCTGGCTTGCTCAGACAACATTCCCTCATTCGATGCTCTAACTGTCCTAAAAATGACCCAGACTTCATCTACCCCTCCGTCGTGGCTCATATCCAACGTGCAGCCTGTCTGTACATTGATCCTCCTTTGCTACACGAAAAAAGGCAGTGCATTGCGATGGATCAACCTTGCCATGTTGACAGCCCTGACTGTCTGGCACTATCAGACACTTCATCAATTGGACATGACCACTCCTGACTCAGTCATTCTTCGCATCGTCCCGCTCCCAACACTACTACACACCACCAGCCTCTTGCTCGGCATTGACTACGACGATATCTGGGAGCAGGAGACATGTCGATCCCGATGGTCAAATTTTCTAGGTTCCGTGCGACTGATAATGGACTACTCGGCTGTCGGCACGCGTTGGCAGGTACGCAATGTACCTACTTTCCCAGCCTGGCTCACGGCCCAGCCGAAACGGAGTCGGTTTCTCGCACGACAATCCGTGTTCGCCCTATGGCAGTACATCTTGCTGGACTTTATCGGACACCAGCTAACCCACAGTGAAAGCACAATGAATGACTTCACGATGATACTGCAAGACCCCACCGCGCGTCATGCATGGCCGGTAGAGACTGCCCTTAACCTTGGAATCTGGTTTGTGCTGGCACGGGTGTCGTTAGATTTCCGATATAGATTTATTTCGGTGGCCCTGGTGGCTTTGGGAGTCTCACCTGTTGAGAACTGGCCGCCAATGTTTGGCAGCACGTTGCAAGCATATACCCTGCGGAACTTCTGGGGGTAAGTAACTTAAAACACCATATTACCAGGGATACGACAGTTAACGATTTATACTCCATAGAAAATATTGGCATCAGACCCTTCGATGGCCACTGACAGCCACGAGCACCTTCATCACCCGAACTCTCCTAAAGCTACCGTATCCCTCCTTGATAGAGCGCTACTCAAACCTTTTCTTCGCCTTCCTCGTCTCAGGCATCATCCACCTCTCGGCCCAATACAAAGGCTTCGTAACGACGCCGCCCGGAGCAATCCATTTCTTCACATGGTTTACACTAGCCATTATGGTGGAAGATGGCATCCAGGCGACCTGGGCTCGAATGGTAAGAGAAGACAAAACCGTGATGAAATTATCCATCCCGCATCCTGCACTCTGGAAACGGTTGGTCGGGTATATCTGGGTCACTATGTGGCTCACACTACTGGGTCCGTTGTATTCGTACGACATGGCATATATGGCCGTCATGCAGCCGTTGCCACTGCCAGTAAGTGTTACGGAGTATTTGACGCCGCCAGTGACTGGTGCTCTTCTTGGAGGAGGGATGATTGTTGGTTTGGTAGCATTTGGGGCGGAACTGTGATTATAATAGTATGTCTTGGTACTTGGGTATATTGATTCAGGGAGGGATAGGTGCGATAAACGCATAGACGGTTGTTATGTTCTAACTCGAACATATTAATACTGATGCATGTACTTATTGAAGATTGTGAATTTGATAAGTAAATGAAGTTTGTTTATGCTATATTTATGGTCTCGGATTCAGTTTAATAGTTCAACATCTTCTGTTTCACTATAAGTCAATAAAGCTAATCCGCACATGTAGCTTTTAGATAGATTTAATTTATGCTGATAGAATATTACTGTATACAGGGACGAATAAAGACATTTCATTCAAGGAAATAATTAGGATCATGTAACTACTGCCTTGGGTGAAATGAAAGCGGAATATCATCAATCATATCCAACGATAAGGCAAAACAAACAGATTCATCCAGCGCCTTATTTGCCCGAGCAACACATTCTGATCTCTTCTGCCCCGGGGCAACCGCAATATCTACTCGATAGCGGGAGAAAAGGACAGCAAACAAAGTAATGAACTCAACCTGAGCAAATTTCTTGCCGAGACAGGAACGAACCCCGTCGCTGAAAGGAATATACGCACCACGAACTGGTTTATGGATAGTGCTATATTCAAGTCCCGCCGCTGCTAGGCCAGGCTGGTCGTCGTTGCGGGCGAGGAAGCTGTTTACATTCCTCTTGTCCCATCGCGATGGATCGTAAACGGTCGCATCATCACCCCAGTACTCCGGGGAGTAGTGTAAACTGGTTATATTCATCGAAACATTGGTGTTCGGGGGAAGGGCAATCGTCCGCTCTTGGTAGGTGACACCTACGGAGGATTGGCCGGTAGTTTTGATGATGACAGGAGCTGGGGGATAGAGTCTCATCGTCTCCAGCATCACACACAACGGCCCAACAAGCTTGGGGTATACCACGGCATAGTCCCAGTTTTGTGGATCCGTTGGATACTCCCCGACGGCGTCACAGATGGATTGATACATCCATTCTTGGATATCCTGATGCATCGCCATCAGGACCAAGGCAAAGCGGATAGTAGCCCCTGTACTCTCATGAGCCAGCATGAAGACGTGTGCATTGCCAAGCACCTCAATGTCGCTGAGTGAGCTACTTTGGGGGCCATCCTCGCTCCGACCTACTAAGTGCCTCGCACGGATCAATCCCTGCAGCACATTATGATATGATCGACCATGATCCACCCCATCACTCTCTGCCTGGGCGATCATTGCCCGTAGATACTGGCCCAGGTCGTCGTATGCGGCGAAATCGTCACGATAGAAAGGGAAGAAGGCCCGAGGGATTGATTTTGGCAGAAAAGCGTTGGCGATAAAGATTGAATTCCAATGCCCAGTCATGTACTCCATCACAGCACGTAAGGTGAATTGAAAGCCTGGAGGTGGCTTGCTAGCGTCGCGGAACATGGTGGCGACGGTGGTGTTGGTCGCGGCGTCGGGGCTGGCTTTGAAAGGCAGCTGGACACCGAATCCTGCACTACAGAGCACGTTCAATGTGAGCTTGAGGACGTCGCCCTTAGGACCCAGTTGGATTTGGCCCGCAGTATCGGTCGTATACTCCTCCGACCAGTATTGGAGCATCTGGGTGGCCTGAAGCACAGTCTCCTGCCAGACCAGCGCATTGTTTTTCTCACTTAAGGCGGATACCGTGTGGCGCCGATGACGAGTCCATTCTTTCCCTTCAGACTGGAAGGTCAGCACTAGCCCAGCCAATGAGAGACTCATCACTTACAGCGACAACATTTGGCCCGTATAGTGTCATTGAACCTGACACGGGTTAGCTACACTCACAAGACATATATAATATAAAGCTCCAACTCACCATAATGATCCAGCGGCTTGGGGAACTGGTGCGGCGAGCTGCAGATCTGGTTCACGACCGCTGCGTCGGCAACATGGCATCGAACGTTTTCGGGAGTGGCAATGATATACATTGTTCCTATTTGTTTTGTGCGTCGGTCCCTGACGGAGAAGTGATGGGTCATAACATTATCATTGATGAGATCCGCCAGCCAAACTGGGAGCTGGTGGTTAATGATATGGAGAACCAAGTCAAACGAGCATAGGGTCATGAAGAAACTATTCATTTCCGTGAAGGGGAAAACCGTCCAGGGCAAGCCGGTTGCCCGGGCTCGACGCATCTGGTAGACTAATTGGAACCCGGCCCAAAGAAGCCCAAGGCCAAGTGCACCGAGAATTAGGGTAGCATGCATAGTCAAATGGAAGGTGATGGTAAAGTTCAAGGGAAGGGTTAAGAGAAGAGCCAAGTGGTGGTACTTATGCTATAGCCAATGCAGAATTAGATTGAGAAGCTACATATGACTTGATATTATTAATTTAGCGAATTCTATTCACCTTGGTCTATTGCACAGAGTCGGTGTTGTTCTATTCATGTGGTACGTACCATGTATTATGGATGTAATGTAAGGTATTTCATTGGAAATACATTTGATAATTACTGGACAGCATAGTACAATACTACACACCAATACCCACTTCCAGCTTCCAGCAGGTTTAGCAAAAGCTAGAACAGATCAACTGGAGATCTTCATGCAGACTGCACTTGATTATTATCTCTCCACTTTCCTGCATTAGCTAGTTAAACTCACTTGCATTGACCAATAAGGTACTAGGGATCATCGTAGTCGGTTACACAACCTCAAAAGAGGATATTAGCGTTTGATTGTGCAGAATTTGTAAAGCTGAATGTCTCTGCAGGTAACTTAACCCCGTAGTGAGTTATTCTTGTGTAGATCAGTTAGAACCTGGCTAAGCTGAGGTCTCGCACTAGTAATAAAAGCTACAGTGCGACGCATGATCAATTCCATAGTCCACATGAAAGTGAAATGTTGTCATCAGACTCACTAGACGCAGCTGGTGGTACTCAGCTGTGTCACTACTCGGGAACCTCCAGCTTCATTATGAGCAGACTACATATCCAGTAATTGTACGGTAATGCCCATTTCCAATACTGTTCAGGTACTTTATACAGAAGTTCCAACTTATAGGAACTACAGAGAGTGACATTTTTACATGGTGCTCCGTAAAGTCTTCTTGTTTGAGCAATAGGGCAGCAATCCCAGGGTAAGTGAAGCCATGTGGATTATAATCACAATGAAAGATATTATCACATATAACACGGCAACATGATTTCCATTTCATCTACATTTCAGAGCTCAGCAGCACCCAAAGTAATATAGAGGAAAATCAATTCAACTTTTTTTCCAAGGCAATAATCACAGTCGCTCCTGAACCTGGACATACATAGGCCGGTGCTCCCATAACCCGTATTCCTTAAGAGAGTCCGGATCATCATTCCCCGGCTGGAACTTGAGATCGAAATTCCAGAGAAGGAAAGCCAAGACTAAACGCATATTGGCGTAGGCAAAGCTGGGTAGCACGGTCAATATGGATACAACACAAATTAAAGGAATACAACTCACGTCTTCCCAATGCAGCTTCTTGTTCCAATCGAGAATGGATGGAATACAAAATGATTGTCGCCGGCGTACTTAGATTCGTCCACCCACCTATCCGGGATGAATTCATGTGGTTTCGAAAAGTATCTCGGCGACCGATATGCCGCATACTGGGTAACAGAGACCCATGTCTGTTGGAAGATTAGCTCAATGTCCACCTGTATTGATTCTTATGATCTTACCCCCCCAGGAACCCAGTGACCGTCAATGAAACGACCGCCATTGGGAACAAGACGTGGCAACCCTACAGGCACACTGGGATGGAGTCGCATTGTCTCATCCAGTACCGCCTTCAGATATTTCAGGCCTGATACACCGGCAATAGTGATGTCCTTTTCTGTGCGGAAGGCACTGCGAATCTCCTCGGCTAGCTTCTGGTAGCTGGATGGGTGGTGAGTTATATAGTAAATGGCCGCATTAAGCACCGTTGCTGTGGAATCCAGACCGGCCACAACAAGCATGTTCAAATTCTCAAACAATTCGTCAGGGGTAAGGCCGTCGGTGACATATGTAGCAAAGTCTTTCCGTTGGGGGTCATTGGCAGCTAATCTTGTATCTAACGCTTTTTTGGCACTCTCGAAGTATTCCATAAAAGCACTGCCCAGGTCGTTGGACACCAACCGCTTGATAATGTGGTGGTAAGGTTTCACTCGATGCGCAGCACGAATCATGGTTGAATCCTTCAGCGTTCCATACAGGTCCACAATGAACTGGGGATATTCTCCCGATTTTAACGTCCCCCAACTCTTCCCAAATGCCATTGATGTCAGTACGTCTGTCACTTGGAATGTTGTCCATGCTGACATATTCACTGCACCATTCTCGTCAGGAAACGAAGTATTGCCGGAACGAGTGCGCAAGGCCTGAATGAGCTGGTGAATGCTCTCACGAATAAGAACTTCCTGCTGACTTAGAGCCTTTCCAGAGAATGCCGGGGCAATGTGCTTCCGTATCCTTGCATGCTCTCTGCTTGCGCAAAAGAAGATGTTCAGGACTGGCTGGGGTCCAAATACATAGAGAATCTCGTTCTTCTCATAGATATCCTGCCATTGTGTTTTATTGCCATAAATCTCCTGCCACGCGGTGGCGGTCGTGAAGGAGATCTCGTTCGACGCGGTGCGGACCACTTCCCCGTATTTTTCATGGAGACGGGCGATATATTTGCATGAGTTGCCCTGGACGAGATGATAGACCCAGACCAATTGGGAGAGAGCATCTCGCTTTGGACCAGGGAAGTGACGGAGGGGACTGAGGAACAGGTGGTAGAAGAAGAGCAGCGAATGAATTCCGACGATCTGAAGCATTGTCAGTTTAAGATGCCGTTGGGCAAAATGTTCACAGAGTCACTTACTCCTATAATTCCATAACCAACAATAATGAGCAATTCCATCATGGGATAGTCAATCAACCTGGCGGTTGCGGTTAGGGATGGAGATTGATTGTTTGCGATGGATGATATTGGAGTGGTGTCGCTGTGTATGTCTAAGACACAATACAATACAGCATCTGTGGCTGTAATGTGACAGCTGTGACTGCAACCCTTTGTCGATCACTAGCACTTGATAATGCAGGAAGGAAAATTCAACAGATCGAGCTGCGAGCTTCGACCTCGGGAGCCGCGAGATATTAGATAGTTGGGTACAGTTGCAGATACGCTAGCAATACGTGGATGTGATAATTACCGTGTCTATGTTTCCATACCGCACTCATTCACAAGGTACCATACCAAATGGTACTGTGTATGTAACTCGCTATACGATACCATAAATATCTCACGCATGAACTTGGGATACTTAGCTGGGCCTTTTCCCAAGCTATTCTGTCATTTACACCATTATCAAAATTCTACAGTATGACAGTCCATAACAGCTTAGTTCATTACGGAGTTTGCCCTGGTAGTCTTCAACCAAGCGAACTATGTCTAGCATGGGCTCTCGTTTGGAGTCATTTCACCGGCGAGACTGACCTTACATTTGACACCATCCAAGAGGGCGCATCTTCTCAGTACAAAGTCCTCCTGGAGAGTGACTCCACCGTTGCTGATACCCGGCAGAACCTTGAGCGCCAGCTCGAACACAGCCACGATATTGACGTTGGAAACCCAAACGTGTGCTTATTTGTGATTCACGACCTGCTGAAGGATCCCTCTCCACTCGATATTACTAAATACCAAAGCTGGGGTCATAAAGTCGTGGTGCTCTGTGACTTCGAGAACGGCTCTTGGAAGATTCAGGGGTGGACGTGCAACGACACACTAGAGCGCTGGAGACTACAAAGAATCCTAGAGCACTTCGTTGACAGCCTACACGTTTTGTCTACGAGCCTCGATACCAGTCTCAAAAGAGCATCTTCTCTACCAATTCGACTGAGAGACAAGACGCAGATCCAAGAATGGAATGGATCAGGACAACCCGCTGTTGATGCCTGTATCCACGACCTTGTTCACAAAAGGGCTCAGTCTCAGCCAAGTTCGCCGGCGGTATGTGCATGGGATGGGGAGTTCACTTATGAGGAAATCGACCGGCTTTCTTCCCAGCTTGCCAACCACCTGCAGAGTCTGGGGGTAGGTCCGGAGACACACGTCTCGTTGTATTTCCCACCGTCACGTTGGTCGCCCGTGGCCATTCTCGCTGTTCTTAAGTCGGGGGGCACCTTCGTCCTGCTCGAAACTTCCTATCCCCTGGACCGCTTGAAGCGCATGTGTCAGGATGTGAATGCAGGCCTTGTCATCTCATTACCGCAGGATGCAGAGATGGCTGCATGTCTCGGAGCACCTGTGTTTGCCTTGGATGGGGAGGACGAATCAACACCATGGAGAGCTCAGCCGTCAGAAGTGAATTTACCCATAGATTCACACAATGCTGCGTATGTAGCTTTCACATCCGGATCAACTGGCAAACCCAAAGGTTTCACTGTCGAGCACGGACATTACTGTACTTCAGCGGCCGCGCATGCAATGGCCTGGGGTATCAACTCCCAAGCTCGGGTCTACCAATTCGCCTCATACGCGTTCGATGGTTCGATTATGGAGATGATCACCACCTTGATTGTGGGCGGGTGTGTCTGTATTCCGAGTATTGCAGACCGACAGAACAACATGGCTGCCTCGTTTTCCGCTCTTCGGGCAACTTTCATTTGTCTTACACCGTCCATGCTCAAACACCTTGAACATGAAGACTTTCCAGGTTTGGAGAAGCTGCTTGTTACAGGAGAGCTGACCCCAAAGCAAGAGATCGAGCATTGGGCGGAGAAGGTGAAGATGATCATCACGTACGGACCCTCCGAATGCTCCGTCGCATGTGCCGTCCAGGAACATGTAACAACCACCACAGATGCCTCCAATCTAGGGCGAGCTATGGGTTGCAATCTTTGGATCTCTCAAACGCGCGACATCACCTCACTAGCCCCCATCGGAGCCGTGGGTGAGATCTGCGTGGAGGGGCCAACCGTCGGCCGCGGGTACGTCAACAATTCTGAGCAGACAGCCGCGTCATTCTTCGAAGGCTTGCCGTGGTTGTCGCTGGTTCAGCGACAAAGCAACCGTGTCTACCGTACCGGTGATTTAGGTTACTATAACCCCGATGGATCCATTCAATTGATCGGGCGGAAGGATTCACAGATCAAGATACGTGGACAAAGAACGGAGGTTGGCGAGATCGAGAGCCAGATCCGTGGTACTTTGACAGGATCATTCAAGGATGTCGTTATTGAAGTCGTCCGACGGGATCAGGGCGATCCGCTTTTGGTGGCCTTCATCTGTGATGGAGCTGAGAAGAAGTTTACTTGCCAGGACAAGAGTCCGGCTTTGCTTGAATTGGGCGACACCCTCCACAGTGAATTCCAGCGGATCAAGAATCATCTACGGGATATTCTCCCCGTATACATGATCCCAACTACCTTCTTTCCCATATCTCGTATACCGCTCACCAGTACGGGCAAGGTCGATCGTGGGTGGCTGAGAGACCTGATCTCTAACCTGCAATCAGACGCCTTTACTCGCTATACCGTAACTACAAATACCAAACTCCAGCCCACAAGCGATCTCGAACGGTCATTCCAACAGATTGTTGCCAATACCCTTGGACTCCCCGCAGAGACCATTGGCATGAACGATGACTTCTTTGGCCTCGGTGGGAACTCCCTAACGGCCATGAAGTTGGTCACACTGGCGCGAGAGCAACAACTTGTCTTGACCGTGGCAGATATCTTTGCCAACTCTATCTTGTCGAAGGTTCTTTCAGTTAGTACCACCCAGACAATTGAAGGGGTTACCAAAGATCATCGGCTTGAGGATCCTGCTCCCATGTCACTGGTCCGTGGGGTTGATGATCCAGTTTCATTTGTGCACGACGTGATCGCTCCTCAGTTGCCGTTTCATGGCGCAGAAGACATTGAAGATGTCCTTCCAGCAACTGACATGCAATCGTATGTTGAGCGATTCCCACCTCATTACCCGTTGGTCCGGTTGAATGGTGAGGTGGACAAGTTGCAAGTAAAGGTCGCATGCGAACAGCTCGTCCAACGACATACTGTTCTCCGCACGGCATTCGCGTCCCACAACGGCCGGTCCTTGCAGGTAGTTTTGAAAACAATTGACGTTCCCTTTCGGTATGTTCAGACCGCCGGCACCATTCCAGATTTCGAAGCCGCCTTCTGCCAGTACGACGGGACCCTTGAAGTGCCAGTCTGTGTCCCTGGCCTCCTTTTCGCCTTAGTTTCACGAAGTGCGACCGAACACAGTCTCATTATCCGATTGCCATTGCCTTGCTGCGATGGTGAGTCATGGATTATCCTCTTGCATGACTGGATGGCGTTGTATCAAAAGAAGGCCTTGCTTCCTCCCGTAACCTTCACAGCTTGGGAGTCACTATACGTTGCCCAGCAGAACGAAATAACATTTAGCTTCTGGCGCAACATGCTCCAAGGCTCCACTATGACCCATCTGTGCGACCCTACAATCGATATGCCCGACGAAGAGTTCATTTTTGCAACCCAAAACATCCCGCTCCTACAGCCTCCGCTGTCA
Organism: Penicillium cf. griseofulvum; assembly: GCA_028974015.1. Lineage (NCBI taxonomy): Eukaryota > Fungi > Ascomycota > Eurotiomycetes > Eurotiales > Aspergillaceae > Penicillium > Penicillium cf. griseofulvum. The sequence goes on from JAPQKP010000001.1 coordinate 3,765,808, forward strand.
ATCACTCGTGCCACCCTGGTCAAGACCGCATGGGCATTGACGTTGGCTGAATATAAAAAGGAGACAGATGTCGTCTTTGGTCAGCTCATTCACGGACGAGCCCATGCTTTCTCCGATGAAGAACGTGTAGCCGGGCACTTGGCGAAAATCATCCCCGTTCGAGCCGATCTACAATCTATCTCGACGGGGTTGGATCTGCTACAGCAAGTGCAGCAGCAGCACTTGGCCTGCATGAAGTTCGACCTAGTCGATTTCCATGATCTCGTTTCCAACTGTACCGCGTGGCCCTCAGATACACAGTACGGGACGTACATCCTGCACCAGGACAATGAGTATCTTGGGGAGACGGGGTTGATGGGAGATATTAGGGTTTCTACTAGCATGGCATATAATCCGATGATTTCTAAGGCGGTACGCGAGTTCGTAATCATGTCAACGCCTCGTGGAAACGAACATGAGATCATGATTTGTGCTACCAGTGCGTACGTAGATCAATCTACGGCTGATTGGTTGCTGGCAAAGATGGTGGCCAAGATGCAGACTCTGGCGAATGCCGCGAACACCACTGGGCTGGATGAATTGGTGGATGGTGGTGCATAATCCTGACTATTGTTCAGGTCAGGCATGATTTATTGTTGATCTCGAGGTTTTATACGACTGTGCTTTGTTACATAGTGTCGGATCAAATGGGTCTTGCATTACTAGCTTGCTCGACTGTTACAACATCTGCTTCTCTTGGAATCGACAGATAGGACTGATATCAGCCAGAACATCCATAAGTTGTAGTAGTAGGATTCTCTCCACTCGACATATATGTTATGGTATAGATGCTATAGTCGGGGTTCCCCGGTAATAAAAAATGATTGTTGATATGATCCCCTGATATCAGAAACCATTACAACTAGCAAATGTGTAACCCGTTCTGGTCTAAACAATATTGCTTGGTCAGCAGAGTTTGTTTAAGTACCTGCCTACCCTCAAGCTCTCACACAGGACATCGCTTTGACTTTTCACTCAACTCTGACCACCTTCCCACCCAACATGTCACCCTTGAGATACGTAAAAAAGGATGATATCCTTCGATTAGGTGAAACAGAGTATGTCATCTTAGAAAGAATACACAGACACATCTAAACTGACAGTAAAACCAAGTCCTCAGTACGCTGCATGGCAAGAAGAGAACAGCTTCCCCCAATGGACTGGACTGACATCCAAGCCGCTCGATCAATTGTGGAGCCATGGACAGCTGAAAGGTTCCAAGCGTTGGGGGATTCCGGTGTGATTATTGAGGTGCCCATGCGAGATGGATTCCAATCTTCTCTCCGGGTCTACCGGTCAGAACCTCTAGTGAAGAGACCCCCCTTGGTGGTCCTCATGCACGGTGGGGCTTTTGTGACCGGGGACAACAGGGAATTGGCCGAATATGCGTTGGCACTGAGGGCTTTGTACGGTGCAACGATAGTTCTGCCATCTTACCGACTCGCACCAGAGCATCCCTTCCCCACAGCGCAGTATGATATCTGGGATACGTTGGACTGGCTTTCTCAAAATTCCGCGTCTATATTTGGGGCAGATCTCTCGTCGGGTTTTGTGGTCGGTGGAGTGAGTGCAGGAGCTAATTTAGCTGCAACGTTGGGCCAAAGATGGGCTGACGAGGAGAGAGCTCCCAAAATTACGGGACTGTGGCTATCTATTCCCTTTATTTTCTCCGATATCCACCATGTCCCCGTTGAGTATCAGGATGTCTATCTCTCGCGGAAGCAGAATATCATGGCGCCGATGAATGGCGAGATTCCGCCTACCGTCCTCGATCTTCTAAAGAGGGACATCCAGAGTCCATGGTACAGTCCCTTCAACTCGTTTCATCCCCAGCCATACGAAGCCATGATCAGAAATGAAACTCGAGTATATCTCCAGGCCGCAGGGCAGGATTTCTATCGTGATGATGCCCTTGTTTACGAGCGAATCCTCCAGAAACATGGAGTTGAAACAGAGCTGGATGTCTATCCTGGAGTGAGCCTTTACCCCTCCCTCCCAAATAGAGTATATTGAATTATACTAACAATAGCTTTCTAGCTTCCCCATGGCCATTTTTGTATCCTGCCGTTTCTCAGTGAGTCGCGCCGCTGCAACTCTGACACACTCTCCCATTTCGCATGGCTCCTTCGACGGGAGACGCCATCCTTGGAGACCATCAAAGCCGTGGTGAAGACTGTGGTCCCATCTATTAGCGTGTGAATAGATTCCTTGATTTGATAATACTTGCATGGAGTAAATTAAATCACAGCTGAGGGAACTCCTTTGAGCAGGCGTATTGGGACGAAATAATATTGTGGTTGTACTATGCAGAACAACCTTCATATATGTTCAGCAAGTATGGTATACTACTTCCAGCATTTACTAGATCAAAGGTCGCCAAGTTCCAAGCCAAGTGGAATTGACTTAAAGTATATCAAGGTCCACTATGTGGGGTCACAGGCACTAGTGTTATAGGGGATTTTAGACCCTAGTAAGCAACTTAGGTATAACCTAATATCAGCCACTATACTTCGCAATCATGCAGAATATTGATTTGAAAACAATAGGTATCATGTAAACTTCGTACTATCCATATAACCAATCAAATTGACGTGGTTAACTTATAAAGTATTCCCGCTGCATCATAGAAAACGCTTCCCAAATCTGTGGGGAGCAATTCCCATTTAATCGTCGCGAAATTTCATCTATCAGTTTCATGACTCGGCCTTTCAGAAACCATTCTCTCTCAAGTGGCTGCAGAAGCATAGCATAGTAGGCCAACAGTAGCAAAGCGCCTGGATTGTTTTGTTTCAATAGGACCAGATACTCAGGCGAAACGTGCATTGGCCATGAATTAAGAGCATCCCAGATAGTTGACGATGGCCCCGAGCGCTCCATAAACGCAAAGGCCTGTGTCAATTTGACTGCTGAATCGCGGTATATATAGTACTCATTCGATTCGAATTCATAGTCTGGAATGACGGAGAGTAGTCTAATTAGTAGCGGGTCGTTAAGATCGGGAGTGACACCGAGATCATCCCGCCAAAGTGCCGTAAAAGGTGCCAAGGGACTAGTGGTGAGCTCCGTCCAGACGGGACAGAGCATGGAGCAGCCGTTACGGAGGATCTCGATCCACTCCAAGTATGGCACGTCTTCTTGATTATTATCATTGCTCAGAAACAATGGTTGGTCGTTAGACTCGGAGCCTAGGGCGTAGATCACGAGGAAAAATGCAAAAGCCAGCACCGCCTGACTGTTATTGCTATCCACATGCATAGTGGCCCATCGAAATGCAGGAGCCGCTTGATCTTCGTGTCGGATTGACTGGATTGTATAATATGCTCGATTTGCAGGGTCGATAGAAGCAAGGTGGAGCGAAGAACAGGATAAGATGCCATGGAGCAAGAAGGGAAACTGGGTAGCTAACTGTGGAACAATGATTCGAAACACATCGTCTGTCTCGGGGCCACATGAGAGCGTTTTGTAGGTGTAGTTCCGGTAATGGTCCAGTAGGCCTGCGTCGCTTGTGACCAACGTTTGATAAGGACTCGATTCTAGATTCTCGCTTGAAGCAGAGGTTGTTGCAGTCTGGGGGGATAATCAGTAAGACTAACGATGGGTAATGGCCATCAATCTACTTACCGTGTTCGTTAGCCCATCGGAATTGTCAGACGACGACGACAATATCAACAACGCCGGGTTAGTAAAGTAGCGGAGAGCATTTCCCCGGAAAAATGTCTGCAATGGCACTGGATCCCAGAAACCTGCATTATCTGAGGCAGGAATGTGGTGTACGGACATCCAGTGCTGCTTCATGCGCTTAGCGGTGATACAAAGATGAATGCAGCCCGCAAAGGAGCAGGCTAGCCCATTTTGAACAGGCAGTAAAGGCACTGGAAACTGGGTTTCATCGGGCAAGACGACATCATTTGGTTGGCTCAGTTCAAATCTCGAGGCATATTCGATAAAGGCTCGACGGGATAAATGATGAACATGATGGATTTCTTTGAGATGGCGAGCGACTGCGCCAGGCTGAATCGCATAGCTGCAACGTAGGCAGATCAGTACCTGATACGTAGGCAGATAATGTAATAGTTGGGATGGGGCAATCGCATCCACTGGGGTTGAAGCCATGACGCTGGTGACTGCCCACGGAAAACAGTCAATTATAGTCGTTTCAAGGGGGGCTGTAATTAAGAGTCAGATTATCACAGTTCACTGCCCAGGTCGCGATATGGGACCTAGGCAGAATTGGGAATTGTTAGTCAGCAACTGTGAAATGGCCCTCGAGGATTAGGATTTTGATCAGGTGAAATATTCTTTCATTTTAACCACTACGAAACTACCTAGGTAAGCATACCTAACAAAGAGGAATGTTATCAATTACAGTGCACGCTTCAAGCATGACGAAAAAGCAAGAAACAAGAAAACAAAGAAAACAAAGAAGGAAAAAGGAAAAAGGAAAAATCATCGCGAGAATCAATTAAATTTCCGCCAACAGCTTGTCAATGTCCACGACCGGGCCCAATTCGGTCAATGTCTCCTTCCAGACCTGGGCCTGCGTGATTCTACCAGAATCACTGTCTCCATATCCGGAAAATGGAGCCGGCTTGTTGTCACTCATGTACTTGCCATTAGAAGGTTCGCCGGCTAACACCGATGCATGAACCAGCGTACGGGCACCCATAGAAACAGAGCGACCGATGACTTTCTTCATGCCACCAAGGACCGTACCAAAGGCGCCCTCAGCTGTACGATGCAACTCCGAGCCATAGCAGAAACCGGGGTTCACCAAGTTAAGAATGGTGCCCGTGGAGCGTTTGGCACTGGATCGGTTGCAGAACAACTCGAGGAAGAAGAGCTGCTGGAGCAGCTTAGAGGCATAGTATCGATCGCCCATGTCAAAGTGGGTCTTGTCATCCAATACCTCGATGAGTGGGATTCCCCGCTTGATAGACACCTGGGCTTCGGCGAACTTGGCCCAAGCGGCTGTTTCACTGCCGACAATAGAAATCACCGGGCGAGCACGATTGAGGTTTTTGGCAGCTTGGCGATCGAGCTCGGGCAGCAACAGCAGAGTCAGGAGGGCGGTGCTCAGCCAGTTGATCTGAATGCTTGATTCATGAGAGGTGGATTGGTTGACGGTGAAATTGAAGTTAGCAACACCGGCGTTGAGAAGAGCAAAGTCGATCTCGATCTCGGAACGCTTGAGGCGGTCGACAAACGCAATAATAGTAGCGTAGTTGGCTAGGTCCAACTCCCAAACCTCAACCACGGGGGGTTTAGCCGAAACGGGGAGTGAAGCAAGAAGGAACTTCCGGGCAGCTTCGCCCTTGGAGATGCTACGGACGGCCAAAATCAGATGGGATAGTCCAAGCCCGAGCAGCTGGGATGCAGCTTGGTAACCCAGTCCAGTGTTGGAACCCGTCACGATTCCTGCCTTGCCGCGAAGGGAGGTGGTGGACGGGGCCTTGGAAGGGCAGACCAGGAACTGGCGATAAAGGAAGCCTGGGTAACTGTTATAGAAAGGCATTTTGCAGGTTTGAGATGGATGAACAGGAAGGAAAGGAATGAAACAAAAAGCGTATCAATGTAGGGTATAAATACTTTCCTGGCCTTCTGTATACTTTGTTATACTCTATGACTATAGCTACATAGAGTGGAGCCTAGTGGAGATCGACGGTGCCGTTCTTTATTGTGATTGGTCAACTCGGATTTAGCATTGTCTCCACAGAACGGAAGGTGCCGTTCTCATCTTGCATTTACGTTTTGAGAGCTAAAGATACGGGGAAACAGGTCAGGCAGCCACCATCCAACCGGGATTAAGGTACGGAGTAGTGACGGGCATAAGGTAGATTGCAGGGAAATGGAGATCCAACCCTTCTCCTTTTTTTGGTGACAATATAACGGTTTTAAATTACAGGAATATACCCTAAGAAGCGTCTAGAGGACCACTATCAACTCAATTCAGATTTCTCCACGGCCAGTTGTCTTCTTTTTATTGCACACTATAACAAGCTCTTGGACTAGACTACTTTATCTGAAATTTCATGTCTGAGATACCAAGGCACCACCGAATATATATCCATGATTGCTTCCTGGCCATTCTCTCGCTATATAAACTGACCATATACCATTACATAGAAGAAGCAGACCTTTGGCCTCGATCATTTTTTGTATGCATTCTCAGGACTTACAGTCTTACAGATACGCTGATAGTACGATATTTCAGGGCTTCGCCATCGTAGGAGTCTCAAAAGCGGCCTCCATTCTTTATAGATCAAATATGAAGCAAAAATGATGTCAAAAACAAGTAGGACTAAGATCCAGAGGGTGTTGAGCGCTCTGACTGGTAATCTGTAGATTTAGGTATTATAACCGTATATCTATGGTCAATTCTCTAATCAAGCCTCGTGGCTAGCTAGGCAGTTTGGAGATACATGATGTGGATGGGTGAATCCTCTAGCTCTGATGCCCAGCCTGTTTGACAGCTCCGTAGGTTTTGAGGGCTGACCAGTTGTATAATTTATATGGTAAGGCGGCCTGTCACCGTCTACATATATCCCACGTCCAAATATGCCCAGGTGGTTGACAGAGTGGGGCGCGTGGTTCAGTTGATTGGCTCGGGAATTTGTTTATTTGCCCCACAGCTAGAGAACGAAGCCGTGGGCGGCCCAAGCCATCCCCGGCACCACTACTTAGGTACCTAGATACCCCTGGGACCCGTAGACCCCGCTTGCGAGGTGTTCCAAGGTTAACACTCTCATCATTGCACCTGGGCAGTCGACACATTCCATGTAGACCTAAGGTTATACGTAAAAAGTCGTCTGCACAAAGCCTTTTTCCGCCTTTTTTTGCCGTCAACCTATGAACTTGAGTTACTTGACAAAGCATCTACACAGAATGATATCTGAGGAGACCACTAAAGAGACCACTGAAATTACCACTGAAAGACGTCACAAGGCCGCTTATGTGGCGATTCTTCTTGTACATGTAGTTAGCAAAGTTTGATAACAAGAAGTCGATTCGTAGATGTCAACCTGCAATCTACTTTCGTACACCACACCAGTTTATGAATCCATTAGTGATCAGTAAACCTAGGGCTTGGCCCACTTCAGATTACTTCTAAATTAGTTCATGAAGTGGAGATGAGCCCACACAAATCCACCAGCCTGTTTATGGAATGCGTAGACAATCACCCAACTCTTAATATACAATAAAAGGACAAGCTGTTGATCATGCCTCTAGACCGGTCAGTAGAGTTGGTGGCTAGCTGAACATCACCATCTCATTGAGAAACGGGATTTTTATTCCCCATTACTCCTACTAATGCATTGGATGTATCTAGTCTCTGGTTGATGCCAATTTACGTAGTCACATTTCATTCGCATCCTTCGCAGCACACATAACACGAAGGACACATACATATTGTGATTACACAGGCATACGTACCCGATGATAGAAGATCCAGTGACAGGTACACTGCAATTAGTACTATGCTACTATGCCACCATACGAATGTTTGCAGGTAGATACATTCCTTGCTATTCTCCTAGGTGGCCAGCCTTATGTTCTGTGTATGCTAGAGTCTAACAGATATAAAGCCTGCCCGCGAATCCCTCTTCTCTAGCAAGAGAGGTGTTCTCCCACATAGTAACCTCACAAGATAACCTCACCTCGCTTACCACTTCCTCGAAGCAAACTATGGCTGATAACGTCAATGTCAGCACACCCGACAAGAACCAGAAAATTGCCATCGAATGGATGATCAACGATCCCAAGGGTGGATTCCATGAGAAGAACCTATCGTCCAAAGGCGGCCCCCCGCAATTCGTCTCAATTTCCAAAAATGACGTTAAAAACAATGATTCGCTCAAGAAGTTACCAGAGCAAATGCTAAGCAACCATTGATCGTCAGGTGAGTCCTTATTACTGTCGAGAAATGGAGGCTACTACTGAGACGGTACTATAGGGCGTCATCAAGTTGTCTATCGGTCCTCCCAAGAAGAAAGTGGAGGTGTCATTTGTCAATATCCAAGCCCGGATTGGTAAGAAGCCGGATCGCCATACATATTCGCATGTGAATGTGGTAGCGGACAAGGACGCGGGGCTAGACCTGATGAGAAAGGCACTGAATGAGTCTCTGGAAAAACACGAGGGTCGTTGGATTGTGGAGACAGCTGTAGGAAAGTATGAGATTCAGGCTAATAGGCCAACCTAAACCGGTCCGAAGTGATGGAACCGATATCAATCTTAGCTGTCAAATAGATGACTTGAGGCACAATCAGAAAGAACCTGTTATATATACAAGATCGGATGCCGAAGGGCATCCTCTCGCCTTTTAATGATCCTGTAGTAGTAACCATGTGAAAATACACCCAAAGAGTATAAATTATAGAAAAGAGCGAAGTATCTAAATGGGTATGGCTTCAGCCAGTTCCTATCTAATAAGAACCCAATTCTTGATGCAGCACAGTGCCATAAAGTAGAGAAGTACAAGAGAAACATGTCCAAATATTAAACGCCAGGCGCCTATATATAGTACTAGAAAACAAGAAGGAAATATTATGCAAGCGCCGGTCAATCAAAGTGTATCATTTATCCATCTATCCAAAGACCTTAAGGAAACCCCAGAGGCCAACTCCACTTAACACGGGGATTGTCAGATTATCATCCCAACCCCACATATCAATGAACTCGCTGCCAGCGGCAACAACGCCGGATACGACGCTCATAACCCCCAGAGCCAGAGGACCAGTGATGACCGCCGAGGTGCTAGGCTCCCAGCCCAGCAGGCCACGAACGCAGTTCGGGAGCAGATTCAAGCGTCCGGTGAACATAAAGGAATTTTCTGGGTCAGTGGGGAAGGTGCCAATGTAAGGCACGAACCAGCCCCAGAAAGCAGCGGCGGTGACAACACCCATGAGCCAGGCGGCCATAGTGCCAGCCAAGCTCTTTCCGGGACGTAGACGGGTGGTGTAGCGGCCGTACAAGCGACCGAATGTCGAGGCGGCGGTGTCACACCAACTAAGGAGTAGCACGCTCATAACACCGACGTCCTTGGGGAAGAAACGGAGGGAAATGTACGCTCCTAGGAGATACCAAATCACACCATTGTAGCCGGTGACCTCTGTTTCGCGCATGAGGGCACCCATGCACCGAATGTATACCTTGTTGACCTTCTCGAAGCGATGGCGGATCAGGTCCGTTGCTGCGATCGGCACCAGTGCGGTAAAAAGCACTGGCGTAATCTGGAGAGATTGAACGCCTCGGCTGTATAATGACAAAGTCAAAAATCCGATTGACACGTGCAAAAGCTTGCGCGGGATCTCATGGCGGTGAATGAAGCTGCGGTAGCGTGCGTGGAGGGGGATCAGTCCGAGAGGAGATGGTGATCTGGATAAGTCACGTAGGGCATCTGGAATGCTTAACGGGGATAGATGATCGTTCGAGGCAGTACCGTTTGCTAAGCGCGGCGGCGAGGCGGGTATCATGGGGTTTGATCGGCGGTTGCGCCGGACCGAGGGTGTCGAGGGGGATCTAGAGGCTCGGGCTGAGCCAGAAGTTTCGGCTGAATCCTCTGGCTGACGCTGGCGACGCGCTGCAGACCGTGTTACCGGTGCGTAATATCCATCGGGTGTCTCGGACACGTCCGATATAGAGGGGGTCGGTGATATCACGCGAGGTGTTTCCGGTACGGGATTTGGCGAGGCCATGTCGGGGGCCCTCGATTTAAAAGAAGGAAATGATGCGACTCGGACGACACCAGAAGGTGGCCGAGGACAGATATCTGCGTTGTCGCAAGCGAATAAGCCACGGAGTATCAATGGGCTCGCTAACAAAGCTATGAGCACGTGACGGTGCCTTAATGTCAATTATGGGCGAATAAGCTGAAGACACAAGACAAAAGCCCGGTGCATGATGCGAACACCAAGCACTTGTTATCTTCTTATATTAAATAAAACGTAAATTAAACGAAGCCAGGCTGAGTCGGCGGAAAAAAGAAGATCGCCTCGGTTTCCGACCACAGCCGCAGTCACGTGCGCGGTATCTAATCGATAACAGATATTTTTTTTTCGCTTTGCGATGGCGACTCGTGAAGCAATTTAACGACTCCGTGTCTGTTGGAATTAATAAATGCCTCCCAAGTCGTCTTCAAGAGCGTGGGATGCTCTCACGCCCAAGCTTTCAGAATGGACCCTCGACGCTGTGGCCGCAATGGGCTTCACGCGCATGACTCCAGTCCAGGCCTCGGCCATTCCTCTGTTCATGCAACATAAAGATGTGGTGGTGGAAGCTGTCACTGGAAGTGGAAAGACATTGTCATTCTTGATTCCAATTGTGGAAAAGCTTCTTCGCCTTGATCAGCCTCTCAAGAAGCATCACGTTGGAGCCATTGTCATTGCTCCGACAAGGTGGGTAATGCGCAAATCCAGGTCCGCGGAGTTCATTGCTAATATTGATATATCAGAGAATTGGCTGTGCAAATTCACCAGGTCCTTCTCTCACTTTTGGAGTTCCACCCAGCCTCGGCCGCAGCCATCAAGCCCGCCGAAGATGGCGCTCCTCGTGCGAAAACCTCTTCGTCAACATTGAAGGTCGTCCCACAACTTCTCCTGGGTGGCGGGACATCTCCGGCAGAAGACCTAAAGTTATTCCTCAAGAATTCGCCAAATGTATTGGTTTCTACACCCGGAAGATTGTTGGAGCTGCTTTCGTCGCCTCACGTTCACTGCCCTCAGGCATCTTTTGAAATGCTTGTTCTGGACGAGGCAGATAGACTTCTGGATCTTGGATTTAAGGACGACCTGCAGAAGATCTTGGGCCGTCTGCCTAAGCAGCGACGGACAGGATTGTTCAGTGCCAGTATCAGTGAGGCTGTTGATCAGATCGTCCGACTTGGTCTACGAAACCCCGTCAAAATTGCTGTCAAGGTCAGAGGAGCTGGCGTCGAAGAAAAGCGCACTCCAGCGAGGTATGTCTTTTGGTCCGGTTTCCAAATTCAGAAAGACCAAGCTAACCGCTAAACAGTCTGCAAATGACCTACATGGCAACACCCCCGCTTCACAAATATGCCATTCTGAAGCACATCCTTTCAACAGTCCAACCCACACCTCAAAAAACCATTTTCTTCGTATCGACATGCTCCAGTGTCGACTACCTCGCCACAATACTACCCATAATCCTAGGAGACGAGTTCGTACTGGTCCCACTACATGGGAAACACCAAGCCAACGTCCGCCAAAAGAACTTCAACCGCTTCACCACCTCCACAACCCCCTCCATCCTCCTCACCACCGATGTCGCCGCTCGTGGTCTAGACATCCCCTCCGTCGATCTAGTGGTCCAGATCGACCCACCCTCCGACCCCAAAACCTTCATCCACAGATGCGGTCGTGCCGGTCGTGCCGGCCGCCGAGGCCTCAGCATCGTCCTCATCCACCCCGGCCGCGAGGAAGACTACGTATCATTCCTGGAAATCCGCAAAACCCCCGTCGCACCATACAGCCTACCCGAGTTCACCGATGAACAGGCCATGGCCTCGATAGACAAAGTCCGCAAAGCCGTGTTGAAAGACCGCGCGATGCACGACAAGGGCCAGAAGGCATTCGTCAGCTGGCTGCGCAGCTACAGCAAGCACCAAGCAAGCAGTATCTTCCGAGTTGCAGATCTAGACTGGGAGGCTCTCGGCAAGGCATGGGGGCTTCTCAAGCTGCCGAAGATGCCTGAAGCGCGCTCCTTCGAAGGAGATCGGACATTAGGCATTAAACTTGAATGGTCTAACTACACATACAAGGACAAGCAACAAGAAAAACGCCGCAAAGAGGCTATGGCGGAGGCTGCTAATGGACAAGGTGCTGAGCAGGCGTCTAACAAGCGTCGTGCTACGGAGAGTGTGGCTTGGAGTCAGAAGGCCGAAGAACGGGATAAGAAGTTCAAGAAGAAGGAGTTCAACAAGGCGCGGAAGGAGAAGGAGAGATGGGAGAAATTGCCAGAGGAGGAGAAGCAGAAGGCTCTTGAAACGGAACGCATGCTGGAAGAGATTCGTGCTAAGAACGAGCAGCAGCGGTTGTTGAACTTAGCTGCCAAAGCGGAGGAAGAAAAGAACGCTGAGTTTAAGGGTTTTGACTAGATCAAAAAAAAATAACATAGATATTTACTTCGATACCATGTGTTTCATTCTCTGCTACTCGTCTACCTCATCTTTACCACAATCGACCTTCTTTATATGCTAAACATTTGGCTGGGGCCATGGGAAAAGTCAAAAGAATGGATATGATCATGGAAGTCGGAAACAAGATGTGTTGATTTAGAGCAAACACTATTTGGTTTAAATGAAGCCACATGGGAGCTAATAAACATACACAAAGTCTTCGTTCTCCAGGTCAGTCATGTCCTGCAAACCATTGTCTTCTTCCACCGAGACCTTTTGATCTCGAATATCCTCCAGCTCCATCACCTTAGTCTCTTTCCGCTGTTCCTTGTCCAGCATAGACATATCAGCCATGGAGCCTACTTTCCCAAGTTCCACGCGTCGCTTCTCATGTTTCTTGTTCAGGTACATGAGATAGAAAGGAGTGAGACTACCAAAGTTAGTCAAATAAAATCACAGCCAAGTAGCGCATACTACATACCCAGCGATAGTTCCAACAGTGACAAACATAGCAAGATTGGCTATAAGTCCCGTTTGATATAAGGGTGCCTCCTCCGTAGAGTAAAGAAGCGGTCCAATAACATTGCCAGCGCACATGCCGATGAATACTATACCAGAGGTACACTTCTTTTTAGTGTCACCTGCGGTATTCTGTGCTTGCCAGGCATATATCAGTGGGGTTATGGATGCCATTGTAGAGACCTAGGAGAAGATCAGTTGCCGATCTCATATATCACTGTATCATCATATCATTAGGATCATACCAAGTAGTAGCCGAAGAGTAGGACTCCCTTATTGTGTCGCGGGACAGTAAGCATCATGATCGCTCCAGCGCTGGGAAGTACGCTGGCACCTGCTATAACGAGACCCTTACGCTGAGTCCATGTGGCTAGCCATCCAGTGATTAAGATAGCCAGAATCTGAATGACTCCGAAGGGAATATTGAATAAGATTGTTTGGAAGCTGTCAAATCCGAATGATTTGACAATCAGGGAACCGAAGCTCGAGATTCCTCCGCTTGCAATACTATTATCAAATTTCTCGTCAGTCAAATTCTTCGTTTTTTTTCGCGTATGAATTCGGCACAAATTGAATACTTACGAGATAGTTATAATCGAGAAGAACCAGCACCAAGTCTTGAGGTCAAAAAGAACTTCTCGGGCATGATCCCATCGCCATTCCTGGTTGGAAATCCCCATCTGGTTGGCACGCAGTCTCTCTGTGGCAATGAGTCTCTCTCGCTCACTCAAGCACTTGGCTTCCATCGGGGAATCAGGCATTAACCAGAAAACGAGAAGAGAGTAAACCACTGTCAGAAGTCCACAGAACATGAAGATCGTCTGGTATCGATATAAAGTCCTGCTGTGGATATGTCCAAGGCCATAGGTGAGAAGACTACCAATGATAGAGGTCAGACCATTCATTGCATTCCAGTAGCTAACACGCAAAGTCTGTTCGCTTCGACGCCACCACATCTGTGTGATAGCAACACAACAGGGTGCAATACAGGACTCGAATGAGCCAAGGACGAAGCGCATTCCGAGAAGCGAGGGAAAATTAGTGCAAGCCGCCATAATGGCAAGTGCTGATCCCCAGAGAAAAATGGCACTGGCGAGGACTTTTCCGGTGGGAAGTTTCACTAAAATTAGGGCCACAAGGGGTTGCATTACCAATTGCGCGAGATAGAGAATAGACCCAAGCCAGGAATATTGTAGTCTAGATGAGCGTCTTCTTGTATGCCGAAAATGGAAACATAACTAACCAAAGCAGAGTATTATGAGCATAAGGAAAACATTGGATCTAAGAAGGACATTGTATAAACACTGATAATTACCTCAAGGAACTTTTGTCAAGCTGTTGGAAGAAATACGCCCACAGAACAAGGACGAGGACTCGCTTGTCGATACGATGGAGAACGGCTTTCTCCTCTTCGTAGGTAAACGCAGTCTCAGTCGCATGACTAGTCAGAAACTCAACTGCCTTTGAACGTGTAGCTCGTTCATGACGCTGCTCCTGCTCCTGAACTATTGAGATTTCATCATTCACTTGGGCAGCCATGGCGGGGGGTATAACAAGGGGTTGAAGGGTAATTCAAGTCCAACTTGCTTAATTACCCCTTAGGAATGCAAAGCCTCTTATCTTTCTGTTCTCTCCAATAGTTCGTCATCGCTAACCCTAGTTTAGAGAGCAAATGTCGGAAAAGGCATAATGAATCATATCAGACTGTCATCCCATGGCTTGATAGGATTGTGGCATCGACTAAATCAGTTTTTGCACCTATCAAGGGCAGCTAACACATTAACTAGAACAAATAGAAACAAATTTGTCCAACTGCTCATTTGGAATATTGGCTGATATTGCGGGGAACTGCGTAGGCAATGCCCATCGCTACTAATTGACCCGAAGGCATCACCATCCTTACTTCCCCGCATTCTGAGGCTATATCGATGGCCAATACTTGAGGGGCTTCCCATTTATCCCATCCCATTCAACCCGGTTTAGCCTATAGTTTGGCCGCATGTAGACATCTTTCTCTTTCCCCATTGGTTATACAACTGTTACGACTGCTGGGTATAATGTTTTACTGCAAAATACGAAGTACCTTAACGGGTATCGAAGTACCATCATGACAAGATCACTTCAAATGTGTATTGCGAAAATAAATGTTTCCATGAAGCCAAAGTACAATAAACCCATCAATCTAGAAAGTCAACATTGTTCAAGGGAGGTCGAGAATGTCTTTGACGTTGATCACCTGTCCAGTACGGATCGAGCGATTGGCCGCGACGCCGGTCAGAATAGAAGCCGCACCATCAATGTGACTAGCAGCTCTCATGTACTCATCGGGCTCATCCTCTCCGAAAAGATCACGAAGCAGCACATTATCACCTCCTCCGTGCCCACCAGCGCCTTGCACAATCTCAATCTTGCGCGGCTCTTGGAACAGAGGTCGCAAAAGGAGAGTTATACTTTCAGCGGCGCCTTCCAGGGATTGCTCTCCGCCAGAGTTGACATAGCTACTCTCCACAATCTCCGCCTCCAGTCTACCACCTGTTCCATTGAAACTGACACGGAAGCCCTCCCAGGGTGCATAAGCAGTGAGAGAGTAGGTCAAGACTGCGCTGTTCTCGTATCGAACAAGCACGTTCATGGTATCTTCAATGCTGATTCCATCGCCAAACACACTTTGATCCCGGAAGTAGCCATCTTCATGCTCGGCGTCTAGATAGAGAGACTTTAACTGAGGGTTTTCGTCCAGATGCAGTGCGAATGGATCATTCTTAGCAGCCTCGCTGCCATGAGCCCTCGAGTAGAACTCAGTCACACCCCGCTCCTCGGCGTTCTTCTTCCCGTAGAACTTGAGATCACCCTGGGCGTATACTGTCTTTGGTCGAGACTGTAACCAGAAGTTGATCAAATCAAAATGGTGGGTGGATTTATGAACCAGGAGCCCGCCGCTGTTCCGTGCATCACGATGCCAACGTCGGAAGTAGTCTGCACCGTGGGATGTGTTGAGCATCCACTCGAAATGAATGCTTGTAACGGTACCAATTGCACCGGATCGAATGACTTCAAAGATTTTTGTGTTATGCGGCGCGTAACGGTAGTTGAAAGTGACCCTGACCCTCTGATTGGTACGTTCGACAGCCGAAAGAATCTCGTTGCATTGCGGCACATCGATGGTCATTGGCTTTTCGGTAATAACATTGCAGCCAAGCTCCAGGGCACGGACAATGTAGGTGTGGTGGGTACGGTCGATGGTGGTAACGATAACCTCATCCGGCTTGGTTTCCTTGATCATGAGATCGAAATCAGCGGCGAGATAGGTTGGGACCGGTTCATGGCCCAAAGCTTCGATATTGGCTTTTGCATAGTTGAGTCGAGTCTGATTGGTATCGCAGATTGCAACGAGAGTGCTAGTGCTCTTGAAATCCCTCGCAATGCTCGTGTAGAACAGAGCTGATCGTCCACCAGTGCCGATCAGCGCATAGCGCTTTTTCTGCGAGACAGTATCACCCATGCTCGAATATGACACTGGGATTGAAGTACGATATTTGGACCACGCAGCGCCGAGTTAGAAAAGTTAAGGTCTACATGTTACAACTTGATGTTGACATATATACTTAGCGGATCTCCATTGGGACTGCGGGGAGGCACACGAGTTAGGAGCTCAATACAAATCAAAATGATATCAAACCCATTCGCATTTCTTTCCGGTTCGGAAATGTGTACAATTGGTGGGAAATTATTTCGAAACTGTCAGATGACTCCCTCCACGTATATGCAGGCTCGGTAATACCGGCCTATAGGTACGCGAGGGCGTAAGGATGCTCTCGACAGGGGTTGGTGAGCCTAGATATGGTGTGTCGCCCTCAGGGGCTCGCTAGCTAGTGCGGGATCCCGGTAAGCTCTCGAGGATGCAGCCAGAGCTGGTCGAACGTTGGATTCGCTGGAGATTGCCCACTCTCCTTCACATAAGAAGAGGTTGAGACACATCAGCGCCAATTTGTTGACTATGAAGATTGGCACCAAGTCCAGACCCTTGCCCGGGAATGTCTGGACACCGACGCGGAAGGCTGGATATCACCACATTTAGATTTCGAGAACAATCGAAGCCTAAACGAGCAATTGCAGGACATATACATTCAGCAAATAGCCAGCCAGAAAACTCCGGAGGAAGTGAAAGCAATTTGGCCTTTCCTATTGTGAACCTGCTGTGGAAATTTGAAGTAACAGATTGATTTCTTTCTTGATTCTTGATCTCTAATATAACTATTTACTTTCTCACCCTTTCACATTCTCGTAATCCGCCGTAAGGGTTTCCTTAATGATAGCCAAAATAGCCTTAACATCTTCATCAGAAAGTCGGAGCTCCCGCTCTTCAATAACAGCATCCATCAACACCACCGCAGTGTAATCTTCCTCTTCACTCTCCTCACCCCCCGCTTCCCCATCCACTTCCATTGCATCATGTCCATTCGCACCTTCCTCTCCATTTTGCTCCGCAGTAGGACTACCGCTCAGTCCCACCCCGAGATTCAGGATCATAACGACCTCGGCTTTAGTCAGTCCGTACGGCTGTAGGCGGACTACGAGGTCCCGGAGGGCGGTGTCCATGGGTGTTGTTTCTGTGGAGGGGATTGGTGGCGGCATGGAATTACCATCTGCCTCTGTAATTGCTGAATTTGAAGTTCGCAGTGTGCCGGTCATTGCGGCTTGCGATTGTGATTGCGACTGGGCGGGGGTAGGGTGGGCTGTATAGCGGGGGTATCGTAGGAGATGGGGGGAGAGACGGCTTGCATAGTTGTGAATCTTGGAAAGTTAACAGAGTGCTTTTCTTCTATCGTTGATATCTTGGTGTTTGGTTTGGGAGCTTGGAGTCTGGTCGACTCCGCTTCACGCTGGAGCCTGTGGTATGGTTGCACTAGGCCACAACGCCCCATCGATAGATGTCAAGAGCAGTACAGAATTGCTCACCTCTTTAACCACTGTATTATGGTCTCTGAGATCTGGGCTTGGTGCCCAGTTCCCCGAATTTGGCGGTGGTCGGCGGGGTGGATTGGAGGTCAGATAGGCCAAGACCTCGACATTGGTCAGTACGGCGGTTTGAGGGTCAAGGATCTTGATTATTTTGTTAGCATCATTCCTGCTATTCGACTAGAATAGATCTTACCCTCATTTTGTGTTTAATGTGGCGAGAGAGACTGGAACAAATGGGACCTGGACTGAGGAAAGGAAAATTGTTTGAACTGCCGGCAGAAATTAGGCGGTGTATTTATCTAACAACATATCTAGGCCAAATCCGGAAGTTATAGAGGCGAAGCAACAGAGATGAGGCCTGAACGGAGGATTTTAATACTACAATTTGTGATGCTTGACTACAACTTGATAATCCAGGACTAAAGTATGAACAGATTATTCCAGCTAAAACTGTACTGCCTTGTTCCTAACGAGCACCCTCTGCGCCAGCGAAAGACCGGAGATCAACCTAAAATGCCCCAAAACATGCGAGCGACAGGAAGATTGCAACAAAAAAAAAACAGAAATGAAAAAAGGTGTGATATCATACAGATCCCAGGAAAGCCATCCGGTCACATTGCACAAACTTTTGAAAACATACGCTTACTCTCCCTTGGACTTCTTCTTCTTCTTCTTCTCATCATCGTCCTCGGAACGCTTGCGCTTCTTTCCATCGTCCTTAGCATCCTTCTTGGCATCCTTCTTGGACTTCTTCAAGTCCTTCTTGCTGACTGAAGTGGGGTTACCGTCTTTATCGAAGGTGATCTCGCCGCGCTCGAGCTTCCGCTCGTATCGCTTAACGCTGAGACCAGCCTTAGCAGCCATTGCCTCAATGTCAGTCTTCTTGGACTTGGACTTCTTCTTGGGGGCCTCATCCTCGGACTCAGAATCCTCAGCCTCCTCATCAGAGTCGGCATCAGCCATCTCCTCATCCTCAACCTCCTCGACAAGCTTCTTCTGCTTCTTATCCTTCTTGGCGGCAGCAGGCTCCTCGGAGGCCAGGGCATCAGCATCGGGGTTGTACTTGCGGGCTTCCTTCAGGTCGAACTTCTCGGCCGCACTAGTAGGGGCAATGGCCACACCACGGGGCTTCATGGGCTTGCCCTCCATACCAGCAAGCTTGCGCTCAAGGTTGAAGCGGGCTTCGGTACCAAGAGCAGCCTTGTCCTCCTCGGTGGCATCCTCGCTCCACTCGGCGAGAGAGTCGACACGGATACCCAGAGAGGCCTTGGCGGCGAGGATACGGGCCATCTTGCCCTTATTGCGGCCGGTAGCCTGGCCGATCAAAGAAGCGTGGTAGATCAGACCGTACTTGGGAGTATCGTGCTTAGTCTTGAGGGCACGGAAAAGGGCCTTCTCGGCACCCAGAATCTGGATGGTACTGGCGGGGCTCTTGGACAAGCTGGTAAGGCTGCCAGCGTGGGCAATAAGACGGGCACCAACGAGGTCGCCGACAAGGGCAGTCAGGTTGGGTGCAATGGCGTTCATGCGGGAAGTGAGGTAGCTAGCAAGCTGGGCACGGTATTCGTAGAAACCAACGACCTGCTCAGCGAGAGCCTGGATGTTCTCCAGATCATCTTCGCTGATCTCAGTACCCATGGAGCGGTCGGCAGCAGCCTTGACAGCACCCTCAATCTCCTCGGGAAGAATCTCAGCAAGATCAGCGGACTCCCAGTTGGAGCGCATACCCATCTTCAGAACGAGCTTGGCGTAGGCAATGTTGTCATTGAGGATCTTAGCCAGCTCGGGGAAGTGCCATCCGTACCATTCCTTGACACGCATAGCGTAAGTGTTCAGCTCCTTGTCAAGATCATCGAGAAGACTGATGGCCTGGACGATCATAGTGTCGATCTTGTCGGGGGAGAACTTGAGCTTGTGACGGGCGAGAGAGTGGGACAGACCAAGGGACATGGTGGACATATCACTGGGGGCAAGGCCGGGAATGAGGGTAGTGAGGTGCTCACGGATGGCACGGAAGATGTCGTTGGTGCTGGAGTCAGCAATCAACTGGATGTCAAGACCGGGAAGCTTGCTGATGGAGTTTCCTATTCACACACACAGTCAGCATAAATACTGTGGGAAGAGATTTTAAGAGATTAACCTACCGAGCTTGGTATCGGCAACGGCGAGGGACACCTTCTTCTCATCCTTGATTCCGTCAAGAAGCGAGGCCAGGGCGGGGGTGACCTTGCCCTCCATGATGGAGGCAGCCTCCTCCAGAGCTGAGGCAGCGCTGTCGAATTTCTGGAAGCTCTTCAGCTTAAGACTAGAGGGTGTGTTAGTGACATTGTCGTCGATAATGATTTTTTTGCGCCTGTTCAGCGAGTCTGTTCATTTCCCACTCAAATTTTCATTTGACGGAATTGGAAGACACAATTGACGTACAGGTTGGAAACACCCTCGGCGGTGGAAGCCTCCTCGGCGATATCATCACGCTTGAGGAGCTTCTTGTCCTTGGCCTTCAGCAGGGCATAGCCCGCGCTGGTCTCAGTAAGGATGAAAAGCGTCATGGTGCGCGGCCACGGCGTTTAGGATCGAAAAAATAACAGGAAAGAGGTAATATAATCAAAGCGAACGATAGACCGAACTGAGGAAATGGTGGAAAAAATAATTAGCGTAGGGCGTCGGCCACCGGTGTCGTTGGAGAAATTGAATCTAAATTTGCACGGAAGAAAAAAAAGTTGAAAAGCGGGTGCCACGAGTGGCTTAGCCGTGTGGCTAGGTGCATGACTAAGCTCCATGCGTGTTCAAGGACGGATGGAGCTACAGCTGTGTCTCTCCGATCATCTTCTCCACATTCACCATGGAGGGCCTATTCTTTAATGTTAACGGCGGGTATGTGATCTGTTGTCTTTGCTTGGTCTGAATAGCCCGTTGTTGACTCTCTTAGATATGTCGAGGGCATTGTTCGCGGCTATCGGAACAGCCTGTTGAGCGGCCAGAACTATTCCAACCTCACTCAATGCGAGACAATTGATGGTACGCTCTATTGACCCCACTAACTCTGTTGTAGATTCTACTACCGCATATTGATTCTGACAATCCTATCCAATAGATGTCAAACTCCAACTTGCTCCCTCATATGGCGATTTCCTTGCCTCTCTTTCCCCCAACCCCTCCACCTCCGATCTGGCAACCCGGATGACCGATAAACTGGTGTCTGAGTTCAAGTACCTGATCGCACAAGCGACAGGCTCATCTGCCAAATTTCTCGAGTACATGACATACGGATACATGATCGATAACATTGCCCTGTTGATCACTGGCACTCTGCATGAACGAGACACCCGGGAACTTTTGGAGCGATGCCACCCACTAGGATGGTTCGAGACACTTCCTGTGCTGTGCGTCGCCACAAACATTGAGGAACTGTACAACTCAGTACTGATCGAGACCCCACTGGCCGCCTACTTCAAGGGCAGTCTGAGCCACCAGGACCTGGACGAGCTGAACATCGAGATCGTCCGCAACACCCTCTACAAGAACTACTTGGAAGACTTCTACAACTTTATCAACACCCACCCAGACTTCAGCGGGACACCAACACAGGACGTCATGGCGGAAATTCTGCAGTTCGAGGCGGACCGCCGCGCTATCAATATTACTCTCAACTCCTTTGGCACCGAGCTGTCCAAGCTTGAGCGGAGGAAGTTGTACCCGGAGTTCGGCAAGCTCTATCCAGAGGGCAGTCTCATGCTTTCCCGGGCAGAGGATGTCGAGGGTGTGGCCTTGGCCGTCAGCGCTGTGGCTGATTACAAGGCATTCTTCGATGCTGTGGGTCTGAGCCAAGGCGGCGGCGGTCTCGGTGGTATGGGCGGAGGTCCCGCAGATGGGAAGAGTTTAGAGGATCTTTTCTACCAAAAGGAGATGGATTTGTCAAAGCTGGTTTTCACCCGTCAATTCACTCCGGCCGTGGTGTACGCCTGGATGAAGCTGAAGGAGCAGGTAAGCCTTTCACAACCACCTATCTATTTTCGAGCATTGAACTAACATCACACAGGAAATCCGAAACGTCACCTGGATCTCGGAATGCATTGCTCAGAACCAGAAGGAGAGAATCGGAAACTTCATATCCGTTTTCTAAGCTCGACTCGGGCACCCTATGATTTTGTTTTTCCACCTCTTTGTACTTACCTATCTTCCTGGCTGGTATTTTGCTTTGGTTACCAGCCGTTTTTCGTTGTATCGAGTACCCAGTTTGTTCTTTAACGTGAGCGCATCGACCTCTTTTTCCTCGATCGGGGACTATTCTGGTCGTCTTTGATTTCGGCTATGTTGCTTTTTTCCGTATGAGGCGTTTGGCACGTGCGTGACCTTATCCGTGTGACATAGAAGGACAAAATATAGATATTTATTTTGTTTGTACAGGCTTTTCTATTTGACCTGCTCTTCTCAATGCTTAGATCACGTGCATAATCACTCCAGGAGAGGAGAGGAGTACACTCAGACCGTACATCTACGTCGATGTACAATATAAGAATGTGGACCTGGCCAAACTTAGGATCGCCAAGTTTATATGTATAAAAATGTATACCAATCATGGTGTAAAGTATGACATATCAAGCCTTTACAATCCCCACAACCTCCCCCAAAGAATCAACCACAAAATCCGGCTTCAATTCTTGACAAGCCTCCTGATCTCCGTAACCATATCGACACCAGCAGACCCTGCTCTTGATATTCCTTCCAAACTGAATATCCGCCACCGTATCACCCACCACCAGCACCCTCCCCAAGTCAACCTCCTTCATCCCATATCTCTCCCTCAAGACAGGGATCAGAACATCCACAAAACTAGCAGGATCCGGCTTCCGCTTCGCCCCGGAGGTCTTATCGCCGATGATTAAATCTTCGGGCACATAACCATCCAGGCCATTCCGCTCCAGGGCCGTCTTCACAGCCGCCACACCCTTGTTACTCACAATAGCGATAGGGATCTTGTGGGCATTGAGTTCAGTCAAGAGATCCTTGGCACCGGGGAAGGCCTTGATGAGTAATTGGCCGTGGGTAGCATAGAGAGCGCGGTATTTTTCAATCCATTCATTCTCGGCGGTCGGGGTGAATTCGGCGGGGGAGGGATGTAGGGCTTTGAAGGTGTCCGCTAGGCCGGCTCCGCTGGCGATAAGACGGTGGATTTCGGATTGGGGAGGGGTGTGGATGGGAAGGATGGCCTCGAAGGTGAGTTTGATGGTTTGAGAGATGGATTCATGTGTATCGAAGAGGGTGCCGTCGAAGTCGAAGATTGCGAGGGCTATCATCTTGAGGTACAGAGTATGAAGTTGAACACAGTTCAGATGAGCGGGGGTACATCTTAACCTAGTCAACTACCCTCGCAAAAGGGTAAATGTAGTACTGTCAGGGATTCTGCATTAGCGTATATGCATGGGTAAAGTTACATGGCCCCCGGGGCCAGATGTGATGTTACATTGAGATAGTATAGATACAAGGGTTTATAATAGTAGTTAACAATGGCTTCTCAACGGTACAATAAGCCGTATACTAGTAGAAGTAATACCTGTGGCACAGGCAGGTCTCGAGGACTCTTCTAATTGTATACAAAAAGAGTCGGCCACATAAGCCTTGTGATGTCTTCTCAAATATCGTTCTGTTTCGATGTACCATTTTTATAAGCTGACAGCAAAAGAAAAATGAAAAAGGCTTTGTGCGGAGGACCTTTCCATCTATAACCTTTGACTTATCATGGTGCCCGTCCGCCTGACGGAGAGTGACCAGGGCACCGTTGTGAATATGCGGATGAAGTACACTATCGAAAGTGTATTTTTTTCACATAGTTGTTCGTATGCTCCTAAACACAATTTAGTATAGCAGTTTACTCGGTCTTGAAAGCCTTATTGCTGGTTCGCGATTTTGAATGCCTGGAGCTCATCGTGCACCGGATTGTACAGCGTGATACCGTTCTCCAACTCATTTATCCTCGAGACTCGCACTGATGCTTTCATCTGAGGGAAGGTGTAGATCGATGCCCACTTCACAGCAATATTATGATCATCCTATCAAGATTAACAATTTGTCACATATATAACTGGCAAGTCCGGTATATCATATTACCCGTTCGTCAAATCCCAACGAAAACGGTATTATGTGGTGCACCTCAAGTGTTAAATCGTAGTGGTGAGATCAATGGTTGGTCGTACCATTATTGAGTATGTAGGCATAGAGAAATTAGAATTAGAATCATTGTATCCAAGAATAGTCGGCCGCCTTTTTTTTTGCTGTCAACCTATAAAAATGGCATATCTAAACATAATGATATCTAAAAAGACCACTAAAAAGACCACTAAAGAGACCACTATAGAGACCACTAAAAAGACTACTGAAGAGACATCACAAGGCCAGTTATGCGGCTAACTATTCTTATGTCCACATAAAGCCATATATACTAACCATGACCAACTCGGACGATTGTCATGGATTAGCTGTATGATAGCTGTGTATAAAGTCTCCCTATCATATTTTATTTTTGTCTGTATTTAGACCTTTTGTGCGATAGACAGTCCCGCAAGTACCGCTCTCGCCGCAATGAAGAAGAATACACTTGCTACCATCATTGCACCCGAAAAGACCTGTAATCCCCAATACGTCCCGTTTTGTCCGCTCAGGATTGCGCCAGCAATGGGACTTCCCGTGAGCGATGCAATACTAATGCAAGTAAATAAAACGCCCTGACGGACACCGATCTTGGTCACATCGGGCGAGATCTGACCGAGCAGGGCGGGTACCATGCCCACAAATGCACCCGATGCAAATCCATATAACATGCTAAATACGACATAGATCGCCGCACTTCCTGGAGAAAGAAGTGTGCCTGGAAGCCACAGGGCTAGGATAACGACGGCGGACAAGGCGCACATGGAAATCATGACGTTGAATCGGCCCAGTTTGTCCCCTAGGTAGCCTGGTAGAATTCTGCCAGGGAGACTGGATAATAGGTTAGCTCAACCACAACCTTCTCATCAAGCCAAGATAAACAGTAGTACTCACCTGGCAGCATTAAGTATAGTCAACAAATACCCAGCTAGATCGCGGTTGATTCCGTCCTCCTGAGCCTCTAAAACGATATAACTGATTGGCACAAACATGGCGAAGAATCCACAGCAGGATGCCAGCATAAGCAAGACAAACGGTATCTCCAAAAATGGATTCGTGTAATCACTCAGCTTCACCGGCCGCGGAATATTTCTTATTCTCGATCGGACCGTCAGGTTGGCAATTATCAGGAGTGCGAGGACAATGAATCCAGAGATACGCAGGGACCACCCGAACCCAATACGAGGTAAGAGGCGGGACAGCAGGATTGGGAAGACGACGCCGCCTAGTGATGAGCCACTGGAAACGATTCCAAAGGCTAGGGCACGTCGTTGCTCAAACCATGTCGCGGTACAGGAGATTGCGGACGAGAAGACAAAGCTTGCACCAAGAGGGCTGCAGATTCCTTGGGCTAACAAAAATTGGTAGTACTCCGTCGATATGGAGGTCATCATAATACCAAAGACGTGAAGACATGTCCCAATAAGAAGAAGCCACTTTGGACCATAGTTATCGAATACCTATATAAAGATTAACATGTATACGTCCTAGGGTAGTTGGGGCTATATTCACTCTTCCAATGACAAGTCCAGCTGCAAAGAGTACAAATGGCTCCAAAGATAAAATCCAAGAGATGCTGGACGCTGAATAAGAATGTAATTGATTGTTCTGGTAGTACTCCTGAAATATACCAATGGCTAGGGCAAGGCGTATTAGGTTATCGGTCGGCATGAGAAATACGAGAAAAAGAAACACTTGGGGGAATCTCACCATTCACCCAGCCAAATGCGCAAAATAGACAGCACCATGCTCCAAAGACGACTGTCCAAGCACGAAGTCCTTGATCTAACTGTCCCTGTTCAACTGGATCCTCCTCGCTTCTAGAGACAGCCACCGTTTTCGATTCCGTAGTTGCCATGTCTAGAGCGAATCTGAATGTTGATGAGGTCTCGAGCAGGGGGGAAAGATGATAAAAAGATGAATTTTACAGGGAAAAAAAAAAAACTAGTCAGAGCTAAGAACTCCCTCTCTACCTCCCGGAGGAGCCTCCATGTGACTCCCAACTCCGATAACAATATCCCCAAGTGCCACTACGAGATGAGATTAATAGGAATGCCAACGTTTTTCCCAGTACTGCGAGAAATAATGTTAGTAGCAAGAAGAAAGAAATATGCCCTTCTTTTCTATGTAAGAAGAAACTCCGTTTTGCTTTTGCCCAGGGACAGATGGAATTAATTACATTCCCACGAGACCCGATTCCTAAAAGAGGCTTGTAACCATGCCAGGATCAGCATCCTTCCGCACTAAAATTGCCAAGATTGATCCTTCATTTGTCTGGAGTACGGAGTACTCCGTTATACGGAGTACTGTGTAGGTAGATATGACTGACGATTTCTGATGTCTAATTTTAGCTAACAGATTTATAAAGCAATGTAAGTATACGGAGAAGGCAGATGGTTGCCTAAAAGGGCAACCGCAAGCTCAAGAAATTTCTCTCCCATAAAGGACTTCTTTCAATTAAGCAAGTCCTACCCTATGTTACTTCGAACTGTTTATTCCTCCCCAACGATTTACCCTATCTTTGGATATAATACTGAGAATAGCATATTATGTACTCCACGAAAGGAAAGCAGGGAGATCTACACGGACTGACGGGTGATCTGAACTAACTATACCCTATAATTTCAATCTTACACGCATGCCAATACCCACGTAAGGGGATCAACAAGCGGAGAATGCCACAACGACGAATGGATTTATCCAGCCGCGGGCCGCCTGAAAAGCATTCACTATCAAGGCTGGGAGTGATCAATGACCTTAGAGTTGGCGATACGCACTGCTACACTGCTGGCTTTTGGATATGTATTCAGAGTAATAAGCCATGAGGCGTTGTATTTAAAAAAATCCAGAAATGAATGTGCAATTAACTACAGTAATGCACCTTCTTCCGCCCTGACAAGGTCGTGATTAGATCTTCTGGGGGATGGCACGGGCCGGTGATTCGCTGCGGATCCATCGCTGTCCATTGCGATGTTCTACTTCGACTACCCTGGTATCTCGAACAGGCCAAAGACAAACTATGACAGTGTGTTAAATTGGCCGTAAGACCAAGGCCGACCCTCCACTGTCATCAAGAGGCACGGGAACCAATCCAAGACCTGAGCCATTCAAGACCGATCAGGTTGGATGCCCTCCATTCCCGCTGTCAAGATATGATCCACAGAGCACATGGCGAAAATGGACACAAACGATCCAGGCTGCAATATTGCCGTAGTAACGCAACCTTCGATGACCTCAGGCCCCGTGAGAAGAAATCGGCTCTAAGTTCAGACTGATCCCATGAACATGAACGAGGCCTATGGATTTGAAGAATTCCACCAATTAGTAGGTTTGACGTGGATAAGGAGAATAATATGCGTCCTTCAATAATACCTAGCCTACCCATGGTGACATATTGGGCCAAGGAAAGTGTTGGTTAGTTTTTTTTTCAGTGTCAAAATATATGACCCAACAGGGTATATGTGGTGGCAATGACACCATGTGGCTCTCCCAAATGTTTCATAAAAAGAGTATGTGACTGCGCCCTTCGGGTGTTTAGGAGTCCATAGAATCATGCAATAGGTGAGTGAAAATAGAAAGGAAAGGGTTCGAGTGCCACACAGAATCCGATGTAATATGCAAGGGTTGAGAATCGTGATCAATCAAGAACAGACCAACATGCATGGGCTTCGATATTGGAAAGTCTTACGTCTCCATGAAGTACACAGATCAGCCACATTGATAGTCTAGTCCAAGACCGGCGATTACATGCATGTCGAAAAAGTGGAATTTTCCAATTTCGATTCAACATTCATTGCTCATATGTGCAGACGGCAAATGGTGTGGCAGAGGTAGATAGTATGACAGGAAACTCGAAAACAAAAGTAGAAAAGCCAGCCGAAGCCAGATGGAGAGCAAGCGATAGAAATCACAGAATACCAGAACAAATCCAGTGTATCAAGTCTACTGCGAGCCTGGATCTATGGCAGGGGAATTGAGGTGGAGGTTGTCGTAGAGCAAACATGGAAATTTTAGGATATCGGAGAAATGAAAAAAAAAAAAACGTATAGACAGCGATCAATCATACTGGAAGAGAACACTGATGCTTTCACCGTGGTGCACACGGCGGATGGCCTGGGGATAAGTTAGTATATTATGTGGAATGATGGACGTATAGGACTCACCTCGCCGAAAACGTGGCCGACTTCTAGGACCTCCAGCTTGGGGCAGCGGCGCAGGTGTTCAACCTGATCCACGCTGTTGGTCACAATGACCTTGTCAAGGGCACTAGCATTGATGCGCTCGATGGCGTCGCCACTCAGGATACCGTGGGTGACAAGGGCGTATACCTGAGAGGCACCTTCCTTCTTGAGCAACTTGGCAGCGCGAGTAATCGTATTCGAGGTGTCCGCCAGATCATCAATCAAAATGGTTATCCGATCACGGACATCACCAACCAACATCATAGTGGCATTCTGGCGGTCAGTGATTTTGGTGGGACGGCGCTCCTGGGATATTGTTAGCGAATCGAAGGCAAATCCAAGCGCTTGGTTAGCCTACTTTGTGGATCAAGGCAAACTCCATCCCCATTTGGTCAGCAATTGCCGTAGCGCGCTTGGCACCTCCGGCATCGGGGCTGACAATGACAGCCTGCTTGTAATTGGGAATGTTGCGCTGAATGTAGCTCTTCAGCAGAGGTCGGCCGTAGAGGTTGTCGACCGGGATATCAAAGAATCCCTGGTACTGGGGGTCGTGCAAATCCATGGTGATGATGTGATCGGCGCCGGCGCAAGTAAGCAGGTCAGCCACCAGGGTGCCGGCCTGAGCAACCCACTGTTTGTAACCGGGACGCGGCTGGAAGGAGGTGATCTTGGAGGAGGTGCCCGCTGTGTCATCGGCGGTGTTGGTCAAGGACTTGAGGGAATCCGCTGTGTCACTGCGGGGCAGACCATTGCCCCGCCGCTTCACGGGGCTACCAGTGCTGTCCTCAATCTGAGCCCTGGCAAGGCCCTTCTGGAGGTTTTCGATGCCATTCATGCCCAGGCCTTCGGATTTTCCACCAAGACCTGGGGTAGGAGGAGTGCTGTCGAATGTGTAACCATTGGAGTGTTTACCCCCCACAGATGACTTGACGAGAGGAGCGCCAGCCTTGTCATAAGGGATATCACTCTGGCGAGAGTAAGGGAAAAGAGGGAGGACAGCGGTGACTCGCCGGGCCGAGGCAGTCTTGCAGGCGGAAATGGTGATGAGAAGCTCTAGCAGGTGGTCGTTGACTTTTCCGCCGCCAGATTGAATGATGTAGACATCCTTTTCACGGACGGACTCTTGAATTTCAACTCGAGTCTCACCCACGGCGAATTTCGAAAGCAGAACCTCCGCGGGAGGAATGCCGAGAACACCGCAAATGCTCTGAGTCAACTGAGGGTGGGAGTTGCCTCCGATGACGACAAGATTGCGAACCATAATGTCGTTGTTTGTGGGATATACCGGGTCGTCAAGTTGAAGTAGGAAGAATCAAGGAGAAGGACGATCGATCTGAAGGGATTGGATGGAGAGAGGAAAATCTGGGGACGATCTCGGTGAGTAGTCAAGGGAGTAAAAAATAAAGATAAAAGAAAAGTATAGGGGTTCTTGAAATTGAAGACAAATGCTACCTCATGGCGGAGCAAGAATCGAGACTTCGAGGCACAAAGACATAAAAAGAAAAACGACGATGTGAGTCCCGCGATGGGAAAAAAAGCCTCTGGGGAGTGGAGCGGACCTGTGGCTGATGCCTCAGGTGGCAAATGACCCGCATTGGGTAAAGCGTATGTCGTGACGAGGCCCCGCAGAAAATGGCCATTGGGGTTGTTTCTGGGCAGATAGGAACGCAGTAAATGGTCAGCAGATTTACTGCTTCGGATTTTCCATTCCATATACATGATTTCTGCTCAAATCCCCAGTCGCTTGGAAAGAAAGAAAACAGAGAAACATATTCATGTGTAACTCCTATGCTCCAGTTCCCGATAATATGTACTAAGAAAAGAAAAACATAAAAGAGCTTGGCATAACTCTCCCGCCGAGTGCAGTCTGCTCCGCGAATCCGTTCATTCGCCCGTTCCAACCTCCCTAGAATCGAGTTAGTACCACTGTCCCGGTAACCAAAAGGGGGGATCTGAGGCTCACAAGTCAAGTTGAACTCCGTTGCTCACTCCATAATCCTCCAGTGTAAGTTGATCTTTGAAAGGACGTTCACCTTGACGCTTGAGAAGGATCTCGTGGGGTTCACGGCCGATTCGAGCGGCCACTTGGGCTTTGAATAGCTCTGGGTAGAACATTAGTACACTGGTAGCGATCAACAGCAGGAGACATACTGATCGGGTCTGAGGCAAGACAAGGGATTGCGGCTTTGGTTCCCAGACGATCATTGACATGGACCACAATCATGGGTTCTGAAGATTGTAGAGCGACCGGCTTCTTCTCCTTCTTTTCCTTTTTCGCTTTCTTTTCCTGGTCTCCGCGTGGCGCATCTCGATCATCACGTCGTTGACCCCGGTCGCGGTCACCATCTCTTGGTCTATCGCCATACCGGTCACCCTCTAGGTCGCGTCGTGGTGACCGTGGTCGGTCTCGATATCCGCGCTCTAACCTGCGATCATCACCGCGGGAAGAGTCCTCGGTGCGGCTTTTGTCCTTCCACCGAAACCCTCCGGTCGTCTTTCTGGGGCGCTCTCTATCGGCATTTTCTCTCGCACGGGGAGATCTGCTTCGTGATCGGTCACCCATGACTGTGGATGAGGAAAGATGAAGTTGCGTGGGTGCCTGACAAGCCTAGATGTAATCCAAACGGAGCAGCTGTGAGACACGTGATGAGATGCAGCTGTTAGTGGGGGTACGCTAATCCCAGATTAGATTAGCGTGATTATTCACAAGAGCTCTCCTGTGTAAAGTACGTTTGGATCTTCCGGCCTTTTGGTCTACCTCTTGAACAGACAGGCTGCAATGCAAAGTTGTCACTTAATTCTGGCTCCGCTATTTTTTCACCTGACTCCTTCGTACCCAAAATGCGAGGCCGACTAGAGGTTCAGCGTCCCTCTCCGACGACCGTCTCCTTCACGGTATCGAATGCGCCCCAGCGGTCAAGTTCCGCCGCCAAAATCCTATTCAGTCTG
This sequence comes from Penicillium cf. griseofulvum, assembly GCA_028974015.1. Taxonomy (NCBI): domain Eukaryota; kingdom Fungi; phylum Ascomycota; class Eurotiomycetes; order Eurotiales; family Aspergillaceae; genus Penicillium; species Penicillium cf. griseofulvum. The sequence goes on from JAPQKP010000001.1 coordinate 3,796,738, forward strand.
CAAGTGCTGCTGCGTGCAGTCTTATTCTTCTGTGTGATTGGTGTCGGTGTTGTGCGCGTCCGACATTTCTTCTTCCAGGAAGATGGGATAATGATAAGTTGGCCAGCCGTGTGGTCGAGCCCGCTCGGATCCAAACTGTGTCGCTTGATAGATTCATACAACCCGCTAGCAATTGCCGTTGTTGGTGCATTGGTTATATACGGGGTTTTTAGAAGAGGTTATGTCGGTAAGCTGAGAAGGAACAGTTGGCTTTATTGGATATGTGCATGACTGATCGTTCGACAGAGGAATCGCTCCTAGTTATTCGAGGCTTCGGAATCCAGACTTCGACATCGTCCTCAACGTATCTTTCTACTGCCTCTACAAGATTCATTCCTACCACACAAATCCAGGATATTGTGATTCACGAAGCCTTCAAGGGTTTCGAAGTCCGCTTTTATTTGGCGGTCATTGTCGAAAACGAGCCTAATGTTCTAGTGGTCTTCCCGGTATGTAATATCCTCAGCGTTATGTACTCAAACCTAATTTTGTGACTAGCATATGTTGCCCAAACGAGAGATCTTAGAACAGGTTTGGAGAGGTTCTCGTCGATGTCTTTACGATGCGAAGTCATGATATACCAGCCTTTGCGCCAATAAACCTTTGTTTGTGTAAAAGCCTACCTTGCTCGAACCCCGAGGTTCGATGCTCTATCAGCGAGTATATACAACCAGGTTCATTCCTGGAGGGCCGCCTTTGCAGCCTCACCCTTTGCTAGTCTTCGCTGCTTTACGACAAGTCCTTTGGCATTCTGAACCTCCACAGTCTCCATCTTGCTCTTGTCGTCGACACGGGTATATTTCCCACCAACAACAGTATCGTTTCCACCATACCAGATCTTGGCACCTCTGTTTGATCTCTTGGAATAACCCGCGTTCAGCCATTGGTTGTCGATGTCTTCCACGTCCTGGTTACCCTGACTGGCAGTCAAGTCCAGCAGAGCACCCGCTAGAATCTCATCTATCTTGCGCTTTCTCCAGACGGTCCACATTCGTTCAACAGTGCCCCGCATCCCGAATTTGCTGTCACCCTTGGCACTTCCCTTGCAGTTTGGAGGGTTGTCACCAGCATAGATCCAGTTCAAGGAATCCGCGCGACTACCAGACTTCAAGTCGGGGAAAATGCAGTCCCAAAGGACCAGGGGAGCATCATCAGCCATCGCATAGGTCGGCTTTCGCGGGTTCTTAGCAACATCCAGCAGTTCAGGGACGATAGATGGGGATTCGAGTCCCTGTCCAACTAGGAACAGGATTGCAACCATGTGTCGCACCTGGTGCCACAAGAAGGCAGACCCATGGAGGTTGAACGAGTAGACCTGAGGGATGTTTTGAGAAACCGTGTTGGGCGTCGCCACATCCGAATCGGGTACACAACCCTCTTTAGCCTGGAATCCAGGTTGGCCAACATAGCCCACGGGGCTGACCTTGGGATTGACGGCTTCGATACTAGAGTGATGGATAATGCGTTCGAAATTATCAATCTGCTTGTTGGTGTCCAGCTTGCAGAAATTCCTGAAATCATGCAAACCCTCGAAATGTTTAGCTGCCTCGCGCATAGCCTCGATATCGAGCCAGCCTTCTCGGAATTCAGCACGCGGTCCATTCCCGTTGTTTGCACGATTCTGGAATCCAATGGGCCCAGGAGTTGGAGAGAACGCCGGGTTGGTGAAGAAGTATTTATACCGGCGTTCACGGCAGGAGAAGCGGGCATCGAAACCAGGCGGCGGGTTAGGGCACCACGCCAGAACTCTGATGTCTTCCGGAAGCACCCTATTTAAAACGTTGATATAGTTCATCTCATCGGCTACATCGTCCCACTCTTTTTCGGTAGATTCCGAGTCAACGTTCATCGCATCCTCGCCCTCGGTGGGGGTCTTGGGCATAGGTCGTTGACTGCGGACCCGCAGTCCAATAACCTGCCCGAAGGCGCTCACACCCTTATCCGTACGGCCTGCTTTAGAGTAATCGCATCCATCCCAGTAAAGGTGATAGGGGCGCATGGGGACGCGCGCCGTTCTCTCGGGCGGCTCGAGATCAGAAGTGGTCTCGGGGGAGATGAGCCGCGTACGCTTCAACGCCTTCCACAGAATCTCTTCAACTGTAGGCAGAGGCGTGGTATTGCCATTTGTATGTTCGAGTCCATTGTATTCCTGGCCCAAGTATGCGAACTTGAGCGCAATAAACCGCGTTGTGTATTTGGAGGGGTCAAAACTGCGATCGACTTTTGGAGGTTTCGGGACTTTGATAAACCGGGTCGGCGGCGCGGGCGCCGGGGTGGTGTCGCTATCTGGAGGAGAGTGTGGCCGCTTCTTAGAAGTATTGAATGACTCGGTGAGAGGGACCGCGGGTTCGTGAACATCGGCAGAAATGGGTGCAGAAGAAGAGCAGGGTGTCTGCGACGGCTCTTCGGTCGGTGCAGTAAATTCGGTCGTCTGAGAGTGAAGCTGGCGCTCTAACTCTGTAATGCGCGCGATCAGGCTGGAGTTACTCCAGGCTGAGTAGTCGGGTTGTTCCCTCCTGTTGGTGTCCGCCATGGTTTCGGGTGTGGGATTGCGAGATTGGCTTAGGAATCGGGTTTGCCTGAGGACTCTTTGTAGGTTGTAACTCAGTGAAAAGAGTCTCGCAGGCGGCTTCCACATACCACGTCCAGCGACTGAGGCTGAGATTGGATTGGTGTGGACGTTGAACCGGCGGGGACCGAAATTGAAAAAGTTCCGCGGAGGCGCTGTTTGATGTATTTTTCGTATTGTACCATTGTATTATGGTGTAAATACATACATTCTATAGCCAAAGGTTTATGTATCTAATGTATACTATTGTAATAGGAGGATCTAACAATAATTCGCTACAGATATTCGTTGGCATAGTAAGTCGGGTAATATAGAATCGATAAAATTTCAAGTACAAATAACACGAGGTTAGGATTATAGAAACAATATATAAATCAACAATGTTGGATCCGCCAAGCATTGAACCTTATCACCGCAAGTCCATCTCTCTAACCTAAAACCTACCCGAAATGACATTGTGGTGAAATGATTCTTGTCCTGTAGTCAAAGCAGAGACAAGTATCTGCAAATTGTTACTTGACCGAAGGGTGCAAGTTGATCAATACCCAGCTGCACATGTCGCACAGCTGTTCTAGCATGGCTGAGGTAGATCCTCACCTGGACAGTGACAAATCGGTCTCTTTACTTCTACTCGGAGATGCTGGATGTGGGAAATCAACATTCTTGGCGTGAGTACCTAATCGCCCCATGAGCGGCGTCCCTTGAAACCGGTTGTTTGCAATCTACAAACGACCTCCAGGGTTATATAGATAATGGTATATGGAATCAAGCTAACATGATTCAGTCGGCTGAAGAGTCGAAGACCGTCCCCATCAGGGCCCCCTAATACCGACCCAAATACGCTTGAACTATTGCGAGATGGCGACCAGCCTTTTATTTATGACATCCGGTTCTCAAAAAAGAAATTCACTCTAAAGGTTTACGACACATCTAACCCAAACCAGCATTGGACAAATCTTCGGCCTGACGTGATTGTTCTAGCCTTTGATATCTCCAATCGAGACACACTTGCTGGACTAAAAGAGGTGAGTCTCATATATATATATTCAGAGCAATTGTCAACGCGTGCTGAAACTTAACGCCGTTCCTTAGTGGCGGAATGACATTACTCGTTACTTCCAGTACGGTCACGGCGAGCGCCTTCCAGTGATGATGCTAGGCCTGAAAAGGGACCTACGCAGAGAAGGCGAGGGAATTATCTATCCACAAGAAGTGAGTGACATGAGCTGGAGTCTCACGACTTCATTGGCTAACTAAGTTGTCTAGGCCTATCGTATTGCGCAAGAACTTCGTTGTGATAGATATGCCGAGTGTTCGGCTGTCACAGGCGAACTGCTCGCAGAGACGTTTGAAGATCTCGCTAGATTGGCGGCAATGGCGACGACCGAAAAAGGTGGTCAGAGTGAGGGCACCTCTTGCATTATCCTTTGATTATTCTGTTGCCAATGTTCTATCTTGTTTCCCATACCCAGACATGTGTAAACCAGCCGTGTCAATGCCCGAGAAAGGTACCTGGAGGGCTGTCTCCACACTTTAATTTACTTTGGATCAATTGATAGAGACGTTTAAGGCACCTGAGAAGAGAAAGCCACTTTATATCTATTTCCTAGGCGTTACTTGTTGTTTTCTTATTCTACTCTAGTACATGCAGTCTTGCGATATCCCGTGGGTGACATTTTAAATATAATTTGACGCGGGAGACGTCTTGAGCGTGAGCCTAGTCGATAGGGGCAGTGCCCTGAAGTGTAGACAGCATACGGAGGGCAACTCTGACCTTGTAAGGATGGCATTGTGCCCAAGCAGGTACACATATTTGATGATGCGATCAAGTCTACAGTCAACATAGGAAGGATATACCTACACTACAAAACCTACTGGACATGATACCAAGCACAACCTTCTCAGATTACTAGAATACACACAGGGAGAAACCAAGGTAACGATTAAGTCCACCTTGTGAATTGACAGCACAGGGCTTTCCCCCAGAAGCTTCGTAAATGAAAGCAACTGGATCTCTTTCCCTCATAAGCGCCAGTCAATGATTGGCATGACAATTCCTCCCCTGTGCAAAACATGGAAATAAAATAAAAAAGTGCTGGTAAGATGAGACCACTGAGGCAAAAGATTGGAAGGATCCCGGTGAAAGCTCGTTTTCTTCTGCTGTTTTTCAGTTTCTTTTGGTTGTTTGAGAATTGCACACAGGGACTAGGATAGACATGTCAAGGGAACTTGCGGGAGATTGTAATCCATTGTTGTAAATGGAGTAGATGGTGTATAAGAGAAAACAAGAGCATTTCTTCGATTCCCGAGTCCCTCCGAGGGACTCGGGAAATCGTCACAATCATCCCGGATCACTAAACTTTTGATCAAACTTCCCCCTTTTCAACGACTATCCTCGTCACGGCGAAGCAATTTACCACTTGGCCTCACCAGCAGCGGGCTGAGCCTCAGCCCACTCGGTGGTAGCGGGAGCAGAGCTGGCAGCCCAGTCGGCACCCTCGGCATCCCAGCTGGTGGCACCAGCAGTAGCGGTGGCAGCGGAGGCAGCAGCGAAGGCAGTGCCGGGGTTGCCAGCACCGGGGGCGGAGGCATCCCAGTTCTCACCAGCGAAGCCAGACTCGACGGCACCAGCACCGATCTCCTCAGCACCGGCAACCTTGGCCTCCTCGGCGATCTCCTTGTTCTCCTCGGCCTCGGGGTCGCGGTAGAAGTAGAGATCGACAACGGTATCCCACTCGGTCTCGCGGGTAGCGAGGGTACCGCGGAGACGGAGGACCTCACGGGCGAGCATCCACCAGACGAGACCGATGGCGTGGCGACCCTTGTTGTTGGTGGGGATGGCAACATCGACGAAGTCGGTGGGGGAGTCAGTGTCGCAAAGGGCAATGACGGGGATGTTGACGTAGGAGGCCTCCTTGATAGCCTGGGCATCGGTGCGAGGATCGGTCACGATGATGAGACGGGGCTCCTTGAAAGAGCGGGTGATGTAGTTGGTGAAGTTACCGGGGGTGAAACGACCGGCAATGGCGGTGGCACCGGTGTGGGAGGCGAACTTCAGGACAGCACGCTGGCCGTAGGGACGAGCGGAGATGACACAGACATCGGCGGGGTTGTCAATGGCGGCGATAATACGGGCAGCCAGGACGATCTTCTCCCTATTAAAGGAAACAAATATATTAGATACCATACCACATTCAGAAGTCCTTTTGATTTCGCGCATACCAGGTCTTGCCAATGTTCAGGACGTTGACACCATCGGCGCGGAGCTTCCAGAGGTAAGGCTCCATGTGCACCTGAAGGTTCTTGGAACCAAGGTGGCACTGAGCGGCAAGGAGCATCTCAATGTCCTGCGCGGTAGGGTTGAAAACCGGGGGGAGCTGGGAAGGGGCCATGTTGGGCGATTGATGGATTGATGAGTTGGATGATCAATCGTCTGGCTCTTGTCGTGGTGATGGAGGGAAAAAGATCAAAGCCAAGCCGCAAAATTGTTGCACTCTCACGATTCGGGAGAATTTCGCTTGCGTGCGCTAGGGCTAGGGCTCCAGGGTTTACAGGGGTGTTATGTAATCATAACCTTGGCGGGCTTTTCATTCACGTGAGTATTAATGCCTGGGGCAGCTAATATCCTAACTAGGATTAGCGTAACTAGACCTCCGGCCGCAAGATTTCCCGACGAAAGGTAATTGGAAAAGAGAAGTCGATTGTTACAATAGAGCCATCTACTCGCCAGCTACGCCCACCATGCCCCCGCGCATCTCAGTTCAGTCCTCTCTGAAGGCATTTACCGGTATGCTAGTCAAAACCAGCGATGTCAAAATGTTCAATTACCTGCGTACTAACCAAGACTCGTTTAGGATCAACCTCCGGATATAGCCCGTTGTCCAATTCGATCAACACTTCTATCAGAGCTGCGTCCAGCAAGGCTCAGGTTCGGAGGAAACATGACCCATTCATGATGGCCCAGGCACGCCAGCGCAAGGCAGCGAATGTGTCCCGCCAACAGGTTCTTGCAGAAGAACGGGGATCCTCGCTCGGGGACCCTGTCAAGAGCCAGCCTACACCATTTATCCAAGAGATGACAGCAATCCAAACAAACTCGCACATCCAATCATCTTTGACTGGGGATCTCAACTACTACTTGAAGTCGAATGAGCTGGATGCCGCCCTTGATTTCTCCAAGGATTTGACCGCACCGCTTAAAAATCCCGATCGCAACACGGCCGATCCCCAAGTTGAGAAGGAGGCAATGAACATGCATAGCCAAGAGCATAAGAATGCTCAAGAAGCAATCAACCGGATTGTAAATCTGAACAATGGAAACACCAAGGACCGCGTGCGCCTCAACATTACTAAGTGCATCGAAACATTCGGGCGACACTACACAGACTCAATTCTCCCACCAAAGCCGAAGGCTCTGGTCCATGGGGCTGCCCCTGTTCATCCGGAACGGGCCCCGCGCGTTGGACCCGATACCGGCTCCGCGGAGGTACAAGCCGCGATCTTGACCGTGAAAATCATGAACCTCTCCCGACACCTCGAGAACGCCAACAAGGACAAACACAACAAGCGTAACCTGCAACTACTAGTCCACAAGCGCGCGAAGCTGCTGCAATATGTCCGCAAGAAGGAACGTGGAGGTCCCCGGTGGCAGAACCTGATGGGGACATTGGGATTGTCTGACGCTGCGTGGAAGGGGGAGATTGCCATATGAATGTCGTTGTTTTAATAAGAGGTCTTTTGTATCTCTACATCATCCTCTTTTGTGACTGGCTGGCTTTGAAAAAGTATCAGCGTGTTACCTTGTATCATCTATCTAGGAGCTAGCGAGGGGTACTTGTTGGTCCATGTCTCTATTTCCATATTTCATCCGCAGAGCACTGTACAAATATCATTGTTTCTTTTCCTACGTCTATTTCTACGTTTATGTATAAATTGAAGTAGCCGACTTGCTGTGGAGCATATGCTCTGGAATTCAATTCAGTAACTTTTCACTAAATTGCTCTTGTAATAGCGGCTTCCAGCCCCTCAGAGATGATAGTCTCTCGATCGGCTAGGCTGTGGACATAGGCTTCGAAGAGGAGACGAAAGTCCATGGATACAGTGCCATGCATGGGCCTTTGTGGATTGTCCCTTGTAGGCTGTGGTGGTGCATCCTGATTTTCAACATCATGGACCTCTTAGCTCCTTCGACACTTCCATATCCTCTATGAATCCAACTGGCCTCTCTAGGGCTCCAAATCCGCCCCCCCTACCAATTAGTTCCACGGTAGTCGGGAATGACTAACGAAACATGCGACTTGCCGTTTAATGCAGGATACTAAATTTCCCTTCTATTCCATGGCGATTCAGGGGTATATGCCATCTGTGCCAAATGTCACGAACATCCAGCTGGCGGCCCGGATGGCTTTCATGAATACATCGACCTCACGGTCTGACTTGTTTCATGAGCGCTATTCGATTCCGTCAAGCCAGCTCTCAACGTGCGTTTTCTTTGGACTCCCGTACTTTTCCGCGTCTGATTCCGCATCATCAGGCTCTTCTTCTTCGTCAGTGCCTTCCAAATCAATCCATGAATGCTGGTACAAGGATTTTTCGCAGCGAGGATACCCCGTTGATCTTACCCATTCAAATATCCCACAAGTAGCTCCTTCCGAAAGCGATTGCGAGGAGAAATCATAGTTATAATCGCTCAGTGCAGCATATGTGATGTTGGGGGGGGAATGCGTTGTTTGGTTAGGGGTCTTGCTATTATCTTTCCCGACATACTGAATTAAATGGCCATTCGCCAATATCCATTCCCAAGATTCGTATTCTAAGCAATGAAAACATTGAGCATGTTGTCGGACCGTTAAGTCTGTGTCGCAAAGTTGTGTGTCCCCAAAGGGCTTCCAAGGCCATATTGGAGGATGATCATGGCTACCGCAGGCAGTAATAAACAGTAGGCGGCATTCGTCATCGCGGCGTATCGATTCACCGTTGCTGGTCCCCATGTCACAGGTCATAAATGTTTGTATTGTTGTGGCCCAGGCTGAAGCTGGAAGATCCAAAGCCATCATTCCCGCTCGTATATCGCGCAAGACAGTCCTTGCCAGATCTGTGAGAATTGCACCCAGCCAGAGGGTCCTGAGTAGAGGGATTCGATTTGCCAAAATGTGGCTAATTCATTCTTTCTAGGTGAAATGAAATCGATAATCGCAAAAGCTGGATTCAGCCAGGCGCTGACAAGGTTGCACTCAATAGCTGGATTGAAAAAGGTGCTGTATAGAAGAGAACGCATACCCCACGTATTGGAGCTTAACGTCATGTACTTAGGAAGCAATTCGTTATGCTCAATGAAAAGATCTGGAATGGAAACTGGTGAGCCACCAATACACTGTATTGGTTCTAGCCGAGAAGCTTGTCTTAGAGGCGGAAGTGATACTGTTCTCCCCCTTAGGAATGGAATGTAGAGGACCCCCGCAAGGGCGACCGAGCACTGAGCGTAAAGCCAGTGGTACACACAGAAACGAGAAAGGTAGTTGAGAGCGACCCCAGACAATGGGGCTTCTGACTTAGTGCCTAAAAAGTCCTTAGTGGCTAAGGTAAATCTCCTCTTCTTTGACGAGATCGACCATGGTGACAAATAGACATGGCCATTATACTTGGCGGTCGCATCCCAGCCATCGTTAGAACACAAAATGGCCCGCCACCAGAGGACTTCCTCCTCACAAGCATCGTCGCCGATAACAATTTCAGCCATGGGTTGATTGTCCGGCTGCGGCAATGGACCCTCCATCCCATCCGAAGTGTATCCCATATGACATTCGTGGTCAGCAGAGCGACCAAGCAGCTCAACCCATCGAGCAGATATTATATAGGCCCATGCAAAGTAAAGAACTGATAGATAGTTTCCCTTGTCATAGCCCGAGAGTCCCTGAACTCCGGGCCAGTCTGACAGAGGAGAGTCTTCAGACAATTCCACATGCAATCGAATGCCAACTGCTAACAGAAGTTGCTTAGACTCGTCAGACGAAGCAATTCAATCACCGAGGAAAGGCGGGGTCTGGCTGACGAGAGGTCTCATGTTTATGGCTTGCCGGGGGAGTAGGTGTTCTTTGTTCTCGGTAGCTAAATAGGAAGTCCATGTCATGAGACTCCCCTGAAGGACCTGACTGAATTCATCAACACCTGGGCGCAATGCGTCGCCCATCATCGCACACCGGCAAGCTGAATGCAGATATGCAGATGCTGCGTGAACCGCCCGGGAGGGTGGTGGGGACACTGTTTATAGTCGGTCGAAGAACAAGGAGTGGGTGCAGAAGGACGAGTTAATGTCCACTCTTATGTATCTTAGTTGGAAGTCGGAAAGTCAAGGTTGAATTAATGTGGCGCATCCGAGGTGCTGTTCCTGTGGCGCGGTGAGTGGCTTTTTTTTTCTTTCTTTTGCTAGCCGGCCTACGGCGGACGATAGCGGAAACAGGGAAAAAGTAGGCATCGGAGTGATTTGTTTATACAGAGTGCACAAAGGAAAAAGAAAACGTGGGATCGCGCTGGTTCCACACATTTCCTTGGCAAACAAGTGATCCCTTATCAATGTGGGGCTCTCAGAGCAAGACCCGCACGAATCAGAAACCGCTTCACGCTTGTTGTCACGACACGAGACTCTGACGTCGGAATCGCTTGTCTAAAGAGCTTGTAGGCGGAGACAGCTACAAACGTTCGCAGAATACGTTGCTCATCGATATTAAATCAATTATATATTTCTCTATATTCCTAATAATATTTTTCCCAAATATTACTATTAGAAATAAAATCTATAGTTCTGTAAAGTATATATTTTAAAACTAGGCTTTCTCAATTCTATTTTATAGAAATTACTTAAAATTTCCTACTATAGTAGGCGATATTATTAAGACGATAGTAGGGAAAGTGATATGAAAGTAGGGTAACTTAGTGGGTAAAGACTTAATAACAGGTATGTACACCTAGAAGGGCCAACCATGTACGGATGCATAAATCCTATCTTGGCTTGGCATCCGGGTCTCAGCATCTTTTACCCTTGCCGCCCCCTCTTCAAGCAATCAAGCATAATCCCCGCATGGAAGAGGGCTCTGTAGGGAAGCTTTCATCTACAGTGACGCGGCCAAGGTTGTCACAAGTGAGAACACCATATTTTAAGTACTCTGCAGCATCCATGCGGGTGTAAAGAACTCTTGATTTGCAAAACTAACTAAGCAAGGACAGATTTCGTATCGCAATCTGTTTATATAACATATCATGTGCTTGTCAATGCGCTGTCGCTTCGTCAACCCATCTCTGTTTAATTCCGACAAATAGTACAACATCCGAGAGTGGTGTGATTCGTCAGGGGGTTCACGCATACACATAATTATTTCCCTCTAGTTTTGGAGATAAGGACCCCAAGGAGACGGTTCATTGTCGCTCATCCACCTCTTTTCATCCTCAGACTCAGAAGGAGGAATCCTGAGACCATTGATGTGCACAAACGCGCGTTCGAGCTCCTCGCCGTTGACCTCCCAATCATAGCCTTTGTCTGCAATAAATGGCTTTATGGCGCTGTGGGCGGCATTCATAAAGCGAGTTCTCTCGGGGCTCTCGCCAGGAGGAAAGTGCCTGGCGATATGGCTGAATGTAGCCCTGATAAAGGGTTTCTTCCCTTCTTTCGCCTCCTTAACAGAATTATCAGTATTTTGAGCATCAGTGTAAACCCCTTGGACTTACACATGAAACCCCAGATCGGTACATGGTGCCTGCTGGCATCTCAATGAATAAGACAACAACGTAGAAGGCGGGGATAACATGTGTATATATCGAGGTAATTGCCTTTGAGAGTTGCTCTTTGTGATCAGGATCCGTGAAGGTACCTGTCGGGTGATAGATTCTCCAGTCCGGCATAGTGGAAGTGAATTGAGATGAACAAAATTGTATAAAGGTTATAAAATGTGTATGAACAAGAGACTGTCCGTGTCTACAGAGGAAGACGAGGTGCTTTATAGCACCCAGAGGCAGTTAGTTTGCAATGTTTGTCCGTCTCTTCACTCCCAGGAAGGGAATGAGTGATATTCGAGTCAGTAGCTGAGGATTAGTGATCTATACTTGACTCAGACTTATAGATTATTTATCAGGCCGAGGAGAGCGGAGTCGTTTCAGTTCTAACTATATACAAGATTAATAAACACGAAGTCTTGGGGTTCATGTATATGTAGATCTCGCCACGACCCGCATAGACTTGGAACCAGACCGACTCGCAACCTGCAGGTTGCGAGTCCCTATCTTGGACCCAGTGGGGGTCTTAGGTGGGTGAGAGGATTGGTATGGGTCACCCAAGTTGCCCGGGTGGGTCCTTGTCACTGCATATTTTATGCAGTTTTTCTCTGTTTCTTAGGGTATTTGACTTTCAAGATTTGACGTACATGAATTAGTTCTTTAGGCTCAGGCATTATATTTCCGCGGTCAGAAATATAGGGTTCTCTTATTATGGCATTGGCTTTTTGCCCCCAATTACGGTTTTTCTCTAACTAAAATAACAAAACCCGCTACTGATGTTCATGGTACAATACCTGGTTTCAGCCATATATCCGGACTTAGACTTTGACATATACCATAGTCATTCTGCGACCAAGATCGTAAGAGAATTCGCGGCGCATTTTTATATATCAATACATTCTAAAAATCCTCGCAAAATACGCAAAGTAGACTAGTATTTCATCTTGTGGCTGTCGAGATAACATCGAAGAAATCCTTCAATTACCCTATAAGGGATATTCTTAAACCAATGTTGAGTATCAGGTCCAGTTTTTGCGTGAACCGAGCATTATTTGTAAGTGACCCGAAACGAAGTAAGTGAGAGAGACAGATCAACCAATATTCTGAAATTGAGTTCTATATGATTTAGATATACCTTTGTAGCATCGGCATGATCGCTGTTGACTTACGTATCTGGTTATTGAACGAATAAGTTCCAGTCGATCTCAGTAGGCTCAGCGCGAGTTTTCTTTGGCATCGTGGAAAATCAAGCTTTTGTCAAGTATAGCAATCTCTCGTAGAGAGAATTAGACCTGAGGATGACCTTTAACTAATAATTCAAGGCTTATTTACACCTTTGCTCTATGATTTCCGCGTCGGGCGTCTTGTGTGTATGTACATGTATTATAGAAAGTTACGCTAATCCTAATTCGGCTACCATCTTGGCGCCTGAAGCACCAGATGAAAACACCACGATTCTCCCTGTAAAAGCCACGCACAATCTTGGCCTATCATGGTCTTTTCATCGTCACCACGTTTTATTCCGTACATCTATCCGGGGACGGAGTACGGAGTATGTGGGGAGAAGTTGGATCCGATGTACGGAGCATGGAAGAGAAAAGACATAATGCATCAATGAAGTAATCAGAAATAATAGAATGAGATGAATAGAGAAAATCTGCATATCAGAGAATAGCAATAATTGTATCATTGGAGTCTCCTTGCGACCACATGCATTACACCGCCATACAAAATATTCTGCCGGGTCGCGCCTTCCAGTTCTGAAAAGTTACATAGTTAAGCTCGAGACCTAGCAACGACTCCTTCCTTTTTCATTTGGTTATCGCGTCTCGTGTTGTTTATATTTTCTCTTCTCTTGTTTTTTCTTCTTCTCTTCTCTTCTCCTCCCCATCACCAAAAGTTACCATCCAAAAGCCCATTTTGGATCTCTCGTGAGAGTCTCTGTGATCGACTCTACCTTGTGAACAGTTACATGTACCTGAGATATTTAGATATCTCTGACTTGCTTATCGTACCTGAATCACCTTTCACTCACTTTTGCCTCACCTACCCCACCCCTCTCTACTAACCTCGCCACCCCCTCCTCCATCTTGCGCGTTTCGCCAAGATGAGACTGCGGTCGAACCACGTTCTTCCGCCAATTTCGGAGTACATCCCACGCCGCCGCCGTCAGACGCGGAGTGCATCCGCACAGGCTGGGACTGAAGCAGGCCCCGAAGTCGCCGCCGAGACTGCGACAGAGGTTGCGCACGAGACTGTGCCAGAGGCACAGTCTGCTGAAGAGAGGCCCGCCCCAAAGCGGAAACCAGCCAAGAGAGCCGGCCGGAAGAAGGTCAGTTCAGAAACCAGATGTCACCACTGTTCATAACTAACTCAGGCTTCTAGAAGGCTGCGCCAAAAGGCAAGAAGCCCGCGGCTTCCACGGAGACTGAAGCCGCCGAATCCCAGGAAACCTCCCTTGCGCTCATTCCATCCGTAGAGCAACCTGATACCCGTACGTTGCCCCCAAAGCCCACCAGAGCTCCCGCTCCCAAGCGCATGGTCAGAGGACGAGACATTTCGGCGGTCCTTCGATATGGCAGTGCTGGCGATCTCCTGAAAACGGAACGTCGGGATCCGGCTCCCTCTCCCCCGCAGACACCTGTGAAGCAGTATGCCTGGCCTCCTGGAATAGCTTACAGCAAGCTAAAACGCATCCCCTGGTCACTCCCCTGGTCCCCACCGTCTCCTCCGAAAGCCTGGCCACATTTACGCTCACTGCATTTCTCTAATACCCTGGATGAACCCGAGCTGACCCGCACGGAAGAACTATCCTCTAGGAAACGGAACCGATTGCCCGAAGAGGACCCCCTCGCCGTCGAAACGTCACAAGTTAACACCCGGCTTCGAAAACCGTCCTCGTGGCAGCTCTCGCAGGACGTATGCGGATCGCGCCCGGCGACGCGAAGCAGAAAGGGATGGACGTATCGATCGCACCATTTACCGTTTCCCCCAGCTTTTGGCTCAGCAAGGTGAAGATTCGAGGTCTGACAATTCGAGCCCTCCGGCCACTCATGCAAGCGAAGAGACCACGCCACGTGGTAATCGCATTGTTCCGTTCTCTTCATTGCCTTCTGCACTCCCACCGAATCAAAATCAGAACCAGAACCAGAACCAGAATCGACATGGCTGGCGACAATGGATATTCAGCTCAGTGACTGGTCTTTGGCGACGAGACAATGCGCCCCAAAATGCAGATACCCCACAAGGTAGGCGCCCCTTATATCGTGGTATCTATTTCCAGTGGCTAACATAGTGATTCTAGTGGCCGAGCCTCAACATCCAACCGCAAATGAATCTTCATCTTCCGTCGCAACACCCTCATCAGCTCCACCATCCTCCTCCCTTGTGCAACAAAGAAATTTCCAAACCCCCACTCCGCGCCAGCGTATTGCAGCATCGCGACCCTCAAACGCGCGTTTGACAGCCAGCGCACGCGCTCCACAAATCACCAAAAGAAAAAAAATACTCCTATGATTTGGACCCACCCGGTTTCGACCCAGAGCTGCTGGCGCGCATGCGTGCTAGGCAGATAAGTCCCGAGGAGCTCCAAGTTGTGACTTCACCAGACCAAGTACGTGAGCGCTACGAGAACGAATGCAAAAAGCGCAAGCGATCACCCGATGTCATTCCACACCCTCCAGGATGTAGTTACGGGTTTGACCCAGATTACTTCGTCCTCGACGAGGACGATGAGGATGATGACTTGCCCATCGTCGAAGACAGACGCCAGGATACCAAAACCAAACAAGCTACCGTCAGCGATGCACCGGAAGAGGAACATGTCTCCAAGCGTGCGCGCTCTAACAATACCCACATGGAAAATGCACCGGAAGTGGAGCATGTCTCCAAGCGTGCGCAGTCTGACAATACCCACATGGAAAATGCACCGGAAGTGAAGCATGTCCCCAAGCCTGTGCACTCTGGCACTGCCCACCTGGAAAAGTACAAGGCAAATGCACCACTACCTGAAAATACCGCCGAAGAACTTCGCAAGGCTCGTGAGCAGGCAGAACAGTACAAGCCTAAGACTCCTAGTCGTCTTCGAGCTGCCCACCGCTTTTCTAGTAGCTGCAGCGATTATTACCCCGAGGAGGAGACCATGCGTCGCTGCAAGATGAGGAAGACCTCACTGGCAAAGGCATGCCCTACCGGTGATTTGAACAACATTATCTGGCCTGAGACCGAACCATGGATCGAGCGCTTCGATTGGGATCTCCCCGGTCTTAAGAAGACCCTCAGCCTTGCATACCCCCTCAGGAAAGATGAGCTTTGCGAGAACTACCATCAATTCTTTATGCACAAGCTTGCTGAGAGGCGTGCTCGGCACTAAAAACCCAAAAACCAAAAAAACAAAACAATGGAATTAGTCCAGGGTTTCCCTGGCCCCCCTTCTCAGGCTGGGGCCGGGGGGTTCCTTGGCCTGCCTTTGAAGGCTTGGGCTAGGGAACCCCCTGGAATAATTCTCAAGACAGCAATTTCCAGACAGCAATTTCCAAAAAAGAAAAAAATGAGGAATCAGCTCTTTGCTATTCCTTGGCCTGCCTTGAAGGCTTGGGCTAGGGAAACCCCTGGAGTGATTCCCAAGAAAGAAAGAAAATCCAAAGAGTCATCTCTTTGCTTGTACTTAGCGCTACCAAATGAACCCATGTATGAAGTCTTAATTAACTATGTTCGAGTTTCTCCTAATTCCCCTGTAAGGCTTGATGGCGCGTATGTCTTTGCTTCACACTATATCCATTCTGTTTTAACTCTCTCTGGTTTTTGGATATTCAAAGTAGAAAGAAAAGAGTCTGTTATTCTCATGTAAAAGGACTAGACTTTATTGTGAATATATGCATCCTCTAGAATAATACGTTTTAAAGCCATAAGACTTCTGCATGTATACCACAATAGGCTATTTGGACGAGTGAATGAGTATTCCAAAAGGTCAAGTCCCTCAGAGCTGTCATCCGTTTGAGTTAACATTCAAACTTTCCTAATAGCACAATGGAGAAGGTATTGTGACGGAAGATGAAGATTCCGGCCTCTCCACGTAGAATATCGAGTCGGCTTCTTTAGTCTCATCACTGCAATCAGAACGGATATGGTGGAGGCGTGCTTATGGAAGTAGCAAGCCTTTCGATGATTTCCTGAGATGGTTGAAATAGTCCAGGTCCAGCTGGGCCCATTCATAAAAGGTCATCAACTTCGACACACCTGATTTAATGTGATTGGCCAAACTGCAGGCTGCTGAGAAACACGCTCCAAAACAAAGAAAGCATCGAAACCATAACAGAAAGCGGGATAGATGGGTTTTGTAAATCCGCGTCATGTCCCCGGGCTACAATCCACGCCACGAAGAATGCTAGCAAAGGTGAAACACAGACAAAATTGTAGAAAAGGATCCAACGTAGGCTGATGATCTCGCGTGCATAGATTCCCCAGAAGTCTTCACGTTTATCGCCTGCCTCTTCAAGTTCGGTTCTTTTCTTTGGGAGGAGTCTCAAAATGTCAGAGGAATGGGCCCCTAGTTTCCTACATTTGTGATGTAGGTGGAGGAGTGGTCGTGGTGTGTGGCAGGCGTAGAAACGTTTCGTGAATTCGTGCTCGGAGATTGGGGGAATGGTGTCCATTGGTCTTGGATTATACTCGTAATCAGTATTTCCATGACCAGGGAACGAGTCTTTCATTTTCAGTGCGAATTCGTGGTCATCGAACTTTTCAAGCTGTGGTTTTTATACTCAACGATTATCCCGAAGTACCAGATAGGGTGCATTTACCTTGTAAAAATCACAATGAGAGTATCTCCAAACGCTGAACCGGCCACGTAAAGTACCTCTTAGGCGGAAATACTCTTTTCTCATTGTGCTGAAGAATGTTTGGCAGTTTATGTTGCTAACGCAGATTTGTGCGAGTCTATAATCTCCGCCCTGTTTTACAAGGAAGAGGACGTGGTACCGAATGGTGGCCATGTTGACGATGTTCGCCTTGGGACCCGAGGATCGACGATGAACTGAAGGATTAGAGGAACTGCCTAGGTTTTTCCCGCTATGACCTTGGTGGGATACTGGGTTGGATATCATATTATTATCTGGGGCGCTGGAAGGGCGAGTCGGGTCAGACTGAGTATGTGACCCTGGGGGTTGCGGATTTTGGGTTGCCACAGTCTCCTTTGGAAGACTTCTGATTATGGAGTGAAGACGTTTGGCAAAGGTGTCTGGCACTTCTGCCCATCGCTCTTCACCACATACCTGCACAGATTAGGACCTGGGTCTACAGCCGGGTAGGGTTGTATATATGAACACTCACACACTTCCACCGTAATCGTATTTCCGCTTCTCCTAGTGGTCTCTGGCAATGAAGCAATGGCCACCAGTCCCAACGCTCTCCGGTCCAGCGCTCAACTGCATGTTGATAGTGGCTTAAGAGTGTGATAACTAGAGAAATATTCTGATCACGTCCGAATTGAATCTCGTGGGGATGCACATGTTGCAACTCTGTGACTAAACTCCGCAGTTTATACCGGGAAACATCGGCATGGTTTTTATGACCTGGAGTTGACCACTTCATCACCAGATCTCGAACCCGAGAGTATAGCGAGGGTTGAACAAACTCTTCGAGCCGACGGCGAAAGATTTGGTAGGCGGCGCTTTCTAATATGAAATGTTTCATTTGGTCCAGATTTTGCAAAGATCCCTCATACGGCTCATCTTCGCCAGCTTCCTCTGTCACGGAGTCTTGGTCACTTTCCTCATCGGGATTTGCGATGTCGCCCCTACGTAGATTTTGGAGGTAAAATTCTACCTTCATCTCATGACTTAGACGGGTTTCATCTGATGCGACATCTGTATCTAGAATGTGAAGTTTGAGAATTCCCTCTTTGTCCGTAGTTGTCATGGCGAAAAGCTCGCGGGTGATCATGGTCGAATATGAGTTAACAAAACTCCTTAGATCTTGGTGAGAAGCGCTGAAGATATCTGTCTTGAGATCATTCGCAAAGTGTTTCAGCAGTCTCCGAAAGTTGTTTCGCATCCTCTCGTATCCAATCGTTTCATTTGAGATGCCGACTGAAAGGATTGAAACCAGAACTCCGTCTTCGCACAGCAAATTTGCAAACTGCCGAATGAGCAACGAGTTAATTTCCTCTTTTCCAGAGTCCAATGAGCTGGTGCTGGGAATGGACATAGGAAGAGAAAAGACTGAGGCGTTCTCAATAGATGAAGATGAATCGGAATCTTCAAATTCCACATGTTTATTATGTGTGACAGGCCCTGAGGACGGGTTTAGAGCTTCGAAACGCTCAAGCCCGAAGATCGGCTTGGAAATCTCTATCATCTGTACCTCGAGCTCGACCTCTCCTAACTGACCCTGGTTCCGATTCGTTGAGGTCTGGTTGGCAATATTCGTCGGTGTGTCGGGATGGTCCTCGCTTAGCTTTATCTTGCGAGCCTCCATCGCCTGCAGTTCTGTGGTGGCTGGCATGTCGATCTTAGCCAAGCGATGAACGATCTCCATGGCCGAGTTTCTCGTGTTGTCATGTCGATGGAGAGAACTGCCTTTCTTTAACATAAAGCCCCAGAACGCGGGCTCGTTGATCAAATAGTTTTCACGCTTGACGCCCTTCGTAGTCGATATCTGGTCCCACATAGTTGTGACCAGGATGACTTTCTTAAGGAAGTCCTGGCCACATAGCTCGTGGAATATCATTAAGTTCCTTTTCGCCGAAGCTTGCATACGAATATCCGTAATGCGGTGAAGGTATATAATCCCGTTGAGTCGAATGTGCTTCCTATAGGAATTTTCCAGCCACGTCTTGAGCTCCTCCAGGACCTCGGAATCGCTTTTGATATCGTCGAACCCAGGCGTATCGATAAGATAGACCGTGCGGCTAGGCGATAAGTCGTATGCGTATACGTCGATTGTGGAGGTGCCTAGCTACTATTAGGATCTTTATAGGCTAACACTAACCTATCGATTTTGCTCACATGCATTGAGGTTGTGGGAGATCTTAACGGGTTTCCCAGAATATTTGGAGATAAATGAGCTCTTGCCTGAACCGGTAGCGCCCAGTATAGCAATACAAATATCATTTGGTCTATTCCCTAGATGAGATAGGTGCGGCCTTGACTAGGGATTTTTGTTTTTGCAAGTTACTCACCTTGGATCGCGGCTAGGCTGGCTTTGCCGCGAGGAGCGTCTCCCTGATAGAAGTTAGAGACAATTATCTTTTATACTTGGAGACACGGCGCGTACCAGTGACAGACATCCTATACGGACTAGAGCTTTCTGGACAGACTTCGAATGCAGTCGATTGATGGTTTTCAGTGGAGTAAGATGGATGGTTAATTTAAGGGAGTAAGCACTTAACCCTAAGCAGCAGTGTTCCAAGGCAACCGAGTGGGGCCGCTATTTAATTCGATGGTTATATATTACATAAGTGCTTAATTATGCACATAATACACGGGTACTCCCGAGGTCTCCACTAAATACCTATTCGGGACACAACAGGACGGTGCCTGCCAAAACATGAGGTTTTGTAGAGTTCAAATGTTTGTAGGTCTAAAAAAAAAGACTCGTCGATAACGTGTTTCGTACCCCTGATTCATATGTCAACAGCCCTGAAATAATTACCGGAAATGATTAAAGCAGTGGACCCCATAGCTCCGCACCCCATCTCGATCAATCTGGACCTCTTAAGGTGCGAAAAAAAAAGAGACAAAAAAACTGTCAGTCCGCCTGCAGTATTGTATGTAAATTGGAAGGGTAAATTACCTACTCTCCTAATAGGAGAGGCCCTTTAGGGATAATATATCGATCCTTAGTGCTCCATTTAGCCTACGTTATTTTTTTAGTACAAAACGGGAAGGTGCGAAGGTCTAGTTTCTTGAAGCCAAAACGGGACGGCGTAGTGTGACTGATAGTTAGAGCTGATTTATGTTGCCCTGGCCTATACGCAGCATTTTACCGAATTTGCTTTTTTTTTTTCTTTCTAAGCCATGCCCCAGCCCTGCCCGCTGGTCGCTAATTACCCCGTCGTTGACTTCAACAGCCCTACGGAGAACCCCATTCCGAGGCCTATGCATTACATGACTTCTAAAGGGCATGCAATCTGTGAGAAACCCAGCGTCGGGCTAAGGACAAGGGCGACTCCTGACTTTTCGATACAATGACCAGCACAAGCGAGGAGATCTCCCAGAAAATACTAAAACACCTTGATCAGCTCCATAGCCTAACATCCTTGGACAGCCTGATCTCCTGCGGAAGAAGTACATCCCCAACATGCAACCATACCACCTCTCCGGCCCGGCGTTCTCAGCTCGCTTTGCTTGGCTCAATCGCTTGCACCCGGTGTCTCGCTGAGCCGTGTCAAAAACTTCTGCGCGCGAATCTTTCCATCTTTAAGACCCTTTAAGCCTTCAGATAATCCCTCGAGGCCGTTTTTGCCTATCGTGTAAGGATGACCTGTGAGCCAACCCTCGCGCAAACCCCGGGCAAATGCCGCGCCCCATGTCACGCCAATGAGCTTGTCATTCTCACCCTCGTAGTGAACCTGCCCGACCATGGCAAAAACGATATCAACACTCAGATCAGAGTCTTCAACCTCAGTTTTGAGTAAGATGTTAGTCACCTTTGGCCTCCGACCAGTAGCGTCCGGCGGGCCAGCAATGACCTTAGTAAGGAGCCTGATCGTGTCATCTTCGGAAACGCTATCAAAAGCCTTCCAGCAGCGGCCGTCGGGAGCACCTCCCTTCTTAACAGCTTCCTGGATCGCTTTGATCAGCTCCTCCCTAGTAGGATAAGCTGTGTAGTCGACGAGGACGTCTCCCTTGCTTTCATCGAGAAAGGGCTTGATAAATTCGCTACGCTTGCTACCAACTGCAATGATAGGATGGATATTGGCGGCCGCTGCAAGTTTGATACCGAAAGCTCCTGTGGCAGTACTAGCTCCATAAATGATGAGAGGACGCTTAGTGCCCTCCTTGCCTGCGACCTTGGAGAGTGCTGACCAGGGCTCCGGTAGCTCAAGCTCCTGGAAGAGCACGCAGGCGGATGTGTAGGCGGCCAGAGGAATCGTCGCAGCCTCCTCGAAGGTTGTTGAGTCCGGAATGTGGAAGGTAGTGTAGTAGGGTGCAATGGCGTACTCGGCGAAGGACCCATGTGAGGTCATCATCTCGTGGAAAGCGGCCACGCGGTCACCTTTGTGGAATCCGACAACCTCCTCTCCCACGGCTTCCACGGTACCGGCGACATCGTCACCAGTGTTCGAATCCGAGCCTATCATGGTGGGGATCTTCCAATCCTTCGGGTTGGTACCTTTTAATAATTCGTGTTAGATGCCGATCAAACAATTAGGACGGCGTATATTGACTGCTGCAGTCTTAAAATCTATTACTTACCGGCGATGATAACTTTGATCAACACATGGCCAGGCCCCGGCTTTGGGATAGGAGAATCGACAATGTCGACTGATGTGTCCTTCCTAACAATCGCTTCCTTCATGATGAGAATTTCCTTACGCTTTCAGGTTGCTGAGACACGCAAATAGCTTAGGATGTAGGCTACTAGTTATATAATCTACAGAATACCCATGTGTAACCAACAATGACGTCTGCTTCTGAACCAGTTTGTCATCCTGGAGGTCCACTAATTTCTTGAATCTAGATTTCCAGGGCATCTTACCCTTGAATTCTTGCTACGCTTTTTGACATTCATCTCCAGATATGGCTTTTGAGTAAAAAATGCGAATAACCTACCAAAATGAACTCTAGAGAGGTTGGAACAGCTCACATGTCTCATTAGCGTCGACGTCGTTGAGGTTTGGTGGGATGCCGGTGGAATGCTGGTGGGATACCAGCCGGCATTGGCCGGCAGTGGGCGACCGGTAGTGGGCGGCCG
Organism: Penicillium cf. griseofulvum; assembly: GCA_028974015.1. Taxonomy (NCBI): domain Eukaryota; kingdom Fungi; phylum Ascomycota; class Eurotiomycetes; order Eurotiales; family Aspergillaceae; genus Penicillium; species Penicillium cf. griseofulvum. The sequence goes on from JAPQKP010000001.1 coordinate 3,819,029, forward strand.
GCAGGCTAGCTATTGGGATCCACAAATCATGGCCGAATTGCTATATCTCTTTTACTATTATAAATCGAGAAGAGGGTGTGGAATTGGTTAGAATAAAAGGATTACTTCCAAGTTCATTCTGTTGCTTTCTACTATATACAGCCTCACCAAGGGGCTAGGTTACATCTATTGTGGTATCATACACGATAATGTACAGCTATTCCTGATAGTCGAATCCCTAGCGACATAAATCCGAATTCAGTGAATCCAGCCACGCTATGATAGCATATCCAACCAGACTGGTGATGCAAAAAGAAAAAAGAAATACATCCAATCAAAACTCGGACTGCGTCCGGAAGTCGATAAGCTTGGAACCCAACGCGGCGATATAGCGTAGAGCAGTCGGTTTTGTGAGCTGAACAGGAAGTCTCAAGTATCCGACAGCCATCGAGAATGATGTAGTGAGTAAATGGGGGAAGCATAGTAACTCAAAGTCCAGCTTTAGTCGAATTTCAATTCATCGATAGGGAATTTCTCTTCCTTGCCAGCAATAAGACTACCATACTGGTTGTACACCGGATCATCTGGGTCATAAGTTTCCTTACCCCAGAGTCCGAGATCATCGTCAAATAGATCTCTTTCTTGGCCATTGCAGACCTCAGAAAGAGTGATCCAGTTCTCATCATCTGTCCAGATCCCACCTCGACCTCCGCGCACCTCCAACCAGTCCTGTCCGCCTAGCAGTGACGATTGTGCTGCGTCGAACCCGTGCGAGTCGCGGACATATTTGCGCAGTAGCGCCCGTCCCCATGGGAAAAACCACATATTCTCCCACCATGTGTTGCGGAGCTTGGGGTCGCCATTAAGATGGGCGAGTACCGGAACCGAGGCGGAGTGGACATTCGTCATTAGCGAGATATTGTGCCAGGTGTGCTCGCGCGGGTTCGGGAGCTTGTCCAGTGTGGCATTCCATACTGGTCTCTGGGTTGATTCATTTGCGAAGCGGGACTGGATGAATGGGTTGGGGAGAGTGGCTATGTCCTGTGGTAGGAGGAGGCGGTGTTCGCGCGGGACACCGTGTTCCAGCTGCAACGCGGACATTTTGGTGATGTTGCCGAATTTGACCCACTCGACATCCTTGCGGGACATGATCTGGTTGAAGAAGAGTTGTGACTCGAAGTCGACGCCAATGCCGAATTCATAGCGGCGACCTGTCTCTAGCCGGAGCCTCAGTCCGGTGATGTTTGCTGCATCTGATATGCCCACCATCCGGTAGAGCAACTCTTGGAAGTCATTGCCTGTTCGCCGCCGCTCCAGTTCTCTGACCACCTCTTGTCGTCCGTACATCTGTGTCAGGGCCAGGTAATCTCCAGACTTGTTCGAGCCCAGCTCAATATGCCGCAAGACCTCGTCGTAGATCAGACGCAGATCCGCAGCCTGACCAATGACCGCTCCGGGGTTCAACCAACGGGGTCGGTTCAATGATCCATCCGGGTATGTATCAGTCTTCCAGCCATATACATCCGGAGGTAGAGATGACTCAGGGACAGATGCGCAACCGGGGTCGTCCAGCAACCCGGGGAAGCATATCTTGCTCGCACCAAAAAGAATGCGCTGAGTGTATTTCTGTACCACCTCAGGCGCAGCCCCAGGCTCTTGGCGCTCCACTTCTGCGAATCCAAATTTGTTCCGCAGCTTTTGGTTGTTCGCCCTTATGATAGCCTGGAATCGCTCCACTAGGACCTTGGGCGGCAATTGGAAGAAGCTGTCTGCGCCATCGACCATCAGCACAAAGTCGCGGTCATGCACGGCCTTGCTGTCTCGGATGTAGTTGCGCACCCGCGTGATCTTGTCCACCATGCGCTCGGCCTCGGTCGCTCCTGGAGAATTATGCCCGTAACCGACCAATGTGGGCGGCGGATATCCAAGGATCATAGCGGACGTGAGCGTTCGGCAGACTCCGCGCGAGCCCTGCGAGGCTGGGACTAAGACATGCAGGCGCGGGTTGGGCTTGTCCAGACCGTGGGGGACGGTATCGTTGACATTAATATCGGTGCGAGGAGGGAGGATGACCTGGGCGTCTTCCGGGCGCTGGGGGAAAGGATGGCGTGAGGGAAACTTGGTCCAAAAGTCCGGTTCAACTCTCTAGGTAGATTGTTAGGTTGGTCACAAGTGTTGGAGCAGAAAGCCTTACTGTTGAAGAATACCGCAGCATAAAAAAGAAGAAGAACAATGCAATCACTGACAAGCCAACTGTCTTAATCCGGTTTATCCGTGACCGACGGCCGTGCCACATAGTCGATTTAGCATCTTGAAAGTGTAGTGGCGTGTCCTCCGACACCATCATGCGAAAAAATAGAGTCGAATCAGGTACTGATTAAAGCAATATGGAACATTGTAAGATGTCAATCAAAAATAGAAGAAACCAGGAACGCCAAAGGGGAAACGGGAAATACGCAATCGTCTTCGAGAGATCGGCGTAACGTTTCCGGTGCCACATCTGGGCACCTCGTAGACGTTACTAAGCTGTATCAAGTTGATGGACTATGTAGTTATATATTTATTCTACTGTGAGACATCTGGATATATTTCTTATATCACTCAAAACGGCTTAAAATATATAGAATATTATACAACTAGGTCCAAGTCTCCAGAGAGCCAGCTCAACATCCCAGAACCCATATGTACAATAACATCGTCTCATTCCAAGTAGATTTCCTCTCTTAAACGCTGCAAATTCCGGAACAGTCCGCCGGCCGGTGCCCCACTGTCACTATCCCGCCGAGCCTCAGACCTGAACTTCTGTCGGTTCTGATCTTGTTGGTCCAAGGTGCGCCGTCGATCCTCCACGATATTCGCTAGGCTATCCACGAACCGATTACGCGCTTTTTCCTCCGCCGATGTATTCCACACAGTCGCGAGGGTCCGGAGAGCTTCAACGCGGCGGGTGGCAGCCTCCAGCCCGGCGTATCCTCCGCCTTTGCTGTCGAGTAGCTCGGTCACTTCTGTACGTAGCTTCTTCATCATTTCTTGGCCCTTTTCTTCGCGGTCTTGGCCTTCGGGACCGAGGTCTGGCCCTGAGACGGAGATGAAGGATGATGAGAATGAGATTTCGGATGGGGGTAGCGGCCAGCTCATTGCGTCGCCGAAGGTCTGTACAACGTCTTCTAGGCGCGATCGCACCTGGCTCAGTATGCGGAGGTTCGTTATGTATTCTGGGTCTGTCGGGACTGGTGTTTTCTTATCGTCTGGGTTTGTTGTTGACTCGTCTTCTTTCGTTGGCGCATCCTCTTCTGTTGAGGGTCCCGGGACGAACTTTGCTATGTCGTCATGTAGGACTTCGGTTAGGGTTTCGGATAGCCCGATTGTCTCGCCTCGTAGAACTTCAACTTCGTAGGCTAGTCGTCCACCGCTTCGGAGGATTTCGTCGGTGAGTTGAGACAATGTGCTCGAGAGACGGATGTTTTGGGCGCTGATTTGGGAGAGAAGTGACTGAACCTGCGTGGAAAGCTCTGCTAGGGGCACAGACCCCGGTGACCGAGAGGCATTTGGTTGTGATGATGCCACAGTCAGCGGCGATAAAGTATCATTGAGGAAGTCGGCTGGGTCGAAGTTCGGGTCGGCGAAATTAGGGGATGTAGCGGCCTGGTTTGACGGTTTGATGCCAGCTCGAGTTGACGAGCTATATGTTTGTGATGCCATTTATGTGAAGGTTTTAGAAGCTTTGGCAATTTATTTCGTCAATTCACACTTGAAGAGAGAGCTGGCCTCCGCGGGGAGGATCGCTATCTCCCCACCGCCTTCTGTTTTCCTTATTGGGTATGGTGTCATACTCCTTTAGGTATAGTTCCTGGCCGCTTTTCATCTGAGATCTATACAACATAAACAAAAGAGATCAATGGTGATTTCTACTTCTTTGTTCATTATTTTAATCAACCATTCATCCCACTGACTAGCTTGCTGGCTCGGCCTTATTATCCTGGGGGCCAGTTGCCTTCTCATGTGCAACAGTCTGAATGCGATCCTCGAGCTATCGAGGGCGAACCAGAAAGGATAGTGCGATACTGAAACTATAAAATCAGAGAAAATTATACATGACAATAAGTTGGACATCTGACACAGGTACAACAAAAAAATTCTGCATTGTGGAGATTGCATTCGATGATGGGCTGCAGATCCAGGCTGGTCTAGAGTATGCAGCCCTAATTGATTCTGAGCTATTTGGTACGCTAATCACAACGGTCAACAAAACTTCCCTCTAACTAGTGAACTAGTACCCTACAGTAGCCTGCATATATAGGCCAGTTCAACGTTCGTAGCCCTGATTGGGTCTAGGCTGCTGTCTGTTTGCACTGGACTTGACGGCCTAAGATATAATGCATGGCTCGACTCCTTCCCAAAAGATACCGTACGTATCCCGGGGTAGAATCCCAGAAAAAGACATAATGCCAAAAATCACAGTAAAGAAGCAACGGTAAAAGCTGGAAAGAGTGATTATAATGTATAGTAGTTACATCCGATGGGGGCCATGTAGCCCCAAACAAGCCCATATACAGACAGGGGAGACATGTATTCTGGTAAAAGATTCGACAAGCCCAAGCTGAGACTTGATATTGCCGTCATGGATTCCAGTATCCAAGTCCTCCAGTGAAAATAGCATGCACCTATTTGCCAAAAAAAAACATTCAAGCCTCAATTCCATAGACTCAAGTCAGAAAGCCGAGCGAGGAAGGGGGTATTTTGCAACACAAAAAAGCAAAAAGCAAAAACAAAAGAAAAAAAACCTAAGCACCAAGTTCATGTACGAACTTCGGGCCGGGACTTGTCGCGTGAAGTTCAGAAGGACCTGTCGCCCTCGTGTTCACAATACTAGACTCTCCTGCCTGCGAGCTCCCACCAAGCTCACTCGGTGTTCCCTCGTGTGCTGGGCGTTGGTATGACACGCTCTGGACTTCAGTGCTCCCGCCAAGCTCGCCGACTTCTGCATAAGGCTTTGTTTCCGGTAGACTCTTCTGTCCTTTTGCATGGCGCCGGCGAAAGAACCAGAACAATAGTGCGACAATTATAATGAGACCTGCTGCGCTGACACCGACGCCAACACCGATTTTCGCTCCTGTCGACAGCCCGCTTGTCTCTACTCCTGTGCCTGGGGCTGCCGGTACTGGGGTTTCTGGGGTTTCTGGGGCTGCTATGCCGGTCTGTATTGATGAAGGGGTTGATGAGGCTGCCGTGTCGGATGGTTCAGATGCTGTTGGGGTCCTAGTCTTGTCGGATGGTTCATCGGATGATATTCGGGTCTTAGTCGTGGTTGTAGTGGCGGAGACAAATAGCCTTTTATCTGATGATTGCAGCTGGACTTGGATTGCTTGAGCCCACATGGTGACCGGTCCGGAGATTTGAGTGCTTTCCTCGTCGGCCTGGCGGACGGTAACAATGGTAGATGATGAACTAGGGAAAACGCTTAGACATCCGCCGAATGTCGTTTGCAGGTCCCTTTTTTCTTCATAATAGGAGAAGTCACTAGAGCCTCGAACTTAATACCCGAGCCGGAAATCAGAATGAGCTTTTTTTCCACTTACGAGGGACAGCATATGGCAGTGGTCGCTGGACTATGAATCACTAAATCGGCCGAGGTGTATCCATGTGGACAATAGCCTGGGCTATAGGCGATAGATGGCCGAACCCTTCCATACTGGCTGTACCCGGAAGGGAAACACGCAGGATCGGCATTGTCCTTATCGACAGCATTTTGTATTAGGAGGCCATTTGGGACTAGATTTGCAGCCTCTGGTTCATATGTCCACGAGTTCGAGCACGAGGCTGGCGCCGTGAAGATACTCGACATGGGCATCGTCGTAATAGGACCTGTCGATTCGGCAGCCCTTATGACCAATGTCGGTATAGTAGACGTCATTTTGAAGCTGTATATGCTAAGTAGCTCTACAGAGTGCAGAAAAGAGTGTGTCGCAGTCGGGAAGGGAAATCAACATTTATTTTGCCCCCAAGTCGAAAGGGGGCTTGTTTTGACTGTTTATGTATATTCTGTACACTGAAGAGCAAATTCCGAAATGATCTTAGCTCCTCTCGGTACGGCGTCTTAGTGCTGATTCTACTCCATGGCTTTCCTCATCCTCTAGGGCTAGCTTCCTTGCTCAGAACCTGACACTCCCCCAAACTTGGCCAAGTTAGCATCTGTTTCTCTATTTTTTAAAAAAAATTCAACGCAGTGTGAATCGCCTGGATAATATAAAATAATGACAATCATTAACAACTTCCCTAAATTATCGAACTGGATGTTGGAAAATACTCACTGAAATACCCAAGATCGGCACCGCAATGTCCTCTAACATGCTAGTGTCTTCACGGTACGTTTTTTACCCAATTTAATACCAAGATACCATATCTTGGCTACAGCTAAGTTTCATCAGGAACGCCATCTGCAAGATTAAAGGACATGTCACGAAAACAGTCATAAGATGCAATTAGGGGAAGTCATAGTAAAGTGCGGATATCTGGAGCATATACGTATTAGCATTTGCGAAACCAGAGAACTTTCGATATTATGAAAAGAATAACAGTTTTCGAGAGAATACTAGGCCTCCCAAGTGGATTTGACTACGGTTTAATTTGAAAATGTTTCAGACCGCACTGAATTCTTTCGTCAGAAGTCATTTTAAGTGGTCGACAGGTGTATGTTCTCCGCATAATCGAATGATGAGTCGTGCTTTTATACGTTGTACATTACGTATTAGCCTAGGATATACTCTATATGTACAACAGATAGAAAAGAAGCAAAATTGTAGAGCGAAGAGCGAGGATTGCATTATACTAATTAGGACCAAAGCAGTCATACAAGAGACATTAAAGCAGCCACAATAGCAGCAAACGAAGGTGGGTATCGTCATCCAATCACGTCGATAATAAACAAAACAACAAAATTCCGGGAGCGCAGACGAATGAGCTGTTGGAGAACAACTTCAAGGTATCCACTTTCCGGAAAGGGGAAGGCAAATCACAGGGAATCATATCTTCATGGCAAGCAACCAATTAAAATAAGAAAGAGGAACACGACGGAGCATCAAGATCACATCTAGATGTCTTCAACAATGCGGGCGTTTATCGCACCCTGGAAGCCACCATCGTTGCTGCTGGTTGGGCCACCGTAAAGGCTCGGGCCCTCTCCCGCATTGGTGGCGGCATTCAGTTGCTCAGTAACGTTTGGTGACACGCCGGGCATAAAGATAACTTTGCTGCCGGCAGTCTTGGCCATAGCCTGCATTGCTTCTAGGTAGCGGATCTGCATAGCCGGAGCGGAGGACAGAATATCGGCAGCCTGGCGCATCAACTTGGCAGACTCGACCTCGGCGCGCGCGGCAATGACCTTACTTTCACCGATACGCTTGGACTGCGCCGCCATCGAGAGCGAGTCTTGCAGGTCTTCGCTGAAGATTATGTCCTTGATCAGCATCGACTCGACCTTCACTCCCCACCCGAATGCTACCTCCTCGATGATCTCCGAGGTTGACTGGGCGATCTCCTCGCGGCGCTCGATCACATCTTGCAGCACACGTGCACCGATCACGTGGCGCAGTGTAGTCTGGGTACGCTCAACCAGGGCTTGTCTCACGTTCGAGATACCGAAGGCGGTCTTGTGGGGAGAGACGACTTGGTAGTAGATGACGGAGGTCAGGTTGAGGGTGACGTTGTCCTTGGTCATGCAGATCTGACGGGGGACCTCGACGATTTGAATCTTAACATCGACTGTTGTAATGTGTTCGCTGAGCGGGTTAATCTTAACCAGACCAGGATCGACCGATCGCTCGAAGCTGAAATAATTATTGTTAGTGATAATCGATAGATATAGCCGAGAGGGGGATCACTAACCGTCCAAATCGGGAGATCAAACCGACCGCACCCTGGTCGACAGGCTTGAAGGGGTTAGGGCAGCAGAAGCAGCAGGGGATAGCTCCGAAAAATCCGATGCATTCACCCAGGCTGTGGACTAAGTGAGGTAACTATAGTTAGGATGGGAGTCGCAACGTGTATATTAAACGCGACTCACTCAAACCGGCGTACCAGCCATGTGCATCGGGGTTGTCATCATCATGGTTGATATGCTGCGCGTATTTAGGCTGCAGATCGCTCATGCGAAATGGTTGGACATCGACCAGAGGTTGATGTATTCCACGATCGATAGCAGGAGCTTTGCTAGTGCTTGCGCCGTTTTCAGACATCGTTGAAGTATTGGGGATCTTAGTATGGATATTCAAAGTAGATATTTGATTTGGAAGGGATGAAAGGGGCAAGCAGAAGGTTTTATACGATCCCAAGGTAAACAGAACTTGCAAAGTTCCCTGTACTTCTCCGCAGTGGATCCATTTTGATGTCAACAGGATTTGATATGATTGGTCTAATGATTCTAAGCCTCTTTCTCTCCCAAGGCTGAGTCTTTGGTCGGGCGCTGGGTCAATATGGGGGTTGCTGAATAGCCGCTGAGGTCATGGCTTCACAGTTAGTATAATATATATCAGATAGCTTCAAGACTGCAGGTGTAGTATATTGTAGATGGGGGTTCCATTCCCATTACTCGAATCTTGCATTACACATTCCGATCGGCATGTCTACGTGTCATAAGTGTAATGCACGTGAGAGCTCCAGTTTCCATATGTCTTCTCAGGGTCCCAGGGCGCAAGGGCGCAAGATTCCATGGCCAGGCGGTGGCCATGCCCGTATTATCACATGAGCCGTCAGATCCCTGGAAAGCCTATCAATAAAGAAATAATTTGAAATTCAGAGGCCAATAGTCTCGGATGATCTTTGGCCCCATACTTTTGTCCCGAGACCCAGGAGGCAGTGCCTAAAAAACTCTCCGGGAAGGGCAGTGCAGGGTTTAACAAGTGTAGTACAAACTCTTGTAATATAATACTAAGCCATCTAACATGAACTAGCATCATTGGTCTAGTGGTAGAATTCGTCGTTGCCATCGACGAGGCCCGTGTTCGATTCACGGATGATGCACATCTTTTTTTGTTAATTTTTTTTCCACTGAATATTTACAGCTTATATCCTTTTGCTTCTTTTTACTATATAGACAGATCAAATAATAATCCCAAATATTTTAATTCTCTTGGGCAAGCATCTCGTATTCTACGTCTTCCAGGGTTGTTAGTGTTGACTAAATCGGGTAATAACCACAATATATCCCCAGATATATATCACGAAATCGAGTATGACAGAGAAGACAACGTTTTAGAAAAGAACAACATTTGAATTGACCATTATTATGATCATCGTAAAGACAAGTGTAAAAATAATATCATTGACAATAACGTATTCGGTAAGCGAGTGACGCATGTAACCGAGTGACGCACCCCACCCAAAACGCGTCCATGAATTAGCACTTCGTCAATTCAACCACCTACTATGCCACCAATTCGCTCTCAAAGCTCTCAAAATTTAATAGAGCAAGAGGGTAGTATTCAATTAGCTATCCAGGCTTTTGAGAATAAAGAAATCTCTTCAATCCGTGGAGTAGCACGCTGTTTTAAAGTGCCTGAGGCGACCCTACGCCGACGCCTCCGCGGTGTTGAAAGCCGTACGATTTCACGCGTAAATTCGAGAAAATTAACTGAACTTGAAGAGGAATCTCTTCAAAAATGGGTTCTTTCTATGGATTCTCGTGGAGCTGCCCCCCGGCCTTCTACTATACGAGAAATGGCGAACCTTCTCCTCGAAAAGCGCGGAACCACCCCGGTTATTTCGGTCGGCGAAAAATGGGTATACAATTTTGTAAACCGGCGCCCTCTCCTTTCGTCCCGGTTCTCGAGACGCTATAATTATAAACGTGCGAAATGTGAAGACCCGAAAATCATTAGGGAGTGGTTTAATCTTGTTCAAAAAACGATCCTTTAATTTGGAATCGACCCCGATGATATCTATAACTTCGATGAGACTGGTTTTGCGATAGGACTTACGGCAACTGCAAGGGTTATTACAAGGAGTGAATACTACGGTCGGAGATCACTTTTATAACCTAGAAATCGCGAATGGGTGACTGTTATTGAATATACAAATGCCTCGGGTTGGGCCCTCCCTCCGTGTATTATTTTTAAAGGCAAAGTCTTTATTGAATCCTGGTTCGACGGCCTCCCGGGTAACTGGCGATTTGAAGTTAGTCCTAACGGTTGGACTTCCGATAAAATTAGACTTCGCTGGCTTGAAAAGCTCTTTATTCCTTCGACTTCTTCGCGTACAAAGGGGGGGTATCGGCTCTTAATACTCGACGGACACGGAAGCCATTTGACCGCTAAATTCGATATAATTTGTGAGTAAAATAAGGTTATACCAATCTATATGCCTCCTCACTCCTCTTATCTTTTACAGCCTCTCGATATCGGCTGTTTTGCGGTATTAAAACGTACGTACGGCCGGCTAGTCGAATCAAAAATGCGGGTCGGGATAAATTATATCGACAAACTTGATTTCCTCGAAGCATACCCCCTCGCCCGAATTGAAGCTTTTAAATCGGAGACTATTAAAAATAGCTTCTCAGCTGCCGGTTTAGTCCCATTTAGACCCGACCGAGTAATCTCAAAGCTCAATATTCGGCTTCGAACCCCTACCCCCCCTCCGAGTGGGGGGAGTGAATCAAGCCGGAATTTTACCCCAAAAACCCCTATTACCGAGAAAGATCTACGTCGGTAGGCTTCATCAATCAAAGCTTTACTTCGTGCAAGTTCTCGAAGCCCACCTAGCCCGTCAAATCGTGCGCTAGACCAGCTAGTAAAAGGGTTCCAGCGCCATATACAAGATCATATTTTACAAGGGCAAGAAATCAAGCTACTACGGGCGGAACTTGAGAAGAAGAAGCAAAAGCGCACTCGATCCCGGAAGCAGATACAGGTAGAAGCAGGCCTTTCAGTACAGGAAGCTTCTCAATTGATTACTGAGCCGGTGGGAGCAGTTGAAGCACCTATTTCTACCCCCGCTATACCTGAAGAACCGGCTTTAGAACCACGTACACGGGCGCCAGCGAGGTACAGTGGGTGCAGAGAAACTGGGCATAAAATCAATAGGTGCCCAGCTGTATAGATGATTTTAGTTTATTTAATTTAATGGCGTTTTGGTAGAGATATATGCATTTAAAATCAATGGGTTAGATGGGGTGCGTCACTCGGTTACATGCGTCACTCGCTTACCGAATACGTTATAGACAGCATTAGAACATATAAGTTCATGATTCCTATACTGGGGGATTGCCACCCACAACATAATGTCGCCATACTTCACTCGTACGAGAAAAGATAAACTACGTACAAGTATAGCATAACTTATCAAATGGTATCCATCAAAATCCCCCAAACCCCAATATTCAATTATGTGCAACCCCCACAGTTACATGCTGACGCCATCGGCCTCCAACTGCACGTCTTTTTGCACGTCTCACGGCAATGCACCGCGGGGCTAATAGATATTGACACATGCAGGGTCAATAAATATAACCCCTCTAGAGCTGTTGTAGACTCCCAATTAATTCAAACCTCTCTGAACCAGATACCATCATGTCTTCCGAAAAGAAACAACTCATCATCAATGCGTTTGCAATGCAATCTCCGAGCCACCTAAACCCAGGTCTATTCCGCCACCCCACAGACCAAGGTGCAGACTACAAGAACATCAAGCACTGGATTGCCCTAGCCAAGAAGCTCGAAGATGCCAAATTCCACGCCATCTTCTTCGCAGACGTTCTAGGAGGCTACGATGTATACAGAGGCCCCTCAAACCTCTCCCCAACAATCCCTGCCGCAGCCCAATTCCCAATCAACGACCCCCTCTACAGCATCCCCGCCATGGCAGCAGCCACAGAATCAATCGGATTCGGCGTAACAGCCTCAACAACATACGACTCCCCCTACGCCCTAGCAAGGCGATTCTCAACAGTAGACCACCTTAGCAATGGCCGTATTGGCTGGAATATTGTCACCTCATACCTCGACTCCGCGGCTCGAAACTTCGGTCTCGATACACAGGTCGAGCACGATGAGCGCTACCGCATCGCCGACGAGTACCTCGATGTCACCTATAAGCTGTGGGAGGCATCGTGGAGAGACGATGCTGTGACCTGGAAGCAGGGCTCCGAGAGCAAGACACAGGCATATGCGGACCCGGCTGCTGTCCGTGAAATCAATCACAAGGGGAAGTACTTCCAGGTCCCCGGTCCCCATCTATGTGAACCGAGTCCCCAGCGCACGCCGTTTATCCTGCAGGCCGGTACGTCGACGGCGGGTAAGGCGTTCGCGGCGAAGCATGCCGAGGCTGTGTTCTTGCATGCGCAGAAGCCAGAGCTTGTGCGTCCTTCTGTTGACAGTATCCGCCAACAGGCTGCGGATATTGGACGCAATCCGAAGGATATCAAGGTTGTGGCGGGTGCGTTGGTGATCGTTGCTAAGACGGACGAGGAAGCGAATGCTAAGTTTGAGGAGCTGAAGACGTATGGCGATCGGGAGGGCGCGCTTGCTCTTTTCGGGGGTTGGACTGGATATGATCTGTCGACATACTCTGATGATCAGGACTTCCGTTTCGTGGAACTTCCTGCTGTTCGCAGTATGGTGAATCACTGGGCTAGTACGGTACCTGGCACTGAGGGTCAGAAGTGGGATAAAAAGACTATTGCTGAGTATTTGGTGCTCGGTGGTAATGGCGTTAAGATCATTGGGAGTGTAAAGACGGTGGCGGATGAACTGGAGCGATGGGTGACTGTTGGAGACGTTGACGGGTTCAATCTCAGCTATGCTAGTCTCCCTGATACATTTGACGATATTATTCGTTTGCTGTTGCCGGAGTTGCAGCGCCGTGGTTTGTTCTGGTCAGATTATGCTGTCAAAGGTGGAACTTTCCGGGAGAATATGTATGGGAAGCAGGGTCAGTCCAGACTCCCTGATGCGCACCCTGGCGCAAAATACTTCTGGAAAGAGGGACAGGAGGTGCCTCCATATTCTTTGGAGTCGAATTAGCATGTAGCATATTAGCAAATCTCGAAAACTTCTTCCCTTCGCATTGTCAAATATCAAAGTCAGATTAATTGATCTAACGGTGTTTAGAAACGGACACGGAAGAATAGACAGTTCAAAGAATAATAATAGTGATTTGACCACTAATTTATGTATAATGAAGGTATTGGAATGATCCAGTCTGTCTGACTCCAAAATCAAACATCCCACCATCCCTCCATGTGAGACTTCAAATCAATCTCCTCCGGCAATCTCAGATGAGGCGTCAGTTCAGCATCAGGAACCAACTCTTTCGAAGTCCACCCATTACCAAAGTAAGCAAACCGATTCCCACTCTGATTAACATAGGTATACTCCCAATCCTCCCAGCGCGGATCTCGGCGAATATAATTCGAATGCGATGCACTACCCGGGAAAAGACCATGAATACGAGACCCTGGCTTGCCACCGTTATACCACGAGCTACAGTTTGCCGACCAGACAGTGCGCGGGTAGAACTGGTCGCAATACTCGACGAAGTCGTCAGTTGCTTGCTTGGCAGGAACGATGGACTTGATCCCTTGGGTGCGGATCTTGCGCAGCACTTTCGCGATGTATGTCACTTGGTTCTCGATGTTGTTTGGCACTGTCCCGCTGTGTCCAGATGCGTATGGTCCGCCAAGCCAGAGGAGGTTCGGGAATCCGGGTGTTGCGAAGCCAAGGTATGAGTATGGGAATCCGAATTTGCCGTCATGTTTCCAGGCTTTCTTGAGGTCAACTCCGTCGGCGACGATGGAGAACGGAGGTGCGTGATCGACGTTGGCTCCTGTTGCGCAGATCGTGATGTCCACCTCGCGCTCAACCCCATCCTCTGTAACAATGCCTTTCTCGGTAAATCGCTTGATGCGCGTCTGGATATAGTCGACGTTTTCCTTGGCTAGGGCTTCTAGATATCCTGGTCCTGGTGTTGGGCGACGGCACGCTGGGGGGAAGTCTGGGATGATCTTTTCTGCTAACTCTGGCTTGCCTGCAATACGCTGCAACATCAGGGCGGTCCATTTCTCACGCAGTTCGTTGTTTTCGGGCGTGTCTTTGAAGATTGCTCCAAACCGTTGGAAATATCCCTTTTCGACATCCCTTCGGTATTCCAGATACGCCTTGGGATCTTTCCACGTCTCTAGCTGTGACTCGGAGAACAAATTTGCCTCCAGTCGTCGGATTCCCACGCTTCCGCTGCTGAATGAATCTGCGATCCAAGTTGGATTCCGAGCGTAATGATCAACATGGCTTGCAAATGGCTGAATTGATGGTAGGACCTGCAAGCCAGAAGCGCCATTTCCGATAAGAGCAATTCGCTTGCCTTTCAGATCGATGTTTGGATCCCAGTTGGAGGAATGAAACAGGTGTCCCTTGTAATCGTTGATTCCTTCATAGTCGGGCAGCTTCCAGGCATTGAAATGACCAATGGCGTTGATTACCACGTCCAGCTCTTCCTCATAGATCTGTTACATCGATGTGAGCATAGAACTTCGAGGATCGACATCAACCATTTCTCACCTTCGAGCCATCTACATGCTCAACAGTAACATTCCATTTCCCTTTCTCGGGCTGCCATTCGGCCTTCTGCACTCTTTGTCCCGCGCGAAGGTACTGATACACATTGTGCTTTCGTGCAACACCCTGCCAGTATCGTCTAATCTCATCTCCCTGGGCAAATTCTTCCGTCCATTGGGCATTTGGCGAGATACTGGATTGGTATACATGTGCAGGAATATCGCATCGAACTCCAGGATATGTATTCTCGAACCTATTTGATCCGAGTAAGCAACTTCCGCCAATGAAGACGTGAGTGGAATGAGAATGTACCATGTGCCTCCCTAAGAATGTGGGTTAGCTCCGAAACAACACCTCAATTGACACTAACATACCACATCTGAATTCTTATCATAGATTCGAAGATCAAGTCCCGGCAGTTTTGCAGGGAGCAACACGCCCGCAGTAATCCCTGCAAGACCCGCGCCGATAATGCCAACCTTGATGGGTCGCACCACATCAACCGGGTGCTCCTCTAGTTCAAATTGGAGTTTTCCAATCTTCTCTGATAATCCGTTGATATCACTCTCCACTGTTATAGTGGTTGGTCCGTTCAAATCTGAAGGACCCTTGATCGATTCCGAGGCAGGTCCGATGTTTGGCAAGGGAAGAGCCACCTCGGGGGATTGCACAAGAGTCATGGCGAGGGTTTTTATTTTCTCTTTTCTCTTGTCAATTCTTCAAACAATCACAGCATAAATATGTATGGAGTACCGCTGTCGCACCGAGCTGGATATACCGGCATTCTTGTAGATAACTTTGACACCCCGCGCGTCTGCACGTCATGAGCAACGTTTCATACGCCACCTAATACGAATTACATTCCTGCCAGTTGAACCTGATAGATAGCTTGATTTAGATTGGAGCCGGATATACAACATATGGGCATATGTGATGTTCTCGGGATTGATTTGATGTCGCTAACACCATCGCGGACCGCGATGACGTGCCGAGGGGGGTTCTCGTGAACACCATCCTCTCCACTCCCTACGCCATTGCGGAGTGCATTGGAGTACGTGTTGGGGTATTTTTTTGCTGGTATGTCGCCATTTGATGTCTCGGCCGAGCTTTGGGGGAAAATCTCAATGCCTATTTTGCAGATGCCAAGGTATTTTGAGATGGACTTTGAAGTTCTGGAAGGTCAATCTATATTCCCTATAGGGCCGAGGTCATGGTTATTATATGATTAAGCATACTGAGATTGAAACTCGAGGATGTAGGCTGCGTAGTGTGACAGTTTTCACCAATGTGAAGATGTTTGAGGATGTCGGATTCTATACAAAAGGGTGACATCGAAAGACCTCAAGTTCACCCCTAACAGCAAAGCACATCTAGGCAATCTCGGCCTCAATAACCATCTCATACTGTTGAGGGTCGGGCCAAAAGTCGACAATTTGAAACCCAGCATCGGTCAACAGCTTCGTCCATGTACCTTGTGTTCGCTCGGAAGCCGACAACAGCGACATCATCTCCACGTCCATTGTGGCTTGACTGATGCTCGCTCCTGTTGTCGGAAGAACAATATCATAAATAAAAAGCTTAGAGTACCCTTTGACCATTGCAGCTTTGGTGTTCACAAGCAATTGTTTAGCCTTATCATCTGGCCAATCGTGAAGAACTGCGTGCATAAAGTATGCACGACTCCCTGTGGCTTGGGTGTTAATAGACAAACCTGTATTTTTGGACTGGGATTGTTCTTACCTTTCACTGGCTGAGGTAAGAAGAAATCATGAACCATAGCCGTGATCTTCTCGTCAACTTGCGCATTGGCAATCACTTCTGGGAGATCCTGCAAGACGAGTGATCCGTCAGGGAGGTCTGGATGTTTTGCAAGGACGTGTGAAATATCAATTCCAGTGTTCCCACCAACATCAACCACAAATGGAGACCCATCGCCCAGCTTGGCACCCTCTAGCAGCTTTGTTGTATCGTAGACCTTAGTCCACGGAGTTTTCCATGCTGTCCAGGCCTCCATGTGGCCAGTGAAAGCTTCAAAGCAAGCGGGGCTTTTTGCAACCGCCCAAAGAAGTTGAGGCCGTCGGGGTCACTGTCCGAGTGGTTATTCGTATTGACTTCTGTGGGCTCTTTGTAAGATATTTTTGCTAGATAAGCTGGCAAATTATGGCCAGCAGCAAGGTATTGATTTGTCCTGAAACAACCAAATGTTAGTGAGAAACGAGGCTAATAGTAGAGGATATTCTTACGCTGCTTGAAGCGAGGCGCGGATCTTGGTGCTCTCGTCGCCGATAGCGTTTGAGAACGGAGTTGGTTTGAATCTGTCTTCTGCTATCTCCTCTACCACATTGAAAGCAGCCAGCAAGCGGAACAATCGACCTGTATAATTTCATGAGCCTTTCATGGTTTTATTATAAATATTACGATGAGAAAGCTTACGTAGCAGGTTTGTATCGACAGTGGGTGTGGTAAATGCGACCAGTTCGTCGATGGACTTCTCACCCCCAACAGTTGTCCATGACTTCCAAAGACCCAAATCAATGCATGTCTGTAGAGCAGCAAAGACGACAGGCTGTTCAAAGCAGAAGCCCCAAGCACGCTCATATGGTGTCTCCACCCTGGCAAGTAGTCGACGAGCTGCAGCGCGTACCTTTAGACGTTCGACTTCGTCGCCAAACACCTCAGGTTGAACAGCGTCGAGGGAGTCAATTATTCTGTTTGTTTCAGACGGCAGTCGATCTGCTGCATGTGCTTGGACATGCTCGACTTCGTTGCCGCTAATCCATGTAGGCTTAGCTGCAGCAAGTGCTGAAATGACCCGTGCTAGATATGACATGTTACACTTCAAGTTTTGGCCTGGACTCTAGGGATTGGGAAAGGGATAACTAGAGTAATAAGAAAATGGTGTTGATCTGATTGACGGTTCGAGCTACAGTATAAGTGCGACCCGAGCCTTTGAAATTACACCGAAGGCCGCGACATGACCTTCAGGGGTTTCCCTAGCCAAGGTCAATTCCCAGCGGATTACCTGGCCAGGGTAGATGTGCAAAGCTAACTATGTATGTTATGGGCCTCCATAGACTCGCCAGTACAAGGTTCAGTTCAAATCCCCCTCTATCAGAATTGTGGTAGCCTACATTCCCAAGGGGATATCCTCACTTAACCACATTCAGAAATGATCGCTGTACGGGGGCTGCACTATGATAACGGAATAGAGCCGGGGAATCGGGAGGCACTCCCTTTGCGCTAGAGCGCCGTTATCTGTCAAACCTTCCAGCGCCACCGGGGCCACACGTCTCCCGAGGTCGTAAGGTCGAATCAAGATACGGAGTACTACATATGACGATCCCTTAGGGAATTCCGTCTTGTTTTGAATTTGTAAAACATGCCAACGAGTAAACTTAAGAAGCCCAATTACATAGGTTCGTCGGGCGGTAGTTTCACAATGCAAAAGTACCGATGCCCGATCTTTGATAATTGGATCAACCATCTCAAATCTCCAGGTCTTTGCTACCTAACCATCTGGCCGAGCTCAAAATCACATTCCCATTCCAAGGTAGCTTCATCGCTGTTCTAGAATTCAAAACTGAAGTGATCGTCCTCGACTCCAATTTCTAGACTTGAACAGGGCATATATTGCGTCTGATCGTGTTCGATCCACATCTGTACGAGCTTCTCGGATAGCTCGGAAGATGGCCGTTTTTATAATAACCTTTTATGCTCTAGTATGTTAGATAAATATGGGTCTGTGGCGTAGAAAGGTCAAAACTGATATAAGCTATGGAGTACAAGGTATGAAATACGTACACGTTCTTTAAACCCATTGTGGAGCTTGTAGGATCACTGCCCATATCAGTTTAGTATAGATCCTTACAAAGTAATGGAACTTGACAGGATTGAATATTCAAGTCACGGTGTACTGTTGCGCCGGATCTTTGGTAGGAAATTACGTCGCTCAGGGGGTAGTGCTGAACATCTGGCGTATCTGTCGACACGGGAGTTGATGTATCTTAACGTAAAACCCTTATACTATTAAACTAGAGGCCAACCCTGTTTTTTGAAACAGCGTTGTCTCTATCACTCAGGTCCTTCTATTTTATCTTAAACCTACCGCCATCTTCAATATGGGTGTGTACGGAGGCTTAGGGCCCATGACCAACGCAGTTCTCTGGGTGGAGGTTGTTGTATTTGCTGTCTTTGTAGGGCTGAGACTCTATACCCGAAAATACATCCTGAACTCCATTGGTCTCGACGATCATCTCGTTTTGATTGCACTGGTGAGAACAATAATCCATATTATTACCATTGTCGTGAAAATCCTGACATGCTACAGGTTCTGCATATCCTTTACACTGCCTTTGTCACAGAGGCAAGCGTTTATGGCCTCGGGCAACTATACGCTGATGTCGGTGATCCAGTTATCTATTTTATGGCTGTCAAGTAAGAGCTATTTAGCCAGGTAGCTGGAATCATGGCCATTGGCATGGGTAAAGCAGCTGTTGGGGTGTTCCTTCTTCGAATTGTGCGGAATAAAATTCAGATCTGGTTTATCTGGGCTTGTCTTGGAATCACTGCTTCTATCACGCTTTTCGCCAGCATTACTGTTATAGTGCAGTGCATTCCAGTGGAGAAATCCTGGAACCGAACCGCCCCAGGTCATTGTTGGCTTGATTTTTCTAAGGTCGGTTACACTGTTGGATGTGAGTGCCCCAATTGGCCCAATTTGTCAAAGGTTATACTTGGAAAAGTCCATCTCACAAAGTCATTTTCCGCCTCTTTTTGGCCGTCGACCTACCTAAACAGAATGATATCCGAGAAGACTACTAAAGAAACTACTACGAAAAGACTACTGAAAAGACATCACAAGGCCGACTAGTCTTGTATACATGAATACTAATTCTGGATCTTTTCACAGCATGGTTTGTCGCCGCAGACTTCTCCTTCGCGATTCTCCCATGGTTCGTTATCTGGGATCTCAATATGAAACATAAGGAAAAGATAACTGTTGCCTGTGGTCTTAGTCTTGGAGTATTGTGAGTCTCAGAATAGTCCACTCTCTTGGATAGCAATCTGACGAGTACATCCTAGTGCTGGAGTATGTGGCATTATCCGCACCAAAGCCCTGGGAGGATTGAATGCATCTGAGTACATATGTACGTTCTCTCAATCGTTTATTATAATGTCAGAGCTGACATGACTCTAGATGATACGGTACCAATGCTCATCTGGTCTGCCACCGAAAGCTGCGTCACGATCATGTGTTCGTCAATCCCCGTCCTTCGTCCTCTCTACATCCGCGTCAAATACGGGAAGGACAAGAGCAGCTCTTCGGGAAACACCTCGTACAAACTGCCAATGTATGGCAGTGGTCGAAAATGGGGCAAATTTTCGAAATCCGACCTTGAATCAGCCGACGAGCGGAATACTACGTACCACACAACTGTCATGAAGAATAGCGCCCAGAACGCCAGCAACGAGAATATTCTTCAAGGTGCTGCGGGAATTGAAAGGACAGATGAGGTCTCAGTTAGTTATGAGCAATTTGGCAAGAAAGCCTAAGGAAAAGCTCATGGATGGATTCTTGTCTCACTCTTTCAGGGCATGATAAATGGTTTCTCGACCCAAAACCATACAGTTTTTTTTTCTCAAATCTTCGCTCCTTTGGATACTCTACTCCTTGTACTCAGTTTTCCCACGAAAAGGTGGTTTGAATTTCTCGTATTGTTCGCAAGACTGATTTGTCAACTTGCAGATCTAACCGACGTATGACTCAAATAGATACCAGACTCAATTTCTTTAACTACCACCATACCATCAATTTCTTGAATCCCAACTGCATATCTTTTCGAGCGCAACTTAGAAACCAGCAAATTTCTTCACATCCGCTATGTCCTCTGCCCCGCCAACAAGTGGACTCCCACCTAAAACATGGACGCGAGACTCCAATCCTGAATTCTTCATTTCAACTGAACCAGGCCTACTCTCTGTCAAAGCAGTCAATACCGCATTTGGTAGCGACTTTATTTACTGGGTCAAAAACCCCCTCCCAGAGGAGGTGCTGTGGCAGATGCTCCATGGCTCCTTGTGTTTTGGCGTTTACAGGTGGACCCAACCAGCAAATGATTCTACCACGCCGTGTTCGGAGAACACCGAGCAGATTGGACTTGCTCGTATGGTCACAGATGGTTGTTCATTCGCTTATCTGACGGATACCTACGTTCTCCCCGAGTACCAAGGCAGTGGACTTGGGAAATGGCTTATCGCTTGTGTTGCCGAGACCTTTTCTAAGGAGAACATGCCATATCTACGTCGGATCATGTTGATCACTGATGATGAGCGCATGCAGGCTTTCTACACGAAGATGTTTGGTGTGAAGGTTGTCGGGCGTGAAGAACGAAAGGACATGGGGAGGGATTTAGCATTTATGTGTGCCAGACCGCATGCACAGCCATCATTAGATTGAAACGGCTACTCTGAATTTGGTACTTAGTACTAGATATCTCAGCAAGGAAGCTAAAATTGTGGCTCTGGTAGTTCATATTCATCACTTCACTCTCTACCATGGAAGTTGCAAAGGAGTCGGCAGATTCTTCCCGAGAACAGCTTCTGCGGTGCCGATATCTCTGTGATGGATATATCAGCTTGGTTTCTGATAATAGGCAATCAAAAATCTTACCTGGGTCCTGCTGGCGCCCAGAATTCTCCGGTTTTGCCAATATCAAACCCTTCAATGAAAGACGCAAGCGTTTTCGCTGCTTGATCGGGCGTCACGGCTGTTTTCCGAGAGATATCGGGTTAGATCTAGCAAATTCCCGAGGCCTTTTCATAAGGCCAGTAAGAGTAATGCACTGGTCACTCACCTCCCCCTGCATCCCAGTATTTATCGAATCCAACACTCTTCGTCATCTCCGTCCGCATAAATCCAGGATGTACCAAGCCAACTGCAATCCCCTTCGACTTCAAGTCCAGACTCAAAAGCTTTCCGACCATATTCAAAGCAGCCTTACTAGCATGGTGGCCAAAGTTACCCCCACCTTCCTGCTCATGGCGTAAGGTGATGCTACCGCTCTCGCTACTGACAAGGATCACTTTACTCCCCTGGTCCAACAACCCGGCTTTGACAAGATTGTGTATCACAAAGACGGGACCAATCGCAGAGGTCGTATACATTTGAACCTGCTTCTCCCAGTTTGGAGATTCAAATGTTTCAAAGCCAAAGTATCCGGCAGTGACTATGACTGTTGAAAGCTTTGTAGGTGGAAGCTGAAAAACAAGTTTTTCACCTACATCTGGTTTGGAGATATCAATTCCTGTCAGCCAGGTAACTCCTGCGCTTGGTTCTGGGTTGGAGGATCGGGAGGTTGCAAACACATGGGTCGCTGTCTTTGCGGAGTACAGTGTCCGCAGAGAGGCACCCAGTCCTCGAGTGGCACCTAGGATGAGGATGTTACTTGTCATTTTGTAAGTTGAAGTAATATATTCGAAGATATTGGTTTCAGAAGGTCTTTATATCTGCATTGAGCACGCCATTGAGTGATGGCGTAATGACGTAATCCTGTAGCCAATTACTTCTGTACAATACAGATGTCGCTTGATATGCTCTATAACATTTGTTTTCTCCGTATATCTTCCGATCAGATCATTTCTTACAGTTAGGTGGAGCTATCTCTCTGTTGGGCGTTACTTTCGACTATGTCTAGTCCTTTTATTCGTCGACATGAGAGCCAAGCCTGATGTGTCTCAATAGGTACAATTTGCGATTGGATGCTACGATGCTCGTCGATCTCTCAATTGGAGTGGACCATCGTGGGGCTTAGTCATGTGCTAATTAAGGATCGGGTCTAACTATCTAATTCTGGCCCCTTCAGTCAGCTTGTTTTATCCCGATGAGCCCCCCTGTAAAGTGCGCCTGTCATTGGAAGCCAGTCAATTCATGTGTTCCAGGGCTTAAGAATGACTGGCTTTGCCAAACTCGCTCTCTCCGTTCAAAAAGTCCGGGCTGCGATCCATAACAGAAGAAAGGCGGGTGCCAAGGACCTGCGTGGATCGTCATCGTCTCCAAGGTGAGAGCTATTTTGCGACAATCTGCGAAATTTCACTGGCTCACTTCTCTACCAGAAACGACCATGCAGACTCCCCAGTTTTTTCTCCATGGGATCTCCCTGTCGAGATTCAAATTCGCATATTTGCATATTCTGGCATCACCGACTTCCATTCGCTGAGACTCGTCTGCAAGGCTTTTTGCCAACTGCTCACCAGGAACGAGCATGATATTGTCCGGCAGTATCTCCGCTTGCGTCGCCACGGTACCCTTCCATCACCCATCGATGATAATCGCGCCTATACTCGAAACCCAGGCGACGATGTGGTGCTTTTGTCAGACCTATTCCCACCGTCCAAAAGCGCCAGGGGCGGCCATCTCTACACCTTCAAATACTTGCATGGGCTGAGACGAAGACAAATGCTATGCTCGAGGCTCAGCTACTACCTGGCAGATCGGATCCTCGATCGGTTCGTGCAGACCGAACCGGCCGTCATGAGGGCCTCCTTTCCTGCAAACCGAAACGAGCGCAATGCCCTTGTCAAACGTGGCATAGCTAGAATACGGTTCCACCTTGCACCACTCATGTAAGAACAGCGGGGAGATGCTTATCTATAGCAAGTCACTGACCTCTTTTCTCTACCAGGTATTATACACTCTATTTCCTCGAAACATACGCATCCGCCCGACGCGAGCACATCCATACGCTCGTACAACAATACGAGGCAGGCCAGCTGCCTGTACCATTACCACTCGAGATACGGCAGACGATGTACCGCAAGCTACAAACCCGGATCCTCCAAAGTCCCCCTTTCACCGACACGGCGGCGTTGGTTGCGACACACCATTGCATGCATTTGCTTGTTTCATATATACGCTTCGCTATGTCTCCAGATGGTCAATCTGAGATTGATGACTCATGGATTAGCTCGTTGCTCACATTGGCGCCGTTTGTGCGGATTGTCGAGTTTTTCTCTGCTGAGATCGGGGACGGTGGGAACCAGCGAACACAACGCAAGGACTTTATGTACAACTTCCATAAAGACACGACGAATTATGAAAAGGATCGTATGAACTCGGTTGTTTTTGAGCGCGCGTCTGCCCGGAACTTGCATAGTTCGGTGCAAGAGATCTGGTTTGCTGCTGCTGAGGCTGAATTGGGATCCCGGCAAGCGATACACCATGACGTAGAGCACGTCTGGATATGGAATGGTATTCCAATTGTTTTTGGGTGTCCGGATTGCCATCCCACGAGAGGATGGCAGGCATGATGCATTTTAAGTGTTGGAGGCGCCCGGCGTCGAGATCCTTATGCTGGGGGTATTATGGAGTTGGGTATATGAACGTTTCAGCCAATTGCATTTGCATTTCCTTTTATTATAATTTTTTTCCTCTCAACCCAAAAGAAAAGTACTAGGAATTGTACTCGAAGTGATTTAAGGATTTGTAGATGTTTGCTTTGTTTGCAAGCGGCACGCGCCGCTATGTACATCGCCAAGTATCAATCTTCCTCGATGATAAGCTTCAATTGGAGCATAAGGATTAGCCGGGTTTATTGCAAACTCACACATTGGCTTCCATGGAACAAGCAGACTCACGACAGTTGTTCAACACTTCTTGGACCATCCACCGTCTATCCCCTCTCCATCATGGGAAGGACTGTGAAACCCTCTTAGACAACCAGGTCGCCTTGAAAACATATGCAACGCGTTTACGCGACCATCTCACAGGCGATGTCCTCGCTAGTATCCATACAAGCACTGGTGCAGCAGACGATAACACGCTGTCTAAAGCAGGCGCCCTAAAAGATTGCCTATGGCGGCCACTCGCTCCTCAATCAGCGCGCGACGATGCGCCAAGCAGATCTCAGAATACCACATTTCCTGGAATTCTAGTAACGCTAGAATACGAAAACATCATCTACAAAGCAGCTTTGCTCGCCGACTCAAAATCATCCCCAAATCAGCGCACGGGATCCACATCTCTCCCTCTCCTCCTAACCAGATTCCCAACTGCACTGCGGCAAACATTCCTCACATTCTTATCTACCAATTTTGACACTTACTGCTCCCCCCTCCGACTGCCGTCAAGTTTTCTATGTGCTGGTCTAGAGACGTACGTCGATACCTTGCGCACTAAACAGCCAAGTACAAGTGACACAGTCGAAGAGGTTATCAAAGAGTTACAACTCACGCTGTCATTTTCACCGTCGATTGCGCCAGATCTCAGATCTCTTAATGTCAGCGTTGCGCACGCTTCACTGGCGGGTTTTCTGCAAGATCACCCTAAACAGTTGGCCCCGAAGTCGCGCAGTCTTCAACATAAATTGCGCAGCCCTTTCATCGCCAATCTTACTTCCTACCTGGACACGCATCTTGCCATGAAGCTGGACCTAGATGGGTCTTCCTCGGACCAGGCTGCTAAACAGCATGTGCGACTCTCGAAGGTTGCCTGTGCTGCTTTCGTTTTGGGTAGTGAAGGCCGTGTGAAGCTGGTTGTGGTTGCTGATAGGGATACTGGGGATGGTGATGAGAGCTCCCGAGTCCGAGGCGGCAAGAATAAACTTGCTTTTGAGGCAGGGGAATGTCTTCTACGCTCGGTGATCCAGAAGGCTGTTCTGGAGGATCATTCGACTATGTGAACTTCTGGATGTTTTTCTGTCCCGGTGTGAAACGGGGGCACGTTATAATATCATTGAAGCTCTGAACGAGCAGTCCGTCTACAATGCAACCTATCAGGATGACCTACCTAGATCCACGGAGCTCATAGCTTTGGTCTTGGGGCTATTCAATTATATTCAGTTATTCAATCCAGTGGACTC
Source organism: Penicillium cf. griseofulvum (assembly GCA_028974015.1). Taxonomy (NCBI): domain Eukaryota; kingdom Fungi; phylum Ascomycota; class Eurotiomycetes; order Eurotiales; family Aspergillaceae; genus Penicillium; species Penicillium cf. griseofulvum. The sequence goes on from JAPQKP010000001.1 coordinate 3,844,407, forward strand.
GCCGCTAATACACGACTACGCAACCAAGTGCAAACCGGGGCAGCTAAACTACAGCTTCTAGCGTCATGTATTGACCCAGTGCTCCATCACTGTGGTATCGTGGATGCTGTAATACCGGCTTTCAACGCTCAGATGGCAACCCCAGGAGAGCTGATCGTGGTGCATAGTAAAGCACAAGTGTTTACCTCAGTTCTCATTGAGCCAAAGCCTCTTGTTCGGGAAGAAATAATTGATCATCTTCTCTGTCTCCTGATAAGTGTTGCTCTATGACAAAACGTCAGGTAGAGCAACATTTTTGATTATTTTTTTTGACGATCGAAATGCAATATATGTCTATAAAAATCTCCAAGCCGTATCCAAACACACGTCACCAATTTTGTAGCAAGATATGTAGACAGATATTATATCTCCTGCGTCTGATTCTCGGATTCCGCCAACCGCAGCGCCTCATCAACGCTGGGCACGAAATGAGTCAATCCACCGCACTTCTCAACAATACCACTCCGCTCAAACATGCGGAACACGCTCCGATTCGGCAAACGGCAGAAGAATACCCTGACGTGTTCCTCTGCGTACGCGTCCACAATCTCGGAGAGAACCTGGGTACCAGACCCATCGATACTCGTAACGCCGTGAACATCGAAAATGATATTCTTATTATGCTCTGGTGAGCGCATGCGCGGCAGAGAAGGGTGAGCATGACTGGAGCCGTAGAGTTCCAGACGCCGCAGACGGTTTTTAAGATCGCCTGTGTTCGCAAATGTTAGGGGTTCGGGAATCTTGACGATCAGGGCGCCTGCGACTAGCTCCACATTTTCTGGGTGGTGTTCGGCGCTGTCGAAACGCGCGGTTGTGCCGAGGACCTTGCCCAAGATTTGGATTCGGGGATGCGTTGCGTGTCGGATGAGGATTATCACCGACAAGCCCATTCCCATCGCCATGCCCAGTTCCAAAGAGTAGAAGATTGTTGTTATGAAGATGAGAAGCATGAGGACGATCTCTGACCAGCCCCGCAGGCGGATGAAGAAGAGTAGGTCATGGGGGCATTCTTCCACTAGAGTGAAAGCTACAACGGATATCATGGAGCACAGGACTGCTTTCTGTTGGCGAATTAGCGTCGTCAGCATTTGGACAAAGCACACAGACACGGTATAGGTAAGGACGAACAGGGAGGTAGTAGAGATAAGGCAAGAGCACCATGACACATGTGAATGTGATAATGCTCAGGAAAACACTAGCCATAGGTGAACGTGCTCCAGTCTGTGAGCTGAGCTTGCTTCGCCCATATCCACCAAATGCAGGCAGAGATGAGAAGCAACCTCCGACGACGTTGGCAACTCCCAGTGCAACCATTTCACGATTGGCACTCATGAACATTCCCCTGATTCCATTAGAATTGCCTTCGCCCAGCCCCTTGGCCGCAACAGATGACTCAAAGAAGCCGAGTAGCGCGATAATAAATGATTTACTCAATGCTGTGCGCACATGTTTCATATGCGCAAGCTGGAAAGGCCAATTGAAAGCGAATAGTCCTCCAGATCCAACCTCCGTACGTCCAAGAATTTCGAGCCCTTTAGATTCCCAGTCGAGGTGCCAAGCCAAAACCGCCGACAGGGCAACAACCAGGAAGCGGTCTGGGAAATAAATTACTTGAGGGATACGCGGCACAAGCATCTTTTTCAAAGTTCTGCGGACAATCAGTATGATGAACGTAAACCTGGGGCCGTGGAACACACCTGAACACCATAATGACAGTAAAGCTAACGATCGAAACGATAGCAGTTAGTCCATGGCACTCTCGAGCATACCGAATGATGAAAATCAGTTTTTCAACACTGGTGCCATGGCTGACACCGGATTCTTTGGCATGCTTGGCCAGACCCAATTCGGGGATAAGCTGGTCTACAAAAATCACAAAGCCGATAGCAGTGATGAACCCTCTCAAGAATGGTCGACTGAGCACATTGTCCAGAAACCCTAAGCGGGTCAGTCCGGCAATCAATATCATGGCCCCGGACATGGCAGTAGCGATTCCCACAATAAGAGCGGTTTCTGTAAGGTCGTCCTCGCCTGAGTTTCCCCGCATGACACTTGCTTTGACAATAGCACCCGTTAGCAGGGACCCTGCGGCTTCCGGCCCAACTACCAAGAGAGGGCAGCTTCCTAGGATGGCATAGATCAAAGGATGGATGACGAAAGAGTAGAGGCCGCTGATGGGTGGTGCATGGGCAAGATTGGAAGCTAAAGAGAGGGCCATCGGAATGTAGATGGACGCCACGGTCAACGCAGCCATGAGATCTCCGCGCAGGAACGACCAGTGATATTGCTGGGTCCAATTGAAAAAGGGAATATAATAGGATATGTATCTGCCATTGATTCGTCAGCTCCCAGTCTTGGGACAGGCTACGAGAGTGCTCGCAGTGTATGCATAAGATACGACCTACTGCTTATTCGTGTCGGTTATTGGAAAAGTGAAAGATGATTTCATCTGTGACGGAGTCTCTGAATCTGGGACCGACTCCGGGTGGTCTACTACACCTCTAGGGCGATCGGCTGCGCCGTCCGCCAGTTCGTGCCCGTTATATCCACATCCATTGCCCGACCCTCCAACGTATGACTGTCTTCCCACGTCTATCTGGGGCGAGAATGTACCGTGGCTGCAGTGCCTTTCACCGCACGCAGGACCAGCTTGAAGATATGATTCCAGAAGCCGAGTCCTCATGTCTGGTTCGCTCGTAACCCCAGTGGCAGCCTGGCTGTCATGTCCTCTGTGATCGTCATGGTTAAAATTTGTCGAAATCCCAAGACCGGTTTGAGGCGATGAGCGGAAAGCGTCGACAATGCGGTCTCGCAGAGTCCGACGGACTTGGACGTCAGACTCCCCGGGGAGTAACGAACTTGTCTCAGACATGATCTTGTAAAAAGAGATTTGAGGAGTGTTAGGTCAAAGAGTTAGACATGAAGTAGGCCGCCATCAATGCTGGTCATAGTATTATGTAAAAGAATGAAACCAATGGGACAACAAGCCCAGCCCCAAATTGGTTTGTCGGTTAGGCAAGGGCGCGCTAGAGGACCGATAAGCGGAGAACGCAAGCGTTATCGTTAATTCAATGCAGATCCTTGGAGAATGACTATACAATTAAGAGAAAAATCATGGTCAGAAGAATATCAGGGATTCCTGTGTTTGTAGAAAGGTCGAGTGCCATCAATTACTGAAGAGTTATGTATACAAGAACATCCATGGCCGTCTTACGGTTGATTTCTGTTGACGTAATTGATTGATGTGTCAGCCAAGATCAAAGTGGGCATTGGAAGGCGGTGTGGACGAGTCACGTGTTAATGGTCCCGTGACTGATCAGGTCAATGTGGGTTTTGAAGTCCGCCACAAAGAGATAGATTGTGCCTCATTCACGTCGCCTATCCCCTCTGCGCTCCTGTTTTCCGGACCATACGATCACTCATATTACATTGGTCACCGTCTCGATCGTCTCGATTGTGCTATCAAATCCGTCTCTTTTGCACCTGAGATTTCCCCGAGAAAAAAAAAAACAGCACCCCGCCAAGATGTCTTTAACAAACTGTCGGTTCTACGAGGACAAGTACCCGGAGGTGGACAGCTTCGTCATGGTGAATGTCAAGCAGGTACGGACCAACTGAATCATGAAGTGAGAGACCAAAGCGACGGGGACTGATTTTTGTGTGAAATGAGCTAGATCGCCGAGATGGGCGCATACGTGAAGCTGCTTGAATACGACAACATCGACGGCATGATCCTCCTCTCAGAACTTTCCCGCAGACGTATCCGCAGTATTCAGAAGCTCATCCGCATTGGGCGCAACGAGGTCGTCATCGTGCTTCGTGTCGACAAGGAGAAAGGCAAGCATATATTATTCGCCTGGTAGAACTCGAGAACTAACTTGTCAACTTGAAGGTTACATTGATCTGTCTAAGCGACGTGTGTCCCCGGAGGATGTCATCAAGTGCGAGGAGCGTTACAACAAGAGCAAGGCAGTGCACTCCATCATGCGCCACGTCGCAGAGGCCACTCAGACCCCGCTGGAGACCCTATACGAGACCATTGGGTGGCCTTTGAACCAGAAATACGGCCACGCACACGATGCCTTCAAGATCTCTATTACGTAGGTTCTCGTTCTTTTTGTCTTATGATATACTCGAATCCCTCTGACAGTTGTTTTTTTAGAAACCCCAACGTCTGGGATGAGATCACCTTCCCCAGCGAAGCCGTCAAGAGCGAGCTGCAGCAATACATCAACAGCAAGCTCACCCCCCACCCTACCAAGGTCCGTGCCGATATCGAGGTTACTTGCTTCGGTTACGATGGAATCGATGCCGTCAAGGATGCCCTGCGCACTGCTGAGGCCGACAACACCCCCGAGAACCAGATCAAGGTCAGACTGGTCGCCCCTCCTCTCTACGTCCTGGCCAGCCAATGTCTTGACAAGACCCTTGGTGTTAAGTTGCTTGAGGCTGCGATTGTGAAAATCGAAGAACGTATCAAGGCGAACGGCGGTAGCTGCACCGTGAAGATGGCGCCCAAGGCTGTCACTGAGCACGACGATGCGATCCTGCAAGAGCTTATGGAGAAGCGCGAGCGTGAGAACACCCAGGTCAGCGGAGACGAGGACTCAGAAAGTGATGAGGGCGTTCCCGAGTAAGCAACGGATTACAACTCCGAGTCGAGGGGCATACAGCGGTCATCAGCACTAGCATCTAAAGCTGGAATTACCGCTAGAGGAGAGTTGGTCAAAGATGGATAGAAAAAGCTTGCACATATCGGAGAATAGGCTCGATGGGTCAGTGTGCCGATGGGCAGGATTGCAGTCAGAACTCGCTCTTTAGCCAGGGCAGTCGCCTGAACTTCGAGTCTGGGGATGACATATCCACGCCTGTGTATGCGCTGGATACCAATTGCGGTCGAAATCCTCGTTCCTACCGTCTGTTAAAGACGCTGGGTCCGCACAAGGTGCAAGTTCTGATGCACATAATGTTTGCGATGCAACCGAGACGTTCAATGCCAGTAATGCTTTTAAATACAATATCCTTGTAGAGATCACATATGTACACCTTACATGTAGATAAATCAATTTATAAAAGATCGAATGCCCATTAAATAGCGGGGAGCTGAAGCTTATCTCCCGCCGATCATCATTGGTGCCCCCTCAAGCAAAACCCATCGGTGAACGAAACTTTCCCTTTCTTTTCACTTTCCTTTAAAAAAAAAATTTTTTTTTTGACAATATGGTACATTGGAAAAATATCTTTACCACCGATCCTGGCAGGACCCGGCACCGTGTCGAGGTGGAACGTCGTCGGCGTACGTCATATTCCAAACACGCGCTCTGTGGAACACTGCTAACAAGTCGCAGTGCTACCTGCATATACTGCCGATGAGACTGACGCCTCTGATGCTTCGAAGGAAATTGCGAAGGTTGCTCTTCGGTTGAAATATCAAATCGAGCAAGTTGTCTCCTGCGAAGTAGAGGAGAATGTCTTGACCAACCCAAACAGTCGTATCATCACGGATGATGTGGTTGAGACTGCTAGGCTGGCTGGCGGGGATGATTATAAAGCATCCGTTGTTTATTGTCTTCTGGTTTGTCTGCGATGGTTCAAGATTCAATCATCCGTCGAACTTTGGGATTCCGATCTCCATGAGGTTCGGGCTGTGGCTTGCGAGGTCATCGCCAAGCGCATGTAATACATACCCCTATGTCATTTCACGTTTTCTACACTTTACTCACTAACTTAAACAGTATCGAATCCGAGCAGAACCAAGATTACGTGCTAAGAGACATTTTACTCAAGCGATACTCTATCTTCAGTGAAGGTGTAGAGACTGATCCCGCCAATGTCATTGAACGATCGGTTGATCTCCATGCCTTGAGGATCATCAGCTCTGCCCCGTACCAGAAATGTATCCAGTACCTGTGGAGAGGTTGGATCTGCCAGGAAGAGGGCAACCCAACTAACTTTGTTGAATATAGCGAGAAGTGTAACACCGGATATTGGGTTCATTTCCATCCTGATCGGATGCGGACTCCTATGTATCAGAATGTCTGCCAAATTTTGTTCTCCTTGATTTACCTTGCGGTTTATACCGCGGTTATCAATACCGTGAACCCAACCGGTGACCTGGATGTGGCCGAAGCCATCCTCTACGGTATGACTCTTGGGTTCATCTGCGACGAGGGAGTCAAGTTTTGGAAGGTTGGATGGAATTACCTCGAATTCTGGAATGCCTTCAACTCAACCCTCTACGCCATCATGGCGGTGTCCCTTGCCTTGCGCTTTGTTGCCTTGGCACATTCGTCGTCTACTCACGATGAACAAAGGCGGCTATACAACGAGCTCAGCTACAACTTCCTGGCCTTTGCGGGCCCTATGTTCTGGATACGCATGATGCTATATCTTGACTCGTTCCGCTTCTTCGGTGCTATGTTTGTGGTTCTTCGAGTTATGATGAAGGAGAGCTTGATATTCTTCGCTCTTCTATTTGTGGTTATGGCTGGTTTCTTCCAGGCCTTTGTCGGCATGGCCCAGGTGGATCCCGATGTTCCCCTCCACCGAAATATTCTCCAGGGAATGGTAAACACTATCATGCAGAGTCCTGAGTTTGATACTTTCCAGGAGTTTGCATTTCCCTTTGGCATCATCCTCTACTATGTTTTCAACTTCATTGTTATGACTAGTAAGTTTGCATTCGTCTTGCTTAGGGTGATATTAACAATTATCAGTTTTGTTGAATATCCTCATCGCCTTGTACAACAGCGCATATGAAGATATCTCTGGCAACGCCACGGATGAGTACATGGCCATCTTCGCGCAGAAAACCATGCAGTTCGTCCGCGCCCCAGATGAAAATGTTTTCATCCCGCGTACGTATTTACTCAATGCAGATATAACACATGTTGGCTAATTCCTTTGGGCAATAGCATTCAACCTCGTCGAGATTGTGTTTCTGGTAGCCCCATTCGAATGGTGGCTTTCACGGGAGGCTTACGCCAAGGTGAATGACATTGTAATGGGTGTGATATATTCGCCGCTGCTTGTCGTTGCGGCCTGGGTTGAAACACGCCAGGCGCACCGAATTCGATGGAATCGCCGCCATGGCGAAGAAGACGATGATTGTGCTCAGGAATGGGAGCATGTGGCTAAGGAAGTCAATTTTGATCTTGATGATACTTGGAAACAGAACGTAGTAGAGTCCACGCCGGATATCAAGGTTGACAGTTGTACATATGAACTCAGGGAGCTGAAGGAGCAGGTTAAAATGTTGACGGAGACAGTGAAGGGGTTGACTCAGGAGATAGTGGACATGAAGACGGGTGGAGCAAGCTAGGGGAAGCCCAAGGCGCGTTATATATATTGACATACTACAGCAACAACAGCGTCTCGCTCCCATTTTAGGAGTCCCGAGGTCGACCTGTCTCCGTACAAGCGTATATGGTATATGATGCTCATCGAATCTCTATTCTAAATATCGTTTTCCACATCCCCCTCACAAAAAAAAAACCGTCAACTCAAAACTAATAAAATAGCTAAGAACAAAAAGAAAAGAACAAAAAAGAAATCTCAGGTTTGGTTTTTAGGAATAGCCGAACGCGGGGGTCGAACCCGCAGCCTTAAGATTAAGAGTCTTACGCTCTACCGATTGAGCTAGCCCGGCTGGGCTGTTGAAAGAGGCAGCAATATAATGCTACATAAGCCAAAGGCGGTCAGATACAGGCTGACATAATGCTAGCCCGTCGAGCGGCGAATCCTCTGGAACCGAAATTGTTAGGTGGAAGGTGGCTTCATCTACGAATCTAGGCATTTCCTCGATTGGATCCTATCATTGCCTCCCTGCTTCGTATGAGTCTTTAACTTTCTGGTTGTTTGACTCTGACCGCGGTCACTAGATTGCCCACCATGTGCGTTACCAGAACCTCCCCCAGATTCTTACGGCTGCAGCTAACAGTATATAGGGCAAAGCTCGTGGACGACCATCAGATCCATACTGCCTCGTTGCATAATCCTATCCCTTGGCAATTGCATACATACGTCTGGCCTTTCCTCATCATCTGGCCCGTGTTCTTCGCCTTCTACCTCTCCCCCGAGCGTTATGATACCTACATTCAGGGACAAGAATGGACCTTCGTGTTCGCGGGGTCTATCGTCACAATTCAGTCGCTCTTTTGGCTAATGACCAAGTGGAATATTGACATCAACACACTATTCACTACTACCCGAGCCAAGTCTGTCGACACTGCCCGGCTTATCAAGGTGGTTCCCATCACCAACGCTGGCTCTGCCGAGATCTGCAACTTGATTAGAGATAATACCGGCCCGAAGAAGACTCTTTCGTTCCTCTTCCAGAAGCGCCGCTTCCTCTTTTATCCCGAGACTGGCACCTTCGCACCCCTGTCTTACGCTCTTGACGCCGAACCGAAGCCGGCCCTTAAGACTTTCCAGCTGAACGAGGGCTTCACATCGCAGGCCGAGATTGACCGCATCCAAAACCACTATGGCGATAACACCTTCGATATCCCCGTTCCCGGCTTCCTTGAGCTCTTCCAGGAGCACGCTGTCGCGCCGTTCTTCGTCTTCCAGATTTTCTGTGTTGGATTGTGGATGTTGGATGAATACTGGTACTACTCGCTCTTCACGCTCTTCATGCTCGTTATGTTTGAAAGCACCGTTGTGTGGCAACGCCAGAGGACCTTGAGCGAGTTCCGTGGAATGAGCATTAAGCCCTACGATGTCTGGGTATACCGTGAACGGAAATGGCAGGAGATCACCAGTGATAAGCTTCTTCCCGGTGACCTCATGTCGGTGAACCGCACCAAAGAGGACAGCGGCGTTGCCTGCGATATTCTTCTGGTTGAAGGTAGTGTCATTGTGAACGAGGCTATGCTTTCTGGCGAGAGCACGCCTCTGCTGAAAGACTCCGTCCAGCTCCGCCCCGGCGATGACTTGATTGAACCGGATGGATTGGATAAGCTCTCGTTTGTGCATGGAGGTACCAAGGTCCTCCAGGTTACTCACCCTAATCTGACTGGTGACGCGGGCTTGAAAAACTTGGGCAGCAACGTTACCATGCCTCCAGACAATGGTGCCTTGGGTGTAGTTGTTAAGACCGGTTTCGAGACCAGCCAGGGTAGCCTCGTTCGGACCATGATCTACTCAACTGAACGTGTCTCTGCCAACAACGTCGAAGCTCTGTTGTTCATTCTCTTCCTCCTGATTTTCGCAATTGCCGCTTCATGGTACGTGTGGCAAGAGGGTGTGATCCGTGACCGTAAACGCTCCAAGCTTCTGCTCGACTGTGTCCTCATTATCACCAGTGTTGTTCCTCCCGAATTGCCTATGGAACTGAGCTTGGCTGTTAACACTAGTCTTGCTGCTTTGAGCAAGTATGCCATTTTCTGTACGGAGCCTTTCCGTATCCCCTTTGCTGGTCGTGTTGACATCGCTTGCTTCGACAAGACCGGTACCCTGACTGGAGAGGACCTTGTCGTTGATGGTATTGCTGGACTCACTTTAGGCGAGGTTGGTTCGAAGGTCGAAGCCGATGGTGCTCACACCGAATTGGCCAAGCCCTCTGATGCTGGACCCAACACCACTCTCGTTCTCGCCAGTGCTCACGCCTTGGTGAAGCTGGATGAGGGTGAGGTCGTCGGTGACCCCATGGAAAAGGCTACTTTGGAATGGCTTGGCTGGACTCTGGGTAAGAACGATACTCTATCTTCCAAGGGCAACGCTCCTGTTGTCTCCGGTCGGAACGTCGAGTCTGTTCAAATCAAGAGAAGATTCCAATTCTCCTCGGCACTGAAGCGCCAGAGTACCATCGCGACCGTTACGACCAATGACCGCAAGGCTTCCAAGAAGGTCAAGTCTACCTTTGTGGGTGTCAAGGGTGCCCCGGAGACCATCAATACTATGCTGGTCAACACACCTCCCAACTACGAAGAGACGTACAAGCACTTCACCCGCAACGGTGCTCGTGTGCTTGCCCTTGCCTACAAGTACCTTTCATCTGAAACCGAGCTTTCTCAGAGCCGCGTCAACAACTACGTCCGCGAAGAGATTGAGTCTGAACTGATTTTTGCTGGCTTCCTTGTCCTGCAGTGCCCCCTGAAGGATGATGCCATCAAGTCTGTCCGTATGCTGAATGAAAGCAGCCATCGTGTTGTTATGATCACTGGTGATAACCCGTTGACCGCTGTCCATGTTGCACGCCAAGTTGAGATTGTTGACCGTGAGGTTCTCATCCTTGATGCCCCGGAACATGACCTCTCTGGAACCAAGATTGTCTGGCGTACCATCGACGATAAGCTCAACGTCGAAGTCGATCCCACTAAGCCTCTCGACCCGGAGATCTTGAAGACCAAGGACATCTGTATCACTGGATTTGCCCTGGCAAAGTTCAAGGGCCAGAAGGCTCTCCCTGATCTGCTCCGTCACACCTGGGTTTATGCTCGTGTGTCTCCCAAGCAAAAGGAAGAAATTCTTCTTGGTCTCAAGGATGCTGGATATACCACTCTGATGTGCGGTGATGGCACCAACGATGTTGGCGCTCTGAAGCAGGCCCACGTCGGTGTCGCGCTTCTCAACGGCTCGCAAGAAGATCTCACTAAGATCGCTGAACACTATCGGAACACCAAGATGAAGGAGCTGTACGAGAAGCAGGTCGGCATGATGCAAAGATTCAACCAGCCCGCCCCTCCAGTCCCTGTTCTGATCGCTCACCTGTATCCGCCCGGTCCTTCCAACCCACACTACGAGAAAGCCATGGAGCGGGAGTCGCAACGCAAGGGTGCCGCGATCACCGCTGCCGGCGCAGCCCCCGAAGCTATCCCAACTATCACATCTCCTGGCGCACAGGCACTGCAGCAATCGAACTTGACCCCCCAGCAGCAGAAAAAGCAGCAGGCCCAGGCTGCCGCAGCTGGCCTTGCAGACAAGCTTACATCTTCTATGATGGAACAGGAGCTGGATGACAGCGAGCCTCCCACTATCAAGTTGGGTGATGCATCAGTCGCTGCCCCCTTCACCAGCAAGTTGGCCAATGTTATTGCTATCCCGAATATTCTTCGTCAAGGTCGTTGCACCCTGGTTGCGACTATTCAGATGTACAAGATTCTTGCCTTGAACTGCTTGATCAGTGCCTACAGTCTGAGTGTCATCTACCTAGATGGTATCAAGTTCGGTGATGGACAGGTCACCATCAGCGGTATGCTGATGAGTGTTTGCTTCCTTTCTATTTCCCGCGCCAAGGTATGTCGTACTTCCCCATCTTGACAAAATGATTTGCTAATGCTTTAATGTGTGAAGTCTGTCGAGGGTCTATCTAAGGAGCGCCCGCAGCCCAATATCTTCAACGTCTACATCATTGGATCTGTTCTTGGACAGTTTGCCATCCACATTGCGACTCTTGTCTACCTCTCCAACTATGTCTATAAGCACGAGCCGTACGTTATGAAACCTCCCCCCTCTAGCTTTTCCCACTTCATGCTAACCCGACCAACAGGAGAGATTCCGATATTGACCTCGAGGGCGAGTTTGAGCCTTCCCTCCTGAACAGTGCCATCTACCTCCTCCAGCTGATCCAACAAATCTCCACCTTCTCGATCAACTACCAAGGTCGTCCCTTCCGCGAGTCAATCCGGGAAAACAAGGGCATGTACTGGGGTCTCATCGCCGCATCGGGTGTTGCGTTCTCCTGCGCCACTGAATTCATTCCCGAGCTGAATCAGAAGCTGCGCCTCGTTCCCTTCACGAATGAATTCAAGATGACTCTGACCGTGCTGATGATATTCGACTACGGTGGCTGCTGGTTGATTGAGAACGTTCTCAAGCACCTGTTCAGTGACTTCCGTCCTAAGGACATTGCTATTCGTCGCCCCGATCAGCTTAAGCGCGAGGCAGAGCGTAAGTTGCAAGAGCAAGTTGATGCTGAGGCTCAGAAGGAGCTGCAAAGAAAGGTTTAGTTTGGTAGATTGAAGATTTGTATCTGTATACATAGAGAGGAGGTTGTTGGATTTTAGAAATGTTCATGTGGTGCATGACTTTTAATACATGTTCTTTTTGCTTTTATTGAAGCGATCTTGCAAGTACTATGTAGAAACGTCATTTGATCATGCTGTCCTGTAGAATGAATATACCGAATCCGTTTTCTAATTACCAGCAGGCCGCCTCAAGGTCTTTGTTAAGCTTACAACGCTGAGATAGAGTCGCGAAATTTCTTCTTGATCAAACACACCTGCACCCAGTATCATCAAGTGATCGGGATGCTTTGCAAACACATGTAGGCTCCTGCTGTATGCTGCTGGCTGCGGCGTGGCATGAATTTCCCACTGATCAGGCTGCCCGTTGGCTCGGTTGGTAAAAATGCTGCCATGATCAGCGTCACTGACGACAATGGTCCCATTGACACCTCCGACGGGGGACCAGACGACATAAGGAGACGAGCTTGGCTGTATTCCGTCCACGACAATCGGATAGCCGTAGGCAAAGCGGAAATCAAATGGGCTAGCAGACAATCGATAGTAGGCTGGATAGCCTGCCCCAGACCAGCTATCTCCCCCTGGAAACTCGTACACCAGAATCCACTTCTCCAATGGTGGAATATAGGAAATCACCGTCATTCCAGGGCGGGCAGTATAGTTGAGATATGCCACATCATCTATCACGGAGCCCCAGGATTCCAAATTTGTCGATTCCTGGTGAGCAAGCTTCTGGCCATGCAGCGGGTCACGCTGATCAGAGTAAAACACGCCAACTGTGTGGTTGAAAAACCTGTCATTCTGCCATTCAGCACTTTATATCGAACGGAAATGGGCAGAGCAGCTCACAGAATAAATGGCTCCCAAATACATGGATTCCCATTTGTAGTATCCGGTCCACTGCCCGTCGCCACATTGCTGATGAACTTCCACGTATAACCTTTGTCTTCACTAGCGTATACATCGATATTCGTGCTCTGATTTCCCCAGCTGTTTCCACTGGCTAGAACCGTGCCGGCCGGGAAGTCGCCAACGGCAAACGGCATCTCCGCGAGCGCTGGCTGAGCCGCCATCCCTAGTCCATTAACCTGGTCTGTCATATTGGAGATCCAGGACCAGGTAGCACCACCATCTGCACTGCGAAAGATTGGGAAATATGGAGTTTCATCCCCTCCATATGAGGCTGTCGCAAGGAGACTTCCATCGGATAGTTCGACCTGCCGCGGATAGAGAATACTGTGGTTGGAGTCAGGCTGGAAGATGACATTTTCTGCAAAAGTCGACCATGGCTGTGGTGTTTTCTGGGGATGCTTAGCCGATACAGCGCAAATGAGGCTGGCCAGACTGAGGAACAAATATTTGTTGAACATAGTTCTGAAGCAGGTAGAGCAACCTACCACTTGATCAAAGTTGCATTATACTTATATATTCCTTGGTCTCGGGGGATTCTTTTCGATTCATATTGAATGAGGAAAATATCCGAGTTCTAAAGCTCATGGAAGTCCCTGACACCAAAACTTAGCCGGTAACATTGTTACGCCTATCGTGAAGATTCAGGCTAAAAGTTGCAGTCGTAACTCATCCAAATGGACTCAATTTGAAGATCTTTTAGCCTAATCGAATTGATATCCTGTGAGTACATGAATTAGTAGTCTTAGTAGTCTTAGCCTGGGAACAATGTCGGCACTTGTAGGTATTTCCAACTACCGACTTGGGATAGGCCCTTCACCACTCGCATCGCAGACAACCAGATTAGATTGGAAGCAAAATGACCGAGAATGAGTCTATAAGAATATTGTACCTCGCCCCAGATTGCCATTATACTAGTCTTGTCAAGGTCACATCTTCTCATCTTTCCTCTCTCTGGCTTTTCTTCCTGTTTCTCTTTATTTACCCAAAAGCGGGGATCGCAAAGCATTTCTTGGAGTACATCCTGGTGCTAAATTAATTTAGCCTATAAGAGATTCTAGTCAAGTCAACATGTATATAAGTATCCATCACTATCACTAAAGGTGGCGTCTTAAGCTTTCCATAGGCCTTGTATTTCTTGGCATAGAAAAACAATGTTACTATCAAAGCTCTCTCGAGCTGGAGTACTAGCGTCACTCATAGCAGTACACAGCGTCCAGGCATCTCTCTGCACTGATAAGAGCTCATCGACGACAGCCTACTATGCATCAAGAAAGTATCTTGGATGTTATTTAGATCCCAGCGTGAAGATCTTGACAGCAGCGAAACTTAGCACAATTATTATGACGCCACAGTACTGCACCAATTGGTGTGGCCAACGGGGCTTTGAATATGGAGGTATAGAATTTGGGACGTAAGTGGACTACAATTTGGCCGATATGAATTACCATTACCCAGACTCACACCTGAATAGGCAATGCTTTTGCGGTAGTATGCCTGACTTGACCTCCGCAAGCAAGACTAATGACACCAGCTGCAACTCGCAATGCTCGACTGAACCATCGAGCTCATGCGGAGGGACCTATGTGTAAGTCAAATACAGAAAAACAACATGACTCTTGTTTTCTAATATTAATAGGATGTCTTTATATCAAATCTTAAATCCGCAAGAGAACACAACGAACGTTGGTTTCGTGCCAGCCTGCCAAACACACCCTCTCTGCAGTCACCAAGTCTGTGACACTTCGAGAAACATTGCTGAGCGAGTGAGCTCACTTGTTAATTCCCTGACATTGGAGGAAAAGATCCTTAACCTTGTCGATGCTTCAGCCGGGTCTGAACGCCTCGGATTGCCACCATACGAATGGTGGAATGAAGCAACCCATGGTGTTGGCTCTGCACCAGGTGTGCAATTCACCTCAAAGCCAGCCAATTTCAGTCATGCTACCAGCTTCCCTGCACCAATCCTGACAGCAGCCTCCTTCGACGATGCTCTGATTCGAGCAATAGCTGATGTAATCGGCAAGGAAGGACGAGCATTTGCCAACAACGGGTTCTCTGGATTCGATTTCTGGGCTCCAAATATCAATGGTTTCCGAGATCCTCGGTGGGGCAGAGGACAAGAGACGCCTGGTGAGGATATATTTGTTGCGCAGAGCTATGTCCGTAATTTCGTCCCAGGACTGCAGGGTGACGACCCTGAGGACAAACAGGTCATTGCAACATGCAAGCACTTTGCTGTCTACGACCTGGAGACGGGCAGATACGGAAATAACTATAACCCTACCCAGCAAGACCTGGGTGACTACTTTCTGGCTCCATTCAAGACCTGCATACGCGATACAGGAGTAGGAAGCATCATGTGCTCATACAACTCAGTTTCCGGAATCCCAGCTTGTGCAAACGAATACCTTCTCGAAGAGGTGCTGAGAAAGCACTGGAATTTTACTGCGGATTATAACTATGTTGCGTCTGACTGCGGAGCAGTCACAGATATTTGGCAATACCACAACTTCACCGACACAGAAGAAGGCGCAGCCTCCGTTGCTCTAAACGCCGGAGTTGATCTGGAATGTGGTTCTTCATACCTAAAGCTCAACGAATCGCTTGCAGCAAAACATACTTCGGTCCAAACCATAGACAAGGCCCTGACAAGGCTATATTCGGCATTGTTTACGGTAGGCTTCTTCAATAGCGGAAAGTACAGTGATCTCGGCCCTTCGGACGTCTCTACCCCTGCCGCACAAGCTCTCGCGTATGAGGCTGCAGTCGAAGGCATGACGCTTCTCAAAAATGGCAAACTTCTTCCCCTGGGTCTTTCGAATAAATTCAAACGTGTTGCCGTGGTTGGACCGTTTGCAAACGCCACGACTCAAATGCAAGGAGGCTACTCAGGGATTGCACCATACATAATAAGCCCATTAGAAGCATTCGAGAGCCACCATGGATGGAAAGTAAATTATGCCCTGGGCACTGCGATCAACAACCAGAGCACTACTGGATTCGACTTGGCTCTTGCAGCCGCAGAGAAGTCTGATTTGATAATCTACCTCGGTGGTATTGACAATTCTATGGAGGCCGAAACGCTTGACCGAACTTCGCTCACTTGGCCACAAAACCAACTCGATCTCATTGAAAACCTATCAAAGCTTTCTACACCTATGATCGTTGTTCAATTCGGTGGTGGTCAGCTCGATGACAGCACCATCCTACAGAATGAAGGAATTCAAGCTCTGATTTGGGCCGGATATCCCAGTCAAAGTGGCGGCCCTGCTCTGCTTGATGTCCTACTTGGCAGAAGATCACTGGCTGGCAGACTGCCAGTCACACAATATCCAGCCAGCTATGCTGATGAAGTCAGCATTTTTGACATCAATCTTCGCCCTAATCTGGATGGTTCATACCCTGGACGAACGTACAAATGGTACACTGGAAAGCCGGTGATCCCATTCGCCTACGGGCTTCACTACACGAAGTTTGACTTTGAGTGGGAGGAGACTTTGGACAATGAGTATAACATTCAGGAGCTTGTTGCGTCTTGCCAGAAAAACATTAATGGCCCGGTCAACGACAACACGCCCTTTGCCACCGTCAAAGCGCGGGTAAAAAATGTCGGCCATGAGACTTCCGATTATGTTAGCTTGTTATTCCTGTCGAGCGACGATGCAGGCCCGACTCCACGACCAAATAAATCCCTGGTGTCTTACTTGCGCCTCCACAATATTACAAGTGGAAGCGAAGAAGTATCGGAGTTACCTCTTACCCTCGGCTCATTGGCCAGAGCCGATGAGAATGGAAGCCTCGTGATTTTCCCAGGGCATTACAAGATTGCATTGGACATATTTGAAAGCTTGATTTTCGAATTTTCGCTACAAGGGCATCCCGTGGTGATCGATACGATTCCCATGCCTGCTACACAGTATAATTTTACTGTGCCAGTTCATATTGAGCCACCGTCCACTGAAGCACATTCATGATATCTTATTCCTATTATTGTTCTTGGTGGACTTATTGCCAAACAAAATCATCAGCATTTAATCTTTTCTACCAAAACAGAATGCCAGGCCTCTTGGGCCCGTCACAACCCGAGGCAATGTCACCTTCAACATTACTACAACTATATGTAAACAATAGATCATCAACGAATCTCGGAAAACCTCAGACATGTCTTTGTAGTATAAGCATGAGTTATATAACTCGAAGACTAGACTAAAAGTTAGAAATCACACCAAAAAGCCCCCAACCTCAATCAGGATAATAACAAGTCATAGAAAGAAACTTCGGTGTATCAAATTTACGCCGATTCCGACACTCATCACCCATATAAGCATTCGAATAATTATCACTATGATCACACTTCTTGTTATTGTATACAGTGCAGATACCACCCTTGAATACCCAGGATTGAGGATCTTCGAGAGTGCCAGCATCACAATTAGTGTTAGAGTCGCCACCATTTGTAAACCATTTGCAGGAAACACTCTTTTCTGAGGTTTTGGTACTTAAACCTCCGTGCAGGTTCAGGCAGGTATTCGAGTAACCCACATTATGTCCTTGGAGTAAGTAGTAGTCGCCCTTGCAGTCCTTCTTGCTGTACATTATGAGTGACCATGTACTAACAGTTGCCGCTGCCTTGGCGGTGCTGCTTGTTTTTGTTTGGGATGATTTGGTTGGCTTTGTCGTCGATGTGGTTTTCCTAGTGGAAGTAGTTTTGGTGGTTGTGGTGGTTGACGTAGGTTTGGGGACAGACTTGGTCGCACTGGTCAATGTGGTCTTGCTAGTAGATGCGGTCTTGCTAGTAGATGCGGTCTTGCTAGTAGATGCGGTCTTGCTAGTAGATGCGGTCTTGCTAGTAGATGCGGTCTTGCTAGTAGATGCGGTCTTGCTAGTAGATGCGGTCTTGCTAGTAGATGCGGTCTTGCTAGTAGATGCGGTCTTGCTAGTAGATGCGGTCTTGCTAGTAGATGCGGTCTTGCTAGTAGATGCGGTCTTGCTAGTAGATGCGGTCTTGCTAGTAGATGTGGCCTTGATACTAGACGAGGTCTCACTGCTAGCAGGTTTCTGAATAGATTGAGTTGTGCTAGTAGATGTGGTCGTCTTTTTCAACGTTGTCCATTCGGTAGAATGATTGCCAGTGGATATAGGTAATGCTGCAGCGGGGTGAGCCGCTGAAGTGCAAAAGTCCGAAGTGGTTCCACAAAGACCCCACGAAGAGCACTTTTGAAATATTAGATTTCAAACTCAGAAAGATTTCCAAGCTCTCAACTTACACATTCGTTGGCCGTACACGGATTCAAAGACCCCAGCTCAGACCAGATGTTGGGGCGTGTTGTTCCAGGCACCTGGGGGCCACAAACAGCATTTGGGAGCGCAACTGGCATCATGGGCTCTCCGGAACTAAGGCAGATAAAAGTACCTTGTGGTAGGTGTCCGCATCCAGACCATGCCCAGCTTCGAGCGTTGTAAGTTTCGATATCAGCCACGGTGATAGAATGTGCCTGAGCAATCATAGAGCAAGTTTCGCCAGCCTGGACAGTATATATGTAACAAATACCATTGCTACTTGCTTGAGCTGCAACCGCAACAGCTGCACCTGATGTTGCTGCCAGACCGGCCAAAATGATGCCGATGAAAGCAACGAAGTTGCGAAGGCGGAAGCACCCCATCTCTGGAACTGTTTGAGAGTGCAGTTACCTTTCTTTTCCCTTTTTCCTCAAGGAAGCAGTGCTCATCTTTATCTGTTCAAAGAGGTGAAAACGCGCCAGACTGCCAAGGATAGATGCATGAATAAATGTGACATTGCCGTGGATGGGCGAACGCCCAGTGAAAGAACTATGATTCAATTCTAGGGTCATTGGCGTAGTACTGAAACAAATTGTCACAAGGTCGAGGATTAACACCCTGGGTGTTTTCTTTGTTTTCTCGCTGCTCACTGCATGGCCTTCCTGGGGTTGTTCCATGAAGGCTTTGTCTAACCCCTCTTAAGTAATAGCAGAAAACACCTCGATTCATTTTCAGAGGGTAATATTGCACGCCGAGTCACTTCTTTATGAATGCATAGGGCTAGATAATTAGAAGTCGTTAGCACCCCTATTCCCCTTTCTTGCAAACCAAGTACAAGGCTATTGATGCCACTCGCAGCTCATTTGGAACAAACCTGTGTTGGTATTTGAAAATCAAGGCAGATACATGTAACGGTCACATTGTGGACCTCAAATCCACAATCAAGAACAAAATTAAAATCACATATCCCTAAGTCCCGATAAAATACAGCTTAAGCTACATACTCGGCACACTTGAGGATTGTATTGAAATACATGACTACATGGATTGATACAGACCCGGAATATCAACGGGCCGCAAATACCTAAATATAGTCACGTGAGCTGACTAATCGATGACCCCCCACTCAGGAATAGATCTCGGCCCGAACCTCAATGGAACCCCACCCAGGTCTTAATATCTAGACCCTAAGGTTCCTCAAACAAAATAAACATAGGAATCCTTTACTTACTCCTCGTGACTTACATAAATTATGTAGAAATAAAACCATGGACTAAGCCCGATTGCTAGCTAAAACAGGAAGGGAAAGATAGAAAGTAACCTCCATCTAGGTAGGGTGCAAAGGCCCTATCTTAGGCAGAAGGACAGCCTCAAAAACCTGCTGGAGGACTGGCTATCAAATGCTCAGGACTGGAGTATAATCCTTGATCCGTTACAGCACCTACCAAATTTCCCTCGAAGTTAAATGCGGTTAGGTAGATGGTTTGGGAGGTCTGACTAAATCAAATCTGGCTTTGGATATCCAATTTTGGAGTTTCTTCAAATGATATTATTTTTGGAAGCCTTGGCTTAATCTGTTGGCCAAGAGGCAATGCCTTTGGTTTCAAGGCCTGCTTTGAGAGGTATACGATGAATATATACTCCATAGCCCCACTAAACAGCACATGGTCCATGATAGTCATAAATCATTACCGTCCTGGGATACTGCCAAGAATTATTCTCAGCCATGGGTAATTATAGTATGATGTAATCTCACATAGAGTTGAAATAAAGTAGTGAAAGAGCAGCTCTTTACTGAATTAGGTGCTTTCCCCGAAAATGAAAGGGGCGCAGGTATAGATAGGTATTGCCTCCAATAATAGCTAAAAGGTCTTGGCTAATTGCTCACATCTTACCCCAGCTAATCATACGGAGTAGTGCTCGCGAAAACGCCTCCCGCCCCCAAGTTGATTAGCGAGATCGCCCACATATTACCTTAGTTAACCGTAGAAGTCACGAAATAGCCCCATTTCGCATTCCCTATCACCTCATATCAAATTGTGCAGAGTCAAAGCTCAGAGTCTGCCTTGCATTCCAGATGGAAAGTGACATCACTTCCGACGGCTTACTGGGCGCTACTGAGTTTGGTTATCAATATTTAACCAAAGGTATATAACCGGCATCTTCCCCCATCGATTGTCAGGATATCATCTTCATCAAAGCTTTTGTTCACAAAAACTCCCATCAAAATTGACCTTCAGTATGAAGTCGTCTTGGCTATATCCTCTCAGCACAATGGCATATTGTGCCATTGTTGCCGCAAATCCTTTGCCCATAGACAAGCTTTCAAACAATGTCACTGAGATTGTCTCCCGTGAGCCAGAGCCCCACATGCTAGATAAACGCAATCCTGTTCCTACTATCCTTGGACTAGGAGTTTACGCCTTTATTCAAGCTGCCGGGGAGGCTGGTGGATTGACCTTGGGTACACTGGGGAGTATTCTTACCAACGTTTTCAAGCCAGAAGAGGCCCCATGGGAAAACAGCGACGCATATTGCACGATCTACATCCGGACTCAGGGAGGTGGTCGGTGCCACATGGAAGTCGAGCCTGGATTTGCAGGTCAGGGTCAGACCAAGCAAGTGCACGATGATTGGGACTGTGCCTGGAACGACTTAAACGGTGTACCTCCAATGGCTTCCTTCAATGATCCTGGAATTGGTAATTTCCGTGTTCAATTTGCTGCAACGGATAAAGCCACATACGATGGCTCTCCGAAATGCGTCTCGGAAGGCCTTTGCTCTCCACGACTTGAATTCCAGAGGAATGGGTGGGTCTAATTTCATCTCTCAGCCTGAAAACGCCCACTGACATTTGGTTTTAGGTTCTTCATGAGAATTAACAGCTGGGAGAGCCAGGGAGATGTCAGCGATGGGCAATATAGTGGTGACTATGGCGGCGTTTGCAGCACCTACGTTGAAGACCAATTCACCTCTGGTGGTCATAAACTTGCAACCAAGTAGGTCACTCATACCCAGAATCTCAGATGAGGACAGCAAAGCTAACTTTTGTCTTTTCAGATGTGCTGTCCCTTGCGAAAACCAGAACGTTATACCCGACTCGTCCCCACCTTAAATCCTGTCTGAGGTATTTTGAAACCCTTGGTCACTACGTGGTAAGGATTAAATATAGAGTAGGAGAGTTGTATTGGATCTTCAACCTTAAGCATTAAATGGGGATTTTGTGTATGTGTCGGATCGAAGCTTCGCTCTAGTCATGTATTTAACACTGTGTTTATTGTTTGGAGAGAATGTGACACGAAACAGCCTGTTGGCCCAAATGATCGAAATGCCGCCTTATATTGTAGAGAGTGAAATTCTAAGCTCTATTCAATTTGTCGGGTGCCGTCACCGGATAAGAATTGAAAATCCCTTGGTACACCCACCGATTCCTAATATAAGACAAGGTCATTATCCTATTGTTAAAACTGGTGTTTACTTCAGATATTACTTACTCCCAGACTATTTCAGGTCTTTGTTGTGGGATTGGAGTGCACCGGATGGGGAGGAAATCGACGAAATACCAGACTTGCGAGATAGCCCCACGCTTGCTTATCGTAAATCCTTAGTTATCCCTGGTTATATGTAGAAGAGTCAGTTTTCTTACATACGACACCAATAGATTGGATTATTAAAGTTTTATGCCGTCAAGGACAGAGACCGCATGAGCGATCGGCTATTCTTGTATATAGGTGAAATGAAATCGAGAAATAAAACAAATGATTAGCAGATTGAAAAGATCGTAGTATAATTTTGCATTTGCAGTCTAGAATATAAAATTCTCTTTGATTTGGTTTGACTACTCCGTACCTGGGGCACACTTCGTTGCAGTGGTGGAATTCCCAAGAGAGCGAAGAGATGAGAGAAGTCTTGAGTTTCCACAATAAAGAGACGCTAGTGAGTTAATCAAAACACTATTTAACTAGTTTCCTAGTTAAATGCTAGCTACTCGTAGAGCGTGCTGACCTAATTCATGGGCATCAGAGCATTGCAGATGATGTGTTCAACAGAACTCCACAGCCGAGGCCGATCTGGCTTATATAGGCGAGCGGACTGATCACAATTCTCAATAAATGGAAGGAAATAAGAACAAAGATAGATAAATGGACCGATAACCCTTTATTTTTGGACTCACAATCTATGTGTCTCTACTTCTGAGCTTAAAACATTAGGCATTGCCAATAGATAAAATGGCAGCGTGAAAGAATACAACTTATAAGGTGTTACTACTGTGCTCAGTCACTTCTAACGCCTGGCTGCTCGATGCAAACCGGAAATGAGTAGTAGGGATACCCTGGCAAGGGTGCCCACATCCACTCTCTGAAAAGTGTACTGTACCGTGGAAAGGAGCGGCACATCCCGTGCGGGTTGTGGGTCGTATTTTAAGATCGCGTGGCATTTCAAGGATTTTTTATTTTTTTTAGTATCGCATCAAAGCCATTGTTCGAACCCAGGCTCCTAGTAACTCCGTACGGAATATGTAGTTTTTCGCTTGAATACTGCCTCCAGTACTTGGTACTCACACCCCTATATACCATGGCGTACTCCATATGCAGGCACATATTGACTAATCACATGAGATCCCTCGTTTTCATGTACGCGGATCATTACGAGTCCTATTATGGACAGGTTAAAACAACCCCTGACCCGAAAAGCCCTTTCACCAAATAAATGTCTTTGCTTTTTGGAAGCTAGAATACATAAGAAGTTGGCAACCCAAACTGCCCGGTTATACATCTCCAGGTCTACGGAGCTGTGTCATTTTGTGTTTCCCTTTCATTTACAGCATAACGCACAATGCCCAGCAAAACTGCTACAGGTGACTTTGGCCCAGCGGAACCTGGGCTGGATTTGACACAGAACCAGACAGGCAACCTGTTGGGTGCAGTTATTCCTGTGGCGGTGCTCGGGACCACTGCAGTAATACTGCGGTTAGTTGTGCCAATGAAGACCAACGGGGCCAGGAAATTAGCTGTCGATGACTACCTAATAATTGCAGCTCTTTTATTCTCCTGGGGAACAGCGATATCCTGCTTTATAAGTGAGTCAAGAATGAGTCGTGGCATAGTCAATGGATGGGCACAGCACTTACGCCAGACTCCCTAGGCATTCAGTATGGCAACGGTTATCATTTGCAATCCTTGACAAAAGGAGAGTTTATTACTGTTTGGAAAGTAAGAGAACTACATACTGAAAGAGGTACTTGGGATAGACTTTGACAAAACAATTAGATACTTTTTGCCTATGTCATGATTTACGCTACGGCCGTCACCTGCATCAAAGCTTCGATTGTCTTCTTCTATGGCCGTATCTTCAACTTTCGCTGGTCACTGGGCATCTGCATGTTTTTGGTCATTGGGTATTGGATCAGTGTTATCGTCACGGTTGCAGTGGCCTGCCGACCACTACCATATTTCTGGCTAGCCTATACTGATCCCACGGCCATTGGTGTATGCATTGATGTACCCACATTCTTTTTTGCCAATGGAATTGGTGCTATGTTGATTGATGTGATAATACTGTGCATGCCGATACCAACAATTTCCAAGTTGCAGATGCAATTGTCGCAGAAGGTAGCAGTCATGGGTATCTTGCTCTTAGGCAGTTTGTATGTCCCCCCCATGTCCTACCCCTCTACTACTATAACATTGAACCTGGCTAATTGACTCAGTGTTTGCGTGGCAAGCATTTGCCGGATCATCGCGCTTCAGGAAAATACCCACGGAACAGACGCTACGTGGACTATAGCGCCTGTATTTATTTGGTCGTCGGTGGAACCCTTCGTTGGGATTATCTGCGCGTGCCTCCCGACGTTTGGGCCTTTCTTTCGTCGGTGGTGCTCCAGAATTCGGACAGGGCGCTCATCAAACAGTCGTAGCACTGATACAAGGACTGAACATCTATCTGCTACGACAACCTGGCTCCGGAAACCCCGAGCAACAAAGTCGCCGAAGGACTCATTATTCAGTATCAATGACTTTGGCTGTGTAGACGAGGTCCAATTAATAAATGATATAAATGCCACTCGGTCGCCGAGGGATAGGGCTGTGAGTTACCATGACGTGGAGCAAGGAGACACTAGTTGTGCTATCACAGTCCAAAAGGATGTGGATGTGACATGGGCCAAGTACAAAACAGGCAAAAAATGCTGATCTGGTCTTCAATTATCACAAAGGGCCCTGGAGGGACCATCAGCTTTGTTGCAAATGACTTGTATTTTTGAGATTACATTTGCATTTTTCGTCTACAATATACAATCCAATAGTCGTGGGGTAAATCGGAAACCAGGTATTTGTGAGTGTAAATATAGATATATTATTTAACGCTATTCCAGTACAGCTGTAAATAAACGAACAAAAATAGTCCTCGTATTATTTTGTACGCGCTTTCTGTTGTCTAAAACAAGTTTCATGAAAACGAAAATGGTAATATAGATCCGAAGCAAGATACAGACTCGGGGCAATAGAGAAAACTATCAAAGGATAGTAGTGTCCACCAACCCACTCTCGGACTAAGCCATACTAAATCCATATTTGTCCAACTTCAGGTGCATCGGCTGTCTATCATTCCTGTACGGCCGGAGATATCCCAGCCCATAACGTCGACAATGCCAAACTGTCAATCTCCCCTGTCCAACTCGATGTATGTGGAACGGTTAATCTCCACCCCTTCTGTTTTGTCGCCTCAGTCATTAACATAAGGTTCTTCCCTGCCTCTCCCAAACTGGTAGCAGCCACAACTAACGTTGTCCCCACACACTGCGCAAACGGGAATCTCCCATTTATCGTATGATCAACATAACCCTGCCACACGCGCTGGGACAATGGAAAGTCGAACGGGTGGAAATTCCAGCGATACAGGTACCCCTCGCTGGTGCCAAAGGTAGGCATACCCCACGCACTAGGGAACACCGCAGGCATTGGCCACGCGCAGTAGTGAACGCTTACCCTTCCTTTGGCGAAAACCGCGTCTGGGTGAGCCGCTTGAAACGCTTGAGCGAA
The DNA here is from genome assembly GCA_028974015.1 of Penicillium cf. griseofulvum. Classification (NCBI taxonomy): domain Eukaryota; kingdom Fungi; phylum Ascomycota; class Eurotiomycetes; order Eurotiales; family Aspergillaceae; genus Penicillium; species Penicillium cf. griseofulvum. The sequence continues at coordinate 3,869,644 of JAPQKP010000001.1, forward strand.
GCGGCTTAGTGAGTCGGGTGCTCGAGAAGTGCCTAGGGGCCCTAGTGCAAGTGCATTTTCGTCAATTGGACCGAAGTCATAGTGGAAGTAGAGGTCTTCTAGGCCGTCTGTGCCATCCAAGAGAGTTGGTCTGGAGTAGGCCTTGTGTGGTTCTTTGAGTTGGCTGATTACTCCACTGGCTTCCATGTCATCTAGGATTTTGCATATCAGCCGGCGGTCTCGGAGTGAGGCTTTGGTATTTAGCGAATTACGGATGGATTCTGGCTGCTTTTGCTGCACGTCCCAGTCGGGTTCCTTCATAGTGAATGCTGCCAACGTGTCTGTCTTCGATGGATGTCCCTTCCAGCGAACAGGCATCTATCCACTGCGTTTGTTCGTCTTCGGGTATTGACTTGCGAATGGCGCTTCTCATGATCTCTTCTTCAGTCGGGTCATTGGTAAGCATCATTAAGGAATCGATAACAAGGCTGTATAGGCTAAATATATGCCCTGGATGTCTGTCTATGATCAAGATCTCGACGTAGTCCTTAACCATGTTGCGTTCTCGGTAGGATTGCATGAATACTACATCATTGCGGATGGTTTCAATTGACCGTTTGACGCTCCAGGAAGTCTGATTCAGACGTGCATGTGTGTCCGCCGACCGGTTGCGACTGATCCAAAGATTGTCGTCTAGCACGTCTGTTTGGTGAGTGACTTTTTGGAGGGTTGAATCCATCTCCGCTGGTCTCATAGACTATCACAATGTAACGAGCAATGCGTTTGAGGAGATCTTGAATGAACATCGCTGTTATAGCGTCGTGTTTGCTTATTCTCCCATGGAGGTAGCAACGGTTCTCGGTCGCGGTGATTAACCCTTCCTTCTCAGCAAGAGGGATAATAGGATCCTGGAAACCCTCTGTGACCGATACAAACCCAAGAAATACAGAGAAGGGTTGTTTTTGGCACGCACCCCCATACCACTGTGGGTAGTATCTCTTCAGTGCGATGAGTCTCTTGATGAGAAGGACGTCTTCGAATCTGAAGCAGAAGAACTCGACGGTTGTCCAATGTAAATAATCAGAAAAATACTGATACAATATGTCCCAGGATTCGACGGTCATCCTTCTCGTGTCGTTGTCAGTGGAAATCCGTTCGCCCAGTATAGTGGCTGCCGACAAATCCGGAGGGAGCACGTAATCGCAGACGGCATCACGTAGCAAATGTAGGGTATCATCGCGGCCTAGGTTCTCGAAGAATTTGATATATTCCAGAGTTACCGAGGGCACTTGTCGAAGAAACTTATCAATACTGTCAGTTTTGGAAGCTAGAGCAAGAACTTCCGTGTCTGCTTTCCAGAGGATGAATTCACGCAGGACAAATCGTATCACTTTATCGCCGATGTCAGGCGTCCTTGATTCCCCCGTCTTGCTATCCTTGATCACAGGAGATGAGTCATCCAGCGAGGGGGCGATGCTATACAGTCGTTGCCTCATTGTATCGCTAAACGAGGCAAGGGTGCTTTTCAGAACTTTTACCGGACTATCATCCGGCAGATGGTCCAGATCAGACATCGGTATATCCGGTGAGAGTAACGATCGATAAACAAGTTCCCCATGATGGGCCTCACTTTCCGCAGAATCGCTTGTTGGCCCGCTCTGATCTTTTTGCGCTGGCTCATCTCCATCACGGGTCTCATCCGACCCCATCTTGGATCTCTCCTCCAAAGTATCGACCTCCTTAATTAACTTTAGGATCCATCGGACGTGCCCTCTGTTGCCATCACTGACACTGAAGAACCGCCTATTAACCTGGTCCCTCAGCGTGATGACCTGTCTCCCTCGTGCGATCTTCTCGGCTGTATCTCCCAATACCAACGCATCATACTCCTTTTCCAGCTGTTTGTACTTGCAACGAAGATCCATGTACTCCTGATGATGGGGGTCGACAATATTGATACTCGGGCTTTTTTGTCTTGCATCGACATTCCTTTCCATCCTGCAACAACGCGGTGCAGCGCAAGATCTGCGCGGATGGCGCTGTGGAGACGGAGATCGGCGACGTCTGTTCGACCTTTCGAGGATACCTTCGAGGCATATCGATGGCGAAAATGAGACTTTGTTTCGGTAATATATATGTTTGATAGATGGGGCTCTTGAAAAGAGGGCAGATTGCGATCGTATTTACGGTGCACACAGTAAGCGCCCTGGAAGATAGGTAGGCTGGCGCGAGATCATGAGTGAGAGGAATGAACTGAGCTTTGGAATCCTCTTCGACTCGAGTCAGCCTTGCATCGGCGCTTGGGTATCTGGAATTACCATCCAATACTTAGCCGCCGATCCCACAGATCCTCGTCCGAGAATGTTCTCGTTCTGTTAGGTCCCAGGTTCGAATCCTGCCCAATCCTGCCCGGTCCCGCTTATTTTCTCTTTTCTCTTTTCTCTTCTCTCGAAATACGTCCATAGAGATAGTTCTTCACATTACTAGTATTTAGAAGTATGTCTTTATATATTTGATTGCCTTGCCATTGTATGGATACCTCGTTGTATTCAAGTTTCAGGAAAGTTATCACCCTGACTAATCGAGTATTGAATCATTACAAAACATTTCAAGATCGCCCAGCAGGCTAAGTCAAGTCAGGAATAGCGTGTTTCAGAATAGAGGTTAAGAAAGAAAAGAAGGGTAATAAGAGGTGAAGCTGATTTCGAGCGGCCCTGTATTAATACATCTCTATCCTCTCTGATACGAAAAAAGCCAACATGTCTGCGGAAAAGTGGACTCCAAAGATTGACTTGCCTTGCCTAGAGAGAAAACCCAGGATGAAATGACGATCGAAAGCAGTGGAGACATCGATGCTCTTCAAAGGTATCGGCGGAACCTAATTAACAGAGGGTGGCCCTATGTTGGTCGAGCGGTCGAGCTTCTCCGGGTAGAAGAAGACCGTTCTCCGAAATCCTACACAGGAAGAACAATGCCTCTCCAATAAAACCGAAATCACAGGCAGCTGGCCATTCTATAGGAATGATACACAAGCCCAATTCCAGGCCTTAAACAAGAGGTATTGGATGCTTGAATGTCAGTGGTGGAAAGTCCGAAACCCATTTGTGGAGGGCGCCCTAATAAGAGCATTTGACCTATGGATATCACATCCTCAATAGTATATGCACCACGTTTTGTTCGAGGATTGCGCCAGGAGGTTGCTGTGGCCGTAGGCGTGGATTTTGCCTTGCTCGCAATATGGATAAGACAAGGCAGCTTGCAGCTGGTCATTGTACGATGGAATGTGGATGCTGTCATCAAAGTCGGGACTTTGATCTTATCAGAAGAGAAAAGAAATTCTTTTGGGATTTTCATTTCGTAGGTGCCAATACCTATTCCCGCGAAAGGATTAATCGAGTTTTGATATGGGGCTATCACTTAACGTCATGATAACCCATTTGATCTGATTGTCCAGGATACGAGATAGGTTCCAAAGAGCAGACAGGAAACGACAAATTCGATGAGCTATTCGTGCCCATTGACAAAGAGGCAGAATGCGAGGGGAGCGTTTCAAAAGAGGTGATAACAGCAACGAACGAAGGGAGATTTATGAACGAAGACTGGGAGAAAGTTGAACGTAAATAATATCCAGGCCACTTGCTAGTTTGAGTGTGTCTTCCTTCCTATTTAGGAACATCGTACCTGCCTAGTTCACGTGCACCACCTACCTTACGTAGAGCAGGATTTTGCTGTATTACTTGACCTTCTCTGTAGTATATGTCCTTTGTACGTAGCGAATCATTACAACGAATGTTTGCTGCATCTAATCATGCACCTAGCTTAAAATATGGTTTGATACGCGACGCTGTGTGCCGTGGCGACCTATTATATCAATTAACAGAGATGAGGATCGTGGAGAAAGCCAGAAAGGGGGGTCAGTTGGCAGGGAGGGTAGCATATGACGAGCATCTGGAAGGGCCTTGGGCGTCACTAGCGGCGGGGATTCTGGGGAGCCCGACGGATGTAGCCCGACGGATGTAGCCCAGACTGGTGCAGAAATAATTTCCCTAGTCAGAAGATTTGCTGGCCTACTTCTTCATATTTGACGCTATAATCCCATGGTGATGGAGTAAGACCTAAGCCATTTCCCCTAAAAAAAGACATAATCACTCCGTAGGCCCCCATCTTTTACTACATTCTATCTATTCTACCATAGTTTCTGCAGCTATCGTAGGATTATAAGAGGAACTCACCAACAGTTCGCTGCCTCAGCCCCCCAAATCCCCCAACATGTCTCATTGCCCTACTACAAATGGGTTGCAAAACGGTTCTGACTCTCTCCCAACCCCTGCTAACCGCGTTGCCCATGGCGAGACCCCTCCCAACTGGGTCCCTTCTGCCGACCAACCTGCCTTTGCGCGACGGAAACTAAGAATAATCTGCATCGGCGGAGGCTGCTCGGGTCTGACACTTGCCCACAAGATCGACCATGAGTTGAAACTTGGCGACTTTGTTGAATTGAAAATCTACGAAAAGAATCCTCAGGTCGGCGGAACGTGGTTTGAAAACACCTATCCTGGTGTCGCTTGGTGAGTCTGTACATCTAATGAACATAACTGGATTATCTGACGTATCCAGTGACATCCCGGCCCGTAAGCTCCTCCGGTGCTTCTTTAGCAACTAAATTGACGACGTTAGATGCATATACGTTTCCATTCGAGCCCAATCCAAACTGGTCCCATTTCTATGTACCTGGCCACGAGATCCAGGAATACGTTATACGAGCGACAAGGAAATGGAATCTGGACAAAGATATTCAGTTCAATACCCGAGCTACGGAGACCGTGTGGGACGATGAGTTGGGAAAATGGAAAGTGGTGTTGGATCAAGCTGGTACAATTATACAGGACGAAGCTGATATTCTGGTCAATGCGTCCGGAATTTTAAAGTGAGAATCCGTTAACATCTATATTCTCTTCATTAATGTTGATTTTCCGACTAGCCAAACTAACTGGCCTGAGATTGAGGGCCTATCGAGTTTCAAGGGCAAGTTGTTTCACACTTCGACCTGGTAAGCAAAACGTCGTCAACTTTCAACCATAGTTAACGAGTTATAATTAGGGATAACACCTATGACTGGTCAAACAAACGTGTGGCTGTCATTGGTAATGGCTCCTCCGGAATTCAATGCGTGGCTGCAATGCAGCCGAAGGTCGCCCAGCTTGTCAACTTTGTGCGCAACCCAACCTGGCTTTCTGTCAACTTTTGTGCAAATAAGACAATAGATGGGAATAATTTTGCCTACACAGAAGAGGAGAAAACACGGTGGGCGGAAGATACAGAGGCTCATTTCAGGTACCGAAAAGAGATAGAAGCCAGGCAAGTTCAACCCCCACCAATCAAGAAGTCGCTAGAACTAAGCCACATCTGAGTACAGTGTCAATGGGTTCTTTTATGGAATGTGTAAAGGTCACCCGATGCAATTGGAGTTGGAAAAGGTTTCCCGCCAACAGATGGCGGAGCAAATGCAAGGGTACTCTGACCCAGAACTTGTGTCAAGAATGCTTTCTCTCGAGTTCAGTCCTGGCTGTCGTCGCTTGACACCAGGAAATGGGTATTTGCAGGCTTTTGCCAACGAGAATGCAACTCTCACTTTCGATCCTATTGAGCGTATCACAGAGCTGGGTATCAAAACAGTCACAGGTGATGAGCAACAATTCGACTTGATAGTCTGTGCCACAGGGTTTAATTCGAACTTCATTCCACCTTGGAAGATGGTTGGTCGCCATGGAGCTACATTGGAAGAGCGATGGAAAGTCAGCCCGGAGGCTTTCTTTGGGGTCCAAGTGGACACATTGCCGAATTATTTTACCTTCCACGGACCCAATTGCCCTGTCTCCCATGGCTCGCTTCTTAGAGAAGTCTCTTGGACATCCGATTACATTCTTCGCTGGGCCAAGAAGATTGCTACAGAGGATATCAAGTGAGTCATACGGTCTTCGTCCCGTCAGCGTTTGACTAACATGTGTCATACAGGTCAATTGATGTTAAAAGGGAAGCCATGGATGACTACAATGTTTACTGTCAGGAGTTCTTCAAGCGCATGGTCTGGTCGGATAACTGTAAGAGCTGGTACAAGAACGGACAACGTTCAGGCCATGTCACCGGGTTATATCCAGGCACGCTGCTGCATTTCAAAGACTGTCTTGAAAGCATTGGAGGGGAGCACTTCAATATTGAGTATCGCTCTAAGAATCGATTCCGGTTCCTAGGTAACGGTGAAAGTGTGCGTGATCAGGGTGGAGCGGGTGATTTGGCCTGGTACATGGACGATACGAACGCCTCTATGCCAGTCTAAATACATCTTGGTGTATTCCTTTTTACACTTTATCTTTACTTCTACATTATCCGGTATACATACCCTAAGATATTAACTTAGTAAAATGGGATAGATGTACATGGGACTAGGCCTTTATATTGTATTATAAATTATCTCGAAGAAAAGCAACCTTCAGGCAACGTAGACAGGCAACTAGAGTTGCTACAAGTGCTTAATTCGATCTAATAAAATAGTATAATTAACATATCCAACTCGAGTTGCAGTGTAGAGCTCGGACATTTCCCCGACATCGCAACCCCCCACTATGATCTCATCGCTCCAACATTCCTAAATTGTTTCTTCTCAATGTGATATTGAATCCAATTCAACAATGTCAAGTCTTACTTTTCAGTCAAAGTATCGACTACAGTCAGGACATGAGATCCCAGTTCTGGGATATGGGGTCAGTTACTCCATATCAGTTTCAAAAGCAGAGTGCAGAGCTGACACTATACGACTCGACAACAGGTATATATGATGTACGTCTGAATCAATATCTCGTCTTGAATCCCCTAACCGTTATCAGCCCCTCATCCGTGACCGAGAAGGCTACTCTCGAAGCCCTGAACGTTGGATTCCGCCATGTATGACCCCTCCCAGGGAAGATCGCAAGACCACACTAAACCATCGACCCCAGGTCGACTCAGCTATCATGTACCGCAACGAGAAGCCCTGCGGAAAGGCAATTCTGAATTCCGGATTGGATCGATCGCAGATCTTTTTTACAACCAAGATCCCGCCGGAATCAATGGGCTACGAGTCTACCAAGCGAGCTATTAATTCCAGTCTACGAGAAGCAGTACAGGAATACTTTGACCTGTGAGCTACATCCCCAATAGAATTGGATACAATCTAACTGGACCGAACAGTATTCTAATTCATGCTCCCTACGGCGGCAAAAAAGCCCGCCTGGGGTCCTGGGATGCATTAGTCGAAGCCCAGAAAGCAGGGAAAGTGAAATCCATCGGTGTATCCAATTACGGTATCCACCATCTCGAAGAACTGGAGGCTTATATCCAGGGGGATGGGGGTGGCCAGATCGATGTCGGTCAGTATGAGCTGCATCCATGGTTGGATCATTCGGATATCGTGGAGTGGCTGCAGAAGAGGAAGATTGTTGTTGAGGCGTACTCACCCCTTGCGCATGGGAGTCGGTTGACGGAGTCTGTGTTGCTGTCTATTGGGAAGAAGTATGGGAAGACGCCGGCGCAGGTAATGATTCGGTGGAGTTTGCAGATGGTAAGGAATACCGACTTGATTGAAAGTAAATACAGTAATCGGGTATGCTAATAGTCTGTTAGGGATTTGTGCCTCTACCCAAGTCAACTACGCCGAAGCGCATTCGCGAGAATGCCGATGTCTTTGACTTTGAGTTGGCAGCTGAGGATATGAAGTTGCTTGATACAGGAGAGTATTCCCCTACGGATTGGGATCCGACAGTTGATGAGGATTGAAGGTAAAAAAAATATCACTTGAGGAATCCGGAGGAACGTTGGATTTGTCAGGCCCCGGAGGCCGGGGAGGGGCCGCGGCGGGGTGAAATTGCGACTTTCAACTTTCTTTTCTTCCTTTAGTTCTTCCTTTAGATCTCATCCATATCTCTTAAGATTTTACTATATTTCCTCCATCATGAAGTTGATTTTATCTAGTTCGTAAGTGGTGTCATTCGATGCGCCCCAGATCAAAGTCACTCAACCCTCACAGGAATATTATGCAAGCCGGACGTCAATCCGTCATTCGGCAGCCTCTGACGCAGAAATCAAACGTTGAGCTAATCAACTCGCTTCGATCGAACTTCCTTGCCTCGCAACAGATCGAGACTTCACAGGCCAACGGCACCACAAATGGCCAAGCCGTGTCGCATCCCTCGTGGACGCTACAGACCGAAGATTCCCTCTATATCCCCGCGATCGACTTTTCACACCCCGGCCTATCAGAAGAGCGCGACCAATACGATATCACAGTGAAGCTATTTTACCTACCGGGAATCCCGGTATCGAGGCGGCGCGCGCACACCAGGGAGGCAATTGATCTGGTATTGAAGGAGCTACACATCAAGTCTATTGATCTATTGATCGTCTCGTTCCCGGGAATCCTGTTCGATGCAGATGACGACAGCGAAGAAGAAGATAACGAGACGAGCAACGGTGAACCGGACGATTTCGACAGCATGGTGCAGACATGGCAGGTGCTGGAGTCGCTGCACGAGCAGGGCGTGATCGCCCAACTGGGCGTCGCTGAGTTCGGCAGCGAACGCTTAGCCCGCTTCTTGCCGCATACGAAGGTCAACCCCTCGGTCGATCAGATCAACCTTAAGGATTGCTGTGTCGTCCCTAAACATTTGATTCTCTATGCGAAACAAGAGCAGATTCAACTCCTCACCCATAACGACTGCCATGATATTCTTCCTGTCGGCACAACACGGGAACTGCTGGGTCCTGCGGAGAAGAGCGGTGCGGGGATCTTGGCTTCGTCTCCCGAGGCCAACGATGGCATCCAGGGAGATATAGAGCCGCAATGGGTGGTTAAGTACACGGCGGTCGTCAAGGATCGTGGAGTAGTTGAGAACAAGGGGTATTTCGCGTCGGCTGATGTCGGCACGTGTCTCAAGGACCGGTCATGAATACTTATTTTTTTTCTTCTTTGCGTCGTCAATAAGGATATCTGTCGTGACAAAGCGTGGCGTTTCTTTTTTGCTTTAAATCGATCATAGCTGGTGTGAGGGGGAGGTTGCATCCCCAAAATCAATGACTGGGTTAACCAAGCATGCTCCTCTTCCGCCCTCTTAAGCGCACATCCTCAAGCCTCTTCAGCGCAGAAACAGCCCCCTTGTAGCTACCTCGGTAACCCATAATCAACTCCTCGAACATAGGTTCCGAGCGCGGATGCGTGCTCCCAATCGCCCGCTCCAGCACATACAAATCCACCGCCCGGTCCTCATCCTGATTGCTCTGCGACGCAAGACCGAAATCAATCAGCACAACATCCCCCTCCATAGAGGGTGAACCAGTGCCATCAACAGCAGCACTTGCATCTGCGAACGGCCGCAGCATGAGATTACTCGTCGTCAAGTCTCCATGCACAACACCAGCCTTGTGCAGGATACCGATAGCAGCACCCATTTTCCTCAGTAAGCCGCGCACACGCGCCTCTTCGTTTTCGATCTGCGATTGATCCAGAGACCCTGCATTCTGTTTCATCCATGCTTCCCACTGCTCGAGAACTACCCTAATCACAGGCCCATCAATCCACTCCATCATTAGCCAGGCGCCGCCCCACCCGCCTTCTTCGCCGCCGTGTCCCTCCCAGTCCAGGGCTAGCAGGGCTGGAACGCTCACGCCATCCCGTATGAGTTTCGCCAGGCATCGCGCTTCTGAAGTTATCCGTTGGCGGGTGAGTCGGCGGTCGAGAATTGGGTGGCGGTAGGGTTTTGATGGGCGGATCTTGAGGGCGGCGGGGATGGAGGGGTTGAGGGAGGTTGTTTTGTAGAGGTGGGCTTCGGCACCTTGGGTGAGGAGGATTGGTGGTGGTGTAGTATTATTGAAGGGAGAAGGAAGAGCTGGGGGTTTATATTCTTCCATTGTGAGAGTGTTGAGGGAGAAGGTGGAAGGTGGAAGGTCGAAGGTCGAAGGTCAAAGGTCGAAAGGGAGGAAAAAGTTCCGGTGGGGCGGATCTCGTAGCATGGAATTTGTTATGTTGATTTGATGTTATATTGTTAAATTGAGGTTGACATATTGTTAAAACATGTTTAATAGATGTTTAATGTATTAAATATAATTGAAATCAAAACATAACATAGTCATAAGTGCCTTCACAAACCCCTATATACCTTCCCAATATCTCTCCCATATTTCCATTAAATCAGATGAATATCAGGGCGCACATTAGCAAATCGACAAGTACCCTGATACATCCTCTCAAGAATTGACCCCATAAGATCTAGATCAGTAGACTCCGCCGACCAGTGCTTCAGCGTTCGAATAGACAGCCTCACCAAAGCAGCCCAATTTGGCGGTATACGCACTTGCCACGTACTAGGATCCCTTGATGCCTCGATTTGATACAAGACAGCCCCAAGGATATGCACAGCACAGGCAAAGCTGGCACGCACCACGTTCCAGATCCATTCATGTCGGAATTGATACCAGTAGCTTGGGATCAGGATGACGCAGTTGTCAATGGCTTTTTGGGCCAGGTCGAACACTTCTACCCATACTTGGTGGTTGTTTTTGATGAAGGTTGGCATCCCCTTGTAGTGCATCGCGAGGTAGAACGCTGGTCGGTAGATCCTCTCTAGTGCCATGTGATACCGGCCACGGAAGAAAAACCTCAGATCTGGGTTGTCTTTTGTGGACTGGATCCCAGCTAGTGAGATTTGGTACCTTTTTAGAAGAGTTAGCAAGATGAGTGGGGGACCTTTCATTGTTATGTTCAGTGACTTCGGGGCTTTTACCATGATGTTACAACATTCTCCGCTGATAATGTCTTTCTTAGGAGATGGGGGATATCTGTGGTCCAGCCCTTCTCCCCTTGACGCCACATGTCAGACACTATTTCATTGGTGGTCCGACGGTTACAGATAGATCCGATGTAGAATTTCCAGCCTCTCTCTTCTTCCGTCTCATCCAGTTCAAAACCTGGCCTGATTGTGAACTCTTGGTCTTCATCCATCTGGTCATATGAGGAAGAATTTCTGCTAGGAAATTTGGGGAATGGATCTGAATAGCCCATGCTTTCAAGGCCACTATTCCAGAGAGGGAGCTCGCTCTGCATCTCACTGTTGGCAATACTTAGTTGGTGATCATAGAAAGCCCGGTAAAAAGAAAAGAAAAACTTACTGTTCCGCTTGGATACAGGACCAGTATAGTCTCGACTCCAGGTTGTGGTAGTTGTCATCAGCCGTCCATCGCTCTCTACACAACGACCGCAAACGAACTTCTAATCTGCAAGATGCCTGCTGGTAACAGAACCAAGCTTGCAGAGGACGTATGGCATGTCTGTGATAACTTCCAGCAAGAAGAAAGCACTGGATGTCTGTTGGAGACGTGTGCAAGAAGCCAAATCTCTGCTTTGCGGCGTGGAAATATGTCTCAGCCAAATCGAGATTCGCGTCTGACAAGGGTGGTGCTTGGAGTCCATCGAGATTCGCTGGCATGTCCTCCGCCAGCGGAACAAACTTGGATGATGTGCATGAAGCTAAAGCACATGCTAACAGCTATACGGGATGTGATTTAGTTCAAGTGGGAACTTCTAAAAAGGAGCTGACATACCACTTGACACGAGGGGCCGTCCCATCCAAGACCCTGGACGGTGACCTCCTTGGCATAGCGGTCTAGATTATCTAGGTCGACTATCGGGTTTCTTCGGTGGCATAGTAGGAAGTACTTCTTGCAAAGTCTCGGAATCTCATCGACAAAGTTTCCGATCCCCACCTGCCGGGGTGCTTGCATACTACGGGGTTGACTATCCAGTGAATCAAGCAGGAAGGATCGAATATGCTTTTCGGCTTCGGTGATGACCTTGTTGAAAATAGGCCATCGGAGCATGTTCTCCCCGGAGCTAGCCATGTAAAGGATTCGGGGATCGTGATCGGTTCCCCGGTCATCGATACTAGCAGTACTGCTGCTAGGTGGATTAGTCCCCGGCAATGAATCAGCCACGGGGCTAGTATTCTGCACGGTTAACTCAAAGAATCCTTCTTTGAGTGAGCTGAGTGAGCGACTGGAGGATGTGGAGCCTTTGGAAGTTTTGATATCCTCTAGCAAACCGGCGATATGATTCAACCGTTGGAGTACCTCTTGGTTTGACGGGTTCACAGGGTCAAACCCGAGTCTAGGAATTAAAGTCAACACTTAGTGTCTCCCTCTTTGATGATGTCTTACTGGTTATTCTGTGGTGAGGTTTCGGGATAGTTGCACTCTACCCCCTGCACGGCACAGTAGCTACAGGTCGGCCTGGTATTGTCACATCGAGTCTTGCGCAGCCGACAGGTCTGACAGGCTGTCGGAGCTCGGGTTCGGATCTCACGCTTCCTAGCGACTCTTTGGTTGCCAAAATCCATATTCCAAGTGCAAAAATCCGGGGGTTTTTTTCGGGGAGGCCGGGGAGATAGTTGAGGGGGAGATGTAAAAGATTAAGTGCGACCCACGGATATTCAATAGATAGAAAAGTAATATCTCGAGGAACATCCACTGCCCACTGGGAAACAAAGAAACATTCAACCTATCGAGTGCTTACAGATGTGGCGTGGCCGCAAAAAGCAACGGGGAACAAAGAACTATCGATGCGATGTGATGGCCAAAGGCTAACACCCATGGCTGCCTCAGGGGTTTCACGATGCTGATTGGAGGAGGATGCACTCCCTGGTCACCCCGGACAAGGGTTTCTGTTGGATGATTTGATGCCTTTGTTTTTGGGGGGGAAATAAAGAGCTCCCCGAACATTTCTCTTAACCCTAGAGGGCCTCTAGATCCCGTATTTCTTGGGTTTCTCTTTTCGGTTGGCTGCAGCTGCTGGTAAAATGGAAATCTTTGTGATATCGGTATTTGTAGGCTCTTGGAATCCGAGACATTCCGTTGAGGGATGTGAACTTCTTGTACTTTGTGTAAGAGGTTAGATATTTGAATATAACCTGAAGAGAAGCTTATCCTTGGGATTTTTCTATAGTCGTGTTAGAAATTAGCTTCACGCCTGTACACACCCCAACTTTTGCTTTTTTAGAATTGTGACAGGTCTGGGATTGTGGAGGTATACCCGGGGAGTACTAGTATTCCACTTTATATACGAAGTAGCCCTAACAAATCCAAAAAGAAACTATTCATATCATATAATTCACCCGCTAGAAGAATTCGTCTCCCTAAGTACATGTACAAGCCTTGTCCAGGCCAAATTCTTAACGCCGAAATTAATGCACAGTGTCACAGAGTCACAGAGTCACAGAGCTTCACCGGACCTTCCTCTTAGGTCTCCTTGTCAAAGGAACTTCACAATGTTCGGTCCAAGCATCTTCAAATACCGTCTTTCGTGGGCCAATCTGGCCTTGATAGAAGTTCAGTTTGCGCACAACCTCCATAGCACCTGTACCTAGTGACACCGTCTTGCCCATGATGATACATTCCGATACACCCTCAATGAGATCGGTGCGACCGAGACCACCAGCGTCGAAAAGGTGATCCGCAGTCTTCTCGAACGAAGCAAGCTGAAGCACTGAGTCACGCATCTTAGCTAGACCGAAACGCGTAATACCGAGCACTTCACCCTTGTAGGTCATCACGTCAGCCAGAAGTTGCATGTGACGAGGATCAATGTCCATGTCCTTCATGACTTCGCTAATTTCGACGACGATGGTGCTTCGAGCGGCTTCAATACCCAGAACATCTCGCGCCTCCATAATGTTGTTGGTCCTGGTGCGGAGACCGTCCACACCCATTGTAGTCATACACTCCCTCAACCCGTAGCCCTCCACGAGCAAAGTGTTCGAAGTTGAGGTCTCGTCCGTGCGAATGATAGCTCGGGTGGCACGTGGGTGGCCCAGGATTTGGATATTAGGAAGGATGCGCTTCAAATGCTTCAAGCGGAGGAAGGGATCCACGCTCGTGGCAGCAATTTCCGTCTTAGAAAGAGATGCCTTGCTGGCCGGATCAAGATCCATGTGGACCTTGATTGAGGCTTGCTTGCACGAGAATTTGAGATCGCCTCCCTTGAAGCGTTTGTTAGTCTTGATCGCTTCAACGATCTGTGGCGTCGTGATCTCCAACGCCAGATCCTCGATCGTCTTCCAGTTCAGAACAACCTTCAAGTAGGCATCATCGGGGGACCAAACCTCCGTGATGGAGTGGATCACGTCATGGAGGAAGGTCTTTTCAATGCGTCCTTTCACGATACGAGCAGCGATAGTGCTTTCTTTGTTGACCAATTCGCAAGCCACGACGGGAGTACTGATCTCCTTTGAGGCGTTGATAATTTCCTTGATACGAGGTACACCCTGCGTGATACTCATTCCGGCGACACCGGCGAAATGGAAAGTTTTCAGAGTCATCTGCGTTCCGGGCTCACCAATGGACTGGGCACCGACGGCACCCACAGCATGGCCAGGCTCAACCTGGGCCCTCTTGTATTTCAGCAGACAAGCAGTGATGAAAGCCCTCAGTGTGGTATCCGTCAGCTTGCCTGTATGATCCAAGCCCTTACGGCTCCGCGGGTCGGACGGGTCGATATCACCACCTCGAGAGATCAATTTGTCGGCTCTCTTTTGCACGTATTCCTGAATCGAGTCAAGGAAGTCACGGGCACTCTCGAACTGATCGATACCATGATCACTGCGGTCCATGTACGCCAGATCATTGCCGAGCAAGTCCTTGCGGTTTAACTTCGCACGTTCCTTTGAAAGCATCTGTTCACAGACTTCCATCATTTCATTTGGCAACAAACTTCGCTCGTCATTGTTGTATGTAGTAGATTCTGAGTGAATAAAGGTTCGATCGAAGTGGACGGGTTTAGCTTTACCCTCCATATCCACGGGATCCAACTTATCATCACCATACTGGAACTGAACGATGGCAGCAGACGAGTTACGAACAGTGTCATCATACATCGACGACAAATCTTCGAGGGACTTCATCAGACGACGAGACATGTAACCAGTCTCGGCGGTCTTGACAGCTGTATCGACCAGACCTTCACGACCGGACATGGCGTGGAAAATGAACTCCGGGGGCTCCAGCCCTGAGAAGAAACTGTTGCGAACGAAACCCTTCGATGGAGGCTGTCGTGCATTCTTCGGGAAATGCGGTAGGGTACGATCCTGGAAACCATCCTGTACACGCTGACCGCCGATAATTTGTTGACCGACAAGGGCAACCATCTGGGACACGTTGATACTAGAACCCTTGGATCCAGAAGTGGCCATGATCAGGGGCGAGTTGTACTTGCTCAGCTGCATAATACACTCGTCACCAGCTTGTTGACGGACCTTACTGAGAATACCAGAGATCTGGTTCTCCATGGTTTGCAATTCGTCACATCCAGGGTACTTCTCTAGAGTGCCCGCCTTGTACTTAGCAATGACTTCGTCACACTGCGAGTACGCTGCCTCAACAAGATCGTTTTTCGACTGAACAAGCCCTGCACTAGGGTAGACATCTCCGATACCAATTGAAAAGCCAATGTTAGTGAACCATCGGGCGGACAGTTTTGACAGTCGGTTCATGCCCTCGGCTGCCGCTGGTGGGCCAAAATCTCTGAGCATAATGTAGAAAACATTGTCTTTCTTTCCGGAACCAATCGTAGACTTGTCCATTACACCACACATGACCTCCGAGTTGCGGATGACCAACCAGCCATCATTGGGATCCAAGTCCTTGGGACGACCATCCTTGGGCATCTTGAACTCACGGCATGCAGCGTCCAGGTTAACCAAAACGGGGTCGGATGAGTTGGGGTGCATAAGAATGTTAAAAACTTGTTTGCCAGTCCACATCATCTGGGGCTTCAAGATTGACGGTGGTGGGAGATCAAATCTCGTTTCAGGACCAAGCATATAGAGACAGATCTGCGTGAAGGAGGCTCGGTCGTAGAAGTTGTCTTTGCTGCTCAACACGTAGGCGGCACTAATGAAATCCTGGATGGCAGAAATGATAGGCTCTCCGTTTTTGGGAGTGGCCAAGTTGTTCTTGACACCCATTAGCTCCATCGCTTCTGCTCGGGCTTCTTCAGTCTGCGGCACGTGAAGGTTCATCTCATCTCCGTCGAAATCGGCGTTGTAAGGGTTGCAGACACACTCGTTCAATCGGAAAGTTCTATGGGGTCGGATTTTGGCAAAATGAGATAGGATACTGAGCTTGTGGAGGGAAGGCTGTCGATTGAACAGTACAATGTCGCCGTCTTCGAGATGACGCTCAACCAGATCGCCTTCCTGCAGCTGATCAGCCATCCGCTGAGTGTTACTGTACTTCAACATCTGTCTGAATCCGGTTCCTTTTTTGACAATCAAGTTCGCTCCGGGCCATTTGTTGCTACCATTGCAAATCCTTTGCTGCAGTTTCTCCTTGTTGTATCTGGTCACTAGTTCGGGATAAGTCATGTTCTTTGCCACCAACTCCGGAACAGCGACCTCATCAACTCGCAGATTTGGATCGGGTGAAATGACAGTTCGCCCAGAGAAATCGACACGTTTTCCTGACAAATTTCCACGGAAACGACCTTGCTTTCCCTTCAAGCGTTGGACGAAGCCTCGGATTGGCTTTCCGAGATCGGCTTTGTTAAGTCCAGGGACATCGCTGTTGATGTAGACAGCAATTTGAAGCTGCATGTAGTCCCAGCACTCCATGATTGTCTGAACTGGAGCGCCCTTAAGGAGAGCGTTCTTAAGATTGATATTACTCTGCACAATATCACCCAGCTTGGCGGTCAAGTCATCTTCTGTAGACGCACCATCTTGTCCAACTGAAGGTCGAATACAAACCGGTGGAGCTGGGATGAATTGCCATAGGAACATCTCCGGGCGAGCCTCCTTTGGATTCATGCCAATCAATTCACAGTCAGAGTCGGACATTTTTTTGAATAGCTTAAGAACGCGAAGGGGGTTCATGTCATCCTGCGCTTTTTTGAAGTGTTTTTCGACCTCTGGGTTTGCGCCTCTTGCCTCAAGGAAAGAGTTATCAAAGACATCCTTGCTGATAGGGGTTTGCTTTTTGACGGAAACCGAGACATTGAATGCACGGAATTTGTCGTGGGTAATCTTCAAAGCGCTTGTTCCGGTCTTCTTCACGACACCGTTGATCGCTCCGCAGTATGTACATTCACGAGTTTTCCGGCACCGTTCGTTGATGCGCTTTGCGATCTGCGTCCGGCGTAGGTTATCAAGGCCCGGTCGGCGCATATCGCGAAGAAAGGAACGGCGCTCCGCCTCGGGGAGCAGAATGTTCGAACATTCCTTGCAAATTTCCTGAAGGATCGAAATGACGCGCTTGAAATAACCGACGTGGAAAGAAGGTAGGACCAATCTCACATGGCCGAAATGACCGTTGCAGTCTTTGAGGTTGTTTCCACATGTAGCGCAAGAATCTGTTTTGTTCGAGATACCCATGCGCTGGTCGAGAGGTCCATTCGCAACAACTGTTCGGGTCTGATCCAAGTCGAAAAACTTTCGGTCAGAAACTTCCACTACTGCTTGGCCGACAATGTCATCGTTGGTTCTGGAAACATAAGTCTTTATTAGCGATCAAGTCTGCGACAAACGCTTGTGACAAGCACATGTGAGTGAACTGCGTACAGGACACCAAATTTCAATTCCTTGATAACTTTGGGAACGCTGTCAATAACCTGGGCCTTGCCCAGGTCTACCTGTGCACCCTCTGGAGGCTGCATGGCCGTGGTCAAATACGTAGCATGGCAGGGTGACTCAAGATGCGATCGGCATAGGCGGACTTCAGCCGCCAGTAACAAGATTTCAGGCTCGTAGAAGAATTAACTCCTGTGTTGTGTTGGTAGATCCACAATAAAAAGCCACGAATCCTGAGTGAGGCTGTTTAGACACAATGAAGTGAATTGAGAATGAGCAAAGGAAGAAGTTGTATGGCGGGGTTTGACATGAACTTTTTTTCTGCTGGTAAAGCTCTCACCGCCGGAAGTGGATTGCATCTCTCTCTATACAGACAGACGGGGGTATCTCAGAAATAATGTTGTACAGTGTATTTGTTTCCTAATGTATGTGTTTATTTCGACAAGAATGCCTGGAAAGCTTTGTGCTCAATCACCACATTTCCAACTGCTCGCAACCTTTTGCGACCTTCTTTCTGCTTCTCAAGCAGCTTTCGTCGCCGACTTACATCACTAGCATGCAATTTTGCGAGAACATCTTTCCGATAAGGCTTGATAGTCTCACGAGCAATAATTTTCTTACCGACAGCAGCCTGAATGACGATCTCGAAAAGCTGTCGGTCAACATGCTCCTTGAACTTCGTTACCCAAATTCTGCCTTGTCGGTTCACCTGGCTCGAGTGCATAATTCGTGTTACAGCATCCACTGGCTCCTTATTGACCAAGAGTTGTAGCCTGACAATGTTGCCGGCTCGCCATGCAGATTCTTCGTAGTCCAAGCTGGCATAGCCTTTGGTACCTCCTTTCAATTTTCCAAAGAAATCGTCGACCAAATGGGCCAGAGGCAGCTCGTACTTCATGATGACCTGAGTCGATGTGAAGTATTCAATACTTACTTGCTCACCGCGGTTCGCCTCGCAGAGCTCAATCACCTTTCCCAAATACTCTTCTGGGAATGTCAGAGTGACCAAGACATACGGCTCTTGAACCTCGGCAACTTTGAGTCGTACACTATCATCATCGGGGAATTTGGCGGGATTTGTAATAATTTCTTCGCCACCACTTTTCCAAACGACCTTGACCGGGACGGAGGGTGGTGTGATGATGATACTGGCGCCGTGCTCCTGTCGCAGGCGGTCTTCAAACACAGAGCAGTGAAGGGTTCCCAAGAATCCCATACGGAAACCGGCGCCCAAAGCCTCGGAAGATTCTTTCTGTACTGTGATGCTTCGATCATTCAAAACCAGCTGGTTGATGCTGTCCTCCAGGTGCTCGAAGAGATCCGCGTTCACTGGGTATACAGCCACAAAGACCATGGATTTGGGCTCTTCGAATCCAGGCAAAGGCTCGACGGTCTTTTCAAAGCCGACTTTTGTGAAGGTATCGCCAATCTTGGCCTCCTTACTCCGCTTCATGCCAGGGTTGAAATAAATGTACCCAACCTGACCTGCACGGAGGCAGCTTTGCGCGGTCTCAGTCGGATACATGATGCCGACTTCACCGACAAAATATTTGAGACCGGTGGCGAATGATATAATCTGCTGGCCTGCACGCACCTCGCCGTCGAAAACACGGACCAACAGGATCACACCCTTGTAGGAGTCGTACCAGGAATCCACGAGGAGCATACGAAGTGGTTTGTTGGAATCGCCGATAGGTCTAGCATACCGTCAGCAGGAAAACGGCATTTGGGAAGCCATTGATTAAACCTACGCAGGGATCTTCTCCACGACCTTCGGTAGCACAGCCGGGACGTTCAATCCAGTCTTTGCCGAGACCATCACCGCGTTTTCTGTGTCGATCTCGAATGTGTTTCGTATCTGTTCCAGAGCCCGCTCTGGATCCGACGAGGGGAGATCAACCTTGTTGAGAATGGGAATCAATTCGAGGCCTTGCGCAAAGGCCAAGTAGAAATTGGCGACTGTCTGCGCCTGAACACCCTGACTGGCGTCAACCAAGAGGATTGCTCCACCGCAGCTGGCATAACTTCGCGACACCTCAGCACGGAAGTCCACATGACCAGGTGTATCGACCAAATGTAACAAATAATCCTCGCCTTTATGGTTGTAGATCATGGTACACGTCTGCGCTTTGACCGTAATTCCTCGCTCTCGCTCGACATCAAGTTTGTCCAGAACTTGCTTGTTCATACCTGGTTGAATCGTGCCCGTCAATTCCAGTAATCGATCGGAAAGTGTGCTCTTGCCGTGGTCAACGTGTGCGACAATACAGAAATTGCGAAAACGTTCGATTGGGATCGCAGCGATTCTCTTCTCGAGGTCCACGTCCAGTTTTAGGTGCGTGTTTTTCTGGCGTCCATAGTAAACCGTAGTGGTAGAGAACCCCCTTTCAAACCTATACGAAGAAAAGACAGTTGGTGGTCGGAGGCTCGCGGCCTGGCATCTCGGCGCTGCGCTCAGCCATCGGCCTAACTGCAGACATCCTCGCATTGGGAATTCTGCGGTGGCATAGGAGGGGCTGATTGTATGCAAGCGTTGAATCGAAGTATATCCGCGGGGCAATGAGCGCTTCAGTGCTAGTTAGTCTAGTCCACGATTTGCGGAGAAAAAACGGACGCGCGGGCGGTGACTTTTTATTGCTGCGGTGACCACTCGACATAAACAAAGCTCAACATTTCTTTCACCTTCAAAGTTCTCAGATATCTACAGTATCATCATGCCCGAAACCAAGGAAAAGTCTAAGGTGCACAAGTTGTCAATCAAAGGTTCATACCCATCGTCCTCTTAGATAGTTGTCGTGACCGTACAAAGGCTTACAAAACAACAGGATCGGCCAAGCTTGTCTCCGAATTCGTGAGTTGCCCTTTAGATGCCTCAATGATGTTTGAGTACTAATAGGCCCAGTTTGAATACTCGATTAATTCAATCCTGTAAGTTGCTACTCACATTCAATCCAAGACACTGGCTAATCGCACTGGGTGTTTAGCTTCCAACGAGGAGTCTATCCTCCCGAGGATTTCACAACGTATGCCCTCTCAACTTTGCTCAATAGAGCACAGCAAGCTAATTTGAAATAGGATTAAAAAATATGGCCTCAATATGCTGGGTTCGTGAACCGTGTTCTTCATAATCGATGTCGGCAAACCTAACCTCATAGCAGTTTCGGCCGACGACCAGGTCAAAGCCTACATCAAGAAGATCATGTCCCAGTTAAAGGAATGGATGCAGGGAGGAAAGATCTCGAAGCTTGTGGTAGTTATCACGAGCAAGGAGACCGGTGAACATGTGGAGAGATGGCAATTCGACGTGAGCATTCGACACTCTCTTATCTGAGTCCGTGGCTAACTACAACCTGATGGAATAGATCGAAATCTTCGGCAAGCAATCCAAAAGCAAGAGCTCCCAGAAAGCCGGCGACAAAGAGAACAGTGCATCGGGGTAAGTCTGTTCACTGTGAGGTTATCTTGATCATCCCACTAACCCAACCTCTTTGTCTCTTGAAGAGATGCAAAACCCTCAGAACCTGTTGAGAAGACAGAAAAGCAAATCCAGGAGGAGATCCAAGCCATCTTCCGCCAAATTACCGCCTCTGTCACCTTCCTCCCTGTCCTTGATGGCGACTGCACCTTCAATGTACTTGTCTATGCCGACGCCGATTCAGACGTGCCTGTGGAATGGGGCGACAGTGATGCCAAGGAAATTAAGAACGCAGAGAAGGTCCAACTAAGAAGCTTCAGCACAAACAATCACCGAGTTGGGACTCTAGTCAGCTACCGGCTAGCGGATTAAGCTCTCGGTGGCACATTATGATCAAATACGAAGGATACTATGGATTGGCGTTTCAGGAAAGGATCAAGGATTTCTTCCACTTATCATATCAGGGTATTGATATTTACTCTCAATCAAAATCAATGCCCCTTGATTGTACCATGTCTGGTATAAGACCAAGGCAAGCTCTCTCGCTTCGGGAACCACGTATTGCAATGATCGCCCCCATCATAACGGATTAGATCCAACACCACATTTTCCAGTCCCAGATCGGAGAACACATCGTTTTCCCTTTCGGGTGACCAGCCTCGTCTCGCCCTTTTTCCTACCAAATCCGGGTTCACTCCGTAAAGGTCTTCTCTCCAAAGCCCAATCCCACTCATAGCCTCGCCTCGAGTCAAGGTCTCTGGTTGAGTGACTTCCGCTGGTGGATTGATACCTATCACAGCGACTTTGCGCGTATGGTCTTCTTGTTCCGAGCCAATAGGCACGAGACCCATAGCTGGAAAATGACACTGCATGAATCGAGCGCGTTTGAACTCATGCGTCACGACTGTGACTCTCTGTGGATAAACGCCTGTGTATACCCGGAACTGTATTAAAGAGAACAATAGGTTTTGATATGAATCGGTGGCGTTGGTTTCTGTAATGACTCTTGATGGGTCAATTGTGGAGATAGTAGGCATATCTTGGAAGTAGTCGTTGTCTCTCGCCAGGTTCTGAATTGCGCTATACGTGAGCTTTCTGGGTGATTGGTTGAATGGGATTTGGGCGCTTTACAAGGTAAGATTGACCTTCACTGAGCTCAGTTCTAGGCTTCTTGGTAGGCCCTCTGCGCAATGGATCAATGGAAGATATTGAAAAGTATATAGTACAAAAGTCTTACCCAGAAAACACAAGCAAGCCATGAGAGTCTTGTGCTAGAGCTTTCAATCCAGCTTTGACATGATCGATGAATGTGGGTGTTTCTCCCTTTTGGAAGGGCTCAATCATCCTGCTCGGTACATTAGGTGCTGTCTTCTATATTAAATGCTTATTCTAATCCCACTAACCACTCGTTCTCCGAGGCTCCAAGATGTGACCCTCCGGTATAAATGGCATGGCAGCAGACAACGATGAGGTGGTTGCATATAGCAAAATCGGCATCTAGGCTGGAGGCCATATTGGTGGATTTAGATCAAACGAATGGCTGATTTATCATAATGCAAGTCATATAAATTATGCTAGCAAATTATGGACGTTGGTGAACTTCAACTTTCAAAGTCTACGGGTTGTGTAAGAGAAGGGCGGTAAGGGATGTTGACTTGGCACAATTCTTTGGACATCAACCTTTACATCCCATCAACGGGCGGATTCCAATGCTATTATCCTTGATCTCCTCCGGTGGATTTCCTTCTTCTCTAAATATGTATTTTTCCATTCCTGGTTATGTGGTATGAGGCCCCAACCCATCAGCAATGCGTCTTCCTCCGTCGTTAAATTTAGCCAAGCAAGTAAGTCCTGCCGAGTTTCGGGCTTCTTTTTTGAAACGGGAGTAGATTCCAAGTCGGGCGGGCCTGTTTGTCTGATCCATTGTGGGGTGTTCTGCTTTTCACTGCCTACATGCACAGTAAGGTGTTTCTGTTCCTCCAACCCAGGCCAATCCATATACTCCTCGGGGTAGATAGACATGGTGGCCTTGAGTTTTGAGCTAACCCAGCAGCTGGTTTCTTGGACTTCATTATCGTCATGGGCCCAGTGACTTAGGAATTCCCATATTCGGGAATCTTCACAGCCAACTCTGTGGGCCGTCAGGACCGTAGAAATGAGAATCACCACCACGGAAATGATTTGCGTGTACAAAGCTGCCATTCCGATACTTATGACATGCACTGCATAAGAGGCCCAGCCTATCCATTGACACGCCCGATAAACATACGGGTTCAGTGGCTGGGGGTTGACTGCAAATGCCAATTTCGGCAGATACGCGGGGACTGCAAGAGTGATGACCTTCGAGTCCTCTGTCAATACAATCACCTTGGCAATTTTGTTTGGGTCTTGAGGCTCGATTGGCATTTTGATCCCTTCCATCGCCTGTCCATTCTGGTGAAGGCTCTCGAGTCTGTTCATTGACTCGTCATACTTCGCTCTCTTGGCCGGGTAAGCTTCAGCTGCTTCTTGTGCTTTCTGAATGTTTGCGTTGATGCCAGCCTGATTTTGTGCTACCATTATACATCGTACTGCCACTGAAATGGCCATGGCTATCACATTGGCAAATCCCCACCAGTCCGCCCCTAACACAGTCAGGGCGATGAGCATCCCGTGCACCGGCAGCCCAACAAACAGGAAGCCGACGATGAACTCTTTCCATCTGCGCGGCCGCTCCATGACCTTCCATGTGACAATACTCCGGACTTGTTTGAAGTCCTGTGATTGGAGCCATCGCGAAAACCAGCCGGCAAGCTCGGTGGTCATGATCCCCGCTGATATGTTGTAGAGAACAAATCCGGGTTTCTTCGTGGTGAATCGGTTTCCGGCCACTACAGAGGCACCTAATAATGGCAGGTATTTGAGGTATAGGCTTGGCACGAGTTGCCCGATACTGCGGTCCATCTCCTCTGCTCCGAGGAGCGTGACAAGGCCGAGGGCATCGATTCGCAGTCCCGTTCCTTGAGCCCAAGAATTGAGGTTCTCACTCCAGGGATACATATGAGAAAGAGCTTTGAAGTTTTATGAAGATGTGTAGAAACCTATGGAGCAAACCATTGTTACCCAGAAAATCAATGGACCCAGGGGACAGAAATTCTACCCACGGGTCAACGGGTCCACCCGTGGACCCACGGGTGGACCCAGGCATATATTGATTAGTCAGATTATCTGACGCCTGGGCGTATTGCAGTTTATCTTAGTTACAACATAGAGAATTACATATCACCAAATTGTCATACATTGTCATATAGCCAGATTTCCATCAATATGGCAAGGACACCTCGCTCATGATCCAAACGTTATTCATATAACTAACATTCCTACGGTTAAAGAAAGTTGCGGCCCACATCTGTCACACGGCATAATTGCGGCTGAAAATAAGAGAACAGGTCATATAAGTTGATTACCAAGCTAAATTACCTGAAGCCACCGCATTAGCTTCGAATACGAGGACACAACTCCACAATATGTGGGTCAAGTTTGAAAACTTGTCTAAGGAGTACTCCGTATGTTGTATGTGGTCCATATTTCACCGCAAGTATCCTTGCACTGGCAAATCAGCTTCAACGCTAAGCTTAGTTCACAACTTGCCAAGTCGGTTGAACAGGATCATCGCCATAAATACCCCGTCTACAACAGCATACCCGGGCGAAGCTATAATACAGTTTACCCCGGTGAGATCCGACGCCTTCGAGGGCTGCGTTATGTGGCTTTCAATACGAGCTGCATTGATGCACCTCCAATAGAATCCGGTAGGTTTATCATTCTTCCGCTACTTACATTACAAGTCTCAAGGTGATCTACAGGGATGGAAATTGGTATTCCTGTGAAGAAACTTTTTCAGAAGGAACTACGTACACCTATGATGAACAACTTGCCTGTCATATACACCATTCCCCTTGTTTTTTCCCCTGGCTAAACAGGAAGACCTCGCTCATATCAGTCAATTTACCTTCGAACAACTATCTTTGCTCCGTGGGTGATCTGCTGCACAACCTCATCCCCTCCGACTGAGATCAAGTCACGATTTCCAAAAAATGGCTCATTTCCCTTTCAGGCGTAAGAAGCCGACCGATGTGGAGAACACAAAGGAGAATCTCTTCAAACGATATGATGGCAAACACCATCGATCATCTGGCATGCGGTTCCAGCGACCTTCTGCTGCCAACTTGGAAACGATTGAGAATCGCATGCTGGAATTGGAGGATGCTCACGGGTACGGCAAGAAAAAGTATTTGAATCCTGATGGAGATGAAGATCACGAAAAATATACCGACCTGGATACATACTACAGCACAACCAAAGGGTATCCACGTCGACTTGTCGTGCAGGCGACTCCAGAAGTCCATAATAATAGGTCCGATCATCGCCATCGTCCCTGGGGGAGACGCCACATTCGTGGAAGAGTCCCATTCGTCATCACATTGGCCGAACTATGCTTGAACCCATTTGGTTTTTATCGCTTCGATGGTGTTCGAGTCGACAAACACGAAGAGGATGATATGGCTCGAAGGCAGGAAAACTTGGTGTTGAGAATCATCAAGCAAATCCTGCACTGGATCACGTCAATTCTGCTCACCTTAACGCTGTCTTGGATTATTCCACTTGTACTCTCTTCCGAAGTGTGTACCGCCCCGTGGGATGACGACGGCTCAGCCGAGCACTACGACAAGTATCAGAATGTTTACTGGCACTGGCCGAAACACGCAATCAATGTTCTGGATCAGTCCCCCAATAATGATCGACCACAGTCCAATATCGCCAGTCTTACGATTCCTCGCCGCTTGGTAGTGAAAGACCAAACTACCAATCAGTGGACTCCGAAGAAGACTAAGGACATTCGTGATAAAAAGACGGATATGCTGCAACCCTATATTTTTCTGAGTTTTTCACGGGCCAATTATATTGACAAATCAAACGAAGAATTACGAACGATGTTCTATGAAGTGGCTGAACGCATGCTCCAGCACGAGAACCTTCATAGAGACCCGCAGGACCCTCCGCTAGAAGCATTCTGGGTGGACCTCGATTGTGTTTCTAGCGATAAGAGTATCCCGGCTGGGCAAGTTCAATCAAAATGCACTCGAGATGTCAACACAATTAGTGATGCGGTACGCTGTGCGAAGCGAGTATATATAGTCCTCCCCACTGAAAGTGGGCGTGACAAAAGGATATGGGGAGAACGGATATGGACATTTCCAGAAGTCCTCCTCGCTGCGAACAAGCTCCGATACTGCTTCACCCATTCTACTTCTATGACTTCGTTCACGCCGCATGAATTCACTTTAAATGACATGTACGATAGCTTCTGGTCTGAGCCGAAGCCCACCAGCTCCGGTTTAGATGGCGACCAGCAATTGCAACAGGAAAACCCCATCGGCCACCTCATCAAGCATTATACCAATAGTGTTCAGCTGAGTGAGCTGCAATTGTTCACTTTTGCTGTTCAAGCCATGGCGACACAAACAACTGGTATCGACACCCGGGGGTACACGACCAAGGATATGGCCTACGCTGCGATGGGGCTTTTCTCATATCGACTTACCCCCAATGATTCAGATAACGTCTTCCAGGCCATTGCGCGACTGTCCCTCGTGAACGATAGCAATCAACTGCTTGAGCGTCTCCTCTGTCTTTCGCCGAACCCAAGAAAGTCTCCAGTGGAGACATTACCTGGATCGGGTCCAGCTGGCAGCGAGACTATTCTTCACAACATTGCGGAACAAGATCAATATGGTTCTCATCTTTGGGACATCAAACCGCTCTGTGATGTGGTTGGTGTTGGCGACGATTTATACGAGCCCACGGTCATCGTAGATCGCTGCCGGGGCATCCCCATCCGATGGAAGGACTTCCCGAGATTGACGTATACCAAAAACGTTAATGGATTTAGTGCTACTATCTCACGGGGAATAGTGTACCGTGGTACAGTGTTCATAGCGAGTGGCTTTGCTATATTCTTGTCAGCTATTGCGCTTTCGCTTTCACTCGTTAATCTAGGAGGGAAAGAAACTCAAGCGACAAGTGACGTTTTAGACGTTCTCAGGACCAGAATTATTCCTCAGTACCTAATAGCTATTGGTTTGTACTTCGGAGTCGCCTTGGTCATCTCCTGGTTCAGTCCTTGGGCAGTACGAAAGCTGTGCAGCGATAGCGTCCAGGGATGCTCCAGCCAGATTGTCGGATTCGAAGGCACGATGCCATTGCATGACCTTGAGAAAATTATCTACGGTAATTTCAATACTCGCCTATCGTATACAGCTTCATCGACTGTCTTCTCTGAGAGACTGCGCGAAGCTAATCTTCGACTGAGCAAGGAACCTGATGATCGGAACCATTGGGAGAATGAGTTCAAACGGCTGCGTCTTCCCAACACGCACCGTCTCTTCACTCTCGTGGATACGGGCAATATGACTGTGTCGGTGATTTCCGCCGAGCGACCACCTGTTGTGGCCTTGATATGCGGAAGGGAAGGCGGCATGCTCCGGGTATTGCTGTGCAGCTGGCGCTTTGAAAAGAACTGTCTGTATCGTGAGGGTGTTATTCGCATGCGCAGCTCGATTGAAGATCAGGCTACACAAAATGACTGGTTGAAGATCAGCTTGGCGAGCCAGGGTGATGTCAACCGTACCCGGGTGAGCCACCTCAAGGCAGAAGCCAAAAAGAGGCAACCTCAATCTCCTACCTATACATATCCCTTTCCTTCCTCATCCACTGAGAGATTGAGCCCTCCTTCGGCGGCCAAGAACGCCCGAGGCATGTAAAAACGGCTACATTTGACTGGCACCGATGTATTATCTTCCAATGTCCATATATTGATCTACTTCTTACGCTTTAATCTTCAATAAAAAGGCATATAAACCAAAATCGTATCGGTATCTTGTATATAACATCTCGACTATCACCTCAAGCCAACTGGAAATTCAGATTATCCGAGCCTTACATTGGAGTTATAGAAGCCGCATAAGCGAGTGACTGTTCTTATACGCTAGATATTGAGTTGTTAGATAATGAAATTCAATCAAATTATTCAATTGATGACAGACAATTACAACGCACATCAAAGCGAGTCTGTGGTCAAAGCAACCACACCATCAGGCACGTCGATCCTCTCCAATATAGTCGGATCTTCCTGAAATTCATCGCTCTGAACAAACTCCTTCAACACAGAATACACACTCCGCTCAATAACTACCGCAGAAGGGTCTTCAATATCCGTCGCACTCATAACCTGGGAAAGGTAATGCAGGGTACACACCAACGCATTCACATCCTGTATACGGCCAAGTAGGGCGGGGATATACGTCGGCTGAACAGCAGGCTCGCTCCTCCGGCCATCTAGATTGAGAGCATTTGCCAGAGTATCTCTGACCGGGTCCTTCAGCGCACGCCACGCATCTTCATACAAGAGCGCCTTTTCCTGGGTAGTCACATTTCCCATACAGAACAACCGCATCAAGGCCCGGTCCTCTGCATTTTCCTCCACGTGAAATAGTCGCACGTCCTTGTCACGGAGGAACTCTGCACGTCGAATCAATATCAAGTCATACCCACTGCGGACGGTCAAACTGCCCACAATGACACCCTCGCATACATCATAAACATTGCGATAGGACTCAAAGATAGGCTGGATCAGTTTCTTCGCACACGTCCAGTCCATGTGGCCCGCAGCACCGGCGATATCGAGCAGTTGCTCCATGAAACGAAGTTGGAAGCTGCGATCGTGGCCTTTCATGCGGGGTAGACCGGACAGGCAGGCCGGTGCGTTTTCGGCCTGTGCCAATTGACCAAAATTGAAGGTCGCACCGAGCTCGATCGCCCGGAGTACATCATCCCTGTCTTGGTCTTGAAGCTTGTTCAGCGATGGAACTAGGCCGGCCTTACAGGCCACGAGGAGAATGGCGTCGTGGTTGAGAGTGGAGAAATTCACACCAATCTTTGCGTGGCAGTCGGATCCTAGCTGTGGATCTTTGCCTAGATCATTGATGATTATTGAGGTGATTAGGGTAAATAGTGTGTTTGAATCTCTGACGAGCTGCGTGTAGAATTCGCGGATCCAGTCAAACGAGGTTCTCGTTAGTTGAGATGCGGATTCCTGTGTACCGATGAAGGTCTCGCATTGGCCCGTATGAATCCAGCGGAGTGCTAGAACCCCCACAAGTGTGCGGTTCACTTCATCATAGTCTTCGTTGTATAAAGTGTAGGATGGGGATGGAGTGCTGGGAGGGGTCCAGGGACCGTCTCGGATGGAATATGCCCGCCTCAGACGGTCAATTTCCTCTGGAAACTCCTTGTACACAAGATGAATTAGTTCCTCATCCGAACGGGCGAAGAGAGAATCTGGAACATTACAAGCTTCTCTTAGGGACTGAGATGAATCCATGCTTGTAGATGTTTCCCGTTAGGTCCGATTTGAGCCGCACAGGGGTTTTATGAGAATACGGGGAGACCTCTATCATTGGCCCGCAGTTTACGCTACCATCAAGAGATGAAAGAGATGAAAGAAATCATTACGCTGAAGATAATTCTTGGCAGCGAAAAAAAAATAATGTCCTAATTGTACATTTTTGTCATCGCCCTCAATCCATACGCCATAATATTAACCCCCCGTAGATGGGACCCCTCGCTAAATGCACGAAGCGAGAAACAAAGGCGAGACAAGTGGAAAAAAAAGGAAAACGCCTGAACCCGTTGGGGGCATGCAAAGGATTTAGAAAAATCAGACGAATATGTGCTGACCTCCCAGACCATGAAACGCAACCGTGCGATGAATGCCAACCAGAAAATTCTAGTTGGCAAATTCATATCCATGACCCAGTACAAGATAGAGAAGAAAATCATGAAGGTATTAATGCATAGATAGGAGAAAGGAAGATTGTCCCAATGTAGAGAACAGTACAAGGGTATCAGTCGAAAAGGAACCGTGTGGCGACGTGGCGTATCATTTAGAGAGGATCGTGGCGGAAAGTGCAGTTGTCACCTTTGCGACACTTACCCTCCGCCCAGAATCTGCAAGCGACGAGTCCCACCTTATACTGTTTCCAAAGAGTTAGCTTGTGTGTCATAAAATGCTGAACCCAAAGTGTACTTACAGGCTTAGCTTCGTTGGCGCCAACTCTTGTCCGTTTCGAGCGACTCCATGAATCGGAGTTAGACTGATCGTCATAATAACCGCCCTCGCGGCCTCGCTTGCGCTCAGGGTCTTCATAATCATGGCCGTGCTGTTGGAATGGGAGAGCACCAGCTTGTTGGTTCTGTCCACCAAACTGTGCGAACATGGCGCCAAGGTTGGGTGCCATTGCTGAATGCGATTGCTGAGGCTGGGAGTACGCAACCGGCGTCTGCATTTGTTTCATGACATTCAAGATTGCGTTGAAGTCAAGGCCTTGTGGCTGAGAAGTGGGCACTGGTAGAGGCGGGGGAACCTGGGATTGAGGTTGTTGCTGACGGAACATGTTGATAGTTCTCTCGAGATCAGGCATAACCCCGGGCTGGGTTGCCTGTATCGGTGGAACTGGCTGCGCCTGTCCAGGCACACCCTGGATGATCTTGAGCAAATTGGAGATGTCAAATCCACTGTCCCCGGGAGTAGGTTGCTGCGGTTGCTGGGTGGGCACAGGCTTCGGGTTCATGTAGGAGTAGTAACGCTCCTGGCGGACCTGTGGTGTCCTTGTTAGTATTGAATTTTACTACTCTTAGAAGTATAACATACCTTGACCATGTCGGGCAATTCTCCGAAAGGCAATACCTCGGGAACAATCTCGTCGGGGTCAGGAGTCGGTGGCTCCTTGGGCGTGTCAGGCATATCGGCGGGAGAAGTATAGAAGACCATAAGGGTAGTAGCTTCCCGATGATCCTGAGCCTCCCTCTCGGGACTCGTTGGCAGCTGGGGGCCACCACGTTTGACGAAACTGCCGTCTTTTGATTCCTCGAAATCGAAATCGATCACTACATGGGTTAGTAAGAATTTGAGGTATATTTGGAGGAATGACCTACTCGAAAGGGTGTAACCATCCTGGAATATGGTCTCGCGAATACCACCAAGGTCCTCTTCTTCCAGTTCGTCCATATCTTTATGAAGCTTAAGAACACTACCTTCGCCTTTAACGTCTCCACGTGAACGTAATGACCCATCGCCGGGACCTAACTCTTCATCGGGATCGTGGGTGAATAGTCGAACTTCGGTGAGGGTATCATCTGGCCTCCAGGTCACGCGAAGTTTACGGCGCTCCTCTTTACGCAACCTCTTTGTGCGCTCGGCTTCAGTCTCCGGGGGCTGGTCTTCGGCAGGCTTGGGGGTTGGTGCCTGCTTTGGTTTGCTCAAGTCGGCCATAATGTCACCAAAGGAGAAAGATGGTTTGGGGGCTGATGCCTTTTCCTTTTCGGAGGCAACACTATTTCAAGTGTTAACATAGATGAATCTCAGAAACACTCTCTTCGTGGGTACATACGTTGGCTTTGCTGCGGCGGCGGCGGCAGCCCTATCCGCATTTGTGGTCCCGGGTCTCTTTGACGCTGAGCTTAAAGTCCCAAAGAGACTTGTTGGCTTTGGGGCCACGATATTGGGTTTTGGGCGCAGAACTGCAGCGCCAGCTGGTTTACTACTTTGTGCTCCCTTGGCCTGTCCATTGCCGGATGTAAGTTTATTCACATCCTTCAAGGTGTTGGCAACTGCCATTCGTTTTGTGCCAGGTTGCAAATTGCTATCCGCCTCACGGGGTCGCTTCACTCCAGCGTCTCCCTTAGGCTGATCTGCTAAAAGGGCCTTTGGATTCGACTCTTCTTTGGCAGATTTTTCACTCTCCTGCTTACGCTTCGTAGAGGCCGCAGCATTATCCAGGATCTTCTGTGTGAGATCCTTAACCTGCTGGCTACCTTTCTTAAGGAACTTGGGAAGCAACTTGGAAAGATTGGTCTTCTGCATCAGGTCTTCTGTCAAAGATGAGAAACGCGCGAAGAGCTTATTTCATGTTAGTCAATTTATTTGACACAAAAGACAAACACCAAACATACCGTAAGCAAATTGATAGTCAGAGTCCCAGCAAAGTCTGCTGCTTGGAAACGGTCGACCAAGAAGGAATATAGAGCTGCCACGATCATAGGGTGTTCTCCCAGCCTACATGAATTAACAATCAGTCATTTGAGCTCAATTATGTCAAGTTTTCAAGTTTTTTTGCCACACAAAGCTGCAAGTTTGGGCCAATTTCTAGATAGAAGTGATTCCCCCTCAGTGAGGTTGGCAGATAGCATCCTAACGGCATATCTGAGACTCAATATGATTGAGATCCTTTCGCTCTATCTGGTACTCTTATATGTGCCCCAGATGCATATATAATCAAGCCTTGCCACTGGCGAATAGAGCGGTGGCCCTTTATTCTAGCCTGTGATAGTGCTATCATATCCAATGCTTCCGAGTATATTTATAGATGTTCTCAAATAGCCTCAGGCTTTGTGTGACCATCACAGCGGGATATAAGGGAGGGAAGATATAGGAGAAGGAAGCGGAGAGGGATACATACTTCTCAACAATATTGGGATGGCCCATTTCCAGTGTTGTGGTCGCAATTTTATCCATAGTGCGACGTTGTGAGATGACCTTTTCCTTCAGTTTTGTTGCTTTCTGGTTGTCGTCTTGGTTTTCGGCTAGTTTCATAGCCTGAACTTGTTCCTTCCACGCGTCTCTCAATGATTTAACGAGATCTTTGTAGGCTACCAGCGCATTTTTGACCTTATCAGTACCAGGCCATTTGTTCCTTGGTGACCACACGGCTTGGAGGGTATCATATTGCGCTGCAGCTTCGGGCTCAGTCGGGCGGACCGCAGGGATAGGAGACGGCTCGTCAGGTGCTTCGATCTCAAGATCGGATTCATCCGAACTT
Source organism: Penicillium cf. griseofulvum (assembly GCA_028974015.1). NCBI lineage: Eukaryota > Fungi > Ascomycota > Eurotiomycetes > Eurotiales > Aspergillaceae > Penicillium > Penicillium cf. griseofulvum. The sequence goes on from JAPQKP010000001.1 coordinate 3,902,595, forward strand.
TCACTTTCCGAGTTAGATACAGTTCTTGTTTGTCCAGTCTTCTTTGCTTGCTGGTTGTTATGAGCTCCCTTCTTATTGATGATTACAACTTCCGGTACAGGTAATTCTGTGAAAGTCAGTATTAATCGAAATGCAATGGGTTTCAGCTGGGGACATACCTCTAGGCAGAAGCACTGGATTGCCAGTTGGTGTCATTTGTGACTGAACCGAAAGATCATGCTGGTAGTAATTGAATAGCCTGGCCCTTTGGAAAATCAGCCAATGCATTTTCAACAACCACAAACCAAAGGGGTAACTTACTGTTCACTCCCTTGTCGTTGGAAGTCTGCTGGGATTCCCTGAAGAAAGTTGCTTGCCAACGAAGACTGCTGTTGGTTAAATGCCTGCGGGGTGGAATTTAGGAACTGGGGGTTAATGGTGACATTTGGGTCTGAATCGGGGTAATCATTGGTCAGATCAATTGTGTTTTGCTGCGTACGGTTAGAGCCACAGTCACCATGAAGCGCATTTAGGGGTCGGCTTACCAGCATTTCTGAGGAGTAACCTTGAGGTAAAGGGTATGGAGAAATTGATGGCTGGGGTTGTTGCTGTGGCCGTGGCTGTATTCTCTGTTGTGTGGGCGCTTCGGAGAAAGTGTCTGGTACTGAAATGTGTGGGTGTTGAGGATGGAAGTAATTTTGCTGGTAGGGAAATGATGGAAATGCGGAAGATTCAGAGGCACTCAGGGGGCGGGAGTCAAAGGACATCTGTCCTTGCTGAAAATGAGGATTCTGTGGGTGCATCTGATACTGGGGTGAAGCTCCGTATCCTCGTTGTGGTGGCTGTTGCAGAGGATTTGTTTGTTGCCAAGGCTGGTGAACTGATGAGTAGATGCCATGGTTTGGCTCCGGTCGTGGGGCTAGCTCTCTCTGTTGTTGTTGAAACACAGGATGGTCCCATCCGATACCAAGAGGTGATTGTTGCGACGCAGAATCGTGCTGCTGTTGCGGTTGGTGTGGATGTTGAGGTTGAGACGGCTGCTGAAGCTGCTGCTCGGGATCTGGGTAGGCGGGATCAAGCGTGCTCCAGTAATCTGAAGGGAGTGAGGAATTCCCATGAGGTAATCCCTGCATAGGGTTTTGAGCTGATTGCTCCATGGCGAGCCTTAGTCAAAGCTTCTCTAAGCTACTATGGAAACCTCACGTAATCACGTGCACCTGGGCAGAGCTAGAGTTTATTTTGATGCTCACCGCCTTCTGTTTTTGTGGGAAGAAAGTGGGTCGTATAGTGGCAGGATAAATAATTTTTCCGGTGAGGACGTGAGATGATTGGCTGGTTATCTCACGACACGGCAGAACAGGGGCCTGTAGAGCTGCTGGTCTGAAGAATTGATAAGGATTAGACAATTCACGTGTTTGATACGCCTAGAATGGACTTCAAGTGTTGCAGTATGAGTACTGTCGTACCTTATGCGAGAGAAAACAGAGACTGTTTTTTTAGCTTTGACTCAGGATTAAAGTGGTGTCTGCCTCAGGCATCAACTCTGTTCCCCAATACTGCGAGTGACGGCGTTGCCTTTGGCCTTGCAGCTTAATGACGAAGGCTCCGCAGTTGCGAATACAACGTAGAAGTATTAAGATGGCCCAGATTTTTCAACTCCGATGCCTCTCTCCTTGTGTCCTTGACTTTGTATCTCCTTCTTTCTCTCTTCTTGGGCTGTTTCCTGTTGTACCTGTAGGGCTTTGTGCTCTCCTTTCTCGTTCTTAAGTTTTGTCCCAAAAGAAAGTCCTCGGGAAATCAGAGAAGAAAAAAGCTCTCATACGAAGGGCCACTCTAGCGTCACAGCCATTCGCTTTACGAAAAAAAAAAGGAGGGATTGGGGGAAATGTGTTGAGGGACGGTTAGAGTAGATGACTTGGGTTGAAGAAGAGAGTAAAAGGGACAAAAGCTGCTGGCAAGGCGGTTAGCCGATGATACGATGGCATACCACAATTGACCGTAATTGCTGTATTGAAGGTCTTCCATTGGCCTACTACCCATGTAAATTACAGCCCCTGTGTTACAAGGCAGAATTCAACCCTGTGATCATTGTTTGCAGTGTTTGTATCATTATGTCAGCGCAGCTCGGCGGGATCCATGCCAGGTGGAGCGATAGCAAGATCCCCGGTGTCAACAGTGCAAGGTACACCTCATCACCATTCTAAGAGTTGCGCCAGTATTTGAGCTACCTTCCCGCGCAGCTCCATATGTTGCCAAATTTAGGTTGAAACCGAGCATCTCTCCAATCTCACACAGCGCTACCAGCTATTGTCATGGCGCAACCTATGTCCCTCCGGGACCGACAGGTCGGTAAGTGACGCAAGCTGGAATCTTGTGACGAATTTATCTTTAATAATCCATGGCTTCTAGCATCAATTCAAAAGCTATTGAACTTGAATCATGATCCACAAACTGTTGAAGACAAGACCATCGATCAGTCCGGGTCCGGCGGTCTTATCTCGCACTCCACTCCGATCTTGAATGAAGATGGTGACCCAATCTGGAAAGTCTTGGTATTCGATAAAATGGGTCGCGATGTCATCAGCAGTGTCCTGAGAGTCAATGATCTCCGGGCATGGGGCATAACTATTCATCTGTACGGTTGCCGCTTTCTCCCCTTAAGCCCCATCGCTAACGAAGAGTCACTCCTAGAAACCTCCATTCACAGAGATACCCTATTCCAGATGTCCCAGTTGTATATTTCGTGGAACCAACACCCGATAATATCCAAGCGATCACTCGCGACCTTTCCCACGGGCTCTACTCCCCAGCCTACGTGAACTTTCTATCCTCCGTCCCGCGGCCACTTCTTGAGGATTTCGCTTCTCAGATAGCTACTTCCGGCGCATCTGAGCATATTGCGCAAGTCTTCGATCAATACCTCAACTTTATTGTGGCAGAGCCGGACCTCTTCAGTTTAGGACTTGGAAATGATGCGTACTACAAGATCAACAGCCCAAAGACGACTGATGAAGACCTGGATGGTATTGTTGACAAAGTTGTTAGCGGCTTGTTCAGTGTGAGCGTAACAATGGGTAAGTAATATATCCTACCTTGGATCATCGAACGAAGATTTGACCGGCTGGGCAGGTACTATTCCAATCATACGGTGCCCCAAGGGTGGTGCGGCGGAATTGATAGCAACAAAACTGGATCGAAAACTGCGGGACCACATTCTTAATTCCAAGGACAACCTCTTCTCAGGCAACCAAAATGCTTTGCCGGGAGTCCCATCGGCACGGCCGGTACTGATCATCATGGACCGAAACGTTGACCTAGTCCCAATGCTTTCCCACTCGTGGACATATCAATCCCTGGTCCAGGATGTTCTTGAAATGAGTTTGAACCGAATCACTTTGGATGCAGGTGCAGGTGATGCGGACTCGGCTAAGGGCTCCAAAAAGTCGTATGACTTGAACAGTACCGACTTCTTCTGGCAACGCAACGCCGGAGCCCCATTCCCCCAAGTGGCTGAGGATATTGATGCTGAGCTTACACGGTACAAGGATGATGCAAATGAGATTACAAAGAAGACGGGGGCCTCTTCTATTGAAGACCTCCAGAATGATACCAGTGCCTCAGCGCAACATCTTAAGGCCGCTATCACACTACTCCCTGAGTTGCGGGAACGCAAAGCAGTTCTTGACATGCACATGAACATTGCCACCGCACTGCTCAAGGGTATTAAAGATCGGCAGCTGGATAACTTCTTCGAGCTAGAAGAGACCATCACCAAACAATCAAAGTCACAAATCTTGGAGCTAATTAGTGATCCTTCTAAAGGAAATGAGCCATTGGACAAGCTACGCTTGTTCGTGATTTGGTTCCTCAGCACTGAAACTGAGCTCAGCCGCTCGGAAATGACTCAGTTCGAAGAGGCCTTGACCCAAGCCGGCGTGCCCGATATTTCCTCTCTTGCCTATGTCCGCCAGGTGCGCGAGATCACTCGTATGACCATGATGACAACAGCTGCTCCAGAGCAACAATCCTCCGACCTATTCCGTGGATTCTCCTCCCTTTCAAATCGTCTGACGGATCGCATTACCTCGGGCGCCTTGGGTGCCAACTTCGATTCGCTCATTTCAGGGGTAAAGAATTTCCTACCAGCGAACAAGGATCTTACTGTGACCAAGATTACCGAGTCAATCATGGACCCGGCTGCAGCTTCAAGCTCTGCTATTGCAAAGACCGAAAATTACCTCTACTTTGACCCGCGGAGCGCCAACGCACGTGGCGCTATGCCTCCAGCATCTGCATCGCGGAACCCGCAGATGCCCGGTGGGGTTGGTAGCGCAGGCCCTGGCACCGGTGCCAGTTTCGGACAGCGTCGTCAAGCCTTCAGCGAGGCTATTGTCTTTACAGTTGGTGGTGGAAGCATGGATGAATACGGCAACTTGCAGGAATGGGTTCGCCGAACAAATGGCCAAGCGGGCACCGAGGGCGCGCCAGCCCAACGTGCGACGCCTGGGCATCGCCGAAGGGTTGTCTATGGAAGCACAGACCTGATGAACGCCACTGAATTCCTGTCGGATTCATTGGCGCCTCTTGGTCGGGATAGTTGAATGTAATCGTGGCTAGGCGTGAACGCCAACATAGAGCCAACCTGCAAGGTTGTAAAACATAGTATAATTGAAGCGCTCTGATGTGTTTATGGTCTCTAATGGCTGTTCTTTCTGAGGGTAATCAACTTGACTTCATGCATATGTAGATAGTGATTTTGCTCTTTACTCTTTGATTCTGGCATTACCCAAACCCCACCAATAATTATATTTAGAAGAGGCACGACCTCATCGTATATCGAACTCCACCTCATCAAGATCTGCTCACGGTCTCGATCAACTGCAATTATTTCGGTAGAATGAAATAAAACACTATCTCGAGTAGAGGCATATTCTGGAAATCTACAGAAATTCCAGGTATTTGGCACCTGTGGGGTTTCGATCTAATCATAGGCCAATTCTATACTTCTATGAGGGTAGAAGTATACACCAACATCATCCCGCCTTCAGGGGCAACAGTCTGGAACCGAACGCCTCAGAAAATTTGGTCAATCAGAACTATTTCCAAAGACGTGCGACTTGGAATCTAACTTCTTTTCCCATTCATCCGCATTGCCTCACTTGGCGAATCCTCCATGGTGGCCCAAGTGATGTCAAGGCAGTATCATCGTCCTGAGATTTAACGCCACGGCGAAGATATAAGAATAGGACTGACCTGGTGCTAATTTCTGATCAAAAAATCAAAACAAAGAACACAAAGAAACAATAATCTTCTCTATCTTGAAACACATCGTCAAGATGACCAACTACGGAGACAATTGGTCCACGACCTACGATACCTACGACACCACAGGATCAGCCTACAATCCTGCGGGCTCAACCCTGGGCTCAACTTACAGCCCCTCGCGTTACAGCACCTACGGCGGTGCTACCGACTATGGCACAGTAGGCTACGGTTCAAATGCGACTGCTACAATTTCCGATACCGACACCGGCCGCGGCACCACAACATACGACCCTCAGACCGGTGCTTACGACCAGCATCTTGATTACAGCACCCCCACCGGCCGCCGACACCACCGCGAGCGAGTTAACTCGGCCGGCACCTATCGGCACCGCGATGTCGACCGATTTGATGATGGATCCACTCGTGTCCACAAGGAATACGACAATCCAAACACTGGTACCAGCTACCACCGTGACTATGAACGCTAAGGGTAATCATGATTTGAAGAACAATACGCATTGGGTTCGGACCCAGGCTTGTATATAAACCGGTATGAGACCACGAACCTACGATCACTTTGAATCAAAGGCAAAATCAGAACTAAAAAGGGCGAAATTGGATTTTGTCCCCAAAAAAAGATGAAAAGTGTCAGAGAAAAACAAAAAAAGGGTCTAATTTGTCTATTTTAGCGATTGTTTAGCTGTGCGTCTGCTTGGCTTTGTTAGTCTGGTTTTATTGGGGGCGAAGGTATGGCTTCAATTCAAATCAGGCGAAAATGCGAAACAAATTAGGCAAAGTTTTTATATTTTTCTTTGTTCTTTTGTAAGATTGTACGATGTGCTCCTGAGGTATACTGCGAAGAGGTAAAAAATACCTGGCTACGCCTAGCTTTGGCATGGTTAAAACTGCTCTAATAGATTTATGCCATATAACACAAGCCTAAACTAATTGAAAACAGTGAAGTTAGATATCGATGTATATAAAATGTATATAAAATGTATATAAAATGTATAGAAATGTACAAATCTCATAGACGTAACTTGTCTTGGCAAAGATGCCTCAGGCGATCCGGAGACTCCACATCATTGGCACTTCCCTCCGGTCAACTCCCAAGAACGCTTTATTCTGTACAACAAATGTTGTGCTGAAACAGCTTCTACTCCAGCTTCTCATGCCCCCGTGATCATGTCGCGGAGGACGCTGGGTGGAGGTCGTATTCTGGGCAACCCGAGTGCTCTCTCATCAGCTCCGTCCCCGCAGACGAAGCCACGGGTGCTCTCGCCGACCGCCAGCAGCGTTTCCCTTAATTCACAGACATCTGTATCACAGTTCTCGACAGAAACTCAAGATCTCACTTCACGCATTTCAATAGATAATGGGGATACTTCGATATCTGCCGCCCCGGCTGCTTCGGGGGCAAAGCTGTCCTGTCCGATCTGCAGTGAGGAGATGGTATGCGTGTTCCCAAACCCTGTTTTGTTTCGTGGTAGTCAAATGAGACGGTACTGACTGTGCCTAGATGACTTTGCTGCAGTTAAATAGGTACCGATTCATCCTTCCCTCCTTACGGCCGGCGTAACGTATAATTAACGATTTGACGCAGACATCTCGACGACATCCATCAGAACCTGGAAGATATCCGACAAGATGAAGTCAAAGATTGGTTTAAAGTCCAAATGGAAAAGGCAAGGAAGTTCCAGCCTCTGGCGGTCCTAAACCAGAAGTTGAAAGGCCTGGATGTTTTCGAATCAAACGAGAACCAGGGCGCGCTTCTCCCCAGCCGCCCGCTAGCATCTGCAGGCACTCCTGAACCTCCGAAACTATTAGACCCCGAGGATCTCATCACAAAAGAGCACTGGCAAACAAGTTGTATATACGACGAGTGCCTAGAACCATCATGTGGGAAACGATTGAATGCCACCAACGGCTGCGTGAACTGCCGGAGTTGCGGGAAACTGTTTTGCGAAGAACACACAATGTACCAAATGAAGCTCTCACGGGCAGCGCATCATGAACCGGTGCGAGGAATATGGGCCCGAGTATGCGAAACCTGCTACAAGTCAAGGGAAGGGTACAATGATAATAATGGTGAGAATGTCGGATTTCCAGTGGTGAACAGAGCTAAACAAGCAACAGGAATCACGAGGGACCAGACGGAGGCATTCAAGTCAATAAGAAAACAAACTGTTGATAAGGAATTTTTGGAGATTTCCCGACTCGAGAAACGATTGACCCGTCTCACACAGATGTTGGCTAGTCTGCCACCAGATCAAATTCACCCCAGTGCAACCAAACTTTGGTCTCTTGCGTGGCAGAATGATCAACGTAAGGAAATAGAGCAAACGATTGTCCGCTGGCAAGATGATGCCAGTGTTCCACGATGTCCGTTTTGCCAGCAAGACTTTTCGGGCTATACGTTTCGCAGACACCACTGCAGAACCTGCGGACGAGTCGTCTGCGGTGATCCTAGCACTGAGTGCTCTAGTGAGGTTCCGCTGAGCATTTCTCCTGGTAAGTTCCGAAATAACCTTCGTGATTTGAGTCTAATTTCTAACGGTCTCAGCAGCCACCTCCGAGAAAACCAATGGCGATAACCTTGTCAATATTGATGTGCGGCTGTGCAAGGAGTGTAAAGCGACACTGTTTGATCGGCGCGACTTTAAAGCAGACATGGCGCGAAAGCCACCAGAGATTAGGGCCTATGAAAACTTGATCCAGTTTGAAAGAGGCATCCGCCTTCATCTGCCTAGGTTCCAAAAACTGTTGACAGCTTTACAGTATGTTTCTCGTTTCCAGTGTTCCATTTCGATACTAACGGCATCGTGCCAGGGATCTAAGACGACCTCCATCATCGGCCCAGATCGCAGATGCATCCAAGGTGCGCAAGCGACTCATTGACTCTTTTGCGCAGTATGATATTGCAGCTCGACGTATCCGTGATATGCCGACCCAGTCCCCTACACAGCAAAAGCTGCAGAAGGCTATATATCAACAAGCCAGCAACTTCCTTCACCTCCATATGTTACCTTTGAAATCTCTCCCAAAAATTCTCAAGCATACAACCCCCGCGTCGGAGAGAATACCCAGCCGCACAAGCTCCCCGAGTACTCCGGTCAATGGCTCTACGACAAAACTCCGGCCACCAGAGCCTGCCCTTGCATCTATCAAGTACAACAGTGTTGCCGCTAGCGGTAGCAATACCAGTCTAGCCAGTGACACCAGCAGTGCCGTCTCAGCCTTGGAAGCAGAAGAAAAATCCCTTCGAGACCGGCTGATCGTGCTCGAAGAACAGAAGTTCTTTGTGTCCGAAATGATCGCCGATGCCAATCGGCGGCGCAAGTTCGATGAAGTAAGCAGCCTAGCTATGAACGTCGAGGACTTAAGTCATGAGATCGATTGTGTCAGTGGCATGCTTGCCGGTCTCGATTTCGAAGGTGTTTACACGGGGAATTTGCAGCCAAGCTCTTGATTTTAGTTTTAATTGGGGATATTGGGGTTCGCTCACACACGCTACCTGCACATGTTCCTTGTGTCTTTTGGTCAACCACTCTCTTGCGCCTTTCTTTTTATCTTGATGTTCCGGCTGGCGTTCGAGCAAATTGCTTTAAGGTGATATGTGCATAGCATCGGGCGTTGGTTCTTTCTAGGATATATACAGTCAATAGCATTTGCTATATATATTTAGGCTATTCATATTATATGTGGGTTTGAAATTGCTTATATATCCATATGCACTATAGATCTCGAGAGACTGCATATCCGTGTTGGAGAATCCCACCTGCTTAAGAGACCCACGTGCAGAAGTCGATCTTGCGCACTTTCAACCACATGCAGCCGCAACCAGAGCGCAACAAACAGCTCCCACAAAGTATACCGGATAACAAGCACACACAATGGCAATGGCACCACACAAAACGACAACATAACAAATATTTTTCACAAGCGAGAACACACATAGACACAAACATCCACATACCCGCGCACACCCACGCAGAAAAGCGAGTCCTCTCTTTTTCACAGCTTTGACAAAGGTTCGAAGACGTGCCGCCATAGTGATGCCTGAAGAGTAATTGGTATCGAAACGGTGCTGAAAGCACGAACTGGATGGGTAGACCGAGGAAGATAAGAGAGGATACAATCTAATTATGTATCTCTGGGCGAGAGAGACAAACAAGGAATTTATGCACGTAGGATTTACGTCTTGGGGAGTGAGGAAGAATAGATCAATGGGTTGATATGTCAATGGCAGTGATAACTACGACTGCCATGAAGCTGATTATATGGTAGCTTGATGGAGATAGAAACAAAGGGCCAAAGAGAGGTCTATGTATAATAAAATCACAATGCCAATGCCCCACCTGGGCCGTCCCTGGAGATGAATCTGATTCCTCGGGTGTTTTGGGACAAAGACACAAAGACAAAGGGGTAAAGAAAGGTAAAGGCCCGACTTACTACAGCGTCAAATGGATGTCTCACCTTGGCAGATCTGGAGATGAATCTGGAGATGAATCTAGGGTGTTTTAGGGCAAAGAAACAAAGAGTATTGTTCTGAACTTTCTATTTCTTGAACAATTATATATGTAATATTTAACTAACTGCTTTCTATATGAGATACATGCAAAAACAATAAAAAGAACAAAAAAGAAATCTCAGGTTTGGTTTTTAGGAATAGCCGAACGCGGGGGTCGAACCCGCAGCCTTAAGATTAAGAGTCTTACGCTCTACCGATTGAGCTAGCCCGGCCGGGCTGTTGAAGAGAAGAGCCAGAATGTGTATGATAAAGGAAAAGACAATAATAATTCCAAGGCCTTAGTTTAGAGACTGAAATTGAAATAGACCTGCATGGTGGCGCTCTTGGCGCATATAACCTCAAAAAGTATATTTACATATTGTTAAGGTAGTCACTACATGGGTACTATTTACTACCTAATGTGGTAGGGAAACATGGAGCATGCAGCCCTGGAGAGGGAAAGTACTTTTGTTGTATATATATATGGACCACTTACCTCGCTACATGTTCTATTCCTCCCTATTTCACCAACTCCCCCCACAACAAGAACCACGAACAGATTTATTGAGTCTCTTATACCGAAAGGGTTCTCCCTGGTCACATCAAGTATGTGACCGGAAACCCACCTCACCGGTATGATTTCTGGGAAAGCAACCTCGCGTACAACGAAGTCTGTTCTCGCCCGATGGCTCTCTTGAGTTTACCACATCAGAAAAGTGAAATACTCGGGACCTAGAAGAGTCCCAGTTCTCCATGGTCGCTCCTCGATCCCCTGACCACCCGACAAAATCAGTACTGTAATCGATACATCGGCCCAAAGCGATTTCTAAGACCCGCTATCTTGACAGCCTCCGAGAATCGTTTCCAGAGGCTGTTGGTGCCAAGGTACTCATCGCGGGCTTTCCGGTTGGTCCCTTTGAAAATGCGAAACATGTAGCATGCGTTGGGTACAGCGAGTTCTGGCCATTTGGACTAGGAGGAACAGATTTGAAAATTTCACCACCCTACCCCGATATCCCAACTAGCGTCATAGATCCCCAAAATTGCCGCAATGACATCCGAAGCGAGGGAAATCACGGAGGCTTCGCTTCCAGACATTCAAGTCAGCCTATTAAGAACCAAACCAAGTGTGACCCAGTCCTGGAGGAATATGGGAGACTGTTAATTCCCTAGAGCAACCTTCTCAAGAGTATTGAACAGCCCATATAACCAGAACTAGACATGCTCAACCACTCCAGTACGCTATGGCCACCACACCGTTGGATGTAGTGGCCCGATGAGGAGTGAACGGTGGATGAATTGAAGGTACTTTATGTACTAGATCATGACATTCAAAAAGCCTTCAGCCACATGGACGAACTAAGGCGCAAATTAGCGCAGCCACTTTGCGATATGCAAAATCTGGGCATACATAATTATAACGTGTCTAAGATCACGTTAAATCTTGTTCCGCGCCATACCAAAGTTAAGAATCTGATTATCAGTAGGTGCTCAACGAGTTACCCTGGAAGTCATTTTCTATATGATATCAGGGCTGACACATAAGGCGCCCGACAATTACGTTTCAAGCTTAGAAGGAGTGTTGATCTCTATCGGCTAGTCTAGAACCTCATCAACTCTGCTTCACAATTTCTCCTTCTGCTCTGCACTTGACTTTCACAAATTAGTTACCTTTCCATTCACATCGTTCAAACCCGTTCGTCCTTTTCCCCATCGCAGTGTCCCACCCTGGTGGCTTTGAGTACTTCTCTGGTACCGAGGTCAAGCTTACCAGCCTTCGCCTTCATCCGCTAGCGCCTAGGCATTGAATAAAAAACCGACCAGAGAATACCAAACAAGGACTCAATGGAAGGTACTTCCGTATAATATGCTCAGCTTCCTGTACGCCTGCCGTAGTGATCGCAAATGAAGAGTGAGACATATGCCAAGAAGGATCTAACTGCCGCTGTTACCAATGACGTCTATGCGATAAGGGAAACGCTGGGCAAAGAGAATAGAAGAATAGGCTAAACAAAGTGACCGGCATAGCCAGCTTGTTTCAGCTCGCGTATCATGAAATAGAAGACAGGGGTATGTCGGCCTTCCGTCGGCTTTTCTACCACTTAACGCGTAGCGTAATGACCAACGTGGGTCCGGTGTGCTAACGGGGGTAAGAAACCCGGGGGCCCGGGAGCCAGCGCGGGGTGTCATAGACGAAGTACTCGGCAGACAGCAAAAAGATTAGAGTCTAGATATATTACTCCGTATGTACGTACCCCCGGACTCCGTATAGCCTATCTAACTACCCATTTACGATGCCTGATCCTCCGAAACATAAAACGTTTTTTGGACATTCACTCCTTGAAAGAATGTGCCGCCGTTTGTCGGATTTAGATCTTCTTGGCTGCTCGTTCGGCTAGTGTCGGATCCATTCGAAGTGTGAATCGTTGTGATCACCGCAGGTTGATCTTCCCGGTCTAAGTCTGGCCGCCAGTATTGCGGGCCGGATGTGGTGGAGCGTACTCCGTTCATGCTTGAGAGGGGCATGCTGCCAGCGGTGGCTTTGGTTTTGCTCCTGCTTCCGCCCATCGAGCTGGGGTCGCGGAACCAGCGGAATAATGGTCGGAGGGTTACCAGACTGCCTGCGGCGATTCCGAGGCCGGCCTCGACGTTGGACCAGATTGAGATGTTGGCGGTTGCGTCTGTTGGGGTAGAGTGGTGTTAGTTGTTGCTTTTCACTGTAGATTGTATCGAGCGCATATAAGAGGAATTGAAACTCACAGAGGAAGTCGACGTCCTTGTAGTCGTGCAAGTAAGGAATACGAATGATGACTGCTGCGCTTGCACTACATCCGAATAAGTCAGTACTAAGTCCAATTCCAGGGTATCAAAGGGTAGACGTACATGCATCCCATTCCTAGAATGCCTGCCAAGGCAGCCTTGGTCCTTAGGTTCATCTGCAAGTTCCACACTAAGGCAATAGGCAGAAGACCTAGGGTCAGATCGCAGAGTGTAGCAGTCACACTGTAGACATAGGCTATGGCAATGATATGGTCAAGCTCCATGCAAGTACCCGAAACATCGGCTTTAGGGTTCGTATAGGGGCGAACTCGTTGCCAAAAGAACTCAACTGGTTGGCATTGCAGTGTCAACATGAACCAGAAGACAAGACCAACAATACAAGTGACGCCAACAACAGCCCATAACACCATTCGATGGGCCTTGGAAACCGTCAAGCGGAGGAGGGCGGATGCGATGGAGAGTTTGGCCAACGCGCAGGTCCAGACATAGCTGGTTTGACCGAGCCACCACCACTTTGGGAATTTTTTAGCATGTGATTCTCCTCTCGGAAGACTGGAGTCAAAGGTCAACATACAAACATTGCGGTTTCCATCGTGCCCCTGTCGATAAGTGTATGGAGTTTTTGTCCGATTCCATACAATGCGCCAGTAATACCACAAAGAGCGAACAAAATGTTCATCAACTGCGAATCAATCAGTCCTGACCTCGATTCCGCAGGAAACCTATCATACATACCATTGCGCATACCATAAAGGTATCATCCCAGCCAAAGGCCTTGACGAGTCGAAGCCGCACGAAGCATCGTAGACACACGGCAATAAAGGAAATTCCAAGGAAGACAGTAGTAACAATGAAGATCGACTGACTACGACCTTCGAGGGGCAACATATTGACCCGAAGAATAAAGATATGTTCACCAATTCATGACCTGTATACGGAATAGTTTTCCCTCTAAAGTATACAAGGATGTTCGAAGGAGCAACAAGAATAGGATTAAAGAAAGAGAAAAAGTTACCAGAGAAAACCCACTCCGGAGTACGGCAGATCAAGCATTACGATCACGAGCATCAGTGGCAAGAACCTGCCAAGGGAGGGGGCTGATGTGTTCTCCGTGTTCTGCTGTTTTCCGTAAAAAAAAAACAAAAAAGGGCCAAAATTAGCCCCAAAAAACAATATAAATAGGCAAAAAGAAAAATAGCCACCAGATCCACCCCAAAGGCTCTATTGATCCCGTACCAACGGACAATATCCAGACTTGCTAAAATTGAGTTAGACATCTTCAACAAGGGTAGATTTAGGATCTATTGCTATGGAATGTTTCATATGTGGGGGAATGCCAAACTCAAAGGAAAACCAGTGTTTCCAACTTGGATTCTTTCAAGGTTCTAGACAAATTCTAACATGTGGAAGCCACCTGCATGGCATTCTAAATACGACAGTCTATGTTTCAGGTGCCTTCCAGCCGTTAGTACTTTGTACTCAAATAGGTATATTCGAAGCACGCACAGACCTCTTTTCTCCATTCCCAGCCCTCATAACCGATTCCACTGATTACCGCGAATCAAATCGAATCAGTGGAGTCGATGGCTTGAAAAGATTGAAGTCCGTATGTACTACCACGATGCTACCGTGACGTTAGTACCGAGACTATTCTAGAATGGGAAGCAGTTGGGGACAATCCCATTTGAAATTTCCTTGAAATTTTTGCAACCAAGGTTGTCTTAAGGGGGGGGGGGGGGGGGACGGAGTACTCTCCTGTCTATCCCAAACCCTGCAACCAATTCACAATGGCTAGTGCTTATTGTCGGTGAATATTACGGAAAATACTCTATTTGACGATATGACCCCCCACTTGCTAGGTCTCGAGGTTTCGATATCGAGATTTAATATGCAAATCGTGTCGAGGCTCTTAAGGGGGCAATCCCCTATGAGATGAAGCACTTCGATCAGCGGGGGAGACTTGCGATCTGCATTCTACAGTCCACGGGCGGACATCGGAAATTATCTAATTCGGTGACCCTCCAAAGTTGCCTATCCAGGGCCTCACATTGAACTATTCTGCTCTAGTAGGTGTCAACAGAATACTAGTAGATGTACCTATACGGAGACTATTTTATACAATAACATTGTGATACTTGAGCCTTATCCAAAATTGGGGTATAAAATTGTCCCATATTCTTGGGTCTTCTAGACTGTGCCGAGACACTAGACCCCTTTCAAACGTATAATATGGAGCCCTCGTATTTTGAATGGATTTGGCAGATCAAAGTCAAAGTGAAAGTACAAAGTGCCGACCTCGGGAGTTATCTGACTTTCGGGAACACCTGGGGCTGAGAGGCTGATCTCTGCCAAGTCTGCCCAGCTCCTCAGGGCCGCGGGTGTACCTGCTTTTCACACATGGAAGGATAAGCAGACATGTAATACTTGGTAGACTTCAAGCTGATTACGGAGGTCTCCGTCCTCCGTATAAACTTGCGAGCTGTCTTGCCGTGTCCCTATATAATCCATTTCATAGACCGGCTGCCCAGGTAGTCAGTTCTGCCTTCCACGTGACATCCCATCTCCCCAGGTTGCGCTTGGAATTGGGATCTTATACCCCTAATACGCCATGCTCCAAATTTCTTGACCAAAAGATTTGTGAATTCGCTACATAATACAAACTCGCATGCCTGAAGCCAGATCGAATATTTACATATCAAGTTGCACGCACATGTTTAACCAAGTGGGAAGGCCTCCAGGGCAAACTTACTTCCACTGAGCAGCCTTGGTAGCCTGGAAAGTCTTCAGAATGGCAATCACCTTCTCCAGAGCAGCCACCTCCTTAGCCATCTCGGCGGCAACCTTGGCCTGGTCCTGACCAAGCTTCGCATAGAAGTCCTTACGGTATGGGGTGGCAGACATGGCGGCGCTGAAGATGGGCTTGACGAAGAAAGAGTGGTGGGGCTTGAGGGTGTTGCCGTAGGCACCACGGAAGGAGTCGGCAAGTTCCGAGGAGGAGTTGTCGATGTTGTGACGGAGGGCTTGGACGGTAAAGTCGAGGCCCCTGTTGGGAAGAACAATACTTAGTCTATTTTCATGCAGATTCATGCAAATGGAAGAGATGCCATTGCAATTGGTCTCTCCCATCACAATTGAGACGTGTGAACATACCGGACCAGCCAGACCAGACCTTCAGTGGCAACGTGCTTGCCGGTCTTCAATTCGTTCAGGACAAGGGCCTGCAGGGTCTCAGACTCCGCAGGAGCTGCCTGTTGACGCTCACGGACTTTCTGGATGGGTGTAAGAATGTGTGGACACTGGTGATAGAATCTATTGAACGGACCTTGATGTTGCCGAGTAGGTCATTCTTGACCGGGGTGAAAGCGGCAGAACCGAGAACATCTAGACGGTTCGTGCGTTAGTTAGAGGCAGACATATGCAGGGGAACAAGGAGCAACACGCACCAAAGAGAGTTACCAGGGACTCAGCAGCCTCGAGGAACTCGGTGGTTGAGATGCCATCCTCCGCACCGATAGGGACATCAGCAAAGGACTTGTTAATGGTATCAAACCATGTTTTATCAGCGGGGATAGCAGCCATTTTGGTAGAAGAATTGAAGTAAGAAAATAGACAGTGGGATAAAGAGGAATGAGCTTAATGAGCTTATTGAGAAGACCGTTGGATTGTCAACTTCACCGCTGCTGCCACGCAAGCCTATGGTGGGGCATATGGGAAATGGAGTCAATGCAAACATTGTAAACAGTACCAACACGGTGAAGTGTCACTGTTTGTTTGCAATGTTTGCACCATTTGCTGGAGCTTGCAGCGACGTCATCGGATCATGTTACATCGAGATTGGCGACGAACTTTATTTGGAGCTCGTCGTGCCTGGGCCATCTGCTTGCTTCTGAGAAGCATGCCATTTTGGTCCACGAGTACTACTACATAGTAGATTGTCATGAGTTCACCACCGGACCAGGCCAATGGGTCGCGACCAGAAACCGACCCACGCTCGTACCATGAACATTATCATGGCTTGCAGACTGGCTCATACACAGACCAGCAGCTGGTACGTCTCTGTCGCTTGGGGATGGGTTTATAAAACTGACCTGGTATTTCTTCACAGCGCCATGCTTCTGCCAACCATTTGCATATGACGAACCGGCGATTTTTCGTCGGTCCAATTCCAGAAGGCTGGCTGAATGGCCATCGCAAGTCCTGGTATAGATCTCGACTGAGAGTCAGAAACTATACATCGCAGACCGTCTCGTTCTCTGCAGGCCCTGTAGCGACCCATTACGGCGAACAGGGTGATCGGCCCGGCCCATCGTCACCCGATTTGGATGAGGCCGCGTTGGCACTTACCAACACAAGCACGGAGGTCGTCGAGGAGCAAAATGATGAGATAGAAAGAGAGGTACAAGAAGAAGCTGCATCGGAGGCTGTGGGGGAACTCCGGACCCTCACCCACCCTGAAGCTGAGACCAGTGGTGACGATCCCTTACCGGAAGAGGACATAGAAACTAGGGAACATAGCGAAGGAGATAACGGAGGGGATAGCGGAGGAGACAGTGGAGAAGATACAGACAGCACCCCGAAGGCCAGAACAAACGGGCAAGTCGACACATACGGTAATGATATTGCTTCGTCTTCATTCGTCACTGCCAGAGAAGAGGCTGCCAGCTGTACAGACACAGGGCAATCAATAGCCACCATACGAGCTAGCAGACTGGAACCACCTGAGCTGCGACCAAAATCCCCGGGCTCACACGACACAAATTTGACAGACCATTCTTCTCCCAACCCTCTGACCCCCAATCCATCCACGGTTCCAAGCGAGGCCGATTCAGAAACACGGTTGCTTCGACGGGAGTACAAGGATAAAGGGAAACAGAAAAGCAAAGCATCTGGCGTGTCTCGAGCAACGCTTCAACAT
Organism: Penicillium cf. griseofulvum; assembly: GCA_028974015.1. Taxonomy (NCBI): domain Eukaryota; kingdom Fungi; phylum Ascomycota; class Eurotiomycetes; order Eurotiales; family Aspergillaceae; genus Penicillium; species Penicillium cf. griseofulvum. Next base: position 3,920,045 of record JAPQKP010000001.1, read on the forward strand.
CACGACCCACAGGATGAAGATGATGCTGGCGAAGATGCGCAAATCCAACGGAACCTCACTAGGAAAATGGCAAAATTCAACCTGGATGACAACCTCGGACACAAGAAGGAAAAGATGCGCTCCAAGATTGCAAAGGCCCAAGACACTATCTCTGCCAATCGACCGCACCGACGAAAGGTGCAAGATGGAGAGATTGTCAAAGTAGAGAAAATGCTGGTTTGCGTGGAGGAGACTCTGCAGACCACACTTCCCGCCGATTACACCGAGAATGACAGCCTCCGTATGGAAACACGGATGGTGGACAAATGGAGAGAGTTTCTCGTGGTATGCCGCAAAATATCCGCAGAACATACGCCATTTGCCATTCAGATGTACCGCACTCGTGTAATTCCTGATGTGCAACGACCGAACAGCAAAACGCCCCCTTATTATGAAGTACGGCTCAGTCACAAAGATACCCATGTTAACCTCTATTCCCCCCTCGACAAGACCATCGTTATTTGGCGTCCCTGCAAGCGTGGCACCAAGATATTTATCCTTCGTCCAAAGTCTGCGGTGCACTCTACTGAATGGTACACTTTCATTCGCCAGGTTCTCGGATGGCGGCGACCAGCCTCACTCCCTATTAACGTCCCTGATCTGGGGGTTTCCCTCATTTTCAAAAATCCTTTCAACCAGCTCGAAGCAAAACTAGAAGCAGATAATTCTGATAGTGAGCACACTGCTGCAGTTGCGGACCGGTCAGCAGTTGATCACAGATTTGCTGCCGCTACCATTATCCGAGTATGTATGGATATGCTCGAAGGCCGTACCGAGTGGGTCGAGGTCTTGAAGGCTTGGTCTAAGACCGAGAAGATGGGACTGGCCTGGAAGCGGTATGACCGACTTGAATGGGTGTTTGGTGTCAACGAGGAAAATATGTACGGGACCATGGCGATGCAATCATCTCACGAGCTTGAGTTACGACCAAGACATCATTACTCTACTACAATAAGGCATCGGGGTATACAGGAGGAGCCTGCCCCAATCGAAGGATTTCTAGTCCGTCTAACATCCCAGAAAGGCGTGCATCAGCGGATGAACAAGATGTTCTTCAAACGTTTGTACTTCTTTACCCAAGATCATTATTTGTTTTTCTGTCGGCCAGCCAAGGCATTGCCCCCGCAACCGCCGAAATGTGCTTCCCCAGAAGATGGAAGTATACCAACTGCCCGTGAAATCTTGGATCAAATGCCGCTCTCCTGGGATATCGACCCTTATCCACTTGAAGGTGGCGAGATTACATGGCTCTCCAGCGGCAACCGGGAATTCGTGAAACGTCATGATGAAGAGGCCTATGCTCATGTGCAGAGGAATATACACAATATCAGCCAGGCAGATGGGTGTATTGATATGCGTCGGGTGCAAGAAGTTCGCCATGTCTATCGTGGCAGCTGCCCTGCGGACCCTAACATTGGAGAGGGACCTGCTGTAGACTTCCATCCTGAACCCAGAGACTCGCGACAGGATGATGGAGCAACACGAGAGTTTGATGACGATAGGACATTTGAAATGGTTCTTGATAATGGTCTTGTCATTCGACTCCAGGCATATAATGATGCTACACGGGATGAGTGGATCAAACGACTCGATGCGCTTGTGAAGTATTGGCACACTCGCTGCACAGAAGATGCCACAGAGCTACAGGCTGTACGAAAACGCAATCTAAAGCTGCTGGATATCGACGAAGCTATGGAATCCATTGTTGGGCAGTTCGCGAAGAAGTGGGAAGTGAAGAAAGCCGAGGCATCTCCACACTTGCACAACATGTGCTCGCTATCTGGTTGTCGGACTATCAAAGTAGGTTATTGCAGCATAAAGATACAAGCACAACTTACTGACAACATGAACAGATGTCCGGTCACCTCTATCGCAAACCCCGTCGTCACACCACTTTTCACCAATGCCATGTCGTCCTCACAGCAGGCAGGCTGTTAATTTTCCGAAGCACGCTGCGTAGACGAACCGGTAGGGAGATCCCACACATCCATCAAGAACTCGAAGCTACCATAGAGCTGGAAGATTGCTACATCTATTCTGGTTTGATTACCGAGAACGACTTGCTGTATGCCAATCAGACATTTGATAGCAATAACCCTGGTCTTCATGCTCTGCCACGGGTGTACCTCGATTCAGGTGCCTTCACAAGTCGCGACGAGGACACCGCTATCACCTTCGTGGTCTGGCAGCCCTTGAGCAAGAGCTACTTCCGAGCCCAGGAAATAGGCGAGCAAGGCAAGGCCAAACGATCCTTGCGTCATGTGTCCACGCTGGGCAAGCATGGCCGCACCATCGTGTTTAAAGCACGTAGTCGCGTGGAAAAGGACCGTTGGGTGATGAGTATTTCCTCGGAGATTGACCGTCTCCAGGAAGAGAAACATGAAGATATACGGCTTGTTTCTCCATAATTACTAATTTACATTGTCTACATTACCTACCTTCCTCGGGCAGTCATGAATCCTGTTCTATTGGTATATACCACTCGTATTTTTCGTTCTTGGGAACATCCTCCTTCTAGTTGCACACGCATAGCACAGCATTTGTGGCTTAAAATAGTAATACAATAATATTCAAAAGATGCTCCTAGTATATGTGCAATTCCTAGTCCACAGCATCATCAGACACAGGAAAATCCAGCTCTATCAACAAATACAAAAGGCCAAGATATGCAAGCCCCATCTATAACCACCCAATCAATTCATGAAGGGCTGCTCAAGCTTAACAGCATCCTTCAAAACACGATCCCGCACACTCTGTCCATATGAATTCTCAACCGCATCATCCCCTTTATTAGATTCCCAATCCGTCCACTTCAGCCATCGCATCCGCGGTCCCAACACCGCAAATACCTGCCCAGTAATCAGACTGAGACTGACAGGCCCGTAGGTATTGCTATCCAGCGTCTTCCGCGGATCCTCCGCATCACCCTCCAACCAGACATGGTTCCAGGGGACGATCTGCGCTTGTCTCAGACATGGCTCGCGAGTCGTGATCCGGTCACCGGGTAAACCGATAACGCGCTTAATAGCGATATGAGACGGGTTCGCAGGGGAGCTATATGTGAGCATATTGTCAGTAGTGCTGCTGTACTCGACTCCATGAAAAAGCAAGGTATAAAAAGAGAATAAAAGCAGGAAAACACACCGGAAAGTAACTATCATCCCGCGTTCCAGCTTTCGCTCTTTTTTGAACGGCACTATAGATCCCCACGGCCACATGTTGACCATCACTATGTCGCTTTTTGTTTGCGTTTGCGCATATTCCTCGTTCAGGTATGGTGTCATTGACGGCCCACGAACCCACATCACTTGCATTACATGTTCTGGGAAGAATAGAGCGATCGGGAGCATAGGTGCTGCCCAGCGGAGAGTGCGACATGCTCGTCGGACTGGGTATGGGAGGGCGGAGATGCGTTGGCGGAGGTTTGTGAGGAACTGTGAGATGAGGGCGGGTGTTCGTTTTTGTTTAGAGAGGGAGGGACCCTGATAGGTGATGGGGTCTGGGATTTGAGGCTTTGGCTCTTCGCGGATATGGACTCGGTACCGCGGGTTGGGGGTTGGGACTGGTGTCCCTCTTGGCCGTGGTGGTTTCGCCATTTTTGGAGTTGGAGGCGGATGTCGGAGTGTCGGGGATTTGCGAAAGGATTGGTTGTGTTGGGAATGTGGTGTTCAGCTCAGGTAGGCGGATCTCATTATGCTGCCTTGATTATCGAGAGCGATTTGCCCTTGCAATTGTAGTGGAAGTGGTCTTAAGTTGGAATCACGATGAGATGCGATCTGATAGGGTGTTTGCATTGTTTGCATCTACTTTACTAGTTCGCCCGTGACGAGTGGGCTCACATTGAGATGATCGTCTTTCTAGAAGAAAGTACGAAAAAGAAAAAATCTGCTTGCAGACCTATATCAACGACAAATATCGCCCTTACTGATGGCACTGCGCTACCGACAAGTATGGATACGAACTGGTCGATGTCTCATCTCCGCCTTATCTCCTACCAGTACAGAGATGGAAACATATTAAGACTCAGAATGGAAATTTTGACCAAGATTCGCTTCTGGACTGAATAGTACAGAGGGGGAAGATTATAGGTTATGCTTCGTTGAATTCATGTGAGGGCGGTCGTGAATCGTGTCGGGGGCATGTACTAACATGCCTCCACGGTGTACATGCCGAGTGAGGCGCGCAACATTACTTTTTGACTTGGCAATTCAAGTTTCGCTGCTCTCAGCCAAGTCCTCTTGCGTGGGAGGGAAATACTGCCTACAGTTGTTGTCAGTATCTGATCACAGTGTGGTCAATGGGAAAAGCGTACGGAATGAACTCCTCATAGGCGGTCACATCCTTGAGCTCAAAGTTGCAGAAGATGACACGCTCCAGCTTTCCAATATTAGGCCTGACAAGGAAATCTCTCACTTCCTTGATGGCATCTTCAGCGGCTTTTCGACTGGGATAGCCGTAGACTCCGGTGCTGATAGCGGCGAAGGCGATACTCTTCATGTCGTTTTCGACTGCTAATTCTAGACTGCGTCGGTAACAGGATCGGAGAAGCGCAACGGGGTCATCTTCCCGTCTGTAGACTGGGCCGACTGTGTGGATCACGCGCTTGCAAGGCAGCTCGTAGGCGGAGGTGATCTTTGCATTGCCAGTCTCACATCCGTCAAGATGGTCGCATTCTTCAACTAGCTTGGGACCTGCAGCTCGATGAATTGCACCATCCACGCCACCACCCCCAAGGAGAGACTCATTAGCAGCATTCACGATGCAGTCCACTTGGAGCTTGGTGATGTCATTGCGGATGATAGAGACGGTGTTATTGAGAGACTGGGATGGGGCAAATCTTGAGGACACAGGAAGTAGATGCTTCGTGCGGTACAGAAGCGCCACGGTGGGGATATCAGCTAGGGACAGAAGTGAAGACATGATATAGAAAAAAAAGAGGCTTCAAGAGGAAAAGTGGAATGGTATTTACTATGTGTACATATTGGCCTGGAAGATCAAGTGGGGATAAGCTAAGAGCTCTGTGCACAGACCATCTCAGAGTCACCTGACGCCACGACTATACATTGGAGTTTGGGATGAAGACTTTACGCTGGAGATGAAAGGACGGAATCGATAGAGAAAAAGGGTGTACACTACGTGTACTCTGTGGTCTGTTTCGAAATCAACCATCCCCGGTGTGATGAAGCGACCAGCGATGCATCAATAATAAATAATTATAATGTCTCGCGCACGAGGCCAAGCACAAGCAAAGGAGGAAATAATTCCTAGCTCGAATGCCTTGTTTTCTATGGATGAGAGACTACCCTCACGCATCAAGTACGATAGGTCCATCAAATACTATTGACTTGAGGGAGTAAATGATACGCTACCCATCATCTCTTGTACTCTGTACTTAGTACTCGGGTAAGAGTCTCATTCTTGAGTTCCGATGCCTGTAATGTACTCCATACGGCAAGCTGCATTGCATTGCCGCCTGCACCCAGCCTAAAGAGATGAGTTTCCCGCTCGGCCCTGGTGGTGTTTTGAGGACAGGGGCTCCTATTGGCTCTACAAGATCCGAAGCAAAAAAGGTACGGAGTAGGGGGGCTGTATCTGTGTGCAGCTTATAAACCAGAGGCCGGGACCCAAGCCCGGGATTTGGCATCGAGGATAGAGGGGCCTTATGGATTAATACAGACGAATTGATTGGTTCAAGATCTCGGTGGCACATGGTTGCCGTTTTCTCTGTGGATCTTGCCACACAATTATTGTTTCGGGAAGTTTCTCCCAAACATGAATCATGAAAAGGATAGACTATACGATTGACTATTAGCAAATCCCGAAAACTGAGAACTGGAGTAAGCGCGGAATCACACTGGTTAGACTGCCGTGATCCTCGGTGCCTTGACTGCGTTGGGATTAGGTACAGGTTTTTAGGGTGTCAGACCCCCCCTTTTAGGATGTTATCGGGGAACAAATTATGGAGTACGGTGTTCATAAGGAATCGAGGGAAGTTATGACCCACTATACACCGTGCAGACCCTGCCAGACCCTCTCAGAACAACCATGAATTTCCGTGGACCGTCTTCACGTCAGTTCTCCTTTCAACTGGTATGACATGGATATGCGGGGACTTTGTTTTTCTTTTCCCTTTTTAGCGGTTATTTGACGATTGCCGATCCTTCGGTTGGGCATTCCAGGGATTTTTTTTTCCCCCTTCTAGTTCATCCACTTTTGAATAAAAATAGGATAGGGAAATATGAAAGAAATTGCAGAAACTCCGGCGATAGAACCTAACGAGTTCAATGGCCAGGGATTCAGTACACATCGGGTATGGATACGATGGCGTATATATTTTTGTGAGATCAAAGCGGAAAGATTTCGCGTACTTGTTTTTTTCGGAAGAAACAGCCGGAAAAGAAGAGATAAAATGACAAATAACAAATGTCTAAAAAAAAAAAACAAAACAGAATTTAAGAAAATATAAGAGAAATATAAGCGAAAGATATCTTATGTCTTTACCTGACAGCTGTCAGGTCCAAAATAAATCCAAATAGCTCAGATATAGAAAACTCTATTCAACATCATTCGAGGACTCTTATTCGTCCATAGCCAAAATTAATGTGGACATTTGGGCTAATGCATACGTCAAAAGTCTTGGGCTGCATAACCCACCTGTCACTTCAATGACCCTGCAGCTTATAACTTTCTTTGTAACATGATTGGTGTATTATCCAAGGATTTGGAATACTTGTTACGAGTCAAGTTGAAAAAAAAGTACATTGATCTTATGTGTACCTATTAAAATTGAGTGTACTACTTTAAATATCTGTACATCTACGGCAGTATCGGATAGCCTAATTGCCGAGCTTTTGAAGCTTATGTTCTTCCCATCCTTGCTAGTGACACGGGGAAAGATAATATGATCATCCACTCTGGCCAATAGAGAATCATTTGAATCTTGACCGAGATGTGGCCGAGCCTGCTTTTTAAAAAAAAATCGAGATCGGAAGGATTTCCGGTGCATAGGGTAGACTACTGCATGTGCAACGTATTTCTGTACATTGTTCCCCCTGTCTCCACAGAATACGACGTAGATCAATCCGTTTGAAGCACCAAGCTATTGAGATCGAGCACAAAATGCGCATATGGCACGGCACATATGGAAGATTCAAAAATGTGACCCGAGAGATCACCGAAAGGTCAAGTTCATTTCAGGTTGCGCCACTGTCTGTTTTGGTATCCCGAGTGGGAGATACAAACTACTTGAAAGGTATAAAATGTGGGCGATCTGCTTAAAATAGATACATTTGATACTTCTCGGCGACCACAGAGAACGCTTAAAGAGTATCAGGGAGATGACAATATCCCCACACGGCAGCAATCCAGACAAATGCAGCATCTTTCGCTCAGCCGTCTAGACCCGCAACAAGAAACCAATTTCCCATGCGTATGGAGTACGTATATTCCGTATCATGGCAAGCATCAGCGAGGCTGATCCGCATAAAAAGGAAGTATAAGGAGCATAATATTGGTATAAATGTGATATTCATGAAAGCCATGGAAACCTGGAGGGATAGTCACTATCCACTATATATCCACCGATCTCAATTAAGTCAAGCCGTTTCTTTCTCATTTTCTCTCGCGTGGCTGAGTATGGAATACTAGATGGAGTCCAATCTCCCCAATCTCTCAACCCAATCTCCGTTCGTTCTCGGCTTCTGGATTAGAGTTTTAAGGGTTCAGGATATTCATATCGTATCCTATACGAAGTATATAAGATCGGGTCTATTCTCCGTAGAGATCGCCATGAATATAACAGATCATACAATCAGGTCCCCGAGATTTCTTAAGGCGATCCAGGTTCGGGATTTGCACAGATGCCGAATCTGCAGTATCAGTGGAGACTAAGAGATATTACTTTTTTTTCTTCTATGTGGATCAAGTCAAAACGGCCAGCCCACTTGTAATCTCGTTAATCTCTCAGAACATTTTTGGGCTTGAACTAACCCATATTGGGCTTACTGGGTGACGCTAAAGGGGAAAAAAAGGAAAGAAAAAAAAGAAAAGAAAAGGGAAATTTCGAAGAAAACCGAAATCCCCGCCGATCGAAGCGGTTTATCGTATGGGCTTGGTGGAGTCTGGGAACGGTCCGGCTCCCCGTTTTTATTTTTTTTTCCCTTTGTCTATAATCCGAGGTGAAATGAGATTCATCTCTTGGCTCAGGGGGAGTTCCCGAACAAAAACGTGCAGACTAGTGAATATAGGCGGAAAAGAGAAAGAGAAAGAAAAAACAAAAAAACAATATACTCATAGGATGTCCCATGTTTTGAGTCGAACGACATAGCTTCAAATAGAAATATCCATGTCAATCAATATATCACAATATCACGGCATCGGACTACATCCGTATATTTGAAAGAGCGGAGCCTGACCAATTGTATCAAGTACACTTCCTATCGTAGATCTGAAACGTTTCGATGAGGAGTTCGGTCTAATCTGTAAGTAAGACAAACTAACCATCTTGCACATAAATTCCCGTCATATTGCCTGAATTGTCACTCTTATCCATTTCTGACACAATACAGAAATAACCCTTGCTAGTTCCAAAACCAAGCCCTGTCAACATCGATGCCGTTTCGTTGCCGTACGTGCATATTGCGCCCCCCGTTGCAGATTTGTGAGAAAATTCACCATTACCCCCACCTCTTCTCCTCTTCTAGATGGGATCAGACCCTTCCTTCTCTTCCTTGTCCTCGTTGTCTTTTAGTCAACCTGCAGCTGTCAACTTACTCTTTTGAGACTAGAGATCGGAGAGATTCCCGGAAGTATCCACTGGGCGAATTAAACAATCTCCTGTGCCGCCACACTTTTGAATTTCGGGATGACATGGGTTTGAGTGGGTAGATTGCCGGAGATTTGACTATGTACGGGGCCTGAACCGTGCTGTATTAACATATAATATCCCGGTGAGGGGAGATGTCTTAGCTTTCTTTGTTGAGTTAGATAGCCTTGAACCGAAGATTCGTGGCTGAATCGATGAACCTGTAATCCTAGATTGGCTACTCCATATTCCATACTAGTCTTTAATCATAGATGCGATAGTCTTGTGTTGCATGATGTATTTCTTATAGTGTAACCCCTTTTATGGGATGCTCGAGAAACTTCATGTTGTCTCGGAGAAAAAAATTGATAGTCAATGGTCGATGCACACTAAAATTGGGATCGGATCTTAGCTTCTTACCAACTTGAGGAAACAAGTTGTCGCTCATCTCCTTATGGTCAGAATCCTTATGATCGTCTGTTCATCTGTTATCCACAATTGTCAGTCGGAGAAAAACTGTACCTTAAGGCCTTTCTGATGACCTTTTTTTTTTGCCAAATTTACGGTCAGGGGGAGAAACGGTTTTAACGGTTTGTCGATCAACCCTACGTTAAGATCAATGTCTCAAGTTGTCTCCAGTTATTTTATATAAACATTTCTCTTCTTCTTAAGGCAACGATCCTTACCTTTACTAGTAGTTGTGTCCTAAAGTCAAAATAAAAATAGCTTGAACAAGAGAGGCCAAGGCCAAGGATCAACATCTCCAGAGATAGCTGTGGCGTCAAATCCCTCAGAGAACTCATCTAATTGGTCATTATATGTGAATATCCGGTGAATTCGTGTCCATCGTTCAATACTTCCCCTCAGATGGGGCTAGGGGGCGTTGTAAACACACGTGAATACCTTCAATGCCGAAAGCCACCTTTCAGGGATTTTTCTTCTCCACTAGACTCCAGTTAAATCGTATGGAATACCTTGAGAAAACGTTGCCATATTCTCTCGGGACGGCGATCTGTAAAAATCGCTGTCAAGGCGTCTGCGTAATGGATCCTGCACTCCTAGTTGCCGCAAAAAGGCAACCAAGACTTGAAAACTGGTGTGTTTTTACCGTATTAAACACAAGGTCAATTGCAGAATTATACTTCAATCGTGTATGATTCATCATAGCGTCCCGCGACCGGGCTAGTGCGACCAGTTGCGATTCTGATAGTTCAGATCGTAAGGCGCCGAGACATCGCGGGGAAGTCCGGTGCCCCTGATGAATGCCCCAGGCACACTTGACTTGTGATCGTATGATGTACAATTAGTCCGTGGCGGATTTCAGCCTCCAATCAATTGTGATCAGTCCCATCGGGGTTCAGCATTGTGATGTTCTTACTTGCGCCTTGTCCCTCCCAATACCCATTCTCGTGCAGGAAAATCGCCCAATCGCAGAGATCATTACTGCATTCATGCTCGGCAGATCCAACTGACCTACCATGCATGCACTAAATCTCCAGTGCGCACGGAATGCATCGCAGAGTGGCTTGAAATCCTAAGATCCGTCTGGCGCACTGGGCTCCTTGCAATGCAGCAACGTGCAGCGATATGCAGCGACTACTGCGTAGATCGATTCTACACAGTTGATTTCGGATCCATCAAGTTCATTGTGCAATTATGCGCTTATATGCATTCTCAACTCTGAGAGCAAACACTGTGTCTTGGATGTGGTCAGTGCATAAGGTGATCCCTATGCACTGGGAATCCAACATGTATCAGACTCGGGATTTGCTCTTGCTTATATGCATGGAGGCGATATCACAAATACCTTCTAGGCTGTACTCTGTATTTTGCACAGCCATGGTATTTGGTACAGTCAAGCATCGTAGATCAGATATTCCGAAGATCTTGAGGCGATTATCTTTCACAGTTGTTCGTTTGACTTTTAGACCTTGGGCCGTTGGACGATACGATGTGTATCGTACATAATTATGGGCCCTTGAGTCTGTGCGTTGAATTGTGATCAAGGAAGCGAAGGGACCATAGCGAGGTAACGGGTCTGCCGTGCGCTTGGGACTTTTTTTTTTCAGCAGAGAGTTGTCTACCTTAAAGAGGAAAGATGACGTCGTGGGTCCGAACCTAACGAACTTAACCCAAAAATGAATTCTCCAAATATGAGACCTTTAGGTGCTTAGCTGCGCAAAATAATAAAGTGAAATAGTGGAAGTAGTAGTGATCCCGAAACTTCCAAGACACTATGGAGGGAGCGCTAAACACTATCGGAGCCGGGCTTTAATCCGGGACTTTACGCAGGGCGCCTGGAAAGGCAACCGGCCCATCTCTCCCTCTTCCCATATGTTTGAGCTCTTCACGTTCAACCTCATACCAACCCAGTTTTCATATTATAAATGTCAGAATTTAAAAGGTGATGGAGTGCCCGATCTCGTAAATAAACGTCCCGATCTCGATCTAAAGCTTAAGCAACGTGTGTTGCAATACCCTTGCGATCCGATCGTTTTCGGCGGGTACTCAAGGGGGTAGCGTGTTCCGAGACTGAAGAAATTTATTTTAATTCAATTTTTTAGGTATTTTTTGCTTTTTCCTTTTGTGATTTCACTTGCGCCCGATCTTGGCTTGAAACGGCGTGGCTCGGTGACGTAAATATTAGTTAGTGGCTGGGTAATTTATTTTTCTTATGAGAATTATATGGATTATAGGTATGGAGGAGTATGGATATCAATGCAAGTATAAGAGATTAAGGAAAGTAAATAAATAAATATAAAAGCAAAAACAAAATAAAGTCGAGGGAACCATGGGACATTGTAATCCGGACGTCGGGCACTTTCAGATCTGACTGTGTAACCTCAGCCACGTCTCTGATTCCCCCCAGTTGCGATGGGGAAAAGCCCTATGTCTCCATTGAGATCTTTAGTATACTCCTTGTACATATTGTGTTTCTTTTGTGATACTTGGGGTTGCATGTCCCCCTCGATGCTTGACTTTGTTTTTGAGTCATTTGTTCTAACCCAAGGCTTTGGGACTTATTTTGCGCACAGGCTACAGATACAGGCTAAACCGATCTTTGCTTTCTAACCTCGGTTTGTCCTGAACCCTGGACTACTGTACTGTAGTACTGGAGCATTGGGCTTTTACATCATCTTTTAATATTAATATGCGGTCTAATAGAAGTTCATTTCATGCCTACCTAGCCCGAGGCTGACATATTTTACTCACTTGAGTCGGAGATCTCATGTGACACGGATGTCTATATACAGATACTTGTACATGAGAGTCAAGTCTTAAGATTGCTCTTAGATTACCCTGCGCTATTTGTTATTTTATAAAATATAATAATAGGTGGATTCCAGATTACTGGAAAAACCAACTAGAACCATCACTAGCTTTAATGTTCTCTTCCTTCTGGACCACTCTATCGGCATTCAGCCGTCCCTTAGCACGTTGAGAATCGGCCGTTTCTTTCTCGATCGATCCTAGGCTCTGGGGTAGTCTAATCCCCCTTTTCCGTCTTACTATTTACTATTAACTATTTACCAAATATGAGTGAGAATATATTGAATAGGTTGTGGATCATAGGAAAATCATGTATAAAGATGGTGTGTTAACAAATTGCAGGTTCCAGACGTAAGTATTTATTACACTAGATATCTGCACAGCCTCTTAAAGAATATCTGGAATTATTCTGAGATATAAAACCCTGTTTTGTAAAAAAAACAAGGTCATGACGATCTGGCAATTTCCCAGTAATTTTCCCCCCTGTTCGGATCTCGATCTATTTTATTTTTATTTTTATTTTTAATTCTAATTAATTCTTTTAATTTTAATTTTATATATTTTTTTGATAGCCAAAATAAAATAAAATAAAACATTAAGTTCCTGTACTCCTCTCTAAGCTTCCCGTTTCCAATCTAAAGCCCGAAATGAAGTAGCCTCGATCCCCTTTGATTTTCCCCTCTTCCTTTTATATTTATCCCCATTCCTCGTGCTTTCATATTTGGATTGACATTCCCATTTCCACGCTTTATATCCCTTGCGTTTGCGATCTTGAACTCTTTTTCCTTTCTTTTTTTGGAAGATTTTATACTTTTTTCTTTTTTTTGGAGGGGTTTCTTTTAATCTTCTCTATATCTCACTTCTCTATTTTTCTTTCCATATTTACTTTGGGAAGGAAAGAAAGAGAGAGAATAGGGAGAAAGTGAAAAAAAGTGAGAAGATAACTGGTTAATTCTACGGGTTATACTCGGGCTCCATCTAAACGCCACACCTTCGCCCCCCCGGGATCTTTTCGATTGGATCTTGAAATCTGGGCCTCTCTTCCATCACCTTCGGCACGAACAGGTGGAACGCTTTTTTAAGGAAAAGCGTTCCGACTTTTGAAACACTTTTTTTTTCCCGCGCATCAATTTACCTCTCAACGTGATGGGGTCTTTGGAAGCCGCACCTAGGCACAGGTTGGTCTCGGAACTTCTCAGTCAGCTCCCTGATGCTGAACCTTCAATCCACAGAGACCCTTTGCCGGCGATAGGTTTCCTAGGGAAAGACGGATCGGGATACACTTCCAGACATCCTTCGAGCGCCACCGCTTCTCCTCCTCTGATGAGTCCCAACGTCATGTACGCCGGACAACCGCTACCTTATTCCTACGCGTCGAATGCACCACCAGGGTACATCTCATCGCCGGAAGCACGTCGCGCTATCGAAGACGAAAAGGAAAAACACGCACCAAGACAATCCCTCCCATCAATCCACGAAGCCCTCGGAAATGACAATCCTCTCCCATACCCTGCATCCACCTCCGCTCCTCCACCACCATCTACCCACCCTGCGCCTTCACATCTCATCGGACGACCGAGCGCAGAAGGTCCAGCTGGACCACCCAATCCCTTTTCGAATGGACCACCAACGGGACCCTTGATGCGGGAGCCCGGTTTCCCCCATCAAGCTCAGATGCAGGATGCATCGCGTTCTAGTCTCACATCCATCAACACACAAGATTCGCGCAACCCTTCACTACACTCCATCAGCACGGGCAAGTCCCCCACGCAAAGCGCCAAAACAGGAATCACCTCGGTTGGATCAATCACCTCGATTGGATCGCAAAATTCATCCGGCTACGAGTATGGTGCTCCAGCCTCCGCTGGTAGCGTGTCTTCGCCCAATGGTTACAGCCATTTCCCTCCAAATTACTCCTTCCAACCTCAGCCCGGCCACTCATACCCTCCTGCTCCCTACGACAATCGTTACATGGGTGCACCGCGTGTGGAAGAAGTCAAGGGTGGATTTGTGGGTCGACCAGGTCCTCCCCATAACGACTCTGTCAAGCGACATCTGGATGTCTATGATGTGGAGACATCTTTGAATGAGGTATGGATCTTCCTTTCTTATCCTTTTTTTTTCAAACGGCTTGACATCATTTCTATTTTTGAAATTGAGAACTGGCTTGTCAAATTTCCTGAAATTACATGTGGACTGACATTGTGGAACAGATCGCCGAGTTGAGTACGCGAACCTTAGACTTTTCACGGCACTACGCGGCTCGCGCACATCAGACGCAGAGATCTGGCCCGCTATTAGGGTCTCTCCCTTCGCTAAACGAAGTGGAGGACATGCTTCACATGCAACGGCGGAACCAAGATGCCCTGATTCGGATACGAACAGCCGTGGTGAACCAAGAACAGGCTCTTGCCGAACAGATGGCTCAGCGAAAGGCGTTCAAGACCGAAGACGACCACATGGCAATGTACCAAGAAGAGTTCAAAGGCACAGGCGGGTTCGCAGGCGCAGACCCAAAGAAACGGCGTGGAGTAAGTTCTGGACCTTTCCCCTGGATTGACACGGTCAATGGTGGTTGACATCTTGTCACCCACCCCACATCATGAATTTATATGGCTAACCATGTTCTGCAGAAAGCGGCCCCTCCTGGACGTTGCCACAGCTGTAACCGAGCCGAAACACCAGAATGGCGTCGGGGCCCAGATGGTGCCCGGACGTTGTGTAACGCCTGCGGTCTACATTACGCTAAGCTTACTCGCAAGATGGGCGCTCACAAGGCGGCGAGCCTGGGTTCAAACCTGAAGCCCAAGTCGGTTCTAGACTCCGCCTCACCAACCAGTCATTAAAATTCATTTTTTCCATGTGGCGTTGAAAAAAGGTAGGCAATAGAAGGCAACGGAGTTCATTGGCCATGTTCTTTGGGAACGCTACATTTCCCGGTTCGGCATCTTTTTTTATGTCTTCCCTTTGTGATCTTTTTTTTCTTTTGTTTGGGATTCTTCTTCGGTGCACTTATATAATACCCCCCAACAGCTTCCAACTGGGAGAAAAACGGCTTTAGCATAGATATCCCCCTTTGATGATTCAATAGCCACTGGCCTGGTCTGAAACCGGTTTCTTTACTTTTCTGATTTTTTGCCCCTTTACCTGTTTCCCATTTCCCAATGCCGTTATATGGTCTATACCCTGCATTTCTTTGTACCCTGTTCTGTTCGAGTATGTCCCTGATATGATGTGTACGATGTCTCAGCGTTACATTTATGGTTCATTTATGGTTCCTAGTCGATATATGATATTCGATCTTCATTTTTATGACACTTTTTATTCAGGTGGAGATATGTAATTGTTCCGCACCAATTGAATATCAGAATCTCATCTTTCCTTAAATCGAGTTCCCGTAGGCTCGGCTATGAATTCTCAGCACCGGGGTTCCAGATCTAATTTTAATTACATTTACGCGGAGATGGCATGATCTCACACCTTTTTCTGGGTTACAATTCAATTTTTAACGGGGGTTAAGCCACATGCATTGTGGCGATAAAAGAATATGGCATGATTCTTCGGACTTTTTCAAGGCCGATTCGCTATACAATCTATATTGTATGTGCAGATTTAATATATCGGATATTAATTAAATGAAAATTTTTTGATTCATTTAATTTAGATGATTTCGAATCTTTTTATAGTACTCCGTATGTTCGAATTTACCACATTCGTTTGAATAGAAAGTCCTTAGAAACTGTTAAGTCGAAACTATGATGTTCAGTTTACCGACTAGCGGGGTTGGAGTGCGATCATTCGCTGCAAGTATTTGTGTTCAGATAATCAGATCCGATCTACTCCGTAAAAAGATCGGGATCGGGCATGAGATCTCATTTAGATTAATTATTGAAAAAAAAATTAGTACATCTTCTGCATATAAGCAATATACAGGATACTAATTAATATACTATAATGTAACATAGATATATTTAATACTTTTTAAAGCACTCAACTTATACAGACCGCTACATGCTGTAAGGTATGGTACGGAGCACTCCGTATTAGGATCAAAAGCCGTCAAAATCTGTAATTGAGATCGATACGGCCTTGAGTCCACATGGGGAATCCATGTTCGAATCGTATCTGCAACTATGGTTGGAGAGCTTCCATCTGGCTACACTAACTATACTCACTTAGGAAGTAGCAATGTACTTTATAACGTCGATAATGAGGTTTCTTTGTATTCCGTTTGTTGACATTTTTTGCTAGCTTTGAGCGGTAGCGTGGGGTTTAGCTCTATCGGAATATTATTTACCCAGATAATCCGTAGATCCTTCGAAAAGGAGCTAGCAGGGTTGGCAAAACCGAATCGATCGAGATCCATCACAGATCCCACGTTCGTCTATCCCTGTGGG
The DNA here is from genome assembly GCA_028974015.1 of Penicillium cf. griseofulvum. Classification (NCBI taxonomy): domain Eukaryota; kingdom Fungi; phylum Ascomycota; class Eurotiomycetes; order Eurotiales; family Aspergillaceae; genus Penicillium; species Penicillium cf. griseofulvum. Next base: position 3,936,554 of record JAPQKP010000001.1, read on the forward strand.
GATCTATGCGATTAGCCGTCCTCTGTACAAACTAAACTTTCTCTGTCTATACGAAGTATATCTTTCTATAAATCAGAGTCAAAAAGGAAGAAAGGGAAAAAGTAGAAAGGGCAAAACGGATTGTAGAGCCGAACTGGGCAAGAGCCATGGAATGTATAATTCCGGTTTCGGTGCTGACTCATCCGGTTCATCCGGGCCCAGGCGTAGGTGGACATCTGGGGGCAGCTCTTTATGTTACTCTAAACGATATGGCATGATACTCCTTGCCACAGGATGACATTTGGACTCGAACCGATTTTCTTGTCCTGGAAATTTTCATTTCCATCGTCTTCCAGGATCGTCTAGAACCGTCCCGAGAAACGGCCGAGACACCCCCGGGAAAGCCGCTCATCTCCAGATCAACTTTATACGCTTCAAAGAGTTCAGTTGGCGGACTCCGCCCGGTGGGCTCCGTGCGGCAAAGAGATAGGTGGAGCCACAAGTTATACGAAATATGGGTGCTCTGAGGAAGTCTCCATATCGTACCGGAGGATCCTTGGGAAGAAAATGGACTAGCGAAATTTGGCGTATCCATTCATAGCGCCTAGACAACACTGCCTTTCGGCATTTGAACGAAAAGTGAAACAAGGGTACTCCATACGGAGTACATACGGAGAAGGAATATCATATGGAACCATCTCCGCAAGCTAATATGTAGTATCCTGTGTGGACATCCTAGGATCCCCCTTTTGACCACACCGACCTACATACCCCGTAGATGTTGTATTAGAAATATATGCCAATGACGCCGTTGATCGTTCATGGCCTATGATATCCGGCCTATAAGCCTCGGATCGGTAGCCGACACCAACTTTATCTTGTGACATCGTATACGGGCAGATCGCATTCAATAGTTTCCTGCAGTGAACTGCGAACTGTCCGTTGTGGGGGCGACGGTAGGTTCGTCTTTTTGTCAGCACTCTGTTGGAATAAATGTCGGTGTATTCCTGTGAGGGTACACACGAACTAACCTCGTGGTACGGAGTAGATTGTCAGGAGCTAAAAGACGCAGGTGGTAGATCGGTATTTAAATCAGGCTCTCGGGCCTCCTACGCCATGCCGAGTTAGGGGGTACATTGGGAGATGGGTGGCCTAAGTGGAGTATAAGGTTCTTGTTCTTTTGGTGTTCTTCTGTCTTCCCTATTTGAGCTGGTTGTACGGAGTATATGGTACCATGTTACTGCTTAGGTAGTACGGAGTACAATGAATATAGATTCCCGGAACTTGGCCGTGGAAGATATACTTAAATAACGGACTTGCATTAGTATTCCGAATCTGTACCTCGTATATGCATGTATATATTATTATTGCATTTCTGAAATTCAGACATTACATTACCAACTGCAGCGGATCTATCCGAAATACCCAGGTTCAATATTCTTGGATATTCTGTTGTACCAAGTGTTGAAGAATATCATCTTCTTCCAAAATTAGTAGAACTTAATCGATCCTCAGATCAATTATTTGCCCTCTGATTGGACGGGAATCCAAGCCGGCCCCAATCCATTCGTTTTCGTTTTTCCCAACTGGACCTAGCGGCTCCATATTAACATCGACCTCGGGATCTCGGGAGTTCTGACTGGAAACCCCCTTATTTTGTGGAAAGTTTATTTGAGGCCAATAGAGAGATAATGAGTGGAGACGAATCGAATTACCGGGACTATTGATTTCAATGGGTCTCTTACATTTCTTATGAACTTTTAATTGAGGTAGTATTTTGTAGAGATAATGATATTCGCGTTCGGAGTATAATATAGCAATATTACATCTTGGGTACACAAGGAGATCTATATGTTATCAGTACACGGAGTACTCCGGTACTGCAAGCTGCAAGCTGCAAGTTTTTCAATAGTTCAATCTGCATCCCCCAGATCGAGTGAACAGCTGCATCTGCCCGAAACCCCGGATTGTGTACCCAAGATCTCCCGGGAAATGGCTTGCAGGAGGATGCACTGTGTATATTTGAATTAGGACTCAGGAAAAAAAAAAAAGGCAACCATTTTAAAAACCACTAGTCTTGCATGAAAGTTTCATATCGTAGAATTTCAGCCCCGCCGAGATCTTGATGATGCACGCAGGAGATCCTTACTCAATGCATCTCCCAGCGATCCGAGATTGGCTCTAAGCGCCATTGTTGAATTTGTGGCGGTGAGCTTTGGAATGTATGAGGTACAACTGCTACCCGTCATACCCATGAAAAAGGCTGGAGCAGGTATATCGGGGTCATCGGCATGTGAGATCCTGTGTGAGTGAATTTAGTGGGCTTAGGCCACGTCACTCATTCGAGTTCATCCTAACAGCCCATTCCCCATGCGAGTCTGGTGCGTATCTCACACACTGACATTGTCTGTCGTAAATCGGAACGAGCTCATGTCGTGGTGGGGACGGCATAGTTCATTCAACATGGCTTGGCTTTATGATGGGACGCGCGCAATAAGCGCCTAGAGTGGCACAGCTACATTCCGCGGAGGTGGGATATGAACACATCCAATATAGCCGTGGATTGATTTTAAGAAGGGTTACCGTGGGTCTAAGAAGGGTGTAAGTTGGGGCTATTGAACCTTTCGGAGACTTTGGAAACTAACAATGGTTCTAGAATAAGAGTTGATCTGCAGATCTTCCAATGTTGTAATCAAATTAAAGCTGCACAATTGGATCTCGATCCGGATCTGCAATTTTAGTGATCACAACGGGACATCTATAGATTACATGTGGCTCCAGCTCGGCTCAATCCGAAATTGAGCCGATTTTCTTTTGCTCCTTTTTCTTTTCATCGACAATATAGATTGGGTGTCTTAATTATGGATATTAAAAGAAAAGGAGTATCCTTTACGGAGTAAATAGTAACTTCTTGGCGTCACTCGGCTCTCCACCCGACCCATGGTTCGATTGATTTTAATTTAGATCTAGATCTCAATCAGATTTCCGTGGAACATCATAGATTTACTTAGAACCTTGGAAGCTTCCGAAGTTACTCCGTAGATCCTTCTATCGCCAAAAAGCCCCCGCAACAGAGTTGATATAATCGATCCCATCTTTGCGCCATATATCAGCCTCCATATGACTGGTAGTATTAGCATCGAGACAGAGATCAACGGGCTTATTCCTGGAATAAGAATCCCAATATACAGGTGTTTTCACACCCAGGTTTGGGTCAAGGTCGTGGATAAAAGATGCCCACATGCTTGTTATCATAGAACTGAGATCAATGTACGACTGCGGCACCCCGGCAAACGGTTTACCGTAGTGATATCCCAGTCCGGCAATGTTGTGGAAAACAAAGGATACCTCTTCAAAATGAGTCACACCTGAAAGGGGTGGCACATCTGCTGAGCGCACATTGAAACGGTAGCAGTATGCTGGGGTTGATGTCTCGGCCCATGCTTCGCATTGTCGCCGGCGATTGGCATGCATGGAGTAGTCACCTGCAAAGGCTGAGGTGCGGCGCCATTCGTGACCGTTTGAAGGCACGCGCTGGTCTCCGAGATATGCTGGAATGCCTTGCGATGGGTCGTCCGGGTAGAGTTCGAGGATACGTTTGGCTACAGAGGCAGGTGTCTGGAAGTTGAATCCACCGTCTGGACGAGTTAGCTGCTGAGTTGATGGTGTAGAATATCTGTATACATACCTGTCAAGTATTGATACCATTCCTCCGTAGTGTTGATTCCTGTGGGCCCGAATGCTGTTCCTTCGTCCGTGTTGCTGCCGGCAATGATAGGGACTTTCACAAATGCATGTTTGTTCAGTTGAATACTACCCCAGTTCTGAATCAAGTCTCCGTCCACGACCGGCGAAAAATTGTAGTCAGAGTTGCCATCCGTGCCATTTAGAGCAGTGTTAAGTGTCTCAAATGGTACCTCACGAAGGCACTGCAATGAATCCACGACATTCGAGCAGCCTACCTTGGAGGCCAATGTATTGTAGTTTGATTGGAATATCGTATAATTTGCCGCACGGGGGGCTATCGACCCCCCAGACTGCATGATACCGGCTCGGAAAAGCTTGTCATCTCGTCCGTTGTATGCTGTGAGTTGATATCCCACTGACATGGCACCTGCTGACTCGCCCCATATGGTGACTTTCTTGGGGTCGCCGCCAAAGGCGTCGATGTTTTCCTGGACCCATTGAAGCGCCAACCTCTGATCTCTCAATCCAAGATTTGTGTTTCCGCTCCCGGACACTTCACTAGAGCTTATAAAGCCCCATGCTGATAATCTGTAGTTCAGTGTGACAGCGATGAACGGTTTGCCTTATATCCTAGTTAGACCAGGCTCCCAAGTATCCAAAGAGAGGGCGAGATCCCTACCTATTTGATACGAGTTTTCCACAATTGCAGACATGTTGTAACGCTCATCGGCACCAGAGCCTTGAACAAATCCACCGCCGTGAATCCATACACCAACAGGAAGTTTCGAGTCCTTGTTGATAGATGAACCCCGGATGACGTTCAGGGTGAGACACGCTTCTGACTGAGGGTACCAAATCGAGTCCGTCTAATTTGTAAGAATTATATGTGAACATAACTGAAAGAATTATACTCACACCATATCCAACACAAATATCCGAATAAAGTGTTGCATTACGTGTACCATCCCAGCTTGCATTCAATGGCTGCGGCACAGTAAAGCGCAAATTGCCCACTGGCTGCTGGGCATAAGGCATACCCAGGAAGAAATCCTGGTTGTAGGTTGAGCTTCGCACTCCAATATAAGTTCCATTGCGCACTGTCACGGTGGGAGATGATTTTGCTGGAATAGCATGAACTGCTGTCCATAAGAGAAAGCCGGTCGCAAATCCAAGCATAATGATATAAATCGACACACTTTTGCCCACTCTAGTCCTCTCATTATGTGTCGTTTCGAGTTTCATTTTATACATGTAGTATACATCATCGCTGGAGGTCTGAGGACGTCTAAGTTGCGGGGAAGCCTTATAATCGCCCAAATTGTTTATGATCGACATTTGAAAAGTGTGTGACCGGCTGATATGGGCTCCAGTCACAGGTAGGAATAATCGATCATAGGCTATCGGAGTATAATGGGAAAAGAGGTGGGATAGTCCAAGCATATTCATCCACCGATGTCCCTTCAGGATGTTCGGGGTATTTAGTTTCATGGCCATTTCCCCAAAACCTTGACGGACGATTGTCTACTTCTGTCATAGCCATATTGATTCATCCGAGGTTTAACCGGAGATTTTGTGCTGACTTCCGAGGTAAGTGAGTCCAATAGATTTATAGATTTGCAAAATGGTAAAAAGGAGACATAAAGCCCATAGCCTAGCAGTGTCCACATACCCCTGATAGTCACACAAGCATCAAGTTCAATGAAGAGAGTGAACGTGAGGACATTGTATGATGAAAGCCCGGACCAAACACCAAATAAGTCGATGTGTGACACGAAGCACTTACCTTCGTATGACAGTAAGATCCCAGGGTTCCTGAAATGCCGAATTTGAACAAAGTTAGACAAAGTGTAACAGACCGAAACAACAGACGGGGATGTAACGGTAACAGCTGTGACCCGGATAATAGTGAGCGGAATACACATATGTAGGTACATATGCACATAGAGTTGTTTGCTTCTTGAAACCAGAGAAGATGGAAGATATAATAAGACGATCTCCCACTATAAGGATGATTTGACGACTAAATCATCCCATCAGCAATGTGCTGGTCATTATCAAACCGTCCTCGCACCGGGGCAGAAATTCAGCTGGAATCCAAGGAGACAGCCGCTATCATTGCAGTCACGCAAGGTATTCTCGCAGCACTGAGAACCAAGTCGGGCGCCGATTTCGAGAAACACTGTATCCGAGCAGGAGAGATGACACTCTCACCTCCATCTCCGACTTCCCTACGCTTCTGCACGATTGGTTCGTTCGTTGAACATGTCGCTGGCCTCAAAGATGACATCGATGAGCGTACCTGGGATCCCGAGGTGAAGGTGCACGACACGGGAAGCCTGAACTTAGCCGCTGTGTGGGCGCCATTCCGGTCGAAGATCAATGGCGTTGTGGATCATGTTGGTGTGGAACTTTTTGTTTTGCATAAATTTAACGGCGAATGGAAGGTGACTGGGCTAGCGGACTCTTGCCGGTGGCCGACTGAGGAGGAACTGTTGCTGGAATGAGTACTTTGGTTGGAGGTACTTGAGGAATGAGAAAATTAAAATCCATCAGATGCTGTGATAAGGAGGGCTGCCTCCAATTGTCATGAATATATGCAAATAGTTTCAAGTTTCCATCATACATGCTCACACTCTGGATATCTAGTTGTGTGTGTGGGTGGGTGGGTGTCTCAGATCTAGACCTTCTTGCCTCGGAGAAGTTCCCATCCGACTGATCCATTTTTGCCTTCTTTAACAGTCATCTCCTCAACGGCCTTCACTAGATCGTATGTGATTTCCTCAGACACAACACTGTCTTGCTTGTAGCTAGGATGTTTGGCTACAAATTCACGCATCCAACGAGCCCCAGTCCAAAGAGTACCGTCAGCTCGCTTCCGGATCAAATCAAGATAGCTAGCCAGGAAACACCTGGTCTCGACGTCAACATTGACGCTGTTGAGGTAGGACTCCACAAGCGGAATGAGACCCGGGAATGACCCGTCCGCACATCCATTCACAATGTCGTCGATGGTCATGAGATCAAACTCTGTCTCAACGGGACCAAGAGGAGGAGATGGAGGTGGAGTGTTCATAGCCGACGATGTCGTAGATGAGAAGGTGCTGCCATTTGTCGACTGCTGTGCGCTTCTGGGCACCCTGCGAGGGAAGGGGTCCTTGCGGAACCAGAACTTCCGATCAAGAACAGCGTTGCGGGCGTGAGCTGTCTCCATGTTCTCTGTAGTACGCTGGATCGGGATGTAGAAGTTGAGATCGAAGCTCAGAATGGCACGAGTGATGAGGACGATGAAAATGCTAAATGCGGCGTTCTCGAAATCTGTGATTTGGATCTCCATAGACCGGAACTCAACTCTCCAGCCAATATCACTATCAGGTGGTGGCGGCTTGAAGCGCATGTGCTGCCAATTAGTGGACTGTAAATTCTCGAAGTGGTCACTCTTGTTAAGATCCAGTTCTTCAAGATCTTCAGAGAAAATGACCAAGGGGTCACGGATAAACAAGTGTGCAAAATGCGTCGCCAGTAGATCATCCATTCCCCCGTCCATAAGACGTTTCTTAATATCCTCATCAACAACTAGGTCAGGATCGAAGTATTCTTTCCGGAGACGAGGATCCTGGGATATGTAAGTCGAATTAGAGGCATATCGCGACTTGGGAATTCTCCACCGGTCGTTCTTGAGAGGCTGCGAGAGGTTAGTTAGGTGAGCCAAGGGTATATTTACGGAAAACCTACAGCTTCGCCAAGTTCCTCGGGTGTCCTATCATCGACTGCATTGCCGATTTGGTTCCATCGCACATCGGTGTCCACTAGGAAACCTTTATAGATGGGCGTAGCGGCAGTCAGGGCCAGAAGAATGGGCCCCAAAGGACTCAGCTGATCATAAAGTCTTCTGCCCTCTGTCATATTCTTTGCTTGGAAGGTGATCTGCAAGCAACAGCTGCCCATCCCGAATGCCATGGCATCCATGTAAACATGATCATCCTTGGCTGCGCCGTTGCGGACGTCATCATCCTCGGGCCAGTTATGAAGGTCGTAGTTAACTGTTGGATCCTTGAATGGCCTGGGTGTATTTATGTCATGGAAAACAGGTACGTTCAGTTCAACCTTGCGACCTCTCCGGGATCGAATGTTGGCAGCCAGAGTAGGGAATCGGATATGAGGGTTGGCAATCTCATCAGGAACAAACTGCGAGCGGAGAGCTGGTCCAGACGGGGGATAATATGGCTGGATGTAGTCATCCTTGGTTCCCAACCGAGGGAAGGTTGTTAGGGTGATGGGGACTTCATTCGGAGCCATGTGTGCTTTTGCAACTTCTCGTCTTGAAGGTTATTAGCATGTTTCAGATCAAGTTGTGTTGAAAGAGCCCACCTCCACTTCATATTGGACTCCACCTTGAGTAGGTCTTTAAACCCGATTCCCCAAGGTTGTCCAGGAGTAGCTTCCAACATGAACCTTCCAAATTCGGGGTGGAAATGAGGCGGGTCCTCTCCGATACTGGTTGGTGTCAGATATACCTGTTCCTAATTGACATCAAATCACACTCACTGGTCCCCAGTTTCGCTATCCTTGCCGGAACCAGACTTCCACAACGCCTCGTCTCTTGCTAGTGATTTCAGGATCTCAGCCTGGGCTAGAGATAGCCGGGATTTCTTCGCCGCGTCGTCGAGAGCTACCACGAGGTATTCAACCTATCAAGGAGTATATGGATCAGCGACTGCGACCGGGGATCACTATGCTTGCTAGAACAACATACCTCGTCGCCCCAAAGAAGAGCATCACGTTCTTTGCCTCGTGCCCTGCGCCAATTGGCAAGTAATTGCTAATTAAGTCAGACACCTTGAGGTTACTTCGTTGCGGGCGTAGACAAATACGGCATACCTCGATACCCCACTGCCGCACCTGGCCCGCCCTTTTCTTGGCTTCCGGCCATTCCAGCGCTGTTCCAAGTGCTCTGCTTGAGATTAGAGGAATTCTGAATAGTAGAACAAGCTTCTTAAAGCACATACAGAAGACCCATTGTGTCAAAGATGGTAGGTCTTACCCAAACACAAAATGCGCAGGCACAAGTATAGGGTAAAAGAGTCAATACAATCCCAAAGGTTAGAAGAGCTAAAGATCGAAGAACAGTAATCAAAGAGAGAGAGGCCTGCGCATAGTCCCGCTTTCTAATCGATTCTCTCTAATTCCTGGCAAATCGCAATGAGGGGGTTTTTTCGGTGGCCGGCCGATTTTCTGGCGGGGTCGGCGATAACGGCGGGAGTTTTATTTCCTTGGAAACTCTGACTTGTATTATTAATCATGATTTGTCACCTGGAACCCTGAAGAGTTTCCTGGTTATTTTTATCATGACTTTTTATATAACCCTCATCTGAGGGAAGTTGTGAACATGGAGTGTCCTAGTATAAAAATGGCTTGAGGTGGTGATATAAGACCCTGCACTTGCGTCTTCAAGGATCATCGGAGCGTCTATCAGTAGGCCCGAGCGTTGTAGAAAAGCAAAGAAAACAAAGTCATAGATAACTAGGAAACACTCAATAGTTAATGTCAAAATTAGCTTGAACGATGTTCACTCCTCGACATCGTAAGCTAAACCATGGAGGTAATACGTATAGGATACCGAGCATAAGAGATATCATGAGTAGAAAAAAAACTTATTGATTTGGTCTAATGCATCTGTGTCTAACTTATCATATCATTATACCTACTGCAATCCTAATATCTAATATCGTGCATACCACCAATCGGCAGCAATACAGCTAATGTACCTTGCAGCTCTAAGCTTATAAAGCCCCAAATGATCCTTGGACGCAGGACTAGACAATGTTTAACTAGGCAATATGCTTCAGTCATAGGTCATAGGGTTTGGGTATAGGGATCTATTTATAGAATAAGCAGACTGAATGAGCCCGCAAGCTTTGCATTGGTAGGCCGTGACAAGATATCATTGCCGAGAGCAAAGCAGTGCAGCATAGCTAAGTTCAACAAAAGAACTATGTACATAAGTGATCTACTATACGATCTGCTTACATGCACCGAGGTATGTCAAATGACAACTTATCCATGGACACATGTCTGACCCAAATAGTATGTCGATCTGAGAAATAAGGCAGGTATCAATCAATCTAGCCAATGTCAAACAGAGCATCAAGTTGGATGCAATTGTTGTCCAGATAGGTGAAGAAAATAAAGTGGCCAATTTTGATGAAAGGTCCCAACGCCAAAAGGCAATCCATAAGCAGTTTCGGTGTATCTCTTATTTACATATCCTGCTACTATAGCAGCAGCACCGACCGCGCATACTAACAGTCCCACAATTCAGTTGCTTCGGGCGCCATCCTTGGCGGCGCGCAGCTCGTCCATCTTGGCCACACGCTTCTTGAACTCTTCGTACTGGCACTTCTCGTATGAGTGGCGTTCATTCTAGAGGAAAAGAAGAGAATGGTATTAGCTGACTAGCTCTGGAAAGCGCTCTTGTCGCATCGGGTTGTGTTGGAACATCAAAACGAAGGATCTCGAACCTCGCACTTCCAGGGAAGGTAGTACTCTGCTTGCCGGCATCGGTTCAACGGAATCAGCAGGTGTGCGCATGAATCTCTGTACTGCATAGGAAGACGGGCTTCCGACATTTCCTGGCGGGTTGCTGGAGTCTGGTCAACTTTCCTGCTAGAGCTTTTAATTGTTGATCAATGGCTTTGGAATCTTACCGGAGGTCTCCGAAAGCCCCACGGCACTTTTAACCGTTTCAATGACAGTCATTTTGTAGGGAATTGAGGGGTGGAAAGGCAAGGAGCGGGGAAACAGAGGCAGGACGGCGTGGTTGGCGATTCCCACTCGTTTGAGGTTCCTGCTGGGCCGATATTGGTCACATGATATATACTCACGTGATATTGTTTCCGAAATGGGATTAGTGCGCACTTTACGCGTCCAGCGCGTATTTGGGATGCCACCCCCCAGCTCCACCGAATTGTGTCTCTACGTTCTCGGTCCGGATTTGTATTGCGTGCAATGCATGAAGTGTTGAAGCATTATTAACTCAATCAACTTGTGGATCCTCTAGGGGTGACAAGTCGGCTCCAACGTGCATGGGTGTAAGATCGCTCTTCGGGAACCTACTGAATTGCAGCGGCCAACGGCGACGCACATTATGGCTGACACCATCTACTCTGCTACCTATAGCAGTGTAAGTATACATCCAATGGCCATTTCTACCCCCTGCCGCGTGGGATTGTCTTTCGCTTTGAATGCGAGCACAGCTGACGTTCTCACTCCCAGGTCCCCGTATACGAGTTCAAGCTCGATACTGACAGTGTGATGAGAAGGCGAGCGGATGATTGGGTTAATGCAACACATATTCTCAAAGCTGCAGGATTTGATAAGCCTGCACGAACGCGCATCCTCGAGCGAGAAGTCCAGAAGGGGGTACACGAGAAAGTCCAGGGAGGCTATGGCAAATATCAGGGTATGTCTAGGGATCTATGCGACCTGAAGAGAAGCTTCATCTTACTGACAGACAATGCTCGCAGGAACATGGATCCCACTTCCAGAAGGTCGCCAACTTGCGGAACGCAACAACATCCTGACGAAACTAGCCCCGATTTTCGATTATGTTGCTGGAGACCACAGCCCCCCACCAGCGCCAAAGCATACATCAGCTCCATCTAAACCTAGGGCGCCGAGGAAATCGGCTGCCGCAAACCGTGCTGCGGCTGCAGCTGCAGCGGCGGCCGCCGCCGCAGCTTCAGAAAGCTTGAAGGGGGTTCAACCTCAGCACAGCATGGGTCCCCCGACCATTCCACAAGACCACTATGAAATGAATGCAGGGTTCGACGATAACGAGTCAATTGGACACGCCACAATCGAATCATCATCAATGGTCGCAGACGAGGATATGCTTCAAATGTCACATGGCGGACGGAAGAGGAAGCGTGGAGTGGATGAGGCAACCGCCATGTCCATCAGCGAGCAAGAACACATAATCTACGGCGATCAACTTCTAGACTATTTCATGACCGTGGGTGATGCCCCCGAGGCAACGCGCATTCCTCCTCCCGAACCTCCTGCTCATTTCCAAGTCGATCGAGCCATTGATGATTCTGGGAACACAGCTCTCCACTGGGCATGTGCGATGGGTGACTTGGGCATTGTGCAAGATCTTCTGCACAGAGGGGCTAACGTCAAGGCACTTTCGGAGCATGAAGAGACACCACTCGTCCGAGCTGTTCTGTTTACCAATAATTACGAAAAAAGAACGTTTCCGACTCTCTTAGATATGCTTCTGGACACTGTCTCTTTCCGAGATTGGTTCGGTGCCACTATCTTCCATCATATTGCAGAGAATACTCGAAGCAAGGGAAAGTGGAAGAGCTCACGTTATTATTGCGAAATACTCCTCGATAAATTATGCAAGACATGCTCGCAAGATGAGATACAAATGTTGTTGTCATGTCAGGATCAGAACGGAGACACTGCTGTCTTGGTCGCTGCTCGCAACGGCGCGTTTCGTCTGGTGAACATCCTTCTTGTGCATTGTCACCGTGCTGGCGATCTGGTGAATAATAAAGGGGAAACCGCCAGCAGTATCGCTCAACGTTCTCAGCATCATGGCCATGATATCCCACCAGCCCCTTCTTCCGTTACCATGGCTAATGAACATATCGATACTGAAGCAGTTGGTCCTGCAGGAACGGATCGACAGTCTGTTGCTCCAATTCCGGATGCCTCTGCGACCTCTGAGCTCCTCTCAAAGATTGGGACCATCATGGCCGAAGCTAATAAAAAGCTTGCCGTGACTTATGGGAACTCAAAGATCAACCAGCAAGATTCCAATGATGTCGCCAATCCCGAAGCGTTACACGAGCAATTGGAATCCGACCGCCAAAAGATTCAGAAGCAGCTTTCTGCATTGGCGGCCAAGGAGGCCGAGCATGAGCGCGGTGACGACCAAGCGGGTCGATATGAAAAATTGCGGGCAAGCTATGAGTCCCTTCTTGAGCAAATCCAGCGTGCCCGGTTGGCCGAACAGTTTGCTATTACGGAAGTGCCTAAACCTACGACAGCATCCCTTGAGCAAGATGAATCAATGGCTCGGTATCGACTCGCTCAAGAGCTCTGTTCTGCGCAGAAGATACGTCGCAATGCTGTTAAGGATTTAGCCCAACAAACAGCAGATGCAGGTGTGAGCACCAAGTTCGATATGCACCGCAAGCTGGTGGCTTTGGCGACTGGACTCAAAGAAGAAGACCTGGACCCTATGGCTGCGGAGCTAGCTGAAACATTGGAATTTGACCGAATGAACGGCAAGGGCACCACTCCAGAACTAGGCCATCGACGATTACCGTCCCAGAATGAGTCGGCCACTCTCCCTGGACACGGTGTCCCAGTGGATGTCTAAGCACCGCAAGGACATCCATGGACTTGATGTTTGATTATATTTCATGACTCATTGATTTTCTTCCTCTGGCACACTATCTCAGCCAGCAGATACCCCGCATCTTCATCTTTTTCTTCGTACCACTGTTTTATCTTTTTTTATGTTCTCATGGCTCAGTAACCACTTATCTAGTTGTGGTTTTGAGTCCCTTCCTCCATCCGACTGGCATTGCGACTCCCACAAGCAGACAACGCGAGCACATGCTGTCTAACTCTTTTTTTCATGTGCGTCTGGACAGACCATAAGAGTGCTTGTATCTTGTACATACAACGTGGGAACAACGGTTCCCGAACGGGCGAGATGCGAAATACGAAGCCAGGAGGGGCTGAGGTGTACGTTATACATGTATGATTCATTTATGATGGCAAAAGGCGTGGTTTACACCAGCGTTTGCGTGAAATTCTACAGTCGACAATCCAAATCTTCATGGCCCGTTGTAGATCATACTCTGTAGATCATACTCGCATTAGCCCCTTCCATAGTTTCATGATTCAGGGGAAGGGGTCTTTAATATGCATATTGCCACATGATTATCATGTGCAATGTCCACGAACATCACACAAGTAAGCATGTGATGAGAATTGTAGATCTTACTTAGATTTCTACTTCGTACCAAGTTAGCAGACAATGTTCTGCAAATTCCAAGATGTCCCTGCCTTTCTTCGTATTGCTGGGTTTCGTTGGTATTTAACTGCACATGTGGAGTTCAAGCGTCAACTGCCTTTACAATCATAAGCTGCCCCAAAATAACTTACGGTTAGTGAGACAACTCTTACGGTCCGGGTCATCTCACAGAGATCCAAGGGCATGAGGGAGCAAAGCCAGCCAAGGAGTAATGTAACACACGGGGTTGCCAAAGAGCAGAACAATGAACCCTGGAATGCTAAACTAGATTTTGGAATTCCCAATATGAACAAGGTAACGACGATCATAATGAGATCTGAATCTGAGCTAGAAGCAAGCAAAAGTCCAGGTAAACCTATTGGCTGGCGCTGGCAGCTTGGCATCAGTGGCGAGCGGCTCTAGGGACATTGTCAGGCGTAGAGGCTGGCCACGTCGCGCCGCTAGTGGCCAACAGCCAATGGTTTGACTCGGGATGTGATGGAGGATCACTTCGAGTCTGGGTGCGTCGCTTATTGGTCGACAGGAGGAGCCAGTCAGAACTCACTAATAGGTGTTCTTCTGTGATGCTGTCAGCTATAATCAGGCAGCTAAAAGTAAGAGATATTTGCTTAGAGTGATAGGTAAAGCTGAAAAAGCTTGGATTACCCCCAAACTTCCCCAAATATGTGAACCAAAACAAAAGAAGATGTCAAAGTGAGCTATTGATATTCTGTTGATATTTCTCTTTTCAAAGCGATTGTGTCTGGAGAAAGGACGCTAGTACTTTTTGGGCCTTATTGTGTGCGGTTTATGCCTTACCAATTAGGCAACAATCCCCGCCTAGGCCATCCACCATCTCTCTCTTCTTCTTCTCTCACATCCCAACCCTCCATCTAATCTTCGATTCTTTCTTTTCCTTTCCCTTCCCCTCTGCATTCCTTCTTTCTCTGCAGCTCTTCTCGTTTCATGGAAAACAACCAAAAAAGCATTTATCCACTTTGCAAATAGTCCCGATTAGTTCCGCCCCCTGAGGAAAAACGTTGCGTTTGGCCGAAACCCGAATTCACCTTTGATTGCCTCGAGGCATACGTTCATCTCTTCGGATCCCTAAATTTGTTTTCACCTTATTCGCCTAGCACTGGGTTGTTTGGTCGCGACCTTCAGTGTTTCAGCCTTCGGTCTTCGGCATCGCGTGAACTACTCTCTTTTTTTTTTATTCGGTTGGGATTTGCAGAGCATTTCCCCCGGACATTTTATCTTTTCTTCGTGGTCTTGCTTCGCGCGTGGCTTCTTTCCCCTCAAGAATATCCTCTTAATT
This sequence comes from Penicillium cf. griseofulvum, assembly GCA_028974015.1. Lineage (NCBI taxonomy): Eukaryota > Fungi > Ascomycota > Eurotiomycetes > Eurotiales > Aspergillaceae > Penicillium > Penicillium cf. griseofulvum. The sequence goes on from JAPQKP010000001.1 coordinate 3,951,571, forward strand.
GTTTTTTTTTCCCTTTCGACGTGTTTGTCGTCAGACATCAAATCATCTCCACCTCCTCGGCTTCCAAGACTTATTCCTCGGGTTCGCGACTTTCAAACCTAGCAAGTCCTTGTACAGCTTGGTTCTTCTAGCATTCGTCATCTTTATCGCTAACCACTCGCTCGATTTATTTTCACATCTTCACCTGTGATTAGTACGTGTTGTTGCCTTCTGCCCTATCCGTTGGATCTTACTGATCAATTTCTGAATACAGAAAACTCGACTCTCGCGTCCGCGTTTTCTTTTTCGGTTGTTGAATCTCGATCTTGCAGACTTACTCCAGCGCTCGTTCTTGCATAGACACCATAATTCCTTAATCGTCGGGAAGTGAGTTCAGCTTTGTGGTTGACCCCAAACGCTCACATCAAATCCGGACGCCAAAAGACACCACTTGTCTCGCTTGCACTCTATTGCACATACCTACAACCCATTACCAAACGAATATGAGTATGGACGCTGGCGGTCTTGCTCAAATGTCTCAGATGTCTTACAATTCTTCCTTCAACAATGGCAACTCCCTGGGTGTGCCGGGCTCTGGCTTCGCCTCGCGTGGCAAAGGCTCTCATATCAAGCGTTTGAGTATGCCTCCTCAGGTTGCTACCATCGACGAGTCCCAGGCATCCGCATCTGTCTCCACTCCCCGTACCAGCCGCTCTCATCTTTTGGCTGGATTGCGCACTGCTCCCAAGTCTGCGACAATCCCCTCTGAACATCAGCAACGGAGTGGAATGGAAGGTTCACGATTTACTGGCTATTCCAACCGAGGGATCGACCGGGTCCCACAAACTGCGACCGGAGCTGGATTCCCACAGCACAATTACACCACAAGTCAAAACGCGAACTCTCACCGCAACAACTCGCACCACAACCGCATGATGTACACTATGCCAGAACAGGTACTCGCACCTCCGATGCTTGAAATGGCCGGTGGCGACGTTCCAATCGATGAGAACATGTACGCAGAATTGATGTCCACCAACCTGTTCCTTGCTGCGCAGCAGCAACGTCTGCAACAGCAGTTGATCAGTGTCACTGCTGCAGCTCAGCAATTCCAAGGCCTCAACCTTGGGATGTCCCTTCCTCGGCAGCAACAGATGCCTTCGCTCTCCATCCCTGGTATGGGATTTTATCAACAGCAGCTCCAACAAGGCGTTCAGCCCATTGTGCAACCGGTTCCCGGTCAACCTGGAATGTTCTGCGTCTACAATCCTCTGACTGGCCAACAAAGCTACATCATGGATAACAACTCCCAGGAAGATCGCCAGCAACAGTTCTATCAAGATAATCAGTCCCATATTGGCCAGCAAGTTCCTCAATTCCGTGCAGAGATTTCTCCGCCTGCGGACTCCACGCAATCTCCCATGCAATTCCCGCAGCCAATTTCCCCTCCGGTTGGCAGCCCCTCTCCGCCCCATGAATCGTCTGTGAATTCTCTTCGCCGAGGCCACCGCAAGAACCTTTCGTTTAACCCAAGTATCAAGACAAACATTGATACTGCAAAGGCCAATGTGGGAGCCGGTCCTAGGTCTGCTGCCCTGCCGCCGACACCGGCCACTGGAACATTTGGACCCGGTCAAAGTCGTGCTGGTGAGCATCCGATGCGTCAGCCCCGTGGCCCCCCTTCGCTTGAGGATCTCGTGGCCAAGCCCACCTCCAAGCACGAGGGTAGCAAGAACTTTGCCACCCGCCAGCGACGTCGTGCCGTTCACAATCTCGTTCGCGCAGGTATTGAGCGTCGTGGCGACACACGCAGTTTTGGATACCACAGCAGCGGAGGCACTAATACCCCTGCGAGTGAGAAAGAGTTCACCTTCTCGGATGGTGATGATGCCACCGTGCGCAGCGGCGGAAGCCTCTCCAGCAAACCCAGTCTAGGCAGCTTGCGAGCGGTTGCTAATGGTGCCATTGGGTCCGAGAGAAGGGAGAAATCTGGCCGGGATCGCAAGTCCCCGGACAGTCCCTTCCATAGTGCCACTCCGACTAGCGAGGACGGTGGCTACTTTTGCTCAAAGTTTGTTGATGCTCGCGGGGACTATGCTCCCTCGCCTAGTGCCAGTGGCACATCGTCGCCATCAGTGGCGTCTGTTGTTGCTGGCCAGGGGCCGGCAGCCCAGGCACCAGAACGGCGCAAGACGCCGATGCTGGTGTTGTCCAGCGCTGAAAAACGCAAGACACCCTTCATGTAATGCCGAACATCACGTGACAGCGAAGTATGACCTTTTTTTTTTGTTCTCCTTTTTGCCAAATGGGTTGGCTTTTATCTTCCTTTGCCTGTGAAGACCCTCTGTCATTCCTTTTCCCATTACCACTATTGCTGGCAACTCATGCCAAGGTTTATGTTTTTGTGACGAAAGATCTTGATTGGTCTGAAATGACTTTATTCTTACTTTTTCTTTTTGCTTCTCTTCAACTTTATCTACTACACTCTATCCTTTTGTCGCCTGGCTTCATTACAGCTGAGGCTGGGCAAACCGGCTCTATTTTCTCGGATAAGACAGGATGAGCTTGAGACGGGAAAAGGGACACCTGTGACAAGTTGTCTCCTCTTCTCTTCTCTATTCGGCTTCTGGTGTACATCTGGCTATGTACAGACAGCTCTCCCGGTGCATTCTTTGAGCTCAAATCACTTTGGTGAATACATATCTTAGCAAATGTCTGATTTTTTTTTAAGTATCTATTTGTATTTGGCTATGTTGATCATACTCCATGAACGTTTCCAGTATCTAAGTGGTTTTTGGCCGAACAAATCCAACTTATTCGGATTATGCAGGTATGCTTCCTATGTCCTCCGATAATCCTAATGTTGTCCTACAATGACCCACGTGGAACACCTGGTTACTCGGTCTGTTAAAGAGTTCGTAGGTATCGCTCGAAAGTTATAAGTAGAAGAGGTGTATTCTTTGTTGATATCGCCTGTTTTAGCCTTTTGCTTAATCCTGGGAATAGAAAGTAAAGATGGCGTACACCATGCGCCAAAAGGTCATTCTGCAGGTATTCTAAAGAAAGGGCATCAGAGGTAACCTAGGCTGCTCGTGAAATTATATCAATGCGAGATGGCAGCATGAATCTTGCTACATCACGTTCAAAGACCTGTGGGCTTCATGCGCACCATGGATGTATCTTATGCTTAGTCTTTATCGTCACGGAGTTACAGAGCCGGATTGCATGCTAATAATTATGGAGGGTGGCTCCGAGTTCGGACTAGCTGCCTAAGTATTTCGGGTTCTAATTACACTTTTGTCAAACTGCAAAATAAGAAGTGGGTATTATAGAATTCACTACGATGGACTCACATCCTAAACGGCCGCTATCGGTGAGCAACGTGATGAGTTGCACTAAAGAGATGAGTTCAGTGAGGTGACTATCAGAAAGCAGGGATGCGAAGGTCGGGCCGAAGGAGGTAAATGTTGCTAGCTTTTGACTCTTGGCTTCTGATCATATATTTAGCTTAATGTCACACTATGAAAGGGAAATAATTTCTTGGGCCGCATGAGTGAAGCCAAATATATAGTATAGTATTCTGCATGTAGACAGTACCGTAGCCGACACTCAATTTTTAACTGCATCAAACAAACCTTGGTATATTAGGTTGAATGCGTTTACCTATATAGTTTTTGCCTTTGAAGTATGTGATATCTTTATAAGACTTGTGTTGTATATCAACCATGGTACGACCACGGCCTTAAAAAACCTTACAAACTCTAACTTGACCAGGCTTCTACATGTATTTAGTAGTCTGATACCGACAATACATTACTCATGGGATGTTTAATTACACGTAAAAAAAATATATTTTTAGAGGGTTTAAGCTTAGACATTTATATGTAATGGTTTTCTTAGCATGTGGAAAGTCTAATGTCACAATAGGTAATTGTAGACAAAAATTATTCACTCCCAGGCCAGAAATCCTGGAATTAAAGCAGCTTTATCTGTGTCTACCCGAGGATAGAGTAGCCTGACTTCTGTGGCACATGCGTCTCACATACTCCGTAGACAGTAGTATTTATTTCAGCTCTGCAGTCCGAGCTTAAGTGTTGGTCCCTGCGTTCTTGCAGGTCACACTATTATCTTCGGTACGGCTGGCCGGGGAAGAGGGCCGTGTAACTGGGATGGAGGGATAGGGTGGTACGGATGGTTGTGCAGTCGCATTGATGCATGAAAGGATGAGATAGAGGTAAAGGAAGATATTAGTCAAGCTTCTATACAGTTTTGACTGTGTGAAATGTGGATTTAGTCCAGGAAGGGAAACATATCTCAGATTATGCCGCCGGGTATAATGTATGCTTGATAACGGGTACCTCGGAAGAGACAATCCTAGTTCCATCTGATATCTTCTCAGCGATTTTAAGAGTCGCCTTACACGACATCCAATTGGAAGTACCATTCGATTGCCACACCCGAGAAACAAGTTGGGCCCTGATTATCTCCCCCTGACTGCCATGACTAGCACGGATCCAGTACTAGTCAGCAGCCACATATGTAAGCTTAAACCATCCAAGCTCCTCTGACGTAGGTTTCATAGGTCGGGTAATGATCATTGCCTAGATAAGCATCTCACATCCTTAGGTGGCACAATGACGAGTGAGGAGCTCATGGTTGGGATACTGGTTGATAATGAAGGGGACGTTTCGCACCCACTCAGAAGTGCATGTGTGCCAGTTCAACTCTCCTATGGACAATTGAAGCGGTTCTTGCACTAGGAAAAGCGGAGAGAGGGAAAAGTTTCCCCGGATATTAGTGCAACCTTTTCATCTGTGGTACCTTGTACATTGCCGGGACAGATCAAAAACCTTCAGCATCCCCTCTGAGGTTGGACACCGAGCCAGGTCTCGGAATTCTTCCGGGTGTCGACTTCCAGTATGAGTACTCATCTGCTTCTGAAGATCCCGGTCGGAAGGGAGATTGACCATCCATATCAGATTCTTCCCCCGATGGTATGATAGGTATCTTCAGCTGAGTATTGATGTGGACTTACAGTATGCAGGTGGATAATAAGATAGGCTGGGATCTCTATGTCCTGACTGGTTGAATCACTCAAAAACTAGTGAAAAGCAGGTATCTTTGCAGGTATCTTTGCAGGTATCTTGCATGACGGAGATGTTTCGCCTGTCGGGTGATTTCCTATGATGTCAAAAGAAACACAAGGGATGACTTAAACTGGTTTGTAATCGCATTTCAAACATCGATGTGGACGAAAGCAGAAAAAGAAGGGGATCTTGAGTCAACATGAGAAGGTAAATCTGCGCTAAAAAAAAAGTTGCTCCACTGATCTTCTTCAACCTCCGATCGTGAAGATCCCTCTTCAGTCATGTCTTGATACTCACACACCCCTTTAACCTGACGCAGCCATCAGATTCTTTTTGACTCTGCAGATTTGTGGGACCTCATGGGCCTGTGAAACCCCTGGTATCTTTGGACAACGAGCTCGGCCCCCTTGTCTCTCTCCCCTTCGGGGGATCTTCTACTCGGTCAACGGTCAAGATTCGGTGAGGTTCGACGATATACGATCCAGAACGTTGGCCGTGATGATGATCCAATCCTTTTCAGGCCAATGAGCCGGATCTTGCGCAACTAATGTGCCAATCTCCCGCAATATACCCGCCAAGGGGGAATGTACCTTATCTATTCACCATTCTGGTTGTCGGTTTCATACCTCGGTTCATCCTCCACTCTAACCAATCAACTTTGCCAGCTGATTGACCATCCTGGCAAAATGGCAAACCCCGGGAGGACCTGGCATGGGGATGGCGCCGCTACGGCTACACGGGATCATCATGGCCCAAAAGAAATCCCCTTCAATGCAGTCTCATTGGGCCTCTCACTCTTCTTGATATGGTCCGTGTGCTGCCCAGCAAACGGGAAAAGTCTTTTTTTTTATCTTTTGATTTTGATCCTGTCTCTAACCGAGAGGATTTTTGCAAATAGATGAACTCCTGCATCCCAGATTCCGTGTCCACCGTCTCTTTTATATTGATTTCCCTTACCTTACGTCTTGTCTTCCTCGCCCTTCCTCCGAGGTTGCATATGTCCTTATTTTCCGATACAATACCCTATGTCTAATTATGTACGAAGTACACATGACATAGTTGTCATTCCTGGCAGGACTTCCTCCGATCTCAGTCCCTCTCCCCGAGAAGCTCTAGATCTGGCGTGCATGTTCATGCCAGTTCATTTTTGTGTTATTTTGTGCCGGTATCAGTGTCTCTTCCTATTATTGAGCTTCTACTTTGAACGAGGTGAGCTCACTATCTGTTTTGCTGCCGAAGCTCACAAAGTCCCGGCGACAAGATCTCTCCCCATGTTATCCACATAGCTGACTGTTGCTGGGTTACAGTTAACCACCTGGGCATATGAACCGCGCTACCCGTGCTTTATCGAAGAGCTCGGTTACCCAGGGGGTCTGTGAGCTCTACTGAGTAACCAAGAAGTAGATGCCAATTTGAAAAAAAGGATTACACCAAAATGGCGGGAGGTTATTTTGACCTTCCGATCTCCCGCAGTGCCTCTGATGAAGGATCGTCAAAACTCTCAACGTCGCGTTCTTTTACATCATCACTCCCTAGTGATAGCTTCCAAGGTCAACCAGTGTCTGAAGTGCGAAGCTTCAGTGACGATAGCGCACAGGACAAGTATCGGAATGCAGGCATTCTGAAAAGCACCAATCGTGTCAATCTTACGGCCAGCGAGTCCGAGCCGAGAGAATCCACTGGGTCCATGGTCGAATTCCGACTGGATCGAAGGGGCACCGAGCTGCCGCAAAAACCATTACCCACTGCCAGCATTCCGGGCTTCCAGGAAAAAGTCTTCTCAAACTCCCAACTAGCACCGGAGCTGGAAGACGATCGCTCTACCACGTCAGTGGATGTTACCGGTCTAACGATCAGCACCAGGACTACCCCCTTGGGAACTCTAGGGGAATATGAACTTGGTCAAGGCACAAATGGTAAGGGGCAGGCCATCTGCTTCGCACATGAAAGGGCCCCCAAACTCGCATCCCTTCTCAATTGTCCCCAAAATTCTCCGAAGCAAAGTCCTCGGTGCAGTTCAGTGTCTTCAATTGCCTCCACTCCCGCCGAGGTGGCGTACCAGACTGAAGATGGAGAAAACTTTCCTGTGATAAGCTTCCCTGAGAAACAACTCTTCGACAACTTAATAGATGAACATGCAGTGGACTTCTTAGACGGGCAATCAACGCCGCCCTCTGGAGCCCACTATCTAGTGAATCAAATGTCATCTCGAGACCTCAACTGTCTGTCTCGCCTTCGCACTCAGTCTCCCGGTCTGCACTCCCGGGGTCAAGACTCCGCCAGCGAGTACAGGAACTCATACGAGTCTGCTGAACGGACGTCCCATTACCGCAGTGGCATTCTTTCATCACTACTCAAGCTCTACGACCAGCCTCATTATAACCACCATCGAAGTCGAGGACGGTATGGGCGCTCTCGACAGGGAAGCTCTTCCGAGTTCAGTGGACGCGGACTGTCCCCGGACTCTGTTTGGAAACCTCACAGGAAGTGGTACGATAAATCTACCGCTCGTTCGAGCATTTCTATGCCAGGCTCATCCCGCCACTCTGGCTCTCCTTTTGCCATGCTCACCCGGTCCCGCAGCAGTGGTGCTACTATTCCGAGCCTAGGCCGCTCACGCCCCAAGACCCAGCTTGAGGACGAAATCCATATCACTGTTCATGTTGCCGAGCTTCTGTCTCGACAACGATACTTGATTCGGCTTTGTCGTGCTTTGATGAAGTATGGAGCTCCAACTCATCGGTTGGAGGAATATATGCGCATGACAGCTCGTGTCATTCAGATTGATAGCCAGTTTTTGTATATACCCGGATGTATGATCATCTCCTTTGACGATGCCTCCACACACACAACAGAGGTCAAGGTCGTCCGCTCCAGTCAAGGCATTGACTTGGGTAAACTAGCGGATGTGCATGAGATTTATAAGGAGGTGATTCACGATGTCATTGGTGTTGAAGAGGCAATACAACGGCTTGATGAGGTTATGAAGAAGCAGAGCAAATTCCATATTCTGTTTCTCATCTTCGCCCACGGCTGTGCTAGCGCATCAGTTGGGCCATTTGCCTTCAATGCCCGACCGGTTGACATCCCCGTGGCGTTTCTACTGGGTTGTCTCCTTGGAGTGTTACAATTGATCCTGTCAACTAAATCGAGCTTATATTCGAATGTGTTTGAAATCTCCGCCGCAGTCCTGACGTCCTTTCTTGCACGTGCCTTTGGAAGCATCAAATACCATGGGGAGCCTCTGTTCTGTTTTTCTGCCCTTGCACAGTCGGCCATTGCCCTTATCCTGCCAGGATATACTGTGCTATGTGCTAGTCTGGAGCTACAGTCACGCAGTATAGTTGCAGGCTCTGTTCGCATGGTTTATGCAATCATATACTCGCTGTTCCTCGGGTTTGGGATTACCATTGGCACTGCTGTTTACGGGCTCCTCGACTCTCAAGCTTCAACGGCATATACATGTCCCGCCAGCCCCATCCACAACGAGTACCTGCAGCGGTTTCCGTTCGTGATCATATTCACAGTGTGCCTCGCTATCGTCAACCGCGCCAAGTGGAAACAAATGCCGATTATGATAGTAATCTCTCTGGCTGGTTACGTGACCAACTACTTCAGCGCCAAGCGCTTCTATTCCAACACCCAGGTGTCTAATGCCCTGGGCGCCTTCGTCATTGGTGTAATGGGAAATTTCTACAGCAGGCTACGGCATGGGCTCGCCGCTGCAGCAATGCTACCGGCGATCTTTGTCCTTGTTCCTTCTGGTCTTGCAGCCAGTGGGTCTCTGATATCGGGTATTACTTCTGCGGAGGAAATGACTCAGTCTCCATATGCGGTTGTTAACAATGGAACACAAGGGTTTGTCGACGCGGCAAAGAAATTATCAGCCGACGAAGCGAAAAACCAAAGTTACGGGGTCGTTTTCGATATCGGATATGGTATGATCCAAGTTGCTATTGGCACGACGGTTGGTCTCTTCCTCGCAGCTTTGATGATTTATCCGCTAGGCAAGAAGCGAAGTGGACTGTTCAGCTTCTAGGCTATGGAGCTCCCCGTCACCTCCCCCTCTATTGCAATATTGCAATTATTTCTCTTGTTGTGTGTATTGCTTTGTCGTCATGCTCGATTACCGAGTCTCTTGGACATTTCGCATACGTGAACCTCGATTTTAAATGGGAGTTCACTTGCTGTATTTCTAATTGTTTTCCATTTCACGAGACTGGCAAATGCGAAGACTAACCTTTATGTGGCTCATTTTACGATAAAGTGAGAAAGTAGCATTAGGGCATACTCCTTAATATTACTGACTAAATGGTCCATGTTCATAGGCCATGACTAGAGCTGAATGGATTACTTGGCCTGGTCAGCTTAGTTGCTCAATACTTTCAAGCAAAGGAGACCATAAATTGGCAGTAGATGTAGATCATAAGATAATACACGGTACATATTACCTTCATTTCTCTGCTTCATTCGCCAACATATTCGAAGGGCATCTTGCCATACAGAAAACAGAAACCAGATGGTCATGATTGATGACATGTATTAGGTCCTTGACTACCTATTTACTTCTCGAATCTCTGCACCTCATGGAGCATGAGATATCTCATATCAAACACAAACAACCAAAACTCCGAGCTTGTTAACCGATTGAAATGCCCCCGTAAATGCACCTTTCCCCATCCCATAACAACGGGCTGAGGTTTCGTCAAGATCATCGCTATCAGTTCATTCATGGGGAATCACCGCAGGAAGCAGAAAAGAGGAAGAATGGCAAATGGCCAAAAAACAGATTATTGAGGGTATACGTAGGAGGAACCTCCCAAAAGCGGATGGATAGTATTTTCTATCGTCTCTCCAGCCGACTTAGTGCCCCCAGAATAAGACCCAAATCTTCCTTAATTCTCGTTGGTGGTGGGTGTTCGTCATCGTCGCCCTCCATTGCAAGGAGACGTTGCGTGTTCTGCGCATCGCGCTCCTCCAGTCGCTGTGAACAGATGCGCAATATTCGGGATGAAACGGCATCTGCGGAGGCACGGTATAGTTCGATGTCATGCACACCAGCTGCGAATGTATCAAGCGTCGGTGCCAGCCCAGATGTGATGCGTGATAATTGAGCAGATACGGCAGATGGGGTGATAGGTGGTCGGGTTAAAGACGGGGTAGAGGATTCTCTCCCTGGTGACTGATTCGAGGGATTGAGAGATTCCAGTATGGCTTGTTGTGAGGGATCGAGTAGAGAGGGATCGATTTCTTCGCGTTGTGATGTACGTGAAGATTGCTTATCTTTTTGTTGGTTGTCGGGTTGTGGTTTAGCCTTGACGGCTGGGATCGCTGGCTGTCGGAGAAGCGCATTAAGAGATTGCCTTTCTTTGTGTAATCTGGGAGTTCGTTAGTCCTATACACTTGTAGTAACTCTCGGCAATATACTTACTTCTGTATATGCTCCTCCAATTCCTTGATCTTGTCTGTATTTTGCACGTTTCGTGGATTCGGCTTTTTGACAACCACAGCTGGAGGGTTCAGATCTTCGCGGCCAAGCCAGTTAGAAAGCTCTGAGTTGTTCGAGAAATCCTGAAGAAGCTCCTCTTGAATCACACGCGCTGGAAAAGGTCAGATAACAGTCCCTCTCACACAAGTCAATGGTTTTCACCTACCTGCTAAGCGCGCACTTTGATCGTCCGAGTTTGAGCCTCCTGGTGGCTTTTCCCCTAATGCACGAGTTGCACACCAAATCAATAATTGTCGCATCCTTCGCGGCTCCGGGATTCCGTCATCGGCAATGTGCTTGTAAAAATCCGCTGTACCAACTTCTCGATGGGGTAACGCTATACAGGGGAAAAGATAAAAGGATCAGCATTCGGCCATGTATAGCACATGCTAGACCAAGAAACCTACCATTCGATGTCCCTGAGTCGATCAAAAAACTGGCCCTTCGTCCTCGCATACTCAAGCTGCTTCGCCGTCGCCCTTTGTCGCTTTTATCACCTTTCCCGCCTCTGAACTCTTTATTGCGCTGGATCACCGGAGTATCGGCCACCGGCAGTGCTACCTTTGTTCCCTCAGGAGGTTGCGCTGGAGAATTATATCCATTTGACTCAGACAGTTGCGCTTGCTGTTTGGCTTTTGGTGGTCGTCCTGCTTTCTTCGATTTTTTTGCCTCAGGCTGATGCTCTGGACTGTCGCGGGGTCGTGATGGGCGGGTCGTGTTTGTCGGTTGAGATTCAGGCTCTGTGTGTGTAGTCTTTGCGGTCCCCCTCATAGGTCTCCTGGATGGAAGCTCCACGCTTTTTCCCTTTGCTGGCACCGCGCTTGAAGTAGTCTCATCGTCCATTTGCTTTTTCCGTGGCCTTCCTCTTTTCGGTGTTGATTTGGGAGGCGCATTTTCCACGTCTGAATGGGGATTTTCGGTAACTGCTTCGATTGACGGCCGGGGCTTCTTTGATGGTAGCAGAGAGAACTGGAACCCTTCCGCATCTTCCTCATATGCCACTGAAGAGACGAATTAGAATATTTCTTTCAACCCTCGCTCAACGACTTTCGCTCCAGCAAATTACTCACCAGCTGGTCGTTTCCCTAGCTTGTTTGTGCTTTTCTCGAGCTCTTGTTTACTTGCGCTGAGTCGCGTAGTCCTCCGTTCCTTGGCTTTTCCAGATCCACCTGACGCGGTCACAGAGCGCGATTGTGTCTTCGGAGCTGCCATTGCGATCGTTCCTAGCGGTTCGCGACGCTTTGTCTTGGTCGTTGTAGTCGCCAGGACCGCGACTGTCATGTCAGGAGGGGTTCACGCGGGGTTGTTGTGATCGGGGTTAGACGTAGGGGTGGCGAAGCAAGCACCCCCGTTCCGGTTTCGACTAGATGCTTTGCGGCCTCCTGTTCTCCAGTCGAATACCCCTGGTTGAAGAGGCTTCCTGGAGACACAACAAGCGCAACTCCCGCGTATGAATGCCGGACTCAAATTAATCCCCCCCAAACAGCTAACCGAGCTCGACACGATGTCTACCTAGAGGGGGTTGTTGATCAACAGGTACTTGACGTGTATATGGCTGCACGGTTAAGTTGTCGGCTTCGCGGGATGTTAGGCGCGGGTCGCGTCCCAATTCAGAGCTGCAGCCGAAGAACAGCAGGTTAGGCGACTTGTTCAACTCAATTAAAAACACACGCAAGGGGAGCGGCAGGTTTGGAGTGTGAGTGGGTTGGGTTCTCGCACGCGGTTGTTTTGGTCGGGCGCGTGGGGACCGCGCTAGTCTGTTTTGAGATCGACCGTTATACTTCATTGCTTTTCTACTTCGACTACTTCGACTTCGACTACTTTGCTTTTACTACTTTTATATGATTGAAAGTATTCAAACGCTGTTAATGTATGATTCTAAAAATCAACTCTCTCACATCTGTTCTACACCCAATCCTCGCAATGCGCAGATGCTGCTATATAAACGCTATGATGTTTTCACAAAAGGATACAAATAACTCCCAACACCGATGTTGAAAAACAATATGTTCAGTGAGAAAGAGTGGTGGGAGTTGAGCCCTATCCACTCCAATGAAAAGAAAAGAAAGACAGATCATTGGATCGAGTTGAGTAAGGTGGACGCATTGCTTGGTGGTGCCAGGCTGCCCTCGATGCGCCGCTTGGCTTCTTGCATCTCCTCGGCAGTGATGTTCTCTGCCTTCTTGGGCATGTCAGGTTCGTACTGAGGAATATCCGGGCTGTGTCCGACCGACATGCCAACTCGGATCTAAAGAGAGGAGTGTTAGTATGCAATTGATCAAGTATGGGAGAGAGAAAAAGAGCTTTCGTCTCTTACCAAAGTTTCCAGGGCACCCTTGGAGTTGTCTGCCAGGTCCCTGTCAAAATTGACTTTGCCGTCTTCAAAGAGCAACAAAAGGGTGCTACCACCGAATTTGAAGTAGCCCAGCTCTTCAGCCCGTGAAACCTTCTCGCCGGCTTTCCGGGTGATGACCGTGCTGCCGACCATCATCGCACCAACACAAACAACCATGACTCGGCCATGCGCAACAGAGTCAATGGGAACAAGAATGCGGACATTTTCGCCGTAGACGTCCAAGGCGGATCGGATCGCCATGGGATTCACCGTATAGTACTCACCCTCGATCGTCTTGGGTTGACCCATGATTCCATCTACGGGGATGTGGAAGCGGTGGTAATCTTGAGGTGCCAGACGGAAAACTCCGAGACCACCGTTTCGGTATCGAGCAGCATCCTCTGGGTAAGCATTACCCAACAGTCTTTCAACTGAGAACTCACGACCCTTGACCCAGATGCTGGTTGCATCACTCAAGCGGTCAAAGGCCACTGAGCGACAGTCGGCGGGAGATACAACAATCTTAGGCTCATTGGGAGCAGAGCACGGACGGGCGCCAGGCTTGAGAGCACGGTAGAAGAACTCGTTAAAATTGCGGAAATTTTCCAGCGGCATCAGGACTTCGGACATGTCCAGCTGGTGGAAATTGATAAAGTCACTGATCTGAGATGCCGAGGCTGGGTCGTCATACTTGCGACCCTGCTTGACACTCAGAGAGCGTAGCACACGGCGAACTGGTAGGGTTTGTTAGCAAGATCTTTTTTGTCAGAGAGATACACTTGGGCTCAAGGGTTGCATACTTCGCTTCTTTTCCATATCACGGCTTTTAATGCCTTTGTACAGCAGCCGGATTCCAAGTCGCACATAAACACTCATGCGTTCCTCGTTGATCTGACCCGTGATACGATCCTGTACAAGAATATTGGCCGAGTTCGCTCCAAGTTTGTATCCGCCGTATGAAATCTTTGTGATGACTTTGGAGTACCACTTGCGCTGTGCCTGACTGGAAGTCACAAAGCCACCCATAACTAAGTTGTCAACCTGGCGCCAGTCCTGGCTTGCGCACGTGGCAATGTGCGTGATGATATCTGCATCAGAGCGTTTCCCAAGACGTGGCTGGTGGCAGAGTGGGCACTCGCGAATTTCGACAACGTGCTCCTCGCCTCTCTCGTCTCCAAGATCATCAGGCTGAAGGTACTCATCGGCGGAGCTAGATTGATCTTCACTGGACAAAGTTGGGATGGATGTTTTCTGCGGGTCGGTATTGGAAGGAGCAGTGATGTTGGTTTCCAAAATGTGCTCGTCACTGCTAGATTGCTCACTATCTTGACTGCCAGCATTTGACAGAGGAAGCGAAGGCGCTCTGGGAGCAGCCATTGAATTTCTCTTCTGTAGGGTCTGAAGTGTGTCCTCCAGACAAATCACTGCCTGGTCGAACGTTAGATCATCAGTTTCATTGGACGCATTCTCTGCGCTGAAGCGCTCGAAGAAGCTGTCAATTGTCGATTCCTTTAGTGTTGAGCCTAGAGTGTCAAGCATTGTCGTCATCTCCACCTTGTCAATGCGACCACTCTCGTCAGCATCATATTGCTTAAGCATCAACCTCCAGAACTGCTGTCGGAGAGCACTGTACGGCAAGTACTTTGCCTTGACATGCAGCTCTGGCGAATGTTTGTCTTCCCACCGTTCTTTATTCTTGAGTATGAGGGGAATAGTATAAGATCTGAAGCCGTCCTTGTCAGGTGGTGGAGCTGACTCTCCCTCATACATGTTCAGCGTGGAGGACAGCTGCAGTGAGCTAGAACTAGCCATCTCTGAAACTCCTTCTTCTGGGAGAGAAGAAGGCGTAACGAGAGTCGGCGATGGCGCCTCGAGCATTGATTGGCTTGAGGCTGCAGTGGCGGAGTGACGCGTCTTTAATATAGGCCGAGCCATTCTGGAGAGACTCGATGAGGAGTGCGAGGGCCGAATGCTAGGTCGCGAGGGGCTAACTCCAGATCGCGTACCAAGCTTGGTAGTTGTGGTGGGATCAGCTTCCTCCAAACCCTCTACAAACTGATATAACCCCGTCTCGGGGTCTGCTTCTGGGCCGGACTGAAGGAGATTCTGCAGAGGGAAACCAGCAGAGGCAACAAAGTCATTCCCCGAGAACTTGTCTCGATCTATCACAGTGAAGCTGATAGTATAAGACTGCTCGTGTCGCATTACCTGGAACACCATTTTCTCATGATACACCGGGTTCAGGTTATGGCGGATGACAGGGGTTCTCAATGTCTTCCTCCCAAGAGAGGTCACAACAAAAGGATCCATATCGAACGATGTCCGCGTTACTAGAACATCAATCAACATCTAGCGTTTTGCATGCAGGAAGATAAATCCATACCATTTCGTTCAGGAGGTAGATCGGTCACCCGAACAATTTCCATGAAAACGATACCATGCACTCCAGTCCCCGTGCCTGAGAATTGGTATGCACGAGCTGCCAAGGACTTGCGTCTCAAGCGTGCCAGCCGAAGTCGCCGACGGCGCTTTTCCCCAACTTCTGGGCCACCTACCAGGTCATCAGCTTCATCAGAGGTCTCATTCTCATCGTCCTGTTCCAAGTCATCGAAATCAGCGGGAGGGATGATCTGATCATCCTCATCGCCCGAGTATACCAAGTTCTTGAACTTGCGGTAGATTTCCGGCGGGGTGGCAGCGAGGTTCGCGGAATCGGCGAGCGAGAACTGCAGCAAGATCTCGCCGGATACAGTGCTGTCCTTTCTTTTGGACGTCTTCCGCTTAGAATTCAACGTGTACCATTTAGGCTATGGATCAAAGTCAGCGCAAGCCCCCAATTGTCCAAGCAACGTGTCCCTTTCACCCACCTGTTGGTTCACTTGGCCATCGGCGAAGATATCCTCCAATGCAATATCAAACTCTCCCAGGTAATCCTTGCCGAACCGATCATGATCCCAGCATATAGCTTCCAACAGCGGTACACCCACGACGGGCATGTCGAACGAGACGTTCCATTCTGGGTTCAGGGTCTTGAATATGGTCGGTGTCGACTGCCTCGCGTCTCCTAACGTAACTACCAAATACTGTACAACATGTAAGCGGTCTCGGGGTTTGAATTGTCTTTGTTGGAAGGGTGCTCACTGGGTCGCTCGTGCCACCTCGATCTTTGGCTGCAAGGTTACGTCCCTAATGAAACCATTGAAATTAGCCAGAGTCCATAGGAATAGAAAATGTTGCATAATTCATAATACTTACCCTGATCACTGAAACCTTGAGTAGGAGATATTTGTTTTCTGATCGCAATGGACTGGTGCTTCTGCTCTGCCCGGGAGTGGACGACGCGCTCCTCGCGGACAGGTGTGAGCTCAACCGTTGGGGTAATGCCAACCGGACCATTGCGGATGCTAAAATAAATAAAGAAAAGAAGAAAAGAAAGGAAGAACGAAGAAAACGGGAGAAAAAAAAGTGTTGAGGGGTGGCTTGCCCCCTAGTCAACACAATTGACGTTTAAAGAGACCCCAGAGTTGATCGACGATATCTCCGGGTGGTCTTTCGGGTCGATCACGGGATGGGTTTACCCGTTCCAAGTTCTTAAGATTTTGATCAAATGCCCAAAGATCTATGAGCTGAGAATCTGAGAATCTGAGAAACTTGAGGGGAAAAGTGGGAGAACTGCGCATCGACATCACTCCACACCGCAAGTTATAGAAAAAAAATGGATGCCTATTGTATACTTAGAAGATTAGACCCTAGACATGTCTAGACATGAGGTATATATTTGATTCTGTTTAACATGCAGGCCGATATGCAGTACCCCGCATCATATTGAATCCCGACCTTACTATACATTTATATTGTAAGGGATTATATCGAATTGGTCTACTTGTAGAGAAGTCAGTCTTGTCGTCGATCTGTGCGTCCCCAAACCTCATCGGCATTAGCTTTGCCTTTGGTTTCCGGTACATATTGATAGATGAAGCCACCGAACAACCCGGCCATAGCTGCAAATATCCAGTATACCTGCCCACGACCACCGAGAACATCATCGAGCACTGGGAAGAATTGTGCCACAACAAACGTTGCGATCCAATTGGCACCCAGCGCCCAGCTTTGGGCCGCCCCGACAGCCTCGGCCCCGACAAGCTCGGACGCCAGGATAAAGGGGACCGGGCCCAGTCCGACCGCAAAACCTGCCACAAAAAGCAAGGCAGCGATCGCCGTTAAGATCTTAGCGTTCATGTAGATACTTATCGCGAGAAGTATAGAGCTGCATCCCATACCGCAGATACTCAGCATCAGGCACGACTTTCGGCCAATGCGATCGGGCAATGGAGAACACGCCAGCGTGATCACGAGATTAATCGCAGATATAATCACAGTGAGTAGCGCAGCAGTCGTTGGTAAGATTTTCTGTAGTAGAGATACGCTGTACATAACAATGCTGTTCATCCCGGTGAGTTGCTGGGCGACCATCACGCCAACTACAGCAATAATAGCCGGGCGGTAGTAGGGGTCTTTGACAACCTGCATAAACGTGACTACAGGCTTATTAGGCGGCCTGTCATCGGACGATGGAGAGAGCAAGGATTCTTCTTCGCCAGGTACAGGGGCATCCGAGGCCCTCCAGCTCGCAATTTCCGCTTCAATGTTGGCATCTCGACCGCGGATCCGCTGCAGGACCCGGCGTGCTTGACTAATCTTTTGGTTTTCCGCGAGCCATGAAGGACTTTCTGGCACCAAGAACAGCCCCAAAAGCTCCAGAGTACCAATGATTCCAGCCACAGCCAATATGAGTCTCCAGCGGCTTGCTTCGCTCCAGAAGTATCCCAGGGATTGTGTCAACAGAATACCGACATTGGTCATAATCTGGGTGAAAGCGCCAAAGAGGCCTCGAGCACTAGGAGGAGCAACTTCGGAAATGTAGATAGGACCAACCACAATTGCTGCCCCAGAGCCAATTCCAGAGAGGAATCTACCAAGACCCAAGAGGGAAATTGCCGGTGCAAGTGTCTCCGCTACAGGTCCCAGAATAAAAAACACCGTGGTTGCTCGTAATGCAAGCAGGCGTCCATATTTGGTCGCGATGGGTCCTGCCAGCAGGGCTCCAAGTAAGCCACCGAGTGTGTAGATCGAAGAGACGAGACCGAATTGCGATGGGGTCATAGGGAAGCATTGCGGTAGACCATGAGAAGAGATGTCGGAAGAATGAATCCCTTTGCGTTCGCATGTTATCACGGCTTTGGGGGCATTAAGCTCTGCCTAGGTAATCCACGCATCAGTGATGTTCAGTACACATGGAGGGGGTGCCATCATACCAGGTGGAAACCAAATTGAAGCGGACCAAGTGTGACAACAAATACGAGATATATCAAGTATGGTGTAACCCTCGACCGGGTTGACACGCCCAAAACCATCGCGGGACAAGTTCTAGATCAATCGTCTACCCTGAGAATGTATGTTAGAGGGAGCTTAAGATGACGTTTGCCGATCGCGGAGAAATCAGATGATCTGAGGTTAAGTCAGACGAAAAAGGTCTGCCTGGGTAGTCAAATGTCACATTGAAGTTAGGCAATAGTGTCCTCGCGATTCAGAAACGACTTGAAGAGTTGAAAGAGATAAGAGAGTTGAAGCTACTCCTGCAAGGTTGGCACGGCCGGCATGTGATCTGACTAAGCTTTGATTACAATTCCCTTGGATTGTTAAGACAAATATCTTGAATAAGATCTCTCTACAGAGTAATCTTTCGAAGCCCTTTTTTATATTCAAAGAAATCGTGGAGTATCTCTCCACCAATGGAGTGACATCAGCCCATTCTGATCCACAAATGAGTCTGACAAACCCGCCCTCTTCCTCCGGCTCTCTCTCCCGAACAAGAGTCGGTAACTTGAAACGGAGTCTCCAGGCTACTGTCGATGGTAATTATATATCTTCCTTCTGATTCGTGATTGGTGTAACTTGTTTCTGTTTCATCATGTTTGGAAAGGGTTTCCCTTTCTTGAATTCTGGAGGATTCTATTCTCGTGGTAACTCTTTCCCTTTGATTCTCTGTGATCTTGTTTCTGTGCGAATTTGCAATTGGAAGGGATTCTCGCCGCATTCGGTTCTCAATCTGAAATATGCTAACCGGGGGTTTAACAGATGCCATTGAATCAAGAAGACCCGGTGGGTACACCAGCAAAGTCCGGGTCCGAGATCGGTATAATATAGTAGGCTTCATCAGCAGCGGTACATATGGCCGAGTGTACAAGGCTGTTGGCAAAAATGGCAAGAAAGGGGAGTTTGCAATCAAAAAGTAAAAGTCGTCCCAGCATCTTGATATCTTATTCATTCTAACCTCCTCCAGATTCAAACCCGACAAGGAAGGTGAAACAATCCAGTACACGGGTCTGTCGCAGTCGGCTATCCGTGAAATGGCATTGTGCACTGAACTCTCACATGCCAATGTTGTCCAACTAGAAGAGATCATTCTGGAGGACAAATGCATCTTCATGGTATTCGAATATACAGAGCATGATTTGCTCCAGATCATTCATCATCACACCCAGCCCCAGCGACATCCTATTCCGGCGACCATGGTCCGGTCTATCATGTTCCAGTTGTTGAATGGATTGCTCTATCTTCATACCAACTGGGTCCTGCACCGTGATTTGAAACCAGCCAACATCCTTGTCACCTCAAGCGGTGCTATTCGCATCGGCGACTTGGGCCTAGCACGTCTGTTCTACAAGCCACTCAACTCTCTGTTCTCGGGCGACAAAGTCGTCGTCACAATCTGGTACCGTGCACCCGAGCTTCTCATGGGGAGCCGGCACTATACTCCTGCCGTCGATATGTGGGCAATAGGATGCATCTTCGCCGAACTACTCTCGCTACGTCCAATCTTTAAAGGCGAAGAAGCCAAAATGGATAGCAAGAAAACAGTCCCCTTTCAACGCAACCAAATGATGAAGATCGTTGAAATCCTCGGTCTTCCCCGCAAAGAATCATGGCCAGGATTAGCATCCATGCCCGAATATTCCCAGCTCCAGTCCCTGGTGCTCCACCGTCAGCCTTCACATTTCCATCGCAGCTCTAATCTTGAAGGGTGGTATCAGAGCTGTTTGAAAAACGGCGGATATACGTCCACCTCCAGTGCTGGCACTCCCGGGGCAGATGGATTCGATCTTCTGTCGCGTATGCTTGAATATGACCCGGCAAAGCGACTCACCGCCGAGCAAGCTCTTGAACATCCATACTTTACCAACGGCGGCCCTATCAGTGGTAACTGCTTCGAGGGTATCGAGGGCAAATACCCACACCGTCGGGTCACCCAAGATGACAATGATATTCGCAGCGGCAGTCTTCCTGGCACCAAACGGAGTGGATTGCCAGATGATTCGTTGATGAGGGCCTCCAAGCGCCTCAAGGAGTAATCTTTCATTTGCTTGCTGCATATCTGTGTAGATCATATTTTGCGGCGCGTGGACAGGCTGGCCATGATATCCACCCACATCATATATTTAATTCGGTGTTAGCGTTACAATAACTAGCGAAATTGCATCATGATGATTTACGCAGGGTTCGCTTTTGTTCATTGACCCCGGAGGCTGTAAAATTACTATGTATTTTGTATTATAAGCGTGGATTGATTGCCAATTGAACCTTAGAAGGGAGTCATTCGATCTCCGTTAGGTAATAATCATTTCAATTGCATATGACGCGCCAATTGTACTTATACTTCCCATCATTGCCCATTTCCCAATCCCATATCCGCAAAATATAGTACATGTTGAACCGTCCCCGAAACCTCCCAGATAGCTCCCAATGATATAACGCCGAAAAGATGAAAAGGATTGCGTAAAAAGGATAATCAGTACCCTGCGATCAAAACGAGTCAGTCATCTTGTCGGAAAGTCAGACAAGGGATTCATAGTCACTTACCATTCTATTCGTGTCGCTTGTCTCCATCATTATCGTCATTGCCGTCACCACCCACGGTGGAAGCGTGATTAGCAGCATCTTTGATGCCCTGCTCATCACCACGTAGAGCCTCAAAGTAGCCCTTAATATCTTCCGCGCTGACAGCCTGTCCACTCTCGGCGAATGGCTGTAGGAATACCTTGAGTTTGTCACGTAGGTGGTTGTATGCCATTGCGCCCTCGATGGCACGCACCCGATCCATGTTATTTAGTGCTGCCTCGCCACGATCGTAAATGCTGCCCGTACCGACACTTGCGGCACCATTAGCCTGGCCATCGTCAGACATGGGAGGCTCATATGTATCTTCTTCTTCGCGAAGCTGAGGGTGGGGAACAAGCTTGGGGAAGCACTCGGCGCAGCGGCACAACTGACCATGGAAATCATCCAAGCCAAAAAGAGAGAATGATTCCATTGGAGTGGACTTGGGAAGTTCGGTGTGCTTGGGGGCGGAGGGCTTTGTAGGGGACTCGTTTTCTTCGTCAGTAGGGTCCTCTTCCTTCATGACCTTGAATAGCTGTTCCTCGACAGGAGCTTGTTTTTCTTCTTCTTCCTCTTCTTCTTCTTTAGATCGCTTAGTAATAGGCTCTCCTTCGGCGGGCTCCTCGTCATCTGCCTTGCGCTTTTTTGATTGTTTGGTCTTCTCCTGATCCTTGGGTACAGTCTCCCTAGGCTCAGTGGCTGGCACAGGGAGGTCATCGGCCACATTGGAGCCCTTCTTGAGTCCACCTTCCCGGAAAACTGGCGGCAAGAACCCAGGAGTGCCCGCATAGGGCTTGATCCAGGGGTTAGAGTCGACGCATTTGAAGCAGATCAGATGGTCGAAATCATCCTCAGCGGGAAACCCAGGTGGGAGCAGATCTTCTTCGTCCTCGGCTGGGGCGTCATTGGTAGCATCACCGCCGCCGAGTCCATTGGCGTTGGGGGCGGCGGTGTTCCAATCACGCGACAAGCCGATGAGACACTCCGGGTGCCACCAGTCCTCGCCACATCCTCCTGTCTCGACAGTGCCAAGCCCCAGACACTGGTACATTGTCCCCTTTTCTGAATATGCATCGTACTGTTCGCCACAGCCACAGAACCTATTGCGAAAGTTATGGTTGTATGCATTGCTTGCTGCAGCCTCTTGGGAATGGACGCCCTTCTTTCCGGTTGCGGGATCTTCGCGGAGTGTGCAACATGACGATGGTGGTAAACGGGTGGTTCCACAGTCGCAGACAAAGTTACGTTTGTTGAAGAGTTCGACTAGTGTATGCTCGCCGTGACAAGAGATCGAGCACGAGTAACAGACGCCAGCGGCAGTATAGGACTCGGTGGAGTCGGCAGGTGGGGGGTTACATGTGAGACAGGCAAAGAGGACCTGTCGCAACGGTCCAAGGTCGTATGTGCAAGAGTCGAAAGCCTAAAGTTAATAGGTCAGCTGTGGAAAAAGTCGCGCGCCACCTGCTTTGTCGAGGCACTCACATAAGGAAGAGCCTCGCGCGCATCTGCCTCCAGTTGGAGCTGGGACTCAATAAACCTAAATTCAGTTAGAATGAACAATTTGCTAATGTGGAGGAGAGTATTAGGGAAAAGCGTCATACTCTTTCGCGGTCTGGGAATTCTGCGAGCCCAAGCTCTCACTACGAGTATCCTCGGTGAGCTGAGCAACGACCGAGTGTAGGGCCTCCATTGCTATGGGCTTTGTCTGCGTCCTTGTCGTGGAAATTGGCAAAGCGCAAGAGTCACAAGTGTCAAGGTGATGTGTTGGAAACGACGCGACGTGATGGAGTCGCGACATAACTTAAAGTTTCTGCCGGCAGATTCCAACAACAGCAGGGCGGTCTCTATACGTGCATCTCAACATTTCCAACCTTCTCACGACTACAGGAGGCACCGAGTGAGTTTATTTAAGTAGTTCCCGTGTCGGCAGCTTACGCCCACTTTTAAGGCGATTGGTGGAGAAGTCTTGAGATTCTCGGAGACGTGATCTTATTGTGAGTTCGTTGGTCGTTGAGAGTACATCAATATGACTTTGATTTAGGCCATAAAACCGTGAAGTCGCAACAGTTGATTGATTTATAGAAATTTCACATCCAACTTCAGCATTCATATTATCCAGGTCGATACACGGAGGAGTACATTTCCCTACATTTGGCAGGTCTGTCTCGGGCGTAGATTCAAGCATTTATAGGGCACCGGCAACCCCCGGGCTCATGATCCGAGGATCTCAACTTCAGGCTATCTCGCGATAGTATTCAGATCCCTAGCTAGATTACTCCGTATAAAGCGATGAACTCCCAGTATGGTCATCAAACAGACAGCAGGAGGAACCGCCAGGGAATATTTCATGGAGTACCTGGGAACGGAGTACTCGGCCATATATCCGCCGAATACGTCTTGGAGCTGAGCCCATGTTTTGAATGTAGAAATTATGCCAAGAAGCTTGCACGCATTTCCGTGTAGATCAAGGCCAAAATGAGGTGGATATCCGCCTGTTCCACCGCCCCACCCTGGTGATAAGGGGTAGACGTTTGACTTAGATCCTAGTACACGCATCAGTACCTTCTAGCCTTAGGTATACTGTATATTATTGGATTTTGAGATAGATATTAACCCATTGTATGTCCCTGTTAGTCCGATATTGCTTGTTTCAAGGACATTACGCCTTAATACATAGCTCTAGTCCAACCCAAGGCGCATCCTGTAGGAGAGCATTTCAGATTCACTTGAGGACAAAAATGCGAATGTGTTGAATGGTTAAAGGAGCTACTTGGTGAGAACTATATAGACTGGACCCTTAATTTGTCTTCTATGTATGCTATCAGACCCAATATATATGTGTATGTATGTATGTATGTATGATTCGCTAACTATATTCTAGAGACTGAAAAGCTCGGATTGCCCCAAGAAGCCGGAGTGAACTGAAATTAAACCCCACGAGCTTGAAATCGAGCCGCACTTTATATAGGATATGACAATCTAGCCCCAGGTATATTGCTACATATATATCCCAAAAGTTATACACGGAAAATTCGTTTTCACAAATTGAGGTTTCGCCATTTTTTGCCGTCTACCTATAAAGCTGACAAGGCATTTAAACCGTTGTACCTTGGCCATCCCACCTCACTCGTCTGCTGCAGACTGAGCAGTTTGCTGTTCGCTATAGGGTATAAATACCCTGTTTCCCATATATTGAATTCCAGAGACTTTCTACCTTCTTTATATCTCCCCCCATAGACTCAAGATAGACAAACCCTATATATGAGAAGACTACTGAAGAGACCTCCGAAAAAACCACCGAAAATACATCACAGGGTCGCATAAGCGCTCGACTCTTCTTGTACACACACAAATAGAAAAGCAAATTGCTTATAGAAATTGGGATTGATCTATCAGGGTGTGTTGATGATACACCTAGTCAGTGTCATTTTACCTTTGCATTTTTTACTAGACCTCCAATAAAGTTTCAATAACAATCTGATTGCAGTCCCTATCGCACTTAATCCATTCTCGTGCTCACAATCTTAGCATTGATTCTACGGGCTACCGGGAGAAACCAAAGGAGATTTTGCTTCCATGTTTTCAGAAGTTGGGTAAATCACATACTATTGTTCACCCACCTCTCGAATCCGTGATGGAACCACAGAATTTTGCTCTTCACCACACCTAGATAGCTGTGAAATAGTCCGGCAGTTGCGGACGTTATGTTCAGCAATGGTCAAATATCTTTCCTCCGTTGAGCTCCAATCCCAGTGTTTCATATCTCGAGCTGCTTCTTCCACCCTTTTCTGAAAATCTTCCTCGCTCTCGTCGTCTTCAACGTTGCCATCCTTAGTATATAGGGGTGTACCATGCAAAACATAAAAGGATATGAAACCCAGAAGATCATCGTGCGCGTGATATCTGCTGCTGTCACCAACAGGATGGCTAAGAAGATGGCGTATTAATGACAGCACGTAAAGCCGAAGCTTGGGTGTCAATACTCAGCGTGAGGTCAAATGTAGATGTGACTTCGATGGTGTCTTGGAGAGTCAGACCGATAAACGACAATCGGTAGAGAAAGAGAAATATTCGTTCTGGGCCAGTTGGATTTAGACTATGAATAGATTCTGCTCGCTTCCATTGTCCATATCTCTGGGTGACCTTTCCGGATGGTGGAACAAGGGAATGCCACAGTCTGATAAGATCTGAGATGATGGTTCATCAGGCACCGCCCATTCAACAAGCTAGGATCAGGAAGTCAGCAGAGTCGCACAACCAAATTGTTGAATGAGATATTTCATATCTTACTACAAACATTAAACTTGGGATTCACTTCGCAAGACGGCCTTGATGAGAGTCGTGTGTGATGTATACCTAGGATACTTAATCTGTAGAAAATGATTGTGTTGAGGAGTCGTACTTATCACAAACTTTCACCCCCAACGATCGACTGGCCAAGTGGTTAAGGCGTCTGTCTTACATTAGATATGTTGGAGTTTCACAGAAGGTCGCAGGTTCGATCCCTGCGTCGATCATTGATTTTTTTGAGATTTCTATTTTTGTAATAGTAACAAGGGAAAGTAAGCAAGTAGACGGAGGGATATATTTTTATTGTTTGTTATTCTTTATTGTCTGTATATCCATAGCCTAAATTGTGATTAAAAAGAAACTAGGAAGGTGTGTGCGAATATAGGAAATCGTAGAAGGCCCACCTTCCCAATTGGGGTTTAATTGAAACGCGTCGCGTCCAACACGCGACTTGCTGCACAGCTAGACTTTGCCGCCCCTTCTCCTTCCCTTCATTCTATCAACCACGCTACCACACATTCAAGGAAAAACCCCGAAACATACACACTCCTTATCCATATTCATAATTTCCTGACAATTGCACGTTTTTTTCTTCTTTGAAATTTGCCAGTTGAAACACCCACACAATGGAGTGAGTATTCCTCCTGAATTTTCTGCGCATCAAAAACTAATGCACTACAGTCCGCTCCGAGCCAGCGACTCGGCCGCAAACCGTGGCCCGAGGGCCAATGCTCGTAAGAGAGATAGAGAGGATGACATGTCCTCCCCAGCGCCATTGCCTCCTTCCAGTCGTATGTTTGGTCATTTGCCCGAGCTGCCCCAATTTGAGACTAACAATGTTCATGTGTAGCCACCGCTTTGGGATCATCCCCTCCCCCGATCCCATTTGACATGGGAGATGAAGATGAGGATGAGGATAGAGGCCTGGTGCAAGATATTGATGATATTGATGAATTGGCTGAAGATGAGGATGGCATTGACCTCTTCGGTGACAACTTTGAGCGGGATTATCGCGATGCAGCGCAAGATCGCTATGAAAATGAAGGATACATCGACGATGATGAGGACCATGATGAAATCGACGCTGCAACTCGCCGGCAGCTGGATGCTCGCCTGAACCAGAGAGATCGTGAACTGGCACGTCGGCGCCGCATGCCTGCCGCCTTTTTACAAGATGATGACGATATGGAACTGGACCTGTCGCGTCAACCCCGGAGACGCAGACACCATTATGATGAAGACCGTGAAGATATCGACATGGCCGACGAGGGCATGGAAGAGCTGTCATTGGAGGAACTGGCGGATGTGAAGGCAGCCAACATTACGGACTGGGTGACTCAGCCCCAGGTTCTTCGCTCCATTTACCGTGAATTCAAGGCCTTCCTGACAGAGTTCATCGACCCCACCGGCCAGTCTGTTTACGGTAACCGAATCAAGACACTGGGTGAGGTGAACTCCGCTTCGCTCGAGGTGTCTTACGCCCACCTAAGTGAGACCAAGGCAGCTCTGTCGTACTTCCTTGCCAACGAGCCCACTGAAGTCCTGAAGGTATTTGATCAGGTTGCACTCGACGTTACTCTATTCCACTACCCACAGTATCACGATATTCACAACGAGATCCACGTCCGCATCACTGATGTGCCGATCATTTACACCCTGCGCCAGCTGCGCCAGTCGCATCTCAACTGCTTGATCCGTGTCAGTGGTGTCGTCACCCGTCGAACTGGTGTTTTCCCCCAGTTGAAGTACGTCATGTTCCTCTGCCAGAAGTGTGGTATCACATTGGGTCCGTTCCAGCAGGAAGCTAGTGCGGAGGTGAAGATCTCGTTCTGCCAGAACTGCCAGTCGCGTGGTCCGTTCACTGTCAATTCTGAAAAGACTGTTTACCGCAACTACCAGAAGTTGACTTTGCAGGAGTCGCCCGGCTCGGTTCCCGCAGGTCGTCTACCGCGTCAGCGTGAGGTCGTTTTGCTTGCCGATCTGATCGACAGTGCCAAACCCGGTGATGAGATTGAGATCACTGGTGTCTATCGAAACAGCTACGATGCTCAACTGAACAACAAAAACGGCTTCCCAGTTTTCGCCACTGTAATTGAGGCCAACCATGTGGTCAAGGCACACGACCAGCTGGCTGGTTTCAACTTGACAGAAGAGGATGAGCGCGAAATCCGCGCTCTCTCCCGCGATCCCGATATTGTGGACAAGATTGTACGCTCTATGGCGCCTAGTATTTACGGCCACCAGGACGTCAAGACTGCTGTTGCGCTTTCGCTATTTGGTGGTGTTAGCAAGCAGGCGCAGGGCAAGATGAACATTCGTGGTGACATCAATGTTCTTCTTCTTGGTGACCCCGGTACCGCCAAGTCTCAGGTGCTCAAGTTCGTTGAGAAGACAGCCCACCGCGCCGTGTTTGCCACTGGTCAGGGTGCTAGCGCCGTCGGTCTCACGGCCAGTGTTCGCCGTGATCCTCTCACCAGCGAATGGACGTTGGAAGGTGGTGCGCTTGTGTTGGCTGATCGGGGAGTTTGTCTTATCGATGAGTTCGACAAAATGAACGACCAGGATCGGACATCTATTCACGAAGCCATGGAACAGCAAACCATTTCCATCTCCAAGGCGGGTATTGTGACAACATTGCAGGCTCGCTGTGCTGTTGTGTCCGCCGCTAACCCCAAAGGTGGTCGGTACAACAGCTCGATTCCCTTCTCGGAGAATGTCGACTTGACGGACCCTATCTTGTCTCGTTTCGATATTCTCTGTGTGGTGCGTGATCTGGTTGACCCTGCCGAAGATGAACGTTTGGCCAATTTTGTGATTGAGTCGCACCACCGCTCCAACCCGGCCCGTCCCCTCCGGAACGAGAAGGGCGACTTGGTTGATACCGACGGCAATCTCATTGACAACGAGGGTTACCGCATCAACAGAGATGGTCAGAGACTGCCTCCATCACAGGAGGAGATCGCCAGACGCGCAGCAGAGAAACAAAGAGTCGAAGAGGAGAAAGAGGGCGAGATCCCACAGGAGCTCCTCCGAAAGTATATTATGTATGCCCGAGAGCGTTGCCACCCCAAGCTTTATCAGATCGACCAGGACAAGGTTGCCCGTCTCTTCGCAGACATGCGCCGCGAGTCCCTTGCTACTGGAGCGTACCCCATCACAGTAAGTATATCTCTCCAAATTTCCATTGACAATTTCCTTACCCTGAATTTCTAGGTTCGTCACCTTGAAGCTATTATGCGTATTGCCGAATCTTTCTGCAAGATGCGCCTCTCCGAGTACTGCTCCTCGCTAGATATTGACCGTGCGATCGCCGTTACTGTGGATTCGTTCATCGGCAGCCAAAAAGTCAGCTGCAAGAAGGCACTCTCGCGTGCATTTGCCAAGTATGTTCCTTTCAATCCTTGAACTTAGTGGAATCTTGTACTAACATCTACCTCTCAGATATACACTCTCCAGACCCAAGCCCCAATCCAAGCGACGTGCAGGTATCCCCGTCTCAAACCCTCACCTTCCACGGGCTCAGTCCACCGCGCATTGAACAGCTTTCTAAAAGGAGGGCTCGGGGTGCCCCGATTGTTTGGTTTCTTTTGTGTCTTATACCATCTTGTTTGCATTTTCTTCGTGTGGCGTTTATGATAGGGGTTTCTTGAATTGGGCCACGATACGGTAATGAATGGAAAACCAAATATCTCAATGTTCGAGTTAATAACTTGTAAGGTAGCGCATGTGCAGGCTGCATTATCTAACACCAGCTTCCGTAGTACCTCGAAAGCCACACTGGGGTCGAACTAGCTTATCCTAGGATGTGGCATTGTAGGTAGGTTATATGATAACTCTTCTATATTAATAGACCTGCAGATACGTGACTAGAATATCAAATACGTCTGGTATATATTATATGATATCTAACTTATAAATAAAACCGGTACTAAGCAGTGTGGGACATGACAGTACAAGATGGTGTTCCGATACCAGTCAGGGTCAGTCAGATGCATAGGGGTTGAACGAACATGTCTGGTTTACAACGAATCTTAGAATATAGTTGCTTCAAGTTGTTTTGTATACAAAGTTCGTATGTTTTGTTCAGGTGTGAGATTTCCAAGCCGAGGAATTTTCGGTATCTGCCGAGTTCTCCGCATTACTAAATGCCGGTTCGATGGCTCTGAAGAGACACATTCGGCATTCAAATAGTATCATCCTTTGGATTGGTGGTGTTTCAACCCGTGAACCTTCTGTATCGGGGATTGTCTTCAGGGGAACTGGAGGTGTGGTCTTCCTTGACTTGACAGGAATCTCATATAGTGTGGGATCTGAAGATTGAAAGCTGGATATATCATGTTGTGTACACTGGACATTCCAATAGATGACATCAATATGGAATGCCAACGTGCCAACGTCATTCCAACTGGCTATTTTTGGTAATTTCAGACTCGAGGAATCTTAGAATTTCAGAATCATAGGATGTCTCTTGTGTGCCTGTACATATCAAGTTAACTGTCAGAACGTGCCAAAGTGGAACCTCGTGGTTTGAGCCCCTGAGACTATATTAAGCACAGTCTGGGGATTCTTTAGAAAGAAAGAAAAAAGAGTAAAGAATAGGAATAGCTGCATAGCATAGCACATGTTCAAAAACAAAAATAAGAAAGATCGACAATAAAAGAAGAATATCCCTAAGGAGACGATCACTGGACATTTTACGTATGCTCGCCTCTCCCGTGTTCCCCTTGCCCCCCCCCCTCCTTTCTTCTAAACTTCTTTTCTTTTTTTCTTCTCCCTTTCTCTTTTTATATCAAAATCTTGGGAAAGATTGATAGCTTACATTTCCTTACCCCTGATTATCACTGTTTCAGCAATACCTCCTGCCACTCTCTTCCGCATTCGTGCGACACCCAACGACATCTCATTGAACGCAAACGGCCTCTCCACCCACACCTTGTTTCAGAGGTGAATTATCCATCACAATGAATGCCACTCCAGCGCTTAGGTATACGCCTGGCGTATCGCTGGCCCCGCAAGGTACGTAACCTGAAGCACCTCTGATGGATCTCATATGTTACCAATAGTTTGAACCCCCCCCCCTAAATCCTTAAAAATGACACCTTCCCTTGTCTTTCTGGCCCAAAATATACATTTCTCAGACCCGTGGCTGATTCCAAACATCTTTGCGATCAACAGAACACCAAGCCTCTCCAACAGCTGCCAGTTTTGGCTCCAATAATCCCTTCCGAAACCGCGCTCTTTCGCCCTCAGTTGCTGGATCTGTTTCATCAAACCGCCCAGAACGCCCGCGCTCAACAAATCCATTCTTAGACGACACTGAGGCGTTGTCTCCGCAGTCTGCCCCTGGAATGTCGACCGGCGCCAGTATGATCTCTCCGATTGAGAAGACCGATATTTCGAGCAGTACTCGGGAACTCTTTGTATGTCTATGGTGGAGCATACGTGTTCAAATCAGTCTAACCTCTTAACAGGAGTCTCTCTCCCTCAAGCCTGCTCCCCAGTCAAATCGTCCTCAGCCCGCATCTGATGCCGCTCAACGCACTTCCTCGAACCACAACAGACCCTCAAGGGAGCGCTCAGAGCGCCCACCAGGACGATCGGCGCCGAAAATGAAAGATCCACTCGACATATTCGCTGATCCCCCTACTTTGTCTCAAACCGCCAAGGACAAGGCGCCCCGTCGTCCCCGACGGAACTCGGAGTCTTCGGTAATGGACCGAAGCTCGAAGTTGTTAGATCTTGATGACGACGAAAAGCGCCGACGCGAACGGCGTCGCGAGCGCGAGGGTCGTAGCAAAGATGGCAAATCGCGGTCGGGCCGCAAAGATCGACGACTTGATATCATTGATAAGTTGGATGTGACGAGTATCTACGGGACTGGAAGTAAGTCTTTCGGCTTCTTTTTCCCCACTCTCTTTTACGAGTATACGACTCATATGCTAATTATTGTAATAGTGTTCCACCACGATGGTCCGTTCGATGCCTGCAACCCTCATCGCAATCGCCGCGGTGTGCGTACCGCGCCAATGCAAGCCTTCCCCAAAGGTTCCACCAACATGGCTCTGGGTGGCACAGGCCCTAACAACTCTAACATCGATCTCAACCTTTTCCATGGGAGGATGGAGGAGGGTCACAATGATTTCTCCACCGCTGCTCGCCGCAATCCTGAAACGGCCGTCATTGATCCAACTGCTCGAGTTGACCCGATCCATGGACCGCAGAGTATGGGATTGGGAACCAGCACTTTCCTCGATGGAGCCCCGGCTAGTCGGTCTGCCATGGCACGCCGCCAGAGCGAGAATGAAGGCACTCCAGCAGCGAATGGTGGTGGCCTTGCGCGAAAGAAGAGTTTGGCTCAGCGACTACGTGGACGAGCTGCGGGACCTGGCCGCATCAATTCTCCAACTGATAACTTCCCCCCACCTCCGCCACAGGTGAACTCCAGTCATTCTACATCCGCCCGGAGCAACGAAAGAAACCCCTACTTCCAAGAAGAAGATGAATATGAGGAAGAGTGGGACAAGAAGGGGTCGAGTATCGAAGCTCGTATTGGAGGCGGCCGACTTCGATCGTCTAGCAGTCCCAAGCAAACTACTGGATTGGAGCGCAAGACCACCAACGACCGACCCTATGAAGAGTCAAAGCTTAACCCTGGCGGTGGATTCTTGAACCGGATGAAGAGTCTGCGCAAACCGAAGCCGGAAAGACGTACTAGCGATTGAATCACCTAGCAATCACGCGTTGAGTCTGCCCTGGAAATATATCGATGTAGCGAGCGGGCCTTTCTCATTCGGATGCACCTCCGGGATGTGCCAATCCCATGATTTCCCCTATCATCTCATCATCTAACTCCTCAATGAGGAGGGATGATTCCACACGTTAATACCCAGCATCGAGCACCGACGAACACACGGTGCTCAACATGGCGTTCATATATTTCGGAATAGAATGCTTCAAAGTGCCTCTGATTCCAGACTGCCATGAAACACAATGCCCTGGTTTTAAAACATTAAGACCATTGCTATGATTCGGAGTTTTTCAAGGTTTGTTCTCTTCTTGTATCTCAGTTCAGCCTTGCTTTCATGAAACGTGTATTTTTTTTCACCGATTCCTGTCCCCCATACCAGTAGCTTTGAATAGGATATGATAATTGAAGTGGTTGGCTCTAACACTGTTTACTCCTCCCTGGTCTATCTGTTGAGTGGATATCCATGGATGACATTTTATGATTACGCCACGCGCTTATTGTGGGATCTATAAGTTTCTGATATCCGTCATGCGTTATTTCATCACCTTGTGACCGGTGAACGAGAATTTTACATATGGCGTAGTCATTGGAATCGATGACCGTGTTCTTATTATTGGATTTTATAGTCTCATGACAATCAAAGACATAAATATGAAGTATCCTTCTACGCACTGACCGTCAAGCTAAGCGCCGCGCATATGAGTTTCGTGCGATATAGCTTTTGTCCCTTTTGATTCCCCCGGAGGACAATATGTTCGTCTCTGTAGATGGCATCTGCAACTATGCATCATTGTTATTGTTCTACTTGGCGTCCACGACCATTAAAACAGGTAACAATTGTAGCTGTGGGTTGGTATGTATATGCAAATATACATATTGTTTGCGATCAGTGAGGATTCTCGAGATGTCTAAAAAGTAACTATTTCCGTGAAAACTGTCTCTATCACCTCCAAGTCTATCCATCATTAAGCTCTCCATCTCTCCAAAGTTGCAGGCGGAAGTTATCATCATGGGCGAATCTTCGAAGCCCTTGAGCTACAATGTATACACTCTACATACCGGGTCCAAGTTCACGTTCAACCGCCTCCGCTCAGCTCTCTTCGTCGAGGAGGGCGTTACCGAACAGGGAGATACCATCAACAGCCACCATTCCTTTCAAATTAACGAAACCATGTCGGGATATCGCCGCGAGTTTCGAAAAGTGACTTACTCGACTACCGAGTCGAGCTTCAAAGGGACCCATTTGGGATTCATAGGCACCATGCCTGTCGAATAATATCCCGGGGAGTCATTGGACAAAATTTCTGAGCAGGTCAACGGGAGCAAAATGGTCAAAATCTCTAAGCTACAGAGCCAGGGACGAATGACGGCGGCTACATCTCGTGAGAGAAAAAAAAAGAGGGACGTAAGATTGCAAACTTGATTTGCCTCCAGGCCCAGGAAATGTTGGCAAAGGCAACCCCCCGGATCTTCACCCCCAAAAGTTAATGTGCAATGATATAGTGAGTTGGGTTGGTTGAACTAGTACCGGTGGCTCTGTTATTTTGTTGTGTATACTGCGTTGTTGAATCTATTGGTATTGATAAGTTTACATGTTGGATTCTGTAGATAGAGTAATATTGAAATCTTGATATTGGCCTGGGAGACTGAAACATATCTCAAACAATGTAGAGGCGCTTTGAAAAAGGAAACAGAAACAGAAACAATAATAGAACGAGTGACAAATGGTATTTAAGAGCGAACGTTCGCTGTGTGAATCTGCCTCCATATCATCTCTAAGTCTACTTACCATCGAGCTCTCCTTCTGTCTACAAAGGAATACCTCGAAAGCATCTTCATACCATGAATATCACCATGAATACCGGGGAGATTACCACCAGCATGGGTAAACTCGCCTT
This sequence comes from Penicillium cf. griseofulvum, assembly GCA_028974015.1. NCBI lineage: Eukaryota > Fungi > Ascomycota > Eurotiomycetes > Eurotiales > Aspergillaceae > Penicillium > Penicillium cf. griseofulvum. The sequence goes on from JAPQKP010000001.1 coordinate 3,985,334, forward strand.
GACTAATACCAAATACCCGGTCTACCTCGTCAAACGAGAAATCACCTCTCACCCCGAAGGCGGTTCAGCCATTTTTGTCAGAACCAGTGAGAGTGCCGGCAACATTCACTTCATTGAATCTGAGGGTGCTCGCCATGTGGCTGTCCAGGCTCATGAAATAGGAGAAATTCTAATGCCAATAGGCACTACCTTTGCTCAGGAGTATCATGGTTGGGATGAGGTGCTGGTGCAGCTGCATTTTTTGTTAGCCAAGGAGCCTGATCAGCAGGATATGTTGACTCTTTTGGCTTCGCCCCTGAAGGTCTCTCAGTGGACACAGCTGGCTAGGCTCACGTTAAAGAGCGCTGGGCTTTTGGAGGAAGTTGAAGCTGCCGCTGCGCTTTGGGAGAAAGTTGAAGCTGACGCTGGGCTTCTGGAAAAGCTTGAAGCTCCTCAAATCACGTTTAATGTTGAAGTTGAGATGGTACAGGGATGAAGATGGGGGGAAGAAAGTTATATAGATGGAGTACGGATCCACGGCAGAGTTCAGTTGGATATGGATGTTTTTATCAGAGATGAGGTATTGCATATCGGGGTATTAGACTTTGAAATTGAGATTTACTTCAGCTTAGAAATATGAAATATGTATTTCCATTGCTTCGACGTTTGCAATTAACCTCACTGGACGCTGTCGTCCACCGTACAACCTCACCTTTGAAGCTCCCCTTCTGTCATTTCGACACTTCTCTACACCACCATGGAGGATCGACCAACCCTGACCAATCCGCGCTTTACTCTCGAACTTGAATTCGTATCATCTCTCGCCAACCCGTACTATCTGTCACACTTGGCAGTCACATATCCCAATCTTCTGGGTATCTCTCGTGCCGATGATGACGATGATTCCACCTCGCCAGATGCCCAGGCATTTGCAGCCTACCTAGCCTACCTCTACTCCTACTGGAAGACACCAGAGTACTCTCAGTTCCTCACCCACCCGGGCCCCACACTACGAGCGCTTCGACTGCTCCAGGAGGAAACGTTCCGCCGTGACATTATTCTACCCCAAGTCATTGAAGGTCTGGCAGGGGTCAGTGTCCCTGAAACAGTTCAGACTGAGACCGAGACATCAGATGAAAAGCAGGACGGTCAAAATGGAAAGACATGATGAGCCTTAAATTCAGAACCTTCAGAACCTATGTTCGATGCGACCGAGATGTGTGGGCTTTCCTGCAAAACATACAAACACACCGCCCCCCAGCAGATCCAAGTTGTACATTGTACATGGGATTTACACTGGGGTGATTTCAATGCCACCAAACCTGGCTTTTGACAAAGTCAGTCTGTTTTGAGCGTGACTCTCGTGATCTACTGTTTCCCATCTTTCAAGAAAGTATGGAGTTACTAGCGAACAAGGGTATAACCTCGGGAAATCGGTTTCTAACACGATTCTGTTCATACTATGAGACACGGAATGCCCATCTGAATGATCTAGCAGACTTCCAAGGGTTAAGGGAAAAGAATAAGGGAGTAGGAAGTTAGATAGTACAAGAATACATTTCTATTTCGCACTTCTGTTAGTGACGGCTATGGTGTAAATGTTATATAGTAACATCTGTTTATAGAGATAGATGGAAAACCTGATGCCTGTCACCTGTGACCGAGGGAGGCTGAGGAGGGGAAAGGACCAAGCGTTGGGGTATTCAAATGTTATATACTTAACTAAATACATGTTTGGATCATTTTGTAGTCATAGTCTGTGGCAATTACTACAATATTATCTGTAATATTGAGAAAGTACAGAGTTACTCTGTATAAGATATAAGCCCTAATAGACAGGTATGGTGTCAATAGGTAGACCAGAATAAGCCCGAAAATCCCGCCCAAACTTGTTTTTGTTTTTTTTTCTCCCCTTTCTCTCAACTTCCAGTTCTCACTCTTTTTTTTAAAAAAAGGTTCTGTTCTTCGACTCTTTACAAGCCCTGACCCGGATCCCGTACGCGTTCTTCTCTACGTTGCGGATCGGCCCCATCTCTCCCATGGCCCTTAACTAGTCGCCCCTCCCGACTTGTCTCTCTACCTCCATCGCGCTCTTTCGTGGACACCCCATCGGAATTGCATGTGACATTACATTTCCAATGGAATCCGTTCGCCAGTCTTGTCGGCCAAAGCACCAGGTCTTGACCTTAAAATGTTACCCTAAATACCAGAAGGGGGTGTCGGAGGTCCGGCCGAATCCCAGCGAACTCTCATACCTGCTGTACTATACGAGCACGCGCCGCAGCAAGCTGACCAAGGTTGGCGGTTTCTTGGAAAAGAGAGTTGCCCGGGATGTCTGGAGACGCAGAATAGGGTGAGCGCAGATTTGTTCGCCCGAATTATGCGGACTCGAGATAACATGGCTGACTGGTCTTATTGCTTAGAAATGTTCAGGTAGCCCTGCACATCCTGGCTGCGCTCATCGAAAAAGTTCCTCGCGACCTTCCCATCTACGCCCGATCTGTCATGACAATAATCGATACGGTTTTGCGATCCAATGACATAAATATGGTAGAGGAATCCATTGTGGCCTTCGAAATGTTCTGCCGGCATCAGGACATTGCGGCTATCGCCGCTGACCAGGGCCTCGCATATCAATACCGAGAAGTTGTGCGAACCTACTCTAGCTTTGCCGACCCGGATTTCACATCCAACTCGAACGCAAATTTCAGCCCCCAGGTGGCCATCCGATGGAGAAATGCGGGACTGCGAGCCATTAGAAGCGTGGTCAGCTCAGAGACCTTGGCCGCCGACGGAGGAACATCACTGAAGCTCTGTTTGCCGGTGATCCTGAAGAACCTCTATTCTGACGATGAGGACCTTCTTCCGACTCTAAAGGCCAAGCTAACTGAATCGGACCCGAATGAACGCGAGGTGCCCAAACCCCGCCGAATGAGTGTCAACACAGTGCACACAGTGGACACGGCAGAGGGAGACCCTGAGCTGGCAGCACAGTCAGCCGCTGAGGCGGATCGAAAGGCCGAAATGGATGCTCGGCTTTTGGCCCTGCGCTGTCTCGAGCAAACCATCGTTTCGGGGAGTAACCGGGGCCAGATTCGTGTTACAGTGACGATCATTCTACAGTTCATCTCAAGCAAGGGCTTCCCACAGAGCGAAAAGCGTGTCCAGATTATCGAGGGCAAAGGTGGCAACTGGGTAACATCTCTGATCGAACTCATTGCGAACTGGTGTCCGGTGCAAGTTCGTTTTATCATCTTGATCACAGCTATGGAGATTCTCCACGATACAAGCCCCAAGGAGGATGCTTTAGAGGCATCATTTACCGTTCTCTCTGTGGTGGATTGGCTTCTCAGATCTTCTGTGAACATGATTGGACTCAGTGTCATGGATATCCTCTTTGGACTCATGCACTACGCTTCTGATATACTCTCACCACCAGAGCGTACTGGTTCTGCGGAATCAGAGAAGAAATCAAATCAACAATCTGAAACCGTGGTTCCAATCTCCCCCCGACGACAGGATCTTCTTACGCTACTAGAGCAGTGTATTGGAGATCTCGCAACGCACATCTACTACGGAGACCAAGTCGCAGACATGATGCGGGCTATTCTCAGGCGTTTCAAGCCTAGTTTTCACCATGAGAGTTCCGCACCATCCCCATTGGCAACCGTTCACGAAACCGGATTGATACCTGCGGACTCGACAAATTCCGGATCTGAGACAAACGGAGAGAAAACAAACGCAGAAAGCTTCTCGCACGCTGCCGTTAAACTGACTGCTCTCCGAGCCGTCAAGGCTATCTTGGTTGTAGCCAATTCAAGGACGCCAGAAACCATGTCTGGCGCGGAATTTAGACATCCAGTCGGAATGCATGTATGGGAAGGGACCCACGTACTTCTTCGTGATGTGGATCGTGATGTTCGCTATGCCTATGCCGATGCATTACTATCATGGTTGCAAACTGAGACCAATGTAAACGACCTTAAGGTGCGATTAGATTCACCCAAGTACATCAAGACAACCTCCAAGAAAGACCCCGAACAGACGGATAGGTCGACTCGACGAGGTACCTCGGCCCCTGGCAGCCAGAGGGACAAAGTGGCGTCGGTGGCACAGTCGAACTTCCTCCGCCTTCTGCACCTGGCTATCTACGATGCTGCACTCGAGCTAGCTGGCGAGGATTCCGAGATTCTCCTGCTGCATCTACTTCTTGCAAATCTGGTCGAGAATCTCGGGGTGAATGCCGCCCAATTCGGTGTTCCCATGGTCCTCAAATTGCAAGACGACTTGTTTACATCTATAGATCTGAGTTCCTTCGCAGCTCGCGTTAATATCGGAAGCTTGGTACACGGATATCTTCTTGCGCTGTCTGAGCATTTCGATATGCAGTCTTCCCCCGTGGGTCTGGAGATAAGCAATGAGATTCAAGACCGACAGGGCAAAGGATATTGGCTTTCCAAAATCCGCCTGCCCCCAATCGACCTTTACACCATTGTTTTTGACAGCGAGAAGACCTCTGGCAATGTTTCCCCCACGCCACCTCCATTGACACCCTTCCGTAATGTCGAAGGACTTGTTTATATGATTGACGAGTCTTACCGCAAATCGATACCTTCTCCTCCACGAAGTCCCTCGACCACTTCCCCAGCACGAGGATTCACATTCCCGGTCCTCGGGCACTCCACCGCAGCAGCGAAATCCCAGGTTGAGGGCGGCCTCCCATCCACTGTGAAAGAACAGATGTTGTCTCCGTGGTCTCGCGAGGCATGTTTGGCAGCCGTCGACAAGGAAAGCACCGTAACATCATCGATCAATGGCTCTCGGGCTACGGGAAATGCTCGCAACAACCAAACCAACGGGGCTACAAATGGCTCACCCGCCGGCTCCCAATATCACTACCGCATGAGCATTCCGGAGATATCAGGCTCGTCATCTCATGGTTCGAGTAGAGGCTCGCCTGTTCGTGTCAATGAGCTTCGACGCGTGCTTTCGGTCACTAACGACTCCTATGAACGACGCCTCAGTCCATTGCGTGGACGACTTGACGGATCGAATGCCAGTACCATTTCTTCTGGGAGCGAAAGCATGATCAGTGGTAACTTCTCTGTTTCCGAGATAGATGGAGATGCTGCCTCGATCCAACCAGAGAGCCAACAAGCACCCGGTGAAAGTGGAACAGAGACACCCCGCGCTTCGGCCGCGGCATCTGTCGTATTAGGGGATAACTCCCCAGCCGACGAATCTCCGAATGCACAATTCACGAATCGTGTTGATTTGGACGCAGAAATCCCTCCCGTCCCACCGATCCCAGTTGGATTGTCGATCCCAGGTGGTTTCCCGAACGACCCACAGCGATCGCTGACCTATGACCGCCCATCCACGGCGCCGGGTCCCTCGCTACTGTCATTGGTGGGAGACAGGGCTGAAGCTAGTGCCTCAAGCAACAAGCCTCTAAATCGTAACAAGAGCCGGTCCAACCATAGTCTTGCCACAGCTGGAAACCCTGAACCCTTAACCGACTATGAGTCCAATGCCCTGGATGGCAGCTCCCATGATCAACTGAGGAAGCTCCTGGATGGATTCCTCTCGCCCGGGGAGACCACTCTGACGAATGGAAACCGCCCGGCAACTGCCAAACCTGCTTCCAAGACTCCGCTGAGCGGATCTCACAGCAGACGACAGGTCAGTGGAGGCCTTGGTCGGCCACCTTATTGATCTTTTGTTTGGTTTGCGCCTTTTCATCATTCTCCAAACATCTTTGCAGCCATTTAGATTCCCTGGCTCTTCATATGTTTATATAATTTTGTTTCTGTTATAGGTTCTTTTTCTTTCATCCGCCCTGCCTTGCCTTTCATGGATATTGCCTTCGCTCCTGTCGAATGCTGAAACATTGCTGGCTGGTAACCCCCCAACCTGTTCGAGATACACATGTCGTTTCTGATTTGTCGGTTTCCCCCCATTCGGTGTCTATCCTTGTCATCTTTTTCTTTTTTTTCTTCACTTGCATATTTTATTTGAAAGCTCAGGCACTTGCTTTTGTCTGTCAGTACTCATATTTTTTTATTTGTTAGCTTGCGATGGCTAGTCGCAGCGTGGTGTATCTACATAGCTTCAATGTCGGTAGGCATAAAATAGACGGTGCTAGAACGAACATGGAAAGGGACATCGTAGTAGTTTCATACATGTATAACTAACAGCCATATGCGGCATTGGATAGAACTGCGACTTTGATACTAGTATCTAAAAGATGAAGCATATGTAGTAGGGATATCATATGGTAAAGAAAACGCTCAAGAGAAGAGGAAACGATCAAAGCCCGCGCTGCTGTACAACGAGACCAGGAGCCGAAGGACTGGACTCCTCCAACGGAGCAAAATACTGTTCAAAAGCCTTGCGCAGGGTCTTTGCGGACAGATGCATATGCTGTCCAGGGGCAGTATTGAAGTCCAACTTCCCCTGCTCATGAAGCTGCTTCAGCCCCAGCCAATCCTCCTTGTAGATCGGCCTCTCGTGAAGAGGCGTCACCTCGCCAGTAGTGGAATTCACCTCGGAGAAGAAAGCACTCTCCTTAGGAACAGCGACAGTATCCTCCTCAAACATGAACATCGCGAATTTATTCAGCGAGGCTAGGTTCTTCTTGTACGTCTCGTTCTTGACCGCACGCTCGTTGTTGATATCCGCCAGGAAATTGCTGTGCTCGAGGTACAAGTCCAACTCCTCCGGGTCGCGGAAGTACTGCGCCGGCACGACGCGCGACTGCGCAAAGCTCGTCCACCGTCCCGATCGTAATAGTTCCTCAGCCCCTCTACAGAACCAGTTATCGATGGCGCACGACTCAAATGCCGAGATCCCGTTGTGCTGGCTGCCAAATGTGACGAGGTTGTGGACGGGCGGGCTGTTGCACCGCTCGATATACCCGCGTAGGAATTGGCCACCCTGCGAGAAACCCAGCGCGTTGATGGCGGGCGCCGTGCTGAGGATTGGGTCCGAGGCGAGCTGTTCGCAGACTAGGGCGATTTGCTCTGTCACGTTGCCGAAGAAGGTTGCAGAGCGATCTCCACTGCCGTCGTTGGCGAGTCGGATGAGGTGCACGTATGTACCAGGGTTGGTGGATTCTGCTAGTTTGACAACTTGAGTGAGCCCTTCACGTTGGAAGTCATCGCCCAAACCGTGCCAGATCACGAGAGGGAGCTGGGTTCCGCTGGCTGGATCTGTGCTGGATTGCCATGGGAGCGCAACCGAAAGAGCGTTGGTGACCAACGTGGCCAAAAGTGTGATAGAACGCATGACTGAATGATAGAACTGTCAAGTGATCTTCGAGATATCAGGGTCGTTGATAATTGGAGATGAGTTGTGGAGACGGGAATGACGTTGGTTCGGCAGGTACCAATCATGTGATGACCGAATGCGGCAATCTAGATCTATACAAACACAAAATAGAGGCATTATATGATGTACAGAAGCGTGAACAATTATAATATACACCTAAAATAGACCAGGCAGTGGACTTCGCTAGATTGAGGGATCTTAATGGTCTTTATTCATATTAATCCGGCATCTCTCTAGTAGACCCATGATATTATTACATAGGTTATTCTCAAAATGGCATCTTGGCACCAAATTCAGAAATAACAATCAAACAGCGTAGGTGGTGACACCGATTTCCTAGCTGTCAGGATCTCCTCCCCCAGGCCTTGTTCCATAATAGAAGATCCTTCATGGTCAAGTAACATTGACTGTGATGACATGCTGTTCATGACCACCCGTGAGCTGGCATTGGGTTGCGCCACTGGCCGTCCGTTGATCTGAAACTGAATGTCTTCTTCAATGGTGTCAATCACTGAGGAGGAATTTCTGCTTCTTCGTGGCGGTCTGGGCCGCTCAAAAAAAGTAGACCCGTTGTTATTAGCTGCTACCAGCCGTTTTCTGTCCTTGTTATTTAGCTTCCGTCGCTTCCCAAAATGCTCAACTTCCTCCACAGATGTAAATGCAAGGTCGAGTGGGCGTGTAGCAGATACGGTTGCCCAATCAGGTTCTTTAAGCAGTTGGCGCTTGGCCTTGCTCAGGCCACTGCCGTTATGTGAGGACTGACCACCAGTCAAATGTAAGGCCAGTTCTTTTGTAACCCTAGAATAAGCGCAATCATGGGTTAGTACGAGCGCCAACCACATAAATTAGCATGAAGAGAAGCCAAACAATCAACAGTACTTGACTGACTGATTTCCATTTGTCTCCGGCTCCTCATCCTTTTGCCTAGTGCTTGAGCTCTTGGATCCAATATCAGGAAAGTTAGGGAATGGCGAAGGCGGGGGAATGACCGTGCCCTTTTGGAGTCTCGACTTGGCGAAATTTTGTTTCTGAGCTTTGGTCAACAGGCCTGAGCGATTGTGATGACGCTGCAGCTGGCCGCCTGTCCAGTTCATCATGCCAAGGAATGGAGAGTGGGGAGTGGATAAACCTGCCAACATGACAGTGAGGATGTATACATACATGTTTGCTCGAAGAAACAAACAATATAAACAATACAAACCTATATACACGTGATCTCGTCACATACAAAAATCTTTTTCTTTTTCTCTTCCTTTTCTCCGTCAATCATATCCCTGACTGCCACACCCTCGAATATGACTTGTGTTTCATGACACGACGTCCACCACTTCCGACAATGCCCGCTAACAGGTAAGCACATTATTATTATTTTCCGAGTTTCCGCCACGATTCCCAAGGGCATTGACCCTTTTTTTTTTTTTTTTTTTGTGATGAACCACCAATATTAAAGCATAGTTCACCTGAGATCTTCGGATTGCTGAACGAAAACATATTCCATTTTACATTTTCTGATCTTGTCAACCTTGATATCCTTTATTTCAAACACCACGTCTTTAGAACTTGGCTAACTAAAAAAAAAAAGAACCAGAAAATAGGAAAAACTGCATTGCTGCCCAACGTGGGGCTGGCTCTCTGGCTCGCCCCGTCCCGTTGTCCAGTAATCTTAGTTAGATATACGTCTTATATTTCTTTACAATCACATTTACCATTTACCATTTATTATTTATCCGTGTTTCACTACGTATTCTCTATGTTCGAGTCTTAAACGCTGTACAAAGGTGACCTCACGCTGCAGGTATACTTCCCGTGGCGCTCCGACGTGGGATTCTCTCCTCCATACGATACCTGTCCAGAATGCAACCAAGTTGCATATCTCATCGAACACGCCAGTGCACCTGCCGATCGTCCAATTCGGACATTACCTTGCAGCGTCAGCCTGTCTTCTATCACCAATCATACTTCTCGCCAAGCACTCGAGACGCCGAGCACGTCTCACCGCTAGAAGGTATCCCTCCACTCAGTCAAACGAACACCCCTCCTAATCTGCAGATGCCATCACCGCCAATCTGCAGCACTGGCTTTCAGCGTGCCAACAGCGCACTTGTCTCCCGCGCAATGTGAGACTGGCACATGTTTGATGGCCCACAGACCCTCCAAAGTCCGAGCTTTCGTTTTTTGTGTGTGCTAAAAGGCCGCTGATCCCCCTCCTTAATTCTGATTCTTCTTTTCCTTTCTTCCTTAACTCTCTGGATACCCCTTTTTCTACAACTACCTTGTGTGATTGTGCAACCCTCTCCCACACTTTTATATATATACTTCTCTCTACAACACATACAACAACTCAGTCCCTGGACCAAGGACAACTTCTTTTCTTAACCAAATACTCCCTGGTTTTTGATAACAATCACTGCCAAAAGGATTTCTCTCTGCCACATACTTCCCGGACAGGATTTGTTTTCTTGTTATCTCCAAGGCTTCTCTTTAGTCTGCCCACATATTTCGACAAACACAATAGGTAGCTCCCGTCATTTTTTCTTTACAATTGGTTCTCCTATGCGTTGCTATTTATTTTCTTTGTCTTCTGGACCTGTACCACTGTCAGCTGTGCTTGCCAAGGATATCGACAATCTATTGCCCAGGATCCAAGGACCTTAGACCTACTCCCACACCTGGACTTTTGGCCAATTTTGGCGACCATGAAATAAGGAACCACTACCAAGGATACTTGCCTTCAGCACCCGCTGAGTGAATCTCTTTGAGATGTGTTTAATGTTGCACACTCAAATCGCCTGACTTCTACTGCCACTGGACTACTACCACGGATGTTTCTTCTTTTTGACATTGCCTCTGCTCCAAGACCGGAGTTTTGAGTGCGGATTTTGATATATCAATGGACCCATTGCCTCTGGAAACAACGCCCCTGGAATGAACCACATGAACCACTTAAAAAGGACTTGATATTATGACTCTTTGCCTGGAAATCTGATGCTACTATGGCCACTTTCTCTCAACAATAATGGAACCACCTTAAGGAATCAACCGAGGAATCAAGTTAATGTGCTTGCTCCTTGTCAATTATGGTCTTTTGAAGCATCCGCTTTCAACTCTTGCTCAGGCCATTTGCTTTACGGAACCTGGCCGTTGTGTACCTACCCGATCTGGCCACAAATGAACGACTTTCTTTTTACTTACCTGGACTTACCTGGATGATGATACTTCAACCAAATAGTAATTCCGGCCATGATGAAACTGTTTCTCCTCGCCCTGGCACCACTTAGCGCTCCCTTGGATTGACAACAGACCTGGACCCGAATATAGACACGACAACTTTTACCAGGACCTTACGATAATCTCTGGTCGACCAAGGAACTTTTAATTCCGCGAAAACGACTTTGGTGCGTACAACTAATTGTGACACGACCCCTGGTCCCATTACTGACTCTCATTAGGTCTTCAATCACCTCTGGACCATGGAGCTCTTGTTTTCTGCTTTAATTTTTTGTTTTTCTTTTAATTTTTTGCTTTCCTTATTTCATTGTTTGATGTTGAGTAGTAGATACTAACTCTTGGTTTACAGTGTTTTTTTTATCATACAACCACACAAAATGTCTTCAAGGACCAGCAGCGACTCTGACCGAGTCTCTATCTCACAGTCCATGCGTACCTCCATGGTTTCAGGAATCTCAAATATGGCCTCAAGATCAATCCAGGATGATGAAATGTCGAGCCATGACAACTCCTCGTTATGCTCAAGTATCCGTACAGCCCATGGAAATCCACAGGACATGAAAGACTGGACAATGAACCGCCAAGAATCCCTTGACCAGGCCATCTCAAAGCCAGACTCATCCGAGGTGCACATGCTTTCTTTCTCGCTGTCTCAGCAGCTGATGACCCCCACGGTCGGACCAAATGATGTTATGTACCCAGGCGTGGACTTCCCAGCAGTCCCTGACATGAATGACCATGAAATGACCCGGGATCTTTATAACTCCTTCCTGGATTTCTCTTCTGTTGAAAATGATGTCTGTGTCGGGAATGGCACTCCAGATGATGCTCATTCCATCGGACACAGCTCTCACAGTACCGAGGACGGCCACTATATCACAGGCTCAGAGTCGTGGACTCCAATGATGCATGATGCCCATTACCCAGGAACCACCATGGAACAATTCTCGGCGGGTCTTTTCCAGACCGTCCCGGTCTCTCCACCACTGACCGACGCTAGCAATGATATTTCTGTTACTTCTTCTTGCTCACACGCCGGATACACTTCATTCATGGCCTCCGATGATGCACTCCTCGGAGACTTCACCACATCGCCCATTGGAACGACTCATGGACTCAACCCAGCGGAGCCCTTGTTCCCAAGCTCTTCTCTTAACGACAGGGACCCCAACAGGTGAGTGTCAGAAAGACTGATAAACCAGAAGAAAAAATATTTGATCAAAAACCTAACCACAATATCGTAGGACCATCAGACCCTCAAAGCAATCCCGCCGTTCAGCATTGCCAGCTGTTTCTCAGCACCAAGGAAAGACTGATCCCGATTTCTTCCCCACTCTCCCAGTCAGAGAGCCAACTCGCCAGAGGTCCAAGGAAGGTGTTGAGGCTCGCAACCCGCGAGAGCACCAGTATTATTCCATGTCCACCCACAGCGATGGAAAATATTATTGCCCATTTTCCACTGGAGAGAAGCCCTGCAACCACCCACCCACCACGCAAAAATGCGCTTACCAGCAAGTCCTCCCGTGATAAAACCTTTGGTGTAATCTGAACCCAGCTAACCAATCTCAACTAATAGCAAGTACCTGGATTCCCATCTGAAGCCCTACCGCTGCAAGGTTCCCGCCTGCATTGATGCCCAGCTGCGCTTTTCTTCCAACGCGTGTCTGTTCCGCCACGAGCGTGAAGCCCACGGATTACATGGCCATGGAGATAACCCACACGTCTGCCTGTGGGAGGGCTGTGAACGCGCTGTTCCAGGAAATGGTTTCCCAAGGAGATGGAACCTTTACGACCACATGCGTCGCGTGCATGACTATGCCACATCCGAGCGCCACAGCTCTCCAGAGACCTCACCTGGCGCTGGTCAGATCAAGAAGAAGGAACCCACTGGTCGCAAGAGAAGAGTCACCGGCGCCACCCCCGCTCCCACCATGAAGCGCACTCGCTCCGTCCACTCCCAGGCTAGCTCTATCAAGGCCACCCAGACTTCTGCCAGCCTTGGACAGCGCCTCCAGAATGCCGAGCAGAACTTTTTCAAGTGCCGCTTGCGCCTGCTCGAAGAGCTGAGTAACATTTCCCCTCAGGATACTGCGATGCATGAGAAGGTCAACGCCAGTTTCCAGGAACTGTTCACATTGGGTCTGAACTACCGCCATATTGAGGCTAGTCAGGCTGTTTCCCACATGCCAAATGGATTGCCTTGAAGGGTCGAGGAGCTGTAGGCCTCCTTCCTGGAGGAGAACAGCGGTTTTTTTTTGAACGATATGAACAAACTTCACGGGAGGACTTTTTCTTGATTTCCTTTTTACTCCGCGGCTAGACCGTGCTGCTTGCTGGCCAGGCACTTTCAATACATGGAGGAACCCAGTGCGATCGCTCGCGCGTACACAAGTGGACTTCGGCCAAGGGATTGTTTCAGCCTGATCCCATCATCGGACAGGGACAATCCGATTCCAAAATGGATATTACGGCCAGGAACTGGATAGGACCCAGCGTGGAACCCCACCCCACGCTTGAGAGTTTGTGATCTGCCCCCGATCTCAAGCTGCTCACCACATGGGGATTTGGACTCAGTACCAAGGGCCTCTGAGCTTCTTGGGCTCCAGATCCATGGATAAAACCATCCCAATGACACACAAGACCTGAAACTTATGCGGAGGAAACAGCAAAGCGGGATACAGTGTCTCAAAAAAGAAGAATGACAGAGATATAGCGATGTATTGTCTAACAATTGGTTTGATTTGATTTGTTGATATTGATAGAGATAGGTGTTGCGCTCTTGTATTTTGTTTTAAATGACTTTTTCTACCTTGCAATCCTTAAAACGTCTATCCTGTAGATCTGAAGCGTATCCAAGTCATAACCTCGTTATCTCATAACTACCAACTGACTTTTTCTAACGAAAAAGACATCTAATATATCTGATCTTAAAGGTAAAGTATTTATTCTTCAGAAGCCTCCGCAACCACACCCGAGAACTCAGCATTGAGAAATCGCACAAACGCATCCCCAATCTGATCAGCCGCCAGCTGACCACCCCCACCACCATGACCCCGACCAATATACGATCTGTTCAAGCTAATCCACTGTCTGCGCAGCCTCTGCAACCGCGGCAAAGCCAGAATACCACCAGCAGCGGCGAGTTCATCCGTCGTTCCAGACATGGCAACATGGGACGGAACAAGGATGGGAACAGTTGCCTCCGTAACTTCAATGGCGATTGCATCGACGCGACTGCTCTGCGCAAGCGCTACTTCCGCGGACGGGTAGGTCTGCGTGAAATTGCGGATTGCAGTCACAACTGCCGACGTCCGCTTTTCCATTGCGTACATTGCATTCGAGTCTGTTGCCGCTGCTTGGACGGTGGCTTGGTGTGGGATGATTCGAGCGCGTGTTGAGATCCCTCCGCGGCCACCACCTCGAGTGCCTGTTGCTGTGCTGGCGACGTCTGAGATTGTAGTGGATGCGAGGGAGTCCATTAGGCTTGGGATGGCTGTTTCGGTAGGGCCTCTGGTTGATGGGAGGACTACGCCTGTCAAGGCTTCAAATATGTCTGCTACCGGGGGTTCTGCGTCGTCCCATGGAACTGTGAACAGGGGTTTATCCCAGCGGCTGTGGGTGCTTGGTTCCTCGTAGCGGAAGATAAGGTTGTTGAGCAGTTCAGGTGGGTAAGCCTCCTCGTTGTCCTCGGTAGCCTCTGCGGAATCGGGTGCGGGGGTATCTTGGGGGTTGGAAGTCTGCGCATCCGGTGTCTTTGGGTCCGTTCCCTTTCTGGCGTCTCGGCGCAGTCGGGTGTCATTGTTGGCGACGCACTGGTCAATGGGTGTGCCGACGTGAACCTATAGCAGACCTGTCAGCCATTGCGTCGCAACTCATTTTTGCGCATTCGAATCTCGTACCACACAGCATGTCGTTTGCGCAGCTTTCGCCTCACACCACAGCTGATACCTCCATCCTTTGATGTAATTCATTCCGTCGAGGATGACGATGCTGTCCCGCTTTAGCACACGCTTGGCTCTCGCGTAGGCCACCCCGCGCGCCTCCTTCTCGGTGCGGGCATGGTCGTAGACAATCCGTGGATGGGAGGAGTCATGTGAAGCAACCACATGGACCTTATATCGAGACTTCAACGAGACCTGCGCGCCTGCTTCGGCTGCTGCGAATACTTCATCTTGGTGTTTCTCAAACAGTGATGCGAGTTGATTGGCGCGGTGGGTGAGACCAGAGCACGGGTATCCCGTTAAAACGACGAGCTGAATGTATATCTGTCAGGTTGGATCGCAGAACGTTTAGTTTTCTCGACATACCGGCATCGTTGGTTGTTGCTGGAGTTTGTTCAAGTGGACTTTTTTTTTTTTGTGCGGGGTTGTGGCATGTGACCCGCATCTACATCCATCCTAAGCTCTCCAGGGTTGTTACGGAATTTGGATTAATTTATTCATTGATATGATTGTACTCGTTAATATTTACTAACGCGGATATAGGATGAGAGAGAAAAAGCAAGAGAGCGAGGCTAGCATAGTGAAATTAAGGCCTTATGTATGAGGCAGAAATATCTGGTTCAGGTGCCAGATAAGTAAAACAGACGTGGAAATCAAGGGTGATCTTCGATTCCAATGTATATAAAATCTATCGAACTTTTGTCATGTAATCATGTCATCGTTCCAAGTACGGCCAGGGTATCAAATCAGGGCTCAAACAGCTTTGAATGAATCCTCCAGTTGATCCTGCGCCCATCGGATCTCATATCCAAAGACAGTTCTTCGGAGCCTTTCATCCTATAAAGAGTCAGCACCATGGAAAGGATCTGAAAGGAAAATTCTCAAAATGTAGACTTACGCCAGGGTCTTCCTCAAACAACACCGTATCCATCACCTTCTCAAAGATCTTGGTGACAGTGAAACCACTCGCCTCGGCCAACGGGAAGAACTGTTCAGTCTTGGGCAACAGCCAGGGCTGGTAGGGGGTGAAAATAACCAGAGCAACAGAGTTTGGGTCCTTCTTCATGGTCTGCTGCATGGTTTTGATCAGATTCGGGTGCTCGCGGTGGCTGTATACCACATCCGCCATGATCAGGACGTCAAACAAGGATGGAGAGCCATCAGCAGCAGGGGGCAGATACGCCCGCAGCGGGTTCACATCGCTGCCCCATTTGTAGCCATCGACATGGAGGCGGGGTTTTCCGTCTTCCCTGGCGGGAATAAGACTGGCCGACAACTCTGCGTTGTACTTCATGTTTTCAACCAGATCTGGATCCGGATAGTCGGTCAATACCACTGTTCGGGCACCCTGAATGGCGCTCACAATGCTAGGAACGCCTGCTGCAGCACCAATCTCGAGGACATCCTTGTTTCGAATGAGATCCTCGGTGTGCTCCTCAATGTAATGAGAGCTGGTTCGGCCAGCGTTCCATAGCAAATTCCCCTGTCAAGGTCTGTAAGTATGCACTTCGGCTAGTCATGTCAATTGATATCATACATAGAGGGGGTGGTTGCCCACGAGACGGACGCGCACTTTCTGGCCCGATAGCATACAGTGCTCGGCAAATGTGGGCGGCTCATCTTCAGGATAGTACCCTTCCGGGTCCTGGAATAGATTCCCCGAATCAAATTCGTCGGCCATGGTAATATATCCAGTATGACTTCAATGTTAATGGAGGGGAAAAAATATCAGTATCAGTTATCAATTTCTTATCGGGCATAATGTTAACTGCCTCAGGCATCAATAAAGTGGGCTAACAGAGCAGGAGATTACCGGATCTCTCGGATTTGATATTAGATATTGGGGATATGTACCCATCAGGCAATGTTATTTTGGATTGGATAATTGCCTGAAACACTCTAGAAGTTGCAATTCTAGAAATACCTATTGTTACATTAGATAGATGTCAACTTATAGAAAATTCCGTGCATACCACGTGATGCGGAGAAAAAGGCGTGGAGATACCGTTACAATACGATTACAGTACGCGGACAAATCTCGGGGAGGAAAGTGCAGTTCAAAAAGGTCATAAGCACCCCGGGGAGATTTTATGTAAAATCTCTGACTTAGAACGTTTAAACTGCAATCTGTCTCTTTTGACTACTCTCGATTTGGTCCAGCGTCTGCTTAGTGGAAAGTCCGGCTAAATCCGTTTTAGCTTTGCAATTTGCATCCTCGGTCGATTCAGCGGCTTCGATTTCCTTACCACTCTGCTTTCTTTTCCACTCATCTCCCTTTGCATTTTTGTCCCTAGCCCTTTCTCCTGCCCGTTATCCTATCTACACCAAGTCCACGTCCACTGCGTCCTACTCCTTTTTGCGTGAGGACCGGACCGTTTTAGTCACGTCATGGACTCGACCCTGCGAACCTACAACCCTCAAGCACCTCTCATCCAGTCCACCTCCTTGCATCCTTCCTCGACCCTCGACCCTTCAACTGGACAGTCCAATATGGCACCCCAGACTCAAAGTACCCTAGAAATTGCATCGAATGCGACCAGGCAGGTGTTCTCTTCACCCTCGCTACAATCTGCCTGTTCCCCGCAGACCTCCGCCCCTCCCATGCAACCCTTGTCACAGGCATTCGGCAACACATCCAACCCGAGCACCCTTCCCATCGCCCCCGCAGCCAACACCCATGCAGTATTACCTATGAATGCAGCCCCCGCTCCGGCGCCCAAGTCTGATGCCTATCCCCACCAGATAAATGGCCTCGGGGGTCCAACTGCCACAGCACCCTTTCTGCAAGATTTCAGTCTCGTGGCTGAGGCAGCCAAGCGCGCTCAAATGGGTATTGTGATGCGTGATCTCGAGAGTGTCACTCTGTGATTTCGAGTAGGACTAGATAGGGCAAAACCCGGGTCGGGGATGGAGTTGCCGTGCCGGTTGCACGTGCATCTTCAGGGCTCATGGACTGGCTTCATGTTCTAGACACGTCGGGTTTTGGGATTATGGCGTATTATACGTGGGGTTTTGGATTTTGAATTTTGGATTTTGGATTTTGGATCATGCAGACGCACCTTGCTATCAGAAGGTTGCTTCGAACATTTCCTCTCGGATGCTTTGCAGGTTGATTCAGGTGTTTTCAGACGGTGTTTCCCTGGTTATTCCCTTAAATTTTCCTTGTGGCTTACAGCCCTTATACCATCCGTTAAAATACGTTCCCAGTAAATGGAGAGAGGCGTTATCACACTTGGCCTACGACGCCTAGACATACAGAGGTCCACTTATACTTTATCTTTCAGGTCGGACGACTTACCTCTGCATATACGTGCTTTTCCTCGATAGAAGCCGCAATTATAGCCGATTTACGCCCCCACAATCCAATTAAATCAGTGACGCAAGGACATCGGCCATCTTTCCATATAAATTCAAGCGAATCCAACCTACCTAGAACTGGTATCAAAATTAGGCGATCAAACCCTACGGGATACCCTTTTGGGATTATGGGTACAACCTTTTTGCCGTGCTTTTCCCCGCGTTTATCCCCCGGACTTCAGAGCGGAGCCTCGGGAGATCATTCCCCGGAGTCTTTGTCCCTTACATTGTAGTGTTTAGCCTATTTCTATACTATATAAAGGATGGAAGTCCCACCTAGAACGTGGATACAGTGTGGATATTTCAATTTTGAATTCCCAACTATGACTACCGTCTCTCAGAAGAAACAGCCCTACTTCGGGTTAACAGGAGGATGGCTGACCTTCTGGATTACGGTATGGTTCTATAATTCTAATACTTAGAATCAATTGACATGTTTTGTCTTAGGTGGCATGCGCAACTGATATGTCCTTATTTGGTTACGACCAAGGAGTGTTCAGTGAGTTCTGGAAAATTGCGAAATCTCCGGATTAACCCTAATCTTCAATTCAGGCGGCGTTGTGATCACACAAAATTTCCTTGAAAGCCACGATCTGGTCGGACCTACAAAGACAACAGCCCTGTCTACAGTGACTGCCATTTATGACATTGGTTGTTTCTTCGGGGCTATTATCGCTTTCACCATTGGTGAGCGTCTGGGCCGAAAGAAAGCTATCCTGCTGGGAACTACGGTCATGGCAGTGGGGGCTATCATCCAGACAAGTTCGTTTAGTTTGGCGCAGATGTTCGTTGGTCGTATCGTGTTAGGGCAAGGGACCTTCTCTTCACCATAGTTGATCATCTTCTAACATCTCTTATAGTGTTGGAAACGGTAAACAAGATCCTTAGACCCAGCAGAAAGATAATACTTTGACGGGCAATAGGCATAAATACTGCTACAGCCCCAATCTGGCAGACTGAAACATCCCAAACGAAATGGCGCGGGAAGCTGGTAATCCTCGATATGATGATGAATATTGCCGGTTTCTGTCTAGTCAACTGGATCAACTATGGACTATCATTTGCAGGCGGCTCTGTCGCCTGGCGATTCCCGCTTGCATTTCAATTCTTTTTCCTTTTCATTCTGTGGGGTACAACGCCCTGGCTGCCAGAGTCTCCTCGGTAAGCATAGACGCCAATCCCTTAATTAATGATGGATTTACCTAACAATATACCCAAAGTTGGCTGCTCGCCCATGGCAAAGAAGAAGAGGCATTGGAAGTCCTCAGCTGCCTCGAAGCAAAACCAATTGACGACCCCATCGTTATAACTCAACGCAACGAAATCGCATACAGTATTCAATACGAGCGCCAGAACGCCATGAGCTGGCGCGACCTTTTCAAGAAAGACAAGAAGAACGACACCAAGACACTGCGCAGACTCTTTCTTGGTATGGGTAGTCAGTTCATGCAGCAGCTCGGCGGTATCAACATCATGTCTTATTACATGCCCACTGTCCTGACCAAATCGGTTGGTTTGCCGGAGAAAATGTCTCGATTGCTGTCGGCTTGCAACGCTGTCTCGTACCTGATCTTCTCAGGTATAGCCGTGCTCTTGATTGAACGTATGGGTCGCCGTGGTCTGATGATTCTATCGACATTTGGACAGTTCGTGTGCTTCCTAGTTATTACAGTTCTGCTTCGGTATGCCGAAACTAGTGACAATGGTAGCGTATACGGTAATGCCTCGGTCGTGTTTTTCTTCCTTTATTATGGGGCTTTTGGTATTGGCATGCTGGGAGTGCCTTGGTTGTATCCCACTGAGATCAACTCTCTACCGATGCGGACAAAGGGTGCTGCGGCTGCAACTGCTACCGACTGGTACGTAATTAAGTGACGGGTATACCTCACTAAGGAGTTTTTTTTTTTTTTTTGACAAAGTATAGGATCACGAACTTTATCGTTGTGGAGATCACCCCAATCGGAATTCAGAGTATTGGCTGGAAGTTTTGGATTGTCTGGACGGTGACCAATGCTGTTTTCCTCCCTATTCTCTACTTCTTCTACCCGGAGACAGGTATGTCCACATACTCTCCTTTGTTGTTTCTCCTTCTCACTGTCATTGTAGCCAACCGGAGTCTCGAGGATCTTGATGCCTATTACCGTACCAACCCATCGTTGATTGTGTCTGGAGACTCGGATGCCGTCTGCAAAAAGCGCCCGCAGAAATATATTGAGCGCGAACATGAAGAATTCGAGAGAGCGACTGGCAAGGCAATTATGCCCGTTGAGGCGCCAGAGCATGTGGAATGGACCGAGGGGGAGAGGCAGACGTAAGTATTAGACTGTCATAGACTTTGCAAAGCTATGAATAACTATGTATATAGTGGAGGGATTTTGTACTTAACATTAAGCGGAGTATAAGACTGCTCCCACGACCTATGGAATTATGTACATGCGATATAATCAATGAATCTGCATGACCCCCGCGAAATAGCATCGACTACTCTATATTGTCTGCTCTACTCACTTGATATTTATTCCAAGACCCCTAAGCCTCCATATTTTTCAGGTCATTCCAAATACGGCTAATTTAACGTGCATTCCCCCAGATCATTCTTCCCACCTTGGCATTTGCCGGGTGCCATTTCTTCATATATTAAGCGGTCGCATTTAAGATCACCCCCGGACGTTTTCAGCCTTTATTTTTAGGCATTAAGGCAGTAGCTTAAAGTGAAATGTTAACTGCATGGTGGCGTAATTAGCGTCTTTACTGGACTCGATGTACTCGGAGTTAGCATCCAAGGGGTTCTGTATATGATATATTAATCTGATATGTCAAGAGGGTAAAAAAAAAACAATAGTGCAAAGAATCCAGAAAGAATCCAGAAAGAATCCAGAAAGAATTCAGAAATCCAAAAATCCAAAAATCCAAAAATCCAACATCCCAAAAACACCAAGCTATGCGCAAGTCAAGAGAAGTCGATAATACCTCAAAACATGAACTAGCGATAAATTCCAAAGATCGCTTTCCACCCCCAAAAAATGATGGATAGAACAAATGAAAAGAAAATTGTCCAAAATGAAGAATGATTATACCGTAACACCCCTCTTCCCTCCTGTGTATGAATAGTTGTGTGTATTGCAGGATTCGGGCGATCCCATGTGCATCATAGATGGGCAACTCTTTTTCTTTTCTTTTTTCTTTATTCTTTTTTCTTTATTGTCTCATGCGGTCATTAAATGAACGAAGCTTGGCTTCTGTTTCCGTATTGAGTTGATGAGCCGATCAGATTCGGCGAAGAAATGTTAGCTCCCTTGGAGCTGGGCTTGCCCCGCAAAGAGAACACTGACAGCCGACGGGAGATTCGCTGGCTCATTCCTCGTTTCGGAACAGATAAGTTGTCGAAGGAGATGATGGACATTGGCCGCGACCGCGGGGGTCCGTGGGATGTCATTGGAACTGAGCGTGATGGGGGAGCACTCAAAATAAGCCCATCGGAGAACATAGTTGAGCGACGCTTGAGTTTTTCGGTAGTTTGGCGAGCATCCATGGACAAGTCTTCACGGATATCGCCTAGGACGTGCGAGACTCGGCGGAGTAGTTTGGGAGGTTTGCCGTAGATGGAAGGTTCACGCTGCTCTAGACCGTAGACTTGAAGAGGGGTTGAGTCGGTTTCCTGATCCATGGGGGAGGAGTAAAACCGAGGGTATTTGACAGTCATTGGAGTTCGGCGGGAGTTCAGTGAAAGAGTGGATGCGGGGGGATGTTGATATGGAGAGTGAGGCTCGGAGGAGACACTGGAGGAATAAGAACTGTTTGTAGATGAAGTCAACATGGCTTCGACAGATCAGAAATGGACAAGATCTTGGGGAAGAGAAAAAGGAAAAGATCAAAAGGGTAGATGGAATTCTGAAAAAGACCAAAAGTGGATCAGAGACATCGACACTTTTAGCCTCGTAACACTTAGATGACTTGTAATTCAGTAAATAAATCTCTATTATTAGATTAGGTATAACGATAGCTATATAAACAGTGAACCATGAACATCACTAGTAACTTCATGTGGAAGAAAAACAATCCGATGCCTCATATCATGCCATGAAAAAGCCACGATCTTAGTACATTCTTCACGTCCGACGCAATACAAAAAGTCCGTGTGTTTAGGGGGCTGTGGTTCCCGGGAACTGGGGATTCCTCATTAATTGGTCCGATTTCCGGAGATGGCGCCATTCTATACTTATAATATCCAAGACACTTCCTATTCCTACGGAGTAGTATGAGATTTAGATGTCTTACTACTACTTCGATCATATTGACTCCCTATAACTCCCGATATCTTCCTATTTGAAAAGGGGAGAAAAAGAAACATTTGAAGTTTCGCCGAGAGATCCACTGCGGGAACAGATTTTGGAACAGATTTGTTATTGAACTATACTTACATATTACAGATCATTACGATATAAAATACAATATACCATGGGAGATTCCATGTATTACAGTTAATATACCACAATTCATGTAACATTCCTACCACGGGATTCGGTCATCTCAGGTGATTTGCTACTTTAGGAAACTCTCTTTTTACATCACAAAACGGAGATTGGTATCTAAATATATATATATATCTTGAGTCAGCCGAGTCACAAAAGAAAGAGATGAAAACTTACCAAGGGGATGGCTGCAGCTCAGTTGCGGCTTCTGTGAGTATTTGCCCTCGAGCTCATTTCGGATCGTGTTGAGCAGCTGCAGGTAACTCTGCTGGGGCCACTGTTGCAGTGATTTGATAAACGCCCAACTTAAAGCACCACGCGCTTGTCCGTCTTGGAATGTATCCGCCCTGTTTTGGGGTTAGCTTGGATTCCATATTTATTGCTTTAAAACTCTACACCTACGAGGTTTGTGTATCCTTGGACCCTGAAAACATCACCACGTCGGCCGGAGAGGTCTTGGTCATAATCGTGCGCTCACGAGCCGATCCACCACTGGCTGCCTTTTTAAAGAATCCGATGGCCGTCGAAGCCACACTGGAAAGATCGCCCTGTCCATATGAATTGAATGCACTAAACAAGTCCAGAGCGGCCTCCTTGGCCAAATTGGGCTCCTTGAGAACACCTTGCGTCGAGTAGACATACGGCAGATCCAATGCTGTGCCCGAGTGGCATGAATCGAAGATCGCCGTCAATCGCACTCCCGGTCGCAGTGGACGCACCATGATGGCATGCATATCATCGTCGACAATGTGGCCGGCAACGCGGTAGTCCAGTGGGTAGATGACATCGTCGAATCCGTCGTCCTCGTCTCCATCCAGATCGGGAGTACGACCTCCATGGCCAGAGAAGTGGATGAATAAGGAATCGTTAGGTTGGGCATCCTTGACAAGCCACTGCATGGCGCGTAGAATGTTGGCCTTGGTGGGGAGACTCATCGGGTTCCGTTGATCGTCAGTGAGAATGACCATATCCTCACGCTTGTACCCGAATCTCTGGGTCAGGAAGTTCGACATGTTAGTGACATCGTTGATACAGCCTTTTAGTGCATTAGGTTGTCCCGCATAGTTGATTCCGATCAACAACGCCCTGCGGCGACCGGTACAGGCCGAGTACTGGAACCTGTAGTTTGAGGGGGCACCTCCACCGAATTGCTGGAAGTTCTGTGGTGGGGCTGGGGGCAGATTCGGAGAATTTGCACGAGGAAATCCTGTTTGATGGTTAGTGATGCCCAAATCTTCTTGGGCATATATAACTTTACCATTCTGAGGGGTGCTCAGAGTATGCCGGTGAGAGGGAGGGCAAGGAGATGGAGTTTGGCCATATCGCGGGGTAGGAGAGGGAGGATATTGGGGATAAGGATATTGAGGAGGATAAGGCGATGGTGGGTAGGGGGAATGACTAGGAGCCGAATAAGATGATTGGGGTCGATGATATCCGTAGGGCTGAGGAGGATAAGGCTGAGACGGAGGTTGCCATTGGGGGGGTGGTTGATATCCTTCCCATTGTGGCCCTTGCCCTGGAGGGGGACCTGGAGGTGGATAATACATCTCTCAGAGATATAATCTCCAGCTGGAAGAGAGAAAAGAAGTTGAACAGCTTAAAAAGTAATTCGGCTGACTTGGGTGGGTCATGCAAACCGGACCTTTACACCTTCCCTACACAAGTTTAGTGCCTGGGCAATTGGCATGTATACAAAGTACAAAGGAGGGGAGACATTGGGATCCACCGTTAGGGCTGCAGGTAAATCACTCTAATTTAGGTATATTATTCATCCAATGTCCAATAGCTAGCTATACTCCATATTGTTGTAATCTAATATGTAAAAATGAAACTAGAAATTCAAAGCCTAAGGCTGCATAAGTTAGGCAGCGACTTTTCGACCATCACGTGACCTTATTTGTCTTTTCGACATTAGTCAAGAAAGTAAGAAAGTAGTACGGAGTTTCGGAGTAAGAAATAGACTAAGAATAGCTGGGCGACTTAGGTAGCATGCATAAAAGTGCGTAGGTGAAACT
The DNA here is from genome assembly GCA_028974015.1 of Penicillium cf. griseofulvum. Taxonomy (NCBI): domain Eukaryota; kingdom Fungi; phylum Ascomycota; class Eurotiomycetes; order Eurotiales; family Aspergillaceae; genus Penicillium; species Penicillium cf. griseofulvum. Next base: position 4,009,655 of record JAPQKP010000001.1, read on the forward strand.
AATTTTGCCACTGAGGCGGTGGCTTGGTAGAGACGCGTCAATGCGGCTCTGTATAATATAACACTGTTCTCAGGTTTCATGGAGCAAAAATTGTAAAGGTCCATGGAAGTACGGAGTACCACGGAGTACATAGTATTAGTAGCTCTTTATTCACGCTATAGTTGCCACCCAGGGGCCACACATGCACCGAAGATCCGATAGGACCTTCTAGTTTTGGAGGGATCGAAGGATCGAAGGATAGAACCTGCGGACCCCACCTAATCCGAGTCACGAGAGATCGTGTACATGTGTGTTAGGCCTAATGTAGATGTGATGAGCCACATGTTTCGGAGATGTTGGGTGTAATCCGAAATAAAAGACATAAGAGCCTCAAGAGAGATCTGATCCCGCTGTGATGACAATTGCGTGATCCGGGGAGATCTGCTCTTACTTTCTTACTCTTAACAACCCTGGAACGTTCCAAGGTTTCACGATTCAGAAATTCCCATTTTAGGTCTAGTTTGAGGCTCTTGTGGTCCCAAGGTTTTTGGTACGAGGGGGTTCCATGGTAGCTCCTGTGGAACTATTCCCCTTTGCGACATTGAGCCTCAACCTCCTCTTTCTCTCTCTAATCTCACTTTCCTAGAACATAAATCGCGTTCTTTCCTTCTATATGTATGAATTTAGGATATGGACTTTGTTTTGTTTTTTTTTCTCATGGCAATCGCCCTTGTGTTTGAGACTCACTCTCCCTTGATCACTTGAACGCGACCTATCTACCCACTCTTATAGCCATGACCGCACAACAGGGTCTGGACACTCTTCCATTTGATGTGTTTTACCAAATCGCGACCTCGCTGGACGACCGTGATTTTGTGAACCTCAGCCGCACCAATCGGGCTCTCTATTCTTTGTCGCAAAGCGAACAGATTGCTCGCAAAACTGTCGAGGTAGGCCAAGTCAGCCCCCGCTCGAATTATCATACTAATCCCAGTTTACAGAATGTTTTACTTCATAGCAAAGAAGGTCAGGCTGCTGTGGCGGCCCAGTCTGGGTTTCGCAAAGCTGTCGGGCATCGGCTTGCTATCCACGAGGCTGTCGCCACGGCAGATCCGTATTCAGTGGTCTGCGTAGGCTACGGGGCCGAATTTCTCTACAACCAAGGCCATTTGTGTTATCGCTCTGACCATTGGATCCGGTTGCTGTACGTGCATGGTACTGCGTTCAGGGAGCGTGTGATGGACCTTCGCGATGTCATCCCTCGACTGCTGGAAACCGGTCCAGTGGGGCCAGATGCAGCAGATAGGGTTACCCTCTTGAGCTACAGCGATGATATTCTCGTGTTCCGAGTGGCTGAGATGAATGCGACCGAGGACGCGTTGCTCGTAGTCAACATGGCGTGGCGAGAAACCCACCAGGGACGGAGACGTTTGCTGCTCCATGAGGCAATCCCAGCATCCGCACCAATATTTGTGCGACACAGTGGATCCTACATTTGGTATGGCACATTTACCGCCGCCGATGGTTCGGATGGTGTGTGGTCTATCACTGGTGTGGATCTTGAATCGCATGCATGTATTAACTTCCCTCTCGACCGAGTGGTCGATGGCGATCTTGGTCAAACGCTGTGTTTTGAGATGCATGATGAACATCTCTATGCAGTTTCGACGCAGGTCGCCTCAGATGACGATGAAGTCCACTCATCTTTCTACCATTGGCTCTGTCAGGCCCCTCGCGAAGAAGGCCGCAAATGGAACGGTCGCTTTTGGCGCCGAGAGCACCAAGAGGGCCCCATCAATGAAATGTGGACTGATCTTTCAATCCGTAAGGATGAGACGACTGGCCGGCCAGTCATACTTGAATGTCGCCGCGAGTGGCGGGATGGCAAGAGCGAAAATCACCGAACATATTACACACAGCGACTTCCCACACCAGAAGAAGCTCTAGCGCCTCTTTCTGGGGGCACCGTCGAAACTCCTTCCTGGGTTTCCATGGATTATGACCCTGATAACGAACACCCCTACGATGAGCGACCTGCAAAGAGGTTGCGGCGGCATTACCACGCCGAGTACGAGTCTGGCGCTACAAAGCGGCAGGAGTTCATCCCAGCTCGCACTAAACATAGGAGTTACCATCTGGGGGCATCTACCTTTGTCGACATTGTCAACGATCCTGCCGGTGATAATTTGCGGTCTCGAGATCGGATCCGGCTCCGTACGGTGTCGCGCAAGCGCAAATCTCCCATTGACGAGGAGGGAATTGAGGGACCTCGCAACCGACTGTTCCAACCCACCCAGGTGGACCAATATGGCCGTCCCATTGAAGGTTCTGAGGAACGCTTCGAGTGTCGTGGCGTGCATATGTGGCCTCCAGATGACGCCCCGCCTGCATTACAACAATTACTCTGCCCAGGCCCGCGTACTGGATCTGTGAAAAGTATTGCAGATGAACGCTCAATCATCTATTCAATTGACGCCCCCGGACTACCTTCCAATCAACAAGCTCTTATCCTCATTAGTTTTGATCCTCATTTTCAAATTCCTATTACGACGCCTCTTCCTACTGCTACCTCTCGTGCAGACCACCAGGATCCGGGGGAACTGTTCCCAACGACGCTGAAGCCACCGCCTCCATATTACCCTTCACGTAACTTGGTGGAAGAAGCACCGCCATTTTACATGGGTATCAAACAGGGGTACTATCTACGTGGGATAAAGGATCGATTTTGGAAGGAGAACGCTGCATAATTCAACACAGACAGGGTCAAAATAGCTACCACAAGACGATAGATTATTGCTAACAGCCAATATTAATATAAAAAAAACAAGTTAAAATCTACATAAATCGGCACACAGTAAACTTAGGAGTTATACGAGGCCGTGCATGCTTCCAGTTCAGCACTGAAGACGGTCAATTCGGGCAGGATGCCTTGGGCAGCAAACCTCATCTCGGATTCTTGAACATTATTTACAGTTGGACGCCTTGGAAATTAATTGATATCTGCATATGTGCTCCATTCTATAACAATTCCCCAAACCGGGAGCCCGAACGTCCATTGACAGCCAGAGGGCCCAGGTAGACTTTCAATTCCTTTACTAATATTTCAATATCATAACGATCAGCTACCCAATTAAAAGAACATGGAGCTGTTGGAACAAGTAATCTTAGCAAAGATCAATACAGTCTGACATGAACCTGCTCCTCTATCAAGTGCATTTGTCAAGCCCATTTCAACGAAACAATATGCAAGCCCTAAAAACCAATGCAAGGATGAGATTTATTCGTATCATCATATAATTTATAAAATATGCATTATCATCTGCACCGACTCAAGCCCAGACCGACAGGCAGCCATGTATACAGAAGTACACGAGCCCGATGCACTATGGAGCGGAATTGACAGGAAAAGCAAAAACATTAGATCTGACCCCTATCCATAAAGATAGAAAGACAGCAGTACAATCCCATAACGCCATCCAGAAACAAAGGCCACTGCCATAACTCAAAGGGGAATCAAGTATCGTCTAGGCATCAGCGCGCGAGCGCAATCATATACACAGAACCCAGAATCCGGAAACCTTTACTGACAAAGAAAAGAAAAAAGTAAATGCAAAAAAAAGAAGGCCAATGGGAAATGAGATTAGCATTTCACAGCTTCTTGTACATCCCGGCCAGCAAGTTAATAGCCGTATCCCGTTTAACCGGGTGCGTGCCACGGAACATGTCGCGCACGGCAATGCTCGTCTTCATCTTTGATGCAAGGTCGGAGGTGTCGGATAATGCTGAAGTGGCGGTATCGCTGTCATCATTGCTGTGCGCGAGGTCGCCTAGCAGCTCGCTCGTGTCGCCCCCTGAGTTGAGAATGTCTTTGAGGGTTTGATTGCTGCTAAGCAGGTTGTGAACAGTATTCTTAATCAGATCAGCGATTGGCACGTTGGCCGTCAGCGTTAGCTGCTTCATCACGTTGGTGTAGTATGGTACCAGCGTGCCGTTCCAGCTAACGGTTCGGGTGACCGTGTCCAGGGCTAAGTTGCCGGTTTTGAGGGCATTTGCCTGCGAGGCGAGTACCTTTCCGAGATTCTCGACCATTGTGTGTATGTCGAGAATTCCGGCTAGAGGGAAGACGTTGTCACCCGGTTTGATAGTGACATCTTTAAGGGTGGCATTTCCAATGACGAGGTCGCCGCTCTTCACGTCGAGGACGATTGTGCCAATGTCAAGAGTCAACACTGACGGGTTGGGGAGGGTGGCATTCCCGACGAGGTTGGTGCCGTCCTCAAGGGCTGGAATGAGTCCACTGTCGGCTATACTAAATTTCTTGAACTGGTCCAGCACTAGAATAAAGTCAGCTTCAGCTTCACCTCTAGGATGATTTGCTTCTTCGGCTTACCTGGTGACATGATATTCTTGTCCATAGTGACCTTGGACTTGAGGACACCCAAGTATGAATTGGTTACACCTCTGACCGACAGTGCAGTCTCCTTTTCGAACACGACATTGTGTACGTACTCCTCCCAGGTGTCCAAGTTGGTCAGTGGTGTCTCGACCTTGGTCACACCTAGGGTAGTGTTGCCCTTGATGACTTTGCCATCAATTTTAGCCTGGGCCCATGCATTGTTTGCCCCTGTATCGCGCACGAACAGATCTAATGTGATGGGCTCGATGCGTACTGGCAATGCAATTTTGAGGTTCAATGCCGACAACAGCGTCAATTGAATCTTGTCCGGTCGGGGGTTTAGGACCGAGGCATTGACCAATACTAAGTCAGACTTGTTCACGACCATCTGTGAGATGGCTGGAATGGCAACCAGAAAGCTATAGTTGCAATATTAGCTATTGTTCATCAATTTGGGGCTAGGGAACTCACAAGACAGGCAGGAAAATCGCCAGGAAGATGATAGTCACCAAAAGATGCAGACACCAGAATCGCTTCCAATGACGCTGAAATTTCTCAGTGCGCTTCAACTTCCTCGTTTCCAATGACAGACCACCGATCGACTCGACCTGTGCGAGTTGGGCACCTTCATCTTCATTCTTAGATACCAATGGTCCACGATGAATACCTAAAGTGTATCTGGCATCATCTGAAGTCAGATATGCTGGTGTATCTGTTTTGCCCATGATCACAATTTCGACTTGGTGACCTTAAGGGGGAGGATTTCTGCGTATATGTATTTAGCGGACCCGATGGACCCTCCCCCGGGACTTCGTCGTCTCTCTATACTCCATACCCCGAAGCGGGACCCCGTAAGAGCAAAAAAAAGAAAAAAAAGAAATAAAGCGGGTTCTCGGAGCAGGATTGCTTTCTTTGGCGAATGACGCAGAAGAGGGGAGGGATCTGCGCTTCAGGAGACGGCGATCTGCTACCAGCCGCGGCTTATTCCTACGAACGGCGACACTATTCACATGGGCCGAGATGATCGACATCTCTTAGCACACGGTTTTTTGGGGGAGGGGGGTTCTCGGGGTTTTGCGGGGAGTTTCTGGGGAAGATTAGAAGCCTTGAGTTGACATATTAATGGGATATACTCGCCAGTCCCCATTGACAACTTTTCAACCATGTCTTTCCCTTCGTCACCCGTCTCCCCAGTGGACGAAAAGTCCCTCAAAGACCTCCCAAGTGGCTCCAATGCGACCACAAGCAATACCGACTCAGGTCGTCTTCATGCTTTAGAACAGCTAGAGGTCCTCCCCAAGATGCTCCAGGAGGGTATCCTCTTCGCAGGATCTGGTGCAACACTGCTACTACAAGCTGCCATGCCCGGAATCCGTGATGCAGGCCCGAACAGCGGCGGCCACAAGGAGCTAGCTACCGAGCTCATCGATGCTCTTCAGGCCAATATCAGCTACATTTCCTGCTTGGTCTTCGGTACTCGTGACGAGCGCAAGATTCTCATCAGTCTCCTGAAGGACGGTAAGCCGCCCCTGCTAGGGGGCGGTCGCTCGAATCGCTTCGCTGAGCATCCACCACTGCAGTTGTGGATGGCGGCGACGCTGTACGCAACTGCGACCGATTTCTACCAGCGTGTCTATGGCCGCGTGGATTACGCCAGTGCCGAGCGTGCATACAGCGAGTATGCTTTACTTATGAACTGCCTGGGTGTCCCCACCGGTACCTGGCCAGAATCCCGCCAGGCATTTTGGGCTTACTGGGATGATCAGGTCCCTCGATTGACTGTTTCGGAGGATGCAGCTCTGTTTGCTAAGGATCTTCGTGAAAGTAACGATATGCCACGCTGGGTGCAGACTTTGAAGCCTTTCTTACGTGTGACTACGACCGAGATGCTGCCCCCGCGTCTGCGCGATGCCTACGGGTTGCGCTCGACCATTAGCACTCGGGTTCTTTACCGCACCTGGATGGGCTTCGCGGTCGCTCTTTATCCAGCGATGCCTGATAAGTGGCGGGCATACCCTTTGAAATTCTACCAGGATCGGCTTAAAGAGAAGATGAATGTAATTTAAGAATTTTAATCTAATGCCTGTATATACCCATGAGATATTTGATTGTTCTGTGTATTTATTTCATGTTCCATTTACAAATCAAGTTAAATTGTGCAATAAAACAAGATAAATATAGTAATTGTCATGATTCATTTTATTTTACTTCTCACAATGATCCTAACACACCACCCAGAAGCTTGGAAATATCCTCGACCAGCTACATAGTGTATTAGTAGAGTGTAAAATAAAATAAAAAACGCAAGAGTAGTGCATACCGGTGTGGCATCCCCAATGAGGGTAGTTGTGTTATCAACAAAGCTCTTGGTCAACAAGCTATGAGCGTTCTTCAAGATATCCTGTAAGATATCGATATTATCGGGGGCGAGCAACTTGGCCGCACCATCGAGGATAGTATCCAGCTTGTCGATGTTTTCAGTGCTCAAGAGACCTTGAACGCCATTCAGGAGTTCGGGCAGATCCTCCAGTAGACCAGCACTGGGGGCTGGTGCAGCGACAGGAGTAGGCTCCGGGGCAGCTAGAGCCAAGGGGGCCAGGGCCAAAGAGAAAAGAAGTGAGAAGCGCATTGTTACATATGAATGAAGTGGATGTTAAAAAATATACATATACATCTAGAGTCTTATAAGCAATCTCATCTGTTCCATATAGGAAACAGTCCGAGGGGTTACTAGTCTCGATCTTGATGAGACCGAGGGATAAGCAATGCCATGTGAGAGAGAGAAATATGAAGCCCTAAGGCATTTTCCCCCGCTTACCCCCATTCCCCCCCCCCCAGAATGTCACCTTTTTAGTAGAAGATCGTCGTGTTGATCGTATTTTCCCTATTTTTTTTTGGATGTTAGTGACATTTGCTTGTCTCAGCTTGTTATCCACTTCGGAGAAGTAGTTCGGTTAAGTAGTGATCTACCTAAGAGATCGGAAAATATCCAAGTCATATAACTTTTTACAGTGCCACCTCGTCATTTGTATATTAAATTTAATCTGTAAGAGATGCCCATGTGCTTAATGCAACGGTCTTCCTTGAGCCCCATAAAAACGGGAAAATAATATTCGGATATGCAAAAGTCTTTGGGTTTCTCATCACAGTCATATCTAATTCATATGGATCACAGAGCTAATGCTAGTCCAAGCACTCCCAGCGCCCCCAACGCCGACACGGTCAGCCCCGTAGGCTGTGCAGCTGTACCTTTAGATGAAGTTGAGCTTGCTGATCCAGAGTTGGCATCGGTCGCAGTTGCTGCTGTCGCTGCAGCCCCAGAATTGGCTGTGGGGTTGGTTTCAGACGCTGTGGCCGTCAATGCCCCTGCGGAAATCTGTGACTTGACTACTGACATGTAGTCTTTCACGTCCAATGGGAGAGCGTTATACCAGGCGGGAGTAGTGCCAGCCTTGAATTGACTGGCGAGGGAGCTACGCTCTGCTGGGTTGATGAGTTCCCAGATGACAGATACGGGCACCACCGATAGGATCTCGGGGATGAGCGACCTGGGCGGCGGCGAGATGTTGGCAAAATTTGCGCTGGCTGTTTTGTTGCCCATCATATGCTCTCTGTAAAAGTATTAGTATGTTTCCAAACAGCTACCCAGAAGAGTCAAATACAGTGCGCTCGTGATCGCACCAAGATTGATGCCATCATCTGTTGTATCTCGTTGGTGATGGTGTTGACCGCCCCAGGCTGTTGTGACAAAGAGTAAAACTGCTGTGAATCTCATTCTGTCAAAGGAGTAGACTAGAAAATAGAGAAGAAAAATGTATGCAGTCCATTCAGATGGGGCAGAGTCTATAGTATATCAAATGCTTAACCCCCTCTTGGCCCGTCGATCTATCGCAGTAATATCTTTGGTTTAGTCCAAATGACATGTATACAAATTACTTGATAAATTGATTGTTAAAAACTCCATTCTAGATCGTTTCATCCCCGTTGATCAACCTCGGCCTCACCGGGATCAGATGCCAGAGGCGGGGAAAAAAGTCTGTACGGGAAAGCTGTAAGATCCTCGGGGAATTTCTTCTCTTGTGGGGAAGTTTACAGAGATGTAGCATTGGACACTTGATATGCAGATTCATGTGAATTTTACATCTTATTGAGACCTGTGCGCAAGATAGTTTGGCTCAACTACAGTTACTGAGAATAAAGTATAATAAAAATGGTATCAATTCGGATATCATAGCAAGACTATCGTAAGATTCGTGATAGTAAAACAAGCGACTAAGAAAGAAAAACCGAACTCAGGTCATCTCCAAGTCAAGCTTAAACACCACCCTTCTTTGCCATATCGGCTTCGGCACCACGCTGGCGGACCTTGCCCTCATCATGGATATCACGGTACTTCTCCTCCTCGGTGCGGTTACCAGTGATAGCGGCACCAATAGATCCAAGGGTACCTTGAGCGCGGTTCTGGATGCCCGATCCCCAGTCCTTGAGCTGGCCCTTGGCCTCTTGTTCCTTGCCAGCGGCGTTCTGCTCAGCTCCGGTACGGCGCAGGTTCTCGTTTCCAATCAAGTTGCCGACAGACTCCTTGGCAGACCCAACGGTCTGGTCCCAGGATCCTGTATCGCGCTTGGGGTCGTCCTTGGCAACGGCTCCGGTGTTCGGGTCGGCAGTGAAGGAGCCCAACTTGGCGGTTGTGTGGGAGGCTTCATTTTTGGCTTGACCCTCCTCATGCTTGAGTTCACCCTTGGCCTAAGATGAATTAGTGGGTGTTATAATGGTGTTGGGGGCCTAGAATGGGATGTTTACCTGAGTGAAGGAATCGCCAGTCACAGTGCCCATGGCACGCTGAGCAAGACCAGTGGCTTGGTCAAGGTAAGACTGGCCAGTTGAGGCGTTGCCGGTGTTAGACATGATGGAATTGATGAAATTTGAATTGTAGATGGTAAATATGAGAGTTGGTAGAGATCAGGGATCAGAGATGGTTGAAGAATGAAGTGGTTGACGAAGTAATGAAGAATGAAAGTCATACTAGGAAGTTCCCATATTAATATAAGCCATGTTGTACAAGCCACATTTTCTAGTGCCTTCTCCAATCTGATCTTCCAAGATTGACGTTCTACAAAATTGTCCCAATTGTCATGATGAGCTACGTCATTTGGTGATGTAATATCACGTGGATACCTGGGACATGAATGATGTCACATCACGTGAATATCAGGTCCAGGGTAAGCGTCATATCAAAGTGTATAGGTTAGTTTGGGCCATATAGTCCATGCGAATATTGTTCCTTATAAACTAAAATTTCCAGGTGGAATATTTCATACTAATGACTAGTTGAAAGACACCATGCAAGCTCCCAAACGCCAAGTCGCCGCGTACGGCGTACATAATTCCACATGCAATGCCACGCTCGAAGATTAAACCCTAAAAAATAAAACTACCAGTGACAAATTCCACCCTCGTTTTCATCGGCTGTCCATGTGCCACAGAGACCGACAACCTCAAGATGACCATCTGGTTGTTCGCCAACCTTGCTCAGCGAAGCAAAGTTCTTATCTGCAGGGCCATTGCTCAGCAACCGTCGTGCCCAGGCATCAATGGCAGGCTCTCCAGTTTCATCTCGAGCTTGCTTCAGGAATGGAATGAGTGCCGTGCCACCGGTACCGCGCAGCTTCTTCTTGTCGGTCGGAGCCGCGGTTGCAAGGTTCCTCGCTGGGAGGCTTGGGTTGGCAGAATGAGAAGGTTGGCGTGCACTGCGGGACTGCAGGATAATATAGCGTGATACCATGGTAATATGCTTATCGCGTAGAACACGTAGCATGGCTAAGCATGCGTCGTATGCAATGCACAGCGCCGAGTTTCCGCGTCGTGCCTCAACGAAGGGGCGGATGTTTGCTACCGAGTCAATCTGCTCAAGGAATCGTCGATGTGGGCCAGGCATGTAGGTGCGCATTTCGTGGATAAAGCTGTTTCGTGATTTGATGCCGTCTTCAGTGTTTTGCTCATTGCCGCGACTGGTACCGGTGGGTCGGTGTTCCACTCCGAGGACGATGTCGAAGAATTGGATGAGTGAGCTTTGGGCGTTGCTGCCCCCTCCATACTGCCGGTACTCTGGATTGTGACCGTCGTCGTACAGCAGACCATTTGGCAATCCGGCATCACACATGTTTTTACTTCCAGCTAGATAAGGGCGTATGCGATTGTAGAAGACATATGGATCGCAATTTTCATACATCCTCTGCAGCAGGGTGCTGGTCTCGTCGATGATTTCGGCTAGTCGCTGCAAGCACTCGGTTACAGTATGGGTATTTCCTGTACGGGCCGCCGTGATAGCCCGAATCATTAAGGGGATGGAAGGGGCCCCACGTGCTTCTATGGCGACTGAAACTAGGTAGAACCATTGCTCATCTAGAGACCCTGTAAAGGTTTGTAGGCAAGCTAGGTTATCCAGGTTGGTAGCTGGCTCGTCGGAGAAGATCGGTTTGTAATTCCAAAGGCAGACACCAGCATAGGTGGCAACGGGAGGTAATTCAAGTCGTTCACAGACTTCGAATAAGGGAACTGTAAGTTGAGGTGGAATCCTCTGCAAGAATCAGTACATCTACTTCTGAACCAATAGGATGGGTCGGTACCTCTGTGGGCGACTCGCCACCCCAGACATAGCCATGCAGTATGAATACCAGGACGACATATGCACGACGCCACTCAGCCTCGGTCTGTAGATGTGTGGCAGAGAGTATAGGGAGATGATCCACCATAGACTGCAGACGTTTGCTCAATATCAATGGTTGAAGATTCCCAATGATCATTTCCCATTCAGCATAGTAAGGATCGGGGAGAACTTCTAGGGGAAGTGCCGGGGAGAGAAAACCATAGTTGGAAGTCACTCCAAAGTCGGCAGGATTTGGCACCGGAGGCAACATTGGGAAGAGTTTCTGGATCGCCTGCGAGTCACAGATTCGGGATATATTCAAAGAGTTAAGAGTATGGAAATGAGTGGGAACGGTTGAGAACAAAAGGATTATATTATACCAGAGACCCGAGAGACCTGAGAGAATAGGAACACTCCGGATGTCAAAGTATATGCGGATAATGACGGAAGAGGATAGAATCCGAGATTAATTTCCTTCTGACTGCTAAATGGTCAGAGTTTTCTTAGAGAAAGCACGTAATTTCACCGGGAATCCCTGGACGGGAATAATAGAGAGAGAGAGAATAATAGAGTTAAGAACTCCGATATAGGGGGGTGGTAAGTGAATCATTTTAGATGACCTTGGGGAAGTTTTAGAGGAGTGGATCATGCAAGTCAAGTATAATTCAAGGTTAGACATAGAAGATGACCAGGTACATTTTATATGGCTATACAATCAAGTACATTAATGCCAAGAAGAACTGAGTGCATCCGCGAGGCCCAAGTGGAGAGAAAAATTAAGCGAAGAAGAAATTGAGTGCGAGGAAAAGAGGCACTAACCCAAAATGGGACCGGTAAAATTCCCATTTGGGGCATTTTCGGGCAATTCCCCCCATTTTCGGGCAATTTCGCTGTTTTCGCTTATTTTGGCTTCAAATTCGCTTCACTCACTCTCCTCCGGATCGTCATTGATCTGGGGGAAAATATACGTGCAGCTTATTTTATATTCAACCTCATCCCAACTTTGATTTATTTCTTTTCCTTAATTCAATTATTTTATATATCTGATAACCTTCCCCGAATTCCAACCTTCCGAGGTCGCATATATGCTTACTAAGGCAATTTCCTGCCCAGGAGATCATTGCCGAGGTATATAACCCTGGAAGGTAAGATCTGACATTTATCTTGGAAGGGATTACCTTGCATATATCGACTGGCTTCAACTACCCTGGCGGACGGAGGGGTCACCGTGGACATATCATAGTTATCAAAAACCAGAGGCATCTCAGCTATCATCATGTTAGATCGAATCAGCAAGGAGGGCGCTGTTACTTCTTACAACCGTGGTATGCTCCAAGCCATGGAGTTGGGCTGAGATTGCTAAAATTCCCATGGTATAGGTACCTCCAAGGTACCTACAAGTGGGCACATTCTGACTCAATCGAATCCTACATGAATATTAGACACATGTGGCGGGTAAAAACGTGAACTCGTGAATGTCCTGGGTTCTTACCTCACAGAATCCCGGAGAGGACAGCTATATACCTTTTGAGTAGTCTTGTAAATTACATGTATCATCAATGTCAGACTGAGCGGTAATAGAGCCGTAAGTTCATGCTCGTTAATCCCTGCCAACGTTGGCTGGGGTTCCAGGGTTGGTTAGCGCAGGAAAACATAGAAAGATCCCAGGATTGACACATACCAATCGTGCTAGTTTCCCGCTTTTAGCTCTAGCGGAATAGTCGGAAAAAGACGAGGATATTATCTACAATGGGGATTCAAGAGCAACTGCGCTGACGAGAGGATCGTCCGGATACTATCAAATGTTAGTGAGGATAACTAGTATAGAAACGAGGTGCTCACTGCATATGAATAGATATCGGCTGAAGCTGCCCCAGCAGATTGACCAAGCAGAAGAATCCTATTTTGATCACCACCGAACCTGGCTATATTCTGATGAACCCACACAATCGCCAATCGCTAAATATGTGGTTAGTTCATACTATCAGCCATACACTTTCAAGGCATACCTGGTCTAGGAGCCCGAGGTTTTGCTTGGAAGGGTCAATGTCCGGTGAATTAGGAAATCCAAAGACATTGAGGCGATGACTAACTAGAAATTTAGTGATCATAATAGATAAAACTCTGCATCTCCTTACTTGAAGGTAACAACAATTACATCGTGATTCTGTACCAAATCCGTGCCATCGTAGTAAGCAACCGAACTACCTCCTGGGTCATAGCATCTTCCATGAATGAACATCATGACTGCGTGAAGTTCCTTATGGTCTGGATGCTTGACAGAAGGTGCCCAGATGTTCATATATACGGACATGTCTCCAGGGTTCCATATCTTATATGGGAGAACACTCCAAATAGACTCATTGGAGTACGTATGCACCTGTGGACAGGGACTTCTGAAGGAAGATGCATCAATGTGGCTTCGTGGTGATTTGGGGCGTGGTGGTGCCCATCGCAGTTCTTGGATTGGGGGCTCGGCGTATGGAATTCCAATAAACCCCCGTACTGTGCGTGCTGAATTGTTATATATCCCATTCACCAAACCGGAAGACGTCGTGACTCGAAGCTCAGGGGGTCGGAAACTAGCCAGAGCGGCCACATTGCTCCCAAATGCGTAAAGGATGAGGAATAGATGCATCGTGTAGCTCTTTTCCAAAAGGTGTCTTTCTTTTCGCTACGACTAAGGCCATCTTAAATAACTCGTGAATAGGGGTCTCGGTAGATAAACAATTTAACTTCTTCCAAGGAGTAGAGACGTCTTCAGACCACAGGGGATTCGGGGCCGGGAGAAATTGAAATAAAGTAAACGTTTTTTTCGGCTTAATGATTGACCACATTTTCTAAAACTCACTCACATGTTATGATTGAAGGAGATGTACAATACATCGGAGGGCTTAAAAGAGGAAGGTGGGGAGAATAGTTAAATTGTGAGATTCTTCTCAGTCTGTACAAAATTCGATGTTGTTACACTTCAACGCCATCCCTAGTGGGCCATTTTTCTCAAGAAATCAAAATTAATATGATCAGTGTTGGCTCCATTCGATCGTGTTCAGATCAATTCCCTCCTGTACCAACTCCCAAAGCGGGCTCAGTTCACGCAAGAAAGACACACGAGCCTGGACAGCCTTGAGAACGTAGTCAATCTCCTCGTCCGATGTGAATCGACCGATACCGAAACGGATACTGCTGTGGGCGCTCTCATCGCTACTGCCCAGAGCCCGCAGCACGTAGCTGGGCTCCAGGGAGGCGGAGGTGCAGGCACTACCCGATGACAGCGCAATGTCGTTCAGCGCCATCAGTAGGGACTCACCCTCAACGTAGGCGAATGAGATGTTCACGCAGCCAGGGTAGTGGTGCTCGGGGTCGCCGTTCAGTGTGGTGTGTTCCATGGCAAGGAGACCCTCGCTCAAACGCTTTGACAGGCGATTGATGTGCTTGGTGTCGTACTGTTCAATCAGTCAGTTAGCATGCCATTTTTCGAAGATGGGAGAAATATGTTTATTGCAGTGCGATAATCGGCGCAATGAGGGAAATGGGAAATTTACCTCCATATCTTGGGCAGCAATTCGGCAAGCCTCTCCAAAGCCCACAATCAAATGAGGGGCCAAGGTGCCACTACGTAGACCTCTTTCTTGTCCACCACCAGTGATGAGAGGGTCGAGACGGACACGTGGGCGACGACGCACAAAGCAGGCGCCAACACCCTTAGGGCCGTAGATCTTGTGGCTGGAGATTGACATTAAATCGATGTTCAGCTTGTTAACATCCAATGGGATCTTTCCAACAGCCTGCGCACCGTCGGTGTGGAAGAACACCTTCTTGGACCGGCAGAGACGGCCAATCTCTTCCATTGGCTGGATCACACCAATCTCATTGTTGACAGCCATGACACTGACAATGCAAGTCTCAGGGCGCATGGCTGCCTCAAGATCCGACATGCGGATCAAACCATTGCTCTGAACTGGCAGGTAAGTCACCTCGAACCCTTCATCCTGCAAGTGTCGGCAGCTGTCAAGCACACACTTGTGTTCAGTTTGGGTGGTGATGATGTGGTTCTTCTTCCCTGAGCGACCAAAGAACCGCGCCACACCCTTCAAACTCATATTGTTGCTCTCGGTCGCACCACTTGTGAAGATGATCTCCTTGGGGTCAGCCCCGATCAGCTTGGCGATATGCTCGCGAGCTTGCTCGACTCCCTTCTCCGACTCCCAACCGTAGGCGTGTGTGCGCGAGTGCGGGTTACCGTAAATACCGGTGAGGTAAGGAAGCATGGTATCCAAAACCCGGGGGTCCAGAGGTGTGGTAGCTTGCATATCAAGGTAGATGGGCCGGGTGCCCTGGTCCATAACAGTGGCCTGCTTCAGAATGCCGGCCGAGGGGCTC
The DNA here is from genome assembly GCA_028974015.1 of Penicillium cf. griseofulvum. Taxonomy (NCBI): domain Eukaryota; kingdom Fungi; phylum Ascomycota; class Eurotiomycetes; order Eurotiales; family Aspergillaceae; genus Penicillium; species Penicillium cf. griseofulvum. The sequence goes on from JAPQKP010000001.1 coordinate 4,025,062, forward strand.
ATCGCGGCGTCACCGGAAGTTGCCGAGCCGGGCAGCTTGACATTCTGTGGCGCCATATGGGATTGATTCATGAATGACTTTTGTTCTTCTTTGATGGCAGTCTCGATGTTAACCTGAGCCTGGCCAACTTTTGTCTCGGTAACATAAGACCGAGCGCGTAGGCTGGTGGCGAGAACTCGAGGAGCTCGAGAACCATAGGTTGAAAGGCGCTTGGAGAAGGCAGAAGCCTGTCTCCAAGCAGCAGGAGCAGTACTTGTCATTATGAAGGATGATGCCACGATATTCTTGAAGGTGGGATGAAGAAGGAAACACAACCCCGACTTTTTGTTATCTGCATCTCTCAATGACTAAAGATCTCGGGGATTTCCTAATTAGGTTTATCCGATGTGCCTGAGGCAGAACGGAGGTATGAGCTTCCCCTTTCAGCCTTTCTGATATATTCTCTCCAAGACTGCCACTATATTATATCTTTCTCATATCGTTCTCAATGTATATAATAATGATTTCGATTTGATTATTTGAAATCCTTTATAGGTATTCATTTCATCCAATTGCCAAGTCACTCCCCGCATCAAGGAATGGTCCAATGATGACGATCTGACTGGGGTCTTTAATTTGACGGTTCTTACGATTTTCTCGGGTAAGGCTGCCGGGGCAAGAGAACCAGATCGTGTAAGTCTATTAGCTATTCTAATAACTAGGACGGAGAACTCCGTACTTCGTATGCAGCTATGTACGAAGTATGTACATATGCAGTACTCCTACACATTCCCCATAGTAATAATTTAGGTGCCTAAGATACGCCACATAATCATAAGGCAGATCAATTAGCGTTAAAAAATATACAAAATACTAGTACGAAATATCGTCAAATAGTATAAAATTAGTGTACAGCCACAATGGACATCAAGTCCGTAGAGTCTTATGTCATTGAAATTCGGGTTCCTTCCATCCCCCACCTTGGCACTTTCTCTTTACTCCTCTCCATCTTCACATCATGAGTTTTAAAGGTTTCCAGAAGAGCATTGTGCGTGCGCCACAGCAGTTCAAGGTCAAGTTCAACATCGGTGAGCATTCCAAGGATGCTGTCTATAGCGATGCCGAACGCCGCTTTGATGAGCTCGAGAAAGAGACCAAGAAGCTACACGATGAATCCAAGAAATACTTTGCTGCCATTAATGGTGAGACTTTGTTCTATCTCAATCTCAACCTCCAATACTGACCGCGTGCGCAGGCATGTTGAGCCACCAAATCGAATTCTCCAAAGCAGTCGCCGAAATCTATAAACCCATCTCCGGTCGCGCTTCCGATCCCACTTCCTACCAATTCGAAGGAAATGCCGAGGGCATCCAAGCCTGTGAGGAATATGAAGTCATCGTCAAGGAATTGCAAGAAGCCCTGGCTCCTGAGTTGGAGATGATCGACAGCCGCATTATCAGCCCTGCCGACCAGTTGCTCGAGGTGATCAAGGTGATTCGGAAGGTTGCGGTTAAGCGTGATCACAAGAAGCTAGACTTTGACCGCCACAACGCCACACTGAAGAAGCTAGAAGAGAAGAAGGACAAATCGCTCAAAGACGAAAAAGCTCTATACAAAGCCGAGAACGATGTTGAGCAGTCAACCCAGGAATTCAATTACTACAACGATTTGCTGAAGGACGAACTGCCCAAGCTGTTCGCCCTCGAAGCCGAGTTCATCCGCCCGCTCTTCCAGTCCTTCTATTATATGCAACTCAACGTCTTCTACACTCTCCACGAACGAATGCAAGGCATGAACATCAGCTATTTCAATCTTGAACTCGATGTTGAAGAGGCCTTTGAGCAGAAGCGTGGCAATATCCAGGAACAAGCCGAAGCCCTAACTATTGTGCACTACAAAACCCAAGGTGTCCGCCGCTCTGGATCTAAACTGAACCCTCTGGGCAAGGGAGCCGATAGCAAGAGCTCCATCGGCCGAGGCCGTTCCAGCTCCACCGCCACTGATGACAACCCTCCACCACCTTATTCGTCTGCCGGCATCAGTCCCAGTCCGACAGGCAGTTTCTCTTCCGCCGCCAAGAGCAAGCCCGCCCCGCCTCCTCCACGGGCGAAACCATCTTATCTCAGTAAGCCGGTTGAAACTGTCACCGCTCTCTATGACTACGAGGCTCAGGCACACGGTGATCTGGGATTCTCGGCTGGTGATGTTATTGAGATTACCCAGCGCTCCGAAAATACCAATGAATGGTGGTCTGGGCGAATTGCAGGTCGGGAGGGCCAATTTCCGGGTAAGTGTTGCAGTCTTTTGAATTTAGTGCATTTGCTAACATTCATGATAGCCAACTATGTGCAATTGAATTAGAACCCGAAATATTATTAACTTTCCTCTTTTTTTTTTTTTAACTCTGGCGCACATGTGGTTCTGAACATAGAGCGTTTCGCCTGTAAATATTGGTGTCTTTTGTTAATTCACTTGGCTCGCAATTTTTCTTCGGTAAATTGGCTATATTCCTTGCACAAGTTTCATACATATTCTAATTCACCTTCTTTACTATGGAGACTTCATTTGAACTTTTATGGCAGAATTGATCTCTCACTATAGTAAAATAATGAATAATGAATGTGAATTGGTATTAAGAATATGTCTGCACTTTGCAGATTAGGATAAAAGGAATGTTTAACCTGTATAAACCCCTCAAAAGAGAAAAGAAAACAATGTACATGTAAAGTCGTTTTCTGGCCAGGATCCTGTACATCGAAAGGGAAGGGAAGGATATCGTTGAATTGCCGAGCGCTGTGCCCTATCACACCATTGAATACTTCCTTTGAACTCGATCGATCGAAATATTGTGCTCGACTGCTATTCCATAGAAAGCATCGGTGTCCCGCGAGTTGTATGAGCCCTTTCTCATGGTGTGGTCCGAGTAGCACAAAGTCTGCGCAGCAGTCATAGCAGACAGGCTCGTTGGACTCTCCTTTGTGGGAGACAGTAAACTTCCAGCACCACCGACAAGGCTCCGCCATAAGTTTCGTCGACGTGGATGTTCTTGGCTTCCGGTACGTCGTGAGTGCTCGAGGGCGGCACCGGCCCAGATTGACGAAAGTGGGAGTGAGATGACGACCAGGGTCACCACGTTGGAGGTTAGTTCTGGCACAGTGATGTAGTACTGGATAATAGAGAAGATCGCCGGGACAACCATGGTCTGGCATCCCATGACGAAGATGACTTTCATCGGACCGAATTCGCACACCCCGAGTCGGCGGCGCTGTTTGATGGCGAATCCGAGTTTGGTGACAAAGATAACACAGAAGAAGCAGATGCTGACGGTGACGCTGATGTTCGTTGCGCTTTCTATCCACCATATTCCAGACATGTAGGTAAGTGTAATGATGGCGTTGCAATTCGCAATCATCCATGCACTGCGAAATCCGATCGGCACCAGGGCGACCAGGACAGATAACACCAGTAAGGGATGTCGATATCGACGACGTAGTGTAGAGCAAACCACATGGACTTGAATCACAAGCGAGACTTCGATGCAGACGACGACTAGTGTAGTGAGAACAACTGCCACGATGGAAACGGCGTACGCGGTCCACGGCACGGATGAATAGTCTCCGGAGACGTATGGGTATACCTGTTCAAATGCCGTGGAAAAATGGATGACTTGAAAAAGCAGACGCCCGCTGTTGAAGAACAATGCCAGGCCGTTCATGATAAAAACCGCCGACCGGCGCTTGTCAGATTGGGTCAAAAGCAGAAGAATCACCAGCAAGGTGAACGACGCCCCAAATTGGCAACCGTAATTGATGCACACCCGGACATTGTACATGACGAAGACATCCAGTGCTTTGACTGAGACTTCGAATTTGGCGCCATTTGCATGGCGGAAAGTGACGTTCTGTGTGAATGGATCGAATGGGAGACTTGGAGATGTGTCCATGGCTTCGAAATTTGAAGTTCGAAGGAATTGAAAGACTAGATGGTTATAAAATCAGATCAGGAGTCTGTATGGCAAGGATATGTTTATAAAGCCTTTTGAAGAAGTGTAAATAGAGAATATAGTATCAAGATGATCAGGGTGAATGGCTAGGTTCATAGAAGCCGAGACAGACAATGGCGGAGATAATGATATCCAAATCATTAGGCCTAAATAGAAAGGAACAATACTAAGGGAATGGGAAGAACAATATCAAATGAGACAAAGAAGTGCCTAGCCAGTAAGCAATGGGTGATAATGGCTGCATGAGATCGTCAGAATAGTCAGAATAGGCTTTGATCCTGTAAATATCCAGCTTCAAGGTTGGTTTTTTCTTTGTTTCGGAAGTCCAGAAAGTCCTGAGGATTTCAAGAGGGATTCAATGTGTCTTCTCGAGGGTAGAATCCTGGAGAGGCCTGTAAGACACTTTGATTCACAGCCATGCATATCATTTAGCGAATTTGTCTCAAGACTTCAACTCTTAAAAGATTCAAAATTGAATATGCTAAGTATAAGGAAAAACCAAGAGGTGAATTGGAGTGGTGAGGTGGTGAGGTGGTGAGGTGGTGATGGGGTGAGGTGAGGTGTTGACATGGATAACCCGAGCCCGTCTTCCTTATACAACTTATGAAGTGCTGGAGCTCTCCAGGGCCAGAGATCTAAGAGATTAGTTCAACAAATACATCGTTCTCTATTTATCTTAATATATTCATGGATCTTCAATATTTTTTTAAAAAAAGCCCCCCGCCAAGAAATTTGCGGGGGAATGACAATCTCACGACTCCAACCCTTTTACATCCATTCCTCTCAATATGGCGCTCCCTCAGAGGACATTGAATTGGCTGTATAGTGTCTTGTCCAAGGTTAGTCTCTCTCAAACCCTTCCATATCAATATACTAAACCCCTCCAGGATCACTATGATCCACAACAGACCTACCGCGACCCGAATCGGACCTACCATGATGTTGTCAATGCGCTCTCCCAGTACCCCTCGCTCTCCCCTCGAACAGATGTCTATAGTGAGTGTCTCCAAGTGCATGTTTACATTGTTTCTGACTTGAATAGCCTATGAGACAGGGTTCTCGGCCCTCCTCCTTCACCTTGTGGGCACATTGCCTGTCACCTTCCGAGGAACGACGTACCGATTTCCCATTGCGCTTTGGATTCCAAATACATACCCACGCGATCCTCCAATTGCCTACGTGACCCCGACACAGGAAATGACTGTCCGAGTTGGGCAACATGTGACGCTGGAGGGACAGGTGTATCATCACTATCTAGCACACTGGGCGGAAGCGTGGGATGTTAGTGCTCGCAATCACATGGGTTGACAGACCACTAACCATTTTATATTCACAGAGATCCACCATCGCCGATTTTCTATCTATTCTCCAGGATGTATTTGCGAAGGAACCACCGGTCCGATATAGACAAGTGCCACAACCTCAGCCGGAAGCTGCCCAAACACCTCCGCCATTACCACCCCTTCCACCCGGTGTCGGATCTTCAAGACAAGCCCAACCTCTGTCTCCGTCTACAAGCCAGAACCAGATTCCACCGCCACCCCCGCCGAAACCAGGCGCGGCTGTCGAACATCGGCAGCAACAACAACGGCACCCAGCTGATCAATATCGATCTCCCCCACCGCTACCTCCACTCCCACCAAAAGACCAAGGCTCTCGTCAAGCACCTTTATCCACACCATTGGCCAGTCCTGGAATTCACTCCTACCAGCATTATGCACCTCCAAGCCAAACTGGAGGACCGATGAGCAACCCTCGTCCCCTGTCTCAGCCATCAACCCATCAACCAGCGGGGCAGCCCATGCCGCCCCAGTCGCAGGGCCAAGCACCGTATTATAGAAACAGCGGAGCATCGATTTATCATGGCTCTGGGTCTAGTATATCAAACCAGGTCCCTCAACAAGCTAACCCAGCGGGGGCCCACTTGCCTCTGCAGCCGCAACTCCCCCATCAACCATACCAGCAACCGTCTGGTCCCCCGTATCCTCAGCATTCTCCATACCCATCCAATTATCCCCGCCCACCCCCAGCAGCTCCAAGAAAGGCCGATACACCCGATCTTCTAACGTCGCCATTTGAAGTCGAGCTACCCTCAATAACACCTGCGGGACCAGCGCCTCCCATCCCGCCAAACCCAGAGAAAGATGCACTTCTTCATGCCGTGTCCCGAACCCTGGCAGAAACTCTCCGCGCTAATGCTGCACAGTCCGATACGGCAGCGCAGTCCCTCGTTTCACAGTCACGGTCCCTACACGCTGCTATGGCCACGCTACAGGGGGAGGTCTCGGTGCTCAATAATCTCCACGCGACTCTGCAGTCCAACACTACTGTCCTACAGCAATCTATCCATCGCGCCGACGCCACTATCGCAGATGCACAGGCGCGCTCTACATCCATCTCCACTTCTAGCTCTCATGGAGACACGTCCGGTCTGCCCCCAATCGATGACGTCCTGGTCGCCCCCACCGTGGTAGGGAAACAGCTATATGATTTAGTCGCTGAGGAACAAGGCATACAGCAAGCTCTTTATGCGTTGCAGGCTGCGCTGGTCCGCGGTGTTATTGGTGTCGATTCCTGGTCGCGGCATACACGAAGTCTTGCACGTGAAGCTCTTCTCAAGCGGGCACTGATTCGGAAAATCGGGCGTGGAATGGGGTTAGATGAGAACGTGGCCTGAATTACCGGATTCTGAGCATCACTGACTAGATATTTCTGGTTATATATACCCTTGATTCTTTTTTACCGTGTTATGAAATAGCTAGATGATATGAAGATCTCTCTTCTCTTCTACCGATTCGCCATTCTTTCCCTGTTTACCTTCGCCAACATCTATCGGAGAAATCCATATGGAGTAGTTCTATGTCAGGCCAGGCAATGCCCATTTCCTTCCAATGCTGTCTGCGGGGCCCATATGCCATGTCTTGGCGGGATAGCACAGATACTAGGATATCTGTTAACTCCAAGGGGGCATTCAAGGACGACTAGTTTTGGTTTTTTGCGACATATAAGTAGAAGTAGATATGAAAGATATGTCAAAAAAACAAAATATTAGGAGTCTAGACTATCCAAATGGGAAGTGTGGGAATAATTTTCATGTAAAGACATCCCAATCCAATGTCCTTCATCTGTGGACCGGAGGGAGACTGACTTTGGAAGCACAGTGCAAAAGATCTTCGAGGAGTAGTGAATCTCTAGTCTTGTTCAGTTGATGTTTATGATGTGGACCTAGCATCGAGGGAATATATAACGAGGTTGATTGACTGCCCTAGATATATATACGTACTGTGAAAATTTGAACTTTAAAGATTATAATTACTATATTAACAACATACTATTCAATGATGCTCGGTTTCAGGTCCTGGCAAATTACAATATACAAAGACATGATGGTCCATTCAAAGAAGCCCCGGAGGCCATAGGATAGTGTGACACGCCGGATTCACATGGCAGTACAAATATGAAGGTGAAGGTATGTATGATACTCCAGAATGGTAATCAATGAAAGTATAGATTTAATCGACAGTCCCATCTCAGTGTGCATACTCGCTGTACAAGGCGCCCGAGGAAAGGATTCAACGTATAAAAAAAGGTACAAAAGGCACAAAAAGCCGTGACAGGCTTCATAGATACAAAGAAAGCAGGATTGGAAATCACAAAAATAGAAAAACCGTTGCGCCGAGTCCCAGACCTGCTCATTTCACCTCATTCGCATCCGAAAATGGACTTTCTACCCGACTGGGTGGTGTCCGAATGGAGCTGCGTCTGTCGCTCAAGCCGGAAGCTCGACGTGAGTCGGCTTGGCGATTCGACAATCCAGATTCTAGGTTGGTGGTGGATGATGGATTTGTATCATCTTCGCCAGATGAGGACCCATCAGACGTGGAGACGTTATGATTGAGCTGGTCGCTGTTTGTAGCCGACACTGCCCGTCTTGTGTTGTTGCTTTTACCGTTATCCGGCAGCTCTTCGACCCGGTCGACGGCGGGTGCGTTATTGTTTTGCTTCTTCTTTACCGAAGGACCGCGCACCATCACCGGCTTGGCCGTTACACTGCGAGCCACACATGAACTATTGCCCTTGACCGCCTCCGCCCGAGCGAGTTGCGCCGGAGTAATGGCTGGGACCGCGGGTGCGTCCGCCGGAGTAACCGTGACAGAAACGGGCGAGTCATCTCCAGGGGCATTGGACCCAGCCCCTCCGTTGTGGATGCTCACTACGGCGGCACGAGTCCGCTGGATCTGCTGCGCAGGCATGGCACTAACGATGGCATCGTTACGGTAGATGGTGGTAGCCACACTGCTGCGCAGAGTGGGAGAGATACTCTGGTGCCCGGTAGTGGTTGTCCATGACGAGTCACGTAGGTCACCGGGCATAAAGAAGTGCTGATCGGGGGTCGCACCAGGAAGCGGTGGAACAGGGGGCATGAGGGAGGATGGGGTCTGCGGCGGGGAACGGTTGGTGACACCAGGAATGTAGGCGATTTGGATGACGTTGGAGGCCCGGGTTAGGACTGTAGAGGCAATGGACTGACGTTCACTGCGCGCCGCTCCGAATGAACTATTCTTCTCTGCCTCCTGGCGCTCCAGGCGCTTCTTTCGGATGACGAACCACCAGACCAAGAATACGATAAGGGCGATGGCAGCTACTCCGCCAATAACACCACCGGCAATAGCGCCAGTGTCTGAGCCCCCGGAGCCCGAGGGTTTGGAGCCTGTTGAAACGCACTTTGTGGTCGCACATTCATCACAGCTCGGGGCGGTCATGGTACATATTGATCCATCGGGACACGAGGGACAAGCGGGGGATGAGGTCTCACACTGCTTGCAGCGCTTGAAGAGGGAGCGGGCCGGGGAGAACGCGGAATCGATAGGTTCGAGAAGCATGATGGAGGAAATCGAGAGAAGATAAAGGGTAAGATCGATACAAGCCGGTCAACAGCAAGGAATGTGTAAGATGAAAGATGGAAAAAGGAGTGTAGGATGCTCAATCGGCGTCAAGTCGTGAGCATAAATAGTAGATCATCAAAGCTGAGTACAGGAAACGAGTGTGGGGGATAAAGATCGAAATGTGATGGTTAAGCGATGGTCATGGTCCTTGGAATGGGTCCAGACACTTGAGATTATGTCAAAGCCGGTGGGGATGGCTTGCTTTGTTGACGTTGATGAAGTGGATTCACAAACCACTCGAAAGATGTGTGAGAGAGAGAGAATGAGGAGAGGGAGAGAGTCAAGACGGGATGGGGTCACGGGCCCCAAGGTTCCACGGGTGAGATCCGGGTAGTCAGGTACACAATTGTAAGCTTTTGTACGGAGTCCTCCAAGGTTATATATGCTTATATATGAAGAAGGTATATCGAGGAAATAAGGTAAATATATATCTAAAATTGAGATACAGTTAATAATACATATCAGATTGTTTCATCCCATGTTCACCTTACTTTAGACGTGAGGGAAATAAGTACCTGCCGAAGTGGTCTGGACTCTTTCCGAAGTCGGATCATTAATCTTCCAAGATTAAAGATTTGGCAATTTTCTTTGTTTGCCTTGTTTGTCGATTTTGTTTTATCGATCTCAAATAGGGTTAGCGGTTAATTAATCTCTAACATTTCCTTAACAGGTGGAGAGCCAACTGAAATCTTATTATAGGGGAAATCGGGGCAAGAAAAATTTAGACCTGTTTTTAACACATGGGGGCGCAGCCGTACATGGACTATGGAGCTGAAATTCAGCCCAAGGATACGAAGTACTCCGTAATGTTAATAATAGGCTGACTGGGGGCAAAATTTACGCTAACCCTAGGGACACTTAGCCCTGGATGGGTAATGTTTAAGAATATCAAGGATCAGGTGATTTAAAGAGTAGAACTGTAATATAGAAAGAGGATTGACGATGACTCGAGATATTCACACTTGGAGGACATACCCAAGTAAGCCCAATGTTGTGATTTGAAGAATGTGGGAATCTCCTGGGATAGTTGAGCCTTTATATCAAATGTTGGGTTTCATCAGTGGGGACAGCTTTATTAGGTTCGGGTGTTTTAGTCTCGGTATACTATTTACTTCGTTCGTATAGAAATAAAATACAAAGGAGTTCCTTAGAGAGTTTAGGGGGTTTCTTTACGGAGTATATATACATATATATATATATAGGGAGGGGTGGTATTTACGGTATCTCTATCCTAGTGACTCTATCCTAGATACTATTTACATATCTATTTACTATTGACAGAAGTTAAAATAAAAAGAAAAAGGGAAAGGGGAAACTAAGCCAGGACGGGGCTAGAGACAGTCTATTTTTGAACCCGTTCTCACGGTCTCCCTTTTTTTTTTAACCCCATTTCCCCCTTCTCTCTCTTCCTTTCTCTTTGACCCTTGACTCAAAATACTCTAAACTCCCTTCTCCCTAGCCCCGGTGGCTTCGATAATTGTTAAATGCGCCCTACTTGAACAGATACCCCTCTCTTGTCAGCTTTGAAACACATCCCTTTCTGATTCTTCAACCTTCGCGACATGGCCTACCACGGCTCTGGCTCGCCGAGCTACGATGATAGTCATCATCTGCAGGATGTGCCAGCTTCGCAGGTATGCATATAGAGAGGTGGCGAAACTAGTCGCTAGAGCTGACCTTGTGTTTTTTTTTTTTTTTCCAGTATCGCGAAGATGAGGATGCAGCCCGTGGATTATTGTCCCAACAACAAGGTCCATTTGCGACCCCCTTTGATGACCCCCACTCGCGCGGTGTTTCTCCACAACGTCCGGCTTCCAAGTACAGCTTGACGGAGACGTATGCAACAGATACCGCACCTTCTTACCATGATCCATACAATACTGGCACCGTCTACTCTGGCCAAGAGGAAACCACTGCAGCAGCATTTGGAGTTCCCGGCCGAGTGGCATCACCCTACGCCCGCAGCGAGACCTCGTCTACTGAGGCTTGGCGCCAGCGACAGGCCCCTGGCGGCGCCGCTGGTGGAGGGGGCGGTGGTGGCTTGCGCAGATATGCTACTAGGAAGGTCAAGCTAGTGCAGGGTTCCGTCCTGAGTGTCGACTACCCCGTTCCCAGTGCCATCCAGAATGCCATCCAAGCCAAATACCGCAACGACGTGGAAGGTGGAAGCGAAGAGTTCACTCACATGAGATGTACGTTGTGAACTAGACAAAAAAAAAAAGACTAATAAGCCTTCACAGACACTGCTGCCACTTGTGATCCAAACGAATTTACCCTTCACAATGGCTACAACCTACGCCCCGCCATGTACAACCGTCATACGGAGCTGCTCATCGCGATTACCTACTACAACGAGGACAAGACTCTTACGGCCCGCACTCTGCACGGTGTGATGCAGAACATCCGCGACATTGTCAACCTGAAGAAATCTGAGTTCTGGAACAAGGGTGGACCCGCATGGCAGAAGATTGTTGTTGCGCTGGTCTTTGACGGTATCGACCCTTGCGACAAGGATACCCTTGACGTCCTTGCAACCGTCGGTATCTACCAGGACGGTGTCATGAAGCGTGACGTTGACGGCAAGGAGACTTTGGCGCATATTGTAAGTTGTCCAGATAGAAGAAAAAAGCCGTAAGCTGACAGAACCAGTTCGAATACACGACTCAGCTCTCGGTCACGCCAAGTCAGCAGCTCATTCGACCCACGGACGATGGCCCGAGCACACTACCACCCGTGCAAATGATGTTCTGTTTGAAACAAAAGAACAGCAAGAAGATTAATTCGCATCGTTGGCTCTTTAACGCTTTCGGCCGCATTTTGAACCCCGAGGTCTGTATCCTTCTGGATGCCGGTACGAAACCTGGCCCCAAGTCCTTGTTGTACCTCTGGGAGGCCTTCTATAACGATAAGGATCTCGGCGGTGCCTGTGGTGAAATCCACGCTATGTTAGGCAAGGGATGGCGGAATTTGATCAACCCTCTCGTGGCTGCTCAGAACTTCGAGTACAAGATCAGTAATATCTTGGATAAGCCTCTGGAGAGTTCGTTCGGTTACGTTAGTGTCTTGCCCGGTGCATTCTCGGCCTATCGATTCCGTGCAATCATGGGCCGTCCTCTCGAACAATATTTCCACGGAGATCACACTCTATCTAAACAGCTTGGAAAGAAGGGTATTGAGGGTATGAACATTTTCAAAAAGAACATGTTCTTGGCCGAGGATCGAATTCTCTGTTTCGAGTTAGTCGCCAAGGCAGGCTCCAAGTGGCACTTGTCTTACGTCAAAGCCTCCAAGGGTGAAACGGACGTGCCCGAGGGCGCTGCCGAGTTTATCTCCCAGCGTCGTCGTTGGCTCAACGGTTCTTTTGCAGCAGGAATTTACTCACTGATGCACTTTGGCCGTATGTACAAGAGTGGTCATAACATCGTTCGCATGTTCTTCCTTCACATTCAGATGTTGTATAACATCTTCAACACCCTCCTCACCTGGTTCTCGCTGGCTTCATACTGGCTGACCACCACTGTCATCATTGATCTGGTCGGTACTCCAAGCCAAAGCAATGGAATGACCGCTTTCCCATTTGGCGAGACAGCCACGCCCATTATCAACACGATCGTGAAGTACGGATACCTCGCTTTCCTATTACTTCAGTTCATTCTCGCTCTCGGTAACAGACCCAAGGGCTCCAAGTTCTCGTACCTCGCTTCCTTCGTGGTCTTTGGTATCATACAGGTTTACATTGTCGTCGATTCAATCTACCTGGTTGTTCGCGCTTTCAGCGGCGGTGCACCCATGGACTTTGTTACTGACAAAGGTCTGAAGGCATTCCTGGACTCTTTCTTCGGTTCGACGGGCGCTGGTATCATTATCATTGCCTTGGCTGCCACATTCGGTCTTTACTTCGTTGCCTCCTTCATGTACGCCGACCCTTGGCACATGTTCACCTCATTCCCAGCCTACATGGTTGTTCAGTCATCCTACATCAACATTCTGAACGTCTATGCCTTCAGTAACTGGCACGATGTCTCCTGGGGTACGAAGGGTTCCGACAAGGCCGATGCATTGCCGTCAGCCACAACTACAAAGGATGAGGGCAGTAAGGAGGCAGTGATAGAAGAAATTGACAAGCCCCAAGCCGATATCGACAGTCAGTTTGAGGCAACTGTCAAGCGTGCGCTCACTCCCTTCGTTGCTCCCGTGGAACATGACGAAAAGACCCTCGAGGATTCGTACAAGAGTTTCCGTACTCGACTTGTCACCTTTTGGATTTTCAGTAATGCAATTCTGGCAGTCTGCATCACCAGCGAGTCCGTCGATAAGTTCGGCTTCACAGTGAGTTTTCCCTTCTTTCAGCCTTGGTATTCACCGACTAACATGATAATAGAATACTGCCACCAGTCGTACAGCCCATTTCTTCCAGGCCCTCTTGTGGTCCAACGCCGTTGTCGCATTGTTCCGTTTCATTGGATGCTGTTGGTTCCTGGGTCGTACTGGTATCAAGTGCTGCTTTGCACGCCGGTAGTTCGACAGCAGCTCTACCCCTTAGGGGTCATGACACCTATTCCCTTTTTTTTTTTTGATCTGTATTCTACCTAAAGATGCCCAACTCTGTTCTCTTTTTTTTGCAATGCCAGCCAGTATGTACCTTGACGGTTACTGTGATCTTTTTTTGTCCAACCATGCACTGGAATCGCATTCGGAGGCCTATGATTATGTACTTCATATTCTTTGAAAAAAAAATTCTCTAAGATTTTCAGTAAATATCCCATACTCTGTGAATGTATAATATGCAGCCCTGGAGAGTTCCCGAGGTCGTATACGTCAACTGGAAGGCGGAGAGGCGATAAAGGGCGATTGCTGATCTGAGACCACCCGCAAGCACCTGCTATTCCTCTCACCGTTGTCACCGTTGTCACTTGATCTTGCTTTTTGAGCTTTGCATTTTTCTTTCTATTCTTCCTTCTCTGACATTCTCAGAGTATTTACCTCTATAAACCTCCTTCTCCTCTCTTAAACCGTCCGTTCCACCAGGTGGGGGGTGACTCCGAGCAACATGTTGAAAATCTGGTCGATGGTAGGCTTTATCTGGCTTTTACAGAAATGCAGCTAACAGCCTGTACAGAAACAAAAGCAGCAGGAGGCTGAGAATGCCGAGGGCGCTGCAGGAAAGAAGAAGAAGAAGGTCACCGCGGCGCAATTACGCGTGCAACGAGGTGAGTGAGTGACTGTCACGCTGGATCATATATACCTAACCTGTTATTTAGATCTTCAAGAACTCACTCTCGGCAGCACCATGAAAATGTCTTTTCCGAACCCTGATGACATCCTTAACTTCACCTTGACTATCGAACCGGACGAAGGCATGTATAAGGGTGGTGTCTTCAACTTTAGCTTTGCCGTCAACCAGAACTTTCCCCACGATCCTCCCAAAGTCAAATGCATGCAGAAGATTTACCATCCCAATATCGACTTGGAGGGCAACGTCTGCTTGAACATTCTACGAGAGGACTGGAAGCCCGTGTTGAATCTGAATGCTGTCATTGTGGGCATGCAGGTCTGTTGATTCCTTTTTACTGGTGATTACATCCGCTGACTGGTATTCCGCAGTTCCTTTTCCTCGAGCCAAACGCCTCCGACCCTCTCAACAAGGAAGCCGCGGAAGATCTTCGTACCACTCGTGACACCTTCAAGAGGAACGTACGCACCTCTATGGCTGGCGGGTCCGTCCGAGGCGTATCATTTGAGCGGGTGCTACGGTGAATGCTGCTTCACATTTGCACATCGGTTCCAGACCTTCGCCTATACCCCAGCAGATACTGGATGATCTATGGTTTTACACATGGCGGAGATACGGTTTCGGCGACCCCATGGAGGGGTGCGCCGGTGTTTCCACGTACATATATGCGGCGTAATTAGCGTTTGAATACAATAGATCCACTTCGCTCATTTGGCCAGGCGTAGGGGTCAAGTATCGCTACGGTGTCCCGGATACCCGTTTCTCCTGTATGTCATAACCGAACTCCAGAGAAAGAAGGTCCAAAATCGAAACGGTTGGTTGTCCACGTATATGTACAATCGATCTCAAATCTAACCACCCACTCGTACACACCCGTTTCAACCAAGCCCGATGGATGATGTCGAGAGACGCGTCCAATCACTGGGCGATTTTCTAGATGACACTTTGACAAAGAAAAGAACTGGCGCCGAACGGGCGGGAAGGAGACAATCGAGAGGTGATCAGCGTTGATCGATTTAACCCCGCTGGGCAGCACGCTCAGCCTCGAGGCGGGCGTAGTAGGTATCACGCTCACGCACGCGGGGGAGGTGGTAGCCTGTAGAACAAATACATTAGGTATCGAGTTATCGCATGGGTTGGCGCAGTCGGGGATAATCTACTTACCGTACCACCACAGGTAGCCGAAGGTAGTACCGAAGCCTAGTGGATGAAATAATCTGATCAGTGACCATTTCACCTATTCATATCACCCAAATAATCTCCTTGATGCTTGTAGTTCATGTGGTCGCTTTCCGAGAGATTGCGATATTCAACTCGTTATTCGATCATGCCACTCGATCCGGATCACGACTTACCGAAAGCGGTGCTCAGGTCCAGGACAAGACCACGGCGGAGCATCTGTAGAGAAGCATAGTATGTCAGTAAATCATTGGGAACATGTCATTTGACCTGAACAACCCGCTCGGGTTAACCCGGCCTTCAACGGAAGGGGCACGTACGCCGGTAATGGGGGGAATAGCGGCGGGCATTGTGACGAATAAGTTGCGTCAATCGATGCTCGAGCAAAATAAATGTGGGATGCGGACAGCCTAAAACCTGCCTCAGACGTTGGTGGGGAGAGGAGATGGGGGGTAAAGGAGGAAGGCTTTGTGAAGTGAAGTTGAAGCTTCGGAGCGGACTAAGCGAGCCGCCGGATTGGTCGGTCATTACTATGAGAGCGAACTATGGCATGTTCACCCTTCCATTACTATTACAACAGTAAAATACGATCACAGATTAATTGTCTTCTAATTTCTATATACCGGATCACTTATTTCAATGAAATGAGTATTTCGTCCTCTAGCACATGAATATCAAAGCAAAAGTCACAGAGGAAGCCCTCGAAATGGAGGATATGCGAGATGAACGAAGCCTAGTTGGAATTATTTGCTTGTCTACATATTAAAAGTCCTACTACCTCCAACATTCATTCATTCAATCTACTCTTCATCTCTTCAACCTCGGAAGGTTCATGACAGCTACTCATCTATTCACCGCCTTCAACACGTGACCCAACATAACATTGCCAGGTCGTCCCGACCACCATTTGGACCAGACCAATACAATGGCCATGGCGACATCAGGTGCCCATGTTAAACGACCTTCCTCGTCCCTCGAACAGAAAAATCTGAAGCGGATAAAGCGTCACTACCATCACCATCATCGCTTACAGGAGCCTGTCGTTCTCCCATCCTCATCCGAGCCAGCCGTGCAAGATGACACTCACCTCGACCAATTGATGAATCGTGCAGTTGGCCAGACCTTGAAGGACTCAGGATTTGAGTTGGCCGATCCAACTGCACTGTCAAGTCTCTGCAGTGCTACTGAGGAGTGTATGTGACCTACCGAATCCATTGCTGAAGCTTGAATTGACGGGTTGCGCTTGAAATCTTTAGACATGCTACGACTCTCCACATTCATCCGTCAATCCATGCTATCTGCGCGACGCGTCCAGCCAATCCCGCAAGATTTTGACCACGCTCTGAAGCGTCTCCGCCTCCATCCCGATGATCTTCTCCCTCATCTCAATCCATCGCCCTCAGACAAACCTACGCCGACATTATTACCATCTCCCCCACCAGAGAATGAAATATCCAAATCTCTCCCATTTCTGACGGCGCTGAGTAGTGAGGACGACCGTGCAAATCGTCCCTACATTCCAAAACATTTCCCGAGTTTCCCTAGCAAACACACATATTCTGCCACCGCAGTCTTTATTGGACGAGACAACGACCCACGCAAGATTAGGGAACGCGCAGCAGAGGATGGACGACATGGCGAGGAAGCTTTGCGCAAATTAGCGAGCGCCGCATTCCGTGACAACCAGACGGGTTCAACTGGCCGTGATAAGAAACTCTGGGGTCGGAGAATGGACAGCATGGAAAGCATGTTCGAAAAGACGATCAAGGGACTATCCAAAAAGCACAGCAAAGACCCTAGCAGCTCAGCTATGGATATACACCCAGGGGATGTCGATAAGTCCTGCAAGCTCTCGTGGAATATGGAGCTGGGCCCAATTGTCAATTGTGAGCGAGATCTTTGGCGCCGGACAAGCTCAAATGCACGACGAGAAGAGGAGAAGCCTCTAAGGCCTCTAGCAAGTGTTGAGGCAGCGGACGTCATGACTGACATGTAAATTACAAAGACTGGCGTTTTTCTTTCCCCCTTTCCTTTGCCCAGATTATGGGTTGGCGCTTGTGTTTTAGTTCAGGAACATGACCTGAGGAGATACCCCATGGCAGTCACAATCATTATTCAAATGTTTAGAATAAAATTCTTGAAACCTGCAAGTAATTGTAATCCCAGCTAACTCCGCTCAATGCGCATTCGTAGTTCCAATGTAGTCTCATTGTTTTGGGGTCTGCTTCTGTTTCGCTTCCTCTGCCAGCCTAAGTGGCTCCCATGACGTTGTTTCAACCATCAAACCACCGGCACAGCTACGAGATCAGCTTGCTATTTGACTAGAACACGATGCAAGACTCACCGTCGAAACAACCGCACCACAGGTTCGCACACCACAACTCCTGGTTCAGGGACCCCATTTTGTGGTGGATTGCAAGAGAATTGTGTCATTTCAAGTAATGGGCATTCTTTGAGGTTGATTGGTTCGCCTTTGCGACGTTTCTCTTGGAAGTTGCGGCGGACGGTATTGACATGATCGGGGAGGGATTCGGCGGAGAATATGGGGACGAGAGGTGCCATTATAAATTCTCGATGGTGAATATGCGATAATCGAACTTGAGTGAGATTTGGTGGTTTCGTGTCGAAGGGAAAATATTCGAGGTGAGTTTGACTGGGGAAGTTCGGAAGCTCCGCCAGCCGCGCTATTCAGATTCCCGCGTCACTTCTACACTTCACCTCTACGCTTCTACGACTGGACTTTATACGTCTCAATCCAATATCTACTCTGATGCCAGATCCATGACGCAGGATATTGCTCACCCATGGCAGCAAATCTCGGGGAGAGATCGCTAGCTGATGTACACCAAGAGGGACTGGATGAGGTATTGCAGCTTTCCTATTTCTCTAATGCATTGGGGTTGACCAGTCTTCAGATACTCTCTGGATTGGCGGATTTTTACCCTGGTCACTCAGGACATGACGTACATTCCCTCGGCGTACCAATTCTGGATGCTTTGCTTAAAATCTTTGCGCCCAAAGCACTTGCTGTGCCAGATGCTGTGAATGATCAATCTCCAGTACTAAAACAACAGACCACTGAAGAGGAAATGCTGCCGCATCTTGAAGACCGGTATAGGCTGGATGAGATACACGTGCAAGATATTGACCCACCTGCCAATGCGTCGTTCTCAGACCTAGAGGGTAGCGGGAAACAGCAGAATCCCATCGTGGAGATTGCAAGTAGCTTGTCAGCTTCGGGAAAGTCACAGCTACTGTACTATCTCACCGCTCTCGCTATCTTACCACGAAAACACGGGGACATCTTAGTCCGTGGTCAAGAGGCAGCTGTGGTATTTATAGATACTGACAACAGATTCGATGCCGAAAGACTAAGAACTGTGGCTCGTGGTATACTGCAGCGAGGACTATCAGGAGAGACCCCAGATCTCGAATCATTGCTCGTCTCTTCACTACAGCATGTCCATGTCTTTCGCCCGCAATCTTCATCTGTTCTTCTAGCCACAATCCACACGCTAGACTCGTACCTTTTCGACCTCTCGCGACATCGTTCCGCATCACGTCCCTTACAACTGATCGCCATCGACAGTGTCACCGCCTTCTTCTGGCAAGACCGCCTGCGCGACGAAGTTGCTCGGACCGAAGAAATTGGGCGCCCTCAGGCAGAAATTGATTCCGAGCGAGAGCTAAAAACCAGATTCCACTTGTCCGACCTCTATACCGAGGTGGCGAGGGAGCTGAAGAGTCTACAGAGTCAGTTTCAGTGTGCAATTGTGTATACCGCAACGGTATCAGGAGCCCGGCTTTATTCCAGCGACCCACAGGGGTTCCACTCCCAGGCTCGTGTTCCATCGCTGAGACCTGCTCTCCCTGCCTGGGGCACTTTCCCAACATTGCGTCTGATTGTCCACCGGTCTTCTGTTCGTCAATTTCCACCGAGCACGACTGCTCATGCAGCCGCAAAGGACGCCCCTTCGCGACAGAGTGTGGTCCAGCAAGGCAAGATATCTGCATGGGTCAATCCATGGGGACGTGATGAATGGCCTCGTCGCATAGTTGAAGCAATCGAGGCAAATACTGGTGGGAGCTTTTCCTTTTACATACGTGACTCTGGCGTTGAGATGACTGATCCTCATCATTGAGTGGTTATATTGAACAATGTTTTTCAAAATTGGCTCATGTAAAAAGCTTGGTAATTGCCTCGACGGTTGTGTTGCCGCCGCTGAAAACAACGCCAACATCCCATCCATCATTACCACCCTCTTTTTCGACTCGTCGTCTGAAGTTCTCATCAAAGAGACACACAGCCAGTCCAACCACTGCACTAGGCTCAACGACAACCTTCATGCGCTCTATAACTAGCCGCATGGCTGACTTGATCTGGTCTTCGGTGACAGCAAATACCCCCTCGACCTTCTTCTCATTGGAGATAACCTCCCAATTGAGTAATCCCACGGGAGTGCGTAGCCCATCTGCGATAGTGAGGGTGCCAACGGCTTCCACTCGCTTTCCAGCCTGCAGCCCGCGTCGACAATCATCCGCGCCTTCAAAGCTGGGCTCTGCACCGAACACACGTGTCTGCTTATCCGAGAACCACGTCGCCACGCCAGAGTTGAGTCCGCCTCCACCAATAGGAGTTATAACCGCATCCAGGGCCCGGGACCCAGCTTGTTCGGCATGCTGTGCCTCCAACTCCAAAGCCGTTGTACCCTGCCCACAAATGACATTGAAGTCATCATATGGTGGAACTAGAATTGCATCTGTCTTTGCCTGTATCTCTGCCACCACGGCTTCACGTTCGACACTTGTTGAGCCGCTGAAGATGACCTCTGCGCCATGGGACTGCGTACCCGCAATCTTCGACAGCGTGCTGATGCGGGGCATCACGATGTAGGCGGGGATGCCCAGAGTTGAGGCAGCGAGCGCGAGAGCTTGTGCATGGTTTCCTGGAGAGATTTTAGCAGCGTATAATTTTGACGTGGGCAGTAGAAAATACCAGAACTGTGTGTTATGACCCCGCGCCGTTTAACATCCTCCCCGCGCTCCTCTAACAACCGTAGCAAAGCGTGGAATGCACCCCGTGCTTTGAAGGCACCAATTCGCTGAAAGTTCTCGCACTTGAAGAAGAATCGAAACTGTGGGCGAGCGGGAGTTTGGCCTTCAAACAGCGTTCCGACCAAGGCTTCAGGCGATTGTGGTGTGGAGGCGATGGTGTCGAGTGTTTTGCATGTCAGGAGCGGCGTACGGTGCACATGGGGCTGGATAAGACCGTAAGCCGCCTGAATTGCGGCTGGGGTGAGCGATTGAGCTGCAATAGCGGAAGTCATTGTTGGTGTAAGAGGTTGAAGAGAAGACGAGTTATGACTCTTATTTTACCCCGGACTCTTCTCCGGGATTCGGCGAGCTACTGCAGGAAACAATCTAGAAGCTACTCGAAACTGAAAAAGATAAAAATATAGTAAAAAACTGGGGAATGGCCAAAGCCCTAATATTTCTGACTTGTAACAAAAAGAAGAGTTCATAGTACATCATCATTTTTTGAACCTCCACGGGTATCAAGGTATTATTTATTTCTGGTTCTCGGGGCGGAGAGAGCGGACAGCCTTTCCGGCGCGCCAGATCTCGAGATCGCGGATCTCCTGCATCTCCTTCTCGTACTTCTCGCGGTAATCGGGCTGCGAGTTGTAGTCGAGAGAGCGCTGGGTCTCAGTGCCGTTGTGAACGCTGTCGTAAAGGTCGTTGAAGACAGGCTTCAGGGTATCCTTGAAGCGGGTGGACCAGTCAAGGGCACCGCGACGGGCAGTGGTGGAGCAGGCAGCGTACATCCAGTCCATACCGTGACCACCGATCAGGGGGTACAGGGACTGAGTGGCCTCCTCAACGGTCTCGTTGAAGGCCTCGGAGGGGCTGTGACCACGCTCACGGAGAACCTCGTACTGGGCGAGGAACATGCCGTGAATACCGCCCATCAGACAGCCACGCTCTCCGTAGAGGTCAGAGTAAACCTCCTTTTCAAAGGTGGTCTCGTAAAGGTAGCCAGAGCCGACAGCGACACCCATGGCAATGGCGCGCTCCTTGGCCTGGCCGGTGACGTCCTGGAAGACGGCGATGGAGGAGTTGATACCACGGCCCTCACGGAAGAGAGTGCGGACGGTACGGCCGGAACCCTTAGGGGCAACGAGGATGACATCAATGTCCTTGGGGACATCGACCTTGGTAAGGTCCTTGAAGACGGGGGAGAAACCGTGGGAGAAGTAGAGGGTCTTGCCCTTGGTGAGGAGGGGCTTGATAGTGGGCCAGGTCTCGGACTGAGCGGCATCGGAGAGAAGGTTCATGACAATAGTACCCTTCTCAATGGCGGTGGTCATATCGAACAGGTTCTTGCCGGGAACCCAGCCGTCCTCGATGGCCTCCTTCCATGAGGCACCATCCTTGCGGACACCGACGATAACGTTGAGACCCTGATCACGCAGGTTCAGACCCTGACCGTGACCCTGGGAGCCGTAGCCGATGAGGGCAAGGGTATCGTTCTTGAAAAACTCCTGGAGCTTCTCACGGGGCCAATCGGCACGCTCGTAGACATCCTCCTTGACACCGGCGAAGTCGATGGTCTTGATACCACGGACAGGGGTGACAACCGAGGAGACACGGGGGAGGGTAGCAGCAGCGATGGCAGGGCGAGGAAGGGCTGCAGTGATGACCGAGCGAGGAGCGGCCACGCGGGCGAGGCGGAGGGCACGGGGAATACCACGAGAAGCCATTGTGAGATATAGAAGGGGAGTGGAGAGTTGAATTGAAAAGAAGAAGATGGGGGAAGCTTGGGAATTTAAATAATGGGCAAATATGCTGGGTGATTCGAGTCACCGTAGCAATTCTCGGAGAGAAGACCTTGCTCCCCGGAGACCCACACCGACACCGGTCAGTGTATTGATTGGAGGGAAGTAATTTATTATGTCATGAATTGCGTTTCCCAGTGCAACAAGTAGAGATCTCTCATTTATGACTCGAATCTCATGTGGATTTAGGAGGCCGATATTTTCCCCGGAGGAACAATCTCCGGGATATCAAAAGAACTGGAGAAGGTCCAGACTTAATTTCACGTGACCATCCTTTCCTTTTTTTTTTTGACTTCAAAAGTACCATTTCTGCCTCAGGCAATATATTTTCCTTTCTACCACACCCCCCACGGATGTCAAGTACTTTCTGTTTGTCATGTCTATAGGATGAGTGTCTTCTCATTCGGGGATCTACCCACTATTCAAACTCGGAAGGCTTTACTATTACTTGACTTTCAAAATGACTTTGTCCGTCCTTCCGGCGCTTTACATATCCCTAACACACCAGATTTCCTCGAAACCCTCCCACAGCTGGCATCTGCATTCCGGAGAGTCGGTAATGTAGTTTGGGTGCGCTCACGATATGAATCCCCTCAGACAATCGTTGATTGGAACTTTGGTGATCGAATTGTTCTGGACAGAGAACCACCCCGCAGAAAGCAGATGCCCACTTCAGATATAATTGAAGTCGGTTCGGACCGTGGTTCACCAGAACCTATCGACCCTGAAGCCTTTCTCTCCGCCGACTCTTCACCATGCTGTGACCCGCGTACCCCAGGATATCAGTTCCCCGCACCGATTCTGGCCGCCATCAATTCCCAGCACGACACCGTAGTGGACAAAACAGGATACTCCGCCTTGGAGTCCCCTGGCCTTATACTATCCTTTAGGACACACTTTGTGACTGAGTTGTACCTTTGTGGCTCGTTGTCGAATGTCTCCGTGTTTGCGACCGCTTTGGATGCTGTTCGCAACGGGTTTTCAGTAACTCTTGTGGAGGATTGCTTGGGATTCCGCGATTTTCAGCGGCATCAAGAAGCAATGCGACGCATGGCGGATATTCTAGGAGCGACTGGTATCACCGCTGCGGAGCTCATTCAGGAGCTAGATTGGGATGAGACGGAGGCAATTGCTCGTCAAGGCTCACCGCAACCTACAAGGCCAGCAAGTACAGCTGACCTCGACAGTGTCATGGATGGTCTAGAATTCTGGAATACAACGGACACCTCCCCCACAGATAACTCGCGTGATACGGAGGATCTGAGCAATTCGGAATTCGCTACTCTTTCTCGCGCCCAACGAGCTACTGCCGCACAGGTGCGGGGTCCAGTGGAAGAGCAAAAAAAGGTGCGAGCGCGCATCCGTCGTCCCAAGCGCCGAGATGCCCTAAAAGAATCGTCACCTGGATCTCGCGTCGACCCCGACGAGGGGATAACACCTTTAGAATCTGCGGAATCTCGAATCAACATTGGGGAGGGCGACTCACGCCTCGTGACCAATGTCAACCTGACCGCAGATTGCTTTGAGCGTATACAAGCGGAGGTAGATTGGCAGAAGATGTACCACCTGTCAGGTCAAGTTCCCCGATTGGTTGCGGTTCAGGGTCAAACTCGACCCGATGGAGCCATACCCATATATCGCCATCCGGCAGACGAGTCTCCACCCTTCAAGCCATTCACCCCCGCGGTTGATGAAGTGCGCATGGCTGTTGAGCGAATACTAGGCCACTCCTTGAATCATGTGCTTATCCAACTTTATCGTGATGGCCAGGATCGCATATCAGAGCACTCAGATAAGACGCTGGATATTGCGCGAGGATCTTTCATTTGCAATGTCAGTCTAGGCGCCGAGCGCGTAATGGTTCTCCGTACCAAGACCTCGGCATCTGAGCCCGAGGGGGGCATTGAACCACGTCGGACAACGCAGCGCGTGCCTCTTCCGCACAATTCACTTTTTGTTCTCGGCCCAAAGACGAACATGCGATGGCTTCATGGCATCCGGGCCGATAAACGACCTAATGCAACCAAATCTACCGAGGAGCAAGCCTACGGCGGCCGGCGCATTTCACTTACTTTCCGTCTTATCGGGACATTCATTGATCCGGTGGCCAACACAATCTGGGGACAAGGGGCTGTCAGAAAGACATTGGACCAGGCCCGCGCCGTGATCCATGGGGATCCTGCTGAAACAGCACGCCTCATTGGGGCTTTTGGCCAAGAAAATCGTGCTTCCGAATTCGATTGGGATGCCGTGTATGGTAGGGGCTTTGACGTGGTCAACTTTGTGACAACATCAGCAGGTCAACTATTACTTGGCTGTGATCTTGTAGCCAATTTGCGTGTGCGTCTTTGTCTGGCGGAAAACGGCGTCCGGTACAAATTGATCACCAGTCACGAGCAGGGGCCCACACAACTCGCGGGACACCCAATATACGAAACTCCCGATGGAGAAACAGTCGCAGGCGACTCTGTTATCCTAACGCACATGGCCAACCGAACTGCCAAGGCCTCACGGCTAGGTGTAGATTCGTTGCCCGGGGGCAATTTCTTGTCAGCGATTGACGAGTTTCTGGCACACTGGCGTCAACATTGTGCCACCCATTCAGCCAGTGGGTTTGATTACGGGATTGAGGATTGGGAACGTACTCTGCAGGGACAACATTACCTAGGAGGTTCCGTGTTTAGCATCGACGATTGCTCTCTATGGCCAGTTCTGCGGGATATTGTACAGACACAGGGTGCATTGGATCCTCGGTTTACGAGTCTGAACCAATACTATCACCGAGTTCAGAATCGAGGTATCGTTCGATCTGTCCTAGAGGAGTGAAACCGGACTGGCATTTTATGTCCATGAGAAATTTTTTTAACGACAGCTTTTGCATTTCAGCGTTCGTGTTTTAGCTATGGACATATTACGAGATCTTACGAATTCACCTGGCCCTCAAATCTTGGGTATAATCCTACCGAGGCCACCAAGTATGCTCGCTCTACAGGCACAAGCACAATTATAGTCATAAGCTCAGATTGAGTCCTAAATTCCGCTCCTATAGACATGAACCTGGGAAAGTGGTAGTGCTCAGAGAACTCTTTAGGGCAACATTCCCACAAACAACAGCTTTGAAAAAGGCCTGAGCCACTACCGATGCACCGGTAGTACTAGTGTGCGTGTGATCCAAGGGGAAGTATGCATCGACAGCAGCCAGGCCTAGCTTCTTGAATCGATCTGCCACATAAGCCCCGTGGTCAACATAGGGCACACCGGCGGCTGCGGCTGCTACCTGCGCATAGCCCACAAACCGCGACGGGGCATAAGTGAAGGTTCCACTTTCCCAGGGGTTGTTAGGTGTTTGGCTTGAGATGATCACATTCGCGCCCTTGGCCTTGAACACCTTGGTGGCATTCTCTATATATGCCGGGAATGTCAACACTGTCTCGGCAACCCCGTTGTATGTTGTGCTACAGGTCTCGCTTCCTGTGCCAGCACAGTCGGTACGCCCATTATCGGTGGGAGTCAGAGAACCACCGTCATTGTGCCCGAACTCGATGATCACCCAGTCTCCAGACTGAACCACTGCTGCAATAGCATCGAACCGACCCTCCCGTGTATATGACCGTGCGCTGCGGCCGGCGACAGCTTGATTGGACACGGTGAGTGCGGTATAGGGCGTAACGTATTCACCCCATCCTAGAAGGATTAGCATGTTATTATCCCCGGAAGCCCTGGGAGAAATACCTGCTGTTCCAGATCCAGTCCCACTCTTTGCCATAGTCGAGTCACCAGCAAGGTAGATGGTCGTACTCAGTGCACTCGGAATGAGTGAGAGAAGAAGAGCAGATTTCATGGCGAGAATATGAAATAAATGTTTCGTAGATGTTCTCTATAGAATCGGCAGCTTCTTCAAAATATACATTTTCAACCGATGCTAAGCAAAAAGTTGGATACGTGGAAAAAAAAAGGTGACACCCTGCGCGGGGTATACACGGCCATTATGTCGCTCTCGAGTTTCATCCGGAGAAAAGCAGATGCTGACATGCAGGCTAGACAACCTTGGAAGGTTAGAATGCGGAGGTCTGTTGATCGATACTTCTGATTCATGGAAACTCGGTAAAATCAACGATCCGCATAGGACACGGACTTGGAATACGTCTTTTGTGGCAAAATGGTGGGAATTATCCTCAACAGAGTATGTATATACAGAGTACGTAGCACTTGGTGAGATGTTCTATGGAATAATTGCATCACAACTTCTCGAATGTTGGAGTGCGTTTTTGCAACCCAGACAGTAGAGCTGCCGAGATATCCTGCGTCTGCAAAGCAGCGCTATTCCATACACTCGTATAGCGTAGTCCATCTTGCACAGAGTGATCGCGCGAGTAGTTCAAGATCTCCTTAGTGCCTTGCACAGCCACGGGGCTCTTGCTGGCAATCAGAGCGGCGAGCTTCAATGCAGCCACAATAGTCGCTTCACGGTTATCATATACCGCGTTAACGAATCCCACACGCAGCGCCTCCTCAGCACCAAACTCGCGCGCTGTCAGAGCCACCTCCTTTACCCAGCCGTAATTTCCGACCACCTTAGGGAGTCGGCTGAGGGTCCCGATGTCTGCTGCGAGCCCGATATCGACTTCCTTAACTCCAAATCGGGTATCCTTGGCACAGAGACGCACGTCCGTTGCCGTTGACAGGTCAATGCCGAGTCCCAATGAGAACCCGTGAAGAGCAACCACAACGGGCTTTTCACAGCGCTCTACCGCTGTGATACAGTCCTGGAAAGTGGTGACATGGCGACGAAAAGCGACCGCCTTTCGTGCTGGGTCGGTCTTGGTGTCCGACGAGAGAAGTCCTTCCGAGGCCGCTTTGACATCTAGCCCGGTGGTGAATGCCTTTTCTCCAGCACCACTGAGGACGATTGCGCGGACGCGAGGATCTGTGGAAAGTTTATTGAAGATCTTGCCCATATTTTCCCACATGCTAATTTTCTTTAGAAACAATTAAAAAGTCTGGGGGGGGGTGGAATTAGCGCTCACACTTCGATGAAGGCGTTCAACCTTTCTGGACGATTGATTTCCACATGGGCCACATATTGATGCTCGGTGGGAAATTGCACGGTAAAATATTCGAAAGAGTAGTCAGCCATGTTGGAGTTAGAGATATGAATGTTTCTGGAGTTTGAGGGAGAGAAAGAGTATAAAAAGGTTGTCGGACAGCGGGAACCTCGGCAAAACGTGGGAAACATCTGAATGTCAACACCGAATGCCTTGAATGCCGTGAATGTCTTGAATGCCTTACCTTATCACTTGTTTAATTTTAAATGTAATTTCATTTCTAAAACTTATACCTCAATATTATATTTTGCGTATGAAATTTGGGATTTGCATGTGCTGGCCCCGGTTTATGAGACTTAAAGAATTCTACATACGTGTATCCAAAAGGAGTGGAGGGAAGAACTAATGGCACACATGAAAAGTAGAGAAAAAAAACCAGTTCCATGCAATACGCCCGTGGAATGATTGTTCACTCAATGGTAATCTTCTTGGAAGCGGTAGCACTGGCCTTGGGTACCTGAATGGCCAGGATGCCGTTCTTCAGACTGGCCTTGACATTGTGCTGGTCGACAGGAGTCGGGAAGGAGAAAACGCGCTGGAACTCGCCGATTGAACGCTCGCTGGCCCAGAACCGGTGAGTGGACTTGGATTCGTCGGATTTCTTAGCACCTTTCTTAGCCTCGCTTGGCTCGGAGGTGTGGTACTCGCGTTCGGTGCGGCCCTTGACAACCAGAGTCTGGGGGTCGGAGAACTCGATATCGATGTCCTTCTGAGAGATTCCAGGCAGTTCACCATCGAAGTGGTATGCATCTTCACTCTCACGGATGTCAAAACGAGGAGAGAACGAGCGGACCGCGGGCTGGTTGCGGGAAGAGCGGTGATCATCGTAGTCGTCAAGAAGACGGAAGAGAGGAGCGAAGTCGCCACCAGAACCGGGGAAGTTGGCACGAAGAAGAGACATGTTGGAAGTTGTGTAAATTGAAAGTGATTTTGTATTGAGTCTGAGATTTGCTATGGGAAGGAACACTCGAGGAGGCCATGACTTATATAAACCAAATTCGCTGATTTCAGCATTCGCTCAGGTGTAACCTCTGACATGGTCGTGACTGCTGCCATATGCAACCTTGGAATAATGTTGTAATTGATTGTAGTAAGAATGTAAGTGTCATTGAGTGTAGTGACATGTTACACTATATACCCCGGGGTCCATGATCACCACGTCGGATTAATGGTTTCTCCAGTGCCTCGAATGACATGATTTCCCAACCACGTGACATCCATTCATTACCACAGCTCGGAGCTGTTAAAGAAAAGTTCTGACAAGCCTCGATGGGTTGCAGTCTTCATCCCTCCTGTCTGGAATAAACCAACACACTATAATTGAGAGTGTTCTCATAGTGGCCAAGTACTTATCGGTTTGGACAGATCAGCGATCGTACTGCATTCAATCACCGAATACAGGTAACAAGTGGTCGAAGAGGAGGGTAGTTCATGGTGGATTTGGACGGGTTGGCTTTGCTTTGCGTGTGTTGAAGCCTCATGTCCAGTGCAAAATAGCTGTTTCTGATCTATTCAGATTCAGATTCATCCAGCTGCATGATCTTTTCGTCAAGGTCCTGCCAAATCTGTGAGAAATGGTTCTGAATCCCTAAGAAAGGGTAGATACCTGATCCAGGCGAACCTTGAGATTCTGCAGCTGGCTCTCCTTGATGACCAGATGGTTCTCGTCATCCAGATCCTCCACTATGTAGTCATGTCGTTCTTCATCGTACTTCAGGATCATGGATTTGATCGAGGGATCGCATTCGATTAGCAGACCTGCCAAGGATAAAAAAAAGATTAGCAAGCGATTTAGAAAGCAATAATTTGTTATTGAAATACCTCGGACGGCACGTGGCATCTTGGAGGAGAGGATGTGTTTTGGAGAGATGAGTGTGGAGAGAAAGAAGAGGAGATGAGTGGAGTGGAGAAACGCCAAGACATTCGAGCCTTGGCCTTTGATTTCAACTTCTCAACTTCTTATATTTCCTTCATTTGTGTACGAATTCTGTACTAAACTTATAGAATCTCACTATTATCCAATATTATAATTCCCATTTTACTTATCGCGGGGTCCACTCAATTCTAGTGCAACAGTTGCAATGCCATCTACCCGGAACAACAGACAGCCAAAGACTTCGTGGTTTAAAACGATGGTCGAAATTAAGTGAATGCCATGTAAAACTCCAATTCCCAACCGTTCATAGTGAATACTCTATTCTAACTGGCAAAACTCAACTATCAGTAGTCACAAGCCCGCTGCCAGCTCTACCACTGGACCTGTAAATCGTTTCTTTCCTCCAAGGAGGTAATAATAAAGTCCTCCTATTAGCATCCATCCCATTGTCACCACGATACAATAATTCATATTTTCAGGTGTGACCGGCTGTACCGTTGGAAAAGTACTAAAAGCCATTGCTATGATGAGCCAAAGGATGGCAACAATGTTCACAATGGGACCCCATCGTGGCCCTAGGTTGAATGATCCTGAGCCAAATCCGCGGGCAATCGGTGCTGATCTTCGTCGACCATATATCAACATGAACACAATCGGGGAAAGATACGAGGCATACATTCCCAAAATAGCCATAGATAACACCGCGTTGAAGGCGGTTGAGCTGCCGAGATAGAGCAATCCAAGCAGCATTTGGAGAAAGCCAACCACAAGGACCATGCGCACTGGAACTTTTAATGTGGTGTTGACTTCTGCAAAGAAT
Source organism: Penicillium cf. griseofulvum (assembly GCA_028974015.1). Taxonomy (NCBI): domain Eukaryota; kingdom Fungi; phylum Ascomycota; class Eurotiomycetes; order Eurotiales; family Aspergillaceae; genus Penicillium; species Penicillium cf. griseofulvum. Next base: position 4,055,039 of record JAPQKP010000001.1, read on the forward strand.
TCCGATGCTGGCAAACCACTGTCCCGTGCAAATGCCCAAGCTGTACGGCTAGTGGAGGTCACACATGCAGCATTTGCAGCCGCCGCAGTCAAGGTGATGCATAGGGTTAGGACGGAGGCACCAGCCGGGGAGCCAGTGATGTTTAAGAAGAGTTGCATAAAGGGAAATCCCGTTTGGGACTGAAGTAGGGATTCTAAATCTCCCAGGGAGAACAATAAGACGATCGCATACACCAGGCCAATCACTCCGTTGATGATGACACTGCCTATCATGGCCAGTGGTACATTACGAGATGGCCTGGGCATTTCTTCGCTTAAATGGCACGCTGCATCATATCTAGAATAATTAATCAGCTTTCAACCCAAATCAAGTTTATAGGACAAAATCGTACCCAAGAAAAGGATATACAGTGCTCAGTAGTCCTACTAACCACGAAACCCCATCATTGCCCCATCCACTGGTGTTGGAGAATTCAACGAAGACGTAACTTGCAGAATGCTTCTCGGACATTGCTCCTAGAACGACGACGATTGCGAGAAATCCAGCGACGTGCAATACACCTATCTGTGATTCAGAAGATGAATCATAAAATGTTTAGCAGATTGTTGTCTTACCGGCTGTTGTATTGGTGTGAGGCAAGACTTTGGAACCCCAAATATTGAGAGCAGTCGAGTAAGCTAATATTAGCCAATAGAAAAGCATACCTTGCCATCTATTTGGGGTATATGAGCCGAGATGGTTCAGTGTGATGAGTGCCTGTAGCTGCAAACCCGCCGCGAAGGCTGCGGAAGCTGAAAATACCAACTGTCCACCAATTGAAATCCAACCGGTGAACCAAGATGCGGTAGCTCGGTAAGATGCTGGCGTGAGACAGTGAACCCAGTGGTATTGTCCTAGATCGAGGAATCAGGGTAGGTACATGAAGGAGACTAGTTTGATCTTACCGCCAGCAGTAGGATAGATAGAGGCAATTTCACTCAAAGAAAGGACAATGAACATTGTACCAATCAAGGTGATGACACTAAGATGGTCACTTAATTAGCCTTTGCATACGAGAGTATCGCGGAGAGGGACTCACTAGTTATAAAACAAACATGGTGCTCCACCGTTGGTAAGAGCCGTAGCGACAACCGCGGATAAGGCCTCCCAGGTGGCCATTAAGGAGATTTGGAGACAAACGATTGACCATACTGAAAAATCACGACGGAGCTCTTGAATATGACCAAGAGCTGCAAGTTGGTCTTCATCGCTGATGGGTTGGTCTTCATCGCTGGTGGGTTTCTCTGGAATAGGGGCTTTAGTTTCATGGTTTAAAATGGAATCCATACTCCACGCTGTTTAGGGAACTGTAGATAAAAAGATATAAATATTTTGGTTAAGAGGGGAGATATACCACCCTCTATATGTACCTCAATAAGAGGGGAAATGACGGGAGATGGTATAGTTAATACTCGTACATGGCCATAAATCCGCACAGGCTATCGACTCCATATGTCCATATATGTAGAAGGCACATTAGACAAGCTCGTATTGCTTATCTTCAGAGATATTTCATTATATGTCCCCGCATTTTCATGGAATTTATGTCTATCTTTGCCTATCATCACGGAACCATTTCCGGATTGATAAGAACCTCCCCCGCGAGATCATTCCGAGATTCCGAGATTCCGACCAATATAAGTTACGTTCACATCCTCAGTTACTCCGGAGAAACCCATATACTTTCTCTAGCCATGTCTCACCCACTCAGCATTCTCTCCATTGAAGAAACTAATTTGGCCCGTGACGTGGTCAAAGCTGCTCACCCAAACGTGGTAATCGACTTTCGGGAGATCTTCCTACAAGAACCACCCAAAGCTCAACTCCAGGAATTTCTAGCGGTCGAACATGACGGTCGCTTGAGCCCAACTACCCCACGACCCCCGCGTCTAGCTCTGTGCCAATACGATGTGATCGGAGTGGACCGTATTCCTCAGTTTCACGAATCTGTGATCGATGTGGTTTCACAGTCGCGAGTGAAGCACACAGTGGTGGGGAAGGAACAGCACGCCAGTTTGACTCTGTATGAAACTAAAGCCCTGAAACCCAAAGGTTTACTAATGATTGACCAGGAGCGAGTTTGATGTGCTCGTGGACCAATGTATGAAATCACCTTTGTTTCAGAAAGCACTGTCGGAATTCGACCTTCCTGACGGTTTCGAGGTCGTTATTGAGCCATGGCCGTATGGTGGCTTGGATCATACCGATGAAAACCGTCGGTTCTTCCAAGGCCTTTGTTTTGCTCAAGATAAACGTTCTGGGAATGAAGACTCCAATTTCTATTCTTTCCCCTTGCCCATCATCCCCGTGATGGATGCCCACACACAAGAGATCATCCGGGTAGATCGACCCGCCACCGGCGGCAAAGGCGATGGTCTACTTGAACAGACCTTCAAACGGGATATCATTGGTCACTGCAAGCCGTCCGAATATGTGCCAGAGCTGATACCTGAGGGGACTCGCAAGGATCTCAAACCACTGAATGTGGTCCAACCAGAGGGTCCGTCCTTCCGAGTCACCAACGAGTCTCTCGTGGAATGGCAGAAGTGGCGGTTCCGTGTTGCTTTTAATCCACGAGAAGGCGCCACGATTCACGACGTCTCGTATGACGGCCGTAGTGTGATGCACCGGTTGGCAATCAGCGAGATGGTAAATGGTATATCTATCCAAAATCCTAGGCTATAAACTAATGGTTGCTTTAGACAGTTCCCTACGCTGATCCTCGACCCCCTTATCACCGTAAACAAGCCTTTGATTTTGGAGATGGAGGTGGCGGAAATATGGCTAACAATCTCTCGCTCGGCTGTGACTGTCTTGGAGTGATTAAATATTTCGATGCCATTATCACCCAGGCAGACGGCACCGCCCAGGTCCTGCCGAATGCGATTTGTCTCCATGAACAGGACAATGGAATTGGCTGGAAGCATTCCAACTGGCGCACCGGTCGTGCGGTCGTTACGCGGAACCGGGAGCTTGTCGTCCAGTTTATCATCACGCTGGCCAACTATGAATACATCTTCGCCTATAAATTCGATCAGTCAGGCGGAATTACAGTCGAAGCACGCGCAACCGGTATCTTGAACGTTGTCAATATCGATGCTGGTAAGGTCAGTGAATATGGAAATGTAGTGAGTGGTGGTGTTCTCGCTCAGAACCACCAGCACATTTTCAATATCCGAATTGATCCAGCCATCGACGGCCCTAACAACTCTGTGGTGGTGGAGGAATCTCATCCAGTCCCGATGAATGCGGTTACCAACCCAAACGGAAATTTCTATGAAGTCACCAAGCAGACCGTAGAGCGTGCATCTTGGATCGATGCCGCTCCGCAGCTCAATCGGACCATCAAGATGATCAATCCCCATATAAAGAATCCTATCAGTGGAAACCCCGTGGGGTATAAATTCATCCCACTGGCAACTCAGACTCTATTAGCCGATCCTGCATCGGTGCAGGCGCGCCGGGCTCAATTTGCTCAACACCACGTTTGGGTCACGAAGTATCGCGATGGGGAGTTGTATGCTGGAGGCCGTTATACTTTGCAGAGTCAAACTGAAGTTGAAGGTGTCTCGGATGCTGTTCTTCGGGGTGACTCTGTTGTTGACACCGACGTGGTGGTTTGGAATTCCTTTGGCATTACCCACAATCCTCGTGTAGAGGATTGGCCCGTGATGTATGTTCTTTTTCTTTTTCTTTCTTCTTTCATACTAACCCATTATAGGCCCGTCGAGATTTTTCAACTCATGATCCGGCCGGCGGACTTCTTTGTGGCCAACCCGTCGCTCGATGTGCCTTCGAACAAGAATGTATCATCACAGCTGGCTGACTCGGAATGTTGTCGGAAGTCGCACATTTAATAAGAGAGAACAAGATTGTATCAACGTATTAAGGAGATAAATAGTTTTTGTATATGAATAAACGAAAGGTATTCACTAGTTATCTAAATTAGTTAAACATTTGAATTATATACTTTAGGTCACGGGGTCTCGGTTTATCTTTCCGCTTTCCGAGGTTTCCCTTTTCAACTCCTCGAGAATGGTTTCCGAATCTCGGGATTCATCTCGAAAAAGGGCTAAATATACCCAGGTGGCTTGGTGCGTCTGCTTATCTTTGGCTTTACTGTTGATACTGACCACCCTAGTAATGAATGCAAACGACGCAAGCTGAAATGTAGTGGTGGCTCAGTCTGTGTGAGATGTTCTCGTGATCAGATCCCTTGTGTCTATACCAATCGCCCCTCTAGCACGGTCCAAGAGACCGGCAAGGATGAAAGGTACGTCTCCCGAGATTTTAGTTACATCCAGTCATTGTCTAATGATGAGGCTTTTACTGACTTTAATAGAGCCAATGTCCGGTTCCTAGCTGTGGACAGGCAATTGGAGACACTTCGGCGGGAAATACGGACCCTTTCCGCCCGCGTTCATGAACTTGAATCCACTCCTGCCTCGCCCTCACTAACGGGTCTGCACCGTATTTTAGATGCTCCTAGGTCTCCGACGTATGTCGGACCTACAAGTGCCGAGTTTGGGCTCACCCGAAAGTCCTTATCTCAAGCTGGCGACTGTGCTATTGATGATAGCGGTGACCTATCAACAACTGCCCCCAGTCCTGCGCCTTCGGATAGAGGCGAAAATGCTCTTGGGCATAGCCTGGGTGTAGATGAAACCTTACGTTTAGTGCAAGTCTATGAGGATACAGTCGGTGTGATATACCCTTGTGTCGACTTGGATGGGGTGCGAGCATACGTCCTTGAGTTCTATCGCTCTCAGGCTTCAACCACGGCGTCTTCGTCTGTTTTGTCGATGCAGACAGCCTCGGATCAGGATTGGTTTTCTGCACGCGATGTCCAAGTCCTGAAGATTCTGTTGGCGACCGCTCTACTAGTCGAATCACATGGTTGCAGCGAGCGTGCAGCCCAGTTGGCCGATAGTGTGGAAGATCGCTTCGCTAGCCGATTGAAAATTGCGGAGGTGGATATGAAAGAAATCCTCATTCTGACTCTGTTGGTGTGTATAATCCTGTTTTCTTTCCCTTGGCGTTTACTGACTGTAGTAGTCGATTTTTCACTCTTACCGCGATGATGAAGTCATCGCCGGGCGTTTGATTGGCATGGCAGTTCGAGGCAGTACGGAGCTGGGTCTTCATCGTCAAGAAACATGGCAAAAGACAGGAGGCGTTTTCCCGGGCGAATTGGAATGGACGTGGGCAAGCCGACTGTTCTGGTGCATCTATGTTTTAGATCGCAAGTGTGCCTTTGGCACGGGGTTGCCCTTCGCCATTCAAGATTCTGATATTGACACCAACTTGCCTGAGCCGGGCCACTCTACTCCGTACCTGACTTGCATGATCTCTCACGCACGCCTGAGCACAAAGATATGGGGCCTGGTCGTTGGATGGCCCAACCGGTCACAGGCGGCCACCACAGATGGTTGCGCTTATTTGGACGCTCAGGTTCAACAATGGATCCATTCCATTCCTCGTGAATTGCGGTTTGATCCGGCTGCATCCGGGCAGACCGATCGAGCTATGATGCTTCAGGTTCTTCTTGCTCTACAGGCAAACCAACTTCGAATTCTTGTGTATCGACAAAATTTGCTCAGTGATGAGCGGATAGCGGACAATGTGACCGGTGCATCGACCGCCGTGGAAACGGCGAAGAGCACCGTTCATATGTTGGACTATTTCAGCCGGGTCTCAAGTATATATTTCCAGCGCCCGGAGCCATTCAACTATTTTCTCTTATCTGCCCTCGCTGCCCTCTTCTTGGCCGTTTTACATGCCCCGGCGCGTTTCAGCCATGCTTGCCGGCCCGAATTTTATACAGCCGTGGACATGGTTCGCCGGTCAGCAACCCGCGCCCGTACTTCTCGGAGATTGCAAAAGATCCTCCACAGTTTGAAACAATTGAACCTGAGGTGGGAAGCTGGCCGACACTTTGGAGGTCATCCCCCAAAGGCAGGTTCCAAGGAGAAAGAGCCTCATTCGCGTGCTACATCTTTGTGCTCCGGTATATGGGATACAACGCCGGTATCAGCCACAGAGTCTGCTGCAGCACATTGTACTCCCAGCCTCCATCAAACATCTGGGACAACTACTCCTCAGTTCTCATCGAACACTTTCTGGCCAATGTCACCTGGTACAGTAGATGGTCCTCAATCCAATGTCTGCGAAGACTTGAGCAGCTTTTTCGAGATTGCAGGTGGATTCTATTTTGACCCTCAAACCGGATTGGACAGTGCTGCCGGGGCAAATGTGGCGTTGGCTCCTCCAGGTGATACGCGATCGCCTGCGCTGGATGCCTTTCATGCCGAGGATGAGGCGTTGACACGAGTCATGGCTGGCTTGTTGTGAACATGTATATGAACCAAGCCCTAAGATTGATTGAAAAGATTTAAAGGATACGAGATATTCGTACATACTTTTTAAAGAGGATCCCCCGGAAATTGGCGTGTCTTACATGGCGCTTATATTTGGCAATTCCCACCAGTCGGCGCTCTAATTTTTTCATTTCCTGAACAATTTTTACTCCGTGTTTCGGGTTCTTCCCCTCCCTGTGTTTCCGAATATGTTTGGAAAAGTCTGTCCGCGCCCTAGAAAAATGTCCGGATTTCCACCAATAGTCACCACCTTGCCATGTATATAATTACGAGAGCCCACTGAGATATGCCGCTCTTCAACATACACATCAATGCATTTAGATAATCTTGTCAAACCGGTGCTGTTTGCAGCCCTCGTGCATGGATATGCGAACCCTGGGAGTTGTTCAGGGGCCTGCGTTGTACATGACCCAGCATTGATACAAAGATCATCGGACAATCGTTATTTTCGATTTTCTACTGGCAACAAGATTTCCTATGCGAGCGCCCCATCTATCAAAGGTCCATGGACTACTATTGGGTCCATGTTGCCTAGTGGATCATCTATTGATCTCGCTGGAAAAGATGACTTATGGGTATCACCTCTTTGCCAATCTACAATGAAATTCAGTACTGACTTTTTTATGTTAGGCCCCCGATGTCCATCTCGTGAATGATCTTTACCATGTTTATTACTCTGTGTCGACATTTGGTTCTCAGAATTCGGCCCTTGGACTAGCCACATCTGCGACCATGGAGTTCGGCTCCTGGACTGATCGTGGAAGGACTGGTATTGCCTCATCATCTACCAGTGCTTACAATGCCATCGATGGCAATCTATTTAGGGCAGATGATACTTACTATATGAACTTCGGCTCCTTTTGGCACGATATCTACCAGGCTCCAATGCGCTCAGATGCCACTAAAGTCGCATCTTCGTCCTACAATCTGGCCTATGACCCCTCTGGAACACATGCTGTGGAGGGGCCCTATATGTATCAGCATGGAAGCTACTACTATCTCTTTTTCTCTGCCGGTATCTGTTGTGGCTACGACGCATCTCGCCCGGCCAGCGGAGCAGAATACAAGATCAAGGTCTGCCGATCGACCTCGCCTACTAGCGGGTTTGTATGTTACCCAATGTTTTTACTACTTTGGACCACTCGCACTGACTCTTTTCCTATTAAAGGTCGATAAAGCAGGTATCGCTTGTACCAACGGAGGTGGCACCGTTGTTTTAGAAAGTCACGGCACAGTCTATGGTCCTGGTGGACAGTGAGTTCTTAAATTGGATCTCAAACTGGAATATTGGCCTAACGTTTCTCAGGGGCGTGTATACTGATCCTAGCCTGGGTCCAGTGCTTTACTACCACTATGTCGACACCACTGTAGGATATTCCGACAGCCAGAAACGCTTTGGGTGGAATCAGATCAATTTCTCAAGCGGATGGCCAGTGGTGTAGTGGTTTGTTCTGTCTTGTGATGCAAACTAGCTCCATCTCTGGGGCATATAGTCAATCTCCTCGGTTGATCTGAGATTTGCATTAGACGAGAGTTGATTCATGTGTATAAATTTAGTAGCTCGTGGTTGTAAGCTTGTCGAAACGTCTTGGCGACTTTCACACTCGGCCGACTCGGCCTTGATCTACAAAATCCTTCTGTTTATTCTCGACATTTCGTGAATTTCATTTTCTATAGCGAAATTATCTAAACTACGTGCTAAAGATCCGGTGAAATACAACGTAGGATGGAGACGCATCGTACAAAATTTCAGTCCATCGTATGGTTTTCCCCCTCCGGATACTGTCCTATATGCTGATAGAATACAGATGGTTTGCGGGTGACTTTGGGAACTGGCATTGTTTCAGTGTTGATAATATCGGTTCCTTTCGATAGCCCATTACTTGTCGATTGTCTTCTTCCTACTCAACATCGTGTTGTTTACTCTAGCTTTTTTTTACTTCTGTTCTCCGATTCGTCTTATATCCTGAGATATGGAATGTGATGATCCAAGATCCAACCGATTCGCTATTCTTGGCAACAATCCCAATGGGGTTGCTACGCTTATTGAAATGTGGGTGTTCATTTGTGTGCCTTTCTGGGGGGAATGGGCCAAAAAAGTTGCATGGGTTTTATGGATTATAGCTGTAGCTTCTGTGACTCTGTCCCTATCCTTCATCTTGTTTGTCTATAGTTCTACACAACCCAATCTTTGGGATACTGACATCCGATCAGAATATCTCAACGCTATATCACCTCGCTAGATCGGGTCACTGCGGTTAAACTATTACCAATCGCAGCAACTATTGTGGCAGCTGGTACTGGCGCATAGGTTACTATGTTTTTACCAGACAAACAACATGCGTTGGGAACACTCCTCGTCTCATTCATTCTCTGGGGTATGGGCGCTCCGTTAGAAATTGCGGTATTGGTAATGTATTATCAGCGACTAGCAGTGCATAAGCATCCATCGAGGGAACTGGCCGTGAGCTGCTTTTTACCCCTGGGGCCTCTTGGATTTGGTGGGCTCGGGTAGGCCTATCGCTTCTTTCCCCTAGTGCCCTGGCTGTTTAACTAATACGCTACCAGTATCCTGTACATTGGCAAAGTAGCACGGGTGTTGCTGTAGGATTCTAGATTCCTGGACCCCTATCGCGGGTCAGATGGCATATGTCTTGGGGGTCCTCATATCCCTCCTCATGTGGAGCTTTGGCTTAAATTGCCCTAGCCACCGTTCTATATAGCTCTCCATTTCCTTTCAATATGGGCTGGTGAGGACTTACTTTCCCGCTTGGGGGTGTATGCGGCAAATACAATGGAATTGGGACTTGAAATGGACATTATGTTCTTCAAAGTTCTCGGTACCGTATGTCCTCCCGATTTCTGTCCAAAAGAATGCATACTAACTCTCTACCGACCTTAAGTGGTGCAGTTTTGCTATTGTGGATGTTGGTTGCATCACGAACTGCACACGGAGCATGGCGCGGAACCCTGTTTTATGCCCGATGCTTGGAAAACCTAGCATTGAAGGAGGGGGCTGAGCGAGATGGGGATTGGCATCGGGCGTAAGAAGGAAATTACTATTGGTTTTCCTTATGACGGGTGCATCATTCCTTGAAACACTCCACCAATACGATACGTGTGCTCAGGTGTGATGCATCGCGCCGGATAACCCCGCTGACAGCTAATGCGACCGGCAAAGCTACGTCCTAAAGGTCTGTATGCGGTAATTTTTACCGAACTTGATGATTCGTTGTTGGTGATTACCTCCAAATGTTTCCAATGTATTCACGCCAAGCACTTGCTATCAGGCGAGCAGTCAGCTTGTCATTTGTTTTTTATCCTACTCTCTCTCTCTCTCTCTCTCTCTCTCTCTCTCTCTCTCTCTCTCTCTCTCTCTCCCTCTTTTCTTCTGATCTTTGAAACTATATTGATTATTTGTTATATCTGTTTCAAGGTCTTATTGAGAATGGTAAGACTCTTTACCTTGTGCATATGTCAACTCTAAACAAAGTCTAGGATACAGGGGAGTACGAGTTTCCCTTTTTGCAGGAAGTCTTTACTCCTCTTGAATCGCATAAAGTCGAGTATGTCAACCCTAATCCCCAAGCTTGGAAAGAAATATTCTAACGGTTTAGTTTTGTCTTCGTTCATGGCCTGAACCCAAGCGGTCGAAACGATCATCCCTTCCAAACATGGACGCATAGCAATGGCAACTTTTGGCCAACGGCCTTCCTGGCCGAAGATATTCCATATGCACGCATTTTTGTCTACGGATACAATTCAAATATCACCCAACCACAAACCATGTCCACGGCAAGTATCAAAGACCACGCGAATACTCTGTTGAATTTATTGGACATGGAACGCGGACCCCAGATGGTAAGTATATTACTACACCTTATTTGGATGGGAATTTACATTTCATAGGGCTCTGTTCCACCGAAAGTGATCTTTATCGGACACAGCTTAGGAGGGTTAGTGATTAAACAGGTCAGACATATGATATTTCTTTCTTTTTCTCTCTCTTAACAGATGATATAGGCACTTCTCAATGCTAAAGAAGATCCGAAATATACTTCTATTCGTTCTGCAACTTCGGGTCTCGTCTTCTTTGGGACACCTCACCGTGGAGCGAAGGCTGTGGAGCTGGGAAAAATCGCAGCTGGGGTTGCCCGCTTTGTCTCCAAAGGCCATGCCAACAATGACCTTCTCGACTGCCTGGAAAAAAATTCACTCTTCACGCGACAAATGTCAGAGCGATTCCGACATCAACTAGAAGATTATCGTGTTGTTAGCTTCATAGAAGGCAAGGCGGTGCAGATGGCGCGGGGAGCGATCAGCCATGTAAGTGCTTTCCTTTATTGTCTAAAGCCAAAGCTGACTGAAAAAGCTGGTGGTTGATGAAGAGTCTGCAGTGCTTGGATTGTCCGGTTTACGCGAAACCCAACTTAAACTCGACGCAGATCATTCGCAGATGTGCAAGGTGGGCACTCGAGGTGCTATGTATCGTTTGATCAAAGGAAACATCAAGCAGTTGGTTGATCATGCACTTTTGGCAGAGCAAGGCTTTATTCCACAATCGATGCCTCCGAGTGGCGCGTCATCTCCACCGCCAGTGCCACCACGTATTCATTCAAACAGTAGCACGCCATACCAAGCTCGCCCATCTCCTTCAGCGCAAAGGGTGACGGGAGTGATGTTCAATGCTCTGGATAATGATCCACGATCGGTTCGCTCCGCAGAACTCAAGAATCGTGCACGATGGGACGAAGCCCGAACCGTCGAATACGAGATTTTCCAGGAGCATTTGCGTACCCTTGGTCCGGACCATTTTAGTACACTATCGGTGGCATACAACCTAGCAGAAGTGGAACTGGAGACCAGCTATTTGGAGAAAGCAAATGAATGGTGTCGTTGGGTATCCGAGAACGCCCAACGCGTCTTTGGGACAAAGCATCCTCTGACAATGAAGACGGAAAGTTTGGCTGCAGAAGTTCTGTGTCAACAGGGCAAGTATCAAGAGGCCGAGTCGGTCTGTGCCAACGTGTTAGCCCGCCAGCAAATGACTATCGGCGAAGAAAACTTGGATATTTGTGAAACTAGACGCCGACTAGGAATGACCTACAATGCGCTAGGTCGCCGGGAAAATGCTGTTATGACTGCAGAGAAGCTGACCGACAGCCTGAAACGTCTGCTCGGAGAAACCCACATTCGTGTATTCAACTCTGTGATGGACGGTCTAGAATATATTGTTAGCAATCAATCTGGGGACGCGACTACCCTAATTGTTATGCGTTTTCAACCCGATGTACAGCAAGCCTTAGAGGTATTGGTACAAGTCTACCAAGAGCTTCGGACTGCCTTGGGGCATGGCCACCCGTTTACCATTCGAGCTCTCTCTCTCCACGGCCGAGCGCAAAGTCTTATGCAGCAGAGTATGGAGGCCTCGGAGACCCTGCGCCGGGCTCTAGCTAGTGCAGAAGAATCGTTGGGGCACGATCATCCGTTGACGATGGATATCGTGGGCAACATTGGCGTCATGTATGCTCTGCAAAATGGCTTTGTTTCGGGTTTAATCACCAACAATCGTGCTGCGGAAGCCTTTCCCTGGCTGATACGATATCTGAACTGGGCGGAACATCGCAAAGGCAAAAACAACCCAGAAACACAAGCCACATTGGAGCTGCTGGCGAATTTACACTTCAACGCTAGAGAGTACGAACCCGCACAGAAGTACTATGAGCGTCTGGTAGCGAACATGCGTGGGACCGACTCAACAGCGAACGAGCGTATTAACACTCAGCTTCAGCTGTGTCGGGCAAACACCATGTACACCCGTCGTGGCCTAGGGGCAGGTTTAGGGGGATTTTTGTCCAACTTGCAGCGATATTGAGTTTTCTGTTAACTATACGTTGGTTCTTTCTAGAATGGAATATTGCTCGTTATTCAGTCATATTCTGGTCCTATGTTTATCATTTGCCTTTGAGCGTATACAAAGCTCAAGGTAAAACGGCCAATCGCCCTGTGTTTACTGAGAGAACTTGTTGGGGATGTCCTTTCTGTATGTATAATTAGCGCCGCCTTCGGGGAAATGCCTCGGGAAATCATACCCAGCCTTATCCAACTGCTCACGGCCTGTATCAGTAACCTTCTTCGCAGGGTTAGAGTCACCGCCGCCACCAAACTTCTGTTCGGCGGCATTAACACCTGTTGCCATTAGTTTGAAGCCTAACGAGGGTTTAGACACTGAAACTGACCCTTGTCAACGAATTCCTGACCCTTGCCACCTCCGAGCTTGGAAGCGAGTCCTTGGATTTTGTCCATTGTGAGATAGTAATGATAGTGATACGAAAATGTAAAGAGGTGGATGGGGATGGGGATGTAAAGAAAGTAGAAACCACCTGGATGAACTGCCATTATATAGCAATATGGTCATCTATCTATTACGACCTGTTCCCCATTTTTTTGTATGATACTTAGCGCTTCCTGGAAGAATGATTCGCTGTAGAATAGAATGCTATCGTCATTGCCGAACTCGGATCATCATAATAAATCATAATAAGAGTTCGCCTCCGCAGAACTCATTTCTAATGCATCTTTATTGGCGTGCTCGATGGTAAACTCACATCTGAGGTCATATTGATGATCTCGATCTCTCTACGGTGAATCTAGTCCATAGTCCAATGGTTAGATTGAATATCGTGACGTCAGCGCGTATAGAATTAAAATTGCCTCAGGCATTGAATATCACCGTATAGCACAAAGGAAGCTAGGCATCAATATAGTTATAACTCATTCAGTTTACTACTTATGACCTTTATTCTGCTCTCACACGGCATTCTCCGCACTTACACGCAGCTATCGTTTCCTGCACATTAGCCGACAGCCGACATGGAGGATAACGTAACGGACAAATGTCCCATAAATATCAGTTCATCAGCTAATACTGACCCGTTTATAAAAAGTATTCATCAAGTTAATGAATATTCGGTTGTAGAAACACTCGGGATGAGCTACCCCGGAGTGCTTCCCCGCGTTCCGCGTTGGGGCTAAAGAAAACCCCCTTGTTTTACAACAGCCAATAGGACAACACAAATGTCACATCTCAGACTATTTTTCGAAGTCGCTATTGGTTTCTCTGTTTCCTTATTCCTGGGGTATCGGTCAATTTCCGAAGTTGTGCCGATCCGCCTAATCAGTTATAATGTCCGCCATCCAATTTCGTTATAATCGGTGCGGCCCCCAGGGAGTGTAGTATTTCTCGTGTTGAAATATATATCTGGGTTTCCACATCTTACGACGAAAAAGAATGACAGAGCTTGTAGAGAAACAGGCGAAACCTGATAGCAAGGGCCTTATCCTAGAACAGGATGCTCTTTACCAAGCTTATGCTTCCAAAAGTCCAGAATGGCATCGAAATATGACACATCGACTTCTTCGCAAGGTTGACTGGCACCTTTTACCCTTTCTTATTCTCATGTATCTGTTAAATTTCCTGGACAGAAAGTAGGTATCGCTGTTGACAGAAGCTATACAGGATCATGCACCCTAATAGACTGTTTCTTTTAGCAATCTATCACAAGCCCGTCTTGGTACACTTGAAGAAGACCTTGGAATGGAAGGCACCGATTACAATCTTGCCACGAGTATCTTGTTTGTCGGTTATCTACTGATGCAACTTCCTTCTAATCTGCTCCTAACCCGTGTTCGACCTTCACTATTTCTGGGTATTGCAATGGCCATCTGGTATGACCTATTTCCAGGAGATCAGCAATCTTTGGAGTGCTTATTTCGTTTCATAGGGGTGTGATTTCCGCTTGCCAAGCGGCCATTCAGTCATTTTCTGGCCTCATTGCAACGCGGTTCTTTCTTGGATTTGTCGAAGCGCCTTTTTTCCCAGGTGCTGTCATGCTAATGCGAGTTAAGCCCTAAGAACAGTGACTGGGAAGATGCTGATTGTTCTTGTATAGGTCGAGTTGGTATACCCGACAGGAGGTAATTCCTCCATTTTCTAAGGACGAAGGAACATATTTAACATATTCGCTTAGTTGAGTCATCGTATTGCATGGTTCTATTCTGGTAGCTCATTGGCCAACGCTTTCGGCGGTCTTATTGGGGCAGGCGTGCTAGGTAATCTTGACGGCGTGCATGGTATTGCTGGATGGAGATGGCTGTTTATTATCGAAGGAGTTATCACCGTGGGAATATCCGTGCTCGCTGCGTGAGTCTTGTCTATAATTGGTACCTACTTTCTTTTAAAAGGCTGACTCTCTCTAGTATCTTTCTCCCAAATTATCCAGCTTCAACTCCCTGGTTAGACGAACAGGAACAAGCATATGCACAGTGGCGTCTAATGCATGATGCAGGAGCAGCTGACGAGGTCGGCTCAACTAGTATCAAGGAAGCCCTAGGGTTGGTTTTTGCAGACAAGCGCATCTATCTTTTCATTTTGCTTCAGCATATCTCCCTCCTGTCGCAGAACTTCCAATACTTCTTCCCGACTATCGTGCAGACCCTCGGATACGGGAATGTGGAAACCCTCCTAATCACCGCGCCAGTATGGGTCGCTACATTCCTTATATCGCTGCTGGTGACATGGACATCTGGCAGAACCAACGATCGTAGCCTACACATCATTTGTTTGATGATGATCAGTGTGGTTGGAGGTGTAGTTGCCACTGTGACAACTAACATTGGTGCCAGATTCTTCGCTATGTTCCTGTAAGTCACCTACAATTATGTTGTTTTTCACATACCTAACAGTCATTAGTATGCCCATGGGAGCAGTGTCTGCATATCAAATCATTATTGCCTGGGTTGCCAATTCCTTTCCCCGGCCGTTGGTCAAACGGTCTGCAGCAATCGCTATTGCAAACATGATTGGAAATACCGCTTCAATATATGGCAGTTACATGTGGCCATCCTCCTCAGGGCCCCGATACATTTCAGGGGGCAGCGCGACCGCTGCGATAGCATTCCTAGTGGCACTGGTGGCCCTGGTCATTCGTCTCATGCATGTTCACATGAACAAAAGGCTGGATGAGACCAACCCTGCAGGAGTTCATTATAATTCCGATCTAGAAACCCGGGCTGTTGGGTTCCGGTATATTCTATAGAAACATATTATACACAGAACAGTTCCGAGTATGAAGTTGTCTTACTGCGGGGTTAGGCCTCATCAGCACAGATTCGCCATCGTAGTCCAATCAAAACAGACTGTTGTTTTATTTCCATTTTCCAGAGAATCACTCCATTTCATCAACTTCATGTCCGCACACAATGGTAGGATCTGTTACATCCATGTGCTTGAATTAGGCTGATCTTGCAAGTCGGGTTCACCCTTCACTTCAATTCCTGTTCTAGACTTCTCTCAGGCGTTATCCCCATCCAAGCCCATCTTCCTGGCAAGCCTTCGTGAGGCCCTTGTGAATGTTGGCTTTTTCTATCTTCGAAATGCTCCTATTTCGGTTCAAACACAAGAGCAGTTTATAGCCAAGGCCCTCGATCTCTTTGAACTCCCACTAGAGAAAAAGCTTGAGATTGAAATGGTCCATAGCCCGCACTTTTTAGGTTATTCAAGGCTTGGTGCAGAAATTACGGCTTTGAAATCTGATTATCGCGAACAATTTGATGTAAGTTAGGGCACTATTTATTGAAGATTCTACTAACATTTATCAGTTCGCAACCGAGCTCCCTGCGCCTGGGCTAAATGAGCCTTTGTATAGGAATGTGGTTGGTCCTAACCAGGTAAGACCTTATATTTTGTATCAATTTCTGTCGATGCTTATAAAATTCACCTGTCAGTGGCCAGATGAAACGGCAATCCCTAGTTTTCGTGAAGCATTCGACACATACCTGTCTCAAGTGAGCAGCCTAGCAGAGTCGTTTCCGGCGCTTATTGCCGAGGCCTTAGATCTCCCTCCAAGTGCATTCAATCAAGTCTTTGACACCCCGCAGCAACATAAACTGAAGTTGATCAAATACCCTCCCCCACCTGGAGCCAGCAATGGGAAGTCCGCATTTCAAGGTGTTGGTCCTCACAAAGATTCCGGATTCCTCACATTCCTTTTACAGGGTACACCGCACCATGGCCTCGAAGTCCAAAATAAAAATGGGACATGGATTTCTGCACCGCCTGTTCCGGGAACATTGGTTATTAACATTGGTCGCTCATTGGAGGCTCTGACCGGGGGCATCTGCACGGCAACCACTCATCGCGTAAACCTATGGCCGCAGAACTTCCAAGACGGTGCCGGCTCTTTAGGACCTAGATTTTCCTTCCCTGTTTTCCAGGGAGTGAGTCTCGATCTTTCTGCCGATGAGATCTCTTTGAATATCCCACCTCATATCCGTGGACTGGTGAAGAATGACAAATTCAAATCAGATGCAGAGGCAACTTTCAACGAAATATTTCATGGCAGCATTGGTGAGGGTACCTTCATCGCTCGGGTAACCAGTCACCAAGATGTTGGACAGCGATGGTATCCGGAAGTCTTAGCAAAAGCATTGAAGGGCCAAAGGGATTTTCTTACATGATAGACCCTACTTTTTCACCTAACTTGAATTCACAAACACATAAGGTGCACGGTCATCAGTCAGTTTCCCAACCTTCAGGTCAAATAAAGATGAATTCAATGTTGCCATTCTGTGTGAAGCTATATAGCACTGCCTCTAAAATTGCCGTCATTATGCTACTGCGGTGCTACTGTGGTGCGAAAGGTCAAGTGTTTGAAACTGTCTCTGAGTTTCTTTATCATCCATACATCACTGTTGTTGCTGGGATGGATGCCCACTCGTTCACAGTCACGCAGAAGACTTTCTGTCAACGGCCCCGCGCCCGGAGCCCGCGGATACCGGCAAGATCCTGGAGATGGGGCCAAGGCCTGACTCGGTCGTAATTCCCGCGCCTTCATTGGCGCCAAGCATAAAGGGCTCCATCTTCTATCTGGCTCCAAGTATATGGTCGCGTTGAATTGCTACACCGGATGAGACTCGTTCCGTATCGCGTCATTTTCAAAAATGCAAATCCAGGGATCTTCCCGCCACCTCAGAGAGAAAAATAATTTATGTCACCTTCGTCAATGGACGACTTCTGATAGTCTGCAAACGATTCATTGAAACTGGAAAATCACGAGTAGACCCCGATGGCTACCAAAAAGGTCGAATATGAGTTCGGCGGCCCGTAAGAGAAGCAAGATGTCTTCGAAGCCTCACAGCTGACATTCCACCAGTGTCGGAGCCGCTGGCATTATCATCGGCCTGCCAATCCTCCTCCATGTCCTCTTTCTCGCTTGCAATGATATCAGCGGATGTCCTGCCCCTGGTCTCCTGAGCCTCCGGTCATTGACCTGGGACACTCTCAGGGTTCAGGTTCCCTGGCCAGAAGACGGGATCCGGGGTCTTGGAAGTTGGTCAGTTGCAGCGTGGGTGCTGACTTACTACCTTGTGAGCCTGATGCTGTTCCGTGTACTGCCAGCGAAAGAGGTCCTGGGGACCAAGTTAAGAGAGTCGGGGAAGCCGCTGCGATACAGGTTTAACGGTGAGCTGCCAGGCTTTATTCATGCTACTCTTGTTCCAAAACGCTAACTGCAATAGCCTTCTCATCCACTCTCGTCCAGCTCGTGCCCTGCGCTATCGGCACGTACTATTACGGGTCAAACTTCTTCCTCTGGGTATGGATTGTCGATCACTACCAGCAAGTGCTTACCGCCAACCTTGCCCTTGTTCTGCTGATATCTCTTACTGTCTACGCTCGTAGCTTCTTGGTGAAGCCAGGCAACCTGCAGCTACGCGAATTAGCACGTGGCGGCCAAACGGGGAGCATTATCTATGATTTCTTTATCGGGAGAGAGCTCAACCCTCGCGTGCACATTCCTCTGATCGGCGAAGTCGACCTCAAGACGTGGCTGGCGATGCGGCCCGGACTGACGGGCTGGGTTCTGTTGAACGCAGCCTTTGCAGCGAAGCAGTACCGTATGCACGGGTTTCTGTCGGATAGTATGGTGTTTATTGTGGCGGTGCAGGCATACTATGTCCTGGAGGGGCAGTATGCGGAGGAGGGAATCGTGGGAATGATGGACTTCAAGACGGATGGGCTGGGATTCATGTTGACGTTTGGGGATATTGTGTGGGTTCCGTTCTTGTACTCGACGCAGTGTCGATATCTGGCGACGTATCCGGTGCATATGGGACCCTATGCCTTTGCGGTTGTGGGCATCATCTTCGTTGTGGGGGTATACATCTTCCGGGCTAGTAATGCGCAGAAGATCCTCTTCCGTGAGAACCCCGATCATCCAGCTTTCGAGAACATGCCGTTTATCCAGACAAAGCGTGGAACGCGACTTCTCACGGGTGGCTGGTGGGGTTACGCTCGCCATATCAATTACCTTGGCGACTGGTTGCAATCTTTGCCATTCTGTTTGCCCACGGGCATCGCCGGCTACGTGATCCATCCTGCGGGGGTTGCAACGGGAGTTGGTGCGGCAACGATGCTGGACGGCAGGCAAGTGGTGCCAGGGGATGCAGCTGGTTGGGGAGTCCTGGTAACTTATCTTTACTCGGTGTGGTTTGGCGTACTGCTGGTGCACCGAGAACGGAGAGATAATAGGGTATGTGCGGAGAAATATGGCGAGGACTGGGTTGAGTACAAGAGGGTGGTGAGGTGGAGGATCTTGCCAGGAGTGTACTAGGTGGGGTGCAGGAATACCTAGATACCTTTCACTTGCGGAAATATGAATGGTACTTGCCAAGCCTTGTCCACTTCTATTAGGCAAAAGCGGTAATAGATATACCCTACAAAACTTCGATTTATTACCCTCTATACTATCCCATGGGGGTGGGCGCAGTCTAGTAGACTGGAATTAGGACTTTCGTTTTACTATGGGAAAAAAGAAGGGGTCATGTATAGACCGGAATACTACTATAAGTCTATAACTAGCTAAATCTCTTGACCCTGTGTCCCTAGAATTCGTATAAGAACAATGGGGACTTCAACTGACCTAATACCCGGATTGCTAGCTACAGTTCTTACTAGATTAGCTCTGTGTTATAGGTTCTAACGTCATAAAGCCACCTATCTCACGTTTTCTAAAGAAAATGGCTTAGAGTTCAGTAAGTCTGTTTTACAGAAGTTAAAACTGCACTGGATTATTTTTACAGGAGGGGCGATAGTGATATATATATACAGAAATCCACACCGGGCGACTCATGTCTGTCAACTCTTTCGCGGTGGGGTGCTACCGCAGTAGAATGCACTGGACTGCATTTGCAAACAGCGACTTCGCATAGACATAATGCAACCACGCGACGTGTTCCGCCACTGACGGTTCATTTTTTTGAGGATTACAACGGAAGTGCTGTAGCTCGAACTGCACCTGGGCTTCGGCGCCTATGCGCGGCAATCGAGTGATTTGGAAACGGTGGCAGCCTGCAAAAGTGAACTCGTCCGAGCCAAACCCATAATCCACGTAACTGGCCCGCTGCCCCGATGATTCCGGTGCTATTTGCTTGTCCATCACTTTAAATGTCCCGAAAAGGGAGCTGCCGACAGGGAGAAGGTGACGTCGAGGAATCTCGGATCGATTCCAGATCTGGGAGGCATGTGGATCTTCTTGGAAACCTATAATGGCAATTTCAGTAGATGAAACCTCTGAGCACTATGTCCACAACACCGTTGTCCACATATCTATGAGAGTTCTTCAAGATGCGCGTAGGGGTTGTCTCCTAGAAAGTTGCTCACCCGTAAACCGCGCTGGCAGCAAATTCCAGCCCCCCATTCGTAGTATAGACCTCTCGAACCCAAAGACGAACCCGCCAAAGAACCCACGGGTGAATAACGCCAATGCTTCCTCGTCGCTTAGCCCCGCAACCACAGACTCTGGAAACACTTGAGTGACATTATCCGTGGCTGTTACATGATGGCGAGGATTAACAAAGTGGAAGGCAGACGAAGCCAGAAACTCCGGGCGCACAGGAAGGGTAAAGTGGGACTGGCGGAGTGATTGGAAGAAGGAAAGACGCGGAAGCCACCATTGGGAGGACATGATTAGAGCTGAAATGAGTTGTAAAATCAAATTGGGGTTTACTTGTCAGCTCTGGGAAAACATGGTCTATTATGGATTGCTTTAATTTACCATTGACTCATCGAGACATCGACGATACGAGCCATGGAGCCCTGGAGGTCCCGAGATCAGTAATCAGTATAAATAGGCGGCGGGAATGCCAAATTTAGCTTAGTCAACCTTCGGTGGACTCTTGCAGTACATACTAGTGGTTCGATCCGTCCCTGGACATTGGAAGAAGCCGAAGGCGCCCGGCAATGGCCCGGGAAAGATCGGCTCAGATATTAGATTCCATTAGTCATCCACACCACCCTAGGGCTTTGTCATCTCTATATTACCTCCATTTAATGAGGTTTGTTATCCCGGTGGACTGGGTAGAATATAGACTAACTCGTGCATTGGTACCTGCAGGCGGCGATCAGCAGTTCATTTACTCTATTCGCAGCACGTGGGAAATCCTCGAAACGCAAATTAGGTCGTGGACCCACTCCTATTATTGTCAAACAAACGTCCCCAACGAGCAGCAAACATGCGAATATTGAACTCTAGGAAGCCGCTACGCCATACGAAGTCAAACCGTTTAGAAATGTTAGGTTAATGGAGATTGCAAGGCAATTCAAATTGTTTCAACATTCCAAACGATTAAAATTAACCAAAAAAGCCAGTAAGACTAGGATCGAATGCATGATGACAAACACATCTCAAACATTTCCGAAGGTGTATGTGGCCAGGTTCACGGCAGGGGCGGTCTCAGGAGAGTAGATGACATTGGATTCCTGGCCCCATTGTGGGTTGTTGACAGAATCAATCCAGCCCTCGGGTTCAATCGCTAGACAACCGTATTTCTCAACAAATTCAGCAGCTCCCTCAATTTTGGAGTTTCGCTTAACCTGAGAGCGCTTCACAGGAATGGTTCCATCCATGTTCAGACAGGTGAAGAACTGCACAGCAGGTTGGTTGGTAGCAACATCCATGCTAATTCCTGTGGAGCTGGAGTTCAACCGGAGAGCGGTAACGAGTGCGTCTTGGGCAGAGGTCGAGTCACGGTCAATGATAAAGCAGTTGTCATATCCCACGTCACTGCCAACAAGACCTTGGGTGTATTGAATGTCACGACCGATGATTTTGCCGGCAGTAAAGTCCATTGTCTGGTGATCGGTCTCATCCACAGTCGAGATGTCTCCGTTGGGGACTTGGAGGCTGTCTGTAGCGATGAATCGCTCAGATAGGGGCATCTGCAGCCATGTATCATCGAGGACAGTCGGCTGCTGGAAACCATTCAGGTTCCAGTAGATATGGTTGGAGAGCATGATTGGGGTGGAGTGATTGAGAGCTTGGGAGACCATCTTGGTCGTCAGCCGGGGACGTCCTTGCGGGTTCTCAGCTGTGGCCTTGGTGTCGACACTGTATGTAGCCCGTGTTTTGACGTCGCCTGGGAAGCCTTGGAATGCAGCGTCGTAGAGCTCAAACGTCACAGAGGAACGTGTGGATTCAACCACAGTCCAGTTTCGCTGATCATAGCCAATGTCTCCACCATGCAGCGTGTACAAGTTGTCATGGTTCTTGGGAATGTGATATTCGCTTCCGTCTAGCTCGAAAGTGCCATTCTTGATACGGTTGGCAATACGGCCAATGACGGCTCCGAAGTAGGTATGGCTAGTTTCGGTGTCTACCAGATACTGACGGGGATTGTCATAGCCGACCACAACGTCCTGCTCATTGCCATTCTTGTCTGGAACTAGCAGAGAGATCAAGCGCGCTCCGTATGGAATAAACTTGGCCGTGATATTGTCGGCGGAGATTGTGAAGACCTTGAAGGGATCCACAGAGCGTGCAGGGGAATTCCCGCGACCGAGGGCGACCGGGACAAAAAGGCACGCTGCAATGTAGTTCTTCAGATACATTTTGTAATTTGGTAAAAAGAATGTTCAGCAGGAGTGGCACGTGTAAATGAAAAAAAAAAAAGAATGAGAGATTTACGAACTGGAGGCAAAGGGAGTCCTTTTTAAATCAAGTTGATGGAGATGTTCAACTTGTTACACCACTAGCGCCATTCCGGACTAAGACGGATGAAAACATCAGTGACCTAAGCTCTCTCGGGCGGGAAGTTGTCGGCATGCCGAGGCTTATTTTGGGCAAACCCATGGTACGGGTCTTGGCGAAGATAAGGTTTAGCCACTAAGTTTTGTTTCAGTTGAAATCTGAATTAATGATTTCCAGGTCTAGACGCTGACTGCATCACTAGCCTTATTAGGACGTATCCTTCCTTGAACACGCTATCCGTAAAAGAAATGTCCGGAGGGGCTCTGAAGTACGCAAAGAGAGTTCCATCGCCATCCAGTTACGAAGGCTGGCTGTTTCATATTTCGTGCCACGGGTCTCATAAATCTAGAGACAAAGTAAGGGGATGTCGTGCAAAACACATCTTACGTCTAAACTTAGCTTTTTACGAGGAGTTTGTCTCGCTTAACGAAGCCTCCGAAGTTTTCCCGTTCGTCAATCGAAATTATATCATGCACGGAAACGTGGTGAGTTTGTTCTATCAGAACAATCTAAAAGTGTATGGACTAGTACTTATTCAAGGTAAATCAAATCAAGCGGAACCAATTATCAAGCCCCTAAGGTACACTGGCGCCACCGGCCCCACGCTCTCGCTTGTCGCCGAAATCACTCGCCCTCATGAAACCCGATAGGATCCTCACCAAAAGTGATGACGAAATCGACCCCTCGGAAAGTAAGTACTACCGATCATTCGCCGGAAGGCTAATGTGTGCAGGTACTGTCACAAGACCTTGTCTATATCTCTCACCCCTGTGTATCTCTTTCACTAGCAATCCTTACAAAGCTTAACCGAAATCCTGATGAATTCCGCATCTTACGGGCCAAAGGGGAAACAGCATGTCGGACACCCGAGTTCAACAACCTTTTTGATTGGATGCATAAGACTACACATTCATTTGGTTTCTCATATATAAAGTTGGCCAAATTTGCACCTCTGGCTTTGTAAACACTGAGTACCGAGTGTTGAATTGACACATTGACCTGATATCTCAAGCTGAGCCACAGAGGCAGTTACAGGCGGGCTCCCCAATTCCTAGCGGATGAAGTTCAGAGGGTCAAGCATTCTCCCCCTGAGGGACACGCTTTTGGCACGCTGGAGATTCTCCTGAGTAGATACTGAAGTACCTCAATGATTTTTCATGTTATTTGTTGATTGATTACTATTCGAGGTGTCATATGTGGCCTAAAGCATGAATATTTCCCAATACGTAATTTCACACAAGCCAAACCAATGCATACATATCTGGATGACTTCTTTCTGGCCGTCTATACTAATTATTATGGGCCCCAGTCCCACATTATTTACTGCCTAATGACTTCGAATATTAGAGACTACGCATAAGGGATATGGTAGAGGAAATGACCGTGCGATAGAATATCTCCAACTGCTTGAATTATTGTTTCTAAAAAGTAGTTATATAATTCAAATCTATCTACCACCAACATCCACCTTCTAACCTGGCCGAAATTGCCAAATACTCTTCAAAACAGAGAGAGAGGTCAGTTTCCCTCAGCACCCCCACCAATAGTATGATTCATTTTGAATTTACCATTCCAATAACCAACCCTTTCCAATCCAGGCCGAGGCATCGGAAAGGGAAACGGCCAAAGTATGCTTGTCACTATCGAAGTGGACGTTCTTAGCAGGCACAACCTTTCCGTTGAACTTGATTGGGCGCTTTGTCTTCTCGACACCCCAAATGGTAACGTTTCTCAGACTGTTCTCTTCAACCCATCCACTATACTCAGCGAGGAGGTCACGGTAGGATATACGGGTATTCGACCCGTCAACCCGTTGAAACTTGGCCAAACATTGCCAACACTCAATTTTTGAAGTTGTGACCAACGAGGATACATTTCTTTTTTATTTTCTTTCTATTTTTTCCGTTTCTTTTTCCAAACTTCCTTTTTAAGTGACTAAGTTCTACAGTACTGCTTATTGAGTTTCTAAGGCTTTCAACGCGCCAAGTAGAAGAGATGTCTGATTGAAATATCTCTAAATGAGCGTTTTTACCTGCCCTTAACATAGTGAGGCTTTATTAGTTTCCCCACCAATCCATTGATAATCACTATCCCTTCTATCAAATATACTGCTAATCACCAACTAAAAATAAAAACAAAATTCCTTGAAAAGCTGTCTGCGTTGATTGATCAATATAACTCGATTGTTGTAAAACTCAATACATAGTTACCTACGTCTGCATATTCTATAAGAGACACCAAGGTATAATAGAAACAGTACTGCCTATCTTAACCTTTTCCTACGGACAAAATAGAGTCCCCAGACAGCTCGCCAGAGCAGGAAAAAGGAGCAGCACAGCAGCATAGCGAACTGGCAATCCTTAGTAATATAAGCAATAATCTGGAATCTTACGATCATATTCCTTCATTATTAAGTAAGCACTTCGGCTTTAAATGCTCATACTGACCATCGCAGCCCTCCCCTTCGCAACACGAAGAAGAAACAAGACAGACTTTAGCGGCCGACCCCTTTAAACCTATCTTAAAGGTACGAGCAGATCTCAAACGCGGCGATACCAATTTTGCCATTCCAGCAGCTCGACTTGTTAGACTCTATCAACGCCTATAGGGGTCGTGCGTGTCCAAGCACATCGACGGACAGAAACTACAGCAGAGCAATCGTATATTGAAGGAGGCTCGTACACACCTAAGCAAAGAGAGGGACGGTCTTTAGCTTCGCCACGACAAGCAGCTGTCTCGGCTGCGTCTCGGCTGCGTTTCTTCGAGCAGGCACTGGAATCATCTCGGGGTCGACTGACTAGGGTACTCGATGACTGGAATCACCCTTCCAGATTCAATCTGGCAGAGCTGTCAGATGTGGCAACAGAAGGGTGAAGGATTGTATATTCTTGATTGTCCTATGTCTTACTTTTACAACTTGGAAAATATACAACGATGTCGCAATTGAAAGAGAATTACGCATGTAAAAGAGTCCGAGTGATTACAGTAAGAAGGCCATAGTATAGTCTTCGTGAAATGTGTCTGCAAATAATTTGGTATGTTCTGGTACCGCTTTTATTAACCCAATATATTATAAATAGCAAACTACGGATGACAATGTGGGCAGTGTAGCTAGCTAAGAATGTGTCGATTGGCTTGGCCATTTCGTATTGCATCACGAGAGCTACCGGAAGTAGACATTGCCAGCTCTTACTGACCATCAAACCTTCTCCTCGGAGACCGCCTCAACAATCTTTGTGGAGTGTTACCGTCTTCCGTTCTGCTTCAAATGGCCCTCTGGATACGTCATTCCACAGGGCCAGGTCCGCTTCTTCAAATTCTGCCAACCGTATGATGGACAATTGGAGTGATGGGTTCATCCCACCGGAGTTGCGGAATAATATCATCCGTCTCGACAAGCCAGATAATCACGAACGCGAAGGGTACACGGTTGGCCTAGCACAAGGTAACTACAAGAATGATCTCCAAGCGACATAGGGTGAAAGCTTTCACTCCAACGACTGTGGTATCTTCCTGACTGGTTCAATTTCTACTGACATCAATAGAGAACGCCAAAAATCCCGACATGCGCATGTTGCATACCTTGATTGACGTGGTCGGCAGCAGCTCCCATGCATCCGAACAAGATTTAGAACTGACCAATCCTGTACAGCCTTGCCCTACAGCCGGCCAAAGAACCACAGTATTTGATATACGACCCATGGCCAACTTGCATTAATGGATCATTGGTCGGATCCTCATTATTTTCCTACCGCGTTCCCCGCCTTATTTCCAATGGGAGTTGGGGGACATCTAGACGAGCGTCCTATGCAAGCGTCCATGAGTGTTCTTGCTGAGTGGGCTTTGAGTCACCACAGCAAAAGGTAAAACATCCCCGGTAGAGACTGCCTCAGAATAACTCTTTGTGGCATCAACCGGAGCGTGTGCCTGACATCCTGCACCATTTCCATTTTGCTGTGGCAGGAGATAGACGCGGTCGAGAAGACCATCGCCGATAATATACCCAGGGCATTTTCAATGATATGATCGCAAAGGGCTACAGCGTCCTATGCTGCCACGTCGCCGGAATCTCTGCACGAATATTGCCGGTGCAACCACTTGTGGTGGATGTTCGATGTATCGCCGTTTGAATAGAAAAAGAAATAGACATCAGTCATGTTGTTTTGTACAAGGCGTATCCCTATCAACCTCCGAGCCCGAGGATTTTCGGGGTCCATCAAGTAGGTGACATCACAGGCAATTCTTCCAAGGAAAGACTTTTTCTGCCCAGGCTCTACCACCGATCTAGAGACCTTCCCTTCTGTCTATTTCGAAGAGCCTTGATGTCTGTCTGAGTACTACAAAACAATCAATGACAAATATGATATGTCCACATGGAGGCCAGCTATTGCCTTTCGAAGCCCCGGAACACGACACAGCAAAAGCTAGTCCACACTAACGCCTCTTGTCGGCTTGAATTTTCATTTAAGTGGAAGTGTAACCCGATCGAGGTTGACGGGCTGCTTGATGTCGTCGTGGAGGACTATACCGAATGGCAGCATTTCCGAGTAAGCAACGAGACTTTTATCATCCAAGTACACGCTGTGGCCCTCAGGAATTGTCTGGATCTTGAGCAAGGTTTATAGAGCCCAAAACCCAGGTCTCTTTGTCAAGCACGGCGTGAAAGTAGGTGCGCCTGGCAGTTTGTTCATGGCGTCGGCCTTCAAGGAGACGACGCAAGAAGTGGCTTGCATCGAAGTACACTATAAGTTTAGACTGAAGAATAAAATTTGCAACAAAGAACCGTAGAAGTGAATGTCAGAGATCATATTTTTCTCCTCACGACAAGAATTGGGAAGAAGCCTGGATAGATGAGCAGGACATTTGACATTTTATGTACGTGCAAATTTACCTACATACACGTATATGTATGAAGCCCTGGAGGTTATGTAGGTACATAGTACGATTAGTCGGATATAAAGTGACATTGATCCATCCATGGAAGTTGCTGGAGGGCTGAGAGGATACCTCCCGACCCGTGGACGTTGGGGAGAGGGTATGTTTTCTGCCAGAGAAATCGGGAGGCGGAAGGATAGGGAGTTTTATCATAGCCATAGCCCTTTGTTTTCTTAAGGAATACAACTGCACTCAATTCATCTGTTTTCTATCGGGTGAAAATCCTCCTAGTGGTTCTTCGTCTAATAGATCGAATATCTTGGCCTTTACAGCCACCACCCAGAAGTGGGGTCGACAGAATTGACGCCACCGAGAGTGGGTCGAGTTCGTATCAAGTCACCAACCCGACGCGAACGCGACTGGTCCTGGGCTGGATGTTGCGCAACCTCCGCAGATGTTCGCACGTACTTACCTGTTTATGAATCCGTCGGGAATTAATGTATGCACTTTTGTCTCAAATCAGCCTCCTGTCCGAAAGACGCCATCCATGTCCACCTACATCTCCCTGAAAGCAGGTGAAATGAGCCGAGATACAAATGGATCCAGCGAATCTCGACCATCTACTACGGGACCTGGCAAGACTCAGTACAGGCTCATTGAATACGTCGAAGACCTGGACAGATACTGTCCCGGGGGATATCATCCTTTAAAGATCGGGGATGACCTAGATGACGGCCGATATCGACTGGTTGACAAGCTTGGATACGGAGGATACTCGACTATATGGCTAGCCCGTGATCTACGAGGGGCTAGATACGTGGCAGTGAAGGCGATTACCGCCGATGCCAGTTCTTTTACACCTGAGGCTGGTCTTATGTATTCTCTTGGGAAGTCACCGTCTACACCGGGTGGAGAAATTATTCCACCCCTCCTCGACGAATTCTGGGTTACTGGCTCTAATGGGAAGCATAAGTGCATCGTCACTCCACCCGCACAGATGAGTTTGTTTGATGCTAGAGAGGCTTCAACTTTCGGTCTTTTCCAGCCCAAGGTTGCGCAGTCAATTATCGCTCAGCTCATTCGTGGGGTAGCCTTCCTACATAGTAACGATATTGTACACGGCGGTATGTGAAGCTTATAAATGGATTTAGCTGGATAGCCTAGCTGACCTCAATTTCTTACGAGACCTTCATCTGGGTAACATTCTAGTCCAGTTTCCTGAATCCATCGATCGTTATTTCACGTCAGAACTATACGAGAAATTTGGAGAGCCAGAGTCAGAGGCCGTTGTTCGTCTCGATGGCATGCCAATATCAAATGGAATACCTGCGCACGTCTTTATTCCGGGCTGGTTTGGCGTTCGCAGCGATGATATTGCTCTTGGAAAGGATAGGATCGTCCTCAGCGACTTTGGTGAATCTTTCAACCCTTATACAACGCCTAGGTCTTCTTCGAAGACTCTTCCTCTCCTTCAGCCACCCGAGGCCCGATTCTCTGATGAGCCCCTCTCCTTTGCCTCGGACATTTGGACACTTGCCTGTGTCATTTGGGAGATTTTTGGCCAGCGACCTTTGTTTGACGCTTTCTGGGCAACCGCTGATCGTGTCACCGCGGAGCAAGTCGAAGTTCTTGGCATCTTACCTGCCGAGTGGTGGAAGAATTGGCATAAAAGGCTCGAATGGTTTAACGACGAGGGAGAACTTGACGGGACATCTAGGGGCCATGATAGCGTGCGTAGGACCTGGGATATGAGGTTTGATTATAGCATACAGAAGCCTCGGGCTGAGGCGGGCCTAGAGATCGTGACGGAGAGGGAGAGGAAGGCATTTGAGGCGATGCTTCGCCCAATGCTGACCTTCCGGCCCGGGGAAAGAGCGACTGCACAACAGGCATTGCATTCGGAATGGATGAAAGGCTGGGGTCAACCAGCCCTTGAAGAAGGTCGGAGTACATTTCATTCCATGAAGGAGTAAGGAAATAAATGTCTAATGACAAGCTTATATCGTGTCTCTTGACTATTAGCAAATATATATGCCTATAATAGATGCTCTCTAGTCGCCATGTAATTAGACGCCTAAACAAATTACAAAACTCACTAAAGGTGCCCAAGTCCTCTCA
Source organism: Penicillium cf. griseofulvum (assembly GCA_028974015.1). Taxonomy (NCBI): domain Eukaryota; kingdom Fungi; phylum Ascomycota; class Eurotiomycetes; order Eurotiales; family Aspergillaceae; genus Penicillium; species Penicillium cf. griseofulvum. The sequence continues at coordinate 4,084,533 of JAPQKP010000001.1, forward strand.
ATCTCAAGACAATCCTCGTCAATCTCCTTCCACCCCAAATTTGCCCACCTCGCAGGCCTCTCAATAGCATTAACAAACTGCCTCAGTGCTCCTTACTAACCTTCCAGCCCCAACAGCCAACGTCGTGATAGGAATCCTGCTAACCCCCGCCCCTCCGTAGCATGATTATGCCCCTCGACCTGATACAGTAAGCTCCAAACACACTCATAGACAACCTCCCGGTTCTAGCAGACCTCCCTAGGCTCACGCATGGTCGGACAAATAGCCACCCATCCACAGCGGGTTTTATGCTGCTTTAGGTCAACCGGGAACAGACAAATGTGCACGAGCCTGGTGGTGCAGAACCACGCCATTTCTCATAGAGAACTGTTTCTGCTGCGCGCGTCAGAGCGTGGTAGTCCTGTCGTGGGCTGAAGGTCATTGAGATGGCATGGCCAAAGGTTCCATTGAGGCGGGCGTAGGAGTTTGCTGGTGAGACAACGATTAGATCGAAGGTTCTGTCTTCTGGGAGGGAGTTGAGGCGTTGATTTATTGGGGTGATCTTGAGTTTTCCTGGGTTGTGGTCTAGCCAGGCTGTTTTGAGGGCATCCTTGAAGACTGTTATGAAGTCGATATCCATGCAGAGTAGGAGGATCTCGGGGATGTTGGCTGTCATCTTTGGTGGGGGTTTTTTATGAAGGGAAAAGGAAATACTCGACCCAACGCTCGGCCCAATTCCCAGCACGGGTCTAATGCAAAAACATGTCTAATGCAAAAATTCACCAACCCACCATTTTAAACCTCATATTTAGCAACCTTCACCTATAGTATCTATAGTAAATTCAATATCTATAGAACCCCCTGATTTCGCTCTTTAATCTGCACGTTTTAAATCCTCCAATTTAGACTCGCTAGCAGCGAGAGCCGCTTCTGCAGTTGCAGTTGCAATCCCCTTTTTTCTCGCTTGCTGGATTAATTTCTTCCTCTCCGTCTCATCCCTCGTTTTTATATGCCTTTTTGCATCGTATACAGAGAGAGGACCACCTAAATTCACCCTGCGCTTGCTTTTACCGGATTCCCGCCGGGTTTTTAGGTCCAAAATATTGATATTATCATTCGCATACTGAGCGCTCGCTTCCACCAGAGTAAGCGCACCAGCCAAAAATAGAGCCAATTGACGGCGTAGCTTCGGAGAAAGAGTATCGATCTGATCTCCAATATCGTCGGCTTTTTTCTTGATTTTTTCAACGTATTTCCGGAAGGTTTTGACGTCTTTTATCGGCGAATTTAGTATAGAGCTTGAATCCGGAGGGGGGGTATTGCTATCCTATATCTCGAGAACTGGCTCCGGAAGATCAGGATTATCATTCTAGCCTAGTTTTTCTAATGCAGTATCTGAATTCAAAGGATAGATACCGCATTTTTTAAATCCAGAGCGTATTGTACGGCTTCTAAAAGCTTGGTTCCGAACCCTATGGATACTAGAAAAAAAATCCGATTTTTGCTTCACGGAACCACCCTACTAGACTATATTATTATTATTCTTACGAAAATAATACTTGAGTACCTAAAACGGTACGTCGTCAAGCGGCTGATATATATAGGGGATTGATCCAGACACACCCCCCATGGATAACCACACACCCCTTTGGATAACCACACACCCCTTTGGATAACCACACACCCCTTTGGATAATGGCACACCGCCCTGCCTGAAATTTCAGGTGCACCATCCTAATCGGGTACCGCTTTTGCTTCGACAACTCCTCTGCTTGACCGCGCTCCACACCGCTTTCCAATTTTATACACCGCTTTTGTGTCAAACTCCCTATACAATTATAGCAATATAGTAGGTACCTGAATTTTGTATGTAAACCCCTAATAAAATTAAGTCACTTTTGTCACATTGGCACCTATACAGTATCAATAACGCTCCTCCGATCGACCCTACCCTTCTAGTACAAGATCCCCTCCGTGTACGCCGTTGAGGAAGACCCCGAGGTACACGTAACTTTGGGAGCACCCAGGCGACACAGGCTACCTAGTCCTCCCTGGATCTATTAACCCAAACCCAAGCCCCAGAGAGCTTATCTATAATCTATCTACCGAGACCTATCGTTATAGGAATCAAGCCGGGGATAGGTTCGTGATATACCTCGGGGGTAGACTTCCGCAAAGCCCAACTTTGGGCCCAATCCTTGGGCTCGAAACTCGCCAGCGAGCTCATTTCGAGCCCATTTTATGCAAATTTATGCAAATTTTACATAAAAGTTACTTATTTAGGATAGTTTATGCATATTTGAGGGTTTTTTCTGAAAAAAAAAGCCCGCGCAGACCCACTTTAATGGGTTGAGATCGAGCTTTGCGGAAGTCTAAAAGCAGATATCTAATAGAGATTATAGTTAGAAGACAACATGTTATCAAACAAGAGAAAACAGGTCAAAATTACACTTTAGAAATCTGCTAGGTAAGCAAAATCATACATACCAAGCCCTACATTTATACAAGATATAGGTTTTTTTGGACCCATATGGGTTTGCCGATGGGTCGTGCCGAAGTCCATCTATAAGGCCCATAGGCAATACCCACCAGCCCGTCTATAGGCGATATCGTAGTCTAGTCCGGAGTATAGGAGTTCGACATAGGCCGTAATATAGGAGTTTAGCGTAGTTCAAAATATATATATCTACTATATTTTGGACTAAATTTCCCTTTCGGGAATTTTCGACTAAAACTTCCCGTCTAGTTCGATAACTTCAAACCGCTACTATAAATTTAATAAAATAGATAAAAAATAAACAGACTTCACAACCGTATAGTATACGATAGCTATCATATATAAAAGATATAAAAAGTATAAAAACCATAAAATAGATCTTCTAATATGTACCTATATTCAGCCTATAGAATACGTTATAATCATATGATTAGTAATCATGACTGATTGGTGTGTAAATGGAAAATCTAGGGTGCAGGGATCAACACCCGCCTGCGGGGCCGCTCGGGGGCTGATCCTCTGGCCCCAACGTTGAGAGCTACTTGGCACTAGTATGCATACTAAGCTTTGCACCTGACTAAGCGTGCTACAATCCGGCCCCCATTCTCATGCCAGGTGGCATCTTTCATTTCAAGGTTTGAACTGAGGTATTTTCCCGCAAAGAACCTGCCTGGAACCTATATGAACAGGCCTATACAGTGGCATTCCATAACGCACACCGGTAATTCGTCAAATCAGTAAAATGGATCTTTTTCACTCGGCAGGGTTTGCGTCAGATGTGACGAAGTTGATGAAGGAGCAGCATGTCCCGGGGCTGGCGATTGCAATCATACACAATGATCAAATTGTCTCTGCGGGATATGGACATGCGAGCCTGGATCCCGAAATACCTTGCACAGCAGATACGCTGTTTGACATTGCGTCGTCTGCCAAATCACTCACTGCTGCGGCGGTGGGATTGCTAGTCGACGATAATGACATGTTCCCGAATATTCAGTACGATGCCGTAATGTCGACTCTTCTCCCCGAGGACTTTGTTATGTCTGGAGAAGGATACACAGAAGGAGTCACCGTGGAAGACATCTTAAGTCATAGAAGTGGAATGCCTAGGTGAGCTAATATTTTTCAAATTCCATGTTTGAGTTCAAGACTAATGATAATGCGCCAGCCATGACGATTCGTATATGAGTGTGCGAGGGGCGAAGCCAGACAATGCTCGATCCATTACAAGAAACCTCAGGAATCTCCCTGTCGCTGCTCCCATTCGATCAAGGTATATTTACTGCAACATGATGTATACAGTGGCAACCCATCTTGTGGAAGTCAAGAGCGGACAGGATTTTGGTACATTCCTCGAAGACCGATTTTTCAAGCCTCTAGACATGGCATCAACTACTCTTCAACCCAGCAGCGCACGATCAAAAGGATTTGAATCCCGCATGGCAACTGGCTATATATGGAAAAGAGCCGGCTCAACATATCGTGGGTTAGAAAATCCAGACTGCCCAGAAGGCCAAGGCGCAGGGTCTATCATTTCGAGCGTGAACGACTTCATCAAATTTGTCAAGGCTTTTATCAATCGCGAAGACCCTATCAATAAAAATGTTTATGAAGGGCTCACTCGCCTGCGAACTTTTGTGAATCCAAACCCAGGAAGACGGAAGCGGTACACCTCACCGGTAGCATATGCTGCTGGCCTGGATATCTACTTTTACAAGGGACATATGGTTGTCGGCCATAATGGGGTATTCTCTGGATTCGCAAGTCGCTTCTTTTTTCTCCCTGATTTCTCATTCGGTGCTGTGATTATGGGAAACTCAGATGGGGCAAATGGCATTGCGACGACCCTTGTCCAAAAGCTAATTGACAATCTCCATGGAGTCACGGACGAAAGACCTCATGACAGCAAAAGCAGAGCCACACGACCTGTTGAAATTCGCGGTCCAAAACCCCAGGCCGAGGCGAAAGATGCAAATCCAACGAGTAAGAACCAGGACAAGAAGAAGAAAAAACAGGAAAAGAAAACCCAAGCGAAGAAAAGTCAAGGTATCCAGAAGGGCCAAGTGAATGAACAAAGACCAAAAGGGAGTACTCTGCAGCCACCGACAATGCCTCTCAGTGCTTACGCTGGCAACTACTGGAATCCTGGGTATCATAACTTACTGGTTCAAACCAGAGATGATGCGCTCTTCATCGATGCTACAGATCGCTCAATGGGATTTACCTTGAAATTCGAACATGTGTCCGATGACCGAAAATTCGATGCTTGTCTTACTGATTGGCTCGATGGCAGTGATGACATCGTAAAAGCGGAGTTTGTAATAGAAGATGCTCAAGTCACAAGGTTGGGTCTGCAGTTGGAGGAAATGCTCAAGGAAATGATCTGGTTCGAGAAGAAGGATGAAGTCCTTTCTTGATACTATTCCTCCTGATAGAGCTGGATACATTTACAAGAGGATATGTTGCAAAGAGAAGGACAAAATTAAAAGGACAAATATTTGACCAATTGGCCTGTGTTAAAACTCTCCGAAGTAGTCGTTCAGCTTGAAGTTATGATGTGGTATGTAGTGGCACACAGACAGCCTGGAGATAGATCTTTCCAGTAATGATTTATGATTTCGAAGAGATTAGGTAACGTTTGAATATACAGTACTAGTAGATCTGTAGGCATTTGACAATCAGCTATAAGGAATCAACATATTCTTTTTGAGTTGAATTTTCAATCACCTGTGTATTGCATCTAGTATCAATAACTTGAAGGCATTGATCAATGTCTGCTAGTAAACTTTAGAGTCAAGGAAGCCCCTAGTGCAGAGTATGTATATGCCAGAAGGTCAATCTTGAAAATGAGATCGAAGATTAGTACTAGTAGAGGGACATGAGTCAACAGGTTCAAAGTTGATTGATTTCAAAACATTATGTATTGTGTAAAGAAAAAAAAGAGATGCCGAAGTACTAAGTGATGATACGAAATAGTAATGACAGACTAAATATATAACATTCTTGTTCATCAGACATCAACATCCCGAAGAGAGCGCTTCGTCAACAGCGTCAGTTGCGAGAACCATGTCGGATTCCCCAAAACATCCTCAACACTAAGGACATATCCTTACCTCTCCATGTGAGCTGATATCAGACTAGCGCTCACCAAGTCACCACCAAGATCAAGAATTGTCTCGCCAGCTTTCATCTCAGGACTAAGGCGGTAATTAAAAGTGTTACTCCACGCACTCTCAAGCGCGTATTCCATTTCAGCCGGGCTAATGCTAGCAACCATTAACTGTTTATTTGTTGGGGTTGTACTGAGAGGGTTCTCTGATGGTAGCAATGTGGTTGTCCGCAGATATCTGATCTCGTTGGGAGATAACAAAGGCATTTCCATGATATTGCAGAAAACAATGATAGTATCCGTCAGTTTCGCAGCCAGCAGTTTAGCGTCACGCTCAGATACCACGCCAGGTGCGAAGTCCAGCTTAATTCGGAATATGTTGTTATCGGGCTTAGAAGTGTTATGAACGTCGGTCATGTCCACTTTGCCGTGAGACAGATCTAGCTCCTGCTCAACGTACATACTGCGGTCATGAGCAATATTTTCTCTATCGTCAAAGTTAGGGTGATAAACGATGGATCCTGTATATGTCTACTTCGGCTATGTAGTGCAGTCACGTATAATTTCGCGTGTGCCTATATTCTCGTGCTCCATGCTCGCAATCTGTCGCGTGTTTAATGCACTGAGAAGGTCGCAAATAGTCCATCTGTCGGTAAAGGATACTCGAGTAGGAATGATGCTCACGCAGGCTCTAAAGATATCTTGTAGTCCCGGGTAAGCCCCGACCGTGAGTGAGGTTACAGAAAACTACGTCGTCGTTGGTAAGGTGTTCTGCCAGAACGTACGCCTAAGCAGCCTTTGGTGCAGTAGGAAATGTAAATCTAGTACCTTGAGCAATGCTCTTAGGAATATGTTTGATGATGCATGGTCCTTCGCCAAAGGTCAGGGCATATGAAGTATAGGGCTTGAAGTTCGTCATGCTAGAGCCGTTGAGTCTGCGCTAGTGAGACTTAGCTTGCTCCAGGTTTGTACTAGCCACGGCATGCACGTAGTTGGAGAAACTAGCCTTGGACTTTTCTTGGAAGCTAGTGTCCGAAGGAATGTGGAATAAGTCTTCACTCCCGTCACCGTACATTTCTTCAAAAGTGTTCCACATTTTCATCAAACTCATTCCGTCGTGTTGAGCATGGGACATAAAGCCCTACAAGACGGTATTCGTTGTCGCGGGTTTGATGCAAAACAGCAATCTTTATTAGGAGCGAGTCATAACGGAGCTCATCGTCCCTGACGCGTAGTCGTAGCTCTTCTATACATTCCTCTAGGCTGGCATCCTCAATTGTTAAGACGGTTATATCCACAGGAAAGGCCTTCCGTACGACGTACAAGAAGCTGTCTTTATGCGCGATGAAAAGGGTTCGTATGAGATCATATCTATCGACGAGCTCATTGCACACTGCTCGCATCTTGCGCATATTTGGCACGCCCTTGCCATCTAAAGTGTGATAGAGTAGCAAGTCGCGGGACGCGGAGGGAGTCATTACGATGGAACGAGCTTGATGATCCGTGACAGGGAGGATATCTTCAATATTACCCAAGTCAATACCAAACTGAAAGAGTCAAGACAGTATCCATTTCGCTGAACTTAGGATACTTGAAAATGTCTATAACGGAAAGCGATAGTCCGTGGTCACGGGCCGCGCCTACCAGCCTTATAGCATCGATGAAATCTCCACCAAGTTTGAGGAAGTTGTCTACAGTGCTAATCTTTCGCGATCATGATTTGAGAACTTAGATCTACAGCTCCCGAAGCACCACTTCCAAAGGAGTAGTGGGGGGTTGATATTGCTGTTGAGCTGGGTTGATTGAGGTAAGCTGCTATAGGGTGAGGGTTGAGGCCATTTCACGGAGTCGGCGCCGATCAGTCTTTCCAGTAGCTGTTGTGGGAAACACAATAATAGGGATGTAGACCGAAGGAACCATATAAGATGGGATTTGTGTCGCGAGTTTCTCCCTAATTCCCTCGGTCGGCGCTTTGGTGCGGGTAAGTAGCTTTTCATCATTCAGGCTGATAGACTTCAGGTCGTCAAAGCTTATGAAGGCGACAAGTATGTTGTTGGAGCTAGCTTGGGGTGACACAATCTCGACCGCGACCTGAGCACTGTCATGACTCCCCAGGTTTGCAGAAACGTTTCGGTGGGTATAAGGGTCGTTGGTGTGTCCCCTGGAATAACAAAAGAATAAAGGTTAAAACTTCGCTGCTAGGTGGTTGTCCCTTGTGCAAACTGGAAAGCTGTCTCGATCCGCCAGTTAACGTTCATCGCTTTCTGGCTGATTCCACTTTGCCCTCTCAATTCTTTCGTTTTGCGCCACATCAAGATCGTGCCGACTCCGCTTTGTTTTCTCGATCCTCCTCTGTTCCGCCTCGTATCGTTGCTGCTGATTCCGCTGTGCTTTCTCAATCCTCCGTTGCTCCGCTTTTTCTCGTTCCTGCTGGTTCCTCTGGGCCCGTTCAATTCTCCTCTGTTCAGCCTCATAGTTCTGCTGGGTTAACCTGGCTCGCCTAGCCGTCTTCTGTGCTTGCGCAATCTCAATATCCTCCACCATTCGCGTAATATTCTCCAATCTCCTTTCAAGCGCAACGTTCTGTACCTCAAGCATACGCTGCACATTCATCGTATTTGCTTCTATTGGATTATAATATTTGCTATGGAAAACTTCTGGCTGTGGCTGAGTTGAAGCTGGTTGTGGGATATTATGACCCTTGATATCCCAGAGCGTATTAAGAAATTGGTCCAACTTTTACTCACGTCTTGTCAACACAAAGTAAACCCATAGTTACTTGGATCCAGAACATACCGAGCCACCATATGCGTTTTCAAACTCTATCCCTCCCAAACGTCTTGATATCGACAACACATTTTTTACCATCCTCGCATATTTGGCGATTGTGATCGCGCTCGCCGGAACTCGGTGCACGGCACAATGTCTGATCTGACGGATTCCATGCATGTTTGAGCAAAACGCTTCCCGCTCTGTTTCCGATATCCCGCGGGCCTGAAAAACTTGCTTGTGATGGAAACAAAAATACTCGGTAATCTGTTCCGATAATCGACTCAATTCTGCTGCCTCGGGGCAAGACCAATGGCATTCATCGACCAATCTTGGGGCTGCTATCTGACAAAATTGATATAAAAAAAACTCAAGTTGAGTCTGCCATCGACATAGAAGACTATATCTCGCCTGAAAACTGCTCCAAGTCAGCTTTCTAAAGAGCATTAGATGGTTGGATTTGTCGGCTTACCAGCCACTTGATGCATTTGCATCGCCCAAGCATGGATTCTTGTGAGTAGTCAAGACCATTTTAGATCATGTGTACATATGTTTGTACTTCAATCTTGAGAATCTCAGATTTATAAGGAAACACTTAAAAATTAAAATGAGATATTAGTCAATAAGGAACTGTCTAAAGATGTTCGATCGCCACTTGAATCAGCATGACGTGAAGACTTCTTCGGATTCTGAGGCTTGTATTCATTCTGAAGTCAAGAAGCACACGAATGAAAACATCAAACAATGATACCATTCAGAATAAGGAACAAGAAGCGAAAGCGTTATATATTGTCAAGATCTTGGTTTTTTATTAAGCGCCGCGACCATCTAGCGCCTACAGGAGCGACTTCCGAGTTCTTGCAATCTTTTGCGTTTTCCAGTACTCGGCCCAACGCACGACCCAACTCCCCCCTGGGAGTTGGGCCGCACGGGTCTAATGCAAAAACGTGTCTAATGCAAAACTTCACCCACCCACCATTTTTAACCTCTATTTACTACCAATAAAAATGCCTTTTTCATCCCAAAATTTGGAGGATAGAATCGCTAGTGCTTTACAAGCCTACTATAAAAGCGAGAAACCCAACCTCGCAGCATTGGCGCGGGAATTCCATATTCCGTACCATACCCTACGGGGTAGAATCCACGGTCGCGTTTCTCGAAGCAGCCGTATTGGCCCCAATAAAGCCCTAAAACCTGAGTAAGAGTAGGTAGTGATTCATTGGATTGATACGTTGAATACTACAAATGCTCCCCTAACTGCAGATATAATCTAGAAGTGTGTACGTCAAATTCTTTATCGGTATAATCTAGATATAGGCCTCGGTTTAAACTGGGCCTACCGTTTTATCAAACGCCTACCTGATAAATATACCTATATCAAGCAAAAACCAATAGAAAAGGACCGCCTAGAAGTAGTTACCCCTAGTCATCTTGTTACTGTCACGAGCCAGGTCTTTTATGAGAAAAGAGTGCATTCCAACTAGAATTCAAAGCTAAGGGGAGAGGAAGAAGAAGAAAGCAAGTGCAGCTTCCTGAGGATTAAATAGCAGGAGCTGAGTAAACAAGCAAACAACCTCTTTCCCGATTAGGTTGGAAGCACTGATAAACAATCTGGGAGAAAGCAAGCAAATCGTAATAACTATAGCCTTTTAATAGCTTCAATCCTTCGAAGAAAGTACTAAAAATCGCTGTATAAAAACGGGTTTTCGACTTCTTCTTATAGATAATTATAGCTCCTACCTTACCTTCGAATTTATTCAATTCTGCGAGAATTATTAGATTATTCTATATTGCTTTATCCCTTATACGACGTATATATATAGGGGATTGATCCAGACACACCCCCCATGGATAACCACACACCCCTTTGGATAATGGCACACCCCCCTGCCTGAAAATGCCTGGTTTTTAGGACCGCCTTCCCGATTAGGTGCGACCAGCAATTCTGCCATAATTTCTACCACTCCATGTTTATACTGCCATAGATTCTGCCACCACCATAATAATTCCAGTTTACACAGTAAAAAGACATGCATTTTGATCAGAAAAAATCGTACATTTCTCCATAATTACTGCTCATACTCTACAAATTCATTATTCTCTTACTTAGGCACCATCTACCGCGCGTCCCCGGCCCCGACCTCGACCTCGACCTCGAGTCTCGACCTCGACCGCGAGCACGAGCACCCCTATCATCGATACCCCTAGTATCTACACCTACAGTATCAGCACCCCCGGCAGCAGCACCCCGAGCACGCCCGCGAGTACGCCCCCGAGTAGACTTCCGCAAAGCTCGATCTCAACCCATTAAAGTGGGTCTGCGCGGGCTTTTTTTTTCAGAAAAAACCCTCAAATATGCATAAACTATCCTAAATAAGTAACTTTTATGTAAAATTTGCATAAATTTGCATAAAATGGGCTCGAAATGAGCTCGCTAGCGAGTTTCGAGCCCAAGGATTGGGCCCAAAGTTGGGCTTTGCGGAAGTCTATCTGCTTTTATAACTGATAAACGAATTTTCGTACTTGTTTTATAGTTAATTTCAGATTAGTATTATATTTTTAGATGATAGAAGTACGAAAAATATAGAATATATAAGTTGAAGTGGTTTTGATCAATAAAGATATATATTTCGGCTAGCGTAGTAGACATACAATAAGAAAACCTTTTGTGGTTAATATTTTTACTAGGAGAACTCCACGACAGCACAATCCACTAGTTACTATTTCCCTACGAAAGCTAGAATATCACTAAAGGATTCTTTACTTGACTTCGAACCAGGTATCCAATCTGATGGTACCCCTGTCCCGTAGTAGATTCGAAGGGCTTACTTTTAGGCTGCCAGTACTCTCTGTTCTAAGCGATCCAAGTTGAAGCGGATGCGACCCTCACGGGTTAGGGCTACCAGCCGACCCAGTGAATCGACTCTACCCCAAGCATATCGTCCCTTAGCTTGACTTCCCCAGCTACAAGAACGAGTCTAGGGGAAATTCGACTGCACCGCTGCCTTTACCTCGTGCCCACCAATTTGATACCCCCGAACTGTGGGTTTTATAATTCTTACCACCTGTCCCGGATATTTGATCAATATGTCAGAAACTCGATATAGGCCTCGTGGGGAGGTCGGTCTAGATAGCTCTCCTTCAGAAGCTCGTGCAACTCCACCTAGTCTGAGAGACCTAGATCGCTTATCTATGCGGAGCTCAAGGGCATTCGATTCGCAGTAGGTAAAGTTAGACAGCTCGGATAGGCAAAATTTTGTTTGATCTCGAGATTGCTTAAGAAGCAAGTGGGTAACCGCGGACAATGTTGGAAAAGAGGTTCACGAGTGAACCACGCTCGGTTGCCAAGAAATTTTGATGCGACGAAAGTCTTCACCACGTTAGTTCCACAAATTCTGGCCAGAATAGAGGCATACTGAGAAGGTTATATCTCCTATTCCCAAGATTCAGGCATTATTATGATACGATGGTGAGGGACGACTAAAGCACGTATCATGCTTGTTCTGTTCAATATACATGAATAAATATTTGCACACATCTCTAACACGTGACTGGTGTCAACTCTGACCCCACTTCGTTGATGATCTTCTTGAAATATTCACACATCCTATCGAAATTTGCTGGACCGCGATCGGAGAGATGCCAGTGAGCTTCCTTAGCCTTCCCGCTGAACTCCGAAACGAGATATACATATATCTCCTAGTACGCAGAGAGCCTATTGACCCTTGGCATGGAGATCATGAGCTGGTACCCAATCATCTCTCCACAAACTCGGCAATCTTACACGAGGCTAGGTCGCTTCTCTATGGCCATAACTGCTTTGACCTTACCCTCTCGACTTGGAATTTCGAACTTATATCCCAATTTTTTGATACTATTGGCTTTGTCAACTCGTCTCACCTTCGGTGTATCCGCATCGACTTTCCTCGACTTCGTGATCTTGAAGACGACATCAGCCTGGAAGAAGACAGCCTCTATATCCTGGAAAAGATACAGTCACACTGTACCAATCTAAAAACGCTCATAGTAGCATCAGAAAGCACCAGTACAATAGAAAACCGGCTAGATTCTTTGGACAGCCCTATAATTTGTGCCAAGGCATTAGCACTGGTTGCTGCTCGCTTCAATACAATCTCATCTCTCCAGGAAATCATCGTCGAGGTTTATGAGGAAGGTCCAAGCTCAGATATCAGAAGGAAAATGGAGAGTCATGGATGGATACTTAATGTGGTGGGGCTAGTTGAAGAAGAGGAGTGGAACAACGACAGAACTTGGGATGATGTTGAAGATGACGAGTCTCTTTATGATGATTACGATGATGATGACTACGATATTGACAATGATAGTGACTTTTGGAGAAGGGCGGCAGATTAAGAATCCGAAGGTGGGCAGCCATTTCGAGAGGTTGCTACCACCCGCTTCAAAAAAATATATGAACCCATCTCTCAAGCTACCCGGCACCCTGACAGATTGCACTTTGTGACTGAAATTTCCTTGATTGCCCATATTTTTAACATTCAAAAATAATGATGGATTTCAAACCATGGTGCAGTAAGGCTACCATATCTAACTAACAAATATGTGTAATTTCGATCAAGGAACCAGCAGACGCCGCTCCCAATGCGAACGCAATTCACTCTAAATAACTTCAAGAATCAATGTTCCCCTTTGTTTCTGGATTTTCTTGCCATACATACAGAGCTGGGTAATCTATCCGAATGGTGTGTATACCCCGTACGCTAAGAGCCGTTTGCACATCTTATCAAGTGTATCGCTGAGGTGTTTTATGTACCCACCCTCAGCTAGGTTAACCGCCTGTTGAGTGATAAGCATTTGTGAGATCTTTACTAATACTGAGAGAGGGCTAGTATAGTTGTCCGGGTCATAGTATATCTGGCTCTGCAGCTGCCTCTGCCTCTACCTCTGATTTAATCGGTGTATTCCCGACTTGGAGAAGTTACTTCGCCCAGCGCTTGATTTCATCATTTACGCTTAAATGGCGTGTAGAGAACTGATGCCGGAGTTCGACCTGCTGGTTGGGCCGGCTCGTACGATACACGAAACTCAGAAGTCGGACTCAGACCTGTCGGTAGCAAGAGTAGGTCGATGGTCGTAGCTTAATCTGGATCAGCCGCTGCCAGACCCCTAGTTTTTGAACAAAACTGTTGATACAGATCTGATTGAATTCGTTGATCCAGTAGGAAGAGATCAAGTCGAAGACAAGCTGGATAAACCTCTGTATACTATTCTTAACCGTGCTAAGGATCGGCTTAGTCGTGGGACTGGGCAGAAGGGTGAGTGATGCAACTTTACTGAATTTATGCCCTCAAATATACTCTGGCCACCAGGTAAGCTCAAGCCAGAGGAAGGTCTCAGTCTTGTCGTGATAGGTTGGTATAATCTTATCTTCAGCCTTTGTAAGCCCGTCCGAGCAGAGAAGCGTGGGGTTAACCTAGGATTGGATAAAGTCTGTCTCCGTTATTTCTAGTGCTTGTCAGGTCTGTTGTTTATCTGTGATAGGGTAACTACAAAGTAGCTACTGTAGATACCAGATTTAAATAGCCGCTAGCATTTTACAGGCGGTAGCTAAACACAATCCGTATGTTTCAGCCGTCCTTCTGGGCTGGCGAAGATAGTGTGTTTCTCACAGCGATGGTTCTGGACGGTACGGGGCTGGCGAGCGATATAGACGCAGGGTTTGTCGGGGTATTGATAGCCATCATGGACCGGTAATCCATCGATGGGTTGAGAATCTGGCGATGGGATACAGAACGGCTTGATGTCTGGATTCTAGGGACAGACCTTAACCGCCTCTGTACAGATAGCTGCCCTCTGTACACTAGATCTGACAGATAGGTGGCGGGCGTATTTGCCAGCCAGGTGACTTACCATATGATTAGGGGTCACAGCCCACCGGCAGGTTTTACAGATCCAGATCCGGTAGGTGGAATTATAGTGGAAGAGCTCGACAAGAGTATCCATAATAGCAGTGTTTAGTTGGTTGGGAGGAGGCTAGGTGGGAAGAAAAAAAGCCTTAGGGTTTCCAAGGTAAGTGGAGATAGACGTACGGTAGAGAAGAGAATGCTACGAGAGCTACCGGAGATCAGTACTTAACTACGTATCAATTGTTCCTACATCGTTACAATATCTGGGAGCTTCGTCACTAGGGTGCCCAGGAGCACGCACGACAGGCTAATCAGCGGGCGAAGAACAACATTGAGCCCTGGATGCGCCGCGGACTAGGGTATAGACTAAAACCGTTGATGACATTCTGGCAGGTAAGCTCACGCTCCTCCTGGTAGCTTTTTATTTGGCGTGGGGGCGAACCGTCCCATGTCTCAGAACATTAAGGCATTCAAGCAGACAAATACCAAGAAAAAGGATATAGGTCGAAACCTGTGTCATCGTTCTATTCCAGGCCCTTTGCGGCCATCCCTTGAGGATATGGCAACGCCCGAGCTTATTGCACAATTTGAGGCGATGGAAATATGATACAAGAAGGCCAACATATCCTTTCAGCAACAAGAGCACCTCTTGTAGCGTTGACTACACTTTATGGGAGGGTCATATTAGAGACTCCGGCAATTTCATAACACATTTAATCAGAATGGGAAAATTGCCTTAATATCGCATAAATTGTATCGGTATTTAGGCCAAGGTGATCTCACAAAAATGCAAGATAATGCAATGCATTCATAGACTGCTACGAGTATTGATTTGAACACAGAACATAAATATTAGTCGCGGTTATTGTGGCTGCTGGTGTCATGTACTGCTAGTCATCAGGGTCCGTCACTTCGAATATCCACGACCAGCAGCCAGGGGGTGTTGACTGACGGCCAACAGACCTTAATTTGTTGGTTGACTCGGGTCCAGTCAACAAGTACGGTGAGGTATGTGCGTGTGTGCGTAGGGAAGGGTTCATGATTCATGCAATGACTTGGTGATTAAACGGAATGGTGACGGGCCGCAACCTTCGAAGAGACACTTCGAAGAATGCAGATCATTCGGGGCCTGGTCTATTTTTAGACGCACAATTCATCGTCTTCCATCCCTTTCTCGAAGGGCCTAGCTTAGACTTGTTCTCGATACAGATTAGCGTGACTTAGCAGCCAGACTGGGCAGTTCCGCCTCTCTCTACCCTCGACTTCGGTTCTTAACACACGACTCACCCATCCATGGAGGAAGCATATCTGTCTCTGGCAGCTGGAAAAATACGTGAGTTGCTTTTAATTTGCGGGATCGGTGACTGCAACGATGAGCCTATCAAACAACATATTATTGGTATTTCTCACTTTGGTGAGTGTCCTCGATACCGTCTTGAATTATTACGTTCTGCAAACGGAGCACAGTTCGTGCAAGGAGACTGCAGCTAGGAATAACGGATCCACCGCCCCTTCCCACTCCTAAAAGTATCCCGAACCTCGAGGCGATGCGTGGCTCTTACCAGCTCCTGCCGACCGCCGAGAAGCGACAAAGGGCGGATTACTCGAGGTTAGATGCGCCGACGCACGAGAAGAAACGGAAGAAGAGAACTAAATCGAAGAAGGCGGAATCTACCAGAGAACCAGAGCGAAGACAGGGTGGCACGGTAGTGGCTAGGGAAGAAGCCACATCGGCCGAAATTTCGTCAACGATTGACACGAACACAGCGCTAAGCACACCTCGGGCTGGGACGCCCTTGTAAACTAATGTGCTAACCTCTCAGTGCGAACAAGTGTCTCACAGTATTGTTGAGAATATCATTGTCAACTATTTAAAGATTAATGATCCGCTCGGAAGATATGGACACCTAGCAACGCAAGTCACCATGACAGCAAGTGTTAGAAAGACTCAGAGCTATGTGGATGATATCGTCAAATTACAATGTCTCGACGCTGTGCAGCTCATCAAGCAAGAAAATGCACTATCTACTAGCAAAGGTATTCAATCGCGGTTCAACGAGACCGTGTACTGGGATATAATCATGAAAGGCTCTGAGCTTCTCGATCCAAAGGAACTGCCAATCCCCAAAGGCCCACTCGGTGAATTTACGATGGCTGAGAAATTCGCCACTCGGCGGTTCATGATGGAAGCGGGTTATGGACTTAGCGCGGCTAATCAACGCCAGTGCCGTCTCTTCCAGAAGAGACTGTTTGAAATGCGGAATGCGGGCGTGGATAAGGTTCTCTTGTATCGTCCAAAGAAATTCGACCTCTTCTGCAAAAGCTTTTCTTCAGAACATGGAACTGATTTAGTAGAGATTGTCCGTCTCTAGGAAGAAAAGTATGGCTGCCATATTAAGCAATTGGAGGAGCGGGTGGTTGAGGAGAGCAAAGGTGACCTGACACGAGGTGTTAAGTACATTGGAATAGCAATTTGGGGTGAACGCGGTCAGATAACAATGAAAAATACGATCAGACACAAGAACATTGAAAGGACATGAATTGATCAAGCATGCATGTTAAGATGCAAGAATGAAACTTAAGTGATGGTGTTGCGAGCTGATGCATCTAGCAGGAGCGGGAAAAAAAAAAAAAAAGTGAATTATTGGGCCAAAATAGGCATTCAACTGGCCAAGTCTCTGACATCTTTACTGTAAACCTAATCAGATTAACCCCTGCCATTTGATAGATTGGCCATAGAATGAATACCCAAGGTACCAGGGCGGTCTAGGTATGATCGATTGGTAGAATGACTATCCAACGCATCAGGGCGGTCCAGGTAGGCCGCCATGCTCTCAAACCCAAACCACTTGGGCCCCGGCGAGACTTGGTCGCTATCAGACCAAACAGGTACCCAAGAGCGTTTGCCATTGCTGATGGTGGGCACGCACAAAACAAAACCTGATTTGGGACGTTCGATAGAGTCGATGCTCTCGAATTTCTGGGCTTTGTCCCTCTGCCATGGAGAGAGACGAAGATTGAGTGCGGAGACGAAATCTGCCGGGCAGGTGGTGTTATCATACTCGAGGGTCCTGGTGAGCAGAACTTCCGATGCCCGCGCGACCGTGGTCCCGACCGTGCGGTCATACTCGGCTTGAGGAACATTGGGTCGCAGAGCATTCGCCAACCGCATGCGCTCATACTCGGCTCGAGGAACCTTGGTGTGCAGAGCATTGGCCTCCCCCGTAGCCGTGTCCCAATTCCAAGTAGAGACTGAATAAAAGCAGCCTAGCATGGACATGCGGATGTAAATCTGCCATTTCGTATCTTGCCAATGTAGTAAATGCTCGCAGAATACCAGAAGTTTCTTCAATATCACCTGGTCTTGACTGAGAGGACTTGCGGGATGTAGCACCTCTAGGAATTCATCGCCCCCTGGGCATGTATCTCTGAATAGGTCGACCTGTTTGGCTAACTTCTGCGACATGACGTCGTGGTTGACATGGCCATAGTACCATCGCAATGAACTGCAGATTATAATGGCGTAGTAGCGCACCAGGCGTGCTAGTTCCGTTTTGGTCGGAATTTGAACACCTTTACGGGATGGCCTCGTATGCCCAGTCACGCTTACCAGTCCACCGGGAATTGCGATCCTGAGTCGCACTCTTTCACGCTCTATGACCTGTGGCATATCTGCTAGTCCCACAAAAAGCCAATCGACTAGGTCCATTCGGCCCCAAAACTGTGCTGACTGTTCATACACATGTATGGCAGTGTTGAAGAGGCTGTCAAGCCCTACCGGACTGTCCATTTCGAGCTCAACAAGCGACTCATACAGAAGAGTTTTCATAGATTCATTGAAGAGCAGACTCAGTGACTGAATCAAAGTTTTTCGCTTTTCAGTCAACTGGTTGTTCCGATCTGTTCTCCATTCCATGATGTGGCTCCATAACTCTTCCTTATTTCTGAGCGGGAGATGCCCAAGTTTCTGTTTGCGGTCGAGGTTGATTTGCAGGTGTCGTAGAACCTGCTCACTTGCGATTACAATCCCGTTTGAGATATCAATGAGGCGCTCATCATCTTCATCTGCCGCGGGTATTCCGGGGCGTGGTTTGTATACAAGCTCATGATGCATCTTGGACCAGGCGTGCATCAAGAGCGACATAAGTTGTATTTCCACCGTCCTTTCCTTAACCGCTGGCTGATTTGCACTATCCACATCTTTTTTCTTGAGTTGTACACGATAATGCCTAGCAAAATACCCAGGGAACCGGCTGCTTCTTCCCGATATATCATCCGTCTTGGCGTCGAGAGACGGGTAAAGGTATGGGCCGAAGTGTTGATCGGGCCAGTCTTGCGGCGGTTTTGCTTCATCAAACTGTCGTTGAATTATTTCTTCCACCCTCCGAAAATCATCTGGAGAGTATAGAGCAGCCTGACAGGTCGTGCATATCAACTTTGATCTCATCGGGTGTCCGATATGGTGTTTTCCGTCGCTCCTCGCGCTTTACAATCGTCCTTTTGACCGAAACTGGATCTTTCGCCCACCCCCCTGCGAAGCTTTTTTCCCCTCGGTTCCATACTTCGCAAATTATATTGTCTTGTACCAGATTCTCCTTGACGATATGCATGGCAAGTTTTGTCAATTTCTCGTAGGCGGCATACTCTGAGCTTTCGTAAGAGTTGAGGAACGATGCCATCGCTTGGTTCTTCGGAGGGTTGTCATCGCGGGGCCTGGTATAACTATCTGATCCTCTGTTTCGATTTGAAATTGGCATCGAGGCCGGGCTTCCTGCGCTGACATGATATTTGACAGGGTGTTTGGTCGAAGTCGACTCTTCCCTTTTAGATGATACGCTCACCCCATCACGAGGGCTTGCGTTAGATTTATCAGCGGACCTGAATCCTTTGAATGGATTCATTATGTTGACAAAATATCTAATCCAAGAAGAATTTGTTGTTTTTTTTTTTTTTCAAAATATTCCGAACTTTGTTTGTTGCTTCCAACCTAATTGGGAAAGAGGTTGTTTGCCAGCTCCTGCTATTTAACCCTCAGGAAGCTGTCACTTGCTTTCTTCCTCTTCTCACTTAGCTTTGATGTCTTAGTTGGAATGCACTCTTTTGTTATAAAGACCTGTCTCGTTACACCAGCGAGGCTGCGAGTAGAGGTGACTCACTAACCACCTGGGCACCTTTGCATTTGCATTGGTGATTTGCAAAAAAATTACTTTAGTAGGGCTGCTTGGCGCGGCCCCTCCTTCCTAGACAGTGCTGATTGTAGAATGGCGTGTTTTGTTGTTATTTGATTCAATTCCAAGGTTTCCAATGCATGTAAGTGGATTGTGTGACCCTATGAGCCGGAGTTGAGTGAGGCTACGTACTCCGCGCAAGGCTGGGGGTCGGTCTAGGAAGCAGGGGCCGCGCCAAGCACCCCTACTGAAGTAATGTTTTTGCAAATCACCAATGCAAAGGTGCCTAACCTAGCGGGACTGCTGAGTACTCACTGGAGACATACCAGGTTCTACTGTCGATTGGGCAAAAGCCCAAGAAGTCTGATCATTCATAGCTTGAATGCTGTTACACATCCAAGTGAATATGGCACTCATTGAGCCAATCATAATGCAAGGCTCCGGCCGATTGGATAGAGCTTTTTTGCCTACACGAAACATTTTAAAACCACCTGGGCAGCTTCTCCATGAGGCGGTGATAAATGCCATTTTCTTGCTATTCCTCGCTCCGCCACCTTCATATATCTAGAACAATCAATAACTAGGCATCGCCACATTCACGGGCAGTGTTAAAATCACCATTATATCTCTTCGCCACAATTACAAGATCAGATGGCCCGTATGGCGCTAAAACCAGACGAACGATATAAGTCTTTTGTGAAATTTCGTCAACAAACGAACCCATGTATTGGCGAACTGTTGAAGTTCCTTGATGCACCATGGTCGGCTTCAAGCTACAGGTCCTGTCGCTCATATACAGCAAGCTATAATGTCAACAACACTGAACGGCCTCCAATGGAATTTGAAGAAATCGATATCATTGATATTTCATCAGTTCTGACTGCGCCGCAACCCGGTCATATACGCCTGATAATTATCGAAGACATACATCCTTCGATTGTGGAAATATTGGGAGCCGAGCTTGATATCGACCCTATATTCTTTGCTGACTATATCGTGACCAACTATGGAGGTATTGAAACGACACCAGCCCCTCCTTCGGTAGCCCTCGCTCCTTCGCAGGTGGTGTTACAAAATAATCGGTTCCATCTACACTCTCAGAAAGTCATCGATCTTGGCTGTGCGGAGATGTTCCGGGGCTGTGCTAAGAAATTCGCAACCTCAGCAAATGTACCTCGCTCTGTACGGAGGCTCGTGCCACTGTCTGGAAGACAGCTAGGGATTTTACGTGGCTGTTCTTCCTTCTTTGTGAAAAGTTTCGATCAATCATGGATTGGTGAGTTAACCTTGAAAGAGTCTGGATATTCCTAGCCCTGAATGCTCTTGGCCTTGATAACTATTGGACTTGAACCTAATAAATAATAGAGCTCATTCTAGTAGACTCCACAACACCTGATATCCTTGAACCATCAGCTACTACGTTCCACAGTGAAAGAACAAGATTCCGATGTACTCCTCTTCACAATGGCTTTGAAGATTTTCGAAACCCTGTCTCCTTCTCTCAATTAGATTCCTCCAAGCCTATTACCGGGGTGTTGGGTCTCTCTGGGTCACACTTAGAGGTCCTTGTGAACTGCTTTTCGAGTGGGGACATGACCCTTAATTCAGCCGGCCCAAGTGTCCTGAACCTGGCTTACTACTCCATGAGGATAAACATCAGTGAATGGATGCTCTACATCCAAGTTATGGCCCGTTATCTATCATACTACGAATACTCTCTTCGTAACATCAACTCCGCTATTGACGGTGAAAGAGGCGACATGATAGATCTTCAGAAGTGGCGACACCGATCTCTTCAATCCCAACTCAAACTTCGATCGGCAAGACACTTCGTCCACTACTGGCTAGCCCAAGGGCACAACAGTAACTCGGGAGACATCTGGCCTCTTATTGTGAAGGACTTCGACCTACTAATCAGCCAGATTGAACAGTATGGTCAGTCGTTAGAGCGTATAATACCGATTGTAACTTCGATGGTCCAGCTCTCTGATGCACAACGATCGATATCGGAGTCTGTCAATGTCAGGCGATTGACTTACGTGGCTCTTGTTTTTATCCCTCTTTCATGGGTGGCGGCAATATTCAGCATGGCTGACGGGTATGCACCGGGACAATCAAAATTCTGGGTATACTTTGTTATCGCCGTTCCGCTTTGCATGGCTACTATTTATGGGTCATATCTTACGAGCATGCCCAATATTCGTTGGTTTAACAAGATCGTTCATAACTGAGGGAGAAAATACGCTCGGAATCGTGTTAGTCGAAGTGTCTTTTCTAAAGCTGATGAGCGCCATTTGCCGCCTATATAGTACTCATTTCGAAGAAGTAATTTATTCGAGAGTGTCACGAGCCAGGTCTTTTATGAGAAAAGAGTGCATTCTAACTAAAATATCAAAGCTAAGGAGAGAAGAGGAAGAAGAAGAAAGCAAGTGCAGCTTCCTAAGGATTAAATAGTAGGAGCTGAGCAAACAAGCAAACAACCTCTTTCCCGATTAGGTTGGAAGCACTGATAAACAATCTAGGAGAAAGCAAGCAAATCGTAATATAACCCCCACGAAAAAATCTATCTAGTCCCTAGATACGAGACCAGGTTTTTTATTTTGAAAGCTTACCATGGGTCAAGCAGCAATGGAACTTCTGGTTGTCCTGCTCAGAAGTTCAGAGAATCAACGACGCGGCAGCACAGGACGGGTCGATTATTTTTAATCTTTGTGTTGGGGCGGCCATGGCGTAGCAATATTTTTGAAGTCCTCTTTACCGATTAGTTAGTCGTGCCGCCTCTTCCCACCCTGGGTACACGCGAGGTATCAGGGTTTGTGTTGATTTCTTGGTTGGAAAATACACCATAATAGTGAGAACTGGGTTCTAAAGCTGCCACCCTCACAACCATCGTGATTATAATATCAATGTATATTTAAATCGTTTAAATTTCCTGTTATGGTCTCAATTGTAACATTACTGACCATTCACCGTGCTTTATGTCGAGATATTACTTGTGATAGATGAAAGCCCCAGACCAATTCTCCTCCAATGAAGCGAGAATTCTCTGGCAACACGTAACAAGAACGAATCGAATTCGTCTATACATATCTCAACCATTGCAGAAAATTTATTCAGGTGTCGCCAAGACGCACAGGTATGTACGTACTTTGAAACAACGCTTAGAGGCATCAAATGTCGAAATATCTACCAATACGAATAATGAGATTGAAGATGGTATGAGAGCTGGGTTTGATTACACAATTCTCTTCCTTCGTACGATCTGGAAATTGAGTTGATTTTTTCCACCCACACCGCGCGGGGAACTATGAATGAAACCCCATCAAACCAGCTAAAGGTTTCTCTCAGTCCTTTGGATTGGGGCTGGGTAGTAAGATTTCTAGTAGAGTGAGTCCATGCGATGGC
Organism: Penicillium cf. griseofulvum; assembly: GCA_028974015.1. Taxonomy (NCBI): domain Eukaryota; kingdom Fungi; phylum Ascomycota; class Eurotiomycetes; order Eurotiales; family Aspergillaceae; genus Penicillium; species Penicillium cf. griseofulvum. Next base: position 4,107,345 of record JAPQKP010000001.1, read on the forward strand.
GACAGAGTAGATAATTCTGTTCTCGTCAGCGCTGCTCTGTCAGCACCTCACAGGGTGAAACCAACGCTTCCTGGATCTTGTGTATGGTACTGATCATAATCCGACAGCGCAGCCAGAAAGAGCATGTAGGGTGAATGTTCGAAGCAATGAATGAAATTTTGCTGCCATCTTCCGCTCGGGTCCATCATTTGAAGAGTGAGGGATCCGGAATTAGCAACGGTTGCTTTCTGCATTCTGTATCCTGAACGAAGAACGTCCTGGTTACTAGGAACCCAGCGCAAGTCACACATAAAATCAAGATATCGGCGAAAACTGCTTCTTTTAGTAATCATCGCGCTTATCAAATCACATCTGGGTCGAGAAACACTACCAAAGCAACGTGTGGTGGTAAGGAAGATGGGTGTTCTCAAACAGTATTTGGTGAAAGCTGCTTATCTTTCCAGACAATTTCCATCGCCTTGCAAACTTTCCAATCCAAAAGAAACGTTTCCGAACAATGATTTTCATCTGTTTGACGGATCAAGTCAACTGCGACCTGATACGATGCCAAAGTTAGTATGTTGTGTATAACTAAGCCTTGGTTTGCACTCACTTTTGCTCTCTCGCTTCCAAATTCCATTTTATGGGAATTCATAACATCGAGTGCTTCTTTGAATGCATTCAAGAAACCCCTGCATATGTCTGCCCGCGCTTGATAGCGTTCGCAAGATGTAAATCCAATGGATGGGATTATTCGCACCTGTTTGATTAGTGTTGACTTTCCAGATCCGCGGCTGCCTGGGCGTAAAGTCAAAATACATATTGGTCACACTCATTTTCATGACAAACCAGCAACAACCAAATCTCGAGTGGGGTTTCTACACTTAGTATGACGGTCATTTTCAAGGCTGTGCTGGGATTTCTTGTCACCCTTCCGCTCAGTGAGGGACATGGAACGCAAGCAGGCGATGAGCTTCGAAATTTGCATAATTGCTTGAATCGTTTCGTGGCTACATGAGTCGACTAACTTCGTTGTGAACAAGCCGTTATTTAACTACTAGATCTTATAATTTATAGCTATCAAGCACCTGGTCGTCATGTGAGCTCAGCAAGATGCATTTGCAGTCTTGACGTCATGATTTGTTGTTCGTCAACCTTGCTCGGCTCCGTCGGAGGCAATCCCTAGGTGTACGGCCGATGGGTGGAAAGACAGTGTTGCACCAACGAGATTTCGGCCGTTTTTGAATTAAAGGTGCGAGAATTTGCGGCAGTGTAGATTAACTTTATAGCGTTACGCATCTGGAACAATCGTTTCCAGAAAAGACGGCACTGCCGTTGATTAGCGAGGCTAAGCCCATTGGGCGGAGCTGACGGTTGCCTGCCGATAGAACAAATTACCCGGAACAGAGCGTGGGGGAAAGGTCACTCTGACCACCAGTCTCCCAGCCACCATCATGAGTCACTCAACAAACTGAAACAAGTTGGATAAGATAGATGCGTTTTGGTGCTGAGATCCTGGTGTTCTTTTTCAATGGGCGCGTGGACCAGACTATTCCCACCAATAGCATATTTTCTTTTGCCGCTCGCCGCAGTCATCATGCGACTGGGTTTTCCTAAATTGGCCACCATTTTTATTTGCTGCCTACCTCACCGGGGGTTCGTGTCTCTTCTCTCGGAACTGCTCTTTTTCATCGTCTCATCCAGTGCTTAGCCTAATTGAACCAACTTGATATTCTGATGGCTAGGAAGATTTTGGATATACTAGCATCTTCTGGTTTTGATGCAAAGTGACACCCAAAGAAATCCCTTAAAAATATGAATTTCGCCTTTTGTGGTAGTTTAAAGGGTCCCCACAGCCTTGTATACCCCTTCGAATATTTTCAGATTCTCAATCAGAGGCGAAATGATCAGGCGAAACATATCATCTTGCATTTCTTCATTATCCAAATCAAACTCTTCGGTCCCGGGCCAGAACAAACAGGTCTTCACAACCCTCGTGTACTCTGTCCCGCTTTGTTGTGCTACCAGGTCAACGTAACGAGCCGCCGTCTTAAGATCCGCGCATGCTTCCATCCGATCTTCATCTTCTGCTGTACGCAGTGCCTCGAGTGTTTGGCATAAGGAAAGCTCCACAAGAACCAGACCAAGGGGGAACAGGATCTCGCTTTGAATCAGGGGTGATGACGCTCTCCCTTTGCCTTTGCCTTTGTGGATGCCCCACATATTATCCTCATCCCCAACCTTCCATCGAACAAATGGATTCTCAATGTCGGCGGCTGTAATGAACATGATATCTTTGGCGCGCCAGTGGGTCTTAAGCCAGCTTCCATGGAACTGGAGAACGCTGCAGGCGAGGTTCACTGCCAGTCGAAGACGCTGCTTCTGAGTGAGAAAACGACCACCTGTTGGCACTTTGAAAAAATCGCTTGAATCCGCAATCAACTCAGAAAGCGATTTCATTTCCAGATTTGCAGCAATATTTCGTATATAGTACATATTGTGCCGATGACTTTCATCAGAAAAGCACCCGAATAATTGGTTTGGTTGTCCGCTGGTGCCGATCGTTGAGAGCGACACACAGAAATCCAGGATAGAAGGCACTTTATTCGTCTGAGAAGCCACTGAGTTCTTTTTTTAATCCCCCTTGGATTGTAAATTCAACTCCCTTGGGAGATGCTCTTTGACCTGTGATGCATTGCGGAGAACATTTGCTGAGAGTATACACGGACTGAGATATCTCCGATTCGGTTTCGATTTCAAGACCAGGGTCCTGTAGTCGAGGGTGATCTACGGTACCCGTGTATGCAAATATCATTCGAAATCGGCAGTCTGGTGAAGTTTCGCTCTCCTCCTCGTTTCTGCTCAGCTCTGGACATTTTAGCATAAAATGCACAGCATGTCGGTCTCTGCATGGACATGTCCAACATTTGCCAGATATGATCGCGCTGTGTAGGCTACGTGCAGACTTCCGAACATTTTTCTGGTGTATCAATGGGCGCTTCGTGATTCGCATCTTCTGTATGATGGTTCTGTGGTCGGCATCTTCTGCCAGGGTCTTAAGCAGACCGTTGGCGATTTCGATCCGAGTCATTATGCCCTCGTAGATGCTCTTGGAAAAGATGTCCTTAAATTTTCTTAGCTCGACTCTGAGAAAAGACTTGTCCTTTCGGGTATCCTGTGAAAGAGAAACACAATTAGGTCTGCCATAAAACCAAGCACTGCTCGGTCGCGGTCGACACTCACCACCACAGACGACCCTGTTTTCCAGCCGAGCTTTCGATATAAATCATTGAGCAGGTTTGAAATCTCAGCCATCATCTGAATGAAAGGATCAAAGGAGATTCCTAGCTTTTGTCGGAGGCTTGATCGCAGACTTTCTCTCCTCAACAGGTAGCCAAGCGGGTTGTTGATCAAGTCATCGACCCCATCTTCGTATTCGACCACACCATTCACCAAACCCAAGAGAGTGTTTTTTAGGATAGTCTCCTGTGTGGTCAGGTTTGATCGATACCACTCAAGCTCCCGGCGATAGCGTTTCGATCTCAAGAGTTTGAAAGTCTCGATTCCTTGGACATAGTTATCCATCTGGTTAAGGAGAAGCGGAAGGACGGCGAGAGCAACCCCAGCAGTCTCCATTCTGAAAAAATGGACTTGGTAGATACGGGTCGACCTCCTGCAGAAAAGCGAGTGAGAGCCAGTATGAAGAAATTGGTCGGGAGGGGTTCGCACTTGGCATCGTTCAGCCGCAACCCCGCCTACCCCGCCCCCTCCTCAGCGCTTCGGGAAACATCTCCAGCTCATCACGCGAAAGAAAGATTCGTGTTCAAGAGGATTCGATGATCTACTGTCGCTCACGCGTCCGTTGCATCGGATCTCTTTGTTGTCGACGCATCTTTCCTTTTGGCACAACACTCACTTACCACTGCTCCCTCCATCTACTCTTTGCGGCATCGGTTTCCGAAAGCTGAAAGCACTACTCGATAGCCCCTCTTCGGATGCGCCTTGAAACACACCTTGAGCTGGCAAAAGACACTTGGCATTCCTTTATTGCCAATCAGTAACAAGTTATTTCCAGAGATTTCCGAATGAGAGCCATTTGGATCTTACAGCAGCAGTGAGTTCCTACAGCCGACGTACATGCCACAGTGATTCCTTAAGCCGGGAACTGCAGGCTTCACGGTGGAGTGGTATGTATGTAGTCTCCAACTAATTAAGATACAGTCTTCAGATGATTGGCGAGTGAAATGGAAAGGGCCTGCTCTATCATATCGTGAACAAGAACGAACGGAATAATTTTGACTCAGGATGAAGGGTCAACTAAACTCAGAGGGACAGGATTCGCACGCCAATGATGAAGACCCGCAGAACCTAACTATTGACTCGTCACCACATTTATACGGTGCCATCTCGGTCTCAGTGGTAGCTATTCAGTGCCTCGAGCAGCTCACTTGTCTCTTTACCGATCAATATCTTCAAGAACAGCCGGGGGTATATCCAGCGCTGTGGCAAGACGAACTGGGACGTTTAAGAGTATGGGCCGCGAATATCGGGGTACATCAATCCGGAAAAGGCTCTCTGGATGTTCAATTGCGAGATGCATTACATATCAAAGATCAAACGTTACGACTGCTCGAACGACTGCGGAGAACGGCGGAGGATCTGCAAGAGGCTTTGCAAGGCTCGGAATGCAAAGATGACTTCGGAGATGACTTTTCAGACAGTTCAAATGAAGATGAAACGGAACTTCAGTCAATATATCGCGCTTTTCGTGATACTATTGATAACCTTTTCCATATGTCGATTTTGATTCAACGACCGGCCCAGTGCGATCGTCTACTTGGCACTAAGATATTGAAATCTACTGTCTTTGATCCTTACGCCATGAGCGCTATGCCCTACCAGGGATACATGGAGCCCTTCACTCTTATGAACATGCTCTCAATGCAGCTCGAATACTATTTCTCTGTGGACAACATGTGCAAGGACATGTTCCTGCGTCGCCGGATGGACTCCCAAGGATTTGTTCCTCTAGGTGTTATTGCTAGCTTCAAGCGCGTCAAGTCTCTCACTGAGGACTTTGAGCTTCTCCGTCACATCTCTCGCCAACTCCGAACCGTCGAATACCAAACCGGCAAGGATGGTGTGGACCGCCTCCGCCCGAGGGAGAGATGGGCTCAGTGGATTTTGCCCTACGACCAGCGCGAGCCCTCTGCCCAGCACGAAGGTGCTGCTCCGGCAGCCCACCCTAGCAAGAATGACGAGAACATCCCTTTCAACACCCACGGTCCCAACGGCTCAGTCCCCAACGGCACTGGCACCCGTGGCTCGCAATCGCTGTCCTCTACGGCCCCCGAGTTTCAGCCGTCAATGCCTCAGAATGAGATTGCCAATGTAGGATACCCCATGGATACTCGCTCCTACCCCGCCGAGAGTTCCCCGCGAGAATGCTCTTCCCATTTCCCTCCTTGGATCGACCCAGAAGTTAACAATAGCCCCGCAGCATGCGGACTAGATCCAAATCCGACGAGCCCACCCTCCATTTCCTCCGGTCGTGCGGCGTTAGCTAACAGGTACGATAAGCCGGCTTCATGATATTCTCTTTTTTCAGAAGAAATCAAAGAAAGGTTGCATCAACGCCAACTAACACTTGTTTCTTAACTTTGAAAGTGTTGATGATGACAAAACCATCCACCCACCTTCCGCTGTCCACCAACACCGCAACCCGGCGTGGAAAGGAAAAGCAAATAAATCCTACCAAAAGTCCTAACTCTATTCCCGTTCATATACCTGCCAGGTATATGGATTTTGAGTGATTTGATTGGCTGCCGGAAGGTGGGTCTGGCTCAGGTATATGGGCTCTAGATATACCTGAACTCCTGTACTCGGATCGGTCTGAAAATTTATATAGTTCTATTCTATCTGTATATAAAGCTACTTTCCAAATTTGGGACTAGACTGCGACATCGCCCGTCCATGGGCACCTAGGAGGTGCCCATCGCCCGTCCACGGTGGGCGGTGGGCTATTTGGATTTTCGAGTGCCCGTCCATAACGCCCAAGGCCCACGGGCATGCCCATCCCGGGCATGCCCACTATGCCCACTATTGCATAAAGTCACCCAAAATGGACGTATAACTCGCTGACTTTGCATAATAAATAACCGTTATTTATACCTGTTTTGCCAACTCCATATAAAATCGCGGTTTTAATCTACAATATCTATAAATTTTACTGAAATATCTGAGTATATAAGAAACTAATATATATATGATACGACTTAGAATAAATTTTTGATCGAAATATATCACGTTGTATGGTATTTTTATTAACTTATTAAATCATACTGTAATAGTTTGAAGATATATATTTAAGTCAGTGGTATATACCTAGTATTTTCTATAAGTAAAATACTACTTATGGATTCTACTTTATCTCTTACTCTAGTATATTTCTTATAGGTAGATCGAAAGTGAATTAGTATAATTCCTATTTTATAAGCTTATATCACTAAATTATATCAATTATATCACTAAAAGACTTATATTATTATTCTAGGAGTTTTAAATCCTTCGATTGTAACTTGAGATAGGCGTTTAGGCATATGTCCATAGGCATGCCCGTGGGCACGCCCATAGACAAAGACACTTATAGCCAATCAGCTTATAATAGATAGTAGGTCTATACTCAATTTACGATCTATCAGATCTATACAAAGCACCCCTTTTACTAGTAACCCCCGTTTCACACGGTCGCAAGTTACCTATTGTAAGTTCAGATCACTCACTCTCCCTTAGTCGTTAAATTATCCCTTACATCGCATTAACCATGTCCCAACCTAGTGCCTATACCGCAGTACCTTCTTCACTTCCTCCGAGCTCCCAACCAGACCTCTCCTACGTCGCCGATATATTTGATCCCAACCTTGATCCAAACATTGATCCTAGTCTCTTCAACAGCCAACAGACTTCTATATCAGTGATAGAGTCTGAGTTCACTCAACCGGCTATTCTTGATTACTCTCTTAAACGCGTCGGCCCCGATCGGAGAAAGCAGTTTATCCTCTACGACGCGATGAACAACGCGTCCAAAGCAAAGTTTATCGAGTGGTAGCGTACCACAGTACACGGCAGCGGTACTAAGATACAAAAAAGGCTACGATAGGATGCAAAACATATATCAGATGTCTAGGAGAACTTCGACCAGGTAGCACATCATATTACAGGCGAACCTTTGGTTATGTGTCGGACGTATAGGGCTACATTGCCTCATCCAAGTACGAAGCAAAGCGGCACTAACACACTCAAGCGGCATATAGCCTCAGGCAAATGCCAAAAGGGTGGTAAAAGCAAGTCTACACAACAGTCGATTAAGGACACTATACAGCATATACCAGTAAGTCCTATATAATCATACCTTTCAAGATAACTAACACGTTATATATTAGGCACTAGAGTTATCTTATAAGTCAAAATTCTCGAATGATAAATAGGAAAGAGAGCAAATTGAATGTCTTACCAGTCTGAACCTCCCTTTCCAGATACTTAAGAGGAAGCAATTTGCTTCCTTGATTCGAATGGCACAAAAGGCTCCAGCTGAACCCACTTTACTCCATCCTCGCACTGCTCAACGCCGGCTCAAGAAATTGGTCGATAAGGAGCAGTATACAATTCTCGCTACCTTACCACAAGATGCGAAGCTCTCAATCGCCCTCGACTGCTAGACATCGCCTTTTCAGCAGGCATTTATAGCGATCACAGGGTACTTTATCGACCGAGACTGGAATTACCGTAAGCTCCTACTTGGTTTCGAACCACTTGATAGGGCGCATTCTAGTGTAAATCTAAGTGAAGTGCTTATAGAGATCTTTAAGAAGCTTGATATTACTAATCGTGTGTTAGCGATTACATCAGATAACGCGTCGAATAACACAACTTTAGTACAGGCAGTTCAAGACTCTATTGACTCCCTTAAACTACCGAATAGCCCGGTGGTTGTTCGAATCCCTTGTCTTGCACATATTATCCAGCTAAGCCTTCGCGAGCTACTTGGATCGGTGAAGGCCGATCCCCAGAACGATACCACAGATCGGAATGTTTCTAATGTCCAAGCCCAAGCCCAAGCTCGATCGCTCCGTGCTTCACAGAGTAAACAAGTCATTGTACAAACCCTTATTAAGGTAAGTATATCACTTTGTTTATTACTTAATATATCTAATAAATATCTAGATTCGAGGGCTTACTGTGTTTATTAATACAAGCCCCCAACGTCGCGATGATTTCTTCCGTCTCCAGACCAATGGAGCAAAACTTGCGCCTATCCAAGATATCCGCACACGCTAGAATTCTACCTTCTTGATACTTCGTCGTGCGAAACGCCTTAGCAAGCCCTACAATAAATACTGTGATAATATTGGGACTCAGAAATATAAACTCAGTAAGGCAGAATAGCGGCAGGTCGACTACCTTCTATATATCACAGAGCCGTTCTACCGCTTTACTACAGTGCTTTCAAAGACCAAAGAGATAACGGTACATCATGTTTTTAGTATTTATAACGCCCTCTTCGAGCACTTCGAGGAATCGATTGCACGACTCACTCCGAAAACCATACCTTGGAAGAAGGCGATACTACAAGCCCTCAATACTGGGATAGCAAAGCTTACCTCTTACTACACAAAGACGAAAGAGATCTATGGTAGTCTCTACGCGATTGGAACAATTCTTGCACCCCAGCATAAGCTTCACTTCTTCTCAAGTAAGGCGTAGGGTACGTCGGAGAACGACACAAACTGGAGTGATCAGTATAAGGAAACGCTTCGCCAGTTCATAGCTCCTTACGCCCAAAGACACACCCAGACACAGTCCCTACGAGAAGAGCAACCCCCCAAGCGTCACTCAGCTAGTACAAGTGACCTAGACGCCCTCCTCGACCTTCTACCTCACATCTACTCTGATTCATCAACATCAGAGCATGAACTTACTAGATACCTTAAAAAGCGTACGTTATATTCACTGTTATTACGAGCGGGAATACTGATACCTATAATAGCAAGGAGAAAGGTCGATCCTTTACAATTCTGGAAGGAATATAAGAATGAATTCCCGATTCTTTCAAGTATTGCTCGCGATATCCTCTCTATTCCTACAACAGGCGCTGGAGTTGAACGTCTTTTCAATTCAGCACGGGATGTCTGCCACTACCGACGTAGGCGGCTAAGTGCGAAGACAGTCCAGGATATCATGATGTTCCGGTGTAAAACCCAGTTCGACATTGAAATTGAAGAACTACCCGATGAGGATACGTCCTTAGATTCTATACAAGAAGCAGACGAACAGAGAGAGGCTGAGCTTACCACTGATATGCCTGAACCAATCAGCGATAGTGAGGATTCCGAGGATAATAATCCTGTTGGGCTGATCGAGCACGAGTTTATAATAGAGAGTCAGCTTTCTCGTCCTTCTATAGTACTAAGTACGCGGAAGCGACAGCGAAGTGAGCTAGTCGACAGCGAAGATAAGAGTAGTCCGCATCTCCCTCCTTATAGAGATGAGGGTGGCACTCAAAGGCGCCGTGGTTTAAGAGAAGCAAGGAAGCGTGGCAAACCCAATAATGATCAATTTGTATCGTATTAGTGTGAATATATAACTATAATGAACGCCTAAGTCATTATACAAAGGCTTCCAAACCTCATTTCTGACCCCGGTCAAAAAAGTGACAGTATATCAAGTCATACAAAGGATTCCAAACCTCATTTCTGACCCCGGTCAAAAAAGTGACAGTATATCAAGTTATTATATATAGGCTTCTAAAGCTCATTTCTGACCTCGGTCAGAAAATTGACAGTAGTATCAAGTCATTATACATGTAATCAAATTACTTAAAAATACAGAGAAAAAATGCACAAATAATGCAGGTCACGAGGTCAAGAAATTCTGCTTACTAAAAAGGCCCACGGGCGCCCACGACGCCCAAGGCCCGTGGGCCCTAAGGGTAGGGCCCGTCCATGGGCCTCTCCATAGGGCCCATTTCCCGCTTACATAAGGCCCGCGGGCAATGCCCACCCGCCCGTCCATGGGCGATGTCGCAGTCTATTTGGGACTGATAGCTGCCCGGGAAGGGGGTTGAATATTAAGTTGAAAATTGATCTTTTTTTTGGTGGGGTGCGACCGTCGATTTTTGATACGGGATCCCGTATAAATTGGTATCCGCCTTATCTTAGTAGCCTAGTAGTAAAAATATAATACCGTATCTGTATTTACCCTATCCCATGGGGGTGGTTGCAGTCTAGTAGACTGGAATTAGGACTTTACCTTAACTATGGTGGATAAAAGTGGGGCCATAAGTAGACTGGAATACTTTTCGTGAGTAGACTGGAAAAGCTTCTCGTACAAGGATAAAGCTCAAAATTTGTAAAGTTCTATTCTATACTATAAAGATTATAGTCACTAAATTTTAGAGTAATTGATTAAGTTCTAAAGGTATAGTGGCTGATTGAAAATCGGAATTATTTTTAATGGGGTGCGACCGTACGAAGGGCTAGTACTCTTCAACTTTGTTTTAAAATATCTATTTCAAGTTAGGATTACTTATAGATTTATATTCTAATCTATAGTATATTTACATGTTGTCCTATTATTGATTTTTTCGTACAATTCAAGCTCTAGGTAGGACTGTTACAATTGTTGGGTCCATAGTATATTTATAGCTTGTCCTATTGATAATACCTTGTCCTATTATTTATATATTATCTATTAGTGATATCTCGTACGATTTAAGCTCTAGGTAGGACTGTTATATATGATATTTATAGCTTATCCTATTAATAAAGGCTTGTTCTATTGATAAAGGCTTATCCTATTAATGAAGGCTTATCCTATTATTTATATATCGTCTATTGATGATATCTCGTACGATTTAAGCTCTAGGTAGGACTGTCACAATTGTTAGGTCTATAGTATATTTATAGCTTGTCCTATTGATAATACCTTGTCCTATTGTTTATACCTTATTATATTATTGATATCTCGTTAATAAATGCCTTAGGTAGTAATATTTATTTTTATAGCTGTATAAGGTAATAATATTACCTAATTTAGTAATTACCTCTATTGTTGTCTAATAGATATTTAATTCTTAGTTTTTCCTCCCACTTCTCTCTTTCTCTCTCTCTCTCTCTTCCTCTTAAATTTCACTTTTATTTTGATTTTTATTAAGATACCTTCTCTGTACGAAACCTATTTATCCTATAGCTATATCCTATATTATCCTATATTAATATCCTACTTCCTACTTCTAGTAAGACCTTTATTTGAATTAGAATATTTACTAATACTTTACTTCGTACGATCTAGGTCTCGCCCTACTAGCTCCCGCCCCCCCCCGTCCTAACCTCCCCCTTAGTCCTTATACTCGGGTACGAGCTTATATATACGAAGCTTAGGCTACGTTTGCTAGGTTATAGGGGTTAGTTGATAGTAATATTGACCCGGTCGGTAGGTAGCCTACTACCCTACAATAGCTGATTGAGTTCTGTAAGGGGTATATCTAGACTAGAGCTGAATTTGGATAGCCTATAACCTCCCTAGGTACTAGAGGGAATAACTCTCTCGTACGGTATACTAGTCCTCGAGGTAGTATTTTATAGACTCTATTTCTAGTAGGAAGCCCTCTTTTTGCCCGTTTCGTATATAGCGACGAAGGCCGCGCCTTACTTACCTTAACCGGCCATAACGTCCCGTTTATAGTTGGCTGTATTCGGGGCGCCTAGCTTGCGAGTATACACCCGTCGTATATAAATGCTTTGCTGATATAATCTCGTGGATGGGAGCTTATTACCGAGTGCGATAAGTGTACTAATAAGCGCCGTCGTATAGGGAGCCTATCCCTATTCCCGATCTACTCCCGTATACCGGGGTATTTCGACGGAGTATACGGTAACTGTAAGTTCTAGGATTATAGATTCCGCTGCTCCGTACGAGACGGTACTAGTAACCGGAATAGGATACGAAGAGCGGCCGCTCTCCTAGCTCGGAGCCCCCTTCTATAGTCTTAGTTGGCTATTAGGATAGCCGCTAATCCCGTCGACCTAGATAATAACGACGACGTTATTATTATTGACTAAGTAAGTATACCTTTTCTTTTTATTCCCCTATACCCTACCTAGTTGTACGGGGCCTATATACGATACCTAAACAAACTTGTACCTTTACGTGGTATTTAGGATAAGTAGCCTTTATAGTAAAACTAAGTAAGTTATAATAAATATAAGTTATTTTCTTATAATCTTTATACTTTATTTAGAACCTAGGACTTCGTACGACTACTGTTTATTGAACGGTATAGATTTCTCTTCTGGCCTAGGCGGAGTTTTATATTTTTCTATAGCTTTATTCTTAGGTTCTCTAGTCTTTGTTTTATACCTAGGACTTTGTACGAATATAGGATTTCTATTCTAGTTAGTAGAGAGTTTTGTATTTTCTATAGCGATATTCTCCTATTCTCTAGTCTTTGTTTTGAACCTAGGACTTCGTACGAAGGCTCTTTATCTAATGATGTAGGATTTCTATTCTGGTCAGTGGAGAGTTTTGTATTTTCTGTGGCTTCGTTCTTATATTCTCTAGTCTTTGTTTTGAACCTAGAACTTCGTACGAAGGCTCTTTATCTAATAATATAGGATTTCTATTCTAGTTAGTAGAGAGTTTTGTATTTTCTGTGGTAATATTCTTATATTCTCTAGTCTTTGTTTTATAGTCAAGCCTACGTACGAAGGCTCTTTATCTAATAATATAGGATTTCTATTCTGGTTAGTGGAGAGTTTTGTATTTTCTGTGGCTTCGTTCTTATATTCTTTAGTCTTTGTTTTAAACCTGGAACTTCGTACGAAGGCTCTTTATCTAATAATGTAGGATTTCTATTCTAGTTAGTGGAGAGTTTTGTATTTTCTGTGGCTTCGTTCTTATATTCTCTAGTCTTTGTTTTGAACCTGGAACTTCGTACGAAGGCTCTTTATCTAATAATATAGGATTTCTATTCTGGTTAGTAGAGAGTTTTGTATTTTCTGTGGCTTCGTTCTTATATTCTCTAGTCTTTGTTTTGAACCTAGAACTTCGTACGAGGGCTCTTTATCTAATATAGGCTTTTTATTCTAGTTAGCGAGGGGTTTTATATTTTTCTAGGTTTAGGCTTATATTTACTATACTACATTTAAACTCGACCTTTACCTAGCTACTCTAGCTAGAAATAACTTTAAGTAAATCTAGCCTTTCTTATATATTCTTATTTATCTTATTATAGCTTCTGTAGCTAGTACTGGTCCTCCTAGAGGACCTCCTCCCCCTCCCGGATCACTTATTCGTACGCTAAGTAACCCTTCCTAGGTTACTCCTACCGCTTCGACTCTCTTTAGCCTTATACGAAGGGCGACTATAGTAGAAGGGGGTGCCGAGTACTATATTATCCGACTAACTGCTTATAGGAATGTAGCGCTCTAAGAGCTCTACCGTACCCTAGAGTAGCGCGAGGTCTAGTCGTAGCCGTTGTACGAGTTCCTTGTAAAGATAAAGAAGGACCGAACTCTAGTTATCTCGGTTAATTAAGTACGTTGATATTCTTTGGGTTAATACTAGCCACTAATTCTTAATCTAGATAGATCCGTAGTATACGGCTATCGTACGTTAATAGACTCTTAATCGCTTCTCGTAGAGTTCGTTTCCTAGGTATATACTATCGGTCTCGCTAAGGCTACCTATTTAGTAAATCTATCGTACGATTGCCTGGTACCTAGGAGGGATGCTATACTAATTATAAGTAGAAGGAATAGATAGCGTAGTACAATGTACGAAACTCTAACGAGCCGCGATATATCCCGTAGGCGTCTACTCCTCTACTACCCCTAAGCCGGGTTAAGGAGCTAACCGACTCGGACGAAGCTAATAACGATAACGGTGCTAGTAGTAACGGCGGTAGTGCTAGTACTAGTGGTACTGCTATAGTAGTATAGATCGGGATCGTACGATAGGTATATTAGTGGTATTGGTAGCTTAGGTAAGGGGATAGGGACAATATACTAGGTAGTTAAAGTAGGAAGTTTTAGGCTTAGGATTTAAGAGTTATAGAGTTAAGGTATCGTACGAATACAAATTTAGGTATATATTGTCTAATCCTCTATACCCTAGGTCCCGATATACTAAGTTATTAATATCGAGATTTATCCTTTAATTTAATTATTTACCGATTCTATATATACTCCGTACAATCCTTTTGAGTTTAATCCTATAGGAGATATATATTTTATTATAGGTCCTCTACGTGAACTTCTTAGCTATTCCCCCCTTTCTATCGCTAAAAAAAAAGGCTATAGCTTTAGACTTATAAATACCCTACTTATAAGTGGATTTTATCTTTCGTACGATTTTATATAAGGGATAGCCTTTAGAGCCTATCCTTGGCTATTACTATTGCGATAGTAGAGACTAGCCCTATAAGTCTACAATTTATCTTACTCGTACCCCGATTTCCTCTAGTGGTTTATTAGTCCTGTTAGGTAGCCGTACGACTAAAGTAGATTACCTACTATCTTACCTACGATCCTTATCGGCTTTCTCTACGCTACGCCTAAGAGACTACAGCGACTATCGGAATATAGGAAGGTATCTCGTCCGATCTAACCACTCTATAGTACCCTCTAAGTGTCTAGGACCTAATCTAAGCTCTATCTATCTATACCGACGGTATGCTATATACTATGGCTACCGACTATTAGTATATCTATCGTAGCCTGAAAGCGATAAAGGAGTACTAGCGGATAATATATAGATTCTCTATCTATACGAAGCCTAGGTACCCTCGAGCTTAGTACTAGTAGAGAGCTAGAGATCTCCTTAATCGATCCTAGTAGCAAGTAACCTGTTAGCGGTTCTTCGTACGAGGGGTAGGCTTATTATACTTTTGGGTGTAGTAGCCTAGGATCACCTATTTACTATAAGCGCTACCGATCCTATCTAGCTAGGCCGAGGAGATTGTACGATAGGTCGAGTAGCGCTATACCGAGGCCCTCTCGACGGTTAAGTATACCGTCGAGGCGGGCTAGGTCGATAACGCTAACCTATAGCTTCGCCGTACGTAGTAGCCTACGTATCTCCGGGGTATTCTAGTACCGCCCCTCCTTTAGTCGCTCGAGACTCCGGCGCCTAAGGGGGTAGAGAACGAGGCTATCGTACGAGTGATTTAGGACGTGATAGGCTTTATCGCGGCTATAAGCTAGCGTATCACTAAGTAGTACGGTTACTTTGCCCGGACCGAAGCCGCTCGTATAGAGTAGTACGAGAGCCCCTTTACTCCCCTCCTAGCCTATATAGACGAGGTAAATATCTAGCGCCATATCGAGCCCTAGTAGCGGATCCTAGTTTTCTTTACTCGTACGTAGTAGCCGTATAACTGGTACAGCCCTTAGTACTAGTTTATACCCCGTTAGTCTCGTACGTGGCGAGAGCTCTAGCGACTAGCCTAGGCCTAGGCGGAGGTACTACTAGGCGAATTATCTATAACCGCTCGGAGCTAGGGTTCCCTATCCTATCCCGACTTGTAGTCGTACAATGCCTTCTCTGTAAGCCCGATCTAGATCGCCTATATAGACTTTTATATTGAACTTCTTAACTAACGGATCGGCGTATCGGAGTATAAGAGCGCCTTTATCTGTACCTTAGCTATCCTTGGCCGTACTTCGTACGGCTGGATAGATACCGATAGTTACCCCCCGATCCTATTAAAGATCCTTAAGATTACCCGCTTTATCGTCCTCTATAAGGTAGTCCGACTTGATCCGTACGTAGACGAGCTGATTGCCTCCTTCTAGGGCTATTCTAGTAAGCTGGTTCTATCTACCGAGACCCCGTTTAACGAGCCTAGCTATCTCCTCTCTAGGTACGATAATCTTTCTCGTACGATAAGCCTATAGACCCCCTCGCTATATAGGGAGAGCGACTTAGAAGTCGAGTAGGACTAGGCGGCGCCTCTCTAGTTTATCTAGGAATAGTACTAGCGGCCACGGCGGTTTACCTAATAGCTCTATCTAATGGTCACACGGTTTATAGTATAAGGCTCGTAGATACCGATCTAATAGCTACTCGATCTCCGTTCGTACGGCCTTAAGGTCTACTTTAATAGTAGTTAGCCTAGGTTTATTACCTAGACTAGCGAGGACCGGATTCTCTATAAGGATCTCTACTTTACTATACGGGACTTTCGTACGTTTATCTATAGCCTAACCTACGCCCTCTAATAGATCCTATACGAGGAGCTACTGGTCTGTAGGGCCGAGGCCCTTCCCCCTATCCTATAGGATACTTTGATAGACGATCCTATATAAGGCTAGCCGGGCTAGTACTTTCTCGATAACCCTCGTACGAAGCTACCGGTTAATAGGGCTGAGTGGATAATAATACGTATATCTAGAGAGGCTAACCTCTAGCGACTCTTCCTCGACTCTTAAAAGGGCTAGTTTCGTACGACTGTAATCCGGAGCTATCTTCGAGCGGTTATCCGTTTCCGAGAAAAGCTAAGTATCGCGGTTTATATCACTGGTAGATAGCCTAGCCGGGCCCCTGAGCTTCTCTCCGTACGATATTGTAATACAGAGACTGCTTACCGGAATATCTTTATCGAGGATCGGCTTATTGTGATTGTAACCAGCTACTACAAAGGCTTTTATATACGGAACGATACAAAGCTGATCTATCGCTATCTTCTATATAAGGTCGGCGAGTTACTCGTACGATATCTCTAGCTAGTCCTTCCCTTTCTTAAGCGGTTGTAGGTTTTAACCCTAGAATAAACTCCGACTTATACGGTAGAAGTATATATCTAGGCCCTAGACCCTAGTACCGGCCGGGTCTAGTT
Source organism: Penicillium cf. griseofulvum (assembly GCA_028974015.1). NCBI lineage: Eukaryota > Fungi > Ascomycota > Eurotiomycetes > Eurotiales > Aspergillaceae > Penicillium > Penicillium cf. griseofulvum. The sequence goes on from JAPQKP010000001.1 coordinate 4,124,218, forward strand.
ATCTAGTCGGTTCCGCGAGGCTCTCTGTAATAAGAGTGCGATTAGGCTCTATGGCTATATACTTAATATCTTGTTTTATCGGGATATTGCTATTGGTATTAGCCGCCGCTTCCTTTGTATAGCGAGCGCCTTTCTATAGAATTCGTACGAAGAGGGCGATATAGAAAAGGAGATTGAGGATAGTAATAATATTGACCTAGAGGGATCGACTGGCTTTAATAGTATCCTTAGCTATATCGCCGACCTCTAGGTAGCCTATTTATCCTACGTAGCTAGGTTTATCTATAGACGAGAGATAACTAAGTAGGCTAGCTCTACCGTATAACGATAGGAGTTATTCCGTCAATCTAGTATAGATTGGTATCGGTTCCTCGCCTTCTTATCTATCGAGTTACCGGTTTACTAGGGGTTTAGGAAACGGAAGCGTGTGTTATAGGAGTAAGACTATAAGGAACGTTGTATAGGGTAGCGTTATCTCCTCCGGGAGACTAATCTGACCGATGCTCTTTAGTCGTTTTTTAGAGATACTACCGTACGATTCCGGGGGATCTAAGCTCGGGTACTTTAAGCAATTGTAGCGGGTGAGAGTCCAATTGTTACAGTCATACCTACTAGGGCTAGTAAGAGTCTCCTCTTTATACTACCCGCGTGGGTAGTAGGGGGCCTTACGATTGTCGTAGTACCGCTAATTATACTTCGGGTAGACCTCCGGCAGCGTTATACGATACTTGGGATTTTATATATTGAGTGGGAAAGCCGACGGCCTCCGGACGAGGTATCGATTGTCCTTATGATACCTGAGTCTACCCTTACTAAGGAATTTCGTACGTTCCTAAATCGCTAGTAGCTTATATACTAGCTTAATCGGATCGTTATCGACGAGTGTTATCTTATACTCTACTAATATAGTAATTTCCGGCCTACCTTTCGAAAGCTTAGCTAGCTTACTAATACTAACGCTTAGCTAGTCTTACTTATAGCCACACTCCTACTAAGCGTAGAGTACTAACTCTAGAAGCGGCTTTATTGTATAAGGGAGAATATCTTACTATATCGGGATCGTACGAGCCGGTATAATGTAGCCTACTGTATTTGGAGGCCTCTAATTAAGCGTGGCTTCGAAAGTATATCCTAGTGGATCTAGATAGATTGTATAGCCCGGTTTATCTATCAACGTGTGTAGGTCGGCTTCTTAGGCCGTACAATTGTATACTGTAGCACTATTATATATACTCGTACGATAGCCGGTCTCCTAGGCTGTAAGGGCTTCTTTACCGAGTAGGCTAATCGTGCTAGGATCTTAGAACGGTTCCGTGGCGGTATAGGTAAAGTCCTTATAGCCACTAACGCGCTTAGGATAGGGATTGATATTCCTGATATCCGGTGTGTAATCTATCTTAGGTGGCCCCGTACGATACTCGACTATAGCTAGGAGAGTAGACGGGCTAGACGAGACGGCTAACCTAGCGAGGTAATCATTATCTAGCTAGATAGTTTCTATAAGCTACTAATCTAGTTCTAACTACCTACTAGAGCGGATAAGAAATAAGTGTAAGCCTACTAGGCCGATATAAGGCTCGTACGAGAGTATCTTAATATACCACTAGATAGGTACCGACGGGTAGTACTCGATGGATATCTTAATAGGGACTTTGATAGGCGTACGAGGATATACTATAGTAATATTATTATATAGGGGGTTAACGAATAACGGTATAACCGATATTAACCTAGTTAGTTCTATCCCATGGGGGTGGTTGCAGTCTAGTAGACTGGAATTAGGACTTTACCTTAACTATGGTGGATAAAAGTGGGGCCATGAGTAGACTGGAATACTTTTCGTGAGTAGACTGGAAAAGCTTCTCGTACAAGGATAAAGCTCAAAATTTGTGAAGTTCTATTCTATACTATAAAGATTATGGTCACCAAATTTTAGAGTAATTGATCAAGTTCTAAAGGTATAGTGGCTGATTGAAAATCGGAATTATTTTTGATGGGGTGCGACCGTACGAAGGGCCAGCACTCTTCAACTTTGTTTTAAAATATCTATTTCAAGTTAGGATTACTTATAGATTCATATTCTAATCCATAGTATATTTACATGTTGTCCCATTATTGATTTTTTCGTACAATTCAAGCTCTAGGTAGGACTGTCACAATTGTTGGGTCCATGGCATATTCATAGCTTGTCCCATTGATAATACCTTGTCCCATTATTCATGTATCATCTATTAGTGATGTCTCGTACGATTCAAGCTCTAGGCAGGACTGTCACATATGATATTTATGGCTTATCCCATTGATGAAGGCTTGTCCCATTGATGAAGGCTTGTCCCATTAATGAAGGCTTGTCCCATTATTCATGTATCGTCCATTGATGATATCTCGTACGATTCAAGCTCCAGGCAGGACTGTCACAATTGTTGGGTCCATGGTATATTCATGGCTTGTCCCATTGATGATGCCTTGTCCCATTGTTCATGCCTTATCATATTATTGATATCTCGTCAATAAATGCCTTAGGCAGCAATATTCATTTTCATAGCTGTATAAGGTAACAATATTACCCAATTCAGTAATCACCTCTATTGTTGTCCAGCAGATATTTAATTCTCAGTTTTTCCTCCCACTTCTCTCTTTCTCTCTCTCTCTCTCTTCCTCTCAAATTTCACTTTTATTTTGATTTTCATCAAGATGCCTTCTCTGTACGAAACCCATTCATCCTGCAGCTATATCCTACATCATCCTGCATCAATATCCTACTTCCTGCTTCTGGTAAGACCTTTGTTTGAATCAGAATATTCACTAATGCTTCACTTCGTACGATCCAGGCCTCGCCCTACTGGCTCCCGCCCCCCCCGTCCTAACCTCCCCCTTGGTCCTCATACTCGGGCACGAGCTCACACACACGAAGCTCAGGCTGCGTTTGCCAGGTTGTGGGGGTTAGTTGATGGCAATATTGACCCGGTCGGTGGGTGGCCTACTGCCCTACAATGGCTGATTGAGTTCTGTGAGGGGTATATCCAGACTGGAGCTGAATTTGGATGGCCTGTGACCTCCCCAGGTACTGGAGGGAATAACTCTCTCGTACGGTATGCTGGTCCTCGAGGTAGTGTTTCACAGACTCCATTTCCAGTAGGAAGCCCTCTTTTTGCCCGTTTCGTACACAGCGACGAAGGCCGCGCCTTACTTACCTTGACCGGCCATGACGTCCCGTTTATGGTTGGCCGTATTCGGGGCGCCCAGCTTGCGAGTATGCGCCCGTCGTACGTGAATGCTTTGCTGATACAATCTCGTAGATGGGAGCTTATTACCGAGTGCGATGAGTGTGCTGATAAGCGCCGTCGTACAGGGAGCCCATCCCCATTCCCGATCTGCTCCCGTGCACCGGGGCATTTCGACGGAGCATGCGGCAACTGCAAGTTCCAGGATCATGGATTCCGCTGCTCCGTACGAGACGGCACTGGTAACCGGAACAGGACACGAAGAGCGGCCGCTCTCCCAGCTCGGAGCCCCCTTCCACAGTCTCAGTTGGCCATTGGGACAGCCGCCAATCCCGTCGACCTGGATGATGACGACGACGTCATTATCATTGACTGAGTAAGCATACCTTTTCTTTTTATTCCCCTATGCCCTACCCAGTCGTACGGGGCCTGTGTACGACACCTGAACAAACTTGCACCTTTACGTGGTGTTCAGGATAAGTAGCCTTTATGGTGAAACCAAGCAAGTTACAATAAATACAAGTTATTTTCTTATGATCTTTACACTTTATTTAGAACCTGGGACTTCGTACGACTACTGTTTATTGAACGGTGTAGATTTCTCTTCTGGCCTGGGCGGAGTTTTGCATTTTTCCATGGCTTCATTCTCAGGTTCTCCAGTCTTTGTTTTGCACCTAGGACTTTGTACGAATGTGGGATTTCTATTCTGGTCAGTGGAGAGTTTTGCATTTTCCATGGCGATATTCTCCTATTCTCCAGTCTTTGTTTTGAACCTGGGACTTCGTACGAAGGCTCTTTATCTAATGATGTGGGATTTCTATTCTGGTCAGTGGAGAGTTTTGTATTTTCTGTGGCTTCGTTCTCATGTTCTCCAGTCTTTGTTTTGAACCTGGAACTTCGTACGAAGGCTCTTTATCTAATGATGTAGGATTTCTATTCTGGTCAGTGGAGAGTTTTGTATTTTCTGTGGCTTCGTTCTCATGTTCTCCAGTCTTTGTTTTGAACCTGGAACTTCGTACGAGGGCTCTTTATCTGATATGGGCTTTTTATTCTGGTCAGCGAGGGGTTTTGCATTTTTCTAGGTTTAGGCTTATATTCACCATACTACATTTAAACTCGACCTTTGCCCAGCTACTCTGGCTAGAAACAACTTCAAGCAAATCCAGCCTTTCTTATATATTCTTATTTATCTTATTATGGCTTCCGCAGCTAGTGCTGGTCCTCCTAGAGGACCTCCTCCCCCTCCCGGATCACTTATTCGTACGCCAAGTGACCCTTCCCAGGTTACTCCTACCGCTTCGACTCTCTTCAGCCTTGTACGAAGGGCGACTACAGCAGAAGGGGGTGCCGAGTACTATATTGTCCGACTGACTGCTCATGGGAATGCGGCGCTCCGAGAGCTCTGCCGTACCCCAGAGCAGCGCGAGGTCTGGTCGTGGCCGTCGTACGAGTTCCTCGTGAAGATAAAGAAGGACCGAACTCCAGTCATCTCGGCTGATCAAGTACGTTGATATTCTTTGGGTTGATACCAGCCACTAATTCTCAATCTGGACAGATCCGCAGTGCACGGCCGTCGTACGTCAATAGACTCTTGATCGCTTCTCGTGGAGTTCGTTTCCTAGGTATATACCATCGGTCTCGCCAAGGCCACCCATTTGGTAAATCTGTCGTACGATTGCCTGGTACCTAGGAGGGATGCTGTGCCAATTGTAAGTGGAAGGAACAGACAGCGCAGTGCAATATACGAAACTCCAACGAGCCGCGATACATCCCGCAGGCGTCTACTCCTCTACCACCCCCAAGCCGGGTTGAGGAGCTGACCGACTCGGACGAAGCCAATAACGACAACGGTGCTAGTGGTGACGGCGGTGGTGCTGGTGCTAGTGGTACTGCTATAGCAGTATAGATCGGGATCGTACGACAGGTATATTGGTGGTATTGGCAGCTTGGGTGAGGGGATAGGGACAATACACTAGGTAGTCAAAGTAGGAAGTTTTGGGCTTAGGATTCAAGAGTTACAGAGTCAAGGTATCGTACGAATACAAATTTAGGTACATATTGTCCAATCCTCCATACCCTGGGTCCCGATATACCAAGTTATCAATATCGAGATTTATCCTTTAATTTGATTATTCACCGATTCCATATATACTCCGTACAATCCTTTTGAGTTTAATCCTATAGGAGATATATATTTTATTGTGGGTCCTCCACGTGAACTTCTTGGCTATTCCCCCCTTTCTATCGCCAAAAAAAAAAGGCTATAGCTTTAGACTTATAAATACCCTACTCACAAGTGGATTTTATCTTTCGTACGATTTTATATAAGGGACAGCCTTTGGAGCCTATCCTTGGCTATCACTATTGCGATGGCAGAGACCAGCCCCACAAGTCCACAATTTATCTCACTCGTACCCCGATTTCCTCTAGTGGTTTGTCAGTCCTGTCAGGTAGCCGTACGACCAAAGCAGATCACCTACCATCTTACCCACGATCCTCATCGGCTTTCTCTACGCCACGCCCAGGAGACTGCGGCGACCATCGGAATATAGGAAGGTATCTCGTCCGATCCAACCACTCTACAGTACCCTCTAAGTGTCCAGGACCCAATCCAAGCTCTATCTATCTATACCGACGGCATGCTATGTACTGTGGCTACCGACTATCAGTATGTCTGTCGTAGCCTGAAAGCGATGAAGGAGCACTGGCGGACAACGTATAGATTCTCTGTCCGTACGAAGCCTGGGCACCCTCGAGCTCAGCACCAGCAGAGAGCTAGAGATCTCCTTGATCGATCCTGGCAGCAAGTGACCTGTCAGCGGTTCTTCGTACGAGGGGCAGGCTCATCATACTTTTGGGTACAGCAGCCTGGGATCACCCATTTACCGCAAGCGCCACCGATCCCATCCAGCCAGGCCGAGGAGATTGTACGACAGGTCGAGCAGCGCTATACCGAGGCCCTCTCGACGGTCGAGCATACCGTCGAGGCGGGCCAGGTCGATGACGCTAACCCATGGCTTCGCCGTACGCAGTGGCCCACGTATCTCCGGGGCATTCTAGTACCGCCCCTCCTTCAGTCGCTCGAGACTCCGGCGCCTAAGGGGGTAGAGAACGAGGCTATCGTACGAGTGATTTGGGACGTGATAGGCTCTGTCGCGGCTATAAGCCAGCGTATCACCAAGCAGTGCGGTCACTTTGCCCGGACCGAAGCCGCTCGTACGGAGCAGCACGAGAGCCCCTTTACTCCCCTCCTAGCCTATATGGACGAGGCAAATATCCAGCGCCATATCGAGCCCTAGCAGCGGATCCTGGTTTTCTTTGCTCGTACGCAGCAGCCGCATGACTGGCACAGCCCTCAGTACCAGTTTACACCCCGTCAGTCTCGTACGTGGCGAGAGCTCTAGCGACTGGCCCAGGCCCAGGCGGAGGTACCACCAGGCGAATCATCTACAACCGCTCGGAGCCAGGGTTCCCCATCCTATCCCGACTCGCAGTCGTACGATGCCTTCTCTGCAAGCCCGATCCAGATCGCCTATATAGACTTTTGTATTGAACTCCTCAACCAACGGATCGGCGTATCGGAGTATAAGAGCGCCTTTGTCTGTGCCTTGGCTGTCCTCGGCCGCACTTCGTACGGCTAGATGGATACCGACAGTTACCCCCCGATCCTATCAAAGATCCTCAAGATTGCCCGCTTTATCGTCCTCCACAAGGCGGTCCGACTTGATCCGTACGTAGACGAGCTGATTGCCTCCTTCCGGGGCCATTCTAGCAAGCTGGTTCTATCTGCCGAGACCCCGTTTGACGAGCCTGGCTATCTCCTCTCTAGGTACGATAATCTTTCTCGTACGATAAGCCCACAGACCCCCTCGCTATACGGGGAGAGCGACTCAGAAGTCGAGCAGGACCAGACGGCGCCTCTCCAGTTCACCCAGGAACAGCACCAGCGGCCACGGCGGTTCACCCAATGGCTCCATCTGATGGTCACACGGTTTATGGTACGAGGCTCGCAGACACCGATCCAATGGCTACTCGATCTCCGTTCGTACGGCCTCAAGGTCCACTTTAATAGTAGTCAGCCTAGGTTTATTACCTGGACTAGCGAGGACCGGATTCTCTACAAGGATCTCCACTTCACCATGCGGGACTTTCGTGCGTTTATCCATGGCCTGACCCACGCCCTCCAACAGATCCTATACGAGGAGCTACTAGTCTGCGGGGCCGAGGCCCTTCCCCCTATCCCATGGGATGCTTTGATGAGACGATCCCGCACAAGGCCAGCCGGGCTGGTGCTTTCTCAATGACCCTCGTACGAAGCTACCGGTCAACGGGGCTAAGTAGATAATAACACGTATATCCAGAGAGGCTAACCTCCAGCGACTCTTCCTCGACTCCCAAAAGGGCCAGTTTCGTACGACTGCAATCCGGAGCTATCTTCGAGCGGTTGTCCGTTTCCGAGAAAAGCTGAGTGTCGCGGTTCATATCACTGGTGGACAGCCTAGCCGGGCCCCTAAGCTTCTCTCCGTACGACATCGTAATACAGAGACTGCTCACCGGAATATCTTTATCGAGGATCGGCTTGTTGTGATTGCGACCAGCTACCACAAAGGCTTTTACACACGGAACGATACAAAGCTGATCCATCGCTATCTTCCACGTGAGGTCGGCGAGTTGCTCGTACGATATCTCTGGCTAGTCCTTCCCTTTCTTAAGCGGTTGTAGGTTTTAACCCCAGAACAAACTCCGACTCGTACGGCAGAAGCATATATCTAGGCCCCAGACCCCAGCACCGGCCGGGTCTGGTCATCTAGTCGGTTCCGCGAGGCTCTCCGCAATAAGAGTGCGATTGGGCTCTATGGCCACACACTTAATATCTCGTCTTATCGGGATATTGCTATTGGTATCAGCCGCCGCTTCCTTCGTACAGCGAGCGCCTTTCCACAGAATTCGTACGAAGAGGGCGATACAGAAAAGGAGATTGAGGATAGTGACAATATTGACCTAGAGGGATCGACTGGCTTCAACAGTATCCTTGGCCATATCGCCGACCTCCAGGCAGCCCATTCATCCCACGTAGCTGGGTTTATCTACGGACGAGAGATAACTGAGCAGGCTGGCTCCACCGTACAACGACGGGAGTTATTCCGTCAATCCAGCATAGATTGGCATCGGTTCCTCGCCTTCTCATCTATCGAGTCACCGGTTTACCAGGGGTTCAGGAAACGGAAGCGTGCGTCATAGGAGCAAGACTATGAGGAACGTCGTACGGGGCGGCGTTATCTCCTCCGGGAGACTAATCTGACCGATGCTCTCCAGTCGTTTTTTGGAGATACCACCGTACGATTCCGGGGGATCCAAGCTCGGGCACTTCAAGCAATTGTAGCGGGTGAGAGTCCAATTGTCACAGTCATGCCTACTGGGGCTGGTAAGAGTCTCCTCTTTATGCTACCCGCGTGGGTGGCAGGGGGCCTTACGATTGTCGTAGTACCGCTAATTACGCTTCAGGCAGACCTCCGGCAGCGTTGTACGACACTTGGGATTTTATACGTTAAGTGGGAAAGCCGACGGCCTCCGGACGAGGCATCGATTGTCCTTGTGACACCCGAGTCTGCCCTCACTAAGGAATTTCGTACGTTCCTAAATCGCCAGCAGCTTATACACCAGCTTGATCGGATCGTTATCGACGAGTGTCATCTTATACTCCACCAACATAGCAATTTCCGGCCTACCTTTCGAAAGCTTAGCCAGCTTACCAATACCAACGCTCAGCTAGTCTTACTCACAGCCACACTCCCACCAAGCGCAGAGCACCAACTCTGGAAGCGGCTTCATTGCACAAGGGAGAATATCTCACTATATCGGGATCGTACGAGCCGGCATAATATAGCCTACCGTATTTAGAGGCCTCTGATTAAGCGTGGCTTCGAAAGCATGTCCCAGTGGATCCAGATGGATTGTATGGCCCGGTTTATCTATCAACGTGTGCAGGTCGGCTTCCCAGGCCGTACAATTGTATACTGCAGCACCATCACACATACTCGTACGATGGCCGGTCTCCTAGGCTATGAGGGCTTCTTTGCCGAGCAGGCTGATCGTGCTAGGATCTTGGAACGGTTCCGTGGCGGCATAGGTAAAGTCCTTGTGGCCACCAACGCGCTTAGGATGGGGATTGATATTCCTGATATCCGGTGTGTGATCCATCTTAGGTGGCCCCGTACGATACTCGACTACAGCTAGGAGAGTGGACGGGCTGGACGAGACGGCCAACCCAGCGAGGCAATCATTATCTAGCCAGATAGTTTCTATGAGCCACTAATCTGGTTCCAACTACCTGCTGGAGCGGATGAGAAACAAGTGCAAGCCCACCAGGCCGATATAAGGCTCGTACGAGAGTATCTTGATGTGCCACTAGATGGGTGCCGACGGGCAGTACTCGATGGATATCTTGATGGGGACTTTGATGGGCGTACGAGGATATACTGTGGTGATATTATTGCGCAGGGGGTTGACGAACAACGGTGTGACCGATGTTAACCTGGTTGGTTCCATGGGCTCTCGTACGAAGTGACACGGGCTATCCTACCGGAAGCAGAGATATCCCACCAGCGTGTTATCGTGAGTGATAGCTGGTAGCCACTCCGTATAGCCACAGCGAGTGTATCTCGCTCGAGGGCATCTAGTACGGCCAGTACTAAGAGCTTCCAGTCCCAGGTCCCAAGAGGGATTCGACTAGCAGCCAGTCCTATCCAAGGGCCAGTCATATCTACCAGCGAGGTCAGGGCGATTCCCACCGAGGTGCGGTACGAACTCCGACAGCAGGATATCGTACGAAGGCAGTTTGGGCAGCAACGGCGGGAGGAAGGGCCTCCGGCACTGCAATTGATAGAATTCCTCGAGGCAGAAGTCCAGAGGTGGCAGGATCGGTGCTGGGTCTATACGATGGATGGAGGTAATAACGACCATGACTTATATCAGTGTTATGCGCCTAGCAATAATACTGCTCGGCAGTGGTATCTTCGGTAGCGAAGTAAGATCTCGTACGGGCGAGGGGCATGTTGCTTTCGATGTGGTATACCACAGCAGATTTGTCGGGTTGGGTTTGAAGGGGGGGGAGTGTATATATAAACATATCTTACTCCCGATGTACGCGATAATGGTATATGGGGTGCCCCAGCGGGACTTGAATGGTACGAGGAGTATATAGGGGCTCTAGGCTAGGCGGCTTCAAGAGCGTGGAGTTGATTTTGGTAATGAGGCTGAGGTAGTGAGATTTTTAGGACAGATGGTAAATGGGTGGACTAACTGTACAGAGTTAATCTGGGGGGTTATCTGGCTTTGTAAGCAATATAAGGGGATTGATATATAGATAGTTATAATATTAGAAGTAAAGTTATATATATATATATAGAACGTACGAACTAGGAGTTAAAGTAAGAAGTTAGGAAGCGTATAAACTAGAAGGAGAAGTTAGATAGTATATATAGAGTATATATTAGTATTATAGTTCTATCTCCTAAAGCTCTAGGTAGCTACTCTATAGTTAACTATATAAGTCTATTACTATTATTATTAATTAAGTTTCTATAATATTCTTTATATATTCTTTAGATAATATATTTAATAAGTAATAATATTCGAAATTTCTAATAAATATATTATATTATACTATTAAAAGTACGAAGTTAACTATAGCGGGCGTAATCTATTAATAAAAATAATTATAGATATTTATTACGGACCTACCCGTTACCAATTAGCGGTGACCTATAGGGTATATAGATAGGCCACCGAGAGCCAATAATATTATCTATCAGCAGATCACGTACAACATCCAATACTCTAGCATCCCTAGGTATTTAGGAAAAAGAACTACGACTATAATTAGTAAGCAAAGGTATAATCACTCTAATTAGGGACCTACTATTAGGGACAAAGGGATATATATATACTTATCCGTACCGGATAGTACCTACACTAACAACTACCTATTCGGGGTATTTCCGAATACGTGACCGTAACTATCTACTAACGCTAAGAAGGAGTAGATAGTTACTATAACTCTAGTAGATATACTCCTAGGGAGTATACCTTATAGAGTAGGAACGAAGGATATATAAGGACACTCCCTTATATACTTAGTTTAGTTCTTCGTCTTTAATTATATATTGTTACTTGTATTTACCTTTAACAATACTATAACTCTTTAACTTGAATTATAACCTAACAAACCCTACGAGTAGACTAATACCTCGGTATAGATCTACTCGGCGCTCTATACTAGTATCGGTTCCTCGATCTCTTAATAGGACTTAGGCTATAGTAAGGCCCTACGCGGTAATAGCTTAATTGCAACCGATCGTTAACGTTAGACAATCGCGGAGTATTAAAGTAAGTATACCCGGAATTACCTAACCTAACCGTGACTAGTTAGCAGTACGTAACAATATCCTCTATCCTATAGGGGTAGTTATAGTCTAGTAGACTAGAATTAGGACTTTACCTTAAATAGTAGATAAAAGTAGGGCTATAAGTAGACTAGAATAGTTTTATAAGTAGACTAGAAAAGCTTCTTATATAAGGATAGAGTTTAAAATTTATAAAGTTCTATCCTATACTATAAAGATTATAGTTACTAAATTTTAGAGTAATTAACTAAGTTATAAAGGTATAGTAGGTAATTAAAAATCGGAAATATTTTTAATAGGGTAAGACTATACGAAGGGCCTATAGTCTTCGAGTTTATTATAAAATATATATTTAAACTTTAATCTTATATATATATATATATTATCCTACGCCTAATTTTTTATATAGGATTAAATATATAACTATAAGTTAGAGCTAGGAGTTAAAACGTACGAACTAGGAGTTAAAGCTAGGAGTTAGAGCTAGGAGTTAGAGCTAGGAGTTAGAGCTAGGAGTTAGAGCTAGGAGCTAGGAGCTAGGAGCTAGAGCTAGGAGCTAGAGTTAAAGCTAGAAGTTAAAGCTGAAAGTTAGAGCTAGGAGCTAGAGTTAGGAGCTAGAGTTAAAGCTAGAAGTTAGAGCTAGGAGCTGGAGTTAGGAGCTGGAGTTAGGCGCTGGAGTTAGGAGCTAGAGTTAGGAGCTGGAGTTAAAGCTAAAAGTTAGAGCTAGGAGCTAGAGTTAGGAGCTAGAGCTAGGAGCTAGAGCTAGAGCTAGGAGCTAGAGTTAGGAGCTAGAGTTAAAGCTAGAGTTAAAGCTAGAAGTTAAAGCTAAAAGTTAGAGCTAGGAGCTAGAGTTAGGAGCTGGAGTTAGGAGCTGGAGTTAGGAGCTAGAGTTAGGAGCTGGAGTTAGGAGCTGGAGTTAGGAGCTGGAGTTAGGAGCTAGAGTTAGGAGCTAGAGCTAGGAGCTAGAGTTAGGAGCTGGAGTTAGGAGCTAGAGCTAGGAGCTAGGAGCTAGAGTTAGGAGCTGGAGTTAGGAGCTTAGGGCTTAGGAGCTAGGAGCTAGAGTTAGGAGCTGGAGTTAGGAGCTTAGGGCTTAGGAGCTAGGAGCTAGGAGTTAGGAGCTGGAGTTAGGGGCTTAGGGCTTAGGGCTTAGGGCTTAGGGCTTAGGGCTTAGGGCTTAGGGCTTAGGGCTTAGGGCTTAGGGCTTAGGGCTTAGGGCTTAGGGCT